>OX411819.1:1514467-2938119 GCA_948253155.1 Leucoma salicis | reverse complement strand
CCTGCTACAACCAAAACGCAACGGTGTGCTTCATGGCCGGTCACACGGGAGATGGTGGTACCAACCCGCTCGGGCCCGATAGCAAGTGAATACTCCCACTTGGTACCCAGCCCTACCACCAGTAATGCAATGGGTGATAATTGCTTACTTCCCTTAGTCGCCTCATACGACACCCGTGGGAAAGAATGGGGTGGTGACACTTGTATTCTTAGTCCGTCACCACACGCACCAACCTTTATAAAGATAAAGAAGGTTCTCTATTTGACCGTATATTTATTTTTGTATGTTTGTTATGCGATAATTCCACCAATTATGAATTGATTTCAATGATTTTTTTTAGGTTTCGTTGGTTACTTCAGACGTAGTACCAGTGGTCTGTCAATACAGGTGGAGAGACGGCATACGGCGGGTTTCTTTAGTGGGTGAAGGCTCCACACTACCCTGTTTGTTGGCCCGAACGACGGGTGTGCGGTTATGTACATTTTTTCCCGCCTAAACAAAACAAAAAAAAAATCGAAATCGGTGGAGCGTTTTTAAAAGATCAACAAAAATCTAAAAAATTGTGTAATTACATCGATTATATTTTTTCGTTTACTTTGAAACCTCTCTGTCTCATTGGAGTGCGTATAGTTGGCGTAAGCCATATATAAAGCTTTCTTCACGGTCTTCAAAAAAAGTATCCGAGGCTGAGACGCTGTGCTCTATTTCGTTCTCTAACTGCGCTTAAGGCGCTTATCTTTGTCATTTTCAGACTCTTGTTCTCGACGCTTTCTCATACGAGATGTATCCCAGTAAGGCCTCCCCATCATGCAGCACATACTCTAAACTATTTTATAAAAAACCACTAAAATTTGGTTACAGTTTTATACGATTTATAAAAACTAAAGTAGCATCAAAGGGCGTGCAACCAAGACAACATACAAGATTTATTAATGCCCGGTTCCTATAATAATAAAACGGATCGTTTTACTAACGATTGGTAGAATATTCTACCAGGCGTAAGTATAATCTGTTCCTATAAAATACGAGTCGTAAGTGAATTGACTGACATTTTGCAACTAACGGATGGGTAGCTGTTAACAATGACGATTCGTTGAATATAGGAACCGGGCAATTAAGCAAGGGCCCCTCAATTCACTGTACGCTGCCTTGAACGACAGGGTGGACGTTAGGCAGCTTAATTGCTGCAACATGAAGTATAATTAGTTTATATAAGATATTTACAGTAAATTAAGTTCAGTATGTAGGTTGATTAATTATAATATAAATTTCGTTATTATAGAAATAAGGGGAATAAGCATACTCAAGATATAGTTTCTAGTAAATTATGTCACAATAAGACATAAACTGGGATCAAAAATATCATGAAGTATGAAAACGTGAATCCATCTTTATTCATATCTTTACTAATATTATTTGTAGTGAGTTTGTTTGTTTATTTTTTTATTGATAATGGTGACAGACGAGCCACGGCTCACCTGATCGTAAGTGGTAACCGTCGCTCATTAGTAGTGTCAAGCCGCACCATTTAATTTCTAAGATATGAAATGAAAGAATAATCTTCTGCTACAACACATTTTGCTTCATGACCGGTCACATAGGAGACGGTGGTACCAACCCGTTCGGACCAGATCATCCATCCATCAGCCTTTGAACGTCCACTGCTGGTCATAGGCCTCCCCAAGAGAACGCCACAACGAGCGGTCCCGTCATAGGGATAATGCCGTAATCGCCACGCTTGGCAGGCGGGTTGGCGATCGCAGTGGATGTTGTTAATACTCGAGGGAGTGCTGCTGCCCACTCCCCCGGTATTCCCTCAATCGGCTCTTACGACTCCCGTGGGTAGAGAGGGGTGGGACAATTCTAAAGCCGGTCCCATACGGCCAAGATTATTTGCTTATTTGTTTATAACGCTTTTATGCCATAACTATTAAACCACTCATCATGACATTTTGCATATATTCATAGTCCAGGAGCCCAAAACCGGGCATAGGACTCTTTATTCCTGAAAAATGAATGGATACCTTGGGATAGCTATCGTTACAAAGAGATAATGCGTCATAGCAAATCTCCTACTCAATCTACTGCCTAGATAATTATATAAGATGGCAATAAGAAGGCTCGCCAAAAACAACAAGAACATTGGATCACGAAGCCGATTAAATTACTGGTGCGTCACAAAAATGCCCGTATTGCGGTCACGTAAGAAGTATCGCGCATATCAATGATATTATATACGAGTATACAGGTTACATCGCACTAAGATGTAACCATAGATTTAGAATATACTTATTATAATACCTTCTGATATTTACGCGAATGTTACACATAATGTCAACATAATCAGCCTTGAACGTCTATCATCTAAGACCACCCGTACTATCACGATATACAGCAATGATAGCCTTTTTTTTTGTTAATACGGGAAAAAATGTTCCTAACCGCACACCCCGTCGTTCGGGGCAACGAACAGGGTAGTGTGGGGCCTTCACCCACTAAAGAAATCCGCCGTGTGCCATCTCTCCGCCTTTATTGGCGGGCCACTGGAACTATGTTACATTCCTTCGGTGGTCCGCCGGCGGCTCACCCTTTCGGGTACCCTCTATACAGAAATAATAGCCTAACTGGAAAACAAGGAATGCAAAGACAGTGTGTATCGAGTTCAATTCCGAGTCCAAGGTTAAAGACTTTATGGACACCTCTGACTTTTCGGAATTATGTGGGTATTTGTTAAATTAATCCCTCTCACCTTGAGTGGAGAAAAAATGAGGGAAAAGTCAATATAGACCTATAGTGTCACTATTTTAATGTTTTTATGTATTTTTTGAGCATTTGTCATGCTTAGGCATAAAAATTAACAAAAAGTGCGAAAATGTGAAATTGAAGATTACAGTAACGAGCAAGGTTTGAACCTGCATCTCCTGGAATATCGACCCAGATGCTTCGCCATTTTAGCCATCGTGACACGCTTACCCACTGCGCACAGTTACCTCGAATGACTCTAATGGTAACATAATTCCTTACATTTAAAACTGTTTCGTTATGCGCATCTAAGTCTAAGTTGAAAACCACAAAATGGGTCCAATTTTACTTGCAAAATTTGGTAACAGCCAAACGCCTTGGTTACAGAGAGTTAGAATAGTGTAATTTTGTTTACCTAGTCAATCGTACGGAACCCTTCGTGCGCGAGTCCAACCCGCACTTGGCCGGTTTTTTACATTTGTTACTCAATCAGAAAACAACAGTTAAATACATGCATAATGCAACATGTTAAAATATGCAAAGCTCAAAATTTTACAAATAATATTAGTAGTATTTTCATTGTCCTTGCCAATTATATTATCAGTTCAGAATCTATGATTTTTCGAACTAGCGTAAGAAGAAGAGCCTGCTAACGGAGTACGGAAAAAGATAGCCTTATATATTCTAGCAACACTAGGTACTCTAGTAACAATAATAACGCCCCTCTGTTTCCAATGACATGAGTTTTCCCTTTCATTAGAAAGGTTCTACTGAGGTTCTACCAGTAAATAAAGTTGACATTTTCAATTCCTAATCTCTCACAACACGAAAATAATAATAAGGCCAGCTTACTAAGTTGGACCTTTTGTTCCGATGTTTGCTATTTCCCCAAACCACAATATTATAGCAAAATGAGTTTTGAGAATAGGCATTCAATGCATTATCTCGACAAACAGCCAAAACCCCGGACAATCCAATTATATGCTAATTTGGCCATGATTAAAATGCTTTGAACCCTTAATCATTCGTGGTCAATGAGATTAAAATATTTTCAATCCATTTAATAGCGATATCATCTCTTAATTTGGACTTTAAACACGGATTTTCCAGTGCTTAATTAACTTTGGATTGTATAGAGAATATCCCATTGATGTACTTAGTAAGGATTTCTTAAAGAAATTTCCATAAACTTTCCATAATCCGATGATCCCAGGTTCTGGAATTCTGTAGGCGGATCTCGTTATTACCATTGAAGTGAATAATAATATACTTGGCGACGAGTACGGACTAGTGATGACGCATAGCAGGTTATTTAATGGATTAGATCATTACGGGGTAGCGTTCAGTTATCTACATTGACATATTGAGGTGTGTTTTGATCTTCAGATCTTACTCACCATACGAAACTTCTTTCTTTTCTATAATGGTAGAGAGTTCGAGTTTTTAGTCCCAGGTCCAAACCTCACGCCACAAATCTCTAAATTTTCAAAATCACGTGTGTAATTGTTTAAACCGAGCCAATAGCCGTGTGGGGCTGGCTTTAGAATTGTCCCACCCCTCTCCACCCATGGGAGTCGTAAGAGCCGACTGAGGGAATACCGGGGGAGTCGGCAGCAGCACTTCCTCGAGTATTAACAACATCCACTGCGATCGCCAACCCGCATGCCAAGCGTGGCGATTACGGCACTATCCCCCATTTCTTGGGGAGGCCTATGTCCAGCAGTGGACGTCGAAAGGCTGATGGATGGATGAATGGAATTGTTTAAAAAATATCCCTGCACGGTGAAGAAACCGTGAAAAAAAAATAGACGGGTCGGGGAGACGGCCAGATGTGAAATCATCGAAATTATTTTGTAGAAATAACATGATCACAACTTTTTAAATGCGTGCTTATATAAAATTATGACATGTTTAAATTAACGAAAATTAACATAAACGCAATGAACTTATGTGTGTATGTATCCTATTACTATAATAATATAATTAAGCACTATCTCGTTCTCCATAGATGAATTAAACCGGTTATTAATTTATTGATTGACGTTATGCTTCCTAGCTACATGCTTTTGTCAATAGTTGGCCTTAAAATCAATTAAATAAATTGGCGTGGCAACGTCGCTACGCTTACAGCCAGTTTTACCTTCCCTCTATATTAGATGATTTCACATCAAAAACCTGCATGGCTGAGAGATTTTCTCGACGGCTTTTGAAGTCTGCTAGCCCACACTGAGCCAGCCTTGTTGTGGCTAAATTCCTTCTACTATGAGTGGAGACTCGTGCCCAATTGTGTGATGGTAAAAGGGTTGAGAAAAAAAAACATCATATCACTACCACATACACGTATAACATGTAATACAGCTCTCGACTATAGTTTATGACTGCAATCGCCTTTGCAAAATGCAATCAGTTATCGGTATCAAACCTTATCGAGCTGGAAAATCTAATACAAAACAGAATAGTGTTTTGCCAATTCTGTTTCTAATATCGTTCGCAAACTGAAGCCAAACTGAAGTGTGTTTGTTTTAGAATTAACTGAAAAGATTTTGAATTATAAAGTTAAACTTTTATAAAGTTTTCTTATCCCTGCATGAATGGGCAAGCTCGATAGGGATGTACCATCCTCTCACAAAAGATCATCGTGGAGAAATTGTAGGTATCCGTTGTGTTTCGTATGGTGAGTAAAAGCACTGGAGGCTCATACCCCCTCCCTATCCTTACCTTATTATTCTTCCTATCTTCTCCTTATCATCCCTCTTCACCTAATCTTCACTTCCTATGCCTTTCCTTGGGGATGGCGAGTGAGGCCTTTGGTGTTGCTAGCGTCTATAGGCTACGGTAACCGTTATATGTATGCTACCCACGTAGTTTAAAAAAAAAATATTGTAGCAAAGGTGTGTTTGTATATCCTTATCAATATGTTAAATTCAAAATTGCGTTTATTTATTTGATTGCTACGTTTTCACGTCATCTACTTAACGGAGCCTCATGAAATTAAATAAATCTTAAAACCTTGTTTGTGATTTGATTAGACAAGCACCAACGATTTGGTTCAAAACAAAATTTGTTATCATATTAAAATAGCAATTATGTTCAAAATGTCCACTCCGCCGTGGGGCTAGAGAGATACACTCAATTCGTATAAATTATTTGTAGTCACATTATATTAAATTAAGCGAGTAGGTATAGTGTACCTCATTTCATTAGCATTTCATATGTATTTGGAGTCACGTCGCAGGGATTTTACAATATCCGCATTCAGAGCAACTATTTGTGTCTTACACATTGATCTATAAATTATAACACGAATAATTATTTTCCCTCACGAACATAACAATCCTTGGAAAAGTCTGGGGTTTAAATAACTGTTTAGTCAGTTTACACTACGTTTTTAAAGGCTTACATAATCTTTATTTAAGGCGGGAAAAAAAATTCCTAACTGCACACCCTGTCATTCGAGGCAACGAACAGGTTAGTGTGGGGTCCTCACCCACTAAATAAACCCACCGTGTGTCGTCTCTCCGCCTGTGTTGGCGGACCACTTTCACGGGAGGGGTTTCCATACGTAGACACAAAAAAAAGACACATTTTATATTTTTTAAATTTTGAGAAAATCTTAACAAAATTACACTGGATGTTTTGTTTGGTGGTACTAAAAATCAGAGCTAAAAGTCGTAGATTGCATATCCCAGCATGATTGGGCCGGCTCGATCAGGGAAGTACCACCCTCAAACAGAAGATCAGCGTGAAACAATGGTAGGTACCGTTGTGATTCGTATGGTGAGTGAGAGCGTTGGAGGTCCAAACCTCTACCCTCTCCTTAAAATCCCTCCTCTTTCTTTCCTTAGAGATGGCGAAGCATGAGTGATGCCTCTGGTGTTTGCTAGCAACTATAGGCTACGGTAACCGCTTACCATCAGACGAACCGTATGCTTGTTTGCCACCCATGTAGGTAGTACCTATATAAAAAAAGAATAAGACGAACGTATAATAGACGCAGAAGAAATCCATACCACTTGAAAACTATCTATCATAACATATATCCATCCATCAGCCTTTCAACGTCCACTGGTAGAGATAGGCCTCCCCAAGAGAACGCCACAACGAGCGGTCCTGTGCCGACTGCATCCAACGGCTCCCCGCGGCTTTGACCAGATCGTAAGTGGAGGGCTGTCGTACGCATATCATAACATATATACAGCATTCTTTTCGGTTATGTGCATAGTAGTCTTTCGAGTAGACTATTTGACGGTATATTTATCGTATTGGTCTCATGTTCTTTGTTAATTAATAGTGACAGAAGAGCCGGCGGGCCCCTTAATGGTAAGTGATTATCTCTCTCTATGGACTCAGCAATACCGGAGTTACAGTTGAGCCGCTTGATTAGGGGTCATTAATTTTGATTCATGTTTTATACCTTCCTTTAAGTCATAGATTCTCAAAATTTATTTCTACCGTAGCCGCCTTTGAGATAAAATGCCGTCTTTTATTTTATTGTGCGTATTTAAAATGCAGTAATTTTTCCTAAATGTACTACATATTTACACTCCATTTTTTTATTTCTGATATGCAATACGGTTCTTTCAATGAAAGTGTCAGGAAAAAAAATTACAGGCTCTATGAAGAGTTCAAATTATTTGGTGGTATATTTATCATATTGATGTCATGTTTTTTGTTAATTAATGGGTGGGCCCCTTAGTGATAAGTGACTGTCGCTCTCTATGGACTCAGCAATAGCAGAGCTACCTACAGTTGAGCCGATTAGGGGTCATTAATTTTGATTTATGTATTATACGTTTCTTTAAGCATAGAATCTCAAACTACCATAGAGATAAAAAAGCCTAGTGCCATCCTCTATTTTTGCTGTTCGTATTTATGCACTCAAAAATTTTAAATGCGCATTATTTTTAGACTCCCTTTTTATTTCTGGAAAAAGTTCAAGGGATAGAAAATAAAAAAAAGTATTTTCTAGACCTAATGAAGAGAATTCCGTTTCCAAGTGCTATAAGAAGATGGATTCTTATGCCATGCTTTTAAATATTACTAATGTTATTCGATAGCGTTGGTTTTTTTTATTGCAAACAGTGGCAGACGAGCAAATGGCCCACCTGATGGTAAGTGGTAACCGATGTTCATGGACTTTGGCAATACCAGGAGCACAGCTAAGCCGCCGCCTACGGTGAGTAATCTGTTCTTCTCAAACGTTTAAAGAAGGACATGTCCTAGCGCCTAGGAAACACCGCAGCAGGGAGTTGATTCCAGAGCCTAAACGTACGTGGTAAGAAAGAGCACTGGCAACGCACAGTCTTGGACGAGATTGTTTCCAGGTGGTTCCACTCTACTACGACGTCTCATGGTTTGGTGGTAAAAAGGGGATGCTGGTACCACCTCAAACAATCATTGCTAATTAAATTATTATTTGTTTCTTATTCTCTTTACTTCATCTTTGCCGTTGAAATCTTACAGCACCTAAAAGGGGACATTAACGCCCACTTTGAGAAAGACTGTTCTAAATTTTGATATAGTACTTGCGTTTAATACTCGTCTATACCTTATTGTGAAGGTGAGCGAACACAATTACGCACGAACTTTGTTATGTTGTTTTGATAGATTTTCTGAAGTAGTAAGTGGTTTATGGGTATAATATCCATAATACAAGTGGTACAAAGGGTTTGATATTAATTTTGGAATACCTTTGGTACCGTTTTGTACACGCTTTAATCGACAATCAGCAATATAATATATTAGCTGAACCGGCTTCGCACTTGAGAAATTTGGTTTATAATTTAATTTAACTAAAATTGTCTACTGAAAATTTACCCACTCATTATATTATTAATAATGTTAATATATACTAATAATGAGAAAGAGATAAAGAAAATGTATACTTGCACCTCCCTCTCTTGCCCCTACAATAATATACGAAACGTAACTCTCTCTCTGTCTATCTTCACTAACTTACATCTCTCTCTCAACTTCCGTTCGCCTCCCCCGATCACACTTTTCGTAACGCTCACGTCACATACGTCACCAGTTTAATCCCAAGTCAAGCGTGCGTAAAAAGTATTTACTTCAATAATTTTATTACTAAGCAATTAACCTTAAACAGTCATCATCGTACTCCTAGCCCAAGCTTTGTTGGGGTCGGTTTCCGATCTGTTAGGAAGCTTTAGCTAATCTACCATCTCAACCAAGGGGACAACTGGGGACCGAACAAGACCAGGGTCAGATATTTTATTCGGAACTGACAATCTTTAACGACTGACAGGATGTTAGTTGACAGCCGGACCACATGCTTAAAGTTCCTTTCTAAGCACAGAAGGTCATTTTTTTAAAAACAGGTGTAACTTAGATGTCACCCATCTAATGCCAGCCGAGCGAAAGCTATTCAACTTTGCCGAACATTCGAGAGACATGTGCTACGGCCTGTTCATTAACTTAAGGAAGTTAATAATAATAATAATAAGCGAGGTATATTTCAGGGTGACAGCCTGAGTCCTCTATGGTTTTGTTTAGCCATGAACCCTCTCAGTACACTGTTAGAGGGTTCAGGGCATGGCTACAGGTTACGAAGAGGTGGTCCGGAAATATCCCACCTGTATTATATGGATGATCTTAAGCTATTTGCTTCCACCAGATTGCAACTGATAGAGTTACTGAAATTAACTGAATCTTTTAGTAATTCTATCGGTATGAAGCTTGGTGTAGACAAATGTGCGGTCATGCATGTAAAACAGGGAAGGGTAGTGGAATCTGAGGGAATTCAGCTCACGGATTCTACTAATTTACGACCACTTCTCGTAACTGACACCTATAAATACCTGGGCATGTCGCAAGCCTTAGGCATAAATGAGGTGGATATGAAACAATTGCTGCGGGAACGTTTCTTTGGCCGCCTGAAAAAAGTACTAAGTAGTCTTTTATCAGGTGGCAACAAGGTGCGAGCCTGCAACGGTTGGGTCATGCCACTTCTTATGTACTCTTTCGGCATACTCAGGTGGACTCAGACTGAACTTGACGCCTTGGATAGAAGGGTCCGTAGTCTTTTGACCGCACATCGTATGCATCACCCTCGTTCGTCAGTAATGAGGTTGTACATTCCGCGAAAGTGTGGAGGTCGAGGATTCCTAAATGCCAAGACCTTGCACAATCGTGAGGTGTACAACCTTAGGGAATATTTTCTCTGTGCTGACAGGGTTATGCATCGCGATGTGGTCGCTGTAGATTCCGGACTCACCCCTCTCTCCTTGGCTAAGAAGAACTGGCGCAGACCTGTAGTACTCAGTACTGATGACCGCAAGAGTGTATGGCAGAGCAAGGAGCTCCACGGAAGGTTCTACCGGGCTTTACATGGGCCCGATGTAGACTTTTTAGCTTCCGTGGCCTGGCTACGTTTCGGCCACCTCTTTGGAGAAACCGAAGGTTTTGTCTGTGCAATTACTGACGAAGTTATCATGACGAACAACTACCGGAGACATATCCTAAGGGACGGAACAGTAGACATCTGTCGTGCCTGTCACCGCCCAGGTGAGTCCCTTAGGCATATAGTCTCGGGTTGTTCTCGTCTTGCTAACGGCGAGTATTTGCACAGACATAATCAAGTAGCCAGGATCATTCATCAGCAGCTTGCTCTGAAATACGGGCTTGTGGAAGTCGAGGTCCCGTACTATAGGTATGTACCTGAGCCAGTTCTCGAGAATGGCCCTATCACACTGTACTGGGATCGATCAATCATCACGGACAGAACTGTTGTAGCCAACAAGCCTGATATTGTGGTGGTTGATCGAACTGAGCGCCGGGCAATGATTGTTGATGTCACCATACCACATGACGAGAATCTCGTGAAGGCTGAGAAGGAGAAACAGATGAAATATCTGAACTTGGCCCACGAGATCGTTGACATGTGGGATGTGGACTCGGCGATCATTGTACCGATAGTGGTTTCAGTTAATGGACTGATAGCCAAGAGCCTCGACCAACATCTTAAGAGGCTCGCGTTGGATGGCTGGGTCAAGGGTCTGATGCAGAAGGCGGTACTTCTGGATACGGCACGCATTGTTCGGAAGTTCCTATCTCTGGGGCCCTAGCCATTGGCAGTTTGGTCCCTGTACCCGTTGCCAGTGGGTCTACACACTTTTTATATTTTTAAATGTTGTGTTATTTTTTATAATATACTATTTAAAAATGTATCTAGTGATGTTATGTTAATAAATGAAAATAATAATAATAATAATCAGCCAACATGCTCGCCGTAACAAGAGGGATCTGATGACATGTTGGATAGACTATAAAAAAGCTTTTGATTCTGTGCCACATGCTTGGCTCTTGAGGGTGCTAGAGTTGTATAAAGTCAATGCTACTTTATGCGCCTTCTTGCAGTCATGCATGGGGCACTGGAGAACAGCTCTTAGCTATCCAGTATGTCGGCAGACCCCGGGTAATTGCGGTGAGCTCATAAGGATTGAGCGAGGTATATTTCAGGGTGACAGCCTGAGTCCTCTATGGTTTTGTTTAGCCATGAACCCTCTCAGTACACTGTTAGAGGGTTCAGGGCATGGCTACAGGTTACGAAGAGGTGGTCGGGAAATATCCCACCTGTATTATATGGATGATCTTAAGCTATTTGCTTCCACCAGATTGCAACTGATAGAGTTACTGAAATTAACTGAATCTTTTAGTAATTCTATCGGTATGAAGTTTGGTGTAGACAAATGTGCGGTCATGCATGTAAAAAGGGGAAGGGTAGTGGAATCTGAGGGAATTCAGCTCACGGATTCTACTAATTTACGACCACTTCTCGTAACTGACACCTATAAATACCTGGGTATGTCGCAAGCCTTAGGCATAAATGAGGTGGATATGAAACAATTGCTGCGGGAACGTTTCTTTGGCCGCTTGAAAAAAGTACTAAGTAGTCTTTTATCAGGTGGCAACAAGGTGCGAGCCTGCAACGGTTGGGTCATGCCACTTCTTATGTACTCTTTCGGCATACTCAGGTGGACTCAGACTGAACTTGACGCCTTGGATAGAAGGGTCCGTAGTCTTTTGACCGCACATCGTATGCATCACCCTCGTTCGTCAGTAATGAGGTTGTACATTCCGCGAAAGTGTGGAGGTCGAGGATTCCTAAATGCCAAGACCTTGCACAATCGTGAGGTGTACAACCTTAGGGAATATTTTCTCTGTGCTGACAGGGTTATGCATCGCGATGTGGTCGCTGTAGATTCCGGACTCACCCCGCTCTCCTTGGCTAAGAAGAACTGGCGCAGACCTGTAGTACTCAGTACTGATGACCGCAAGAGTGTATGGCAGAGCAAGGAGCTCCACGGAAGGTTCTATCGGGCTTTACATGGGCCCGACGTAGACTTTTTAGCTTCCGTGGCCTGGCTACGTTTCGGCAACCTCTTTGGAGAAACCGAAGGTTTTGTCTGTGCAATTACTGACGAAGTTATCATGACGAACAACTACCGGAGACATATCCTAAGGGACGGAACAGTAGACATCTGTCGTGCCTGTCACCACCCAGGTGAGTCCCTTAGGCATATAGTCTCGGGTTGTTCTCGTCTTGCTAACGGCGAGTATTTGCACAGACATAATCAAGTAGCCAGGATCATTCATCAGCAGCTTGCTCTGAAATACGGGCTTGTGGAAGTCGAGGTCCCGTACTATAGGTATGTACCTGAGCCAGTTCTCGAGAATGGCCCTATCACACTGTACTGGGATCGATCAATCATCACGGACAGAACTGTTGTAGCCAACAAACCTGATATTGTGGTGGTTGATCGAACTGAGCGCCGGGCAATGATTGTTGATGTCACCATACCACATGACGAGAATCTCGTGAAGGCTGAGAAGGAGAAACAGATGAAATATCTGAACTTGGCCCACGAGATCGTTGACATGTGGGATGTGGACTCGGCGATCATTGTACCGATAGTGGTTTCAGTTAATGGACTGATAGCCAAGAGCCTCGACCAACATCTTAAGAGGCTCGCGTTGGATGGCTGGGTCAAGGGTCTGATGCAGAAGGCGGTACTTCTGGATACGGCACGCATTGTTCGGAAGTTCCTATCTCTGGAGCCCTAGCCATTGGCAGTTTGGTCCCTGTACCCGTTGCCAGTGGGTCTACACACTTTTTATATTTTTAAATGTTGTGTTATTTTTTATAATATACTATTTAAAAATGTATCTAGTGATGTTATGTTAATAAATGAAAATGATAATAATAAAAAAATAAAGAAAAAAAATCGTGAAAGCTGAAAAAGAAAAGCAAATGAAATATTTGGATTTAGCTCACGAGATTACCGACATATGGGATGTTGATTCAACAATTATTGTTCCGATAGTCATATCGGTTAATGGACTGATTGCCAAGAGTCTCGCCCAACATCTAATGAGACTCTCGTTGGACGGCTGGCTTAAGGGCTAGATGCAAAAGGCAGTACTCCTCGACACGGTACGTATTGTGAGGAGGTTCCTTAATCTGAAGCCCTAACCACCGGCAGCTTGGTCCCTGCACCCGATGTCGGTGGTCTAGTATTTTATACATTTTTAAATTTGTTATGTTTACTTATTATTGTTTTTGTTTGTCTATACTATTATAAAGCTGTAACAGAGCTGTGTCTGTACATTCAAGATTTTTGAGAAACAATAGCTGTAATAGGCTATATAGGCGTGCCTAAACTCAAAACAATTTTTTTAGATTTTTTATCTGTTTGTCTGTTTATCTGTTTGTCTGTTTGTTTGTTCGCGCATCACGCAAAAACTACTCGGCGGATTTTGATGCAACTTTTTTTATTTGAAAAGGCCTTGATTAGACTTAAAAACTGGTATACATTTTATCCCGCTATTATATCGGGAACCTGAGATATAACCGAAAAACTAGAAAATTATTTAAACTAGGTAGATTGTTTTAGAATTTATTTAAAAAAATACTACCAAATGGATTTTGATGAAACTTTTTTATTTGAAAGTGCTTGATTAGAATTAAAAACAAAGTGAAAATGTGAAATCGAAAATAACAGTCACGAGCAGGATTCGAACCTGCATCTCCTGGATACCGTCCAGATGCTTTGCCAATTCAGCCATCGTGACCCTTGCTCCTGACTGCTAATTTCGATAGCACATTCATACTTAACTTAGTATTTGTAACGAATTTAATCGTTTTACCTTTGCCTCATGTTTATTTAGTGTGTATATTGATATTTTTTTATTTATACAATTGTATAGCCTAGTACTCAAAGCTTTCTGTTGTCTACGCGCGAAAGAGGTTCTACACTTTAGAGGGTGGCAAACAATTGGAATCTATTATATATAATTCCAGTATCACGATGTTTATATGGGATGAACTCCGAAACTACTGGACCTATTTTAACTTTCTTTTTTTTAAATGTGTGTTTTGTTCCAATTTAAGAGATAGTATACTTTATATCTCAATTAATAATTGCAATATTTATTCATAAAAAAATATATGGAGGTACGATGTTCGCTGGGTCAGCTAGTAAATATATAAAAATAATTAGGAAAATATAACAATAAACGTACATACCGTTTGGTGTTGCAATTATCATCCATTGCATGACCGGTGGTAGGGGGGGGTACCAAGTGGGAGTACTCACTTGGTATCGGGCCCGAGCGGGTTGGTACCACCATCTCCCGTGTGACCGGTCATGAAGCACGTCGTTGCGTTGTGGTTGTAGCAGGAGATAGCCGTTTATTCTTTCATTACATATCGGTGAAATAAAATGGTGGGCAGCGGCTTGACAATACTTTCGGTATAGTTGAGTCCTTGAGCGACGGTTCATCAGATGGGCTGTGGCTCGTCTGCCACGACATGCAATAAAAAAAATACTTATAGGTTTTTACAGGGAATTTGAAACTGATTTCGATATCATAGACATAATTTTATATTTTTCGTTCACGCATACCTGAATAGAATTTGAAAATAACAAAAAAACATACATACGAATTGAGAATCTCCTCCTTTTCGAAGTCTGTTGACTTAGAACTTTTTTTGAGCAAGTATTTTTGCGAAGATGGTATTATCATATGATTGAATATTATCAAAGTCAATACGAAGGTTTAATATAATGTTTTCCTATTTCAAGTTTCCAGTTCAGTGGCGTAGCGTGGGTATCAGGCGCTCGAGGCAGAAGCAAATATAGCCGCTCTATTATTTAAAAATTAAAATTCAATTACTAAAAGCTATTTCTTAGCTATTAGTTACTATGCTAGTTTTTAGGTTATATCGCAGATTCCTGCTATAGTAGAAGAATAACATGTATCCCAGTTTTTATGTCTAATCAAGACCTAGCAAATAAAAAAGATGCATCTAAACCCATTCAGTAGTTTTTGCGTGACGCGCGAACGAACAAACAGTTAAAAAGATAAACAGACACAAACTCTAAAAAAAAAATGGTTTGTGTTTAGACATGCCTATATAGCCTAATAGTCTTTTTTTTTAAATAATATCTTTAATGTACAGTCACAGCACTGTCACAGCTTTATCTAATATATAAAATTCTCGTTTCACAGTTTCTCCTCCGAAACGGCTTGACCGATTTTTTTGAAAATTTGTGTGTATATTTAGTAGAACTGAGAATAGTATATAAACAATTTTTCATACCCCTAAGTGATAAGGGTGGTCCACCCCAAAAAAATATTTTTATTTTTAGGACAAAAATTTTTATTTTTATTTTTTTATGATTCGGCGTTAAGAATGTACAACACTCTTCTACTGCCTACCCCTATTTTTTAATAGCGATATTTATTCTTTAAACATTTTCATTGCAAAATATTTAGGAAATAAAAATATGGCGGTACGAAGTTTGCCGGGTGAGCTAGTAATAGTATTGATTATACAGGTTACAATTTATTAGGAACACGTCTAGAAAGAGTGGGACAGAGTATGACTAAAACACAATTCAGTTTTTGTCAAGAGTGATCCACCGTGCGGTCATACGCTAAGGGGCTTTGGCAAAGGAGGTGGTTGCCGAGGGTAAGGTTGTCTTGCTTATGCTTTTAATACCTTGCCCTCATATATAGAAGGCTCAATATGGATATTGTGTGTAGGCTTTGCTTAAATATTGCGGTATTCTCAAGGAGGGATTGCAGTCAGGATTATAAGGGAATACCTTACGATCTCGTATGAGGCAACGATCTTTCTCGTCGGACTCTGCCATGGTATCTGGAGGCGAAACCCTTAGTGTCTTAATGAAGGCACTGCTTTAGACTGCTAAGCTATTAAGAACACTGCTAAACTAAAAAAACATCACTTCACATTTAAGCCTTATAAAGCCCGCACCATCTGTCGGATATATTTGCATACATACTTTTTGTTCCGTTAGCTTACTTAATAATTGCATTAAGAATTCAAGAACGCAGGTTTTGCAATTCAGACTCGGATAGGGGAAGACAGAAGTTTGAATCCTGTTCATAGTAAAATTCTCTTTAACGACTTTCACAAATATTTGTTTTTAGTAAAATGCGGATCATGTTTATTTTTATTACATTAGATGGCAAAAGAGCCACGGCCCACCTGATGGTAAATGGTAATCATCGCTCATGGACAACTGTACCGGGAGTATTGTCAAGCCACTGCTCACCGTTCCATTTCACAGATATGAAATGAAGGAATTAACGACTATCTCCTGCTACAACCGAAACACACAGATGTGCTTCATGGCCGGTCACACGGGAGATGGTAGTACCAAAAAGCTCGGGCCCGATAACAAGTGAGCACTCTAACTTGGTAACCAGCCCTACCACCAGTAATTCAATGGGTGATAATTGCTTACTTTCCTTAGTCGCCTCGTACGACACCCGTGGGAAAGAATGGGGTGGTGTCACTTGTATTCTTAGTCCGTCACCACACGGAAAATTTATCTCATTATTAAATGAGACTCATGCTTAATGGTGGCATAATATTTGTTAATTGAACTTATAATACTCTATATATCAAATATTACATTTAAACCACTAGGTACTTGAACCGATGTTATTAATTGTTTTATAACAAACTAATATAGTAGATAATAATTTCATCAAATCAATATAAACAAAATCGCTCGGATCTCCAGGGAAATCATAGTAAGGTATCGTAAGTAGCGGTGTTACTAAGTTTGCCACTTGGTAAATCAATTGGAATGAGTTCGTACCGGGCTCTGAGTTAAGTTTTTGGAGCACGTGTCTGATATTGTGAATCGTTAGAATATTAAGCGCGTAACTAGTTACATAGTTTACCTATATTATTTAATTAAGAAGGTATAAAAGACTTCAATACTATGATAATTGATTGATTGAGGCAACACTTGGTGGAAGTCCATTGTTATTATTATGGAATGGATATTTGAGGAGGAGAGCCCACTACTCACCCACGGATTGTCAATCCCGGTTATCTTTGGATACACACAAAATAACCAAAGATTGCCAATCCGTACTCCCACAGATAGAGGCAAATCTGATAATAACAGAGTAGCAGGCACGATAATGACAAAAATACTCACCAACGCGATACAACCATGCGATACAACGTGACTACAACTTTGCAATATTATAAAAAAATAGAATTTATTACTTATTTAAAGTATCTGAGCATGTGCTAAAATACAGATCTAAATACCTTTTTATCTTTTAAAGAAAGAATTATTGTTTTTGGGAGTTATATCATTCAAAACGTCACAAGGTAAAATAGTTTTCGTCGCAAGGTCAATGAATTCTCTTATTTCAACTAAGCCTTACGCTGCTTATATGCTAGGTTTTGTTTAAAAAAAATGACGGTCGTGCTGGAAAAATGAAAATACAAATAAACTAAATTCAAAACCCGACTGTGTAGTAAACGAATTAAAAATATGGAAATTAGATTGCGTGGTATTGTAGTAGAATTGGAGTCAGAGTCACAAATTAAATTAATTTCCATATAAGCACCTATATAAAATATTATATTGCGCCAAGTTTGTGCTGGCAAGCTGGTGTGAATCTTGAATACTAACTCAAACCCTCTAGGCACCTCTCTGCCATCTCTCTCCTTAAATGTTTAGTAGGCAAAAGATTACCTTTTGATGGCAAACGAATGCTCTTTAAGCGAATACAAAGGTGGAAATAGGCTTGCCAGGCGTAAGTTATTATTATAGCCTAAATACTACGGTAATACTAAAAATCTGGCAACATCAAGGATATAACTCACATTTTGCTTATCCTAGGAAAAGGTTAAAGGTGAAGAGGAAAAACAGCAAGGCGATGAAGCGGGGATTCGATGTAACAAGATAGCTTCAATACTACCACCTTGTGAAATAGTTAAATACATGCCACTATCCACAAACAGTTGGCTTATCTATTTAATTGTACCTATTTAGGATCATGCAACAAAATATGACCACTCTAGTGGATTCACTACCTGAGCAAAACCAACTGAAGACGTTGGATGCAGTTGCACAGGTCTAAGTCCAGTAAAGACAACGAAAACCCGAAAAAGGAAGTACAATAAGTACAATCCTATAAAAGTGTATTAAATAAGGATTGTTTGAAGTTTATTTATTTATGGACAAAGAGCAGTTATTTAGATATTTTATATATATTTTTTGCATTTGACATGCTTAGCACTATACATTAAACACAAAGTGAAAAATGTGAAATCGAAAATAACAGCCACGAGCAAGATTTGAACCTGCATCTCCTGGATACCGTCCAGATGCTTTGCCAATTCAGCCATCGTGACTATTGGTCCTGACTGCTAATTTCGATAAAACATCATACTTAACGTCTTTGGGTGACGCCTGCGCCATCTGTCTCAAGTATTTTCATACATTATACCGACCAGATAAACTTATTTTTACAATTAAGATTTTTACCTAATAATGACGCAAACCCTATAAATAGTTAGATATTTTTATATATATTTTTAGCATTTGGCATGCTTATACATTAAAACAAAGTGAAAAATGTGAAATCGAAAATAACAGTCACGAGCAGCCTCGGTGGTGTAGCGGTAGTGTATGCGACCGCTAATCACGAGGTCTCGGGTTCGATCCCCGGGTCGGGCAATGTTATTGAGCTTTTTCCTAAAAAGAAAAATTCTCAGTAGCAGCCTGGAGTTTGGAAATGTGCCCGGTAGACGTCAATAGGCTCGCCCCCTATTACGTGGGACTCAAACAGCTGGCGAGTCGTGGGTGTGTAATACACCTACCACCGAAGGAATGTAACATAGTTCCAGTGGCCCGCCAACAAAGGCGGAGAGACGGCACACGGCGGGTTTCTTTAGTGGGTGAGGGCCCCACACTACCCTGTTCGTTGCCCCGAACGACAGGGTGTGCGGTTAGGAACATTTTTTCCCGCCATAACAAAAAAAAAAAAAAAAAAAAAAAAAAGGTTGTGTAATACACCTCTGCCTACCCCTTCGGGGAATACAGGCGTGATGCTATATGTTAACAATATCTAAATATTTATAGGGTTTGCGTCATTATTAGGTAAAAATCTTAATTGTAAAATTAAGTTTTGGTCGTTATAATGTATGAAAATACTTCCGACAGATGGCGTAGGTGTCACCCAAAGACGTTAAGTATGATGTGTTATCGAAATTAGCAGTCAGGAGCAATTGTCACGATGGCTGAATTGGCAAAGCATCTGGACGGTATCCAGGAGATGCAGGTTAAAATCCTGCTCGTGACTGTTATTTTCGATTTCACATTTTTCACTTTGTGTTTAAAATAAAGAGCAGTTATGTCAAACTGCATATTACTAGCACATATCAGAAGTAAAGTTAACTTTGGTTTCTATTAATTTTGGAAGTGTCATATTTATTGGTATACTCGGAAGCATCACATCAGTAATGTTGTTAGCGGGTGTCGATTTTGAATGACGAAGGTCCAAGAGAGGGGCTTGACAGGAAATGGGGCGAAATTGAGTGAGAATTTGTTTTTTTAGGTTATGTATTTGGGTTTGTTTGAAGTTGCATGTTTATGCGTGTTAGCTTGCGAGATGATTTTTCAGTAGTCGCTGTAATTTTCAACTAGCTTCTGACAGTGATAGTAAACAAAATAGTAAACGAAGATTCATTTATTATGAACGTGGCAATTACGGCACTATCCCCCATTCTTGGGGAGGCCTATGTCCAGCAGTGGATGTTAAAACGTTGATGGATGGATAGACACTGAATGGTTTAACATCGGAAAGGATGTTAGACAGGGATGTGTAGCGTCTCCGTGGCTGTTTAATCTGTTTATGAATAGTTATTTGCAAGAGTTGAAAGAAAGTAGGTATGGGTTAGAGATGAATGGGTTACTCATCAAATGTCTTCTCTGCGCTGATGATCAAGTTATACTTGTCTCATCGGCTGTTGAATTACAGGAGTTGGTAACATTAATTAATGAATCCTTGAAAAAGAAAGGAATGAAAGTGAATGATGAGAAGACGAAAGTAATGGTTCTAGAAAGAGATGACTAATGCATGATTCCATGTGACATAGTGATTGAAAGAGTGAAGGTTCAACAAGTAAAAGAGTTTGTGTATCTGGAACATTGTTAACGAGAGATGGGAAGTATGAAAAGGACATTGAAAGGAGAGTGAATGCAGGTAATCAGGTGAATGGGGCACTACACTTCTAGTAGTTGGAAAGTTTTTGAGGCACGACTCGCTGTACACAATGCAGTGTTAGTACAAACTCTAATGTACGGAAGTGAAAGTTGGGTATGGCAGAAGAAGAACGAGAGTATAATATATGCAGTGGAGATGAGAGCTCTAAGAAGTATGTGTGGTATAACTTAGAAAGATAAAGTAAGAAACAGTGTAGTGAGAGAACGATGTGGTGTAAAAGAAGATATAGTGACAAAGATTGAGAAAAGAATTTTAAGATGGTATGGATACGTAGAGAGGATGGATGAAAGCAGAATAACAAAAGAGATACATATGGTGAGTGTGAATGGTGCAGTTGGGAGGGGTAGACCTCGTCGAACGTTCTCTGATCAAATCAGAGAAGTTCTCGAGAAAGGTCTGGTCAGAAGTACCCTTACCTGACGTGCATGTATGAGGAATATAATGACAGTGAATGAGGCAAAAAAGTTGAGCAAGGATCGTGGCAAGTGGAAATCAGTTGTCTCCACCTTCACCTCTAGTAAAAAGCACGTCTTTTTATATTCTATAAATAAAATAAATGAGTTGTGCATATGATAGAGGAGACAGAGGGGTCTACGTGTCTACGTTGAATTTTAGATTTAAGCTGAAGCAATCCATATATTAAATAAATATAAATATTCACGGACATTTTTCGCACAATGTACTCTGGTCCCAAACTAAGCTTTATGGTTGTGCTATGGGTACCAGATTACGGATATAATACATATACTATTTTTTTTTGTAAATACATACATAATAGAAAACACCCAGACGCAGTACAAATATCTGTGTTCATCCCACAAATAATTTGTCCTGAGTGGGAATCGAACCCACGACCTCGTGCATGGAAGTCAGTTACATTACCGACTACGCCACGAGGCCCGTCAAGTGTAGCAGAGTAGCATTAAGCATTAAGTACGATAATGACAAATAATCTCACTAATGCGACATAACCATGCGATACGGCAGGACTCTCAGAACCACAACGTTTCAATATTCCGCAAATATCCGAACACAAATTCGAAACGTATTTCGCCTCTACACGAAGCATCCTCAGGACCGCTCGGCAACAAATGAGCAAAGGAGAAAATATCAAAAATATCTAAAACTATTAAACAAAAGCATTGTCTGACCATGATATTAAATAAAAGTTATGAAGTACGCTTTCATTTTAACCAATTGTCAATAATCTGTTTCGGCCACTACAAGGTGATTCAAGACATCTAGTCGTTTAATATTTATAGACCATATTGAAGTAATGCCTGATAATTCTGTACTAATTAATCATTTTGTTTTCAGATACGAGACTTATAAGGCGACGTTGAAGAAAATTCCGGCGACCCGGCTGTCCCGGCTGACAGAGGCACTCGCCAACTACGACCCAGTGCTCAATGAGTACTTCTTTGACAGGCATCCCGGAGTCTTTGCGCAGATCCTCAATTATTACAGGTAAGTACGATAATTTTGAAATATAATATCTACTCCAAGATATGAACTGTTTTCATATTTGGAAAGAAATAAAGTAATGTTTATTATGACGAACAACATATACATATTAAACATAGAAAATGTTCGTACGAAACGGCGCTGACTCAGCATAATGCAGATTTTAATGAAATAACCAGCGCTGGTCTTCAGTTTGTTCGTTTTGTTTGACATCACGGATACAAGAGCACTATAGCAAAATAATAATAACCTTAACACCACCAAATAGACAGGATGTACACGAAATTATAATTAGGTAGATAAAAGACAAGAAAAATAATGTTTTTAATTTCATATAGAAAACAAAACAAACGATCCTGCACATTTAGGCACGTGAAAAACATGGATCATGTCTATATGATGTCTGTGTTGTTTTACTCCATAATAAAAAGAAAAGTATTATTACTCTACTATCTGTTGTCGACACGACATCTCATACCATAGACTTATGCTACGGCTACACTATCGGAATTCAGTGAAGGTTCGCGTTATCGCGACATGTCTGGCCTTTGCCTTTTAGAGCAATGTATTCACGTGAACATGAATGCCTTTCGCGGGGCTCTCGGTAAATTGACGCACATCAAAAGTTTTGCCGCGAGAAGCTTCGCTCACGTGGCAACACTTTGCAGGAATGGCATGGTATATCAGTAAAATAATATTTTTTAAAATAATTAACAGACGTATATGTTTCTGTTCATATCAATCCCTGATCACGGATTCATATTGATTGTCAATAAATAAAAACCAGGTCAGACGCTTGGTTTCCAGTGATTCTCCAATGCAGGTGGAGAGACGGCTCACGGCGGGTTTATTTAGTGGGTGAGGGCCCCACACTACCCTGTTCGTTACCCTGAACGACGGGGTGTGCCGATAGGAACATTTTTTTTTCCGCCTTAAGAAACAAAAAGGTCAGATTCTTGGTAATTATAAATAATAATAACTAAAAAAAAAAATTTAATTCACTTTTTAAATAGCTTGTCTAAAGACATATTTAGGCAGATGCCACTAAAAGCTGTTCAAATGAGCGTCCATATATCATGATGATGTTTTTTTGATAACATGGTATTCCTTAGCCACATTTTTTTTATAAATCTAATCTATGTTGATAGCAGTAGATAGAGCGCGAATAAGCACCACTAAAGATACATTTCAAAACATTGCTAGCCACTTTTATATCATTAATCATTCTTTTCATTAGCTCGAATATACGAGATAATATTACGAGATTTTCCGCTTTTTGGCTAAGCTTCAATACAATTTATCGTTAACGAAGACCGCAAATTTAATTACTAGCTTCTATATTTTGATCTGTATTTTAGCACTTGACATGCTCAGCCACTTTAAAGAAAAAATTATATGGGGAAGTGGAAAAAGAGAGCTTAACTGCGAGCAAGATTCATACCTTCGTCCTATCCAATTCAGGGAAGTGCCCTGGATCGCTAAGCTATCGCAGTCACCGGTGTCAACGGTGGCTCAAAATTCACTTTTGTTTTAGATGCCTTTACGACCCAGGCTACCTGTCAGAGACATTTAAATACATTATTCTAATATATTAAGTTAAATTTTGCAATTAAAAGTCATACTATTTCATGGCGCAATTTTTATAATATTTTCATCTGTATTTTAGCACTTGACATGCTCTGCTACTTTAAAAAAACAAATTAAAAAAGAAAAAAAGAGCTTTACAGCGAGCAGGATTCGAACCTGCGTCCTATCCAATACGGGGAAGTGCTGACCGTTGGGTGGCAGCGATAGCTCAGCGGTCCAAAGCTTCTACCCGATACTTCGCCTTCGCGAAGGTCCAAATTTGGCCCTTATAAAGTGTTTGGACACACACTCGTATACTATATATAATATTTTCTACATACATGGCTAATGTCTGTTGACCAGGATAATGGCGGCCATTGTCATTACCGAAATTACGGTCTGGAGATCGTTGTTATTATTATTACATGCAAAAGTTTGTGAATATTCTGGGATGTTGGGCCATCAATCACGCCTAAACGACTGGACGGTTTTGGTAAGTAGGTATCTGTACGCCGCCGGCAGACCACTGAAGGAATGCAACATAGTTCCAGTGGCTTACAGGCGGAAAGACGGCACTCGGCGAGTTTATTTAGTGGGTGAGGGCCCCACACTACCCTGTTTGTTGCTCCGAAAGACGGGGTGTGCGGTTAGGTTCATTTTTTCCCCCTTAACAAATAAAAGGCAGGTGTCTGTATGATGTAAACTGAAAAGATTTTTTGATTTAACCCCAAAAAAGGAATAGCTAGTTTTGGTTTATAGGACTAATAACTAAATTTAAATGAAGTTTGGTATACAAATTAGTTATGATCTGCATGGATGAACATTTACAAATTTAATCTGAAATGATACACTAACGAGTCAATAGATGCTAGTAGTTAGCAATGTAGTATAACCACACATTCATAACTATTGTTCTTTAGTGAAAACAAAAACCTTATCTACATACAAAACAATTATTATTCTTAAATGCTGAAAAAGCTAAATTGAAATACGAAAAACTAAATCACGTATTCATTCAAACAATTATTCTCACCATTTTATTTCGAATTTTAATCAACGTTTCGCTTGCTCGTGGAAAAATTGGTGTTTGCGTTTTGCCAATAACGAATGTTTGAATTTATGGATGTGCTTGACGCGTGATTTGTATGAGCTAATAAATTTGCAAACATGTTATGCTCAATTTGGGGCTATTAATCTTTTGTTGAGAGTCAGAAAAAGGCCAGCTACGATGGAAAATTGTGATTCACTGGTGTTGTAATCAAAATTAATGCTGCATTTTCTTTAGAGAAAAATATGTGTTTTGTAGCGCGTGACAGCGACAAGCGATGGCGACTACGTATCACTCAATATAACATCCCTCCTAGTCAAGTTGCATAAACGTTGTAGAATAGAATAGAATAATCAATTTAATAAAATATAATAACGTAAAAAAACTAGTAGATGTGAAAACATCGAAATTACTTTGTAGAAATAAAATTATTATAACTTGACAAAGTACTCCTCAAAATGAATCAAACGAGTATAAACTCGATAGGGTTGCGTAGTTTCATTACAGACTTACTGTGGCCACCTTCCAGCTCCAGCGTCAGACCCTAGATACCATCTAGAGACAAAGTACTCGTCAAGACAAATCATACGAGCCCAAACTCGATGGAATTATGTCGTTTTATAACGGAGTACCACCCTGGATATCATCTGAAGACAAAGTACTCGTCAAGACGAATCAAATGATTCAAAACTCTATGGGGTTGCGTTGTTTCATTACAGAGTAACTGTGGTCACCTTCCAGCTCCATCATCAGACCGTGAATATCATCTATGACTGAAGTTCTAGTCAGTACATTTCAAGCGAGTCCTAACTCAATGGAGTTGCGCCATTTAATTACAGAGTTTCGCATGGCCGCCTTCCAGCTCCATCATCAGACTCTGGACACCATCTAAAGACAAAGTACTCATCAAGACGAATCAAACGTGTCCAGACTCGACGGGGTTTCGTAATTTCATTATAAAGTTACTGTGGCCACCTTCCAGCTTCATCATCAGCCTCTAGATTCTATTTAGACACAAAGTACTCGGCAAGACGAATCATACGAGCCCAAACTCGATGGGGTTGCACCGTTTCATTATAGACTTCCTATGTCCACCTTCCAGCTCCATCATCAGATCAGCTCCATGTCATCATAATATTGCATTGTCACGTGATATACACATGCGTGGAAAATTTCAGTTCAATCAGAAACCGGAAAGTGTGTCAAATTTAACTTACAAGATTTGAACGGTACAAGTACAATAAAAGCGTCGCCATGCTAACAGCCGATTTTACCCTCCCTCCGCATTAGATGTTTCACAACAAAAAAAGTAACATAAATGTAATGTATATCCGCAATCTGGTACCCATAGCACAAGCGTGAAGCTAAGTTTGGGACCAGAGGATGCGGGGCTTAGGGTGGCCCTTAAAAAGTTGGAGGCCCTGCTCTTTCATCGGCCGACGCCTCGATAACAGTCAATGAAGTAGGTGTTCCGATCCAAGCCCAAATGAAGTATCTGGGCCTGGTATTGGATGGACGGTGGCACTTCGACGAGCACTTTCGCCGTCTTGCGCCTAGACTCGTCGGCAAGGCATCCGCCCTCGGGTGATTGATGCCGAATCTGGGGGGGTTAGGCAAAATCTCATATCTCACATGTCAATCGTATCGTGATCACTGTAATTGGTTGAGAAACCGACGCGTGATGTCGCAATAATCCATTGGCCAATCACGGTGATCTCTCAACCAATCACAGTGATCACGATACGATCGACATGTGAGATATGAAATTCTGCCTAACCCCCCTGGGCGGACTGAGTCTCGCCTGTCGACGACTCTACGTGGGTCAATGGCACTGTACGGCACGCCCGTGTGGGCGGAGTCCCTAGCCGCTCGCAATAGCGCCCTTCTGTGGCGTCAACAGAGGGTCGTAGCAGTCAGGGCCATACGCGGATAACGCACGGTCTCGACCGATGCAGCCTGCGCATTGGCCGGAACCTACCCCCCCGTTGGATCTGGAGGCGGAAGTGCTTGCTGGCGTTTATCAGCGGGCGTCGACGGCGCGGGCGGGGGCCAGTCACGGGAACATGCCCGCCGCTCTACCATCTCAAAGTGGAGGGCTGCCGAGCCCTCTGGAGACGTCCCAGGCTGGTCTCTGGACCATGGGGGCGCTCCGGCCGATCTTGGCTGAATGAGCAGGGCGGCAGCACGAGGTCCTCACCTTCCGGTTGGTGCAGGTTTTGTCAGGGCATGCTTGTTTCGGCAAATCCGTAAAACTATCCGTTTGGTGACGGATTAAGAATACAAGTGTCACCACCTCATTCTTTCCCACGGGTGTCGTATGAGGCGACTTAGGGAAGTAAGCAATTATCATCCATTGCATGACTGGTGGTAGGGCTGGGGACCAAGTGGGAGTACTCACTTGGTATCCTGCCTGAGCGGATTGGTACCACCATCTCCCGTGTGACCGGCCATGAAGCACATCGTTGCGTTTTGGCTGTAGCAGGAGATAGCCGTTTATATTTCATTTCATCTGTGAAATGAATTGGTGAGCAGCGGCTTAACAATACTCTCGGTATAGTCCAGTCCATGGGCGACGGCTACCATTTACCATCAGATGGACCGTGTCTGCCAATACATGAAATAAAAAATAAATAAAAAAAAAACCTGCTCGCGATCGCTAGGAGGGAGAAGACCCCAGGCTGTCACCACTGCAGCGAGGATACGACGCAGCACATGCTTGAGTCGTGCCCGGCCTGGGATGAGCAGCGCCGGGAACTTGCTGCAGTCATAGGCGTGGACCTGTCGCTGCCGGCCGTTGCGCGATCGATGGTTGGCAGTGGCAGGGCCTGGACCGCGGTCGCCGCCTTCTGCGAGGCTGTCATCTCGCGGAAAGAGGCGGCGGAGAGGGTCCGGGAGGAATCTTCCTTTGCGGACCCGATTCGCCGCCGGCGCGCGGGGTGGGTTGGGTGCACTTATCTGCACCTGATGCCGCCCTAGCCGAGGCCACGGACGTTGGGGTCGGGGAGTACCCTGCCGTCCGTGTAAAAAAAATGTATGAATGAGTGACCAATAATTTAAAATAAGGCAAAAAGATATTGTTTTTTTTTAACACTTATCTGTACTACTTATTATAGTTTTTTTTCCTATTTATAACTGAATGGCCATAACTTCTACTATAAGCCATTACAAGGTTATCCATTAATTACTGGAAACCCGAGATATTTGCATAAATTTGTAATGATTGTATTAAATTGTACGAAATGAATAGATAAATTAATGTAATTCTAAACGCCATGATCACGGAACAACAGTTGCAGTTGTTCCGTGATCATGGCGCTTGCAACAGTGCCGAAATATCGGAAACTCGTAAGTAAAAATTTACATGGTATAAATCCCGTAAAAACGTTTAGAATTATAAGTGACCATGAAAGTTTGAAATTCTATAAATTAATGTAATTAATGTTTGGCATGCACTCCTAAATAGGTTATTAAGTTAACAAAGCTTATAACTTCAGTAATTTAGTAAATTACTTAGAGATAACTTACGACGCGTATTAACTTACTCAAGGGAATATTTAAGGATATGTGTAAGGTTAAACTGTGAAACCTATTTATTACTTACCGGGACTGATAAATATATTTTTCAATGTAGTGACGGACTAAGAACATAAAATGTCATCTCTGCATAACCACAATATTGTTCTTGGATTCTGGATCATAGTGTGTATCATACACACATAATTACATTATTCTCTTCTAGCTGTTTTTCTAAGTTTGAATTAGGATATAACTATAGCGTTTATTAATACACTAGCCTTTGCCCGCGGCTCCGCCGCAGCCAAAAGCTAGCTTTTTTGGTTATATCTCAGGTTCCCGATACAGTAGCGGGATAAAATGTATACCAGTTGTTAAGTCTAATCAAGGGCTATTAAATAATAAAAGTTGCATCAAAACCCGTTTAGTAGTTTTTGCGTGATGCGCGAACAAACAAACAGATAAACAGACAAACAGACAAAAAATCTAAAAAAAATTGTTTTGTGTTCACACACGTCTATATATTCTAATAAAGCCATTTTTTCTCAAATATCTTAAATGTACAGACACAGCTCTGTTACAACTTTATAATAGTATAGATAGTAGAGATGGGCCGAATCTGATTTGAATACGAACTTCGGCCTAATATTCGGCAAAAGTACTAAATTCAGCAGAAGTTCAACCGAGCTTCGCTCTATTTTTGCCGGCCTTTCTCAGAAGTAGCATGTCATGTTTTGTGTGTAATTTAAGGCAATATAAAATAGTCAGTGTAAGCGTGTTATTGGTATTTAAAATTATCGTGTTGATTGATTCATAGACTCCTAAATTAAGACAAAAACTAATTCATCTGTTTGTTCTACTCTGCATTTTATTTTGTAATAGATAATTAATTTCTGGTAGAGCCTTGCTTACCCCAGCACGAATGCAGGCTCGATCGGGGAAGTACCACCCTCTCACAAAAGATCAGCGTAAACCAACAGTAGTGTTATCTACCGTTGTGTTTCGTACGGTGAGTGAGAGTGCCGGAGGCTCGAACCCCCTTTCTATCTTCTCCTTTGTCATCCTTACTGTGCTCTCCTTAGTATCCTACTTATCCTCTCCTTAATATACTTCCTATCCACCACCTATCCCTTTCCTTGGAGATGGCGACGTGCGAGTGATGCCTCTGGTGTTGCTAGCGTCTATAGGCTATGCTAACTGCTTACTATCAAGTCTGCCATATGTTTGCCACCCACGTAGTATAAAAAGATACTGAGTACCCAGGACCACCTTCCAGCTCCATCATCAGACCCTGGATACTATATAGAGACAAAGTACTCGTCGAGACGAATCAAACAAGCATAAACTCGATGGGGTTGCGTCGTTTCAATACAAAGTTACTGTGGCCACCTTCCAGCTCCATCATCAGATCAGCTCTATGTCATCATAATATTGTATTGTCACGCGATATACATATAAAATTTCACCTCAATCGACCGGGAAGTGTGTCAAATTTAACTTGTAAGATTAGAACAGGACAAGTAAAATAAAAGCGTCGCCCCGCTAACCCGTTGTCCTAGGTGAGGTTCGCGACGCGACATGACGTGATGCGACGTAATACTTTAACCGTTTTGCGTCGCATTCAAATTAGGCTACAACGTAGATCATAAAATACAACCTCTATTTGATATTTACGTGTCGCGTCACGTCGCGTAGTATTGACGCGTTTGTCGTTCACCTAGGACAATGGGTAACAGCCGGTTTTACCTTACCTCCACATTAGATGTTTCACATAAAAAAAAGCATCTTGGAGTTTGGAAATGTGCCCGGTAGACGGCAATAGGCTCGCCCTCTATTTCGTGGGAATTAATCATCAGCTGGCGAACCGTGAGTGTGTAATGCACTGTCTTCTTCCTACCCCTTCGGGGAGTACATGCGTAATTCCATGTTGTGCTAGGATGATAGGATGATGTTTTCATTTTCAGTAACGTTACTTCTCTGACTGCACACTTTTACGAGCTATTTACTCAGCTCCTAAAATCCATAGCGTAATATTAGCGTTCTCCGACAAATACGGTATAAAATATGTACGTGAAAATATGAACTGTCTCTTCTGTCTCCGTGTGGTGACGGACTAAGGCTACAAGTATCACTACCCCATTCTTTCGTGTCGTATGAGGCGACTGAAGTAAGCAATTATTACTCATTGTATTACTGGTGGTAAGGTTGGGTACCAAGTGGAAGTACTCACTTGTTATCGGGTTCGAGCGGGTTGGAACCACCACCTCCCGTATAACCGGCCACGAAGCAGATCTGTGTGTTTTGGTTGTAGCAGGTGTTAGCCGTTTATTTTTTCATTTCATAGGTGTTTTTGCTTTTTTTTTTTATTGCCAACGGTGGCAGACGAGCAAGCGGCCCACCTGATGGTAAGTGGCGCTCATGTGAAATGAAATGGTGAGCAGCGGCTTGACAATACTCCCGGTATAGTTGAGTCCATGAGCGACGGTTACCATTTACTATCAGATGGGCCATGAGAAAAATAAATGTAGCTAGCCTATGTTTTTAACATTTAGAAGAAAAACATGTTAATACGTTTTAAGTATTTAGCTTACATATTTGAAGACTGTAAGGACATAAGTAAATTGTTTTTACAAAGTAAACTATCCGAAGAAATTCTTGTTCCATCAGCCCTTCATCGTCCACTGCTGGACATAGGCCTCTCCAAGAGAACATCACAACGAGCGGTCCCGTCCTGGAGGATAATGCCGTAATCGCCACGCTTGGCAGGCGGTTTGGCGATCGCAGTGGATGTTGTTAATACTAGAGGGAATGCTGCTGCCCACTCCCTCGGTATTGCCTCAGTCGGCTCTTACGACTCCCGTGGGTAGAGAGGGGTGGGACAATTCTAAAACCGGCCCCACACTTGTTACCCAGAATATAATATTAGCTCCACTTGTAACTAACAAAGTACTTAATCAAATTTTGTTAGTAAATTTTAATACAATTGTATTGAAATTATACCTACTTTGATTGTGTAAGTAGTTTGGATGACAGATATATAATTTGGTATCATTCTGATCCAATAATATAGCCAGGAGATGAATAGTGGAATTCTTCCGTAGTTATTAGTAAACGCCTCGAGTTTGGACACATACGATTCGTTTTAATGAATCTAAACTCGATTTTACACACTCGAGAGTTTTTTTTTTGTGTTTGAACTTCATATTTCATTTAAACATATTTAAAAGTATTTAAACATGTTTTATATTTAATATCTTGTTGTAACAACACTAATTTGCATTGCCTTCTCTGTTAAACAAGCTTAACAAAGATACTGTAGACAAACTTTTACATAACACGGAGAATTGCAGGGACCTCCTCAAATACGTATTCCTGACTGAGAAGGTAGACTAATGCAAGCCTCAGCACTGTCTATGATTTTTTTCTGTCTTTCATTATTGATAGCAGTTTCATAAAGAATGTATCCTTCATGGGTGTCTGTATTGTATGGGTAGTTTATACATATATATATTTATTTTCGCAACTTAGAGTGATAATGCAGCTATACATAAACCATTACGGTTTTCTTTCGCTGCTTCTTGTTTGTAAAATATTGTAAAAATGTTTATGAATAAATAATAATAATAAATAAAATAACATGACATAACACAGCTTTAAGATTACCATGTTGTAGTAGGCAGCTAGTAAGAACATATTTATCTCACCTCCAAAGATTCTATAGTAACGTACAGTTTTATTCTCGAAAGACCTTGGATATCTTTTGCGGGAAGCAGCTGAAACCACACTCATATTATTTGTGTAAATATAGAAATAAAAATATCTTATAGAAGTCATACAGTGTATGTAAACTTCTTCGAAGCATGTTTTAAAAGTATTACGTACTGTAACGAGACTCCGCCCACGTCGAATTAGTTTCGTTAAAACAATCCTTGTTTTTTTTTTGTTGCCAATACGCAGTGGCAGACAAGCAAGCGGCCTATATGATGGTATTTTATAGCTTCGCTAGATGAATTTAATAATAATTACTCTTATTTTAATCAAAATAAGTAGGTAGTGATTAACCCGTAACCATTATTTTTGCACCCCCTATTCCTTACTATACTTACTGATTCTGTTGCATTAGATAGGCTCAGCTGTATTTTTTTATTTTTTTTTTATTGCATGTATTAGCAGACGAGCAACGGCTCATCTGATGGTAAATAGTAACCGTCGCTCATGGACTCAACTATACCGAGAGTATTGTCAAGCCGCTGCTCAACATTTCATTTCAAAGATATGAAATGAAAAAATAAACGGCTATCTCCTGCTACAGCCAAGGTCACACGGGCGATGGTGATACCAACCCGCTTGGGACCAATACCAAGTGAGTACTTCCACTTGGTACCCAGCCCTACCATCAGTCATGCAATGTATGATAATTGCTCACTTCCCTTAGTCGCCTCATACGACACCCGTGGGCAAGAATGGGCTGGTGACACTCGTATTCTTGGTCCGTCACCACACGAATGGATCTACTCATGGATGCATCTGTTTTGTTACCGTTGTTTAGCCCATAGATAGTTATTATAATTGAACACAATATGTCTGTGTCGTGGATATTCCAGGTTATCATTATCTTAAAAAAATTAACTTATTACAAAACTTTTTTTCTTTTTATGCAGAACCCTAATTATTTTTCCAAAATAAAAGTAGCCTAAATTACGCCTTATAACATCAGCTATCTGCCAGCGCAAGCCCCATCCAAATCGGTCCAGCCGGTACAGATATTATGATGAATAAACGAACCCCACGAACACGAATTGAAGCGACTCGCGTATCACGTACTTGTAATATAGACTCGAGGTCTAGAGGCAGCCAGAGCCTAAGTATATTTATTTATTTATATCTCACTATTACGCAATTCACTGACCTGTACTGCGTGATTCATTGATCTTACTGTGTGATAATGTATGAAAATACTTCCGACAGATGGTGCAGGCATCACCCAAAGACGTTAAGTATGAATGTGTTGTCGAAATTAGCAGTCAGGAGCAAGGGTCACGATGGCTGAATTGTCAAAGCATCGGGGCGGTATCCAGGAGATGCAAGTTCGAATCCTGCTCGTGACTGTTATTTTCGATTTCACATTTTTTACTTCGTGTTTAATGTATGTTGCTAAGCATGTCAAATGCTAAAAATATATATAAAAATATCTAAATAAGTTGAATATATATTTAATTATATCGTTCTACGTTCTTTTTTACGTTTTTAGTCATAGTGCCGTGCTTGTCCTAACTTTCACATTTTCCATAGTAAGAATTAAGTACTTATCTCTTAAAGTTAGTCTGAGATAAGTACTTAATTATTACTTCGTATTGTTTACAATATAGACGGAATATTACGAACAATCCAGTGAAGCCGTATAAAATCATGCCAAAACGAAGTGAGAGGTGAGAGAACAACGAGTTTTACCAGAGTATGATTTAAAATTACCCCAAATGACTTGAGGATTTCGTAAGTACGTTACGTACATTATAATACGTCGTCAGTGTCATAATATTCCCTATATGTGATTTGCTGTAAACTTACTTTATACTTTTACTTCCTTTATATTTTAAACATAAAACTTTTAAAAATTTACCCAAAATTATTTTCTTTCCGGTGACAAAACTTTCACGCACATCTTTCAAAAAGTGGCTTCACTTTTTAGTTGACAATGCGGTCTCTTTATTTTTTAGTTTGTCTGAGGTACTTATGTACGAATTTTTTTTTAGTAAAGTTGACCCATCTCAGTTTTACCCAGCCAAGAACGGCCTAACAGCGGCGCACTTAGAAAAAAAAAGATCTTTGATCACGTTTGACCGTTGGCGTAAATATTAAGAACGGCTTAACTATGTCCCGGAAATGATATCGCCAAACAAAAAAAATGAATAGAGAGTCTGGACCTCCGAGTGTTAAGAAACCAAGCGTAAAATAAGCAATATGTCGATACCCTACGTATCGCTCATGATGTAGGTCTCGTAAAAGCGGCCAGCCAGATATTTTTTTTTACTTTATGTCGGACATTTTACGGTTATATACCTATCACTATAAATTTGTCGTTTGCGGTTTAGTATCGGCGATTAGTTACTTTCAGTAGCGGTTTTTGATGATTATGTGGTATTAATGTAAGTCTATTGTTTTCCTCAGATATTATTTAGTTAGGTAATTCTATTGTGTGGATACACTGATGGTGAGACCAGGAACTATGACAATACTGGTAACAAGTTTAACCCCTAAATTGAGGTCTTTGCAGGGAAAAATTTGCTATTTTTCGGAATTATTTGCGTGTTTAACACGCTCTTTAGGAATGTTCGATGAAGGAATACATGAATTAGAGATTATTTCGATTGCTTGCTTGGTGACGGACTAAGAATACAAGTGTCACCACCCCACCCTTTCCCACGGGTGTCGTACAAGGCGACTAAGGTAAGTAAGCAATTATCACCTTTTGCATTAGGTACTGGTGGTAGGGCTGGGTACCAAGTTTGAGTACTCACTTGGTATCGGGCCCGAGCGGGTTGGTACTACCATCTCCCGTGTGACCGGCCATGAAGCACATTGGTATGTTTGGTCGTAGCAGGAGATAGCCGTTAATTCTTTATCTATAGCTATACTATTTTAAAGCTGTAACAGAGCTGTGTCTGTACATTTAATATATTTGAGAAAAAAATACTGTATTAGGCTATTAGGCGTGTCTAAACACAAAACGATTTTTTTTAGATTTTTTGTCTGTCTGTTTATCTGTTTGTTTGTTCCTGCATCACGCAAAAACTACTGAACGGATTTTAATACAATTTATTTGGTAGCTCTTGATTAGACTTAAAAACTGGTAACATTTTATCCCGATACTATATCGGGAATCTAAGATATAGCCTAAAAACAAGCTTTTGGCTGCGGCTAAGCCGCGGGCAAATGTTAGTTTCATATAAATCTGTGAAATGAAATGGTGAACAGTTGAGTCTATGAGCGACGGTTACCACTTACCATCAAGTGGGTCGTGGCTCGTCTGCCACCAAATGCAATAAAAACTCCACCAATTAGCATGAGAATAGAGTGATAGACTAAGGTCGAAATCTAACTCTTCGAGCGCGAGTTGAAATAGGCGATGACTCTTTATGAGCAATCTTATTACACATAGTACTCGTATCTACAGAATTAGCATCTTTCATGGGGCAATGTATACGCTATTTCAATAAAACTCCGGAAAATATACGAAAGATGCCATTAAATAAGTTTAAGAAAGCTATGCAAATCATGACTAAGTCTTCTTTACTTTAAAATTATTATACAATTTCGGATTATTTTGAAGATAAAACAAACTTGAAGTGGAGCTGTTAAAATAATGTTTCAAATAAGCACATACAATCATTCTGGTTAACTTTGATTCGTTCGGGTAACATTGACAGTGTCACTATGAGAATGTTTTAAAGTTTTTCCCTATGAAATCAATATTTTTTGTTAATGCTTCCTTTAGATTTTTTTTAACAAGATCCGTAGACTCTCCTTAAAATAAAAGCGAAGTTGTACTTACTTACTTATCATCACGCCATTTCCCTTGCGGGGTAGGCAGAGAGAACGGAGTGCCAAGAGGCTCTATTCTTGCATACATCTCTCGCTTCTTCAACATTCATAACTCTCTTCGTACACGCTCGCCGGTTTCGGAGACTCCTGACTCCACCTTCCTTCAATACATGACTGATTTGGTCTAGGTAGGTGAGTCTCGGTCTCCCCCTATACCTACATCCTTCCACTTTCGCACTGTATATCTTCTTCACCAGTTACTCATCCGGCATTCTTTCCACATGTCCGAACCATCGGAGCATTCCCTTTCGCATCTTTACACCAATACTTTCTTTCATACCTACTCGCTCTCTTACGTCGTCGTTACGAATGCGGTCAGTCAGCGTCACTCCACAGATTCTCCGCAGAGATCGCATTTCGACCGCATTGATTTTACTTTCTTGCTCCTTTTTGCATACCCAACTCTCGCTTCCATATAATAACGTTGGGACAAGCACTGCGTTGTGTATTGCGACACGTGCCCTCTGGCTGAGGTGTTGACTGCCGAGAAGTTGTCCCAATGCTCCGTTCACTCTATTTCCCGCATTCACTCTTACCATTACTACCACCATTACCATTACTTTGGTTTTGCTCACATTCACACGTAGGCCCCTTTTCTTATAATATTCTGCCATTACGTCGACTAGGGTTTGCAGTTCATTCGCGGACTGCGCTAATAAAACCGCATCGTCTGCATATAGCAGACAGTTAACCACTGAGTCGCCCATCTGAACTCCCACATTTATTTCTTCCAACCTTTGTACACATTTATCCAGATATATAATAAACAGTCTGGCTGATAGAACGCAGCCCTGTTTAACGCCGATATTGACATCAAACCAGGGTGACATTCCAACATCCAGCCGCACACAAGCTCTGCAGCCCATGTAGTTGCACTGCACCGCTTGTAGCAGTCTACCGTTAATACCATACTCCGGCAAAATGTCCCAAAGTTCCTTTCGTACAACCGTGTCAAATGCTTATTCCAAATCCACAAAACTGCAGAAAACCCTCTGGCCTACAGCCAGCTGCATCTCCACAATATTGCGCAGAGAAAACACTTGATCCATGCATCCCCTTCCACACTTGAAACCTCCTTGTGCCTCACACAAAAATTCATCAGACACCATCCTCATTCTCCTTTCAATAATTTTACCATACACTTTGGCTGTCAAACTGGTCAAGCTTATGGCTCTGTAGTTTGCACAGTCATAACGTGAACCCTTGTTTTTAAACAAAGGCACAATGACTGCGCTTCTCTAGTCCTTGGGAACCATTCCTGAGCTCCAACATATATTAAGAAGCATCAGGAAGTATTCCCAGAGACATGAGCCTCCAAGCTTGATCAGCTCAACAGACATATCAATACCCGCTGCCTTACCATTTTTCAAACTTCTAATCGCCCATTCAACTTCATCCATACTAATGTCATCAGAAGATGCCGGTACTGAATACTAATCTGTTAAACAACATGTGGCACCGGCATCACCCTGAACATCCGCATACATGTCTCCAACATATTCACTCCATCGGCGAAGCTGTCAAACAGTATTAATGTCATAACTTTTTCCGAAATTAGCGCGTGAATTTGAGTTTGTGAAACAGTGAATAGCTTTTTGATATTTTGCGATTGTATGGCAGTCTATACACTTACTATAGTATAGATGACAATTTACTCTATATGTATGTACTAGGACGAATAGATACTTCAAACCAAAGTGTTTACATATTTTTTTGTTTGTTTTAAATATTTTAGTTTGTCTTCATTTTAATATGCTTAACGGATTGTTCATTATAGAATTTAAACGAGGTTTTGATGCGAATTAAAACAATATACTATGTAACTACTAAATTTTGATTGATAGACAATTTTTTACAAATCTATATGTGATACTACTACATATACATACTTATTATGCTTGTATTGCCATAGCCACATCCAATCAATCAATCCAATTTGAGAATAAGATAAACCAATGTTACCCAAAATAATTTAATAATCAAATATTACCTCATTTATGTGACGGATTTTATGTGTTTTATTTTATGTGGTGGTAACTTACCACCCACAAAAGTGTAACTTTGACATAAGTACTACAAAAATAGATTTTTCTCTATAATTAATGGATATTATAGTATTTCACTATTGTCTATGGATAAAAAATATTCTGAGGACACTAACAAAGTATAATGTTGTCATTTAAATGTTAAAACATTTAAAATACCGCGAATAATATCGCTGTAATCTGTCAAAGTTGGCCAGAGTGACTGTATCCCATTTTATTTTATTTTTTTCATAATATTGTATATCCTTGGTTGCAGAACCTACTTTAATTATCTATAAAAAATTAGAGTATGAGTTCCTTGCCGGGTTGTTCTCATAAAAAGCCCAAACCAGCCGCTTGTGGCGATTGCAATCACAATATTGCGGATGCACTGCCTCACATGCTCATGTGGTTATAGTTATTAGTAACTTTGATGATTTTAAGTGCGATATCATATAACTAGCCTTTGCCCGAGGCTCCGCTGCAGCCAAAAGTTAATTTTTAGGTTATATATCAGGTTCCCGTTATAGTAGCGGGGTAAAATATATACCAGTTTTTAAGTTTTAAGAGCTATCAAATAAAAAAGTGGCATCAAAATCCGTTCAGTAATATTTGCGTGATTCGCGAACGAACAATCATATAAACAGACAAAAAATCTAAAAAAATATGTTTTGTGTTCAGACACGCCTGTATAGCCTAATACAGTCCTTTTTTCTCAAATATCTTAAATGTATACACAAAGCTCTGTTACAGCTTTATAATAGTATAGATAAGCCTATGCAATAAAGATATTTTAAAATTTGAATAATTATGTACTGTATTTAGTTGATTGAAGATTGTGCTCTTCACGCGGATGTTTTGTTTAACATAAAAGTAAATAATATGTAATCCTATCATAAATAACCCGATCTCACAGTCATTAAGAAAATCCCGAATATATTGAATTACATCAAAACAAATCTCCCTCAAGGTTTCAGGCCTAAACGAATTGCGTTTGAATTTGAACACATAATAGTATTATCTCAAGCGAATGTCATGGCGTATTGGATTATCGATATCTTTTTCCCTGAATGTTCTAGGTTGATCCTACATCCACCGAAGGAATCTAACACAGTTCCAGTGGCCCGCCAATAAAGGCTGAGAGATGGCACACGGCGGGTTTCTTTAGTGAGTGCAGGCCCCATACTACCCTGTTCGTTGCCCCCTTTCCTCAATATTAATAATACACGCTCGTCGGTTTCGCACACTCCTGATTCCCCCTTCTTTCAAATACATGATCGATTTGGTTCAGTTAGGTTAGTCGAGCTGTCTGCGGCCGGCATGGTGGCACCAAGAATAGCTCCACCCCGTCTTTTCCTATGGGAGTCGTAAAAGCCGACTATGGGTTACCGAGGGACTGGGCAGCAGCGTTCCCCTTTGTACTAATAAAATTCACTGCGATCGCCAATCCGCCTGCCAAGCGTGTCAATTATGGTAAAAACTCCCATTTTGGGGAGGCCTATGTCCAGCAGTGGACGATGAAAGGCTGATGGATGGATGGATGGAGGTGAGTCTTGGTCTCCTCATCTACCTACATCCTTTCACTTTCGCACTGTATATCTTCTTAACCAATCGCTCGTCTGGCATTGTTTCCAAATATCTGAACTGTTAGAGCATTCCCTTCTTCATCTTTACACCAATACTGTAATAGTTATTATTTGGTTGAAAATGATGACACTTCCCTATAATATAAATCATTTTTTTTTATCATTTTACAATTACATCATCATGCCGGAGGTCTAAACCCCTCTCTTATTTTCTCCCTATTATCATTTTTTTCCATCTCTTTGAACTTGAAGTTTACGCGATGATACCTCTGGTATTGTTAGCGTCTTTAGGCTACAGTCACCGCTGATGGTGCCGTATGCTTTTTGGCCATCAATCATTGAATATAAAAAAAACACTAGCCTATTCTTTCTGCTAACACTACCAATTGCTATACTCTGGACTTTAAATAGTTTTATGGATCCACCACACCGCAAGACACTCTGGTTTAGGTTAAACTATTTTATGCGTCCATTCGAGCAGATCTAAAGTCACCCGCAATAAACACACCATTTTCCACAACATAGTACCAGGGCTGCAGAGTAGTGAGGAATTTAAACTAAACATCAAAAGTCACTACTATAAATCTGAAGTTTAAGGTTGAATGGCAGCTATGTTACCACTGGGTGTTATTCTACTTGATTTACAAGTTTTACGCGTACCCCAACTTTTACACGCTGTGCGATCTTTAGAGCTGTGACCCCAATCAGTGTCTCGTGACGACTATAGACTTTTTGCTTAGTTATTTGATTTTATCAATATATGATATAAGCGTTCTTTGAGTAATCTGAAATTGCGTAAACTTGTCTTCTTTATTTCTTGATATCGAGTCTCCAGGTCATTATATTTTTTGCTAACATAATGGTAAAAACAAAATAGATTTGGAGTTCTTTAGAATTTTCGAAGCAATGAGTGTGTGGGATTGTGTATGCCTATGCTTGTGGGTATATGTGTTTAATTGTCCTGTTCCCAAGCATTACCTGCAGCTGTTATGAACATTTATGACGGTTATTATTTGAGTTAGTACCCTCAAATTTCTAACATCATTTTTCATCTTTGGGTAACGAACATCAGAGGGCATAGCAAATATTGACATTATGCCAAATATTTTTTCATACAATCCCAATACATCCCAGACAAACAGACAAACAAGCAAACCGACAAACCACCTGCTCCTATAAAACCTATACAAGTTTCTAAGGCCAGACAAGATCTATCAAAGAAAAAAATATTAAAATCTGCTGAAATAGTTTCTGCGTTACAAAAATTCTAATTTGTTTTTATGTTCACAAATGCAGAAATAACCTATTAGAGTAAATTAATTGTCAAATATTTGCTTTGTTACAGCTTTATAATAGTATACAGGTACAGATAGTATAGATATTGTGTAATATAATATATTTGGAAAGTGGAATAAGTTCGTAGGTGACAATTTCCATCATTAAAAACATTCTCAAAGGCAGTGGGCGTCGGGTAGGCGGCTGATCATAAAACTTGACGAAGGCTATAAAGCCAGTAATAGGCCATCTTTGGCGAAATCCAATACTAGCGTTTAAACTATTTGCCTTGCTTTCCCATCCACCGCCAAGCTGGCCCAGTAAAGGAAGGCAAACGTGTGTAGAGTTTAGTTGGCGTAACTGGGTACAATACACAGCCGCTTGCGTCAACTTATCTCGCTTCGAAGCGGGGTCAGTTTTTCTGTACAAATAAAAAAGCGCTCCCGTTTGCTCAAATCTGTTCACGTATTTTTTGGCTCTGCTTGCTTTTGTTTTCTTCAAACTGGTCGAACATTTTTTAGTAAAAAAGAAAACCTTTTTTTTTTGTTTTTTTTTTTGTTAAGGCGGGAGAAAATGTTCCTAACCGCACACCCAGTCGTTCGGGGCAACAAACAGGGTAGTGTGGGGCCCTCACCCACTAAAGAAACCCGCCGTGTACCGTCTCTCCGCCTTTATTGGCGGGCCACCGGAACCATATTACAATCCTTCAGTGGTAAGCTCCTTTTTCACCTAACTACGGCGAAGTAAAAAGGAGAGTAATGCTTTTGACTAGTATGTAGTTATGTATGTTCACTGTTCCCTCATAACTTCTAAACCAATTATCATGAAAGTTAGCACTTACCACCAGGTGGTCGACTGATTCGTCTGCATTGTGGTATGATATTATGACTTTATGCATGCTGTAGCACGCGGAGACTCTTCTCTGACAGCCAAACGTAATAAATATTTGATGAAAATGGCTTCTTGTAATATCTCCATCACTTGATAAATTACATTTAAAGCTCTTCATTGTGTCAGTGTAGTATGACGTCATACTTAATCAAACATGGCGGCTATTACATGCAAATTACGCGGGAATAATTAATGTTGTTTGTATCTAATAATAAATATTGTGAAAACGGGTTTTAAACATTGTCAAATTTCATACGTAATAATTGTATGTTAATGCAGCGTAGCATAATGACGTATCAGCAGTCGCTCCGTGCCAATACTGTTGGATCAGCTATACTATAACCGAACAGTTTGGAAATCGACTCCAACAAAAATTAATTATGATTGTAGATTGCAGCGTATGACAGTACCAGTGGGTCTAGCCAAGTTGCATTCTATGATCGCTAACGCTAATAGAAAACTATTCAAATTATGGGAATTTGACATCTTTAACCATAGATAAAGAACCTATATTTATCTAAGTCTTTAATAATATCTATAATGCTAAGTCACGTGACTTAACGTTAAAGATGTCAAATTCCCATACATTTAAATTCTATCTATTAGCGTTAGCGATCATAGAATGCAACTTGGCTAGACCCACAGGTTCACTGAAGGAATAGGGGTGTTAGGCATAATCTCATGTCTCACATGTCGATCGTATTGTGATCACTGTGATTGGTTGAGAAACCGACGCCTGATGTTGAAATAATCCGTTGGCCAATCACGGTGATCCTGTATAGGCTACCTGCAGTGTGACCGCTTGTGACGTTCACATGGATGGACCTGTGTCCAACAGTGGATGGAAAGATATTAGATTTTGAAGATACTGATCAAAACACTTGGCAGCATCACACATTCCAATTTAACGGCGTTCTTTGGCTTATTGAAGGTGTGTATTAAAACAAGGAGCCCTCTCGAGGAAGGCAATCCCTACCCTTACTGAGCAAAGATGTGTTTGTTTATTTTGTAGTTCGCTTTCACGCTGTAACTACAGAACCAATCCAAAATTAAAGGAGATGTGCCAAATGCCCATACATTCTCAGCCTAGAAAGGACATACGTAAAATAATAAGTATGTTTTTTGAAAATAAATGACTATCCTATTGTTCTGTGTATTTCTTTTTACACTAAAACTTTTGAATGATGAGATAAAAGACATCTAAGATGGATATTACTTATTATCACTAAATAATTATATAACATACCTACTCGTACACTCATAAAATCACAATACAATATTCACGATACACAACAACAACAGTAAATGAGTAGAATGACATGAGATGATAGATATAAAATGTTTTGAATCATAATTTATTGCTACTCTTGATTAGAAATAATATCAGTTTACACCAAATAATCATACAAAATATTTTGTTAAATAGGTATATTACTGTTCTCACGAAATTATTTAAGATATTACTACGTAATATTGTTTTGTAATATAATAGTACCAAAGTTTTTAATGTTATCAATTCAGCGTAGCGGCAATATCCTATTTTATTTTCAACAGATAACAATCATCCACCAATAACCATAACGATAAAGTACAAATTCAAAATAATAGTTTTTTAAACTATAATCTTTTTAAAGTACAAATTATTTGCGAATAAGAAGAAGGAGAGGAATCGAACCCGCGTCTTTTCCAATCCGGGGAAGTGCTCTAAGCCACTGAGCTATAGTACAGGTCTTTCGACCATCTCAATGTCCTTATCACATTTGTCTTTACGACCAACGCCATCTATCGGAAACATTTACATGCATTAAACCGATATAGTAAGTTTAATTTTGCAATTAAAATTCATACTAGTTGATGGCGCGATTTTTAAAACATTTTTGATCTATATTTTTTAGCATTTGACATGCTCCGCCACTTTTTAAATTACAAATTATTTGCGAATAAGGAAAAAGAGATTTTTTGTACTAGCGGGAATCGAACCCGCGTCTTTTCCAATCCGGGGAAGTGCTCTAAGCCACTGAGCTATAGTACAGGTCTTTCGACCATCTCAATCTCCTTATCACATTTGTCTTTACGACCAACGCCATCTATCGGAAGCATTTACATGCATTAAACCGATATAGTAAGTTTAATTTTGCAATTAAAATTCATACTATTTGATGGCGCGATTTTTTAAACATTTTTGATCTATATTTTTTAGCATTTGACATGCTCCGCCACTTTTTAAATTACAAATTATTTGCGAATAAGGAAAAAGAGATTTTTTGTACTAGCGGGAATCGAACCCGCGTCTTTTCCAATCCGGGGAAGTGCTCTAAGCCACTGAGCTATAGTACAGGTCTTTCGACCATCTCAATCTCCTTATCACAGTTGTCTGTACGACCAACGCCATCTATCGGAAGCATTTACATGCATTAAACCGATATAGTAAGTTTAATTTTGCAATTAAAATTCATACTATTTGATGGCGCGATTTTTTAAACATTTTTGATCTATATTTTTTAGCATTTGACATGCTCCGCCACTTTACGAATACGAGTACATATCCTGTTTTAAATTCGAAGAAGTTATAAGCAAAATAGTTCGTCTAATTGTTAATCGATGCAAAAGAGTTCGTTTATCGGTGAGTTAAATAAGATTATTCCTTCTTTGTACAATTATGTAGCAAAATTAAAATTTGTAAAAGAAATTCTGTGAGACAAGTCAAGTAAGACAGTATAAAATCTGAAAATTTCAATTTTTTTCATTAGTTTTCAAATGACAATGGGTTGTGGAAAATCCGTGTGTGACAAGCTTTGAAAGCGAATAGTTTGTGGGGTCGACGCTGGCAAATCAAGTTACCAAATATCTAAAGACTTGATACTTCCCAGGTCTACAGTCCAATCTATCATTCAGCACTATAAAAAGAATAGAACGACTTCTTGTTTGAAGAAAACTGGTCGATCACGCATCACAAGTGCAGTAGAAAACAGAATCCTGAAGAAAATTATCAAAAATAATCGTCGTGCTCGAGCTGGAGAACTCACAGTGCAATGGAAGGACATGATTCACAAAGACGTCTCAGTTGATACTTGCAAAGGAGTCCTAAAAAGAATGGGTTACGGATTTTACACCGCTAAGGAGAAACCACTGTTAACTGCTGTACAAAAGAGAAAAGAGGTTGAAGTTTGCTCGTGATCATTTAAATTGGACTTCCGATCAGTGGCGTAGTATCATTTGGAGTGATGAGTCCAAATTTGAAGCGACAGTCGGCGATGAAAGGAAAAACGTGATTCGGAACAAAAGTGAGGATTTTCATACTGATTGTCTCAAACGCAAAGTGGTCTCAGTTGATACTTGCAAAGGAGTCCTAAAAAGAATGGGTTACGGATTTTACACCGCTAAACCACTGTTAACTGCTGTACAAAAGAGAAAGAGGTTGAAGTTTGCTCGTGATCATTTAAATTGGACTTCCGATCAGTGGCGTAGTATCATTTGGAGTGATGAGTCCAAATTTGAAGTGACAGTCGGCGATGAAAGGAAAAATTTGATTCGGAACAAAAGTGAGGCATTTCATACTGATTGTCTCAAACGCAAAGTGAAGTTTCCGGCGTCTCTTATGATATGGGGCTGCATGTCTGCACAAGGTGTTTGTAGTATGCAGTTTGTGGATGGTTCTATCAATGCTGCAAGGTATCAAAACGTTTTGGAAATGAATTTACTGCCCTCTATTCCGTCACTTAAGTATCAAGATTCCTTCATTTTTCAACAGGATGGTGCTTCCTGCCATACTGCAAGGACAACAAAGACATGGTTACTGGCAAAAAGCATCCCTACAATCGCATGGTCATCTAACAGCCCGGACTTGTCGCCAATCGAAACCCTATGGTGGAAAATGAAAAAAGTTCTCCGTAAAAATCCATCAAGATCGAAGAGCGATTTAAAGGCTAAACTCTTGGCTGTCTGGGAGTCAATTACGCCTGAGGAGTGTGCAGCGTTGGTTGCAACCATGCCTCTTCGCATTAAAGCTGTCATTGAGAGCAAAGGCGACACAACTAAGTGGTAGACGAACTATTTTGCGTTAGTGACAAAGGTAGACGAATACTTTTGCGTTATGTTTTTTATGTAAAGTCATGAAAGAATTTCAGTTATGTTAAAATAAACTTTAAAATATTCCTCAAATTGTGGTTTACTTTTTATTAAACGGCAAGCCTCGGGGCCCAGACCCTTGGAGGCTTGCCGCTTGTGGCAGACCGAGAACCAGAGGCCGAAGAGAGCTTCATGGGCTCTGGAAAGCGCGGTAGGGTGCAAAATGTGTGAAGTTGGTGATTGCGGCGACGCACGGCGCGTCGCAGACACACTTTATCTTTCGCGGACCCGAACACTGGCATATGGTGACTGTGCTCGGCGGTGACTACTGTAAATACTGTCTGTCCATAATACGAATTTTTATGTTACATAAAATATCTAGTAAATAATATGAGTTTATTTAGACACATACAAACTATTATGGATTTATGTTAATATTTTTTTATGTGCGCCTCACACTGCAATTCAGAAAAGTTGCTTTTATGGGGTAGGAAAGACCATTGACGAAATAATATTTCTACATAGTATACCTACAAGCAACATAATGTCGCGATGTTATAAGCCAGCCAGAATGAAATTCCAATTTCAAACATCAGAGCGTGATGCATATTTTTAAAATGAGAATGATATTGATACAGTTGTGTTCGAATATTAAAATGGTAAAAGCAAGTTGTTGCTATTTCAAATTATTTAATAGATGTAGTTTTTGAGCTGGCAATACAAATCATTTTGATTTTGATAACTTAACTGTTTTTAATAACTTAAGTGTTTTTAATAATTAATTAATTATCAATTTATTACGTTGAGCTGATAAAGTATAGATAAAAACGAATTTATTATTCCGAGGTAAGCTTAATTATTACAATGATCGTGTTGTGCAGAAATGATCCAGCACACAAACTGTACAAAATTAATGTTTTAAAGCCAAGCAATCGAAACTAATCTCTATTTTAATGTTACGAAGACTCGTTTTATTCTGCCAACTACAATTCTTTTTTATGTTAGGTTATACCATCCCAAGACTACGAATAACACTGAAAAAATAAAGCAGAAGTGGTTCAAATCAGCATAACTTTTATGGGGGTTAGCTCATTTCTGCACAACACACGTATAAATTAACACAATTTGCAAATTGTGTGCAAATAGATGGCGCACGCGACACCCAAGACATTAAGAAGGAATGTGCTATCGCAATTCGCTAAAGAGTAAAGGTACTTTTTTTATTGCATATAGTGGCAGACGAGCCACGGCCCATCCGATGGTAAATGGTAACCGTCGCTCATGGACTCAACTATACCGAGAGTATTGTCAAACCGCTGCTCATCATTTCATTTCACCTATATGAAATGAAAGAATAAACGGCTATCTACTGCTACAGCCAAAACGCAACGATGTGCTTCATGGCCGGTCACACGGGAGATGGTGGTACCAACCCGCTCGGACCGACACCCAAGACATTAAGAAGGAATGTGCTATCGCAATTCGCTAAAGAGTAAAGGTACTTTTTTTATTGCATGTAGTGGCAGACGAGCCACGGCCCATCCGATGGTAAATGGTAACCGTCGCTCATGGACTCAACTATACCGAGAGTATTGTCAAACCGCTGCTCATCATTTCATTTCACCTATATGAAATGAAAGAATAAACGGCTATCTACTGCTACAGCCAAAACGCAACGATGTGCTTCATGGCCGGTCACACGGGAGATGGTGGTACCAACCCGCTCGGACCGACACCCAAGACATTAAGAAGGAATGTGCTATCGCAATTCGCTAAAGAGTAAAGGTACTTTTTTTATTGCATGTAGTGGCAGACGAGCCACGGCCCATCCGATGGTAAATGGTAACCGTCGCTCATGGACTCAACTATACCGAGAGTATTGTCAAACCGCTGCTCATCATTTCATTTCACCTATATGAAATGAAAGAATAAACGGCTATCTACTGCTACAGCCAAAACGCAACGATGTGCTTCATGGCCGGTCACACGGGAGATGGTGGTACCAACCCGCTCGGACCCGCTACCAAGTGAGTCATGCAATGGGTGATAATTGCTTACTTCCCTTAGCCGCCTCATACGACACCCGTGGGAAAGAATGGGGTGGTGACACTTATATTCTTAGTCCGTCACCACACGGAAGCTAGATAGGTAGATACTAAAGACAGGATAGGGAGTGGGTTTGGGCTCCGGCGCTCTCACTCACCATACGAAAAACAACGGTAAGAGTAACTACGGTTATTTTACAGTAATCTTCTGTAAGGGATGGTACTTTCGCGATCGAGCCGGCCTATTCATGCTGCGCATAAGCAAGGTTCTAACACAAAGCGGATCACATACCTTGCATAGTGTAGCCCCGCTGGTGACAATAGTTTAAGTATAATGCTATTTTCATAGTGGGTAGAAGCCTTTAGAGGCGTTACATCGTCTGTCAGTAGCAGAGGCCCTAAATTTTGGGCTTCGATATTCCATTAGCGGCACAAAAGAGTCATTTCGGGACCAGATACAATACCGTTTGATTTATAGCTGGTATTCGTGATTACGTCTGCGTGGGCCACGGAATTGGGTCTCTATAATATAAGTACTAAGGAATCTTATTTTTCTGGCTAAATCTATGTTATATACTATCTATGTGCCAAATTTCATATAAATCCGTTCAGCGGTTTTTGCGTGATTGACATCAAAATTTTCAAATTTTTACTAATATTGTATACTAGGCCTTGCGGTTAATATATCTGGTACCCGGTATATTAGCGGGATAAAAATTATACCACTTATTAAATCTAATCAAGAACTATCAAACTATATGTTTCATCAAAATCCGTTCGGTAGCCCGATTCCCGATGCGGTCGAAATGCGATCTCTGCGGATGACCGCATATTTTTAACTTCCCGCTAAGAAAATTGAAAATTTTAAAATTGGGAAGTTTTTGGTTTTACCCCGTTTTTCAAAAATTGATATGTGTGTGTGTGTGTGTGTGTGGCCGTATGTAAACCTCTCATAACTTTTGAACGACTTGACTGATTTCATCAGGATTAGCGTCATTCGAAAGGACTTGACCAAACTTGAAGCACATTGGTGTGTTTTGGTTATAGCAGGAGACAGCCGTTTATTCTTTTATTTTATATCTGTGAAATGAAATAGTCAGAAGCGACTTGTCAATACTCTCAGTATACTTGAGTCCATGAGCGACAGTTACCATTTACCATTAGGTAAATAAAAAAAAGATAAGCCTTTTACTAGGATAAAATTATAATTTTACCCAATTTCATTAAACACTTTTACGTGATTGCGTAACAAAAATCCAGATATCTAAACACTAAAACTGGCACATTTATAAATTAGTAGGATAATTTTGCGCTCTGAAATATCAGTAGCGATTCGTACTTCAATGGCTAATTTACTTAGTAAATAGTGTCGTGAAAATTGGATCAATTTTCACAAAGGCTTTTCACTGGAACGAAGTAATTACCTAATGCGTTCCATCTCCGAGAAAATTGGAAAATTATATATCTATTTGTACACCTGTGGACTAGAAAAGGTCAGCTCAGTGGGGTTTTATATGGAGATCAAATTATAGATCAAAAAAGGAGAACAATATAATAAAATCTGGCATATAAAAATACGACAAAGTCAAACTCACGTCTTTTGTGATATCCGTTTTGATAAGAATTTAATGACACATTGCAAATACGTTACCTGTTTGAGTAGGTATATACTGATGCTTACAATGTGTGAAACCTCCTTCAATTAAACCTAAGTTTTAAACACAAAGTGAAAAATGTGAAATCGAAAATAACAGTCAGGAGCAGGATTTGAACCTGCATCTTCTGGATACCGTCCAGATGCTTTACCAATTCAGCCATCCTGACAATTGCTCCTGACTGCTAATTTCGATAACACATTCATACTTAACGTCTTTGGGTGACGCCTGCACCATCTGTCGGAAGTATTTTCATACATTATACCGACCAGGTAAACTTAATTTTACAATTAAGATTTTACCTAATAATGACGCAAACCCTATAAATATTTATATATATTTTTAGCATTTGACATGCTTAGCACTATACATTAAACACAAAGTGAAAAATGTGAAATCGAAAATAACAGTCAGGAGCAGGATTTGAACCTGCATCTTCTGGATACCGTCCAGATGCTTTACCAATTCAGCCATCCTGACAATTGCTCCTGACTGCTAATTTCGATAACACATTCATACTTAACGTCTTTGGGTGACGCCTGCACCATCTGTCGGAAGTATTTTCATACATTATACCGACCAGGTAAACTTAATTTTACAATTAAGATTTTACCTAATAATGACGCAAACCCTATAAATATTTATATATATTTTTAGCATTTGACATGCTTAGCACTATACATTAAACACAAAGTGAAAAATGTGAAATCGAAAATAACAGTCAGGAGCAGGATTTGAACCTGCATCTTCTGGATACCGTCCAGATGCTTTACCAATTCAGCCATCCTGACAATTGCTCCTGACTGCTAATTTCGATAACACATTCATACTTAACGTCTTTGGGTGACGCCTGCACCATCTGTCGGAAGTATTTTCATACATTATACCGACCAGGTAAACTTAATTTTACAATTAAGATTTTACCTAATAATGACGCAAACCCTATAAATATTTATATATATTTTTAGCATTTGACATGCTTAGCACTATACATTAAACACAAAGTGAAAAATGTGAAATCGAAAATAACAGTCAGGAGCAGGATTTGAACCTGCATCTTCTGGATACCGTCCAGATGCTTTACCAATTCAGCAATCCTGACAATTGCTCCTGACTGCTAATTTCGATAACACATTCATACTTAACGTCTTTGGGTGACGCCTGCACCATCTGTCGGAAGTATTTTCATACATTATACCGACCAGGTAAACTTAATTTTACAATTAAGATTTTACCTAATAATGACGCAAACCCTATAAATATTTATATATATTTTTAGCATTTGACATGCTTAGCACTATACATTAAACACAAAGTGAAAAATGTGAAATCGAAAATAACAGTCAGGATTGCTGAATTGGTAAAGCATCTGGACGGTATCCAGAAGATGCAGGTTCAAATCCTGCTCCTGACTGTTATTTTCGATTTCACATTTTTCACTTTGTGTTTAATGTATAGTGCTAAGCATGTCAAATGCTAAAAATATATATAAATATTTATAGGGTTTGCGTCATTATTAGGTAAAATCTTAATTGTAAAATTAAGTTTACCTGGTCGGTATAATGTATGAAAATACTTCCGACAGATGGTGCAGGCGTCACCCAAAGACGTTAAGTATGAATGTGTTATCGAAATTAGCAGTCAGGAGCAATTGTCAGGATTGCTGAATTGGTAAAGCATCTGGACGGTATCCAGAAGATGCAGGTTCAAATCCTGCTCCTGACTGTTATTTTCGATTTCACATTTTTCACTTTGTGTTTAATGTATAGTGCTAAGCATGTCAAATGCTAAAAATATATATAAATATTTATAGGGTTTGCGTCATTATTAGGTAAAATCTTAATTGTAAAATTAAGTTTACCTGGTCGGTATAATGTATGAAAATACTTCCGACAGATGGTGCAGGCGTCACCCAAAGACGTTAAGTATGAATGTGTTATCGAAATTAGCAGTCAGGAGCAATTGTCAGGATGGCTGAATTGGTAAAGCATCTGGACGGTATCCAGAAGATGCAGGTTCAAATCCTGCTCCTGACTGTTATTTTCGATTTCACATTTTTCACTTTGTGTTTAATGTATAGTGCTAAGCATGTCAAATGCTAAAAATATATATAAATATTTATAGGGTTTGCGTCATTATTAGGTAAAATCTTAATTGTAAAATTAAGTTTACCTGGTCGGTATAATGTATGAAAATACTTCCGACAGATGGTGCAGGCGTCACCCAAAGACGTTAAGTATGAATGTGTTATCGAAATTAGCAGTCAGGAGCAATTGTCAGGATGGCTGAATTGGTAAAGCATCTGGACGGTATTCAGAAGATGCAGGTTCAAATCCTGCTCCTGACTGTTATTTTCGATTTCACATTTTTCACTTTGTGTTTAATGTATAGTGCTAAGCATGTCAAATGCTAAAAATATATATAAATATTTATAGGGTTTGCGTCATTATTAGGTAAAATCTTAATTGTAAAATTAAGTTTACCTGGTCGGTATAATGTATGAAAATACTTCCGACAGATGGTGCAGGCGTCACCCAAAGACGTTAAGTATGAATGTGTTATCGAAATTAGCAGTCAGGAGCAATTGTCAGGATGGCTGAATTGGTAAAGCATCTGGACGGTATCCAGAAGATGCAGGTTCAAATCCTGCTCCTGACTGTTATTTTCGATTTCACATTTTTCACTTTGTGTTTAATGTATAGTGCTAAGCATGTCAAATGCTAAAAATATATATAAATATAAACCTAAGTTGTTGTCGAGTTGAGCTACTCCAAGACATGTAGATTGTACTAACACGTATTACAGAGAAAACTGTAAGAGCCCCATGTCTTTGAAAAATAACAAACGACAGGTAACTTTTTTAAGCGGATAATAATGTTTATCTATTTAGCAGAAAATATTGTCGAAAAATTCTAATTTCCTGCAAACACCTACAGGAGACGACAATTGGATTTTTCAGCCCGGCATTTCTAAAAACTTTGGGGGTTCATTCGTGTGATTGGAATCAAGCAAATTCGTATTGTAATTCTGGTGGAGTACAGTTCATTTTTGTGGAGCCTTTGCATTATTTAATTTAGCAAAAACATAAAGGTTGGATTTTTGGCCGGGTGACGCACAATTGTTTATAGCGACAAAAAATTTTGTGGATTGTGGAATTTTCCGTGTGAAGTATTACCTGGTTTGTTTTCACAACATGTTCAAATTTGAGATTACAACAAAATCTGAGTTAAGAGTGAGATAAATAATTGACAATTAATAGCGCTAAAAGATCATTGCCAAGTGATCGCTAGGGTACAAAACTCCAGAAATAAGAATAGAATAGAATACACATTACACCAAACATAAAATAAAAATAATAATTTACAATATATCAACAAGTATGTAAAATGTACGGTCTTATTGCTAATAGCAATCTCTGCCAGACAACCTTTGGATGGAGTTAAGAAGTACGATGCTGCAGTTATGTTGTAGGTGTATGGTACGTATACATAAATGAATATTATATATCTACAGATATAAATAATACTAGCTAATACCTGCGACTTCATCAGCGTTCAAGATTTACTTTTTAAATTAGACCCCTATTTTACCCGCGATTTTTAACATTCTTAATTCAAAAAAGTCTAAATATGTGTGCTTCTATCTCTAAATTAGAAACCTATCAAAACATCCCCTCTTTCCTTTTCTATTATTTTAACTGACCACTTCCTCATCTCCTCTATATCATCGTTCCTCTTCATGTCCTATAGCTTTTCTTGGGGTGGGTTATTCGCGAAGGTTGCCTTTGGTCTATAGGCTACCACGCCAACCACTCAGGGGGTGGCAAACTTACCGTCTTACTCACCATCAAACCGTACTGCCTACTAAAATTATGTGTTATAAACATTTATGTATAAACAAAAATATAGCATCACGCCTGTATTCCCCGAAGGGGTAGGCAGAGCTGTATTACAAACCCACGATTGACCAGCTATGTTTAAGTCCCACGTAATAGCGGGCGAGCCTATTGTCGTCTACCGGGCACATTTCCAAACTCCGGGCGGCTACTGAGAATTTTTTTTTTTTTTTTTTACGAAAATGCTCAATAACACTGCCCGACGCGGGAATCGAACCCAAGACCTCATGATCAGCAGTCGCTTACACTACCGCTGCACCACAGAGGCAGTTGATTATAAAACAGAGAAGATCCACTATTAGGCACTAAAAGTGTCCACTATAAATGAGTGCAGATTACGCTTTCCTGCACTGATTACGTTTAGTACTGTATCCCGCAACGTATTAATATGCCTAATAATACCAAAATCTCTTTTGAAATACTCATTGACTGTCTCTTTTTGTCTCATTCTTTCTGAATAGTGTCATTAAGCTCACGCACGCAGTTAAAAGTTGTTATTATTTTATAAAATCATGTGTATGTATGTCATATTGTCACGCCTTTTTCCCCGTAGATTTTAATCCGTAGGGGTAGGCAGAGAGACCACTGATGGAATGTAATATGGTTCCGGTGGCCGGTCAATAAAGGCGGAGAGACGACACACGGCGGGTTTTTTAAGTGGGTGAGGGCCCCACACTACCCTGTTCGTTGCCCCGAATGACGGGGCGTGCGCGGTTAGGTAAATTTTTTCCCGCCAAAACAAAAAAAAAGGGGGTAGGCAGAGATCACTTCTCTCCACTTGTTACGATCCTAACACACACCTTTCGCTTCATCTACTTTCATCAGCGCTTTCATGCATGCTCGTTGGTTTCGAGTACTCTTAACCTGGCCTTTCTTAAGAACGTCTCCGATCTGGTCAAAATACATTGCATCCGATAGGTGGAGTGGGTCGTAAAGATAATTGTGATGTGGAGATTGGGTATGACCGTTAGTCAGTGCGATAGCTTAGTGACTTAGAGCAGTTCCTTGGATTGGATAGGACGCAGTTCGAATCCCGCTCACACTAAAGTTTTGTTTTCCACATTCACAAATAATTTGTAATCTAAAATAAGTCTTTAAATAACTATTAAACTAATGCCAAATATTCTTTAAAACTACGTTTACGGAATCTATTGCGTTTACTTGATTTTTATGCTATCCTGAGGTTTCGAATACTTTACAGCATTCATGATCACGGGTGGACTTAGATAGTAGATGTCCAAAGCTGATATGTTGTTTCAGCGGTTTCATCTACCGACAGTAATATGATTTTACAAATTTTTGGTTTATTTCAACCCACATAATATTCGTTTAGAAACACAATTAAAAATATCTACTCTAAGTGTTATGCTTACAATGTATGAGATTTTATGCTAGTATAATCAAATTAGTATCCTTTAAGTTTTAAAATTTTTTGTTTATATTTAGTGCTTAAAAATTCTACCACAAACTACCAATTAAAATTGTTTAAGTAATCTAAAAACTACCATTAAGAAGACAATATTGATTATTAGTTTCTATTATTAAATATATTGATTTTAATAGAAGCTAAGACTAAAAAGCTACCACATTTTCCGCATAAATTTAATAATCCATAACAAGTAACAACTTGCAACAGCCTACTGAGTTTTCTGGCCGGATCTTTCTCAGTCAGGCCGCGTTCCAATCCGGTGGTAACTTTTTAGTCTTAGCTTCTATTAAAATCACGAATATTATGTGGGTTGAAATAAATAAACCAAAAATTTGTAAAATCATATTACTGTGGGTAGATGAAACCGTTGAAACAACATATCAGTTTTGGACATCTACTATCTAAGTCCACCCGTGATCATGAATGCTGTAAAGTATTCAAAACGTTGGGATAGCATAAAAATCAAGTAAACGCGATAGATTCCGTAAACGTAGTTTTATTTCGAAATGTGTAAAATTCGCGTAAATGTTAGAAAGTATTAAATATTCTTTAACTCATAAATATAACTAAAATTATTTTGTTAAAAGCCATCTTTTAGCATGTTATTGTACTTAATTAACCACATCAATGGTTACCATAGCAACGGTTGACATGTGTATAGTTATTTATCTATGATGTGTAGTTTGTGTTGTTGTATTAATGAGTCTAGAAGTCTAAATATGATCGCAGATAAAAATATATGTATTTGAGATAGGAGTTTCGTAAAATCCTTCTTAATGAGCGTCTACGTCGTGAAAGGAGCAGCATCTATACAAAATTTCAAGTCAATCGCACGTATGGTTTTGGAGATATCGTGAAGAGTCAGTGAGTGGTAAATCGCTTATATATATATAAGATAAAGGAAGAAGTACTTAGTGGCGATAAAGGACTGTAAAAGCACTGTATAGAATTCGATTGAGATACTTTTCTGTGAATTTCTTTTTTTATATAACTCAAACATTAAAGTGTATAAAAATTTATCGTTCGTTTCCAATTAAAGGATAATGGAATAAAGTGATGAAATTATGCAGGCTCAGGGAAATGAACGCAGATGTAACACGCTTTTAGGTAAGTACTTTATGAAGAGTTGTACTAAGTGTGCTGTGTTAGGGGCGTATAATTCATTGAACATTTTATAAATATAGACAACAATTTTATAGTAAACCATTTTTTGTAGTTATTTTGTGAGTGTTTTTGCCGTGTGGGGCCGGCTTTAGGATTGTCTCACCCCTCTCCAGCCATGGGAGTCGTAAGAGCCGACTGAGGGAATACCGGGGGAGTTGGCAGCAGCACTTCCTCGAGTATTAACAACACCCTCTGCGATCGCCAACCCGCCTGCCAAGCGTGGCGATTACGGCACTATCCCCCATTTGGGGAGACCTATGCCCAGCAGTGGACGTCGAAAGGCTGATGAATGAACGAATGAATTGTGAGTGTGTGTAGTATCCCCTTTCATACAGCTAGCGGCAACCATACTTATATGAATTTACGGAACAAGGTCATTTAAATTATGTCAATTTTTGTTTAGGCAGGAAAAAATATTATTATTTATATTTGCTATTGTAATGTGGCTCCGTCCCTCACTAAATATACCTGTATGACCGGAAATTGTATGACAATATTCATGTGGTGAAATTTTGATCTTTAGGGATCAAAACATACAGAATTACAAAGCAAAACTTCAGAAATTGAATTAGCTTTGATACATCACTCAAATACTCTTAGTAAAGAAACTATATAAACTAGTTTAACTATTAACTACCCTGATAATGAACAACACCAACAAGCAAAACTAACTATAGCCAAATTAATGAAAGGAAAATAGCAGTCACGTGTAAGATTTGGACGTGCATCTCCGGAATACCGTCCTAGATGCTTTGCTTTCAGCCACCGTGACAATTGCTCGACACTTTGTGTTAAACCACGGGGAGTACAGGATCGCTCATCATAGCGCTCTCTTAAGGAGGTCTGCCATGTCTAGCAGTGGATGTCAAAAGGTTAATAAATAGATGCATGAATGATGTTGACAGCTTGTTGTTCCAAGTACCTACCACCAAATGTTACATTATTGATTACGGTTGAGTATGTCCTGGCTGTTAACGAGGCAAAGTTTCCCTTCCAATGACATTCTCGAGTACATTTTGTAACGATTATGTCAGAAACTTTTGGTAGCCAACAAGCCTGGGGCTTTTTGTTTAGTTTCAAAGATTTAAGATACTTTAGTTTGACGAATTATCGCGAATGATTTTTGGCGTTGAAAGTTTACGAAATAACATTGTTTTGTTATTGTTGTGATGACGTTTACAAAATAAACTGAAGAAAACTTTCTCACTCACTGATTCTATTGCACACCTCATAATCGAAGCGTTGAGGTGTGTTCTACTCCGGGTTGACACGGCACAGCTGATTTTTCAAACTTTAAATGTCTCTATTTATCACATATTGCACTTGTAAAATAATATCTATACACACATATAAAGAACAAACACTATTTTTAACACTCATGATATTTTTGATGCCATTTTTGTTATTTAAACTAGTTAAAAAACTGTTTGAAAAAAATCTGGCTTGGACGTCCGTGAGTTGTAAGGTAATGTATGTTAACACGATAACGACCAAAATACTTAATTAATCGAGTCTTTTTTTTTCGTTTACGAATTATTATGACTACTACTACCTATTACCTATTACTTTTCAAGTTCTGATTCGATGTGGTTTCATTGTTATTAAATAAACACAAAATACTGAAGATTTACGGCATTTACGCTCAACGCGACACTAAATTCAGCGCCTTTCATGAGAACTAACTACCTTTTTACGTACGCATAGCCACCGGTGGTTTTACTATCGTCAACAGAACGCCGTTCGCCCGGCCGGAACATTGTATTTTGTTAAAATGAAGTTCTTACCTTTGCTTGACGAACTGATGATATTTGTCAAGTATAATAACTATTTTATCCATAACAATAATTAAAAACACTAAACACACGTAAATAATAACACACCAACGTTATAAAACACGAAAAAAACATATTTTACAGTCCACATTTTTTTGCGTGGCCTTGGCGTCACGGTGTTTTCACTTATAACAAAGTATAAAATTATAAAGAAACCAAGTTAGGAAGATAAATGGTTTAGAGATTTCTTGTTAAACTCATTGATTTTTAAATAAGTCGTATAATATTGTCCAAAGTTGCAATTTTCTATTGATAGATGTCGCTGTTTTAAAATAAAAGAGATATTGACAAATGCAGCCCTAGATGTCGCAAGTGGCAATTTTAGATGTATTCAGTTACTGTTGTATATATAGAACCACAATATTGCTTTTTTTGTAAGGAAACTAGCGATGTCTTTGTGTTTTCTTAAATTGTTTTTGTTTACAGTAATAAATTATTCAATTTTACATGTTTATATATATTATATTCACTTATGCAGGTATATATGTAAACTCATGGATTGTTGTTGTTACTAATTGCCAGATGTCGCCTTGCAAAATGACAGAGGTAGACCAATATAGAAGTAATTCTTAAAATTAGCGCAAAATGGCGTATAAGACATGAAACCCACATTAGTACTTTTTGAAATTAGCGCTATCTATGTGATTTATTGAAAACTACTTAGTAAAACCAATATATTATTAGTTACTTATCAAATAATCAATTTTATTGTGAAAAATGAAGAATATGAGGCGTGTAGTTTTAGATTTTTCAAATTATTTATAGCTTTAAGTAATAATTCCGGATCAAGTAGCTAAATAGCCAGAGCTGTAGCACTCATATTTATATTTAGCAATAAATTATATGAAAAACGTCGCTAGAGTACGCTCTTACGTACGTTTTTACTTTATACGTAAAGTAATAGAAACAAAATACTCACAAATATTAAAATTTATACTATCCAGACCGTGCTCACTTTGCAAGAGTGCAATTTATTATTTTTATGACTATAGCAGTACTACAATTTAGACCTTTACTTTGACTTACATTATTTCTTAAGCTGTAGCCTGCGTATGTTTAAAATTAATTTTTCACGCGATTCGTTTACGAAATATTTCATTTATCAAGTACTTTTATTAATGAATAACGTAGCATCACGCCTATATTCCCCAAAGGGGTAGGCAGAGGTGTATTAAACACCCACGATTCGCCAGCTATGTTTAGGTCCCACGTAATAGGGCGCGAGCCTATTGCCGTCTACCGGGCACATTCATTTCCAAACTCCGGGCCGCTACTGAGAATTGCTATTTTTACGAAAAAGCTCAATAACATTGCCCGACCCGGGGATTGAACCCGAGACGTCATGATCAGCAGTCGCACACACTACCGCTGCACCACAAAGGCAGTTAAACTATTGGTACAAAGTATTACACAAATATAAACCTTTCTGCCGTGTGGGGCCGGCTTTAGAATTGTCCCACCCCTTTCTACCCACGGGAGTTGTAAGAGCCGACTGAGCGAATACCGGGAGAGTGGGCAGCAGCACTCCCTCGAGTATTAACAACACCCACTGCGATCGCCAACCCGCCTGCCAAGCGTGGCGATTATGGCACTATCTCCCATTTCTTGGGGAGGCCTATGTCCAGCAGTGGACGTTGATAGGCTGATGGATGGATGGATGGATAAACCTTTCTTAAAAGTTAACACAAAGTGTGAAAATATGAAATCAAAAATAACAGTCACGAGCAGGATTTCAACCTGCGTCTCCTGGATACCGTCCAGATGCTTTGCCAATTCAACCATCGTGACAAATGCTCGTGACTGTTAATTACGAAAACATTAATTCTTAACGTCTTTGGGTGACGCCTGCGCCATGTGTCGGAAGTATTTTCGTACATTATACCGACCAGGTAAACTTAATTTTACAAAAAATAATTTTACCAAATAATGACGCAGCCCTATAAAAATTCTGATATTTTTATATATTTTTTTAGCATTTGACATGCTAAATTAACACAAAGTGTGAAAACGTGAAATCGAAATTAACACACTAAGTTTTCATAAAATATCTTAAATGTAACAGACACAGTACTGCTACAGCTTTATGATAGTAATACTATAGTAGTAATACTATCATAGTATACAACAACCCTGCCCTCGATTACACAGTATTTTTGAACAAGCAACGTAACATTGACCTGACCCTACAGGAAATCCTAAAAATTTAGAACTTTCTTTTAATCGAATCTGTTATGCACGTACTTAGTTGGCCCATTCTGTTATCACACTGTTAGCTTTTCCACGTGACTAGGCAAGCTGTTCGTCGTTATTTTTTATAGCTTCAGACCCTTTTAGTGCGAGCAGGGTTACTGTTATTTATATTTATATTGTTGTGCTAATAATAGCAGACTGCTTTTTTCTATAACAAGTCAAACGCGCTATATTTTTAGCTTATAAAAGTTAGAAAAATTGTTTAAAATCATGTGCAAAAAAAGGCCGAAGCACGTCTTATATTCCTTGATCTGATTGATTGCCTTTAAGTAGTCTGTCAGACTAGTAATAGAGGCAAGTTCAGAACAATAGTGCACGTGTTCTGTGAGTACTTTTTAAAGGAAGAAAATCCAGTTATATTATGATGATACTATGATGGGCGTTTTGGACGACGACTTGCTAGATTAAATTAGCCAAAATTACTAACCTCTGTCAACTTTCTGTCCACCAGCACTGGGCTAGCGCGGTGGATTATAGCCTAATCGCTCTCACTATGAGAGGAGACCCGTGCCCAATAGTGGTTGGAAAAAAGAGTTTTTTTTATTGCATGTAGTGGCAGACGAGCCACGGTCCATTTGATGGTAAATGGTAACCGTCGCCCATGGACTCGACTATACTGAGAGTATTGTCACTGCTCACCAATTCATTTCACAGATATGAAATGAAATATAAACCACTATCTCCTGCTACAGCCAAAACGCAACGATGTGCTTCATGGCCGGTCACACGGGAGATGGTAGTACCAACTCACTCGGGCCCAAAACCAAGTGAATACTCCCACTTGGTACCCAGCCCTACCACCAGTCATGCAATGGATGACAATTGCTTACTTCCCTTAGTCGCCTCATACGACACCCGTGGGAAAGAATGGGGTGGTGACAGTTGTATTCTTAGTCCATCGCCACACGGACAAAAAATTATTAGTGAGAACATCAAATAGTCAAAAGATAACACACAGATCCGAAAATTATACTCTAAATACTATTGTAGTTATTACAATACAAAGTTTCAACTGACGCATTAGCACTTCAACAAAATCACTTACACATTTACGTCAATGTTTCTGACAAACAATCATTTGGCAATAAAGACTACTTATAAATCATTCAGATCATCATCGATCTATGTAAATAAACAGAGGCTATCTCAATTGACTAATGCTTCTTGAATCTATTTCAAATGGCACACTTATAATGCAGTTATTCGTTTACTTGGCTAAACGCCACGTTTATACTAATATGAAAAGGGCAAAGAATGAAATGAACTGTCAATTAATATTTAACTGGCTTAAAAGACCTTTTTTATTGAATATGTTGGCAGATGAGCCACGGCCTACCTGATGGAAAATGGTAACCGTCGCTCATGGACTCAACTATACCGGGAGTAATCGTCAAGCCACTGCTCACTATTTCATTTCACAGATATAAAATTTAAAAATTAATAGCTATCTCCTGCTACAACCTACCGTGCTTCATGGCCCGTCACACGGGAGATGGTGGTACTAAACCGCTCAGGCCTGATAGCAAGTGAGTACTCCCACTTGGTACCCAGCCCTACCACCAGTTGCATATGGGTGATAATTTTATTGCTTACTTCCCTTAGTCAACTCGTACCTACGATATCCGTGGGAAAGAATGAGGTTGTGACACTTGTATTCTTACTCCGTCACCACATGGACCTTTTCTTTTTGTTAAGGTGAAATAAATGTACCTAACCGCACACCTCGTCGTTCGAGGCAACGAACAGGATAGTGTGGGGCCCTCACCCATTATATAAACCCGCCGTATGTCGTCTCTCTGCCTGTGTTAGCAGGCCACTGGAGCTATGTTACTACAGTGGTCCGCCGGCGGCTTACCCTTTCGGGTACCCTCTACCGAGCGACGCAGCCGCACACGGAGTGTTGCGCCATTGCAGGAGGCCTACCTGTGATAGTATAAATACGTCATTATCAGGCAAATAAATGAATCTTTATACTATAAAAACCGCAACATGGACTCTCCATTTATCCGGGATAACCAGCTCTGTGATCCACAATAAATCCAAATAAACTTCTTATTCAAAACTATTTCAACACCTCTAAATCACTTTTTGAATTATTCCAATCGCACATTCTATTTAAGTTATATTGCGAACTTAAATGCGAATCTAAACAAAATACTAATAGAAAAACAAACGCCTCCTGCATAAAGATACATTTACTCTAAGTTTATCCCAAAATGTTTAAAAAATTGTCTTCCTGTCGTCTTTCTTGTTTAACACACTTGTAGAATATACTGTTTCATAATTTACTTTTCACCCTAATCTACTTTCATGTACTTCTTAACTGCTCCTCTCTTAAGATATATGTAATGTCATTTAAAAACACCTTACCGCTTCTAGATAAAACAGGTGTTTTATACGAGTAGGTATATACAAAAATTGTTCAAAAAGTACCTTTAACAGACAAACGGTTTTAACCAAATATATAAACAAACTCTTTCGCGTTAACACATTAGAATCTATGTTATATAGCTGTAACAGAGTTATGTCTGTGAATAAGATGTCTGAGAAAAAAAAAGATGTGTTAGGCTATTTACGCGTATCTGAACACAACATTGTTTTTTAGAATTTTATCTGTTTTTGGCTGTTTGTTTTTTCGCGTATCATCCAAAAACTACTGAACGGATTTTGATGAAACTTTAGCTTGATAGCTATTGATTAGACTTAAAAATTGGTATACATTTTATATCGCTACTATATATCGGAAATCTGAAACATAATCTAAAAACTAGCTTTTTTGGCTAGCATAAGCTTTTGACATAGGCCTCCCCAAGGGAACGCCACAACGATCGGTCCCGTCATGGGGGATAATGCCGTAATCGCCACGCTTGGCAGGCGGGTTGGCGATCGCAGTTGATGTTGTATACTCGAGGGAGTGCTGCTGCTTACTCCCCCGGTATTCCCTCAGTCGGCTCTTATGACTCCCGTGGGTAGAGAGGGGTGGGACAATTCTAAAGCCGGCCCTACACGGCCAAGATGCATATAGTGTAGGTAATACATTTTCCTTATGCCCTAAATTAACAAGATTGCCCACTGCCAAGATATATTGAATCGACCCAGTCTGAAAACCAATACATTTCCGACATCTGTATTTTTTTGGAAGAAATGAAAATCAGCGAGTAGGATTTCTATCTGGGAAATGCTCTTGACCACTAAACCATTAGCCAAGAGCCTTTTTACAGATTAAACTCTTTCACAGATTAAAATTTTCACCTCTATTGCTCCTACATACATAATTATAATGGATAGAAAAATATGTTTATAACACAAATAATTGTCCTTAGTGGGGATCGAATCCACGACCACGGAAGTCGGTTACACTACCGACTATGCCACGAGGTCTATGATATAGATAAATGTATATGCATAAATTTGTTACAATAGCTACTGTTTTTCTTTACACATATATATACAGTTAAAGTTCGTATAGGTAGGTATGTTAAATCATTTTTAAATAGACGTTATAAGCATATACCTACAACATAAAATATCGTTTTAGTTTTAAGAGGTTTTTAAATAAATCACATATTATGAGGCAGTACAACATAATTTTGTAAAATTTTATATGAAGCATAAAGGAGATGCATTATATAAAGTTTTGAAACAAAAACTTTTAAAAAACAATTTTTGTGGCTATGTACTTTCAGAGTCAGATTTTTATTCAGGATTCTGGCATTCTGTAAAGACTGCCGTGGGTTATTTGATACCCCAAAAACTCTCCGCTCAAAGTGCCTTCCGCAGCATGAAGAAGCTCAGGTAATCACAAAGCAGTTACTTATCACATCCGCCACAAATCTAATACGGAGGGAGGGTAAAACCGGCTGTTAGCATGGCAACGCTTATACCTAATAATAGGAATCCTATCCGAAATTGATTTTTCACCGACAATACTACGATGCGAGCGAAACCGCGGGGAATGTACTAGTAGTAAATATAAAATAATTAAATAAGCATCTCAAAAATGATAATAATAATATAATCTGGTAGGTATCCATAGCACAAGCGTTAGCTTGGAACCGTTAGGATTATTATTATTATTAAAAAACACTGGAGCCGCTAATGGCATCCAGTTTAGCCAACGTTAGGGCAAGACTACGTCTGCCGCATTTAGTTAGTAATAGTCGATGAAATACTGAAATACTATGCCATAAAAAAAACCAGAGATCCCATGAGAGAAAACAGAATCCATTTATTTTCCCATTGCCCACGGCTCAACCGCAGCTAATAGCTAGTTTTCGGCTATGTCTCTGGTACAGAAATAGCGGGTTAGGCATAGCATAAAACAGAAAAGTTGCACCAAAAGTTGTAGTTTTTGCACGATACAGAACAAACAAATAGACAAACATAAAAAAAAACTAAAAATATTGTTGAGTGCTCCAAAACTCTTAAATAGCCCAATACATGAATTTACTCTTAAATATATTTAGACAGCTCTGTGACAGCTTTATAACAGTATACATTTCATAATAATTGGTTCTGTAAATACAGTATAAAAGCGTTACAAATAAACGAACTCACTTTCGGATTTAGGGCATTAGTAAAGAAGCAAGGATTGAGCGCTATTCAAAATACAAGATATAAAATATACTGCCAAAAACCTTCATTAGTCGTTTTCTAAAGACTTATTTCAGAAAGGATAAAAGTGTTGAACATCTAAGGCTGATAACTGAAAGGTTACACCCGGAAGCAAGGTCAGAAGGTCAGGGGTGCAAATCCCACACATCAATTTAACATTTATTATAAATTATGTTACCGCTAATATGCGTAAATCGGCTTAAATGGAAATCGACCGGTTGATACATTTTCTTTCTTTGAATTAAAAGTTCTTATATAGGTAATATTATTATTTACCAAATTATTACTTTATTATTGGCGCTAGTAGTAGTAGCTTCCACATATACTGGTTTTGGTTGATCAATAAATTTTACTCAATGATGAACACCAAGTGCGAAAATGTGAAATCGAAAATAACACGAGCGTGTTTTGAACACGCATAAAAATGTTTGATCTATATGTTTAGCACTTAATATGCTCAGCTACTTTTAAAGTATGAATTATTTTTTGTAAATGAGGAAAAAGAGAACTTTAGTACGAGCGGGAAATGAACCTGCGTCCCTTCCTTTCCGGGGAAGTGCTCTAATCTACTGAGCTATCGTACTCCCTTGCGGTCATACCCAATTTTCTCATTACATTATGGCTTTTGCTATTATGGAGCTTTTTTTTTGTATTGTTATAATGCTGAAATGCAGTTTGTCTGCACATTTAAGATATTTTAGCTAAATTGCTATTTTATTTTAGACTATTTAAGCAGTAGAACACCCTAAAACGTAATATATCTTACTAACTATTTTGTACTCCATTCTAGTGAATAAATAAATACATTGTAACTTCACTCAATATTGACAGACCCATATATTAACATAAAAAAATAAACAATTTAAAGAAAACAACACAATTTTAAATATCTGGCTTTATCAGTTATCACGTCGCAAACAAAATTCGTGGGGTATATAAACCTCACAGCTGTACCGACTCAATATACAGGGTATGTCGTAAATAATGGATAACCTGTTAATCGGAGATAGCTCTGATGTCAGGCTACAAGAAAATCTACTTTTTATTTTAGGATTGCCATTGGTGTAAAACGGTAGACAATTTTGTATTTTTTTTTTATTTTTCTTCCTTGCTCATTCATTCGGTCACCATTTCAACAAAATAACTTATTTTAATGTATTTTTTTTGTATCTGACTCCTGGATACTTGTATTATTATATTAGATTACTATATTAGACATTATTATTGAAAAATACTGTCAAATTTTTCATTTTAAGCACTTTGTAAGTAATTTTTTTTCTTCATGACAAAATTTTAATATTAACTGTGAAAAAAAAATTTACTATGCTTTAGCTACCCATTATCTTAAAAATATGCCTAGTTTATGTAGATTCTAAAAAGTTATTATACATGCGGACTATATTAGCAATATTAGTTACACAAGCTAAATAACTTAGTAAGGTCAACATTTTGGTTTAAAGAAATATGTCAAATCACGATGATTTAGGCTCCTAATATGATTTTATTCAATAAGAATTCGCTATTTTATTACAAAATTATCAATTTAACGTTGAACTGTGCCACACGACTGTTTTATTTTCTTAGTTGGAAATTGCATGCGACTAGCAAGTACTAAAAAAATATTTCAAACATTTCAATCATAACATTAGGTATTCCAAATTCAAAAGGATACCACATAGTAATATAAAAACCGGCCCAGTGCGAGTTGGACTCGCGCACGAAGGGTTCCGTACCATTGACTAGGTAAACAACATTACACTATTGTAACTCTCTGTAACCATGGTGTTTGGCTGTTACCAAATTTTGCAAGTAAAATTTGACTCATTTCGTGGTTTTCAACTTAGACTTAGATGCGCATAACGAAACAGTTTTAAATGTAAGGAATTATGTTACCATTAGAGTCATTTGAGGTAACTGTGCGCAGTAGGTAAGCGTGCGCAATTGTATATATTTAGGACTAAAATGAATGGGTTTGCGCACTTTTACCCATTGCGCACATATGACTCTAAGTAGGCGCCATCGTGGATGAATGTTTATAGTGTTAATTCCATCAGCTTTTTAAACTTTTATTATTATCTGTAAGGGCGTAAGAATTAGGTAAGTAATATAAAGAAAGTGCTGTTAACAATTACTTGGTGGGTAGGTATGTAGGTAGTAGGACCGCCCACTTTTGTTTATGATTTTCAATTAAGTACCTATCTACTTACTTTTCAGACAGTTTAGAAAATATGGGAGCCCCCCTTAAATAGCTGTTTTATTTTAATTTAATTCGTTAAAGTGAGTATATAACTAAATATTCTGTGAATATTTCAAGCATTTAACTGTTGCCGTTATCAATATCGAGCAAAAATAAGTAAAAAAATCACGTTTGTTGTATGGGAGCCCCCCCTTAAATATTAATTTAATTTTCATTTATTTATTTATTTTTAAAGTGAATATATTACTAAATATTCTGTGAATATTTCAAGCGTCTACCTGTTGTCGTTATCAATAGCGAGCAAAAAAAGGGCAAAAAATTCACGTTTGTTTTATGGGAGCCCCCCTTAAATATTGTATTTTTTTTGTTTTTAGTACTTGTTGTTATAGCGGCAACAAAAATACATCATTTGTGAAAATTTCAACTGTCTAGCTTTCGGCGTTCTTGAGATACAGCCTGGTGATTTACGGACGGACAGACAGACGTTGTATGGGAGCCCCCCTTAAATATTATTATTTTTTTGTTTTTAGGATTTGTTGTTAAAGCGGCAACAGAAATACATCATTTGTGAAAATTTCAACTGTCTAGCTATCGCCGTTCTTAAGATACAGCCTGGCGACAGACGGACGGGCAGACAGACAGCGAAGTCTTAGGAATAGGGTCCCGTTATGACCCTTCGGGTACGGAACCCTAAAAATGGACAAACACGACAACAATGAGCCCTCAAGGGATACAACATAAAGATAAACAAACACGATAACAAAGGGCCCGCCCTGCATGTCAAAATGACCATTTATGTTCGTTGTTACTTGGAAGAAGTGCACTGTCTCTTTCACAGTTTCAGGGTACCCGAAAGGGTAAGCCGCCGGCGGACCACTGAAGCAATGTAACATAGTACCAGTGGCCCACCAACACAGGTGGAAAGACAGCGCACGGCGGGTTCCTTTAGAGGGTGAGAGCCCCACACTACCCTGCTCTTTGCCCCGAACGACGGCGTGTGCTGTTAGGTACCTTCTTTCGCGACTAAATAAAATAAAAGGTATGTCAAGAAATCTTATCACTATAAGCCAGACATATCGCACAGAAAGAAAGCAAATGTGTTGGAGTAGATTATGTGGTAAGGAGATTGGGATGATCGAAAGATCTGTACGATAGCTCAGTGGTTTAGAGCACTTCCCCGGATTGAAAAGACGCGGGTTCGATTCCCGCTCGTACATAAATCTCTTTTTCCTTATTCACAAATAATTTCTACTTTAAAAAAGTGGCGGAGCATGTCAAGTGCTAAAAAGTATAGATCAAAAATGTGTTGGACTTGTTAAGCAATAACCAAATTCCACAGTTCTAGCTCGATTTTACAAAATTTTGTAAGGTTTTTTTTTTCTACAATAGTGTTATGATTCCTATAGTATTTTTGAACATTGTTTTGAATTTTATGTATAGTTTGTGTTAGACTGAAATTTCGTTGATACTTATTTTGTGATACCATTAAGATTGTAATTATGATTATTAAGATGTTAAAAGTATATATATAGACAGAGAACTTAATTATTGAGGCTGACTTGGTGATATTAATTATTCTATAACAATAATATAGGTAATGTGGAAAATTTGATTTATAACACTGCCAATCTATAGATACTATTATAAAGATGTAACAGAGCTGTGTCTGTACATTCAAGATATTTGAGAAAAAATGACTGTAATAAGCTATATAGGCGTGTCTAAACCCAAAACAATTTTTTTTAGAATTCTGTTTATTTGTTTGTTTGTTTGCGTATCACGCAAAAACTGCAGGACGGATTTTGATGCAACTTTATTTATTTAAAAAGCCTTGATTAGACTTCAAAACTAGTATACATTTCATCCTGCTACTGTATCGGGAACCTGAGATATAACCCAAAGACTAGTTTAATTAAATAACTAGATTTAAGCACAATACCTACTGTTAATTTTTTATAAAGATGTTAATGTGACTATGTAGTAGTCCACTTTTGATTCCTCTATTATTAAAAAGTTTTTACAATATCGACGTATTCTGTTATTATTACTTTAAATTTACCTCAAATTAAAAATGATTATTGAGTAACGTCATAGAACAAAATACCACAAAAATATTTATATATTAATCAGCAACAATGACATAAGTGTTTCCTTGCTGCAAAAAAAAAAATAGCATAGTATATCATGTGTGCTTTATACGTAAGATTTTATATTTCAACAGAAAACTATAGTAACCTCACTACATTTTTGTCTGAGTAAGTATCCCAAAAAATCAACGATTATGGTATAATTTTAACTTGAAACTTTAAAATTGCTCTCCTGTAAAATGATAGTTTTTGAGAAATGTCATCTTTGTAGCAATATGTTATGGAGGCGTCGCTGAACACAAAATATATTTTAGAATTTTTGTTTGTTTGTCGGTTTGACTGGTTGTTTTATATTAATTAAAAGCTACCAACTGGAATTTGATGTGACCATTTGATAGCCCTTGATTAGACTTAAAAAATGGTATACGTTTTATTTTGCTACTATGTCGGGAACCTGAGATACAACCTAAAACAAACTTTTGGTGCGAGATAAAGCTAGATTTTTAGGACTTTTAAAATAAAATTATTGAATAGCGCATTATAGTGATGTCAATATGGCAAGCATGTTATTGGCCTATTATTTTTGGGGTCCGTGGAACTATCACATTTAGAGATAACGTAGCTCGTACCAATTGTTAAAAATTGTGGTAACGAGCCCGATATTAAAGACAACTGAATTTGAGATGCCAAACGAGCATGTGAACTGCATAACCACTTCAGACAAAAATTGTGCAGTCCGTCCAGCCCCGCTGTTTTCCAGTTAGGTAATGAATGGATTTCCAGTGAAGTCAATTTTGATATTTTTAAATATTTTTAGCATTTGACATGCTTATCCATATAAATTAATACAAAGTGTGATGATGTGAAATCGAAAATAACAGTCACGAGCAGAATTTGAAGCTGCATCTCCTGGAATACCGTCCCAGATGGCCAATTGAGCCATCGTGACAATTGCTTGGGGCTGCCAATTTCGATAACAAATTAATTCTTGTCCATTGTTAATTCACTGGTTAAGTCATTTGTTGTTATTATTATTGGTTACATATCAGGAATTCAACGTCCCGCATCCAGTCACCCTCTTAATGAATGACAGGCTTTGACCAGATGTTTTGCCAGAACGTAGAAGTGGCATAAATATCTGGAAAATGCCTGGCATTCAGGTCTATATCAGGTCGTTCCCATTTACAATAGACTTTTGGAATGAGCTGTTTATAGTGCATCGATCCATTCTCCGTTTGTAGCGCCTAACACGATTTGTCCACGCGTAAATTTTCTGCTTCAGGAAGTCTATGCGCTCTGTGACGCGAGACGTAATCTCAAGAATTTATTTGAGCCTCAAGAACGCCGATTCACAAAGCTTATAACCCTTGGGCGGGTGTTGCTCGATCTGCCGCAGAAATTTGTACGATCCCGCCACCTTTCTTCCAAAACATATGCACATAAATGTAATACACGCCTCATAAGCGAAGTGTTGAGGTGGGTACTAATCTTGCTTCACGCAGAACAACTGATTTTACAAACTTAAAATGTCTCTATTTATCATATATTGCACTTGTAAAATAATATATACATACACATATCAAGAAAAAACACTATTTTTAAGACTCATGATATTTTTGATACCATTTTTGTTATTTAAACTAGTTAAAAAACTGTTTAAAAAAGTTCTGTCTTGGACGTCCGTGTGTCTACCGACCGAAATACTTTACTAATCGAGTATTTTTTTTTCTCTTACGCTTCAGTATAATTACCTATCACGTTTCACGGTCTGATTCGATGTGGTTTAATTGTTATTAAATAAAACAAATAAATAGTGAATATTTACGGTCAATTCTATGGTACAGTGGTACACTAAAACCAGCGCTATACCTTATTTCGTGAGAACTACTTCTATAGACCAATATAGTAGTAATTCTTAAAATTTGCGCTAGATGGCGTATAAGAAATGAGAACCACATTAGTACTTTTTGAAATTAGCGCTATCTCTGTGATTTATTGAAAACTACTTAGTAAGAACAATACATTATTAGTTACTTATCAAATAATCAATTTTATTGTGAAAAATGAAGATTTTGAGGCGTGCACTTTTGGATTTTCCAAAGTATATTTCGTACTTTAACAGTAACACTCCACTGAATATAACCGGAATATTAATGACTAATACATTATTTATTTTTCATTACAGTCTCATATAGTACGTAGTACGTCATTAAAAAGTTCATAGAAGCGTACGTTTAATTAAACAACATATAAACATATAATAATTATTTTTTTTACTTAAGGACGCAGACGAGCTCATGGTAAGTGGTTACTGTCACTTATGGACTCAACTATAACGAGAGTATTGTCAAGCTGCTCACCATTTTATTTCGCAGATATGAAATGAAAGAATAAACAAATATGAGTTGCTCCAACCAAACAACCCGTTCGGGCCCGGCAGCAGTATAATGCAACGAGTGATAATAGCTTGCTTCCCTTAGTAGCCGCGTTCGACACTCGCGGGAAAGAATGGGGTGGTGACACTTGTAGTCTTAGTCCGTCACCACACTTGTCTCTACTACTGACCTAATAATAAAAGTAAGCTTTTACAGGTGAGCCTTTAGATGTTAGCAACACCAGATGCATCACTCGCGCATCGCCATTTTCAAAGAAAGAGATAACTTACTATATCTTTCTTTCTCTTCTATCTCTCCACTTACGGAGAGGAAGGATAATAAGGGGGTGATGGAACTGTTGAATTTTTTTTTATTGATTATGATAGCAGACGAGCCTCGACTCACTTGATGATAAGTGATGACCGTCGCAGTCAAGCCGCTGCGCACCATTTCATTTCTCAGGTATGAAAAATGAAAGAATAAACGGCTATCTTCTGCTACAGCCAAAACACACGTGACGTAATTCATGACCGGTCACACAGGACACCGTGGTACCAACCCATTCGGACCCGATAGCAAGTGAGTACTCTCACTTGGTACCTAGCCCTACTACTAGTGATGCAATGGGTGATAATTGCTTACTTCCCTTAGTCGCCTTGTACGACACCCGCGGGAAAGGATGGGGTGGTGTGACTGATATTCTTAGTCCGTCACCACACAGACGAAATATATATCGTTATTTCATGATGATCTTTTGTGAGTGACTGGTACTTTCCCCAACGAGCCGGCCCATTCATGCGTAACAAGGAAGGCTCTTATAAGAATAGTAGTAATAATTTACCCCACCTAAGCAACGAAACAAAATTAAATTCTTTTATAATAGATGAGTTTAAAATAAATAAAAGTAAACCACATTGTATATATTCTGTTGCTGCAATAAACTGAATTTATTATACCAAATGTTTATGAAAACATTCAGTTCACTAAAACATTTGCTGTCAGCAACACCATTGAAGTAGTTTATGTAATTTTATTGTGATTTTTATAAATCATTTTTATTCTATAATAAAATAAAAATGCCGAATATTATATAGACGCGCTGGAGAGGGCCAGTGAGGAATAACCCTGCGCTGTCCCAGACCCGGAATGTCATAGAGTTCCTAATATATCTCCTTCGGTAGTACAGTGGTAGTGCATGCGGATGCGGATCACGAGGCTACGAGTTCGACCAACAAAACTTTATTGGGTTTTCCGTCAAGAAATTCACAACACGTACACAGGAGATTGAATGCCTTTAGATTAAAATAAAAAAACACTTACTGTGATATTATCATATGTGTAATTAATTTAGTCAAAGAACAAACTATTTGTGAAAGAGTACTTCCCCAGATTGGATGGGACGCAGGTACGACTCCTGCTTGCAGTAAAGTTCCCTATAACCACTTTCACAAATAATTTGTTCTTAAAGTAGTTGACCATGTCAAGTGCTAAAATCGAAATTGTTTGTTTAAGTGGAATTTTTACTTTTAATATTAAGAAGTCTAACTGAAGTTGATTTAGTGGGTGCTGATTATAATTATAAATGTTTTAAACTAGTTGCAACCGGTGACTGCATCCGAGTAAATTACATTTAATATTTTTTTGCGAGGAACTCTAATTATTTTTCCAAAATAGAAGTAGTCTACGTTACTCTATATAAAATCAGCTATCTGTCAGTAATAGTCCTGTCAAAATCCGTTCAACCGATCGGGAGATTAGCTGGAACAAAAGACAGACTGACAAAAAGTTGAAAACAAAAGTATATTTTTTATATCTAACGTATATACCCTCATATGCATTTAGTAAAAAGCAGTTATTTAGCCATTTATCTACAAACTTCAATTTTATTTATTTGTATAGATAAGAAACAACCAGTATTTTTGTAAAGTTAATTTAAAATAAAGTTAAAATGTTCTCTTGTCTCAAATAAAATAAAATATCCTATCGAAACTGTCGAAGTAGAGGATAGGTAGGATACTAAGGAGAGTATAGGAGGGATAATTAAGGAGGTAGGGGGCTTGGGACTCCGGCGCTCTAACTCACGATATAAAACACAACGGTAGGAGTAACTACTAACATAGTTCCAGTGGCCCACCAATAAAGGCGGAGAGACGGCACACGGCGGGTTCTTTAGTGGGTAAAGGCCCCACACTACACTGTTCGTTGCCCCGAACGACGGGGTGAGTGGTTAGGAACATTTTGTCCCATCTAAACAAAAATAAAAGGAGTAACTACCGTTATTGCACGCTGATCTCTTTATGAGAGGGTGGTACATCTTCGATCGAGCCAATTCATGTTCATGCTGGGATAAGCAAGGTTCTACCATTAGTAAAACTATGTGCTACTCGCGGTGACAGAAAGCTTGTACCTCGTGCTTTATAAGTATGCTACAGAAATGCGTCGCCTGGTCTGCTAATTAGTTTCGACGGGCCTCATGGCGTAGCCGGTAGTGTAACTGACTTCCGTGCTCGAGGTCGTGGGTTCGATTCCCACTCAGGACAATTATTTGGGTGATGAACACAGATATTTGTACCGTGTCTGGGTATTTTCTATCTATTAAATGTATGCATTTACAAAAAAAAAGTAGTATATGTATTATATCCGTAATCTGGTACCTATAGCACAAACGTTAAGCTTAGTTTGGGATCAGAGGACGTTGTGTGAAAAATGTTCATGAATATTTATTTATTAATTATTTTATTTATATTAAAACAATTAGTTAATTCTCTCAGCCTACTCTGCAAGGGAGATGGCGTAATGATAGGTTAGGGTAAAGGATAATATTAATGTGTAAAGATTTTTATAATATTACCTACTAGCGAACCCGACAGACGTTGTCCTATCCGAACATTGACGGTTTATTTAGATGGTCATTTATAATAATATATTAAGTATTATTTTCATAAAAAAATGGGGTTGTTAGTATGGGAAATTTTAGGTATAGAAATTTTAGCATATTTTTTACCTTAAACATTAAACACAAAGTGAATATTTTTTACCTGAAATCCTATCTTGGCGCCACCTACCGGGTCCAATCTAAACCATCCCGGTACTTACTCAAACATACACAAAAAAAATCATAAAAATTGGTCTAGGCGTTTAGGAGGACTTCAATGACTATGTAATATATATAAATGATAAATGCTTACAACTTCAGCCACAAAAATTTAAAAAGAATTGGATGATGTAAAAAGATTTTCTATTCCAATAATTTCACCTGAGGCCGACACGAATGTTGTGTCGTCTAAATTTATATACAAGGCCAACACAAAGGCTTTGTTCAGATAACCTCAGGCTGTATACATGAAATATAGTGGGGTCGAAGCGGTATTATAATAATCTTTGTATTCTGTTGGTTATTAGGTACCTACTGGGAAAATATAGGCTCCCCCTACGGCACTATTTGAGTTTGCTCTCAAATTGAGATTTGAGAGCAAACTCAGTTATTAATTGGCAGAACAATGAATTTTTTTTTTTGCTTCTAATGGTAGATGAGTTACTCCGTGGTAAGTCGTGACTGCTGCTCATAGACTCAGCAATACTAAGAATACTTCGATATTTTTGTTATATTTTTTTTTTTTTAGTATTTGACATGTTTAGTCATAAAAAAATCATCATAAATCGACACAAAGTGTGAAAATGTGAAATCGAAAATAACTTCCAATGGCGCAAGTGTCACCCAAGACGTTAAGAATGAACGTGTTATCGAAATTCGCAGCTCCGAGCAATTATCACGATGGCTGAATTGGCAAAACATCTGGGACGGTATTCCAGGAGATGTAGGTTCAAATCCTTCTCGTGACTGTTATTTTCAATAAATTAATAAATGTTTATGTGCAGTCTAATCGGTTTTTTTCGTACTGCGATTTAATCATACGGTGGTGTCCAATAACCCGTTCGATTAGGCCACGCTCTGACATTATACATTATTATCATATACATAAAATAACCTTAGTTTAGTTTGTAACCACATTAACTGTTGACTGTAAGCCTGCAGAGGAACTTAATTTTTTTTAAATGTTTATAGATCCATATTGCCTCGAACACAAGAAAGCCAAAAGGAAATTTATATCATCTCCTCAATATACGCAGAGAATCAAAAATAAACTCACGTTTGTACGGCAGCACGGTATTATTTATTCACAAGTTTCAATAATGGTTCGATCAGCGAATATTGTTTCCTTGATTTTGAACATAAGCGTGTATTATAAATAAGTATGTAGTCTTCTTTTACGAATAACTGGCTGCTCATGCGATTTGGAGTATGTGGATTTTAAAATTGAAGTCATGTAAGTATACAGTGTTGTAAATGACATCGTACCATGGTTTCAGTACTCGAATTTGAACCCCCAGGTGGTGGAAATTTGCATCGGTCTTTTTCAGAAAAATGCAATTACTACATAGAATCGTTATATTGTTTTATCTAAATTGGATTTGGTCATCTCGCGGAAGGAAGCGGCGGAGAGGGCCAGGGAGGCTGATCCTTCCGCAGACCCGAACCGCCGCCAGCGACTGGGGCGGCGCAGGAGTGAATATTTGCGCCTAATGCCGCCCTAGCTGGGGCAGTGGGTGGATGGTCCGGGGAACGTCCACCACCCGCAATGCCTCCCGCGAAGGTGCGACGCTCCGTGTGCGGATGCGTCGCTCAGATGAGGGTACCCGAAAGGATAAGCTGGCGGACCACCGAAGGAATGTAACATAGTTCCAGTGGCCCGCCAATAAAGGCGGAGAGACGGCACACGGCGGGTTTCTTTAATGGGTGAAGGCCTCACACTACTCTGTTCGTTGCCCCGAGCGACGGGGTGTGCGGTTAGGAATTTCCCCCCCCCCCCCCTAAACAAAACAAAAGGTAATAAACCCACTGACCACTGATGAAATGTAATATAGTTCCAGTGGCCCGTCAATAAAGGCGGAGAGACGGCACGCGGTGGGTTTCTTTAGTGAGTGCAGGCCCCACACTACCCGGTTCGTTGCCCCGAACGACGGGGTGTACGGTTAGAAACATTTATTCCCGCCTAAACAAAAAAAAATAAAGGTAATAGACCCATTAATCACCGATTTACTTTGATTAGTTCATAAAATTTCTAGAAGAATTTTTGGAAAGCTTCTTTACAAAAATTGCTGTCGCATGGGAAGTTTTAATTTTTCAGGGATAAAAAGAACCTAATAAATAAAAAGTGTCTTTAGCTGGGTTCTAGATTACAATCGTATTTGAGTAGTTACTTACAGCGTGACGATGTAACAAACAAACTCACTTTCGCATATATAATATTAATAAGGTTGGCGATAATATTTGGAAATAACATCTTAGGTAGTTATTAGCCCGGTCAAATATTGATAGGCTTTTACAATAATTGACTACTAGTAATGTTAGGCAGCTCCAGTGGTCCGCCAATATAAGTGGGACAACACACGGTGGGTTTGTTTAGTGAGTAAGGCGCCCCTTCGTTGCCCCGAACTTCTTTTCTGTCTTAACAAAACAAGGCTTACAATAATTTCCATTACTAATCTTGGACACCATTACAAACGAAGGGCATGGTTAAACGACTGCCCTAAGCATGTAAAGACATTTCTCAATAGCTTGTCAAATTTAAGTATTCATTAATTAATTATTACGGTTGTATTATTCTTCTAGTACTTTTAAGAACTAATCAAATAATTAAAAGTTGTTTTCATGTTTTTGGTTTGACAAGGAAAACATAAGACCATATATTATGGCGTTCCATTCCCTGAGATGTGGACAATAAGCCTACTTTTAAAGATATTTGCGTAAGCTGAAATAATCAGTATTAATAAAATATTATATTATTTATAATTGTATTGAAATACGTCATAAAACTTTATTTATTTATTTATTTTATTGGATTTCTAGAAATCATAGGCAACATCTGGAAAGAAACAGCACTTAAACTTAATAGTGCCGCAAATAATGATATAATATCTATTTATAGCATTTGTTCCATAATAAATTAATTTTCTTAAAAAAATAATAAATGTGACTGTTGTTATCTTATTTCAGTACAAGCTGTGCCCCGTCGTCTCATCTATGTATAATTTAATAATAAAATTAGACGTCGCGGGACGTCTAGCAGATGCGAAAACATCGAAATTACTTTGTAGAAATAATATGATCATAACTTGACAAAATACTCCTCAAGACGAATCAAATGAGTATAAACTCGATAGGGTTGCGTAGTTTCATTACAGAGTTACTGTGGCCACCTTCCAGCTCCATCGTCAGACTCTGGATACCATCTAGAGACAAAGTACTCGTCAAGACAAATCATACGAGCCCAAACTCGATGGAGTTATGTCGTTTTATAACGGAGTTCCTTTGGCCACCTTCTAGCTTCATTATCAGCCCCTGGATACCATCTAGACACAAAGTACTCGGCAAGACAAATCATACGAGCCCAAACTCGATGGGGTTGTGCTGTTTCATTATAGAGTTCCTATGTCCACCTTCCAGCTCCATCATCAGATCAGCTCCATGTCATCATAATATTGCATTGTCACGTGATATACACATGCTTGTAAAATTTCAGCTCAATCGGAAACCGGGTAGTGGGTCAAATTTAACTTGCAAGATTTGAACGGGACAAGTACAATAAAAGCGTCGCCACACTAACAGCCGATTTTACCGTCCCTCCGCATTAGATGTTTCACATCAATAATAATATTATAACTTACTAATAATAATTATTTTTTTACAAGTTTGTACAAGAAATGTATTAACGTATGAGTTTCTACGATTTTTTCGTTACAAACTATATGAAAAGTTCCTGACACCTTTTTTAATACGAATTACTAATATTCAGCTATTCAGCATTATATTAAACACAAAGTGAAAAATGTGAAATCGAAAATAACAGTCAGGAGCAGGATTTGAACCTGCATCTCCTGGATACCGTCCAGATGCTTTACCAATTCAGCTTTACCATTGTCAGGATTGCTGAATTGGTAAAGCATCTGGACGGTATCCAGGAGATGCAGGTTCAAATCGTGCTCCTGACTGTTATTTTCGATTTCACATTTTTCACTTTGTGTTTAATGTATAGTGCTAAGCATGTCAAATGCTAAAAATATATATAAAAATATCTAAATATTCAGCATTACATATTATTAGGTATAATGTTTATTTGTTGCAAAGGCAGTCGCCCATACTTTATTTAGCCGTCTACTTTGAAGTGTCCACCAATCTTAAATCTGCCAAAAGAGTATTCGAGTCCAATGTTCAAATTTATTGATTTTTGTATCTATTGGGAAAACAAATATTACTTATTTTTAATTTAGTTAAATATGTCATACTGTTATTTATCATAAAGAAATAGGTCTTCAATTGTTTTTTTTTTTTGGTGTATAACCTTGATTGAAAGAAGAAGTATATAATCCATAACGTCATTATGATGCTCCAAATGAAGATCAATACAGGTTTTTTTTTAGAACCCGTGTAATGCTTTCATTTTGTAACGGACAGCTTAATATTTTATCTTGTAAAAAAAATACATATTGTTTCTGTCTTTCTTTGTAATGATTCTAAATTACTAAAAAAAAGACTTCAAAATTAGAACTGCCATAAGCAAACCAAAAATAATGGTGAGCAGCCCACATTACATTTTACGTTTCGGAATCGAATGAATGGCCGCTACAACCAAAACACACCGAGCTGACTTCTAACCCTTTTAATAAAAAAATAACTGAATTGTTATTTTTAATTTCTTCAACTCATCTACTCCTTTCTGGATTGTTCTAGAACTGGAAAACTTCATTACCCAACAAATGTGTGCGGCCCACTGTTCGAGGAGGAGTTGGAGTTCTGGGGGCTGGACTCCAACCAGGTGGAGCCTTGCTGCTGGTCTACATACAGCATACACAGAGATACACAGGTTAGTGTAGAGGCTACGATAGAAAACACATAATTATTACTTTAAAACTAAAACTAGCCGATTCGACACGCTCAACTATTTCTGTCTTAGCTATGAATATTCAGTTAGTTGCGAACTGTCAAACGCGCGAATTTAAGATAGTTGTTAAATTTTATGAAATTTTGCACTGCGCAATTTTCTTAATTTTTCTATCCGTAAGAACCTTCTAAAAAGTATTAAACTACTACTAATTATCATCACGCCGCGTATAGGCTGAGAGAACAGAGTGCCAATGCATACATCTCTCACTTCCTCAACATTCATAATTCTCTTCATACACGCTCGCCGGTTTCGTAGTGAGTATTAAAAATATTTAAAAAAGATGAATGAAATCGGTAAAGTCATACTAAACTAATGGCGTGACCAAGCGAAATAGGGATTCATTTTGATATATATAGAATCGACTAGACTTCTTCCTCGTGGAGTTCAGAATATAAATATTATGTCAATCAACGGCACAATAATGATCTATCTGAAAAAATTGATATCCCATAATCCCGGTATTAAATGCGGCGGTTACCGTAGCCTATAGACGCTAGCAATACCAGAGGCATCACCCGCACGTCGCCAATTCCCAGGAAAGGAATAAGAGGTGGAGTGGAAGGATTATAAGGCGAGAATGGAAGATAAGGAAGGGGATTGGGCCTCCGATGTTCTCATTCACGTTTCAGATAAACACATCTGTTGGAGTAGGTACCTACCGTTTTATCACGCAGATTTTCTGTGAGAGGATGTCCATCAAACATTCATCAGCCTTTCATCGTCCACTGCTGGACATAGGCCTCCCGAAAATGGGGGTTTTACCATAATAACCACGCTTGGCAGGCGGGTTGGCGATCGCAGTGGATGTTTTTCGTACACAGGGGAACGCTGCTGCCCGGTCCCCCGGTAATCCCTTAGTCGGCTTTTACGACTCCCATAGGAAGAAACGGGGTGGAGCTATTCTTGGTGCCAGCCCCACACGGCTCAGTGAGGTGAGAGGACGTACTTCCCCGATATTCTGTTCCATATGATGAATGTATTTCTAATATGTATACGCCTAATACTCAAAGTCAATATCAAGGTTGGCTATAAAATGCGTAATACCAATAGCAATATAAGCGGAGGAAGGTGATATAAAACTAATGTTTTTCGCCAGAACTGACGAATGTTTATTGTAACGTTGCAGTATTTGTGTTACACGTAATTTATTTTAAAATAAAACTCGACGGAAGTAGTATTTCATAGGATACAGCCGTCTTGTCAAGTCGTTTGCTGTGGAGCCACAGAGTAAACGATATAAGAAAACATGCTAAAATAGAATGCTGAAAAGTTTGTTTGTTTTTTTCATTTGCTTATTCAAATTCAAATACTTTCGAAAAAATGGTTAATTTGTCTTTTAGCAACTTCCAAACATTTTGTTAATTGCATACCGTTGCTATGTTGCCGCGTTTCTCAGCCACTGTCTATTATAATTTGCTGAATATACATATTTACGTAATTAACCTAGTAAATATTAGATTTTTGCGAATCTCATAGTGTATATACAATGCAAATCTTGCACAAGCCTCGTTTTATATCAAGATATGAGAATAGTAAAAAATAAGATTCCTCATAACAAAAAATCTAAAGGTTCTGTTTAATAAAAAAACTTTTGGATTGGTGTCTCGCAATGAGAATAACTCAATTAATGTAATAAATACGTATAAAAATTGCTCGAATACTACGGATCCATCTGCGGTGGCATAGCAGTTAAAGCATAGAGACTGGCAGTACATAAGCTATGGGTTCGAATTCCGCTCATTGTTATATTTTCTATTTTCTCTAGAAACAATGTAGTTTAAACATAGCTTAATGATTCAAACAAATGTAATGTTTCTACTTGAAGTAATGCATCAATGATGGGCCTCGTGGCGTGGTCGATAGTGTAAACGACTTCCGTGCACGAGGTCGTGGGTGCGATCCCCACTCAGGATGGTTATTTATGTAATTGTTGTGATGAACACAGATATTTGTACTGCCTCTGAATGTTTTCTATCTATAAATGTATGTATTTTAAACACAAAGTGAAAAATGTGAAATCTAAATTAACAGTCACGAACAGGATTTGAACCGATGAAGGATACCGTCCAGATGCTGTGCCAATTCAGTAATCGGGACAATTGCTCTAGCTAATCTAGCATCTGGACGGTATCCAGGAGATGCAGGTTCAAATCCTGCTCGTGACTGTTATTTTCGATTTCACATTTTTCACTTTGTGTTTAATGTATAGTGCTAAGCATGTCAAATGCTAAAAATATATATAAAAATATCTATAAGTATGAATTTACAAAAAAAAAGAAATATATGTATTTTATCCGTTGTCTGGTACCCATAGTATAAGCTTTAAGCTTAGTTTGGGACCAGAGGGCGTTGTGTGAAAAATGTTCGTGAATATTTATTTATTTAACGTAATATGTTCCAATTGTTTTTACGTTACCAAATATTTATACATAACGGCCCATATGACGAACAGGATGCTTTAACCTTGAGCGTCCTGGGGCTCATAAATGTGAACCTAAGAGACCACTGTCACATATTTCTTGTTTTTTCTCTATCGGCATGGACGTAGTAACGTTATCAATTTACTTAGTCGATTTTCAATGAAACAGACTAAATTTCTACCACAATATTTATTAAACACAAAGTGAAAAAGCATGTCAAATGCTTAAAAAATATATAAATATTTATAGGGTTTGCGTCATTATTAGGTAAAAATCTTAATTGTAAAATTAAGTTTACCTGGTCGGTATAATGTATGAAAATACGTCCGACAGATGGCGCAGGCGTCACCCAAAGACGTTAAGTATGATGTGTTATCGAAATTAGCAGTCAGGAGCAATTGTCAGGATGGCTGAATTGGTAAAGCATCTGGACGGTATCCAGAAGATGCAGGTTCAAATCCTGCTCCTGACTGTTATTTTCGATTTCACATTTTTCACTTTGTGTTTAATGTATAGTGCTAAGCATGTCAAATGCTTAAAAAATATATAAACACAATATTTATACTGTGGACACAAAACTGTTGAGTAAGACAGACTCATAAACGCAACGCTACAGCTAGCTCAGTGGATTAGAGCACTTCCCCGGATAGGAAGGGACGCAGGTTCGATTCCCGCCTATACTTAAATACTCTTTTTCCTTATTCAGAAATTATAATTTGTACTTTAAGAGTAGCTGAGCATGTCAAGTGCTAAAAAGAAAATCAAAATGTTTAAAAAATCACGCCATCAAATAGTATGAATTTTAATTGCAAAATTAAACTTACTATATTGGATTAATGCATGTAAATGCGTTCCGATAGAGGGCGTTGGTCATTAAGACAAAATGTGATAAGGAGATTGGATATGTCTAAAAGATAGTACTGTAGCTCAGTGGATTAGAGCACTTCCCCGGATAGGAAGGGACGCAGGTTCGATTCCCGCCTGTACTAAAATACTCTTTTTCCTTATTCACAAATTATAATTTGTACTTTAAGAGTAGCTGAGCATGTCAAGTGCTAAAAAGAAAATCAAAATATTCTGTAGAATTGTTTATATAATACAATTCTAAATGTACATTTAAAGAAAGTTTTATTCGGCCGTAAGTACTATACACAGCGTTATCTCCAAGATTAGTCAATTGAAAGTAACAAAGCGCCCGCCAAGCGCACAGTGTTTGCTTTGGCAAAAGCCGCCATTTGTTTATATTAGTGTAAAATGTCGTTTTTGTTTAGATAATAGTAATGTGTACGTGAAGTGAAATATTATTATGATTGACAATGAAGTGTGCTAGCTAATACAATAATTGAAACTACAAAATTTCAATGGAAAAATACAAAACTGTTTCAAATAATTCGGCAGATCGTGAGAAATTATGTAAGTACTAGATCTAAATGGATTTTTCTATAATATAATAGCAAAGACACTGAGGGTTCACGGTATCTATCCCGCGTTTAGGCCTAACTTTTCACTTAAAAATCTTTGTAACGGTAAAGATAGTGTTGATAAATGTAAAAAGTCTGGAGTATATAAATTGGAATGTCAAATATGTAATAATGTTTATATAGGGCAAACGGGCCGTAATTTTGAGACTCGTTATAAAGAACATATAGCTGCGTATAGGCATAATTACCCTGAAAAGTCACATTTTGCGGAACATTTATTAGATTGTAACCATTCATTTATACCCCATAAAAGCAAGTTGCACCAGTAAGAGTCGCTCATTTGTTGCCGAGCGTTCTTGAGAATTCCTCGTTTAGAGGTGAAACACGTGTCGAATTTATGTTCGGATTTTTGCGGAATATTGCAATATTGTGGTTCTGAGAGTTCTACCGTATCGCATGGTTGTGTCGCGTTGGTGAGTTTTTTGTCATTATCGTGCATGCTACTTTGCTATTATCACATTCTCCTCTATCTGTGAGAGTGCAGATTGGAAATCTTAGGTTATTCTGTCCAAAGATAACCGGGATCGACAATCCGTGGGTGAGTGGTGGGCTCTCCTCCTAAAATCCATTCTATAATAATGATTTTTTGTAGTTTAGAAAAAATTTAAGACTTTATAATTCACTTGTATTCGCTAGTATACTTCACAAGGAATCTTGTGATATACGCAACATAGTATATAATTATAAAAATAACGAGATATCGCCGTTTTTATAAATCGAAATCCAGAAAAAACAGGTAAATGGGACGCTTAAAGGATTAAAACGCGTTTTCGTTGGCCATACTTTATCTACGTCTGCTCTAAAACCGATGTAAGAGAATATAGCTTCTTTGGCTATAAAAGTACTCAAAGTCAATACTGCTTTTAAATAAAGTGATATAATCTTTTGAAACGTTAGCAAATAATCTTAATTCAAGTAAAAAGCTATAACAAAAGAATTTTTAAACGTTGCCTGCGGTATTCAGCAACCCATCCTTTCTCGCGGGGGCCGTACAAAACGAGTAAGCAATTTTCACCCATTGCTTTACTGGTGGCAGTGCTGGGTACCAACTGAGAGTACTCACTTGCTATCGGGCCCAAACGGGTTGGTACCACCGTCTTTTGTGTGACCGGTCATAAAGACGTCAGTGTGTTTTGGCTGTAGCAGAAGATGACCGTTTATTCTTTCATTTCATAGCTGAGAAATGAAATGGTGCGCAGCGGCTTGACAATACTCTTGGTATAGTTGAGTCCAAGAGCGACGGTTATCACTTACCATCAGGTGGGCGTGGCTCGTCTGCCATCATAAGCAATAAATAAAAATATTTGAATACCTTTAGTAGAATGCTGTATGTTCAATTACTGCACACGACAGTGACAGTGGGGCTTCTAAGAATTTATAATATTGCCATTGTTGGCATCGGCCATATTCTATTACCTTATTCTGTTTCAAAGATATCGTAGTTTTTTTTGACCCTCAGAATGAAAGGGATTTAGTTACGTCGATTGTTTAGCTTGCGTTGACCCATTGAATAAAACATTAGGTTTGATATACTACGAATCCTCCCAAAAAAACATCGATATCGATATTTACCTCACGTAAACTGCTACTTCTGAAATGAAGAAACATCCTCATTTTAATAGAGAAGACGGATAATTATTACCATCAAGCTAGAATCCTATGAAAATCTCACCGAACAGAACACCAGGAGGTACACCACCAGACTGCCAGACACAGTTAGCGCTCATTGTGAAGATCAAACCCATATTAATGTTTATATTTCAAAATTTAAAAAAAGTAACAATATTTTCAATAGTATGCCGTTCCGCTAAAAGTAAGTTCATAATCCATAATATTGTCTATAAGTTTTGTCGTCAGATCTTACTTGTTATGGCTGCATTCCAATCCAATCATCCAATCGTTCCAAAGGTGCTTGCCTGGCACCATAATTACTAAAAAAAACGTCAGGAGAGTAGAATTAAGTACAGAAAGTAAAACTGACTGTATTACTATTATCTCCAAAGCCCATTATCAGATCATCAATATATTTCTATGGGAAAACAAATTTGGAAATCTCAGAAGAAGAGAAACACAGTACACCAGTACTTACGTACAAAAAAACAGGATACACTCGATTATATAACATCCTTTTTTGAATTCGGTTAATATATTCGTATAGCAAATCTTATTGCAAACCTCCTTTAAACAATAAATTATAGAAAAGACAACTGCCTTGTTCTAAAATTTCAGTAACAAATTCTCACCAAGAATATCTAATAATAACAAAGCATATTTGATATCAAAACGTTTGTACATACGTAAGTAATCTTCTTTACATTGTTAAACAGACAAAATTAAGTGTAAACAGAGTCTCGGTGTTTCAAATCTTATTACAGATTCGTTTTGTTTCGTGTTTTCAAAGCAAAGTTATTGAGAAAGCGTATGTACTTGAGAGTTAATACACAAACTCATGCTCATCTCAGACAGACACCTTTTCGCTGTAAGCGTAAGTTATAATAGTAATTTCAATGTACATTAATATCTGTATTAGCACACCAAGAAATATTCATAATTGATTGGATCTATAAATTAAATTTCTATCCTTGATAACCTCAATTTACATAGCAGCAAGCTTCTATGATGAACTCTAATGAATATTATGATGGTCTCCCTTTAAGCCGATGTACTCGTATGAAATCAAAATAGTATGGAAATTACTAAAATTTTATGCAGTGGGAATTTCGCGTATGTTAAAAGAACTATATGGTTGTCTGTAAAGTCGGTTTACGGACGAAAATTTTACGTGATAACGTCATAATTATGTTTTCTGAGAGATTCACAAAATGTGATACTGATAAAAGTCGAATGGTACATATAAAAAGGTACGATCGCGCGTGCTGCTATAAAATAATCGAGATAGGCGTGTTGCCCGGGACGCGTTCGGGCGAAGAATGCGATTGAATGTGATGTTGGTGTCGATCGGTGCCAGTGCGGCCGGCCGCCTCCCTCCCGCAGATGCTCTTCTGCCCGGGGCTCTCTTGTGGGCGCGAACATCAAACAACGCATTGGTCGCCATACATTTTTTAAAAAGGCGACACAAAGTAATATCCTTGTAGCGTGGGGTATTTTACAAATATAAAATTTAAGGGACACAATATAGTACCTATACCCGGACTCGGAATAACGATTTTGTGCGTCACGAAATTGACATTATCGAGTACCTACGTACTAGAGGTTTGTTCTAGTATGCGCATATCAAAGGCTTAAAAATTATAAAAAATAACAACATTATATCTATATAGAGCTGCATTATAAGTACCTTGTTGAAGTAAAACATAGCATCACGCCTGTATTCCCCGAAGGGGTAGGCAGAGGTGTATTACACACCCACGATTAGCCAGCTATGTTTGAGTCCCACGTAATAGGGGGCGAGCCTATTGACGTCTACGGGGCCATTTCAAAACTCCGGGCTGCTACTGAGATTTTTTCTTTTTAGGAAATAGCTCAATAACATTGCCCGACCAGGGGATCGAACCCGAGACCCCATGATTAGCAGTCGCATACACTACCGCTACACCGAGGCAGTTAACCTTGTTGAAGTGATCATATTTAAACGGATATAATGTAAATTAACACAAAGTGCAAAAATGTGAAATTGAAAATAACAGTCACGAGAAGGATTTGAACCATGCATGCTTTAAAATAAAGTACATATTTGCATACTTTATTACTTCCAACAGATGGTGCAAACGTCACCCAAGACAAGAAGAAATGTGTTATTGAAATTCGCAGGCTCGACCAATTGTCACGATGACTGAATTGGCAAAGCATCTGGGACGGTATTCCAGGAGATGCAGGTCCAAATCCTACTCGTGACTGTTATTTTCGATGTCACATTTTTGTACTTTGTATTAATTTATATGGCTAAGCATGTCAAATGTTTTAAAATATATAAAACATATCAAAATACGGATATAATATAATTATGCACATCCATCTGTGAAATCTTCAAAACCACGTAACGAATTTAGAAATGGTTTTCAATATCCTTAAGAGGCGACACAGTCCCTAATGCCACTGGCCTTAAAGACCAAGAAAATTTATGTATATATGAAAAATCATCAAGACTAAGTAGCATACCTAAGTTACACATAAAATACCTTCAATTTGACATGTAGCGTCTTAATACCGTACTTTACCTAATTTGGTTAAAAAAGTAACTTTTTATTCAGGAAGAAATGCATACTAGAAGCGACAAATGAGCTTGGAACGTCGGATTAGGGATGGCGAATTGGAAGGCCACATCTTTATGTAAATTCTGATCTGGATGTGGGTGCGTTGCAAATGTTTTGGGACGAATATGGAATGAAGTGACACCTGGTGGGGTTGCTAGGGTAGGTTCAATTTGTTTTTATTGAAATTAATATAATTCTGTATACCTATATAATTCACAAAATTTTGCCCACAACTTTATTTACTGGTCTTTTGAATTAAGTACAGAGGTAAATGAAAATTATAATATGTCACACATCATAATATCACGTCTTGCACTAAAATAGACAAAAAAACAAAATAACTTACACACACACACACACACAAGCATAAAAAAAAAAATAAAGAAACCCGCCATGTGCCGTCTCTCCGCCTGTACTGGCGGACTGGACATTACCTCAGTGGTCCACCGGTGGCATACCTTTTCGGGTACCCTGATTGAGCAACGTTTCTGGCCACTGGAGAGTCTCACTTTAACGGAAGGCATTGCGGGTGGTGGACGTTCCCCGGTCCGTTAAAAAATTACTTAGCCGCACACCCTGTCGTTCGGGGTAACGAACAGGGTAGTGTGGGGCCCTCACCCACTAAATAAGCCCGCCGTGTGCTGCCTGTTCGCCTGTATGGCAAGAACATTGGAAGTCTGTGATATTACTTCAGTGCTAAGCCTGCATGACAGAGCTTTTCTTGACAGCTTGTGAAGTCTGAAGTCTCCCAACCAGTACTGGGCTAAGAGATCCATGTCCAATAGTGGAATAGTATTGATTTATGAAAAGAAAAAAAATGAGCCGTCAAAGGATGTCTCGCAGATGTGAAAACATAAATTTTTTGAGTCTTATATAATTAGTGGTAAGCACCCTCTAGTTCTAAATAGACCAATTAAAACTGTCATTGGTTTATTGATTGACGTTATACTTCCTAGTTAGATGCTTTTGTCAAAAGATAGTGTTTAAAACAATTAAATAAATTCGTGTGGCGACGTCGCCACGCTAACAGCCAGTTTTACTCTCCCTCCGCATTAGATGTTTTCACTTCAAAAATAACAGTCGCCCAGCCATATCATTTAATAGCATAAAAAGTGTGAATATATTTATCCAATTCAATATTTAAAAGCCGTCAAACTGCAAATAACTGGCCTTTAGGCCTATCAATAAAGACCGCTGAAATTGGGCCATCTATACTTGGCAATAAGTTAAAATGACAGCGCCATCGGGCATAGAGAAACGAATTTCCAATCACGTTTTATATAAATGCGTTGTTTAGTGCTCTATAATCGTAAAGGAGATCTTATATTCTGTCATGATAGGATAAATCGAACACGTTATAACTAACTAACTTATCATCACGCCATTTCCCTTGCGGGCTAGGCAAAGAGAATAGAGTGCCAGGAGGCTCTATTCTTGCATACATCTCTCGCTTCCTTAACATTCATAATTCTTTTCATACACGCTCGCTGGTTTCGGAGACTCCTGACTCCACCTTCCTTCAATACATGACCGATTTGGTCTAGGTAGGTGAGTCTCGATCTCCCGCTGTACCTCCATCCTTCCACTTTCGCATTGTATATCTTCTTAACCAGTCGCTCGTCTGGCATTCCCTTTCGCATCTTTAAACCAATACTGTATTTAATACCTACTCGCTCTCTTACGTCGTCGTTACGAATGCGGTCAGTCAGCCTCACTCGACAGATTATCCGCAGAGATCGCATTTCGACCGCATTGATTTTACTCTCATGCTACTTTTTGCATACCCAACTCTGGCTTCCATATAATAACGTTGGAACAAGTTAGTAACGTTACAGTTATATTCTAAGACCACAAGTGTTACCACCCTATTCTTTCTAGCAGATGTCATACATACAAGGCGACTAAGGGTGGATTCCACCAAACAAGAACACATTTTATTCCTAGAATAAATCGCTACTTACTCGAGAATAAATAAATTTTACATTTTACCAACAACAATTCGAAGAATAGCGAGCCTATTTGGGAATAGTCACTATACCACCGATAAGCATCGAATAATGAGTTAATCCAAGAATAAAAAAAATGGCGTCATCTTTTTTGTGCTGTCATTTTTCGAAACCAATATCGGTTTCGGGCGCATGACAGCTACATTCTCAAGCTATAATACGACAAATAAGAGTTGAGATGAGTTCTGTTAAGCTATACACTGTCCCGTTTGTAGAACAAATTCTTTTTGCTGGGTATTACATCTACTTCGATATTCGCAAATAGCTATTCCAAGCATAGTGATACGTCAGATGGCGTGGAAAAACGACTGTTGATTATCTGAAAGAATAAAATCGTGGAATAGATTATTCTCGGTATAATTGTTCTTGTATATATTCGAGTTTGGTCGAATCCACTCTAAGGAAAGTAAGTAATTATCTCCCATTGAATTACTGTGTTATCGAAATTCACAGTCCCGAGCAATTGTCACGATGGCTGAATTGCCAAAGTAACTAGGACGGTATTCCTGGAGATGTAGGTTCAAATCTTGCTCGTGACTGTCATTTTCGATTTCATATTTTCACACTTTGTGTTAGTTTACATGGCTAAGCATGTCAAATGCTAAAAAATATATCAAAATAATCTTAAGTACTTTAGAGTAGATTTAATATTTCAATTTCTTAACATAAGACACACTGATGGCATAATCGTATAAATACCATAGATCTATAATTACTCGAATATTTTTCGTATCCTTGATGACAAAAACGATTCAAATGCGATGAAAACATTACACTAATAAATAAAGACTGGAAAAAGAATTCAGTATTTTTAAAATAACATTAATTTGAAATTAGAATTCTTAGCCAAACAAAAATTATTTTGATTTGAAATGGCCAGTACTGCAGAACGGCAATTTCATAGGTAAAGATCCTGTATAAGGATTTCAATTTTGACGTTCACGCAGATGAAGTTGCAGCTAATAAGATATACATATTTCAAAGAGAAACATCTCGGTACTAACTGAGATTCTCTTTTGATCTTATTAAATTTATATCAGTTATTACAGTGAGTACACACAGATACTCGAACGCAACTTTGATCTTCACAGATTGCGACTTCAAATATCGATGAAATGAAATTCGATTATTGATATAAGTATTAGACGTAATATTTGTTTTTTATTGGATATGGTGGCAGACGAGCCACAGTCCCGAGCAATTGTCACGATGGCTGAATTGCCAAAGTAACTAGGACGGTATTCCTGGAGATGTAGGTTCAAATCTTGCTCGTGACTGTCATTTTCGATTTCATATTTTCACACTTTGTGTTAGTTTACATGGCTAAGCATGTCAAATGCTAAAAAATATATCAAAATAATCTTAAGTACTTTAGAGTAGATTTAATATTTCAATTTCTTAACATAAGACACACTGATGGCATAATCGTATAAATACCATAGATCTATAATTACTCGAATATTTTTCGTATCCTTGATGACAAAAACGATTCAAATGCGATGAAAACATTACACTAATAAATAAAGACTGGAAAAAGAATTCAGTATTTTTAAAATAACATTAATTTGAAATTAGAATTCTTAGCCAAACAAAAATTATTTTGATTTGAAATGGTCAGTACTGCAGAACGGCAATTTCATAGGTAAAGATCCTGTATAAGGATTTCAATTTTGACGTTCACGCAGATGAAGTTGCAGCTAATAAGATATACATATTTCAAAGAGAAACAACCGCCTTATGGCCGCAACTATATCTGATAATCATTTCATTTTTTTTTTGATGTGAAACATCTAATGCGGAGGGTGGGTAAAATCGGCTGTTAACGTGGCGACGCTTTTATTGTACTTGTCCCGTTCAAATTTTGCAAGTTAAATTTGACACACTTCCCGATTCCCTATTGAGCTGAAATTTTACAAGCATGTGTATATCACGTGACAATGCAATATTATGATGACATGAAGCTGACCTGACGATGGAGCTGGAAGATGGACATAGGAACTCTATAATGAAACGGAGCTACCCCATCTAGTTTGGGCTCATATGATTTGTCTGGCCGAGTACTTTGTATCTAGATGGTATCCAGGGACTGATGATGAAGCTGGAAGGTGGCCACAGTAACTCTATAATGAAATGACGCAATCCCGTCGAGTTTGGACTCGTTTGATTCATCTTGAGGAGTACCTTGTCTTTAGATGGTATCCAGGGTCTGATGATGGAGCTGGAAGGTGGCCATGCAAAACTCCATCAAGTTAGGGCTCGTTTGAAATGTCCTGACTAAAACTTCAGTCACAGATGATATCCAGGGTCTGATGATGGAGCTGGAAGGTGACCACAGTAACTCTGTAATGAAATGACGCAACCCCATCGAGTTTGGAATCATTTGATTCGTCTTGACGAGTACTTTGTATTTAGATGGTATCCAGGGTCTGATGATGGAGATAGAAGGTGGCCATAAGAACTCCGTTATAAAACGACATTATTTCATCGAGTTTGGGCTCGTATGATTTGTCTTGCCGAGTACTTTGTCTCTAGATGGTATCCAGAGACTGACGATGGAGCTGGAAGGTGGCCACAGTAACTCTGTAATGAAACTACGCAACCCTATCGAGTTTATACTCGTTTGATTCGTCTTGTGGACTACTTTGTCAAGTTATGATCATTTTATTTCTACAAAATAATTTCGACGTTTTCACATCTGCTAGACGTCCCTCAACGTTTATTTTATTTTTTTCCATATTACTTTAGTGGCCAACAAGCATACGGCCTACCCGATGGTAAGCGATTAACGTAGCCTATAGACGCTAGCAATACCAGAGACATCACTCACCATCGCCATCTCCGAGGAAAGGGAATAGGAGACAGATAGGAACGATGATAAAATGATGATAGGCAATCCTGCCTATTCTTTGCCTCACCATTCTATTTATCCACTAACGATAAGCAATGCTCTACCATTAGAAATGCTTATGATGCTTTGATCATCAATACCAACAAGATACAGTGTCATAAACAAAATCAAGCTAATAACTATAAACTACAAAATTAAAAAAAAATCCCTACGCAATTACATCATTTTGGAAAAGAGCTGATACTCTTACACTGCTGGACTGATATTAATCAAACATAGCTAAGAACCACCACAAGGAAACTGGCTTTCAAATGAAAAAAACCGCATCGAAATCGGTCCATCCGTTTGAGAGCTACGATGCCACAGACCGACACACACACAAGACAGACAGACATTGTCATACTTATAACACCCCTCTTTTTGCATGGGGGGTTAAAACTGTCTGTGTGAATATACTTATACAGCTACATCTGTTTACTAACGAACTGAAAGGTTAAAACAGTTTTAAGTTCAACCTAATTACTATCATGGCACTTAGTAATAAAGTTACAAATCTTTAAAATATTATCTTACATTTACGGTCATTCGTCACAAAAAACGAGCAAAGCAATACTTTATGAATGCCACTTAAAAGTGAAAAGACAAATAACATTTACTGTGAAGTCAAGCTTAGATAGCAAAAAAAAAGTACTTTTTGAAATAAACAAAATAAGAGCTCATTTTTCAAGTGCGCTGTTATTTAACGAGACGGATTTTTTTGGGCCAACTCGTTATCTATTGTATTTTTGATCGAAGTTATAATGACAGCATGCTTAAGTGGTAACCGCTGCTCATAGACTCCGCAATACTAAGAAGTCAAGCCGCTACTCACCATTCTATTTCTCTGAAGAGATGATGACTAAAATTAATTAATTTTTTAATTTTACGTTTGTCTTACACTACAACCAAGATACACTGGAGGTGTATCAAGGCTGATTACACGAAAGACGGTGGTACCAACCCGTTCGGGCCCTATGATAAGGGAGTACTCCCATTGGTACCAAATACTAGCAACGCTATGGGTGAAAATTGCTTACGACGCTTAAACGCGTCGTTTGTTGTTTGTGCGCATAGACTAATATTATCCTCTGTCTACGTGTCTACATTTGTATGGTTTGTAACTAATTTTGACATATCAGTACATTATAATGCTACCTAATTACAAAGGAAAAGGCATATAATAATATCTCATTCAACATAACTGTGGCATCATCGGGCATTTTTCGATTTTAATTACTTTTCCCTAAAATTAGACATTATTTTTAGATTAATACAAAAAAATGTATTAAATTAAATACAAATAATATGTAGTCGAATTTAGGATGAGAAAATAAAGAAACGGTAATTTTTATTTTGCCGTTTCTTCTTTTGAAATCAATTGTGCCCCGCTCTGGCTTTGCACTATTCACTAATGAAAAGAATCTCTAGTAATTTCAGAAACTGTTATAAACAGCCTTGTATGTTATTACGAAAGCTAACTATTATATTAACTTGATAACAAACCCTTTAATCTCTCTACTAATGAGAGCAATTAATTCAATGTTATATATTGTGCTTTACCTCTTTAAAAATATTTCCATCCATCTATCAGCCTTTCGATGTCCACTGCTGGACATAGGCCTCCCCAAGAGAACGCCACAACATGTGTTTCGCTCATATGGGGGATAGTGCCGTAATCGCCACGCTTGGCAGGTGGATTGGCGATCGTAGTGGATGTTGTTAATACTCGAGAGAGTGCTGCTGCCCACTCCCCCGGCATCCCTCGATCGGCTCTTACGACTCCCATTCCAATTCTAAAACCGGCCCCACACGTCCAGGCCAAAAATATTTAAATTATAGTAAATACCGTATTAAAATTATTATCGTATGATTTAAAAGAACATACATACGAGTACATACATATTGTCACGCCTTTTCTCGTAGGGGTAGGAAGAGACCACTTCTCTCCACTTGCAACGATCCTGACACACATCTATCGCTTCATCTATTTTCATCAGCGCTTTCATGCATGCTCATCGGTTACGAGTACTCTTAACCTGGCCTTCCTTTAGAACGAGAGCTGGTCAAAATACGTTCGCCTAGGTTGACATCTACCAACTGGCCCATTCGTAGTCGCCTGTCTGTTTCGTTAATCTTCTTTTATCCACTCTCTACGTGTCCCAACCACCTCAGCATTTCTTTCTCTATTTTTGTCACTACATCTTCTTCCGCACCACAGCACTCTCGTATCACACTATTTCTATTTATTTTAATTTGTCCATCAGAGTCACTCTGGCTACGCTTCTCAGACTTCTCATCTCCAGAGCATTTATCATACTCTCATGCTTCTTCTGCCATGTCCAACATTCAATACCATATGTAAGTATAGGGACTAGCGCCCCCCCATGCACAGCCATCATCCATCCATTCATCCATCAGCCTTTTGACGTCCACTGCTGGACATAGGCCTCCCCAAAATAACGCCATAACGAGCGGTTCTGTGCGCTCATATTGGGGAATAGTAGGGCAGGTTGGCGATCGCAGTGGATGTTGTTAATACTCGAGAGAGTGCTGCTACCCACTCCCCTGGTATTCCCTCAGTCGGCTCTTACATGCACATTATTTTATGCACAGCCAGGTCGTGCCTTTTTTACACTTTTTGGCAGTTCATACAGCCATGTAGTACCCTATTCACTTTATTTCCAAGAATTTTGGACAGGAAAGTAGACAAACGCGGACTTCGTTTTAGACAGGCAATTTAAAGAAAGATAATAACTCCTAATCCTCTTATAAATTCTAGAAGCACAATCGTAAACACAACGATCGCTATCATCCGTAATATATTTTTTACCACTCCATTAAAGCCATAATGCTCTACCATACACATAATCTTTATTTTATTCCTAATAACTATACTAGCTCCTGCCTAGTACCTTGTCTGCAAGAAATAATGCAGAATTAAAGAAAATAATTACTTAAAGTACAAATTATTTGAGAATAAGGAAAAAGAGATTTTTTGTACTAGCGGGAATCGAACCCGCGTCTTTTCCAATCCGGGGAAGTGCTCTAAGCCACTGAGCTATAGTACAGGTCTTTCGACCATCCCAATCTCCTTATTACATTTGTCTTTACGACCAGCGCCATCTATCGGAAGCATTTACATGCATTAAACCGATATAGTAAGTTTAATTTTGCAATTAAAATTCATGCTATTTGATGGCGCGATTTTTTAAACATTTTTGATCTATATTTCTTAGCATTTGACATGCTCCGCCACTTTTTAAAGTACAAATTATTTGAGAATAAGGAAAAAGAGATTTTTTGTACTAGCGGGAATCGAACCCGCGTCTTTTCCAATCCGGGGAAGTGCTCTAAGCCACTGAGCTATAGTACAGGTCTTTCGACCATCCCAATCTTCTTATCACATTTGTCTTTACGACCAACGCCATCTATCGGAAGCATTTACATGCATTAAACCGTTAGATGGCCCATGCTTATCCCCACTAGAGTTTCGGGGTAAACATTATTCTATGTATTTATCCAGGTTATTTATCCGGTATACTAAATTTTCTCCAAATCCATTGAGTTGTAAGGACATGTGAAAACTAGTTATTCTAGGGGAATTTAATTTCTCAGGATAAAAAGTATCCTAAATGTTTTCGTAGAATAAATGAAAATTAGTAGCAGTAATCCGGTGCCATTTATTTAGTGATGAATAGTGATGAGGTTTTAAATCAATAGTTTTAACATGTACGGATAAACGATACACGGTGAGTTTTTTAGCGGATAAGGGCCCCATACAAGGCTATTCACGGCCCGAAATGGTAGGGCGTGGGATTAGATTATTTCCTGCCTGAAAAAAAGGTTTTAAATTATCTATGTGCTAAATCTTATCAAAATCCGTTCGGCTGTTTTTGTGTGATTAGGAATATCCAAACACACAAACTTACAAATTTATACTCGTATTATTACAAGGATAACCATAACTAAAGTTTTCCCCACATTAAATGTCTAATATGGTTGCCTAATGGAGTTTTCGGTATTATCAAAATTATGTTCGCCTGCACACATATCGTATTGAATAGGATCGTAGACAGAGGATATAATAGACTCGCTACTACTTTAATACTAAGGGGGAAGAAAAAAATATACATATTAGCTCATAGCAAGAGTGAGCGAGACAGATGTATAAGTTTTTTATCCTTTTCGCGTATGCGTTAAGTTTGTTTGGCCCCAATTCAACTGGGTTCCAACAATAAGATGGGCAACCGTCCTCATCATCGGTACGTAAGCTTGAAAACCTTTCACGTTACATATACACGCTAATGTTACACGTTTTAATACATTTTAAGCAAAATATAAGCATAACTGCAATTTCTTTTGTAGATATTCGGCTAAAACAGGTAGTGCATTTTTATTCTACAAAGTTATAATCCTAGTTATCTTCTAAAATGATTCCGGTTATCTATCTCGATACTGCATACGCTGAGAGCATGTCTATAACAGCCTCTGTCTATGTATAGAATAGATTACTCAATGTATGGGATTGACATACGGTTACGACATGTAATCTCATTCGTAATGTCAATACCATACGTTGATTTTTTTTTTGTTAATTATTGTATTTGATTCTATTCAACCAACGTTTGTGCCACTTGTCTAAGGGGTAGATTAATAATAATAATATAATAATAAACATTCACGGACATTTTCACACAACGTCCTCTAGTCCCAAACTAAGCTTAATGCTTGTGCTATGGGTACCCGATTACACATATAATACATACATTACTTTTTTTTTGTAAATAGGTACATACGTATAATAGATAGAAAACCAACCAGACGCAGTTCAAATATCTATGTTCATGACACAAATAGTTATCCTGAGTGGGAATCGAACCCACGATCTCGTGAACGGAAGTCGGTTACAATACCGACTACGCCACGAGGCCAGTCCGAGCGATAAGAGTTATCGATTACCATAATACAGGTTAACTTAATTAGGTTATTCGTGATATGTGCATTAACTTTATTAGGTTATTCGTGCATCTCCCTTTATCCTTTTTTTTTAATTGCGTATGGTGGCAGACGTGGTACGGCCCACCTGATGGTAAATGGTAATTGTTGCTCATGGACTCAACTATACCGATAGTATTGTCAAGCCGCAGCTCACCTTTTCATCTCACGAATATGAAATGAAAGAATAAACAATGGCTATCTTCTGCTACAACCAAAACACACCGATGTGCTTCATGGCCGGTCATACGGGAGATGGTGGTGCCAACTCGCTCAGGCTCGATAACAAGTTAGTCCCACTTGCTACCCAGCCCTACCACCAGTAATGCAATGGGTGATGATTGCTTGCTTCCCTTAGTCGCCACTGCTCGCTACGTACGACACAAAATGATAAAGAATGGGATGGTGACACTTCTATTCTTAGTCCAACAAAATCTCAATGGACGATTATCTCGCTCAATCACCTTATAACCACTGCGGAAAAAAAATGTCTTATGCAAATTAAACTCGCGCCGACATGATTATCTAAGTTCCCTAAGTTTTTTATAAGACCGACCCAAATTTGTTCCTTTTCTTATGTTAATTTAAATACCATAGACTTCTAATAGCTTTTTCTGTAATAATTTAAAAATTTAGGCTCAGTAGTTTCGGAGATTGGGTTATCGGGAAACGGTGAATTTTCACCAAATTTCTTACATAACTTCAATTTTCCACCACAACTAGCCCATGTTTAATTTCTTTTTTGCTTTATAAGTCCGCGTTGGGTCACTGACTTCCACAAGTATACCAACATCAGCATACACGAGTGATCCTATACAAGTTCCGTATTTTTTCAATTTTTTTGTTTCTTTGAAAAGAATGCCACCTTTTTTTAACTATGGACGGGTACGAATCGACGGGCTCCCGGATCTTAGTTGCGCCCGGAATACTCACTAAAATTACAGCGGCCCCTTCCACGTCTATTAGCCAGAGGGTGCCAGAGGGTCATGGCAGGCACCCCAGGTGGATGGCCTACTGGCCACGCCCTGTCGTCATCAAGGAGGAGGTGAGCGTAATGCCGCCTCCTCCGCCCTGGCCGCCGTCGGCGGTGTGAGTCGGCGTGGGCAGACGACTCACGTTCCCGCTCCGCGGTCTCCTTCAGTGACATAACGGCCTCGCAGAAGGAGTCCATAGACGACCAGCACCTGTCGCCGCCAAGCATTCGTGAGATTATGGCTGGCAGCGACAAGTCTCCTCCAATTACCGCCGACAGAGCGCGGCGCTGGGGCTCCCAAGCGGGGCATTCAAAATACATCCAGACTCAGAACAACCATTTGTGGATCACACAAGAAGTTGTGCTGTGTGAGAATCGAACTTGCAACACTCGGACGGGAGGCCGGTGTCTAAACCACTTCGCCAGTTTTGCTACGGAACACCAAAAAGGGACCTAAAGTGGCGGATACGCATCGGAAGACACAACGTAGGATGCCCTTCAACCAAGTAGGCCGAAGACGTGATCATTGGTGGAGCTGTTGGGAAAATGTCACTGTTGCCCTCTATTAAATATGTTTCATCCAGCAATGGATGATATAAGGTCCTAGGATGTATGAATCTTTAAATTAAAACAACTTTACTTAATTATGTATTCGTACTGCACTAATGTGCATTAGTCGTATTTAAAATAGTACTATATATATCGCAACCTGAACGCTCTAGAAACGGGCCAGATATTTTAAGCCAGCAAAGTTTATTGATTTTGTTTAAAGTGAGTGCGGAATATAGAATTGTTTTGAGATAGAACTGCAGTAGTCATGATATCATAGTAATAAAACCGAGGACTATCATAATAAATGTATCGAGTTCGCTAACCAGTAGGAGACTTGGCACTTACTTATTGAACTTTGTATTGTTCAAAAACAAGATGAAAGAAAGCATTCGTAAAATAGCATGTCTTCATTTTATCTGTGTGGTGACTGACTAAGAATATACGCCATTCATTCCTACGGTTGTCGTTTGAGGCGACTAAGGGAAGTAAGCAATTATCATCCATTGCATGACTGGTACCAAGTTTGAGTACTCACTTGGTATCGGGCCCGATCAGGTTGGTACCACCATCTCCAGTGTGACCGGCCATGATGCACATCGTTGCGTTTTGGCTGTAGCGGGACAAAAACTGGGACATAACAGGTCATCACTATGACGCTAGCGAAATCACGGGTGATGTATTAATAAATAAAAACATAGCATCACGCCTGTATTCCCCGAAGGGGTAGGCAGAGGTGTATTACACACCCACGATTCGCCAGCTATGTTTAAGTCCCACGTAATAGGGGGCGAGCCTATTGACGTCTACCGGGCACATTTCCAAACTCCGGGCTGTTACTGAGAATTTTTATTTTTGGGAAAAAGCTCAATAACATTGCCCGACCCGGGGATCGAACTCGAGACCTCATGATTAGCAGTCGCATACACTACCGCTACACCACCGAGGCAGTTAATAAATAAATAGATCCGCTATGGTGATAGGGTTTGTTATATGTACGTTTAAACTTACCGGATTCAAACAAGGCGATGCCGGGTCTTCGCTACTTCAAACAGTCACATAGCTTACATGTTTGTTTGTAGGAAAAGTTTTCTGTTGTTTCCGAAATCTTTAGCGTAGTAATGCTACTTTGATTGACCAAGGCTGAGCTCTTGGTATTAAGTTTTACAAGCGGCGATCCTCCCTTACTATCAGGTCATTTGTTGTGTTATTTATATTAAAATATAGATCTAAAAGTCAAAGCGCTTTGAGTTTTGAATTCCATAACTCTTACTCGGTCTATTTGTCTGCGCATTTAGCTGTTGCTGTTTCTAATAATCTTTTACATCAATTTATTGTTGAATATTGAACAGAGGTGGCTATCAAGATTTATGATGCTCCATAAAAAGCAGTTATTACTCTCTGTGAAAAGCACTGAGCAAATAGAGTTTTATAGGATCTGCGTTCCATTTTGGAACTTCATTACTATAAATACTAGTGACTAGCCAGACGCTTCGCACGGTGTGAAGGTATATACCTTATATATATATATATATAAACATCTCTGCCTAAAAAAGTTCAATAACTATATGTACCTATTACACATAAAGACATTAATTTGATAACAAAAATCGTTTCAAATTGTTGGCGTGGTTTAGAAGACAATCGGAGCAACAAAGTTCGAAAATGTTAAATCGTATGTTATCGAAATTCACAGTCCCGAGCAGTTGTCACTATAGCGGAAGTGGCAAAGCATCTGGGACGGTATGCAGGAGATGCAGGTTCAAGTCCTGCTCGTATCTGTTATTTTCGCATTTATATTTTGCTAAGCATTTCAAATGCTTAAAAATTTATAAAAATATCAAAATGCTTATTTTATAAAGCTGAGAACTTTATTTTATAACTGTTTGAACGCGCTATTTGTCAGTATTTGTAGACTTATCAGTTACATTGGAAAATTATAATACTGATATTTTATGTATCTAGGGACGTCATACGGCATTTAAAATCACGCCACGATAACACTTGACAGAGTCAGAGACTTGAGACTTGTTTAATTAATATATTAATATTCACGGATATTTTCACACAACGTCCTCTGAGGGCTTGGTGTAATTTTTCTAACTACTCGCTCGCGTTAAAGTAAACTCAAATTTGTATGGAGTTGGATCAGTGACACCTAGCGTCACGTTTGCGAAACATAATTTGCGAGTGCGAGATTGTTTATATAAAAACGTGTCGAATGTGAACGTTGATGACATGAGTAGTGAGCATAAAAATGATCGAGAACCTCGTTTTTGCGAATGTGAGTTGTAAAATATGTTTAACTTTGACAATTTGATCGAAAACCTCTTCACCGTGAGCAAGTGCAAATTGTTACTGAAATTTTTATAGTGAAAACAAATTTTTTCCTCAAAGTATATTGAAAATATAAGTTAAAGAATAGTAATAATAATCCGTATAACCAGAAAATATAACTACAAGACATAATGGATCAACTAGATTGGAAATATATAGCCGCAAGCATTGGAATATACCTATAGCTGCAAGACATAATGAAAGAACTAGATTGAAGCGGAAAGGCGATAAAAATAGATGCAGAGTTCTTAAGCAACTTAAAATTTGCAGAGGATATAATCCTATTTGCAAAAAACATCAAATCAGTTGGAAACAATTATAGGAGAGCTAAACAACTCTAGCGAAATATAGGATTGAAACTGTGCATATCAAAAACGAAGGTTGCTACAAATACATGGTATAAAAAACAGATATTATTATAGAATATTTGGACAGCTATATGTATCTCTAGAAACAAATTTAATTTAAGAAACCGTGAAATAAGGACGAACTAGAGTGGCGCATCAACATAACCTGGAAAAAATGCTGGAGTTACAAAGAAATTTTAAAAGGCAAACTTCCACTTATATTCTAAAAGAAGGTAATAGAGTCCTGCTTGTTACCTCGTTTAACATATGGAGTACAAACTTGGGTCTTCAATAATAAAAAAACAGCAAAATACGCTCGTGCCAGCGTGCTATAGAAAGAAGCATTCTAGGTATAAAGCTTATGGACAAGCATAAAAGCGAGGAAATGGCGTGATGATAAGTTAGTTTAGTTAGTTAGAAGCGAGGATATTCACAGAAAAACTAAATTAATAAACGCAAAACAACGTAGCATCACACCTGTATTCCCCGAAGGGGTAGGCAGAGGTGTATTACACACCCACGACTCGCCAGCTATGTTTTAAGTCCCACGTAATAGAGCAGCGAGCCTATTGACGTCTACCGGGCACATTTCCAAACTGCGGACTGTTACTGAAAATTTTTCTTTTTAGGACTAAGTTTAATAACATTGCCCGACCCGGGGATCGAACCCGAGACCTCATGATTAGCAGTCGCATACACTACCGCTACACCACCGAGGCAGTTATTGTATCATAGGTCTGAAGAATCAATAACATAACAATAAAATCGTATAATCAAATATAGCCATGGAAGTACGTGTACTCCTTGGACATACAACTATATAATTTGTGACGTGTACGTAGTACCTATTACATCCATTAAACATAACAAACCATAGATATAATATGACATAAACAAAGCTCATGAAATGACACAAACTTCGAAAGACAGATTCTAATACTACCACCACTAGTTTAAAATGATATTGCAAAGGAGATGTACCAAATGCCCATACATTCTCAGCCTGGAAAGGTCATACATACAACAACACATGTTGTTTGAAGATAAATGACTACCCTATTGCTCTGTGTATTTCTTTTCACACTAAAATTTTTGGATGATGAGATAAAAGACATCTAAGATGGATCTAATTTTGAAATTGAAATACCTCAAAATCGAATATTTGATCAAAAATATCACCATAATTATAAATAAATAAAATAATATCTACATATATAAACAAATAATGAGGCTTAAAATCACTAAATATATAGCTTATACTCATAAAATCACAATACAATATTCACGATACACAATACACAACAGCAACAGTAGATGAGTTGAATGACATGACATGACAGATGTAAAATGTTTTGCCAATATTTTGAATCATAATTGCTACTCTTGATTAGAAATAATATCAGTTTTCACCAAATAATTATAAAAAATATTTTCTTAAATAGTCATATTACTGTTCTCACGAAATTATTTAAGAAATAACTACGTAATATTGTTTTGTAATATAATAGTACCAAAGTTTTTAATGTTGTCAATTCAGCGTAGTGGCAATATCCTATTTGATTGTCAACAGATAACAATAATTCACCAATAACCATTACAATACAGTACAAATTCAAAATTATAGCTTTTTAAACTATAATCTTTTTCTGAAGTTCTATCTAGAAAAGAAAACCACTGACGGATTTTATAAATTATTAGTTTAATTTTAAATATTGAAAACATTATGGCCGCCACAGGCCGTTAATGGTACATGTCCTTTAGTCGGTTTATCTCATGACACCAACATTAGAAAAATAACAAGTCACTATTCGAGGTGAGTAAACGCGAAGCGAGTGGTAAAGTACGAATGTATCTCGCACTCGCTTGTTTACAATGTTCGATTACGTGTGCGTTAACTCACTTTACGTCGGGAAGAAGTTATTCGATTGTCATTGTCAAACTCACACTAAGCCCTCTGGTCCCAAACTAAGCTTAACGCTGCGCTGGTACTATGGGTACCAGATTACCGATATAATACATGTCTTGTAATCCTTTTTGTTTTTTGTAAATTTATACATTTAATAGATAGAAAACACCCAGACGCATTACAAATATCTGTTCATCACACATAACAGAGTAGGAATCGAACCCACGACCTCGTGCATTGAAGTCGGATACACTACCGATTATGCCCTCGTGGCATCATCGGTATGCCGTGTGGGACCGGCTTTAGAATTGCCCCACCCCTCTCCACCTATGGGGGTCATAATAGCCGTCTGAGGGAATACCGAGGGAGTGGGCAGCAGCACTCTTTCGAGTATAAACAACATCCACTGCGATCGCCAACCCACCTGCCAAGCGTGGCGATTACGGCACTATCCCCCATTCCTGGGGAGGCCTGTGTCCAGCAGTGGACTTTAAAAAGCTGATGGATGGATGGATGGATGGCATCATTGGTGGCCCGTCGTATTTTATATCAGTAAATGATTATTTTACTAATGTTAGGGTTGGGTGGTACCAAGTGGTAGTACTCACTTATTATGAGGCTTGAGCTGTCGGTGCTATCTTCCATGTGATCTGGTGGTTTTGGTGGTAACGGGAGACACATTGTTCAATATTTCGTTTGCCATCAGTGAAATGAAATGGTGAGTAGCAACTTGGCAGTGTTCTTAGTATTGCTGAGGCCATAGGCAGCGGGTACTGCTTCCCATCAGGTGGGCCGTGGCTTGTCTCCCGTAAGCAACAAAAAGTACCCAACAGATTTTGTTAAAGAACGTTTCGGCAGGAAAATTAAATACTTTTTTGTCCGTGTGGTGACGGACTAAGAATACTAGTGTTGCCACCGCACCCTTTCCCGCGGGTGTAGTATAAGGCGACTAAGTGAAGTAAGCAATTATCACCCATTGCCATCACTGGTGGTAAGGCTGGGTACCAAGTAGAGTACTCACTTGTTATCGGGTCCGAACGGGTTGGACCACCGTCTCCTGTGTGACCGGTCATGAAGCACGTCAGTGCGTTTTGGCTTTTTTTTATTGCATGTAGTGGCAGACGAGCCACAGTCCATCTGATGGTAAATGGTAACCGTCGCCCATGGACTCGACTATACCGAGAGTATTGTCAAGCCGCTGCTCACCAATTTATTTCACATATACGAAATCTCCTGCTACAGCCAAGGCACAACGATGTGCTTCATGGCCGGTCACACGGGAGATGGATACCAACCCGCTCGGACCCGATACCAATTGAGTACTCCCACTTGGTACCCAGCCCTACCACCAGTCATGCAATGGATGATAATTGCTTACTTCCCTTAGTAGCCTCATACGACACCCGTGTGAAGGATTGGGGTGGTGACACTTGTATTCTTAGTCAGTCACCACACGGACAATCTCGTCAGACGGATTTAGCAGAAGATAACCGTTTATTCGTTCATTTCATATTTGAGAAATGAAATGGTGCACAGCGGCTTGACAATACTCTCGGTATAGTCAAATCCATGAGCGTCCGTGACCTATCTGCCATCATTAACAATAAAAAAAAACCTTTACACAGATTTCAGGAAATTTCAATGATATCTATATTTATTTCACTAGTTAGCCTAGTAACATCGCGAGTCACAACGATTTCCTAAATGCCTTCGTTTGTCCCTCGCCCGAGCGCTTACGTTGGAAGCAGTATAATATTAACACACGTTTATACACAAACATAATATGTATCACATGTATACATACATACCCTAGGTGTATCAATGACAACCTAACCAAATATTACTTAGATATATATATATATATGTTCGCTATGCAAACCTTTGCGATTGTTTCTGTGTATGAGAATCATTTTTGTTTTTGGTTTTGATGGTTGATTAGGTTGAAACGTAGACGAGGCCTTAGTTGCATGAGATAAATCTTTATCCAAATATAAAATAAATACACGCAGTCATGAGTAATACCGTTAGAACTGAAACTTAAAAGAAAAAAAAACTTTTTTTTTATTGCGTAATGCGTATAATGGCCGACGAGCCCACTGATGATAGTAAATAGTAACCGACACTCATGGACTCAACTATACCGGGAGTATGTAAGTTTTAACTTATGAGGCGGACAGTATTTAGTATGAAATGTTTAGATAGATGGTACATGTATTCTGAATGGCGGAGTTATGAATTTCGCGAGCACAGTATTTCGGTGACGCGAAACCAAAGGATTTTTTTTTTACCTTTGATCAACTGATCGACAGATCCTACTCATATAAAATCCGCCAAACCCTCCTATAAAAGTTTTTGATTCAAAACATGTACTGGGTGGGTTTTATGATTAAAACTTCTGATGCCGCGTTTCTAGTTATTTAGTGAAAGAAAGTCATTACTACGTAACATTATACGCTATGTTTCTAGTATCAAAAAATACCCATAAAAACATAAATTTGCAATGAGAGCCAAGTTCAATATTATGATATAGGTATGCTTTGGTTGGTGACTTCTACGACAAAAGAAGTGAGATCTAAATGGGTGCATAGTTCACTGGTCACTCCTAAAATTTATTTATAACAACATAAAATATCAGTTCTTCTTATAACTCAGGATAATATATTGAATCCTAAGGTCTGACTTGGCTAATTCTGATATACGAATTATTATTAAGTACCTACTAAAACAGTCATGGAAGAGCCCTATGTTCGATGGCTAGTTCCTACTAGCAAGCCAAATTTTCGGAAGAATAAAATAAGAACTTTTTTTTTTTATTGCGTGTAGTGGCAGACGTGCCACTGTCCATCTGATGGTAAATGGTAACCGTCGCCCATGGACTCGACTATACCGAGATTATTGTCAAGCCGCTGCTCACCAATTCATTTCACAGATGAAATGAAATATAAACGGCTATCTCCTGCTACAGTCAAAACGCAACGATGTGCTTCATGGGCGGTCACACGGGAGATGGTGGTACCAACCCGCTCGGGCCCGATAACAAGTGAGTACTCCCACTTGGTACCCAGCCCTACCACCAGTCATGCAATGGATGATAATTGCTTACTTCCCTTAGTCGCCTCATACGACACCCGTGGGAAAGAATGGGGTGGTGACTCTTGTATTCTTAATCCGTCACCACACCGACACACACCTTTTAAACTTGCGAAGGCTATAATATAATTCGTATATGAAAACTAGCCAAGTCAGACCTTAGGCTTCAATATATTATCCTAAGTTACAAGAAGAAATGATATTTTAAGTAAATTTGACATATTTATGTGAAATATTTTTTGAGTTACGAGGGAGTCAAAATTGGCTCCATATGGTTCGTGTAAAATATACACACGGTACTGCTCGCCAATTCTTTAGTTTGAACTTGGCTTGACACGCTACCGGGAGTCTAGATATGTACTTAGTATAGAATTTAAAGAAGAAGTACCTATTCGTGATATATTTATTATTTTATTTAGGTACATATTGAATTTATTTAATAACAATGAGAAAACATATATTTTCTGCTCTATTTATTACACAAATTTTAATAGCTACAATATACCCAATTATTTATAAAAGATAATAAAAAGGGGGGCAATGTCATAATAGTGCACTCTTTCTACTATGGAAATGTTATTGAGCTTTTTCCTAAAAAGAAAAATTTTCAGTAGCAGCCCGGCGTTTGGAAATGTGCCCGGTAGACGTCAATAGGCTCGCCCCCCTTTTACGTGGGACTTAAACATAGCTAGCGAATCGTGGATATGTAATACACCTCTGCCTACCCCTTCTGGGAATACAGGCGTGATGCTATGTTTTTTTTTATTTATAAAAGATGAGCGTTGTGGACTATACCGGAAAACCCTCTCACTATGAAAAGGAATTTCGGACTAATAGTATCTTAATACCCAACATCAGTGCAATAATGGCTTTTGCAATCCAACTAGCTACGTCCACATTAATGGTAAGTGGAAATATAGTAACACAACCAATATGCTGCCATCATTATGTCTGAAAACAGTTGAAATAGTTACTGTGCAACCAAAACATACAGTGATGCTTCACGGCTGTACAAAACAAATGGATCAGTGGTACATACCTGCTCAGGTTTGTAAAGGAACTGTCACTTGGTATCAAACCGTACCATCCATCCATCCGCCTATCGTTATCCTCTGCTAGATATAGGCATCTAAAAGTTACAACAACCACAACAATCGTTTTCCACAATCATTCGTCCTTTTTTTTGTTAAGGCGGGAAAAAATTTACCTAACCGCACACACCGTCGTTCGGGGCAACGAACGGGGTAGTGTGGGGCCCTCGCCCACTAAAGAAACCCGCCGTGTGCCGTCTCTCCGCCTGTATTGGTAGACCAGTGTAACTATGTGACATTTCTTCAGTGGTATAATTATTTACCCTTTTTTTTGTTTAGGCGGGAAAAAATGTACCTAACCGCACACCCTGTCCACCCGCAGCATGAAGCGCAAATACTCGCATCTGCGCCGCCCCAGTCGCTGGCGGCGGTTTGGGTCAGCGGAAGAATCCTCCTCCCTGGCCCTCTCCGCCGCTTCCTTCCACGAGATATCTTCCTCGCAGAAGGCAGCGACCGCGCCCCAATAATAATTTACCCTACCAGTTCAAATTGTGTTATGTTTCAGTTAAGTGTCAGACGTTGCGGATATAGTCGATACGGTCGCATACCTATACATTTGCCTTGTAATCTATATACTATTATAAAACTGTAACAGAGCTGTGTCTGTACATTCAAGATATTTAAGAAAAAATGGCTGTAACAGGCTATATAGACGTGTCTAAACCTAAAACATTTTTTTTTAGAATTTTTGTCTGTTTGTCTGTTTGTTTGTTTGCGCAACACGCAAAAACTACTAGATGGATTCTGATGCAACTTTTTTTATTTGAAAGGCCTTGATTAGAGTTAAAAACTGGTGTACATTTTATCCCGCTACTATATCGGGAACCTGAGATATAACCGAAAAACTAGAAAATTATTTAAACTAAAATTTTTGTAGATGTTATTTAAAAGAACTACTAAATAGATTTTGATGCAACTTTTTTTATTTGAAAGGTCTTGATTTGACTTAAAAAGTTAAACATTTTATCCCGCTACTATATCGGGAACCTGAGATATAACCGAAAAACTAGCCTTTGGCTGCGGCGAAGCCGCCGGCAATGGCTAGTATAGTATAATATGTTATTGTATGTATTTAATTAAGAGCTGTGTTTGTAGGTTGATACTGCGGAAATTAATTAGCCTAATAGTTAATTTCTCAGCTGTCAATCCTCCATAGTACTCCTAAGCATGAGGTCTCGGATTCGATCCCCGGGTCGGGCAATGTTATTGAGTTTTTCCTAAAAAGAAAAAAATCTCGGTATTAGCCGAGAGTTTGGAATTGTGCCCGGTAGACGGCAATAGGCTCGACCCCTATTACGTGGGATTTAAACATAGCTGGCGAATCGTGGGTATATTTACACCTTTATATTATACACCTCTGCCAATCCTTTCGGGAAATACAGGCATGATGCACTGTTATAAACCGGCTCTTAATACCATCTCCTGAATGTTTATTAACAACTTATTCCTAAACCATTAAATAATGTTGTTATTGTGTTATTCGAAGTAGATTTACGTGACCATATCTCACTTATTTATGCTTCGCGTACAAGAGCTTGTAGTTTTCAATGCATTTTACGATCGCGGAACATTTATGAGTAAGGTATTCGTAAGTTATGATCAACTCTGTTCTATAAGTGTCTGTGCAATTCGTAAGAAATTAATTTTGGATTTTCTTTATGAACATATAATTCCACTAAAGGTTTTTATAACATATATATGTGTAGGGTAGGTGGAGTTGAACGTAGTAGAACGGATTGCCACTTATCATAAAACGACCTTCCATTACGCCTTCTTTTCGTCCTTGTGAAAATGAGCGACGCCGTCATTCGGAAGATTGTATGCAGAGACCTACTTAATTAAATGGTAGTACTTGATAAACATAATTAGTTAGTACACCGATAATACACTAGATTATTATAATATGATAATATGACATGTATATCGGATATTATTTTCTCCAACAAAATAATAGTGACCGTAAGATATTTTTTTGCATATGGCATATGGATAACAATATAACAACAAAACTTTGTACGAAATTAATTATACAGAAATATTATTGTGGGAGTCGTAAGAGCCAACTGAGGGAATTCCGGGGAAGTGGGTAACAGCACTCCCTCGAGTATTAACAACATCCACTGCGATCGCCAACCCGCCTGCCAAGCGCGGCGATTACGGCACTAGCCCCCATATGAGCGAAGTTGCCTTGGGGAGGCCATGTCCAGCAGTGGACGTTGAAAGGCTGATGGATGGATTATTGCCTGAAAAAAATATTGTAAATTTTTATTTCAAATAATATTTTACTTCTAATAAGTACTAATATGTTAAATTGCTGCACAGATGGCGGAATGGCTTAAGACCGGCGTCCCACAGACTATTTGTGTTATCCACAAATGGTTGTTCTGAGTCTGGGTGTGCTTTGTTTCCGTGAAATTGTATATTTGTAAAGTCTCCGCGATACAAGGGTTATTCCTTAGTGCAGGAAAAAAATGAAAATAATGCATATAAATTTAAGGGCAAGAAAAGAAATCTAAAATCCTGATTTTTCTGAGTAACAAATCAATGATCACAGTGTTTTACTTCCAAGTACACACGGGTGTACAGCGGATATGTGAGAAGTTACTTTGTTCGGGTTTGATCGGTTTTATTTGGAACACATTGAATGTAAAATGTAGTGGTAAATAAATATTTGTTTATTGCTCTCTCAATTGTAAATTTATACTTTTATGGCAATAAATATGTATTTTATTTCTAGTGTGCTACTTTGTAATGTTAAGCTTCAGAAATGTACTACAAATGATGTCTAAGGAGCGTATACCTAATACAAATACAATAGAAATCAGATCACAGAATAGATACTAGTCCTGCTGGTCAGATGTCTAAAGCGAATTTCTAATGAAAATTAGTTAGTGTACGAAATGTCATTAAAATGTTCCACATCACTTTGGTAATGCAGTGTAGTAATGATAGTCTAACGATAAAACCAAGGATTGCAAAGTGGTATCTAGTTCGATCCCAAGTCCAAGGTTCAATAATAGTACTTTTAGACATATTTAGATGTTTTTATATATATTTTTAGCATTTTACATGCTTAGCACTATACATTAAACACAAAGTGAAACATGTGAAATCGCCAATTCAGCTGAATTGGCAAAGTATCTGGGGGTTTCCAGGAGATGCAGGTTCAAATCCTGTTCGTGACTGTTGTTTTCGATTTCACTGTGACTGAGTGACTGTTGTTTAATACTTTTAGACATTTTTCAATGCAACCTGCAAGCCTGAGGGATTTTCTCGACAACTTGTGTAGTCTGCCAACCCGCACTGGGCCAGCACTAATGAACTTTGGCCTAATCCCTCTCACCATGAGAGGAGACCCATGCCTAATAGTGGGACAGAAAAGTGATTGTAAAAAGAGATACATGGCTAGTACCTGTCATATTCTGGTCATTATTATTGTAATCCAGCCATCCACCAGCCTTTCAACGTCCACTGCTGGACATAGGCCTCCCCAAAAGAACGCCACAACGAGCGGTCCCATCATGGGGGATAATGCCGTAATCGCCACGCTTGGCAGGCGGATTGGCGATCGCAGTGGATGTTGTTAATACTCGAGAGAGTGCTGCTGCCCACTCCCCCGGTATTCCCTCAGTCGGCTCTTACGACTCCCGTGGCTAGAGAGGGGTGGGACAATTCTAAAGCCGGCCCCACACGGCGAAAACCGTGGGAATTACCGTGGCTATTATTGTAAACTAGCTGCTAACCGCAACTTCGTTCCCGTGGAATTTAGTTATTTTCTTTTTTAGTTCAGAATCTTAATTGTTTTTCCAAAATAAAAGTAGTAATCCCTGTCCCGAGAACCCCTACTTTGAGTCCCGTCCAAATCGGTCCAGCCGTTACTGAGATTATTTTTATTATTATATTATTATTATTATTATTTAACAAAACACACAGACGGATAAAATCTTTAAAAATGGTAATTTGTTATAGGTAGCGTATATACTCTTGTATACATTTAGTAAAAAGTTGTTATTTAGACATTACAAAGATACACTTCAATTTTATTTATTTGTATGTATAGGTAGTTATAAAAGATTATGTTATATTAACTTTATAATACAACTCAGCAGCGGAGCAATTTTTAAAAAGTACCCATTTAGCATTGGCAATAAAAAATATAAGCGTCCATAATTCGTTAATAGCCTCACTCTTGATACTCCAGCGGCATATAAGATAACCTGTGGGTCTAGCCAAGTTGCATTCTATGATCGCTAACGCTAATAGAAAACTATTAAAATGTATGGAAATTTGACATCTCTAACGTTAAGTCACGTGACTTAGCGTTATCGATTTTGTTAAAGATTTAGATAAATATAGGTTCTTTATCTAAGGTTAAAGATGTCAAATTCCCATACATTTAAACAGTTTTCTATTAGCGTTAGCGATCATATAATGCAACTTGGCTAGACCCGCTGGTATCTTTCCTGAATAATACCGCTGTAGAATACGTAAGCTATTATGTTTTATAACTAAAACCCGAATATGTGTATATTGAAATATTTTTTTTACTACGTGGGTGGCAAACCAGGATGGTAAGCAGCTACCCTCTTGTGGCACACAGATATACAGTGGCCACAAATGTGGCCAGACATCAATTCTTCACCCGGTCGAATTATATATGTTATCTCTATTTTACTAGTGGTTTAATACATAAGCCAGAAACACTATTTCATTCTATTAAAAAACAACTTACGGAATAAATAGCGTAAAGGCTTACTCTGTATCAACATTCAATAGAAATAAATTAAAAGTTTTTAGTTAGTGCTAGGGCGCCCGAGCGGCGGCCATCTTTGTGGTATTTTTACGGGGTGAAATGTAATTTCGTGTGGGTGTTTTTGTGATTTTGACGATTCTAAAGTCGGCCCCACACGGAAATTATAATTATATAATCATATTAGATTTATATATAAATATTTTTTTTCTACATGTTGGGTAAGTATAGAAAAAAAAGTTAAATCAGCAGTAAAGTACCGCGGGATTATCAAAGATGGCAAGCGGTACCGTGGCCTTTAGACGCCAGCGACACCAGAGACAACCTAAAGCGTCACCTAGGAAAGGGGTACTTAGTTTATTTTAATTTACTCAAAAACATCTTAGATCTACAGACATACCTGTGTTACAGTTTTATAATAGTAAATACTAGCATTTTATAGTACCTATAACTCAGGTTCCTGATATAATAGATAAGAGTTTTATATATATTGTAGTTTAATCAAGAGCTATCAAACAAAATTTAGTTAAAATTTGTTTAGTAGTTTTGGTGTAATGTGCGAATGAAAGAAGGGCATAAATATAAACATTGAACATTGTTTTGTGTTCAGAGACGCCTAAACAGCCTAATACGGTAATTATATGTCAAATACCTTTAATGTGCTCAACAGCAACACAGCTTTGTTACAGCTTTATAATACAAATTATTGCAAGCATATACGGTAGATGGCGTTAGTCGTAAGACAAATGTGATTAAGAATTTGGGATGATCGAAGGATCAGTAGGTTAGCTCAGTGGCTTAGAGCACTTCCCCGGATTGGAAAAGATGCGTGGTTCGATTCCCGCCCCTACTAAAAATCTCTTTTTCTTTATTCACAAATAATTTGTACTTTAAAAAGTAGCGGAGCATGTCAATTGCTAAAAGAAACAGATCTAAAAAGCTTTATAATAAATACAGATAAAACATTTTTCATAAATCATACAACCTTTTATGTCTTTGTAGTGCAGCGGTAGTGTGAGCGACTGCTGATCATCAGGTCTTGGGTTCGATCCCCGGGTCTGGCAGCGTTATTAAACTTTTTCGTAAAAGAAATTCTCAGTAACCCGGAGTTTAGAAATGTGCCCGGTAGACGGCAATAGGCTCGCCCCCTATTACGTGAGACTTAAACATAGCATGTATAATACACCTCTGCCTACCCCTTCGACGAATACAGGCGTGATGCTATGTACGTATACCTTCACAAGATAATAACAAAGCAAATAATATTAGTGCCACTGTCATTATGTCTGTATGGCTTTCTAATAAAATGACGTCTGATTTTTTCTGTTGGGCTCGGGCGTACGAAATTACCGACTGAAATAGGAAATCGTATTAGAGGCAAGATTCTCTGAGATTCTGACAAGATTACCACGTTTCATTCTGAAGAGATTAGGAAATGATTTCATTACTTCAAGCTATGTATTTTTTTTTCAATTGCTCGGTGGTGTAGCGGTAGTGTATGGCACTGCTAATCATGAGGTCTCGGGTTCGATCCCCGGGTCGGGCAATGTCATTGAGATTTTCCCTAAAAAAAAAATCTTAGTAGCAACGTCAATAGACTCGCCCCCTATTACGTGGGACTTAAACATAGCTGGCGAGTCGTGGGTGTGTAATACACCTCTGCCTACCCCTTCGGGGAATACAGGCGTGAAGCTATGTTATGTATTTTTTTCATCAGGATGGAGTTCTCCGTTGGCTGAATTAAAATATAAGGTCTTATTACTCTCTATCCTTTTCCATATAATATAATTGTTGTTTTATACATTACTAGCCTTTAGCCGCGACTCCGACGCATCCAAAAGCGAATTTTTAGGCTATATCTCAGGTTCCCAATATAGTAGCGGGATAAAATGTACACAAGTTTTAAGTCTAATTAAGAGCTCTTAAGTAAAAAAAGTTGCATTAAAATCCGTTCTGTAGTTTTTTCCTCTTTGCCCGTGGCTTCGCCGCAGCCAAAAGTTAGTTTTTAGGTTATATCTCAGGTTTCCGATATAGTAGCGGGATAAAATGTATAACAGTCTAATCGAGAGCTCTCAAATAAAAAAAAGTTGCATCAAAAGCCGTTGAGTAGTTTTTGCGTAATGCGCGAACAAACAAACAGATAAACAGACAAACATTAAAAAAAATTGTTTTGTGTTTAGACACGCCTATACTCGTATACTACAGTATTTTTATCTCAAATATCTTAAATATACAAACATACTCTGTTACAGCTTTATAATAGTATAGATAAATGAAACAATGTTTTTGATGACACGATTCGTAGCAGGTAACATAATGGCGTCTACATAGAGACTTCTCACATAGGCTGGCTTTGCGAGGGGAATATTTCGCTTGGGTATTCAATTGATACATTACCTTAACCAAGTTCTATATTAAACTAGATTATGCTCGTAAATTCGTCCGCATAGATTTCAACATATAGATACGTCACTTTACAGCACATTAATAACCTCCACGAATATAGTTATCCTATAGGAACCTTCTATTTTACCAGGATATATATTTATTTAGATATTTTTATATATATTTTTAGCATTTGACATGCTTAGCAACATACATTAAACACAAAGTGAAAAATGTTAAATCGAAAATAACAGTCACGAGTAGGATTCGAACATGCATCTCCTGGATACCGTCCAGATGCTTTGCCAATTCAGCCATCGTGACCCTTGCTCCTGACTGATAATCTCGATAACACATTCATACTTAACGTCTTTGGGTGACGCCTGCACCATCTGTCGGAAGTATTTTCATACAGTATACCGACCAGGTAAACTTAATTTTACAATTAAGATTTTATTTAATAATGACGCAAAAAAAACTCTATAAATATTTAGATATTTTTATATATATTTTCAGCATTTGACATGCTTAGCAACATACATTAAACACAAAGTGAAAAATGTGAAATCGAAAATAATAGTCACGAGCAGGATTCGAACCTACATCTCCTGGATACCGTCCAGATGCTTTGCCAATTCAGCCATCGCGACCCTTGCTCCTGACTGAGGATATTAAATTTTCCTCATAATTTAAATTTATATAATTAGAAGTTAGTTATAAGTTTTAGTTAAAAGATTGATTGTTATTTTTATTATTATTTGTGTTTGAATTATAGTCCATTATGTTGATTTAAACACTTGGGCTTTTTGTAAATTGTATGAGTCAACAGTACCCAACAGTAGTCCGGCAAAAAGCCCCACTCCAGCATCTAGAAAAAACTATAAAATGTCTTGTTCTTGTTATTTTTACAAAACTTTGTTTACGCCAGTTTGTTCCTAAAATATCAAATATTATTATATTATATTTAGAAAAATAAAGACATTTTTTAGTGTTGAAGAAAAAAACAGTTTTAATCCTGTTTAAAAAAAAGTGGGGCGTATTACCCAGTTTTACCCTAATAACAAAAAAGAATATGGGAAGAAACGTAAAATCAAAACCTGCCTCATTGGCATTGGTTTTCGGAATCGTTTTCTCTTTGGTTATATTACATGGCCTATATTATCTAATTTACAAATATGATGAAATCTTATTTGTACTTAATATTTTTCTACTATAAGTTTTAATAGGTTTGTTTGGTGACGTTGATTTCAATTGAGGATCAAAATTATGAAAGGTACTCTCTACCTACGCATAAAGTGGGGATGTTTGTTTTAGCTCATCTACCTTAAAGTTGGGGTGTCGTTGTATAGGTGGTCTTTCAAAAATATTGTGGATGTATGAAAACTATTTTTCGGATACGGGCTCCATTTGTGAAATATTAAGCTCTAAAGCACAAATTTTTGTCAGTGAGGCAGTGAAATGGTTATTTTTGAAATCATCCATCCATCAGCCTTTCATCGTCCACTGCTGGAGTTAGGCCTCCCCAAATTACCACCGAAGGAATGTAACATAGTTCCAGTGGTCCGCCAAGAAAGGTGGAGAGACGGCACACGGCGGGTTTATTTAGTGGGTGAGGGCCCCACACTACCCTGTTTGTTGCCCCGAACAACGGGGTGTGCGGTTAGGTACATTTTTTCCCGCCTAAACAAACAAAAAAAAAAAAAAAAGGCCTCCCCAAATTGGGGGTTTTACCATAATCGCCACGCTTGGAAGTTTGAGTGACGTTGAAGTGGTAATCGCGAAGGCTTACGAGGTACTAAAGCGACCGCGCGCATGTGAACAGGACACGGGCGCAAGCACATTCATCCTTTGAACTTTGCCAAAAACCGACACTCACTCTGTTCAACGGCGAGCGCGTATACAAGCAGCCGGGCAGCCACGGACAGGCCGTTCTAACGCTTGTGCTCGTGCCCGTTGAATGTCGCTTTGAATGGAAGCGTGTGTACGCACCAGAATACTTTACAGCATTCATGGTCACGTGACCATTTGCGATAAAATTCCGTGAAAGTAGTTTTATTTCATTACTAGCCTTTGCTTAACCAAAAGCTAGTTTTAGGTTGTATCTCAGGTTTCCGATATAGTAACGGGATAAAATGTATGCCACTTGTTAGGTCTAATCGAGATATATCAAATAGAAAAAGTTTCATTAGAATCCGTTCTGTAGTTTTTGCGTGATGCGCGAACAAACAAACAGATAAACAGACAAAAACACAAAAAAAAATGTTTTGTGTTCAGACACACCTATATAGCCTAATTCACTCATTTTTTCTCAAATATCTTAAATGTACAGAGTCAGACATAGGTCTGTTACAGCTTTATAATAGTATAGACTAGTCTTTGCCCATAGCTCCGCAGCAGATAAATCTAGTTTATAGGTAATATCTCAGGTTCCCGATATAGTAGCGGGATAAAATGTATACCAGTTGTTGAGTTTAATCAAGAGTTATCAAACAAAAACGTTGCGTCAATCATCATCTGTTCAGTAGTTTTTGCGTGATACACGAACAAACAAACAGACAAAAAATCTAAAAAAAATCGTTTTGTGTTTAGACACGCCTAGTAAATTTTTCTCAAATATCTTAAATATACAGACATAGCTCTGTTACAGCTTTATGATAGTATAGGTTAATTAAGTATCTATGTTTTATATTTAAAGTTAAGTAAGAAATAATATAAAAAATTGGCTCTTGTTTGTTAATTAATCTGTAATTTTTTGTTAAGTGGAAATGTCTTATTGAGTGGTTTGTATTATTTAGTTGACACTGAACAATTTTATTCATTTTAATTCTTTTAATCTTAATGAAAATAGCTTTTAAAAATATCTGAAATTCTCGGTTTAATATGCGATCGTTAACTGCCTTTGTGGTGCAGCGGTAGTGTGTGAGACTGCTGATCATGAGGTATCGGGTTCGATCGCCGGGTCGGGCAGTGTTATTGAGCTTTCTTGGAAAAAAATATTGTTATTAGCAGCCCGGAGTTTGGAAATGTGCCCGGTAGGCGGCAGTAGGCTCTACCCCTATTACGTGGGTCTTAAATATAGCTGGCGAATCGTCGGTGTACCCCTTTGGAGAATACAGGTGTGGTGTTTTGTGTTAGTTTCAGTAAAAAAAGTTTTATTTCACAATTGATTTTTTTGACAGACAGGAAAGAGAAAAGTTATATGGAATGAAAACTTAAAGTTTTACAAAACCTATAAAAAGGTTTTTTGATACCTATATAATATATCTTAAATTATCCGTTGGAAAAAAATAAATCAATCGGAAATTGTGTCTACATTTGAATGCGTAAACATTCGAAAACATTTTTCCAATAGTTTCTCGATAACATTTATAGCACACAAAATCCAATCATCCCTAGTCGGAATCCGAATCCGAATACCGTTAGACATATTTCTTCCCTAACTTTTATCATTTATTTCATTTGCTTTTCTGTTAAAATTGATTTATTTGCTTAATGCCCTAATAGATCGCCACTCGGCTTCACCGCAGGCAAAAGCTTGTTTTAGGATATATCTGAAGTTCCCAATGTAGTAGCGGGATAAAACTTATACCGTTTAATCAAGTAAAATCAAAAAAAGAAGTTTAACCAAATCTGTTCAGCAGTTATGGCATGATGAGTGAATAAATAAACAGACGAACCGAGACACAAAATTCCAGAAATATAGGTAATTATTTTGTGTTCACAGACTTATAAATAGATGCAAACAGTGTCTGCTGACTGACACTGTTTGTGGCAACTTAGACATAGATACGTGTCTTTTCAAATGGCTGTATTATTACTTTAGAGAAACTTAATTTCTGGCATAAATCGGTCCTAATTCCACATTATCAATTCTAGTTCTGATTTACTGAAATGTTGAAATGTAAGCAGTGACCATAGTATAATATTTCTTGTGTCCGTGTGTTCGTCATTGAACTCCTAAACACGAGACGTCGCGTTAGGGTTCATCCACACCACCTGGAAACTATTTCGTCAAAGACAGTTCGTTTTCAGCGTTCTTTTCTACCACGTACGTGTAAGCTCTGGAATGACCTACCTGCTACGGCGTTTCCCCGGCGCTACGACATGTCCCTCTTTAAACGAGGTTTGAAAGAAGCACTTAACTTGCGTTAGCGGCGACTTGGCTGTGCCCCTGGTGTTGCTAAAGTCCACGAGCGGCGGTTACCACTTACCCTCAGGTGGGCCGCTTGCTCGTCTGCCACCGTTGGCAATAAAAAAAACTATTGGACCGATTTTTATGTTTTTTTTTGTGTTTGTTTGAGTAAGTACCGGGATAGTTGAGATTCACATTTGGACCCTGTAGGTGGCGCCACGATAGGATTTTAGGACTTTTCCTCAATTTATTCTAATCTAAAAACATTATGAAAATAATCCGTTAAAATAAATTACTCCATACAAACAAAACGCCAATGTTTAGACAGGACAACGTCTGTCGTGTCCGCTGGTATACTAATAAAACAAAATAAGGCAGCCATTTTTTCAACGTGAAAGGTGCGTGAGGTACATTGCACTGTACGCACTTTCTGTGAACGCTTAATTTCACATTCCGAAGGGGAGGCCACAGCTTAAAATCGGTTACAGTAAACTCCAATAAAAATAAATTGCCCTAAAGCACATTAATTATCTTTATGCCACACCTGCTTGGAAATTAGGTAGGTACCTTCTTCCTTATTTGGAAATGATACAGAAAGTACGTCAATCACTGTCACTTGAATATGCGGAAGTAATTTCTTAACATCGTTAATAGGCCGTTCACATACTGCCTCATTTAATGTTAAAGCTTATGTATTTTACCTGTATTTTTGCACTTGGCATGCTCGGCTACTTTAATCAACAAATTATTGTAAAAATTATTCGGACCGTCCTTTCCAATCCGGGGAAGTGTTCTAGACCGCTATCCAGCCATCTTATCTTCTTGTTTAATGGCTCTTCTTGTGGCAGTGTGAGCACAATCAGCCATCGCAGTAGTAGTTTACATTGAAAGTTTGACGAACTGTCAAAGTTGTGGTGAAAAAACTACAAAGTAGCGTTTCTCGTGTCCAGATTATGATTTCTATGGTATTACCTTTGTATTACTGCTACATCAAATAAACTGTTACTAGCAACATTAATATACACATCATACTCGCGGCATCCATTAAATACCTAAGCATAATAAGCGTTTATGATGTTACAAGATATTTTCATTACTCATATTCATAACGATAATGGATCATATTGTTACTATGGTAGTCTACTCTATATAATATATTTTTACTAGGATATAGGTACGGGGGAGACTGAGATTCACCTACCTAGACCAAATCGGTCATGTATCGAAGAAAGGATGAGTCAGGAGTCTCCGAAACTGGTGAGCGTTTATGAAGAAAATTACGAATGTTGAGGAAGCGAGAGATGTATGCAAGAATAGAGCCACTTGGCGATCAGGTTTCTCAGCCTACCTCGCAGGGGAAATGGCATGATGATAATTATTAGTAGTAGAACTAACATAAGTCCGTAAAACTCTAAGTCTGCTACCCTTGACTCCTACCGCATTGGTTTTTGTTCTGTGAGGAACCCTGATTGTTATTTCACTTATCACCTACAATTCATTTTATCAGAAATTATAGATCTTAATCAATCTGCATTGTCTATGGTTTGAATTTGGATATTTTATTGATTAAAAAATAGATTTAATATATATATATATATATATATATATATAATACTAAATCTATGGATTAAAACCTGTCTATAGTTTAAATTAATAAGAAAGAACGACAGTATCTTTATTTCGTTTGTTAAACCAAAGACAATAGTCCCACTACTATTTAATTTATTAAAAGTAACCTAAAAGGGGACCCGCGTACAGATCGAAGTAGTAGCGAGTAAAACAAAACAAAAAAATATACAAAACGGTCTAGCAATTTTCGTGTTTTATCGGAACTAACGAACAGCAATTATTACAATATGAAATTAAACATAAATAATAAATAAATATTCACGGACATTTTCACACAACGTCCTCTGGTCCCAAACTAAGCTTAACGCTTGTACTATGGGTACCAGATTACGCATATAATAAATAATATTACACTTTTAATGCATTCATATAATAGATAGAAAACACCCAGACGCAGTACAAATATATGTGTTCATCACACAAATAATTGTCCTGAGTGGGAATCGAACCCACGACTTCGTGCACGGAAGTCGGTTACACTACCGACTCCTCCACGGGGCCTGTCAAAAATTCAATAAACCAATACAAATAAGATAATTTTAACAAATCTATTAAATTTGTCTTTCTGTCGGTGTGCCTTCACCGCAGAATACATTAAACACAAAGTGTAAAATGTGAAATCGAAAATAACAGTCACGAGCAGGATTTGAACCTGCATCTCCTGGATACCGTCCAGATGCTTTGCAAATTCAGCCATCGTGACAATTGCTCCCGACTGAACTGTTATTGAAATTAGCAGTCAAATGCTAAATATATATTTAAATATATCTAAATAATTATAGGGTTTGCGTCATTATTAGGTAAAAATCTTAATTGTAAAATTAAGTTTACCTGGTCAGTAAAATGTATGAAAATACTTCTGCCAGATGGCGTAGGCGTCACCCAAACACGTCAGCCATGAATGTGTTATCGAAATTAGCAGTCGGGAGCAATTGTCACGATGGCTGAATTGGCAAAGCATCTGGACGGTATCCAGAAGTTGCGGGCTCAAATCCTGCTCGTGACTGTTATTTTCGATTTCACATATTTCACTTTGTGTTTAATTAATGTATAGTGCTAAGCATGTCAAATGCTAAATATATATATAAAAATATCTAAATAATTCACCGCAGAAGTTATTATTATATATAGGTATGTGGGTAATAATATCAGTGTTACTTAAAGTATATAAATACCGATCGTAAACTGCTGCCGACTCCCATAAACTAGTAAGAAGGTCGTGATGTTACATAAAAGCAATATTATAGCAAGTTTATTGCCGATGAGGATATACCCCGTGTTGTTTTTAGTCTATACGAGCTGCCAACCGCGATTTCGTTTATTTGGAATTTGATTTCAAAACTAGCTCGCAAGGCACAGACATCAAGCCTGAGAGATATTCTCTTGAACTTGTGAAGTCTGCTTACCCGCACGGCACCCTGCTAAACTGCCTCTGTGGTGCAGCGGTAGTGTAAGCGACTGCTGATCATGAGGTCTCGGTTTTGATCCCGGGTCGGGCAATGTTATTGAGCTTTTTCGTAAAAAAAAATCTCTAAAGCAGCCCGGAGTTTGAAAATGTGCCCGGTAGACGGCAATAGGCTCGCCCCCTATTACGTGGGACTTAAACATAGCTGGCGAATCGTGGGTGTGTAATACACCTCTGCCTATCCCTTCGGGGAATACAGGCGTGATGCTATGTTTATATAGCTCCGACAGTTTCGTTCAAAATACCATTAATCAGAGACGAGGTATCCACTCTGCGCATAAGTTCCTCCATTCTGGCAGGTCCTGGCTACCATATTCGGTGGTACCGTCTGATTTGGAAGGCTATATCATATATTTACCTTTCGCCACTACTTTTAAAAAAACAAAACCGCGAGTGGTTTTGTGGCTTAGTGATCAGTGATAGTTACAATGAGAGTAATATATATTTACTTTTTTAGCATTTGACATGCTTAGGCACATTTGTGTTAACGAGTAACGCCGTAAGATTAATGCATGTAAATGCGTTCCGATAGATGGCGTTGGCCGTTAAGGAGATTGGGTATGACCGAAAGGTAGTGTGGTAGCTCAGTGGATTAGAGCACTTCCCCGGATTGGAAGGGACGCAGGTTCAATTCTCGCTCGCACTAAAGTTCTCTTTTTCCTCATTCACAAATAATAATTTGTACTTTAAAGTAGCTGAGCATGTCTAGTGCTAAAATACATATGAAAAGTATTTTATTGTTAAAGATACAATATAGGTCCCCAAAAAGTTGTTAAAAATTCTAGATTTATGTTTATAAAACATAGTAACAATCCATAATTCTGCGTTATTGTGTAGCAGATACTATTGACTTTTATATAGTAATCTAGATTATTCACGTTTTGTATACCAAAGTTAATAACATTTTGTATGTCAGTTTTATAGGAAAATTAATTTTATTGCTTTAGACACAGTAGCTACCTAGCCCCCAAGTGTGATAGTTTAATTATGGTAGTAATAATAAGACCAATAGTAGGCTTAGAAGGCTATTTTATACAGTTTTACAGCTTATAATGCTGTAGTTACGACACCTGAGGGGAGGGAGGTTTCTGTTCCCGGTAGTCGTCTTAATATAGCACATCATTGCTCTTACAGTACTTACAGCATATGTAAGATAGTTTTATAGTTACAGCAAAAATACACATAATGGATCGATAAACAAATAAACAACCGCATACTGAGACATTTTTGCTGGCTCCCATCACGGTAACCTTGGGGTTACCACGGTGAGCACTTAAGCGACACGTATTTCGTAGCTCACCACTACCGTGTGAAGGGTTAAGGGCTTCTCTGTTCCGAAAAACACAGGATCATAATAATAAGTTCCAATTTATTATTTTAAGTAATGTACAAATGTATTTACCGAGTGTAAATACATTTGTACTTTAAAGCTAATTACAGCACTATCACTAATTATTAAACTCCTACTTTTCTACCATCAATACCTATTTCACGACTGCTCGCTAGCACGATCTTAGACCGAATGATTAGATTGTATTGCCAGCTCATTAGAATCGATATTGTCGTGTTGATATAGGAAATCGATATTACTAATATACCTATTTGGTAATAATTGTAGCTTCTGGGGTTTTTGTGATGAATTGCAGCATACTTAAATATCGATCGTACTTTTATTTACTTAAGTGAAAGTTACTAATTGTCTATGATGATTACAAATAGTAAAAATGAGTTTTAAACTAGACAAAATTTGTTGATCCTTGAATTTGGTTTGGCCAGCGACATATAAAGTAAAAGAAAATTCAGGTCAGCGCTCTTAATGATCGTTTAACACTGTTATCTACGTAGCCCCAGTCATCCCTGATTCACGGGTGTTATTTTTAATTGATTAGCCAAAAATTAAATCAGTTCTTTTTCTAAAATATTCTAATTGAAATAAACCACAGGAAAATTAAAAATCAATTTTAAATAATTAGTTATATCTATGTAACTTATTAATCGTATTATGGTTGAATTAAAATTTAAACCGGTATTTTATTAAACCGGAATCTATACTATAAGCTGTAATAGAGCTGTGTGTGTACATTTAAGTTAAATGAGAGAAAAAAATACTGTACTTATTAGGCAAAGGCTAAAACCATTTTTTTTAGATGTTTTGTCTGTTTTTTCGTTCGCGCATCACGCAAAACTACTGGACGGATATTAATGCAATTTTTTTATTTGGTAGCTCTTGATTAGACTTAAAAACTGGTATACATTTTATCCCGCTACTATATCGGGAACTTGAGATATAACCTAAAAACTAGCCTTTAGCTGCGGCGGAGCCGCGCGCAATTTAATAAGGTAAATTAATAAGGTAGTAAATAAAGCAGTAAATACTACCATTAAACGAAAAAAAAACTCCTAGACAAAGGATTACCTATTCAATTTTAGAGAAAGCTCGCCACGAACAGCGAGATCAATATGACTTTATTAGATTTTTATAAAGAACAAGTTTTATTAGTTACGGCGGTAGACGAGCTACGGGCCATGTTATGGTACGTGATAATTACCGCTCGTGGACTCAGTAATACCAGGAGGACAGCCAAGATACTGCTTATCATGAAGATCAACCATCACCGTTGAGAGTAGTGAAACCACAATCAGCTGGTCGTAAAGACAAATGGGATGAGGAGATTGGGACGATCGAAAAGGTCAGTACGTTAACTCAGTGGCTTAGAGCACTTCTCCGGATTGGAAGGGACGCGGGTTCGATTTCCTCTCGTACTAAAAGTATCTTTTTCCTCATTCACACAAATAGTTTGTACTTTAATAAGTAGCTGAGCATGTCAAATGCTAAAAAATATTGATAAAAAATTTTTAAAAAATCGCGCCGTCAAATAGTTCGAATTTTAATTGCAAAATTAAACTTACTATATTGGAATAATGCATTTAAATGCATTCCGATAGATGGCGTTGGAAGTAAAGGCAAATGGGATTGGGAGATTGGGACGATCGAAAAGAAAAAGTAGATTAGAGCACTTCCCCGGATTGGAAGGGACGCGGGTTCGATTCCCGCTCGTACTAAAAATCTATTTTTCCTCATTCAAAAAATATAGATCAAAAACACAATCAGCTATCTTCTACAACCAAAACACAATATCAAAACGTTACCAGACGTATCCAGAAAAGGAGGTAGTTGAATGTCCGTTCCGATTTAATAACAACTACACGCTTTCGTCTGGTACTAGACCCTACCACGTAGTGTATATAATTTTTTTTTCATTCGAGGACCTTTTTTCGCCAACGGTTGTCAGTTTGATATTTAATATAGATACACATATTATATGTGCCGTTATCTTTTCTGGCGATCGAACTCGATACATGTCTTTACAGTACATGGTTTTACTGCTAGACTATCGAATGAAATTATGTTATAGAAATAAAATACAATGCTGTAGATACATTTTACGTTTGAAAGCCCAAATTTACACAAAAATACTATCCGATTTTAGCTGCAACAGGCGGAATTATTCCTCAGAGACCATATCCTTCACCAGAAGAGAAATTCCAACCAGTAAAATTGTCACAACTTCGTAAAATGTACGTAACACGATTTGGGAACAAACCATTATATTCTGAGCTGTGTGTTTATTTTAAAACACGCTTTTCTCACCCGTGTTTGTGAAGTATGAAGAGGGGGTGGGAGTTGAAATTTACTGGAATGTATTTTAAGGGTCGAGTTTCAGTTTTAAATGAATGGATTTCCATTAAATACAACGATATATAAGTTGTATTTCTTTTCTCCTATTCGTGTAACGTATTTATCCAGCTTTGTGATACGCGCCTTCGATAGCTTTTTATTATTATTATTTTAGGACAAGAGATCCTTTTACGGTAATTTTGTCTTATTTTGTATTTGTTTTAAAGGTTTTGTCAGGTTATTCTCTGTGTAGTGGTGAACAGTAGTGAGTAGTAACCACAACTGCTTAGAGACGGGTGTTCATACTCAATTGAGATTGAAACTTACAAGACTCGTAGCTCTACATTTTCTTATATGAAAATTATAATAATCATTCTAATTTTTATAAGATTAAGGGCACCTCGGTTTCCGAAATATATTTTCGACCGCTTGTGAAATCTGCTAACCCGTATTAGGCTAGTAGGATGCACTATTGTCTGAATCCCCATTCAGAGAGGAATAACGTGTATTATTATTTTCCATGTTACTATCACACAGGATCTGGAATAAAAAATAGCATATACCTATCTGACTATATGTATGTAAAGTTTTATGATAATAGTAAAGTAGTTACGGCGTGTAAGCGTAACAAACTAAAAAAACTCTATTTTACATCTTATTAAAACTTAAGACTAAAAGCTCGGATTTATATGTAGCGTACATAACTTTGTGAGCATCTAAACTTTGTACATTTTTCGAGAACTGTATACAAAAAGTTGGAATCCTTTTTAATTGTCCAACCATTTACATGTACCATTTAAATTTTTTTATGTTCTGCATATAAAGCAATTCTAAATTATTTACTATGTTGTGTATTATTTAATCTTTTTCCGGTGGCTCCACCGCATGCTATAGTTATAGTTAAGGTTCTTGATATAGTCGTAGAGTATATGCCTTCAGGCCCATCGTGCTGCTGGACGAGGTGGGTAAGCTGCTGGCAAGAATCCTCGCTGCCCGCATCGTGCAGCCTGCGTGACGTCGGGCCCAACTTGCCGGACGCCTAGTTCGGTTTTCGAGCTGGACATACTTTTCCATGGGCCCCGAAGTCGGCCACCTGCTGGCGCCTCAATCACGGTGGACGGGATACAAAATGAGGTCCAGGTCCAGATCAAGTATCTAGGCCTGGTGCTGGATGGGCGGTGGTGCTTTCGCGAGCACTTCCGCCAACTGTCCCAGAGGCTAATCGGCGCTGCGTCCGCCCTTGCAAGGCTCATGCCGAATATGGGCGGACCGAACAATGCGTGCCGACGGCTTTACGTGGGGGTGGTCCTGTCGATGGCGCTGTACGGCGTACCTGTGTTGGTCGAGTTTCTGGACGCGCCGAACAGGGCTCTTCTGTGGAGACCACAAAGAGTCGTCGCTTCCAGGCTCATATGCGGATACCGCACGGAGTCGACCGAGGCAGCTTGCGCGTTGGCCGGAACCCTCCCGTGAGACTTGGAGGCGGAGGTGCTCGCCGAGGTGTATTGTCGCGCGGGCGTCGCAAGAGCGCGCTAGTGACGCTCGTCTCCTGCTCAACGAGGTGACCAGAGCGACGCCCGCTGAGCTGCCATGGCCGGTTGGAGGGTGCGGCTGGAGACGCCCCGGTCTGGTCACTGGATCGTAGGGGCTCTCCAGCCTATGCTGGAGCAGTGGGCAGGGCGACAGCACGGAATGTGTTGCCTCTGGAGATCAGGATGGCTGCAAGTCGTGACATATTTAAAGCCCGTGTACGTGAACTGTATCTCCGTCGTTTGGCAGAGTCCCCTTAATGATACTTCTTATCAACTCGATACTTATTATATATTTATGTAAGTATATTTATCATATATATGTTTCTTATATTATTTTAGGTGTGTATATTATGTAGGTTTATCATAGTATTAGTTATATGTATTGGTATATATGTATATATTATTATGTATTGACATTTATTTGTCTATTGCACCTACCATCTTTAATTTGTGCTCCACCCCATGTCGACTGTAAGAGAATGCCTAAGGCATGAAATCCGCCTTGTACCTAAAATAAGTGCAAAAGTTTTAAATAAATAAATAAAGGGGGAGACCGAGACTCACCTACCTAGACCAAATCGGTCATGTATTGAAGGAAGGTGGAGTCAGGAGTCTCCAAAACCGGCGAGCGTGTATGAAGAGAGTTATGAATGTGGGGAAGCGAGAGATGTATGCAAGAATAGAGCCTCTTGGCACTCTGTTGTCTCTGCCTACCCCGCAAGGGAAATGGCGTGATGATAAGTTACTTAGTTAGTTAGTTCTAGACAAAAAAAGGTTCTCAATATAGTAGCGAGATAAAATTCATGCCAGTTTTTAAGTATAATCAAGGGCTATTGAACGAAAAGTTTCACCAAAATTGGTGTAGTAATTGATATACCGATATACAGGAGAATATTTTTTATTCATGTATACAGGACGTTTATTATTCAAATATGGATCTGACTGTGCTGAAACGCACTGAAACATTTCTAGTGGCATGACGGTAAGCTTTTTCGGTGTATTTTGGGTAAGATTTATTTATCTTACAAAATTGAGATAAATGTAAATATTACATGTTACCTTCTAATACAAGTCGGATGAAGCACGTACGTAACTCTATTTGAAATCAATAATAACCCAAAATAAAATAATCTTTAACCTAATTCGTTGGGGAAAATATGTGGGTCACTAATCTTTTTAGCGAAAACAGCAACTACCTTATGGAAATTAAATTTTTCTGTATATAATCACACAATGAGTTGTCCTATGTGGGAATCGAAACCACAACACTCGGACTGGAGGCCGGTATCTAAATCATTCCGCCATATCTGATAATTACGCGAATGTTAGGTTAGGTTACACATTATGAAACAAAACTATAATTACGGAATCATCACTTTTAAAATTCCGTAAAGTCAGTTTTATGTCATAATAAGAATATTATGTAAACTATTATCTATCTATACTATTATAAAGCTGTAACAGAGCTGTGTCTGCACATTTAAGATATTTGAGAAATAACGACTGTATTAGGCTATATAGACGTATCTGAACATATAACGAAGGTGTGACGCCCAAGTGCGCGGGGCGTCGCACAAGAGAGGGTGCCCGAAGGGGCTGCCACCTGCGGATCGCGGAGAAACGACGCGATTCCCGTGATCCGCCGTAGCAAGGGCGGGTGAGGGTGCACGGTGGGTTTTTAGTGGCTGAGAGCCCCACACTACCCCGTTGTCTCCCCGGGCAGCGGGGTGTGCGGTAGGACATTTTTGCCCACCTAAAATAAAAAAAAAAAAGAAGGTTACACATTATGAAACAAAACTATAATTACGGAATCATCACTTTTAAAATTCCGTAAAGTCAGTTTTATGTCATTATAATAATATTATGTAAACTATTATCCATCTATACTATTTTAAAGCTGTAACAGAGCTGTGTCTGTACATTTAAGATATTTGAGAAATAACGACTGTATTAGGCTATATAGACGTATCTGAACATATAACATTTTTTTTAGATTTTTTATGTTCGCGCATCACGCGAAAATTACTGAACGGATTTTGATGCAACTTTTTTATTTGAGAGCTCTTGATTAAACTTAAAAACTGGTTCATTTTATCCCGCTGCTGTATTGGGAACATGAGATTAAGATAAAAACTAGCTTTTGGTTGCGGCGGAGCCGCGGCCAGAGACTAGTAATTAAATAAAACTTTATACTACAATTAGGACGCCTCTTACACATCCCCATGAGAAACAGTCAGCTAATGACACTGTTTACTTAGAACTATGTCCTGAGGAACCATTTCTACCCTCTGTAATTATAAAACAAGGTCAACGTTAACGTATGTCTATTTATTCGCCTACTTCTTCTAAACTGCTGCTTTTGTAGAATGAATATTGCATGCCTCATAAGCGAAGCTTTGAGGTGGGTACTGCTATCACTTCACAAAAATAACTGATTTTTCAAAATGTCTTCATTTATCATATATTTTGTATTGAGATGGTGATAAATTAAAAAGATCAACATATGTAAAATAATCATTGCATGCTTTTATTATCCGTGTTAAAGAAACTCTTCTCCACTCTCTATCTACATAACCTACATCTTAAATCATTAACTCCTTAGCCAAAGTTTGTGATAAAATTTGTTGGAGTCAGTCAGGTTTACTCTTCGGTTTTAGTTGATTCAGTATTTACACGGAGCGACTGCCTATTTGACTTCCATGACCCAACTAAGGGGCCAATTGGCGACCTTAGAATGAGACACCAATCTGATTTTTATACAGGACTCTAACAACCTGCAATGGCTGCCAGTATTTTATTTGACAGCCTGTTTGTCCATGTGGTGACGGACTAAGAATACAAGTGTCACCACCTCATTCTACCCACGGGTGTCGTATGAGGCGACTAAGGGAAGTAAGCAATTATCATCCCTTGCATGACTGGTGGTAGGGCTGGGTACCAAGTGGGAGTACTTACTTGGTATCGGGCCCGAGCGGGTTGGTACCACCATCTCCCGTGTGACTGGCTATGAAGCACATCGTTGCGTTTTGGCTGTAGCAGGATATAGCCGTTTATTCTTTCATTTCATATCGATGAAATGAAATGGTGAGCAGCGGCTTGACAATACTCGCTGTATAGTTGATTCTATGAGCGACGATTACCAATTATCATCAGATGGGCCGTGGCTTGTCTGCCACAACATGAAATAAAAAAAAAGTTGCTCAACCTCGCCAATCGTTTTACTACAAGTGTACAATCAGGCTACGAGCTCATCAATATCTACATCTAAATAGTTTTATAAGAAGTACTTATTTATAATAACTTCCTAATATTTAGATATTTTTAGCATTTGACATGCTTAGCACTATTCATTAAACACAAAGTGAAAAATGTGAAATCGAAAATAACAGTCACGAGCAGGATTCGAACCTGCATCTCCTGGATACCGTCCAGATGCTTTGCCAATTCAGCCATCGTGACAATTGCTCCTGACTGCTAATTTCCATACCAAATTCATACTTAACGTCTTTGGGTGACGCCTGCGCCATCTGTCGGAAGTATTTTCATACATTATATCGACCAGATAAACTTAATTTTACAATTAAGATTTTTACCTAATAATGACGCAAGCCCTATAAATATTTTAGATACTTTTATATAAATACTTCAACGTAGATAGAATCCGTAAACGTAGTTTTATTTCAAAATAATATCTATGTTACAGTCGTTAAAAATATTAAATAAGAAACCTTTAAACTTACCTTGTGAATTGATGACCCTTATTAGAAAGTGACGTTTTAACAGTTCTGCATGGCGCCGGTATATATTTATTTTCTTTAGTGCTGCCAGCTTTAATATAAAACTTACTTTTTTCTTCAAGCAATGTTACTACTGCAGATTATGAAAAAAAGAAGAACAGATGTTTTTTGCTATACCAGCTCTTAATTTTTGTATTTAAAATCTATATATAATTGTTTTTGCATAGATATCATTACTGTTCCATTTGTAACGCATTTAAGTATATTGTGAAGTCCACGCGGACAAATTCGCGGTTAGTATCTTGTATATTATATTTGTAAAACACGTTCTTAGCGAAAAATAAAATGAAACAAACTCCTTATTCTACAAAGAAAATCAACGATAATTTTGTTTTTTGCTTTTAATCTCACAACGAAGATTGATGACGGTATACTACTGTTTTCTGCAGGGCACGGAAGTATTTGCTTTTATGTTAAATTTTTACCTTTTACAGATATTTTAAGTCCGCTAAGAGCGTTGTATAATCGTCTTAACACCGACAGTGGCGATGCCGAAAAGAGAACCGTAATTGTTTTTATTTACACAACAAAACTTTTTAGTAGGTCGTGTGTGGCCGGCTTTAGAATTGTCCCACCCCTCTCTACCCACGGGAGTCGTAGAGCCGACTGAGGGAATACCGGGGGAGTGGGCAGCAGCACTACCTCAAGTATTAATAACATCCACTGCGATCGCCAACCCGCCTGCCAAGCGTGGCGATTACGGCGTTATCCCCCATAACGGGACCGCTGGTTGTGGCGTTGTCTTGGGGAGGCCTATGTCCAGCAGTGGACATCGAAAGGCTGATGGATGGATGAATATATGATTATAACATTTATAATATCTACATATAATAGACTAGCTGTGCCCGCAACTTCGTCCGGGTAATGCTTTACAAATGCTTCTCGATACACGATTTAACGTGATTTGACGTGATCTTTAAATTGCCTTAACTTTTTTATTTATGAACTGATTGACATAAAACAAACACTAAATGTTACGTGAAGTTTACCACAATATAACAGTGAAAACTACATCTAAATCGGAATAGCCGTTTCTGAGATTAGCGTGCACAAACGCCCAGACAAACAGACAAAAATTTTAACAATCATTGTATGGGGTGCTTTTGCGTTGATAAAGGTCCCCAATAATATTTTTCTCATATATATTCCATGTACAGGACCCCGATTCTCGTTTTGTAGAGATAATGTCTAATTAGAGATAATCTCTAATTTTAAAATCTCTACGGAAAATGTCGCCAAAATATCTACAGTATCATAAAATTGTATTCTCGGTCACAATAGAGAATCTTGTCTTCGACTTTTCTATAGACATATAAAAATGACGTTCCGTTTTCTCGATTATTTTATAAAAGTATCGATTGTGTTGGAAAAAATATCGATTAAACCATAAAAATGTTTTAAAATATGTTTTAGGTTAAACACAAAGTAAAAAATGTGAAATCGAAAATAACAGTCACGAGCAGGATTGAGAACCTGCATCTCCTGGATACCATCTGGACGGTATCCAGGAGATGCAGGTTCGAATCCTGCTCGTGACTGTTATTTTCGATTTCACATTTTTCACTTTGTGTTTAATGTATGTTGCTAAGCATGTCAAATGCTAAAAATATATATAACAATATCTAAATATATATGTTTTAGGTGTTTATATATACATATACCACCGAAGGAATGTAACATAGCTCCAGTGGCCCGCCAGTAACGGCGGAGAGATAGCACACGGCGGGTTTCTTTAGTGGGTGAGGGCCCCACACTACCCTGTTCGTTGCCCCGAACGACGGGGAGTGCGGTTAGGAACATTTTTTCCCGCCTTAAAAAAATGAAGGTGTTTATATATATGTAGCGTCAATTTAATATTATAATTCTATTCATTACTGCACAGTTAGAATATCTCCTAGTGCAATATTAATATATGTATTATAGTATAACAAAAAATTGTAAAAAGACTACTTGCATTATACGAAATGTTTTACCAAAACGATAAAAAGTAAAAATCCTACAATATAGTATTATATTTATCAGTGTCGTTTGTTTGTTAATTTATGATTCTAAGTATAGAATAATTAAAAAATGCAGGTTCGTGTCCTATACCACCGAAGGAATATAACATAGTTCCAGTGGCCCACCAATAAGGTGGAGAGACGGCACACGGCGGGTTTCTTTAGTGGGTGCAGGCCCCACACTACCCCTGGTCGTTGCCCCGAACGGCGGGGTGTGCGGTTAGGAACATTTTTTCCCGGCTTAACAAAAAAAAAAGCGTCGTGTCCTATGACATAAGACTGGTTCCACTATGTCTATTAGTTCATCCGTCAGTTCCTTCGATAGGCGAAAGTTTTTTTGGAACGCTGCATCACTTAACTCCATAGCGTTATAACGCCACAGACCTTGCCGACGTGGAATACCCAGTGCCGCATCTTCTGTAGCCTCCACCAGATTATTAATAAATGCGACAATTAGCTCATCACCCATTTTCTTGACTTCCACTTGATATCAAGGATTGGATTGGAACAAAATGTAAGTTTACAAGACGTTTCACAACCACAAGTCCACAACTATTCACAACAAAAACAAAGTGACGTTCGAATTGTCATTCGACTTTGCATTGCACATGATGTCTATTGCTATAGACTACTCGTTGTATGTCATGCGCTGAGTGGTAGACATATCTCTAACGTGACATTCCGAGAATACGAAAATTGGTTTTTACTCGACATTCGCCATTTTTTTCGGCATATGTCGAGTTCGAGATAAAAGTCTAATGCACGAGAATCGGGGTCCAGACAGCGATCCGTTACATTTTTATTTAACACCCATACGCAGTACAAATATCTGTGTTCATCACACAAATACGTCCGAGTTGTGTACCAGAGCTACAATAATTTTTACCAAAAATAATATTACAGTAAATAGTGATTGTAAAAAAGCTATATAGGTGAACTATTTGTAACATTTGATTATGCACCTCACGCTTTTTTACAATCATTATTTATTGTAATATTATTTACTACTTTTTAGTTCAACTAGCTATATAAAGCGTGTTATTTTAGTATTTAAATTATAATTTATTTTCTTCTTTTTAGTCTTAACATAGTATCAAAAGTACGAAACAAAGAGTAATGTTTCTACATAAAAGTAGAACATAGATAAATAACTATACTAAAATAAAAGCAAATAATATTTCGAGAACACTCAAGAGTATATATATTATATGCCGCCGGTGCACATCTTAATATCGCGATTCAGAAACTTACAACATTCAACGACTACGGAACCCTAAAAACCAATAAATACCGAATAATTTTATCAAATTAATGTATTGTCATCGGTCCTCGATAAATCTACAAAGTTTGAACGAAATCTGGCCGTTTAAAGAGGGTCAAAATCGCGCCCAACGGAGTCGGTTACAAACATACAAATATACAAACATACAGGTGAAGCTAATAAAAAGCGTGTAAAAAAGGACAAAAGGAAGGAGAAATGTATTGCATGCAAGCATAAATAGTTCTGTATTTCCTTTGAATCTGTACTATCTATCAACTCCACATACAGAGCCGATGTGTCCCTGTACACCATCAAGCAAATCAAGGATATACTCGAACAGATAGCCGAGTATGTCTGCCTATAAACAAACGCGGATCAAAGTTCCATTATCTAAGATTACTCTTTATCACCTGAGGGGATAGTACGCCTTAAGATTATTTTTCTATTTTTTCTTTTGTTGTGACCACAGCAGTTCTGTAAAAAATGATAATAAAAAAAATTGAGGAATAATATCAGAATTAGCATTTTACCAAAACTTTGTTTTCCACTGTTGGCATTTTTTATAGATAACACTGAAGCCCGTCAACGAATATGAATATTTAATAATAATAGGTTATTTCATTAATAAAAACAATTATTCACAAAAAATCTAGTTGTAAATATTTAATAGTCATGAGCAGGAATCTTTATCTCTTGGAAAACAGTTCGTTGTTAATTCAGCCACCGTGACATCCGCTCGGGAATACTAACAAACTCAGGCTGCAATCGCATATTGTGTACATTATAGAAAGTAGTGTTTTTTTTTTGTTAAAAGTTGTTTTCCGTTCCTAACATTTTTATAAAGAATTAGTTTGCTTGAAAAATGTTTAAATAGGATGTGCTACCCATGTATGACGGGCTGGTATTGAGAATTTTTCTTTTTACGAAAAAGCCAATAACACTCCGCGACCCGGGGATCGAACACGAGACCTCATGATCAGTCGCATACCCTACCGCTGCACCACTGAGACAGTGAAGAAAGTGAACAAGTACCTAAATCGTTTTAAAATACTGTAAGTACTTATTGAGCCTTTTCGTATAACGAAAAATTCTCAGTAGCAGTCTGGGGTTTGCCTCGCCCCTTATTACGTGGGACTTAAACATAGCTGGCGAACCGTGGGTGTGTAATACACCTCTGCTTACCTCTTCGGGGAATACAGGCGTGATGCTATGTTGTTAGTAGAAGATAACCAAGAAACAGACAACGGTGAACAGCTACTTTACTTTATACTATTTAAGGCCTTTAAATTTCCTTGTTATATTTATATGCTCGATATTTTTCTAGAATTAAATACTGCACGAGCATAAATTAGAATTCATATCCTGATGATTTGAATCCTTTACATAATTAAGAACGTCGAACCACTGAAGTTCTAGTTCCAGTGGTCTGCCAATACAATCGAAGCACACGGCGGGTTTATTTATTAGGTGAAAGCCCACACCGCCCTGTTCGTTGACCCGAACGACGGGGTGGGTGGTTAGGTAGTTTTTTCGCGCCTTAACAATAAAAAAACGTATTTTGTACTAACTAAAAAACTGTATAACTGTATTTTGTCTATTTATTTGTTCGGCCATCACGTAAAACTCTTCGTGAGCTTAGGCTTAAAAACTGGTAAGTATACATTTTATCTCGCTACTATATCGGGAACCTCCTGAGATAACTAAAAAATAAAGTTACGTTATTGGGTTATTAGTTCATTTGTAATGTTTGTAGTGACAGGCAGCAGCATTTTTGATAGTCGATATGTGTGACGTCACATCTTAATACCCGATCAAACCTTATGTTAACTCTTTGCGCGATTCCCAGTTGGTAACCCCAACGTAATAAATTAAATATTATACCAATTTATAATTTATGTTAGAACAGTTAGAAATCTGATGTTAATACAATTGGGAATGAGTAAGAACGGATAAATTTATTACGATTTTAAAATTAATTAAGGGCGTAATTTACAAAACAATAGGGCATAAACTATACATAAAACTTTTAAATGTCAAAAAAGTGCGTTAATATCATAAATATAACAACAATAAAATAACATAATAATATGGTGTTTTTTTATTGCTAATGATGTCAGATGAGCCACGGCCCACCTGATGGTAAGTGGTAACCGTCGCTCATGGACTCAACTATACCGAGAGTATTGACCGCTGCGCACCATTTCATTTCTAAGATATGAAATGAAAGAATAAACGGGTATCTTCTGCTACAGCCAAAACACATTGACTGACATGTTTAATGACCGGTCACACAAGACACGGTGACACCGACCCTTTCGGGCCTGATAGCAAGTGAATACTCTCACTTGGTACCCAGCCCTGCCACCAGTAATGCAATAAGCGATAATTGCTTACTTATCTTAGTCGCCTTGTACGACACCCGCGGGAAAGGATGGGTAGGTGACACTTGTATTCTTATTCCGTCACCACACGGGAAATATTATGATGTGATTGCTAGTAGAAAATTTGTATTCTTAAATACAAGAGGTATGTTCGTAAAGGCAAAACCCTACGCTAAGGAATACCCCTTGTATTGCGAAGGACTTCATAAACATACAAATTAAAAAGTTCACTTAGACTTGGAGCAGCCGGTGAGGGTGAGGCGCCCGGTTTGTTTTAGTGGCTGAGGGCCCCACACTACTCCGCCGTCTAGATGGGCAGCGGGGTGTGCGGTTGATACATATTTATTTTCCCACCAAAAAAAAAAAAAAAAGAGTAATTTATAGATCACGCGAAGCCATTCATAAGAATTTCAAAATAGAGATCAAAAACATAGATGCTTTGACAATTCAGCATTTCCGCGTTATGTGTCCTGATAAATGGCCGAGGATGTCGAGTACTTGAAATGTACATAAAAATATTAAATCTACCCTCATCAGTATAGACGGTTCGTTTAGTATTCCTAGCGGGCTTCCCCAATCGTTCGGATAACGATCTAATGTGTACGTAGTGGTCAATTTAACAGATCCTATGGTTATTTCGAAGTACCCTTTTCAGTCACTGTGAAGATAAATACTATAAGTAGAGATAATATTAACTAATTACCATTTTATTTAGGCCGTAATGTATTATGTTGGCTGGTTGTATGCAATAATTAGGCTAAGAGTATGCTGAGACGTAGGTGACGCAGATCCACGCAGCGCAGGGCATGGCTGATTTTATAATGCTTTGAATATGCTCAGCATATTGTTCCTCTCCAACACTAATTTTCTTAGAGTAGGTGACGCGCCAGTTATGTCTCTGGTGTTGCTAGCATCTACAGGCTACGTTGCTTGTTTGCCATTCGCATAGTACAATAAAAAGTAATTTGCTTTTTCAAGAACAAATATTTACTATGTGCAAATATTTTTTACAGTTTTCTTGATGAACTATTAAAAGTCCCACAGAACAAAACTTTCTATGGGACTTTTTGTCAACACAAAGTAGGTAACCATAGAAATATGTTGTCTAAGATCTTGTTTCGCGGTGTAGGGCCGGCTTTAGAATTGTCCCACCCCTCTCCACCCATGGGAGTCGTAAGAGCCGACTGAGGGAATACCGGGGGAGTGGGCAGCAGCACTCCTTCGAGTATTAACAACAACCCACTGCGATTGCCAACCCGCCTGCCAAGCGTGGCGATTACGGCACTATCCCCCATTCTCGGGGAGGCCTATGTCCAGCAGTGGACTTTAAAAGGCTGATGGACGGATGGAAGATCTTGTTTTGGAGCAAAACATGTAGGTAAAAAGTATATTAGATAAGTTTATATGACCCACTTTTTTAGAATTACTATACTTCTATGAGATTGATACTAGGCGAAAAAGGTCTTTATACTAAGTTTTGGAGAGTATGACACAGCGTAAGATAGATCATATAAATAAACTAGATCCAGCCCACCGTTCTCGTAGAATTTTGTTTCTTTTTTGTGCGGAACCCTAATTATTTTTCCAAAATAAAAGCCTAAGTTACTTCTTATAAAATCAGTTATTTGTCAGGGATGTCTAACAACTGATTTTATAAGAAAAACCGTGTAATAAGTCCAATCGTTCCGGATATTTCAGACAAAAATTTAAATTGTTACTGTTAAAAATTATAATCAATCCTTTTGACTTCGACGTTGTCGGATAAAAAGGGCTTGAAAAATGTAATTCCCGAGATAACAACGTGTACAATATATTTAATCTACGCTGTAATAAGAATACAAGTACAGAGGAGAAAGGAAAAAGGGCTGTTTGCCGACATCTTGAAGGAAAATCGGCGTTATACAAAGCGAAAATTGAAGAAACAAATACCCTAGATAAACCAATCAGGGGTTCGTTCAGTTACTTAGTCAAAGTCACACTGCGACCAATTTTTAGTACAGCCTTATTTTTATTTTTGTAATATTAGAAATGCAAAAGCGCGTTAGTTTGTTTGTTTGTTATGTTTCACACAGTAACTATTAACATCATGATGAAATTTATCATACTTCTTCTAGCCTTTGCTTCACCGCTGGTTGAGTTATATCTCAAGTTCTCGATATATTATCGGAATAAAATGTATACCGGTTTTTAAGTCTGATTAAGATCTATTAAACAAAAAAAAAATATCAACATTTGTTCAGTTGCATTTGCATGATGTGCGAACAAACAGAAATAATAAAAAAATAAATTATTTTGTGTTTAAAGACGCTTAAATAACCTACACAATTCCAGTTTCTTGATTTAAGAGTAATCAAAGACAAGGGATTGTGATAACGATTACTTTGGACCTTTAAGCCACTGATCTGATCTGAAATTTGGTACAGTTATTTAAAAAAATGTACCTAACTGCACATTCCGTGGGTTTAGTGTGGGACCTCCGCCTGTACGTGACCTGAGACAGGATCAAACTGTCAATATCCTTTAAAACTGTTACAGCTAATTATGTCATAATACACACAATGTCCTTTAAGCACTTGACCAGTAATGAAACAACTTCGTAAACAGTAATTTTGTAAGTAAATTATAACAAAATTTCATGCAACACCCGGTGTCAAAATCTCAGATCACAATTAAAAATTAATTAAAACTAAAATAAACGTTGATTATGAAAGTTTTTGAAAGTAAAATGTGATAATTTCAGTTTATTACTTTAGTCGGACGTTTGGATGTTAATTTTAGAGTTACTTAACTCAATTTAGGTCTTAATTAAAATTTATATTCGTTTCATGCGCAGTATAAATGTACCTATATCATATTCATCTTTATCATATTCCTAGCCTTCTTGGGGTCGGCTTCCGATCTGTAGTGAATGCCCATTCAAATATCTTGGCCAGGTGACAAATAGGTGACACTTTTTGGTTAGCCAATCCACAGTGAACGACAAAAGAACAGTATACTTAACATCTTTATGCAAATGGCCGAAAGACGAGTTAAGGTAGGTATAACTAACGACTCGTAACGACGACGTAAGAGAGCGAGCAGGTATGAAAGAGAGAATTGGTGTAAAGATGTGAAAGGGAATGCTGCGATTGTTCGGACAGACATGTGGAAATAATGCCTGACGATCAACTGGTTAAGAAGATATACAATGCGAAAGTGAAGGTATGTAGGTACAGGGGGTAGACCGAGACTCACCTACCTAGACCAAATCGGTCATGTATTGAAGGAAGGTGTGTATGCAAGAATAGAGCCTTTTGGCACTCTGTTCTCTCTGCATACCTCACAAGGGAGATGGCGTGATGATAAGTAAGTAACTAGAGGTTTCTTGTTTGTACTCCTTCCTGGCTAATTTGTAGGAAACAAATATACGTAGTGATTAAGCTAAGTAAAACCGTATAAATACACACATTATCAAATACTTAACCTACGAGTGACAGTCAGTTGGCAGCCCTATCGTGCGTTTGTCTACCGAGCGGGCGTAGATAATTATTTTCGGCCATTTGTATGAAGACGTTTTACTATTCTTTTCGTCTACTGTGCCCAAATGACGCTGGCTGCTTGACACTTTAAAAAAAATGAAGAATCTACCTATTTATACAATTACAAAACTAATACAAAAATCTGTATTTTCAAGATACCTATTTGAGATTAAAAAAGAAGAATGGAATTAGGAGATTCTTTTGTCTCGGTCATTGACAGACTTATCTAATCATGACCAACAAAAACATACTGGGTTTTTTTTGTCAAGAAATTCTCAATAGCAACTCGGAGTAAGGAAGCAGGCGGTGTTACATCCCCATACCTCAGAAAGCACGTAAAGCCGTTCTGCGCCTGTCTCTTCAGTCGTCATATCGGACTATGAGACTAAGTAAACAGAAAGTGCCCTTGTTTTTAAGTGCACGGTCATGCACTATAACATCTCCAGCGTACATGGCTAGTAGTGTCTGTTGACACTGGTCACCATGATTGAAAATATGTACAGGAGAAACTATTACTACTGTTTACTTTGAGTTATTAGAAAACTTATAAATAAAATATATAAAATTAGGTATTTTTTTTGGTAATTTTATGTATAATTTAAACATTTTACTTGCTTGGCCTATCACTAGAACACTAAGCCGGAACAATATATACAAAATACATTCGACAGATAGTGCAGGCATCACCCTAGACATTGACCGGAATGTGTTATCAAAATTCATAGTGCCGAGCAGATGTCGCGATAGCTGAATTGCCAATACATCTGTGCAAATCCTGCTCGTTACTATTATTTTCGTTATCACATTTTTGCACTTTGTGTTTCGTATACCTTTTATATGTAAGTACACATAAAACTGGTGTACGGTTAAAATGTATTTTGTCCAGATTCGTTAAAAGTTTTGCACAAAAGGTTCATAGTTAGAGCATTTACTCTATAAGAATGTTTTGTGTACTTTGAGTAGAAAACTTTTTGCCCCTAGCAAAATAAATACGATTTTAGCACCAATAACTGACACCCTTCTCATGATCTTGACTTTGCTGATATTAATCTCAAGTTTAGCAGTAACAGCCTAGCGGTAATACCAAGGATTGCAAAAATATCGAGTTTGTTCTCAAGTCCGAGATGCAGAGCACGGCACACGCCACTGAATTATAGGGATTTTTTGAAATTATCTGTTTATTTCTTTACAAATTATCACTAATTTGTGAAATAAAAAAGGAGCTCATGAATTTCTTGCCGGGTTCTTCTCATGAAAAGCCTTACTACGGAATCCGGCCGTTTGTGGCGATTGCAATCGCGACATTGCGGATGCAATTGCCTCAAGCACTTGTGTTAGTTATTAGTAACTTTGGCGATTTTAAGTACTATAATATATTATAAGCCTATAAAATAAAAATATTGTTTGATTTGAATAAATTATGGTGTGGCATCGTGGCAACCTGCGAGCCTAAGAGACTCTCAACAGCTTGTGAATGTGTCAACCTGGACTGGGCACAGCGTGGTGGATTACAACCTAAGTGGTAGGGCTGGGTAACAAACCACCGAAGGAATGTAACATAGTTCCAGTGGTCCGCCAATAAAGGCGGAGAGACGGCACACGGCGGGTTTATTTAGTGGGTGAGGGCCCCACACTACCCTGTTTGTTGCCCCGAACAACGGGGTGTGCGGTTAGGTACATTTTTTTCCCGCCTAAACAAAAAAAAAAAAAAAAAAAAAAAAAAAAAGGGCTGGGTAACAAGTGGGAGTACTCACTTGCTATCAGGCCCGAGCCGGTTGGTACCACCATATCCCGTGTGACCAGCACATTGGTGTGTTTTGGTTGTAGCAGGAGATAGCCGTTAATTCCTTCATTACATAAATATCTGTCAAATGCCATGGTGAGCAGCGTCTTGACAATACTCTCGGTATAGTCGAGTTCATGAGCGACGGTTACCATTTTCCATCAGGTGGGTATATTTATATTTATTGTTGTAAGTGAGGGTGTAGTTTTATTTGTGGTGGAGTCAGCACTACTAAGAATACTACCAAGCTGCTGCCCACCACTTCATTTCACGGATACGGAAAAACAAATAGATAGCTTTTTCCGCTTGCGAAGCGCTTGCGAACTTCTTTTGCAATATAAACCGATGTGCTTTATGGTCGGTCACACGGATAGTGCTATCGAGATCAGATAAGACGTGTGTACTCCCGCTTGGTACGCAATACAACATCCAACAATAAAATGGCTGATGAGTACTCCTTCTTGGTATTGGTACCCAATCCTACCACCAATAAAGCAATACCTCAAAACTGCTTAGTCACCACGTACGACGCGCGGAAAAGATTGCTGTGGTAACACTTGTATTGTTAGTCCATCACCACACGAACGTACTTTTAAAATATTAAAAAAAAAATAATGAAAGGACTGAGGAATATTGCTACATCTTCATGGCTATACCTTCGTTCGTTACCAAACTCACAATGAAATGTTTAAATGATAAGTGAGGTTTTTCTTTCTCACCGATAAGCTTGCACCGGATTTTAAGCTTTTTATTGTAGATTTTTTCCAATTTTTATTAAGGTTCCGTACCTGAAGGGTCAAAACGGGACCCTATTACTAAGACTTCGCTGTCTGTCTGTCTGTCTGTCTGTCTGTCTGTCTGTCCGTCCGTGTGTCACCAGGCTGTATCTCAAGAACAGAAAAAATACTAAATAAAAACAAAATAAAACAAATATTTAAGGGGTCTCATACAACAAACGTGATTATTTTGCCCTTTTTGTTGTTTTATTCGTCCATAGCTTTTTAACATTGCTACAATTTTATTAAATTTATAAGTTAGCATAATAGCCATATTAAACACAAAGTGAAAAATGTGAAATCGAAAATAACAGTCACGGGCAAGATTCGAACCTGCATCTCCTGGATACCGTCCAGATGCTTTGCCAATTCAGCCATCATGACCCTTGCTCCTGACTGCTAATCTCGATAGCACATTCATACTTAACGTCTTTGGGTGACGCCTGCACCATCTGTCGGAAGTATTTTCATACATTATACCGACCAGGTAAACTTAATTTTACAATTAAGATTTTACCTAATAATGACGCAATCCATCCATCCATCCATCCATCAGCCTTTTAACGTCCACTGCTGGACATAGGCCTCCCCAAGAATGGGGGATAGTGCCATAATCGCCACGCTTGGCAGGCGGATTGGCGATCGCAGTGAATGTTGTTAATACTCGAAGGAGTGCTGCTGCCCACTCCCCCGGTATTCCCTCAGTCGGCTCTTACGACTCCCATGGGTGGAGAGGGGTGGGACAATTCTAAAGCCGGCCCCACACGGCAAAAATGACGCAAACCCTATGAATCGAATTGTTATTTTCGATTTCACATTTTTCACTTTGTATTTAATGTATGTTGCTAAGCATGTCAAATGCTAAAAATATCTAAATATAATAGCCATATTTTCTACCAAGTTACTGACATCTGGATCTTTGAGGCAAGGGCAATGAAAATCAAGTTTAAACCAGAGGTCAATTAAAAATCACTGAGCCTCTATACAACTATCGAAGTGTTCATGGGAACTAGGACTAATGGCTTAACGTACTTTACGAGGCTTTCTAGATCAATGGTACGGAACCCTTCGTGCGCGAGACCGACTCGCACTTGGCCGTTTTTTTTTAAATTTTTTAGTGCAAAGTAATAGGCAAATACAAAACCAAGTGTTACTAAGGGTATTGAGGTCGATCCACAGTCGATCATCACTGCTCGGTGAAGGAAAACATCCTGGACATCTGCATGTCCGAAAGATTTTATGAGGGTTTCTGAAATCTGTCAACGAGCGTTGATGACTATGGTCTAATTTTAAACCACTCTTCTTTCAGAGTACAGAGACACATATATGGCAACAGTGGCACAATAATTGGTATTCCAAAATAATAACGCTATCTAAAAGAATAATTAATTTAAAAAGGAAGATTGGTCATCTTCATTAACGCTTACGAAACAAAGCACAAAAGCTTATAAGTATCTAACAGATACACAGCCACAATCTAATTGATGAAATGTCCTCCACATCTGTTCCCTTCACAGTGAAATAGAGCGTGAAAACCCTTCTTGTGCACCCTTAAATTCGGTCTCAAGTGTACTCCAAGATCAATCCACTTATACATAATGGTCTATTCTTATCGTAATATGTATAACGTACAGAATTTCCTTACAGAAGGTCGAAAGGACACTTTTAACTTCACGTTATTTTGAACTTGGAATTCAAGTCGAAATTTTTAATTGACGTAAATTACGTAAATGTTCATGTTTAGTTTATATAGTGGAAGGAGATTCAAAGACCTAATGATTTTTATAAGTAGCAGGCGAGCAGACTTACCTGATGGTAAGTGGTAACCGCCGCTCATGGACTCAGAAATACTAAGAATACTGCCGAGCCACTACTCACGTTTTATTTTCGGAAAATGAATCAATAGACGGCTATTTGCCGTTACAACTAAACCACACAGGAGACCGTGGTACCCATCCGTTCGAGCCCTATAACAAGGGAGTATTCTTTTCAAAGTACAAATTATTTGTGAAATTGTGTGTTATTGTGACGTTGGTCGTAAAGACAAATGTGATGAGGAGATTGCGATGACCGAATAGGTCAGTACGATAGCTCAGTGGCTTAGAGCACTTCCCCGGATTCGAAAAGACGCGGTTTCGATTCCCGCTCGTACTAAAAATCTGTTTTTCCTTATTTCACAAATAATTTAAAAAGTAGCGGAGCATATCAAATGCTATACTACTTTCCTTAGTAGCATCGTACGACACCTGTGGGGAGAAATGGGGTGGTGACACTTAAATTATAAGTCCGCAGCCACATAGACAGCAATTAGGTTATAGTAAAATGCATTATTACTTATGGGGGCAGCGGCAAACGGCAATTCAATCACCGCTCATGGACTCAACAAAACCATGACTGCAAAGCCACTGTTTACCATTTCATGTCGCGGATGAGAAATTATCGTATGTAAACGTTACAAAATATCTCCATCCAGACTAAGAATAAACACTTATGGATCACGCAAAGAATTGTTCAGTGAATCAAACCCACAACTATGGAAGCAGTCAAATAAGTAATTTTTGTTTTGTCCGCAGAATACGCTTGCCATTTTGGACAAGTTGGATATTGATAGCGAAAAGCCGTCAGATGAGGAGATCGCAAGACTGTTTGGTTATGAAGATGCTTATCTGGCGGGCGACCTTGGTGTCTGGCAGAGGTTCAAGCCTAAAGTATGGGCGTTGTTCGATGAGCCGAGCAGTAAGGTGAGTTACAATTCATATAAAGTTTCAATCAGTTTAAGGTAACTTTGGTTTAAGGTGCTTGCAAATCGTAAGTTAGTATCCTCTCTAATATTAAATATATGAAACTGTGTTTGTTCGTTTGTTACGCTTGCACGTAGTATCTACTCAATCGATCATCATATATTAGCGTATACTTTTGCATGGAGATAATAATTAATGTAATGTATGTAAAATACTAGCTGACCAGGCGAACTTCGTACCGAGTCAGAATCGATATTTTTTTTAAAATATTTCTTAATATTTTTTAAGCACTTGACATGCTTAGCCATTATAAATTAACACAAAGTGCGAAAATTTCAAATAGAAAATAACAGTCACGAGCAGGATTTGAACCTGCATGTCCTGGAATACCGTCCCAGATACTTTGCTTAATTGGCTGTTTTCTTTTAACTTATTATATGCCCGTAAAAAAAACTCGTTCCATATATATTTATATTTATTTTTTCTTTTATTTTCATTGTGTTAATAGTTATTATGTTATTCCCGGCGGAAAAAATCCCATAAAAAAGGTCATAAAAATATATTTCTAGTGGTAGATCCTTGCTTACCCCAGCATGAATGGACCGGCTCGATCAGGGAAGTACCACACTCTCATAAAGATCAGCGTGAAACAACGTTAGGTACTCCACAATTGTGTTGCGTATGGTGAGTGAGAGCGCCGGAGGCCCTAATCCCTCCCTTTCCTCTTCTTAGTATCCTGTTTATCCACCTCCTATTTCTTTCCATGGAGATGGCGATGCGTGAATATTGCCAGCGTCTCCACTGAAGGAATGTAATATAGTTCCGGTGGCCCGCCAATAAAGGCGGGGAGACGGTACACGGTGGGTTTCCAAACTACCCTGTTCGTTGCTCCTAACGATGGAGTGAGCGCTTAGGAACATTTTTTCCCGCCTTAACAAAAAAATAAAAAAAGTTGTTGCTAGCGTCTATAGGCCACGGTAACCACTTATCATCAAGTGGGCCGTATGCTTGTTTGCCACCTATGAGGTATAAAAAAATAAAATTTTGAGTTATAAACGGAGTAGCTAACACGACTTTGTTGATAGATTTGAGCCATTTTTTGAATTATTAATGGTGCGAATAATTATCGTTCCGTATAATGACATATAATATACCGTCCTAATTATTAATCCCACGCAAACGAAAGTCGCGGGTAGCTTCTTGTTGAGTATAATTCAAACGAATTTTTTCCACAGCTCAATATCTCCATTGCATTTCAACCTTTGAACAATATCCACTAATGATACGAGTCAAAAGCTTTCGAGCATGAAAAGAGTTGCCGACCAAAGAGCAGCAATAATTGCTAACTACATTTTTAGCTGTAGCAACACAAAGGCTACATTTGATGAGGAACAGTGACGAGAATTAACCGTATTTTCGCGCAGCAACCATTTTACATTAGGGCGTTACTTTTAGATCTAGATAGAACTTTGTTCATATAATTTGATATTGTATAGTGTTAGAACCTTGCATAAACGGACCGGCTTGATCATGGAAGTAAATACCCTCTCACAGAAGATTAGCGTGAAACAGCGTGTTTTGTATGTTGAGTGAGAGCGCCGGAAGCTCAAACCTCTTCCAATTTCTCTCGTTAATATCCTTCCTATTTACCTCCTATCCCTTTTTTTGGAGATGGCGACGTGCGAGTGATGCCTCTGATATTGTTAGCTTCTATAGGCTATTGTCACAACTTCTCATCAGGTATGCTCGCTTGCCACCCACGTGGGACCGTAGATCTTCTGTGACCATTTGGTCACAGAAGATCTACGGCAACAAAATAAGTAAATATCCAGGCATTCGTGAAAGATGGAATGAAAGGATTAGAAGAATCATGTGGATTATGGTGTAAATTATAACCTAAACGAAATCTTTCTCGCTCTGAAAATAGACTGAATCAACCAAACCAAAACCAATTGTTTTTTTTTTAAGACAATACCTTGCACGAAAGAATAATCCTTGTAGTGCGGGGGACTTTGCAAACATACAATTTTACGGGCACAAAGCACACCCAGACTCAGAACAAGCATTTGTGGATCACACAAAGAGTTGAGCTGTGTGGGAATTGAACTCACAGCACACGAACGGGACGCTGGTATCTAAACCACGTCAATATCTGTGCAGTCAATCGGGATATCTGTTGTGAAAAAGATTAATTTATATATATTTAAAGGTTGAAAACGAATAAAAAACATTTTACCTCCTTGGCACAGACCATTATTGGGCACAAGTTTAAGAGTAAGAGGGATTTAGTCCGTAGACCACCACGCTGGTCCGAAGTTATAAGCTGATTTCACAAGCCGTTGACGAAATCTTCCGGGCATGCAGGCTTACTTACGATGTTTTGCTTCAAAGAGCAGTGATGATTTGAGAAGAATATTATAATAAATTACAGAATTTTAGAAACATTAGACTTAGAATAAAATATTTGTGGATAGCGCAAATATTTGTCTTCAATACCTCGGACTAGAACAAAATTACTTAGAAACAAATTTTGACGTTCAAAATTATTGTTTACGAGCGACCGACGCGACGTTGTCCTATCTTAGCTATGAATATTAAATTGCTTGCGAACTATCAAACGCTCGAAGTTAAAATAGTCCTTAAGTTTCCTGAAATTTTCCGATATGCTGCTCAATTGTTTTTCCGTAAGAACCTTCTACAAAGTATTAGAAAACTTAAAAGAACTTAAACTTTTGTTATATCTATACTATTATAAAGCTGTAACATAGCTATGTCTGTACATTTAAGATATTTGAGAAAAAAATACTGTAATAAGTAACTGGCTATAATAGGCGTGTCTAAACACAAAACGATTTTTTTTTTAATTTTTTGTGTTTTTCTGTTTATTTGTTTGTATGTTTATTCGTTTGCGCATTACGCAAAAACTATTTAATGGATTTTGATGCAATTTTCTTATTTGATAGCTCTTGATTAGACTTAAAAATTGGCATAAATTTGATCCCGCTAATAGTAGCGGGAACCTGAGATATAACCTAAAAACTAGCTTTTGGTTGCGGTGGAGCCGTGGGCAAAAGCTAGTGTATAATAAATTTCATGGTGTAGTTACGACATAAGAGCGTAACAATCAAACGCACTTTCACATTTATAATATTAAGTAAGAATCAGGCTGTAAAACGAAAATTTTGAAATTTAAATTACAAATTATCCGTCAAATGCAGTTCAGAAGATAAGTTTAAATTCACTTCTTGTTATTAAGCGTATGTTGTAAGTGGCATCTCGCATTTAAGTCTACTCGAAACTTTGACAACGACTGACGCAGAGACTTGAAATGTTAGGCGTGTGTTTTAATGCGTTTTTCTATCTCTTCTTTATTTTTCTTAAATTTTGTTTTGTTGTTGTTTTTACAATTATGTTTTCATCTTATTTGATTTTTTTTTAAATACATCGCCTTGTGTTAAGGAATAATTCTTGTATCGCGGGGAACTTTACAAACACAATTTCAACAAAATGTACACCTAGATTTATAACAGCCATTTATGGATCATACAAAGAGTTGTCGTGTATGGGAGTCGAACCGCCCCATCTGATGGTAAATGTTAACCGTCGCTCATGGACTCAACTCTACCGAGAGTATTGTCAAGCCGCTGCTCACCATTTCATTTCAGAGATATGAAATGAAAGAATAAACGGCTCTCCTGCTACAACCAAAAAGCAACGGTGTGCTTCATGGCCGGTCACATGGGAAGTACCAACCCGCTCTGGCCCGATAGCAAGTGAGTACTCCCACTTGATACCCAGCCCTACCACCAGTAATTTCCAACATTTTGGTATTCTAATGGTAGCGCCATGCTTATACCAGCATGAATGGGCCAGCTCGATCGGGGAATACCACCCTTTTACAGAAGATCACCGTGAAAAAACGATAGGTACTGCTACCGTTGTGTTGTGGTGAGTGAGAGTGCCGGAAGCATCTACACACTTTCTCTCTTTTCCTTAGTAACCCGTTTTTCGTGACGCGCTAACAAATAGACAAACATAAAATGAAAAAAAAAAAAATTTGTTCGCCGTCACACGTGAGTTTTTATAAGTTGTAGTTTTCAGATGATTTGGATATTGGTACCAAATCGTACAGTTCCTAATACTCCCCATAGAAAAGCTGGGACTCATTCTGACACTCGGAGAGAGTTGCTCTTGTTTCAACGAATCTAGTCAAGCCATTTCAATGTGACATCGAAAATGACAGTCAAGAGCAGGACCTGCGTCTCCTGGAATACCGTCCCAGATGCTTTGCTAATTCAGCCATCGTGACAATTGCTCCGGACTGCAAATTTCGATAACATTCTTAAGGTCTTGGGTGTATTCAAGATAACTCAAACTAGCCTTAAATCGATGGATTGCGACGTTTAATTACCGAGTATCCATGGCCACCTTACAGCTCTATCATCAGACCCTGAATACCATCTAGAGACAAAGTACTCGTCAAGACGAAACATACGATACCAAACTCAATGGGGTTTCGTCGTTTTATTACAGAGTTACTGTGGTCACCTTCCAGCTCCATCATCAGATCTTGGATACCACCTAAAGATAAAGTACTCATCTAGACGAATCAAACGAATCCAAAGTTGCTTCCTTTCATTATAGATTTGCTATGACCACCTTCCAGCTCCGTCATCAGATCAGCTCCATGTCATCATAATATTGCATTGTCACGCTATAAATACGTATGCGTGTAAAATTTCAGCTCAATCGGAAACCAGGAAGTGTGTCAAATTTAACTTGCAAGATTTGAACGGGACTAGTAAAATAAAAGCGTCGCCACGCTAACAGCCGATTTTACCCTCCCTTCGCATTAGATGTCTCACATCAAAAATAAAACCTGCGTGCAAAGAATGATGATTTAAATATAATTTTGTTGAAACAACAGCTCAAACTACCAGTACTTAGAGTTATAAGTATCTATCTGGCTCAGAGTGGCGATTAATCAACATGTTCATTTCCTAGAAACGAGCGCCATTAAAATGGCGCCGATTAAAATTGGAGTGGCAAAAATAACGCAGTTTATGCCGCAATTATATTTAGTCAATCCAGTTTTTGTTTTGTGAATTATTTTCGTTTTATTAAATGATTACCTTTATTCCATCGTTAAAAGTTTATTACAAAATAAACAGAGTTAGGCTCAAGGAGTGTTTCTGTGGGATATAGAACATGGAGTACAGTGGGTGTATAAAAATTTCCGAGGTATGACACCTAATATTATGCGCGTGGCAAACAAACAAACAGTTCACTTGATGGTAATCGGTTAGCCTGTATACGCTAGCAACACCAGAGCTTGCGCTTTGCCAACTCTATGGAAAGGGATGGGATCTGGAGAGGATGTATAATATGTATGACTGCACAGATGTTGGAGTGGTTTAAATACAGACCTCCCACCAAAGTGTTGTGGATTCTCACACAGGACTTTGTGTGATCCTCAAATGGTTGCTATGAGTCTTGGCGTGCTTTGTGTTCGTGTTTGTAAAGTCCCTCGAGATACGAGGATTATTCCTTAGTGCAGGGTGTTGTCTTTATATCACTGAAGGAATGTAACATAGTTCCAGTGAGAGACGGCACACGGCGGGTTTCTTTAATGGGTGAAAGCCCCACACTACCCTGCTCGTTGCCCCGAACGACGGGGTGTGCGGTTAGGAACATTTCTTCCCGCCTTACCAAAAAAATAGGGTGTTGTCTTTATACCACTGAAGGAATGTAACATAATCCTAGTTGCCCGCGAATAAACGTGGAGAGACGGAACACGGCGGGTTTCTTTAGTGGGTGAGGGCCCCACACTACCTTATTCGTTGCCCCGAACGACGGAGTATGCGGTAAGGAACATTTTTTCACACCATAACAAAAAGAAGGGTGTAGTCTTTATTTAAAAAAAGTAGAGGATAACGAAGGGGTATGGGCCTCCGGCGCTTACAAAATCTATGATCACAAGCCCAAATCCTGATTTTCTAGTATTTTTGCAATGGTGTAAGAAGGAATCGCTGTTTAGTGGGAATTTTAACTGAAGCGGGAATGCGTGAATTCATTTGCATAGCATTGAATTCATAGCATCCCTGTCTCTGTGCGCGATCGTTAACTGGCGGACGTGTGCTTGGTATCTAGCTGTACTTTATTTGTAAATATTATTTGACTGCCTAAAGAAATACTTAATTTTATCTAACTAGGCGCGAATAATCCGCGCAGTACTGTGCAAGTGCAACCCACGTATGCAAGAGAAAAAGGTGATTGTTCTTTTATTAAAAAAAAAATCGAGACAATTATTCACTGTTTTTTACCTGTGTGTAAAGTTTGCACCCATGTTATAACGATCTTGCATTGTGCCAAAGCGACGCATATCCAAGCACAAGATGTACTATTGATTCAACCATTGCATAAATTTTGAACCTGATCAAAATTCCATAATGAGTCGTGTTACAAGGAGTCCACCTTTTGGTAATATTTCACATGCTGTATCTGATTTAAGTGTTCCCGTCTTAGTTGAACAACAATATGAACAATCCACTTCAACATATCGCAATAAGCGCCCGAGGGAAACATGTTGCGAAGATCAATTTTTGAAATTTAAAGAGGAAATCAAAACGATGATCAAGGATTATGCAGAAAGTCAGAACATTAGCCTTAGTGCGCTTGTTAAAGATGTAGCTGAAATTAAGCTTCAGAATTCATCGATCCAGCAGTCTAATTTGGAAATTGAGAAGTCATTGAATTTCTTGTCGGACCAGTATGACAGTATTTCAGCAAAAGTTGATCTCTTGAAGCGCAAACGTGAAGAGCATTTAGTAAGCATTTCCTTACTGGAGTCTAAAATTGATGACGTTGAAAGGTCCCTGAAGTCGTCCTCTGTTAAAATTAGAAACGTCCCGTACACATCAAAAGACGAGAGTAAGACCGAACTCACTAACCTAATACAAAGCGCCTGTAAGATGCTTGCTGTTGAAATTCAAGCAAGTGATATTAGGGACATTTTCTGCATTCGTGGAAAAACTGGAACATCTACCATCGTTGCAAATTTCACAAGAGCTATAATTAAACAAACTATTGTTAGAAATGCAAAAGACTACAATAATAAAAACCCTAAAAATCGTCTAAATTCTTCTCATCTTGGGCTGGAAGGACACCCAATACCAGTATATATTTCTGAATCCCTTACAAATAGAGGTCATCGGCTCTTGTACTTGGCTCGTGACTTCTCTTCCTCTGAGGAGTATAAGTACTGCTGGGCAAGCAACGGAAAGGTTTTTCTTAGGAAATCAGATGGTACTCCATATATCGAGGTCAAATCCGAAGCTACGTTACTGAGACTCAAAAATGTCAAGTGACTAGTATTTTTTGATTTTCATTTTTATTCATTTTTTTATAGTTTTCTATTACAATACATTTGCATGTTCTTTAACTATAATTTAAGTATTAATATCTATCCTGCCCTAATTACTAAGTATAACTGTTCAAAAATATATGCATCCAGCTCATACGAAATTATCAAATCCTGTTCACATTAATATATTACATAGTATTGATACAAAGCCAGTACGTTTCGTTGCTATTTTATTTACCAAGTCACTGTTTGCTAACTGTAAAATTCAATCCTCACATTAATCCTCATATTGCTAGTGAAATCGACGATATTTCAGCTGGGAAATCATATTTATGTGAGCCAGAGTCATGCAAGTCGTTATTGTCTATGGGAAAAAATCTCCATACTTTTAAAATTTTAACGCAAAACATTAGAAGTGTAAATCGAAACATAGATCAATTCAAGGTCTTGTTAACAAGAATTGATGCTTTTTGTGAATTATATATATTAACAGAATCATGGAATAAAACTACTTCTATATTTCCGACTATTACAGGTTATGATTTACACTATACTAACCATAATTGTAATCAAAATAATGGTTTAATTATCTATAGCAAAAATGAACTTAATTGCAAAGTTGAGGAACCTATATTTATTGGTGCCAGCTGTTTGATTATAAAAATTAATCCTGATACTCTAATAGTTGCCTTATACAGATCCCCATCCAAACGAGACATCAGCTGGTTTTTAGACTCTCTCGATCAACTCTTGTCATTGCATAAATCTTATAAAAATATTATAATCACAGGAGATATTAATATTGATATTAAGCCCAGTAATGAAGATCTGAACTCTAATGATTATCTCAATCTACTCGCCTCTCACGGTTTTCTAATAAGTCATACCTTTCCTACTAGAGGTGCCAATTGCCTCGACCATAGTGTAGTTAAACCAAAAAATCTATTACTACTCTAGTTTTAAAAGCGCCTCTCACCGACCATTCTGCCATTATAATATGTTTAGACCTTAATACCAAAATTCTTGAAAATAAACATTACGTCTTAAAGAAGATTAAGTACAAGGGTATACTATCTGATTTAAAAACAACCAATTTTGATGATATAATGATATCTCAAGACGCAAATTGGGCCAGCGAGCGGTTTGTGAATCTACTTAGTAATCATCTAATAAATAATACGGTAACTACTTTGGTTCCTCGCAGATCACGTTGTTTTAAGCCCTGGATCACACCTGGGCTATTACGATGCATGAGAAATCGCGATAGAATGCACATCAGATGTAAATCAGAGCCTCATAATGAGATTATAGCTATAACATATAAACGATATAAAAATTTCTGCAATGACCTACTTAAGAGACTAAAGTGAATTTATGAGCAGAATGAATTAAAAAAACATTCGAAAATCTCTAAAAAAAACATGGGAGACTATCAAATCGATTGTTCAAACTAATAACATAAAAGTAACCCCAGATGAACTTCTTCAGATTTCAGACACGCCCCAACTCTCTGTTGACTCTGTTAATAATTTTTTTTCATGTATCGGGGAATCTTACGCTAATCAAATACTTACAGAACGGAAGAAATTGATTAGCAACTTATGCTCTGGGACTAGCATTTCTTCATCTATTAAATCCATGGTCTTATTAAAAACGGATAAAGTCAAAATAAATAGCATTATAATGGGACTTTAGAGTAATTGTGCGACAGGATGGGATGGCATTTCTAATAAGCTATTGAAAATTTGTAGGATTCATATAGTACCAGTTTTAACCCACATTTTTAAGCTATGTATAGAGACGGGAGTTTTTCCACAAGCTTTTAAGATTTCCATAGTTCATCCAATTCACATCCGCACCGCCTATATCGGTTTTTTCAGCTCTATCTAAAATTTTAGGAAAAGTCATGTATTCACGTCTTATGTCCTTTTTAGATAAAGAGAACCTGATAGCCCCCAACCAATATGGTTTTAAAGCCGGCACATCTACTTCTGATGCCGTTACAGGGATTAGTAATGTTATTGCTCAAAACATAGACAATAAACAAAAATGTACTGGTATATTCCTAGATATTGCCAAAGCGTTTGACACAGCCTCTGCTCCTCTACTTTTTTGTAAGATGGAGAGAAATGGTATTCGTGGAAACGTTTTGAGGCTTTTTCAAAGTTATCTCACCCACAGAATCCAAAGAGTTCGAATAGGAAATATAACAAGTTCTGATACCAATGTTCTCTTCGGCGTTCTCGGTCCTGGCCTCTCCTTGCTGTATATAAACGACCTTTGTAAATTAAAACTAAAGAATTGTAACATTTTTACATTTGCGGATGATACTGCTTTAGTCTTTTATGGTAGAACTTGGGAAGAAGTTAACTCCATTGCCAAACGTGGTTTGAATGTGGTTATGCTATGGCTGCAACAAAATCTTCTTAAACTGAACTTAAATAAGACCAAATTTATTACTTTTGGCATAACACGCAATGTTGTTCCTAATAATAATTTCAACATTCAAGCTCATTCATGTAGTCAACTTTCCCCTGTTGCATCATGTAAGTGTCCTGCCTTAGAACGAGTTAGTACTATAAGGTATCTTGGTGTTCACCTTGACCAAACTCTAACATGGATACCCCAAATTGAAGCTCTAACGGGAAGAATCCGCAAACTTAATTAAAAACTGTTTATTAAAAAGCTACGACATGTCGTTGATCACATATTACTAAAGACCATTTACTATGCACTAGGACAATCGATATTAGCTTACTGTATAAGGTCGTGGGGAGGAGCCAGAATATCTTATCTAATTAAGGTTGAACGAGCACAACGCGCTTTGCTGAAAGTTATGACTTTCAAGCCATTTAGATTCCCCACTAGCCAACTATACAAGGTCTGCGATGTGATGACTGTGAGGAAACTATTCATTTCCGATATAATTTTATCCCAACATTCGAAACTTTTTTATGATTTTAAACGACTATTAACGATGCGTAACTATAACTTATGCCCTAGAACTTCTTACGGAACTGCTTTTGCCCGTAAATTTCATTGTTTTCTCAATTCTTTTTTATATAATAAAATTAATAATTTACTTAATTTACACCACCTTAATAAAAAAGACTACAAAACTAAATTAATAAACTGGCTAAAATCAAAATCTTATGACGAAATAGAGAGTTTATTCTTAATAATAAAATAGCATAAGCATACTCGTACGTATTTAATTATAAAATAATATTCATACAAAATTTAAAGTAACATATTTTTATCTATTACATATATATTTTAAATATTCAATCTACAATATAATATTTTATGTACTTCTTTTCTAAATTTTTATGAGCTGGATACGATAATATAACAGACATAAATAAAATACTACATATATAACATAGGCATATATAACACAACTGCATAGGTACTAATACTCATTCAATATTTTCACACTAAAAATAATATTTACAAGTGGTACATGTTTATAAGATAGTCTCATAGTCTATACTGAAGTTCTAGTATCTGAAATACAGGCTAGGCCTAGTTCAGATACTAGCGCAATCATGATGTGGTACACTATAAATAGCTATACTTAAGTATAACATTTATACATTAAGCAACAATGTTACACACACAATAAATTAATCTGTATTGTAGCACGTGACATGGTCAGCTACATTCAAGAACATATTATTTGTGAAATGTGGAAAAAGACAACTTTTAGTGCGAGCGGGAATCGAACCTGCACTTCCCCGGATCGGAAGGGACGCAGGTTCGATTCCCGCTCGCACTAAAAGTTATCTTTCTCCACTTTTCACAAATAATTTATTCTTTAAAAGAAGTAAATAATAAAAGCCTCATCTTAGCACCTTTCTTGCAAGATTGCAGCCTCATATATCAGGCTTAGCATGAATGTTGGCAGCGAATGAAGCCTCAACCAGCATTTTTCATTAAAAAACGTGTCAATAGCCTTTTCTTGTATACTTTTTCCCGCGTGAAAAGACTTTCGCGTGAAAAAGAACGGACGTGACTTGTTCCACATGCGTGAAAGACCGTTGCTACTATGGCTTAAACATTAAAATAGAAAAAGAAACATTAAATTCTATGAACAGCCTTTATGTGACCATCTGAAAAATCTTCTTTTACTCGTGTTTCTGAGATTACTACAAAAAAAAATACGTTGACAACATTTTACAAAATAAACTATGTTGTTATTTTTTATATTACTAGCCTTCGCTTCCTATAAAAGCTAGTATTTCCGTTATAAAATAGTAGCTTTTATAGGATCAAACTTATACCAGCCTGTAAGTCTAATCAAGATCACAAAGTTTAATTAAAATCAGTTTAGTAGTTTTTGCGTGATGTGCAAACAAACGACATACTAATACTAAAAAAGTTTTGAGTTCACAGACGAATAAATAAATAAATATTCGCAGATATTTTAACGCAACGTCCTCTGGTCCCAAACTAAGCTTAACTCTTGTGCTATGGGTACCAGCTTACGGATATAATACATATCGACCCTTTCCGCTACAAAGGGCGTAAAGGCCATTTTGGGCAAATTTACTTTTTGATGGAGTCATACTTCATTATTCATGCTCTTTCGATCTATGTATTTAAAATCGCGCTACGATGAAAAAAATGGTTTTTACTACATAACATTTACATAAGGCTAAAAATATATATATATATATATATATCTACACTTTACGTTCAACTTAAAGCGTATCGACCCTTTCCACTACAAAGGGCGTATCTCCAAATCTCATACTTTCAACAATGAGCAAAATACGAAAATACAAACTTTCTTACAAACTCTTTTGTTTTTAAAGTTATTAAAATGAGTTCCAGGAAGAAAGTTATTAAATTTTGGCGGTCCTTTACCTTATTTAATTACAAGTATGTACAATAGTAATTAAATAAATTAAAATGGAGTTACACCCTTGAAAACCTGAACAAAATGTGATTACAACCCATAATTTTATAGCCTGACAATAAACGTCTGCAGTAAGAACCAGTTAAGTACATACAAGGGTAATTTTTATAGTTGTAAAGAACTTTTATATTGCAAAATATGTAAATACACCCTGTTAAGAGCCCCCGCACATTATGGCCACCAGTCACCGCTACTAAACGCGACCACCACTGGTTCAGTCAGACCACTCACGCCGCCACCAGTGGCAGCCACTGGTGGCTGGATGCGGCCTTCAGTGGCTGCCACTTGCGGCAGTTGTTCAAGTGTACTCGATAGAGGCGGATGTGTGTTTGTCAAAAATGGACGCACTCTTGATTTCGTTATTGTTGTTAAGACGTAGAAAACGTCGCATAATTCAGAATTATCGACGTCCAATTCATCGGCGTTATTGGGTTCATCCTATTTTAACTTCACGCAATAAAAATGGCATGCCGTGTGGGGCCGGCTTTGGAATTGTCCCACCCCTCTCCACCCACGGGAGTCGTAAGAGCCGACTGAGAAAATACCGGGGGAGTGGACAGCAGCACTCCTTCGAGTATTAACAACATCCACTGCGATCGCCAACCCACCTGCCAAGCGTGACGATTACGGCACTATCCCCCATTCTTGGGGAGGCCTATGTCCAGCAGTGGATGGATAGAATAAAAATGGACAGCGCAAATTGCTTTTTGCCGGTCACAATACAACTCTGACTTTAAATCCCAAATAGCCGGTCGCTCTTCGTTATCGGAAATAAAAACATCAAAATAAAAAAGGAATCGAATCTGTATACATCGTGTACGTGCATTCAGTACGCTGCTTACAACAAACCTGAAACGCAGGATCAGGGAGAAGCTGGCGACTGTAGCCGTGTGTGCGCGCGAGTCGAACAACAAAATGCGGCCACAAGTAGCGAGCGCGGTCGACTCCCGCAGCTTGTGGATCGGACGCGGCCACCCAACGCTCGCTGTGCGCCAATGCTAAACAAAATGTACGGAGAATCGCGTCCGCAACTTGTGGCGGCCACTAGTCGTTCTAGTGTGGTCGCCTCTAGTGGCTCAATGTGCGCTCGCTCTAATAATACTAATGCAATGACTATGAGCAATTAATTTTAAACCTTAAAAGGATTTATTTGATATATTTAATAACTACTACTACTTATATATATAATGACTGTAAATTTAATACCACTGCTTTGGTCTATCCATTTTTTCTACTGGCAGTTCCATAGTTTTTTTGGTCCTTTTCCTCTTCCCTTTCCTACTTAATATTATTTTCGTAGTGAAACTATCTAGGAACTAACTATAGTAATCTACCTATTACAGATGCTACAGCAAAATATAATGATCTTAAACGTTTATGTAAAAATGGATCAATCCTAAGAGATTTTCATAATGAATACTTACAACTGCCCTATAAATCTTAGGTTATTGAAGCTCTTCCTCAAACTGATGAAGACGATGAAATTGAAAGCGATCAATGACTACATGTTAATGAATAATAAATACGTTATCAAATAAAACTACGTTTACGAAATCTATCGCGTTTACTTTATTTTCTATTATCCCGACGTTTCGATTATTTTACAGTATTCATGATCACAGATGGACTTAGATGTTAGACGTCCAATAGTTAAAAATCCACCCGTGATCATGTTGCTTTTAGAGCAACTAACTTTTAGCTAAGTAAAAATTAAATAAACTGTTAAAAATCAAAACGTATATATTAATACATCCCGATATTTATGCGAATGTTACACATTTTAAAATAAAACTACGTTTACGGAATCTATCGCGTTTACTTGATTTTCTACTAGCCCAACGTTTACTAAACAACATATCAGCTTTGGACGTCTACCATCTAAGTCTACCCGTGATCATGAATGCTGTAAAGTATTCGAAACGTCGGGATAGTAGAAAATCAAGTAAACGCGATAGATTCCGTAAACGTTTTACAATTTAAAGAGGAGTATTATACTCATTTTAATATACTACATAATTTAAAGTCTCATACATTGTAAGCATAAACATTTGAAGTAGATATTTTCACTGTGTTTCTAAACGAATATTAGGTGGGTTAAAATAAATAAACCAAAAATTTTGTAAAATCATATACTGTGGGTAGATGAAACCGTTGAAATAACATATCAACCTTGGACGTCTATCATCTAAGTCCCGTCCATCTAACCCGTGATCATGAATGCTGTAAAGTATTCGAAACGTCGGGATAGGAGTAAAATCAAGTAAACGCGATAGATTCCGTAAACGTAGTTTTATTTCAAAAAGGACTATGTCCAGCAGTGCACGATGAAAGCCTGATGGATGGATGGATGGAATTTAATGAACGTTTTTGAACTCAATAATCACGTCCATACTTTCACTAAGATAAACCAAAAAAGCTTCAAATCAAACTTAAAAATTAAAATGTTTATTATTACACGATTATTAATTAGTGGTGTGCTAATAACATTACGACTGGATTGTAAGAAGCGCCAGTGACCGATTTGGAGCGAATGATGAATTAATAATTGGAATCGTTGTTTGTTCAACATAAGACCAGACGAATTTTGAATGAATTAATAATAAATAGTTGGTACTCGTTCATTACGTCTAGTCAATTGGGATTAAGTGTACACTCCTGACTTTCACTAAACAAATTATGATGAAGTCTTACATACATATAGCCAGAAACCTAGAAAAGAGTATAGGCTACTTTTTATCCTAAATAATGCAATTTTTGAAAAAGATCATTAGTGTTGTAGCGAATAATACTAGATTTGTTGACGGGATTTCTACCATATATTTAACTTACGAGAGGAGAGAGACCCAGTTGCTCCGCCATAATGGCGCTTCATGACGCGAGTTTATCAAATGCTTATATATAGACTTAGCCTTTGCTCTAGTTTTTAAGATATGTCTCAGGTTTCCGATATAGTAGCGGGATAAATACAAGCAAGGAAGTCATGAACAACTTTTTTAAATCTCAAAATTCTTACAACGTTTAAATTTTATAAGTAATTAACTAAAATAGGTGCTCACCAAGAACATACGATATTATGAAAAAAAAAAATTAAAATGGGGTATGTGCTTATTTAAAATAATATTTTAAGATGAGGAGCAGTTCAAGACCATTTTGTTTTATCTTCCAAATAATCCGAAATTTTATAATAACCTTTAATTAGTATGACGTTTACTGCTTTCTTAAAATTATTTAAAAGCATGTTTCGGATATTTTCGGGAGTTTTATTGAAGAAGCGTATACATTTCCCCATGAAGGATCTACTAATTTTCTGTGGAGGCGAGTACTATGTGCAATAAGATTGCCTTTGTTACAAGTATATTGTAATATTATTAATCACCATACATATTATTAATTACTTTACCATAACCGTTACCATAACGGTTATGGTAAAGTGATTAATAATATTAACAAAAATCTAAATCAGTACTACACTATGTATCCATCTTTATATCCGTGTATCGACTTCTACTGTTAGACAGCAGTGGAAGCAAGAGAGCACCGCGGCGCCGCAACGAGCAGTCCTGTGCTATGTGCATTCAGCGGCTCATTACCGCTTTGACAGATCATCGATCCAACTCGTAGGAGGTCGAACCCACGTTTTGCTACCCAATATGTATATTTATATCTACTAGTACATGTTTATATTCTAATAACGTAGTCTATATCATTAATTATAAGCTTAAATAACAAAGCGATGTTTACTAATGGTGGCGTCACCTCACGTATTTCTCACTCAATATTTGTTCAGTAATGACAAATGATATGATTTTTTGGCCCATGTTACAGGAGATAGAGTGTATGGTCTAAGTGTCCTAAGCGTCCAAATTTTGTGCGTTAGCAGAGCCAGAGGTCGTTTAACCCTGTATCCTCCTAATTAATCCTCTCTTACAGGCTTGATCCTATAGATATGTATTTAGGTATTTGTCTATTTTTAGTGTTTTTTTTTGTTTCATGAAGTTCCAAATGAAAACGGTGATAAAGAAGTTCTCACTTGAAAAAGCATCCTTTTGTTTGTTACGGGGGGAAAAGTGTACCTAACCACACATACCGTTGTTCGGCTTATGCCGTCTCTGCACTTGCACTGGGGGACCACTGGAACTGGTAGGCATAATATTTAGATATTTATATATATATATATATATAGGCGTCACACAAAGACGTTGAGTATGATGTGTTATCGAAATTAGCAGTCAGGAGCAATTGTCAGGATGGCTGAATTGGCAAAGCATCTGGACGGTATCCAGGAGATGAAGGTTCAAATCCTGCTCCTGACTGTTATTTTCGATTTCACATTTTTCACTTTGTGTTTAATGTATAGTGCTAAGTATGTCAAATGCTAAAAATATATATATATATAAATATCTAAATATTTATAGGGTTTGCGTCATTATTAGGTAAAAATCTTAATTGTAAAATTAAGTTTACCTGGTCGGTATAATATATGAAAATACTTCCGACAGATGGCGCAGGCGTCACCCAAAGACGTTGAGTATGATGTGTTATCGAAATTAGCAGTCAGGAGCAATTGTCAGGATGGCTGAATTGGTAAAACATCTGGACGGTATCCAGGAGATGCAGGTTAAAATCCTGCTCCTGACTGTTATTTTCGATTTCACATTTTTCACTTTGTGTTTAATGGTAGACATAACTTTAATAGTAAAGCATATCTGGAAATAAATAAGTATTTACTTTTTTAAAATGAAAAAATGTAACTGCATGTGTCAAACCCGTCCTCATTGCATGCCGGTCCACACGCTATACCGCTATGCTATTGCGGGTAGTAACTACCCTAAAGTAATTAAATTTTCTATCACATATTTTTATTGAATTATTGGGAGACATCATTGGCTGTTGCAGGACATATGCTTAATAAACAATAAAGAAAAAGAAACCTATTATATGTATACTACTACTACTGCTTACTACTTATCAACACACCATCTCCCTTGTGGGGCAGGCAGAGAGAACAGCATGCCAAGAGACTCTATTCTTGCACATATCTCTCGCTTCCTCAAAATTAATAATTCTCTTCATACACGCTCGCCGGTTTCGAAAACTCCTGACTCCACCTTTCTTCCATACATCACCAATTTGGTCTGGTAGGTGAGTCTCGGTCTTCCCCTGTACCTACATCCTTCCACTTTCGCATTGTATGTATGTAGTGTCTAAAATATTTATTTTTTTACTAAATGGGTGATAAGCAAGGATTCGACCCGATGGTAAGTGGTTACCGTCGAAGTAAAAAAACAAGGGGCTCACTTAAGCATTGACAGCCCTTAGGAAAAGGGGGTAAGATAGAGAGACAATAGGAAAGGATTTAGTTTTCCGGCACTTTCACTCACCAAACGAATCACGATAATAGCCAATCGTTACTTTACGCCAAAATTTTGTGAAATGGGAACTTGCGACCAAGCCGGCCGGAGAAATGTTATTGTCTTGCTTGCGCCAACGGCTAACTGTCAACTACAGAACTACGTTATGATTGATGTAACACAAGTTCATGTCCAGAACACGATTTAAATGCGTCACTGAAGCTCTATGTCGACGCAATACCTATTTAGATATTTCCATATATATTTTTAGCATTTGACATGCTTAGCAACATACATTTAACACAAAGTGAAAAATGTGAAATCGAAAACAACAGCTTTGCCAATTCAGCATCTGGACGGTATCCAGGAGATGCAGGTTCAAATCCTGCTCGTGACTGTTGTTTTCGATTTCAAATTTTTCACTTTGTGTTTAATGACGCAATACCTATTACTCTATTTTGGCAATCATTGGAAACTGACTACAGTAATAGTTAGTTTTTTAATTATAAGTAAGACAAACATTTTTTTTTTGAGATTTTTTAATTTGAGAAATCCAACTTGTTTGGCTGCCTCATCGGCTGACACAAACTATCGTTCCAACTCATACTTCCCTCGAGTGACTAAAAGAACCAATGATTATGTGGATAGACTTAAGCTAGACATCTTTAACAATAACAAATCAAAGTGTCGTTCGCTCATCGCTAATACTTTTTTCCATCCATGAAACAGGAGCCTAAACATGTATGTAGTTTTGCCGTAATGTGTATACTATTTCCAAAGTCAACATAAATAATTTATATGTGGAAATTTTAAGGCTTACTTTGTAACCACTATATTTTAAGCATACGTATTTTTTTATAAGCGGTTTGTTTCCCTAAAATAAATAAATAAAGCCTATTGATAATGGGTCATCATAACCTATAAACACTAACAACTTCAAGAACATCACCCAGACCTTTTTTTAATTAAAGACTTTTTATCTAAGGAATAATAGGTATCACGGGGGATTTTACAAACATACAATTTCACGGACACAAAGTACTCAGTACAATCATTTGTGGATCACACAGAGAGTTGTCCTGTGTTGATGTCAATTGAACCCACAACGTTCGAGCGGGAGGCCGGTATCCATACTCCGCAATTTGCACAAAAACATTAGGCAATGGATTGGGATGTGAAGAGCAAATATGATAGAGACATTATTTTTAAGTGGAGGTTAGAGCCTCCGGTACTCTCACTCACCAAGTTAATAAAATCAGTAGGAATACTTAGCTAAGCTTTACGCTTATATTCTGTAAGAGGATGTTACTTCGCCGGTTAAGCTACTATAAACTACATGCTGAGATAAACTAGGCTTTATCACCAATTTCAAGATCCATCATGTATTTTTTTCTGAAATTGTTTAGTGCACATGTACTCAATAATATATTTTCTTCCACAGGTGATTAAAGTGATATCCATATTCTTCATCTGCGTGTCAGTCTTCTCGTTCTGCTTGAAGACGCACCCTGGGCTCCGAGTTTACCCTTCTGTTACGTTCGTTAGCGAGAACACAACAAGGCATAATAGCACAGAGTCCAATGATGTGATGCCACATAATGGAAGACCACATGCAGCGTTCTTTTATATAGAACTAGTGTGTAATGTGTGGTTCACCATTGAGCTGCTCGTCAGATCTGTGGTAAGTTTTCATCCATCCATTAGCCTTTCATCGTCCGCTGCTGGACATAGGCCTCCGCAAGAGAACGCCACAGCGAACGGTCATGTGCCACCTGCACCCAACGATTGCCTGTGACTTTGACCAGGTAATCGGTCGCCGTGGTGGGAGGCCGTCCTACACTGCGCCGTCCGATACGCGGTCGCCAAGTATAATATAAGTTTTAATTCAATAATATTTCTTGATATAACGCCCTTATTACGGATCAGTACGTTGAGGTACATCGCTAGACGAACCAGCACCCGTTAGGGAAGATAGGTTTTAGAGTGGTGACTATGTATCGGCCTCCCATCAGATAGAGTGAAGTCAAAGCAGTTGGCAAAAGACTGCTTCTTGCTCTCTTGGGGAGGCTTGTGTCCACCAGCGGTACAAAATATACTTACATTTAATTCCGCCCAGCTCCGCGTCAGTAGAAACGCATTCTATGAATAGATATGAAAACGTGGATAATTTTACAGAACTAGTGGTCTAAAGCGTTCCCATCGGTAATAGGAGGGACATAGATTCATATCCCGCGCTCAGATGTATCTTTTTCACTGTCGGTTCTAGTTAATACCTAAGCATTTAAACTAAAAATCACATTTTTATTTCGTTCTAGCTAATTCGACCAGCTACTTATATAACTTGAAGAACCAGTTTTATGATACATCTAAAATTGACATTTCGATTGAAGTGCTTGGTTTACTGTTTATGTATAGACAAGTTGGTGCCACCAGCATATACACGCGTGATATAAGTGATCGACTAAAATATTTATTATAAATAAATAAATTAAATTATATTTAGATATTTTTATATATATCTTTAGCATTTGACATGCTTAGCACTATACATTAAACACAAAGTGAAAAATGTGAAATCGAAAATAACAGTCAGGAGCAGGATTTGAACCTGCATCTTCTGGATACCGTCCAGATGCTTTACCAATTCAGCCATCCTGACAATTGCTCCTGACTGCTAATTTCGATAACACATCATACTTAACGTCTTTGGGTGACGCCTGCGCCATCTGTCGGCAGTATTTTCATACATTATACCGACCAGGTAAACTTAATTTTACAATTAAGATTTTACCTAATAATGACGCAAACCCTTTAAATATTTAGATATTTTTATATATATCTTTAGCATTTGACATGCTTAGCACTATACATTAAACACAAAGTGAAAAATGTGAAATCGAAAATAACAGTCAGGAGCAGGATTTGAACCTGCATCTTCTGTATCGGTATCCAATACCGTCCAGATGCTTTACCAATTCAGCCATCCTGACAATTGCTCCTGACTGCTAATTTCGATAACACATCATACTTAACGTCTTTGGGTGACGCCTGCGCCATCTGTCGGCAGTATTTTCATACATTATACCGACCAGGTAAACTTAATTTTACAATTAAGATTTTACCTAATAATGACGCAAACCCTTTAAGGCGTCACCCAAAGACGTTAAGTATGATGTGTTATCGAAATTAGCAGTCAGGAGCAATTGTCAGGATGGCTGAATTGGTAAAGCATCTGGACGGTATCCAGAAGATGCAGGTTCAAATCCTGCTCCTGACTGTTATTTTCGATTTCACATTTTTCACTTTGTGTTTAATGTATAGTGCTAAGCATGTCAAATGCTAAAGATATATATAAAAATATCTAAATATTTAAAGGGTTTGCGTCATTATTAGGTAAAATCTTAATTGTAAAATTAAGTTTACCTGGTCGGTATAATGTATGAAAATACTGCCGACAGATGGCGCAGGCGTCACCCAAAGACGTTAAGTATGATGTGTTATCGAAATTAGCAGTCAGGAGCAATTGTCAGGATGGCTGAATTGGTAAAGCATCTGGACGGTATCCAGAAGATGCAGGTTCAAATCCTGCTCCTGACTGTTATTTTCGATTTCACATTTTTCACTTTGTGTTTAAATTATATTGTTATATATCTAAAATGTTGGTAAAAATAATCGAAACTTTCATACAAAAGTTCACTACGTAATCCTTAAAAAAAAATTGAAAATCCAATAACTAGGGGGGTTAGGCAGAATCTCATATCTCACATGTCGTTCGTATCGTGATCACTGTGAATGGTTGAGAAACCGACGCGTGATGTCGCAATAATCCGTTGGCCAATCACGGTGATCTCTCAACCAATCACAGTGATCACGATACGATCGACATGTAAGATATGAGATTCTGCCTAACCCCCCTGTACCTATCAACTTCATACATATTCCTAAAAAAACCTATAATTCCATACAAAAACTCCCCATGTTATCCACATTTACAAAGGCATTGTCGAAATTTCGATTTAGAGATGACGAAAAGGGCCTTATTAAAAAACTATTAAATAATAAATGACTTGGACAAAATGAAGGTGTGTGTTCTGAGTGAGAAGTATCATACCATTGCAAATTTAAAAAAGAAGTAGGATAAGCCTTTGCGTTGACTGTCTAACTTACCAGTTGATAAGCTACCACATTATACAAATGTTTACGATACCCGGACGTGGGAATACATGCTACCCTTTATAATAAATAGCCCCTAATATCCCTATTGAATCTGCAATACTATACTTACTTACTTATCATCACGCCATTTCTCTTGAGAGGTAGGCAGAGAGAACAGAGTGCCAAGAGGCTCTATTCTTGCATACATCTCTCGCTTCCTCAACATTCATAACTCTCTTCATACACGCTCGCCGGTTTCGGAGACTCCTGACTCCACCTTCCTTCAATACATGACCGATTTGGTCTAGGTAGGTGAGTCTCGGTCTCCCCCTGTACCTACATCCTTCCACTTTCGCATTGTATATCTTCTTAACCAGTCGCTCGTCCGGCATTCTTTCCACATGTCCGAACCATCGGCATTCCCTTTTGCATCTTTACACCAATACTCTCTTTCATACCTACTTTCTCTATTACGTCGTTGTTACGAATGCAGTCAGTTGCAATACTATGAATCTAATAAATTGTAAATCTATACAAACAAAATATTTACCTACAAAACAACCCTCATTCAAGCAGTTCCTAGTATTTTTAACATAATCATACGTATCCAATTTAAATAATAATATTACAAATTAGTATTTTTTCCAAATAACTTACGAGTAAGTCAGGAAACATTCTACAACGCTATTATCAATTGGTAGGGTAGGGTTAGGTACCAAGCGGAAGAAATCTCTCGTTATCTGGCCCGAGTGGGTTGTTACCACCATTTTTCGGGTCACCAACCGAACACGTTGGTATTTTGGTTGTAACGGGAGGTAGTCGTTCTGTGCACAGATGACGGAGTGGTTTAGATACCGGCCTCCCGCCCGAGTGTGGTGGGTTCGATTCCCACACAGGACAACTCTTTGTGTGATCCACAAATGGTTGTTCTGAGTACTTTGTGTCGTGAAATTGTATGTTTGTAAAGTCTCCCTTGATCTAAGGGTTATGCTTTAGTACTTAATGCAGTCTTAAAAATAATGAATTTGTAAGTCAAGTTTAGTGAAAAGACTCATATAGAAAAGTTAATGTAACCATTTTTCACGCCACGCTTTCCCCAAACTTATGAAAATATACCTTTGTAGAAATGAAACTCCTAACACTTGGAACAGTCGTTATTTAACCAATGCGCTGTCTACGGAGTCAATTAGACGCCTCCTTTAAAGTTTTAATTCATCTGGCACAGCGCCAACACGTTAATGCACCAACTTTTGTCGTCAGCAATGCGTCGTTTCATTGAATTTATTGAAAGAAGCTCTACAGAATTTTATGCTGCAGTAATAAGGAAAAATATTTAAAATAAAAATCAAAATGTGGGGAACAAATTAATTATTTGTGAATGTGGTAAAAGAGAATTTTAGTGCGAACGGGATACGAACCTGCGTCCGTTCCAATCCGGGGAAGTGCTCTAACCGCTAAGCCATCGCACTGACCAACGGCCATTCCCAATCTCCATATCACATTTGTCTTTACGGCTCGCTCGCACTAAAATTCTCTTTTTCCACATTCATAAATAATTGGTTCTATAAAGTAGCTGAGCATGTCAAGTGCTAAAAGACAGATCAAAATGTAAAAAAATGTTAAGTTAAACTACTTAATTATTATTTTGTTTAAACTACTTAATATACTTAAGTTAATCTACTTAATTATTAATTATTATTTTATTTACGAGTATGTACTTATGACTAGGAACCTGTCTTGTATTACGATAGGTGCGATTCAAAAGCGCGTTTGGCATTCCATAGGTTATAAGATTTTAAACTTTCGCGTTTCATTACTATGTATTTAAACTATTATTACGGGACTTAACGCGTATCAAATACCTTTTTACTCCCGACGTTTCGACTGGGTTTCACCAGCCGTGGTCACGGGTCAACTGGCGATGTGCGGTGCCGCCTGCTTCGTCCGGGGGCACTGGATGTAACTACCCTCACTTCATTGTCACATTTCTGATATTTGTTAAAAAACGTCGGGAGTAAAAAGGTATTTGATACGCGTTAAGTCCCGTAATAATAGTTTAAATACATTCCATAGGTTAACCATGAAAAGTGTTTGTGAAAAATACATCTCCGCAGTGCATTATTTTGATGTAGCGCTTAAGCATGAAAAAACGATTATCAAAGCTGCCATTTCATGGAACTGATTCTTATAATAAAGTTTCTGGAAGCATATAAAAAGTTCTCATAAAAATTATAAGATGGACGACGTTTTTACAACTCAACTTTTTTTCTTACACAAAACTTTCCTTTTAACACGGTAACATAAAAGTCTTTCATTTACGCTGAAATTATATTTCATATTATTATAGAAAGAAATGTATCTGTTCAGGATTGTCTTTAAAAAAGTACATTTATTAATTAATGACTGTAACAGGGGTAGGCCATTAAAAATAATTACATTCGAAGTGGTTTGTAATCATGCTGCTCACAAAGGCGAGAATGCTTTTTATTCTTCAGCAATTTGTAGCCTTTGCGGAGAATTAATGTTGCAAAGATTCTTAATAACAGCAAAGAGACCTCATATTTTTCTATTACAAAAGAATTTTTAAATGCGAAATTTAACTCTATCCATCAGCCTTTCAACGTCCACTGCTGGACATAGGCCTCCCCAAGAAAACGCCACAACGAGCGGTCCCGTCATGGGGGATAATGACGTAATCGCCACGCTTGGCGGGTTGGCGATCGCAGTGGATGTTGTTAATACTCGAGGGAGTGCTGCTGCCCACTCCCCCGGCATTCCCTCAGTCGGCTCTTAGGACTCCCGTCGGTAGAAGTGGGACCATTCTAAAGCCGGCCCCACACGGCCTCACAACACGAAATTAAACTCCATCGATCCATCCATCAGCCTTTCATCATCCACTGCTGGACATAAGCCTCCCCGAAATGGGGGGTTTTACCATAATCGCCACGCTTGGCAGGCGGGTTGGCGATCGCAGTGGATGCTTTTAGTACACAGGGGAACGCTGCTGCCCGGTCCTCCGGTAATCCCTTAGTCGGCTTTTACGACTCCCGTAGGAAAAGAGGGGGTGAGCTATTCTTGGTACCGGCCCCACGCGGAAAATAATGTTAACGGAGTATTCCACTGACATACATAGTTAACATGGTGATGACAAAATCCGCTACCGATACAACAACTTTTCCATTTATCTTCTGCCTGTGATTTCGTCTACGTGCATTTCAGGATTGGGTCCAGGAAGAGCAAATGTAATCCGCAAGATTTCAAATTGCATATTTTTCGGCTTAGACTGCTGTCAAGTATTGAAGGTCGCTACTAAAACGTAATAAAAACTAAATGTAAATACTTTGGAAAATCCAAAACTGCACGCCTCATAATCTTCATTTTTCACAATAAAATTAATTATTTGATAAGTAACTAATAATGTATTGGTCTTACTAAGTAGTTTTCAATAAATCATATAGATAGCGCTAATTTCAAAAAATGCTAATGTGTTTCTAATGTCTTATACGCCATCTAGCGCTAATTTTAAGAAGTACTAATATATTGGTATTTTTTTGCTTGTAGTGGCAGTCAAGCCACGGCCCATCTGATGGTAAAAGGTAACTCTTTTTTCATTTCATCAATATGAAATGAAAAAATAAACGGCTATCTCCTGCTACAGCCAAAACGCAACGATGTGCTTCATGGCCGGTCACACTGGAGTCTATAGAATATATGGGTCTATAAAAGTAGTTCTACGAAATAATTCAAATAACGTATAGGCTATGGCGCTGGTTTTAGACTTTTAGTGTATCACTGTGCCATCGAGTCGAGCGTAAATATTCACTATTTTTTGTTTATTTAATTAATTAGTAAAGTATTTCGGTTGTTATCGTGTTAACATACATTACCAACAACACACGGACGTTCAAGATAGAACTTTTTTAAACACAAAGTGAAAAATGTGAAATCGAAAATAACAGTCACGAGTAGGATTCGAACCTGCATCTCCTGGATACCGTCCAGATGCTTTGCCAATTCAGCATCGTGACCCTTGCTACCGACTGCTAATCTCGATAACACATTCATACTTAACGTCTTTGGGTGACGCCTGCACCATCTGTCGGAAGTATTTTCATACATTATACCGACCAGGTAGGTCCGGTGTGTTTAATGTATAGTGCTAAGCATGTCAAATGCTAAAAATATATATAAAAATATCTAAAATATTTAAAGGGTTTGCGTCATTATTAGGTAAAATCTTAATTGTAAAATTAAGTTTACCTGGTCGGTATAATGTATGAAAATACTTCTAACAAATGGCGCAGGCGTCACCCAAAGACGTTAAGTATGATGTGTTATCGAAATTAGCAGTCAGGAGCAATTGTAAGGATGGCTGAATTGGTAAAGCATCTGGACGGTATCCAGAAGATGCAGGTTCAAATCCTGCTCCTGACTGTTATTTTCGATTTCACATTTTTCACTTTGTGTTTAATGTATAGTGCTAAGCATGTCAAATGCTAAAAATATATATAAAAATATCTAAAATAGTTTTTAACTAGTTTCAATAACAAAAATGCCATAAAAAATATCATGAGTGTCAAAAATTGTGTTTTTTCTTGATATGTGTGTTTATAGATTGTTTTAAAAGTGCCAATATATGATAAATAGAGGCATTTTATTAATTTGAAAAATCAGTTGTTTGGCGTAAAACGAGAATAGTACCCACCTCAACGCTTCGCTTCTGAGGCATGCAATACCATAATATAGGTACATTATGTATTCATAATATATAAAGTATTGTATATATAGTATAGGTATAATAGGATAAGCACGCTATCAAATTGGGTTAAACCTGTATTATTATAGATGTATGTTATGTTATGTTAAATGTAATGTTATACAGAATTGGGTCGCAGTCATAATGGTAGGTACGAACCAAGGTTGGTTGGTCAAATATAGGTACTATGTTTCAATGGATGTCGTTGGATAAAAGTATACTGTATGTCGATTTAGGTTGTAACCTATCTGCTTTTCCAAATTTAATCCTAATTTGTTCAGATATTTTTGCGTGATGAGGACACACGTCTCCTAATATAATTGCAAACCATACATACTAATATTAGTAGGGCTAGTCATACTGAGCAGCGCCGTGAACTCGTCGCGGCAATAGGGGGAGACCTGTCACTGCCGAGCGTCGTCAGAGCGATGCTCGGCAGCGACAGGTATTGGGCTACGGTCGCTGCCTTCTGCGAGGAGGTCATCTCGCGGAATGAAGCGGCGGAAAGGGCCAGGGAGCCGCTGACCGAAACCGTCGCCAGCGACGGGGGCGGCGCAGGTGCGAGTACTTGCGCCTCATGCCGCCCTAGCTGAGGCTGCGGGTGGATGGACCGGGGAACGTCCGCCACCCGCAAGGCCTCCCGCGAAAGTGCGACGCTCCGTGTGTGCATGCGTCGCTCAGTAGAGGGTACCCGAATGAGTAAGCCGCCGGCGGACCACTGAAGTAATCCAACACAGTACCAGCGGCCCGTCAACACAGGCGGAAAGATGGCACACGGCAGGTTTCTTAAGTGGGTGAAGGCCCCACACTACCCTGTTCGTTGCTTCGAATGACGGGGTGTGCGGTTAGGTACATTTCTTCCCGCCTAAACAAAAAAAAAGGGCTACTCCATACTACTTGCTTCTTTGGATATTTATGTGTAAGACTTCGTTTTTGGTAATTTGGAATAAATATTACTAACTGAAAACCCCGTCTTATAGGGCAACGAACAGGGTAGTGTGAGATTCTTATCCACTAAATAAACTAGTCGTGTGCCGTCTCTCCGCCTGTATTTTGCGAACCACTGGAACGATGTGACGTTCCTTCTATGGTATCACAATATTTTTAATATTCTGGTGTATTGTGACATAAGCTACATAGTATCTCTATCCTAGAAAAGATATAGCTGGTAGAGAACAAAGCTAATAGAAAGGCGATGAGAACGGAATTTAGGACTTCGGATTTAAATGGAATCCGATTAAAAAGGTTAAGACATAATTTAAATAAATGTGTTCATCATAATTTAAAATTATGTCTCCTTTTACACTCTGAAATTAAAAGGTAACACGATTAATTGCCCGCGTCGCTTGCTTACAAAAATATTTTAACAGGAAAAAATACACATTTTTATCGTGACATTGCTTTCTCTCTTAAATGCGCTGGCTAGTCCGAAAAAGTACCACCCTCTCACAAAAGATGAGTATGAAACAACTATATGTACTCTTACTATTGTGTATATGGTTAGTAAAAGAAAGAAAGAAAGAAAGAAAGATATATTTATTATTAAACCAATTAAAAGTAAGTAAAAACTAATAACTAGACACAAAAAATAAAACAAAATGGCTTATAACAACAAAAAAGAAAAAAATATGAAAAAGCACTGTAGGTACTTTAACTCTAACTTTTCCAACTTTTCCTCTTATAGTTATTATCTTGTCACGATGGCTGAATTGGCAAAGCATCTGGACGGTATCCAGGAGATGCAGGTCCAAATCCTGCTCGTGACTGTTATTTTCGATTTCACATTTTTCACTTTGTGTTTAATGTATAGTGCTAAGCATGTCAAATGCTAAAAATATATATAAAAATATCTAAATATTTATAGGGTTTGCGTAATTATTAGGTAAAAATCTTAATTGTAAAATTAAGTTTACCTGGTCGGTATAATGTATGAAAATACTGCCGACAGATGGCGCAGGCGTCACCCAAAGACGTTAAGTATGAATGTGTTATCGAAATTAGCAGTCAGGAGCAATTGTCACGATGGCTGAATTGGCAAAGCATCTGGACGGTATCCAGGAGATGCAGGCTCAAATCCTGCTCGTGACTGTTATTTTCGATTTCACATTTTTCACTTTGTGTTTAATGTATAGTGCTAAGCATGTCAAATGCTAAAAATATATATAAAAATATCTAAATATTTATAGGGTTTGCGTAATTATTAGGTAAAAATCTTAATTGTAAAATTAAGTTTACCTGGTCGGTATAATGTATGAAAATACTGCCGACAGATGGTGCAGGCGTCACCCAAAGACGTTAAGTATGAATGTGTTATCGAAATTAGCAGTCAGGAGCAATTGTCACGATGGCTGAATTGGCAAAGCATCTGGACGGTATCCAGGAGATGCAGGCTCAAATCCTGCTCGTGACTGTTATTTTCGATTTCACATTTTTCACTTTGTGTTTAATGTATAGTGCTAAGCATGTCAAATGCTAAAAATATATATAAAAATATCTAAATATTTATAGGGTTTGCGTAATTATTAGGTAAAAATCTTAATTGTAAAATTAAGTTTACCTGGTCGGTATAATGTATGAAAATACTGCCGACAGATGGCGCAGGCGTCACCCAAAGACGTTAAGTATGAATGTGTTATCGAAATTAGCAGTCAGGAGCAATTGTCACGATGGCTGAATTGGCAAAGCATCTGGACGGTATCCAGGAGATGCAGGCTCAAATCCTGCTCGTGACTGTTATTTTCGATTTCACATTTTTCACTTTGTGTTTAATGTATAGTGCTAAGCATGTCAAATGCTAAAAATATATATAAAAATATCTAAATATTTATAGGGTTTGCGTAATTATTAGGTAAAAATCTTAATTGTAAAATTAAGTTTACCTGGTCGGTATAATGTATGAAAATACTGCCGACAGATGGTGCAGGCGTCACCCAAAGACGTTAAGTATGAATGTGTTATCGAAATTAGCAGTCAGGAGCAATTGTCACGATGGCTGAATTGGCAAAGCATCTGGACGGTATCCAGGAGATGCAGGTTCAAATCCTGCTCGTGACTGTTATTTTCGATTTCACATTTTTCACTTTGTGCTTAATGTATAGTGCTAAGCATGTCAAATGCTAAAAAAATATATAAAAATATCTAAATAGTTATTATCTTTCTCCTTATTCCTTTTCTATCATCCTTCATCTCCACTGACTATACCTTTCCCTGGTGTAGGTAAAGCGCGAGTGCTGCCTCTTCTTTATGCTACGGTGACAGCTTACCATGAGACGGGCCGTATTGGTATTTGCCACCCTCCTACTATAAAAAATCCAAAAACTTGTTTAAATTGTTAGAAAAAAATAAGTTACTTAATCAAACTTTTATTTTCCAAGAAAATGAAGGAAGTCTTAGGCAAACATATTTTTCCTGGGAAATAAAAGTTTGTATTATGAGGTCGTTGAGGATCGTTTTGTTAAAGAAGTTCACTTTTGCAGCTGTGGTCTCAAATTCCTATAATAAACTGCAACATAATATTTATGCAGTTTATGCCTTTGCTCCAAAAGCTAGTTTTTTAGGTTATAACTCAGGTTCCTGATATAGTAGCGGGATAAAATATATACCAGTTTTGAAGTCTAATCAAGCTATACAACAAAAAAAAAACATCAAAATCCGTTCACTAGGCTTTGCGTGAAGCCACCACTGAATGTAATATAGTTTCGGTGGCCCACCAATAAAGGCGGAGAGATGGCACACGGCGGGTTTCTTTAGTAGGTGAGGGCCCCACACTACCCTGTTGGTTGCCCCGAACGACGGGGTGTGCGGTTAGGAACATTTTTTCCCGCCTTAACAAAAAAAAAAAAAGGCTTTGCGTGAAGCCCGAGCAAACAAACAAAACACACAAACAATCAAATATCTTAAATGTATACAAAACAATGTTGTGTACTCGTATATTTGAGAAAAAAATACTGCATTAGGCTATATAGGCGTGTCCAAACACAAAACAATTTTTTTAGATGTTTTTGTCTGTTTATCTGTTTGTTTGTTCGCGCATCACCAACAAACTGCAGAAGGGATTTTGATGCAACTTTTTTATTTCATAGCTCTTGATGAGTCTTAAAAACTGGTATACATTTTATCCCGATACTATATCGGAAACCTGAGATTAAAACCCAAAAACTAGCTTTTGGCTGCGGCGGAGCCGCGGGCAAAGGCTAGTAAAATATGAATAGGTATTGTGAGTGCTTTTGTTATTGCCTACTGTGGTAGACGAGCCACAGCGTATGGTAAGTGCTGACTGAATTAGGGCGGGTTGTTTCACCTATACTTGACGCACGCGTAAACGTTAAAAATGGAGTTAACCATTTTCAAACCATTTACAAACCAAAAAATGCGTTGTTTCATGAAATGGGGTCCTTAACATACGATAAATAATAACGATTACAATAACCGATGTTCCACCCACTGGTTAACGTCACTTTTGTTGCGTCTAACCATAGATTTAGTATATACCGTCAGTATTACCTATATGGATGCGTCTAACAAACAGTACCTACAACATTATGAACTCTCTTTTGTATTCGTCTTTATTCGACGATAGTTGTTCATCTGACGATAATACAAAAAAATGTAGAAAGGAAGAAAAAAGTCTTGAAAACACGTGTTAACAACCTAAACTTTTGGGATGAGCAGGAATTCATTACAAGGTATCGTGTACCTAATAAAGGAAGTGGCTCTATTGTTAACATGTCTTATCGAAGACAATATAAAATTTGTTACAGAAAAGTAGAGTTTCTCATAAGAATACTTTGATATAAAATTTATCTGTTTACAATATTTCAGAAAATTGGCAGTAAAATCTAGGATCTACCTATATATCAGGCACTTGCTACTCTACAATGTTATGGCTCAGGATTGGTTATGAGATATGTAAATATCCCCAACACATCTCATAATCAATCCGTTTGCAGAAATCAACAGTATGCCATATTATTCATCGAGTGACTCAGGCTATCGCTAAATTTAGTCCTCATTTTGGCGAACCGTGGGTGTGTAATACACCTCTGCCTCTGCCTCTGTGGGTGTGTAATTCGATAATTTTTAAATTTAGCGCACATACGTATAGAACAGAACTTGGAAAACGATATAGAATATTAATTACTCCGGAAAAATTTAAGGTTCCTAGGGATAGATATTTTTGGGTAGCGATAATTAAGTGATAATTATATGACCCAAGTTTCGAGTCAGAGGCTGAATCTAACAAAGAATAAATTAAATCTGATATCATCTTTTTCACGCCGATGGCGATGCGCTTTTCAAATAACTAAAGCTTGGAATTCAAGTAAAATAGTTCTCATAGATTGGCTCCGGACTACCAGCTCTTGACTTTAGAGCATTCATCTTGAACTAGTTACACTAACAGCCATTTCTTTCTTTGAAACACTTTTATTTGTTAAGTCTTAAGTGTCTCCAAAGTTCTCTTGGCTCTAGTTTGCTAGCCTTTGTTATAGTTTTGTTTTTAGATTTAAATATTGTTTATATTTAAAATTATTTAATATTTCATATATTTATTTTTGAAGTGAAAAATACTTCTTTTAGCGCGGTACGCATATTTTTAGATGAGATAAAATCTCTGGACTCGCGACACCGTTACGAGATGCAGCTAAAGTGTTTACATTGGAAATTAAATTTGACACACTTCCCGGTTTCCGATTGAGCTGAAATTTTACACCCATATGTATATCGCGTGATAATGCAATGTTATGATGACATGGAGCTGATCTGATTATGGAGCTGGAAGGTGGACCTAGGAACTCTATAATGAAACGGCGCAACCCCATCAAGTTTAGGCTTGTATGATTCGTCTTGGCGAGTACTTTGTCTCTAGATGGTATCTAGGGTCTAATGATGGAGCTAGAAGATGGTCATAGGAACTCCGTTATAAAACGACATAACACCGTCGAGTTTGGGCTTGTATGATTCGTCTTGACAAGTACTTTGTCTCTAGATGCTGGAAGGAGGCCACAGTAACTAAGTAATGAAACGACCCGAACCCATCAAGTTTATATTCGTTTAATTCGTCTTAAGGAGTACTTTGTCAAGTAATGATATTTTTTTTTAATGCCTGAATGAATAATTTTGATATACAAGTTTTAATTTAAGATCGAACGATTAATTTGGATATCTAAAAATAACAACTGTTTATTTATAGTTTTAAGTTTTCACTTCTGTCGGCAGTCTTTAGGCTGCTTTGTTTTTTAATAGAGTCTGCCAGCGACCACATGGATTTCAGATTATAAATAATCAATCTACAGCACATAGATAGATAAATAGATAACTCTTTATTAAAAACCATTGTATAAAGATACTTAAAAATAACTTAAAGTTAACAGGCTTTTAATTGGCAGCCTAATTGCTTAAAACGATCTCTTCCAGGCAACCATGCACGGAAAGAATTAAGATTAACACAAACTTCTGTTTGTCTGTGGCCTTATATATAAATTATGTACAGGATCTACAAAAAACGATGAATTAACAATAGCAAACATAAAATAAACATACAATATAAATAAATAAAAACATTAATAAAAATGCAGCATGTAGGTATATAAATAAAGTATTCAATATAATTACTTAATTACATAAATAATAAAACAATATAGAAATTATTGCGATGTAGTAGCGATTTCAGACAGATAATATGATTATACACGATTTTTAAAAATATCCAAACTAGGGGAAAGTCTTATTTCTTCAGGCAGACTATTCCAAAGTATGGCAGCTTTAACTGTAAAGGAAGAACCATAGAAAGTAGTTTTATGTTGAGGTATCTCTAGTCTCAGATTATTTGAAGATCTTAAAGAGAGAAAACATGAATGCGTTGAATGTAAGAAATGGAAACGTTCCCGAAGATATGGAGGATAGGAAGGATTGAAGAGGATAGTGTAAAGGAGAGAGAGAATATGAGCATCCCGGCGACGACAAATAGGAAGCCACTTGAGTTTTGTGCGAAATTCGGAAACATGATCATACTTGCGCAAGCCAAATATGAACCTGATACGAAAATTTTGAAGGCGCTCAAGTTTATCAAACTGGTCTTGGGTAAGGTCAAGGTGTCAGACGTCAGCATAGTCCAGGATAAGAAGTAAGAGAGATTGGACAAGCAAGAAAATTACGAAGCCTACGCAGTGACCCCGCGGATGCAAATATTTTAATACTGGTTTGTGCCAGCTGAGGACCCCACGATAAACATCGATCTAAAGTGAGGCCAAGATCATTGACGGTCTCACTAAACGGGATAGTAATGCCGTAGAACACTACTTTAGGGAGCATGTCCCAGTCTATTTGGCATATTAATCGCGAACTGGCCGTAATGATAACTTTTGTTTTTTCGGGATTAACCTTTAGGCCATAGGCCTTGCTCCACTGAGAGACACGACATAAATCCTGGTTCATCTCATCCACTGCTTCCGATAACCAGCCTACAGGAGCTTGGTAGTACGGTTGCGAATCGTCCGCATAGAGGTTGCAGGTTGAAGTGAGATTATTTGGGATGGAGTTAATAAATATAGCAAAGAGAAGAGGAGATAAGTCGCCACCCTGAGGTACACCAGCAGACGTATCACACCATGAGGAGTAATCATCCTCAAGGCGCGTCCTCTGCCACCGACCATACAGGTAACTATGACACCAGTCAATTACCGATGGAGATATGTTAATAGAGCGAAGAAAACCTAAAAGAATATCGAAATCAACAGAATTAAAGGCGTTGCTGAAGTCCAGAAGCGTTAGAATGGTTAGCTGGCCCCTGTCCATCTCTAGACGTATATCGTCAGTGATTTTGACAAGAGCAGTAACAGTACTGTGCCCATAACGAAAGCCAGATTGGATGGGATTGAGGAGGTTGTTTTGAGAAAGGAAGAAATTTAATTAGTTAAAGACTAGGTGTTCAAGAATTTTAGATATGAATGGTAAAATAGAAATAGGGTGATAGTCGGAGAAGGAGCTAGGATTAACTTTTTTTGCTAATGGCACAATTAGGGCTTGTTTCCGAAGCGACGGAATGGTGCCACTAGAAATGGAGAAGTTGTATATAAGGCAGAGAATAGGTAATAAATAGTCCAGTAAGGGTAATACCATATTGCGGCTGATTATATCTAGCCTTACAGTAGTAGAGGATATAGAAAGTACGCTCTTCTTAACATCACATGCGGTAAATTGACTAAAGACGAAAATAAGACGGTCAAAAGTTGCGTAATTGGAAAGCCGAAGCAAAGAACCTTTTTTGTCATCCTCGTCCATTATGGGAGAAGTAGAGAAGTGTTGATTTAACAAGTTGATATCTAAAGTTTAGGGATAGATTCCTGTCAAGATTTATCAACTCCTAATGACCGAAGGAATTTCCAGACCCTCGCGGGGTCTGTATCCTGAACCGATCCAAAAATATAGCGTCGCTGAGCATCCCTACACACCACGTTGCAGCGATTTCGCAACTTAATGTCGGTACATTAAGTTGCGAAATACCGGTGGCTTTGTTGAAATCATTAGGGCGAATTTTATATTTGATTTTGGCTGCTGCCTTCTTGTGTTTTAAGGCTTTTATGTCGTCTGAAAGCCAAGGAGCAGTAACGTGTTTAATTTTAATACAACGAGGGGGGCATGAATGTCATAGAGTTGGGTAAGAAGAGTATTAAAAATTGCCACTTGAACATCGATTGTTTTGGTGACTGGCAACCAGTCTATGGACTTGGCATCCTTGATGAGATTCTCTTGATTAATACCACTAAAATTACGTTGTAAGATTATGGTAGGCTTAGCTTTAGGAGGACGGACTTTATAGGACAGAAAGATAAGATCACGATAAGAGAAATCAGCTGGGAGTTGTCCATGCTTAGCAACATGTGATGGAGATGATACTATAGTAAGATCGATAAGAGAAGGAGCACAATTCGGAAAATTATGGGTAGTGCGAAGTGGAAGGATATGCATATTGTTAGCCTGTATTACATTATTTAACTTAGCGGAACGATAGTCATTTCTTAGCAAGCATGTATTAAAGTCGCCCATAATTATGGAATGACTATAGGAAGGGATAGGCTCCTCGAGTATTTTTTCAAAAGAATAAAAGTAGTTGTTATGCGGTGAATTGCTGTAATAGACTCCAAGAAGAATTTTGGTATGGGAAAGAAGAATTTCGATGAATAGGTGCTCACCTGTATGATCAAGAGGTGGCTGTCTGGATGTGCTAACCACGGTAAAAGGTATATGTAATCGGAGATAGATAGCTACACCTCCGCCAACATGCCCAACAATCATTACGAATAAGATGAAAGCCAGGTAAAGCATAAGAAACAGAGGGTAAGGAATTTTGAAGTCAGGTTTCAGTAACTAGTATGCCATGGATATTTTTAACATCGAGGGATGCATATCGGAAATATGACTAGGTATGCTCTGAGCGTTAATATGGATTAAGTTAAGGTTTTTGGAAACATCAGAAAATTTAACCTCCAATAATTCGGCAAGAGTGGCCTCACTACAAGTCATAAAGCTGGCATCGCTACTACTGACATCAGAAGAAGAAATAGATAAATATTCATCGTGATCATCACTACAATCATCAAAAATAGTTAACATAATGTAAAGTAAAATTTAAACAAAAAGAGCTAAAATCAATTATATTGCTATAGTAACTTTTAAAGATTCGCGAATTGTACACATATTTAAAGTAGCATAAACGGGTCTTTTTTCGCGTATAAAATAGGTGAAATTATTAACTACCTTTTACTCGACGTTTCAACTGCGTTGCAGCAGCCGTGGTCACGAGACAACTGGAGAGGCGAGCTACTTTATTTTTCCTCGACAGTTTGTAGGGTAGATTGATCTACACCGATGTTTGTCCGACACACAACACTCACTATATCGCGAGACGAATGTGAAGATATATTAGGTAGTTTGCAACAGCAATTATATTGCTAACAAAAAAAAAAGAATAACAAATAAATATACAAATAATAACGTAATATTTAAGAGAAGATAATCTATATGTGTAGATAAAAAGTAATTAGATAAAATTATATAAATTTTCAGTACATACCTGCCGGCTTGTACCTACAGTTACACGTAAATATGCGAGTTCAACATAAAAAAAAAGTAAAATAAAATAACAAGAGTAGGTAGGTAACTTCTGCGCTAGAATAATACTGCCATCTTTTGCTAACAAGATATAACAGGATAGGTATACCAAGACAATAAATTGGATGTTAGGTATGATAGAAAAATAGAAATGCATATTGGCTGAATAGCTTAGATACTCTGCACATATCAATAAGCAAACACAAGCTCGATGGCAAACACAGAGAAAGAAAAAAAAATGTGAACGTCAAACTGACATTTTTATATTGTGCTGTGACTTTTCAATCTTGTTTATTTATGGTATTTACTTATTTACGCTAATGTACTATCAATTGAGAGATTTTGAGCCGTTTGGGGCCGGCTTTAGAATTGTCCCACCCCCTGTCTACCCAAGGAATTCGTAAGAGCCGACTGAGTGAATACCGCGGGAGTGGGTAGCAGCACTCCTTCGAGTATTAACAACATCTACTGCGATCGCCAACCCGCCTGCCAAGCGTGGCGATTACGACATTATCACCCATGACGGGACCGCTCGTTGTGGCGTTCTCTTGGGGAGGCCTATGTCCAGCAGTGGACGTTGAAAGGCTGATGGATGGACTATCAATTTATCGAAGAGTATTTTCAAAACAATCAAGGTGTAAAGTAAAGTGCCAACTATGCATTAAAAAAACAAACTTGTTACCTACTTACTATACAAGGATGATAAAAACTACACAAGACAATATCACAGATATTCAATGCACAACCAGATGTGTCTCAAAGGAAAACTGTGCACTTAGAAAGATGCTGAGAGAATATTAAATTCCAAGAAAAGAAGGAGCTTTCCTAGGTATCCAATTATATGAGACGCACAGGTGGAGGCGGTGGTCCTGCAGCCTCATCTGGTCTGATTTATATGAATAATAACATAAAATATCGCAAATTATGATATGAATACAAACAAAATTTCAAAGACCAAATATACCACTGAATATAACCTCATTTGGGACTAAAGCTACACTATGCGTTGGTTAAAATAGCTACCTAGCTACTTTACGTAAGTGACGTTCCAAATGAACGCATAGCATTGCACACCGCTTAAGTATTGTTTATGAATCCGATTTACAGGCCCTATGCGTTCGTGAGCACTGTGAGACTTCATAGTATTGTTCTTGAATACGGGTGTAAATGTTCCACCTACAATTTAAATGTTTTCACATTCATATATGTAATATTAGCGAAAACAAACTCAATAAATAATTTAAATTTGTTCGGTTTGTTCCCTTATCAAATTTGCTCTTGAATTTACTTGGAAAGGGCGTCCATTTAACAGGTAAATCTTGTCATTTACTTCTCTCCTTTGTAAACTAATTACAAGAATTTGTATACTTTGCCTTTAATTTGGTTAGTTGTCCCAAAGTGTTAAATGCTTTAGCAACTCAACCACACCTTGCATCCTTTAGAAAAACTTAATTACAGGAAAGTAACACGTTTTAACAACGCTTTAATTAGCTTCTCCTGTATGCATAGCCGTGTGGGGCCGGCTTTAGAATTGTCTCTACCCACGGGAGTCGTATAAGCCGACTGAGGAAATACTGGGGGATTGGGCAGCAACACTCCCTCGAGTATTAACAAAATCCACTGCGATCGCCAACCCGCCTGCCAAGCGTGGCGATTACGGCACTATCCCCCATTCTTGGGGAGGCCTATGTCCAGCAGTGGACGTTGAAAGGTTGATGGATGGATGGATGGATGGTATGCATAACGGAACAATAAATAAACACAAAGTATGAAAATGTGAAATCGAAAATAATCGTCATGACCAGGATTTGTGTACAGGAAATTATCTCCGTGTGGTGACGGACTAAGAATACAAAGTGTTGTACAGGGCGACTAAGGGAATTAAGCATTTATCACTTATTGCATGACTGGTGGTAAGGCTGCATGCCAAGTGGGAGCACTTGCTATCGGGCCCGAGCGGGTTGGTACCACCATCTGCCGTGTGACCGGCCATGAAGCACATCGGTGTGTTATGATTGTAGCAGGAGATATTCTTTAATTTCATATGTGTGAAATTAAAATACGCTCGGTATATTTGAGTACATGAGTGACGGTTATCATTTACCGTCAGGTGGTTCGTGGCTCATCTGCAACCATACGCAATAAAAAAAAATATCTAGACACGAAAATTTATGCTGTTTGCGGACCCATATTGCTTATCCCAACATGAATGGGTCGGCTCGATCGGGGAAGTACCACCCTCTCACATAAGATCAGCGTGTAACAACGGTAGTTACTCCTACTACCTTTGTGTTTCGTGTGGTGAGTGAGGGCGCCGTAAGCCTTAAGACGTAAAGTACCCCTTTTTTTTTCTTTTTTGTTAAGGCGGAAAAAAATATTCCTAACCACACACCCTATAGTTCAGGGTAATGAAAAGGGTAGTGTGGGGCCTGTACCCACTAAAGAAACCCGCCGTGTGCCGTCCCTCCGCCTTTATTAGCCACTGGAACCATGCTACATTCCTTCGGGGGTCCGCCGGCGGCTTACCCTTTCGGGTACCCTCTACTGAGCAACGCATCCACACACGGAGCGTCCCACCTTCAAGAGAGGCCTTGCGGGTGGTGGACGTTCCCCAGTCCATCCACCCGCAGCCTCAGCTAGGGCGGCATGAGGCGCAAGTATAGCGCCCCGGTCGCTGGCGGCGGTTTGGGTCAGCGGAAGAATCCTCTTCCCTGGCCCTCTCCGCCACTTCCTTCCGCGAGATGACCTCCTCGCAGAAGGCAGTGACCGCGGCCCAATTCTTGTCGCTGCCAAGCATCGCTCTGACGACGCTCGGCAGCGAGAGGTCCCCCTCTATTGGCGTGACGAGTTCACGGCGCTGCTCGGCCCAAGCCGGGCACGACTCGCGCGTGTGCTGCGCTGTGTCTTCGCCGCAGCCGCAATGGTGACAGGCCGAAGTTGCTTCCCTCCTTGCGACAATGTGCAGATATCTGCCGAAGCAACCGTGCTCCAACAGCACCTGCACCAGTCGGAAGGTAAGGACTCCGTGCCGTCGCCCTGCCCACTCTTCCAGCACTGGCTGGAGCGCTCATACAGTCCGAAGACCGGCCCGGGGTGCCTCCAGCCGCGCCCTCCAGCTGGCTATGGCAGCTTGGCGGGCTTAACCCTGCCATCTGGCCATCACGCTGGGTGGGGGACGACCACCCCCCTCCCGCTCTTGCGACGCCCACCGATACACCTCGGCGAGCACCTCCGCCTCCAAGTCCTACGGAGGGGTTCCGGCCAACGCGCAGGCGGCCCCTGTCGACACCGTGTGGTATCCGCGTATGACCCTCGACGCGACGACTCTCTGTGGCCTCCACAGAAGGGCCCTGTTTAGTGCGTCCAGGGCCTCCGCCCTCACAGGGGCGCCGTACAGCGCCATCGACCGGACCACCCCCGCGTAAAGCCGTCGGCACGCATTGTTGGGTCTGCCCATATTCGGTATGAGCCGTGCAAGGGCGGACGCCGCACCGACGAACCTTGGGGACAGTTGACGGAAGTGCTCGCGAAAGCGCCACCGCCCGTCCAGCACTAGACCCAGATACTTTATCTGGTCCTGCACCCCAATTTGGACCCTGTCCACAGTGATCCAGGCACCAGCAGGTGGCCGACGTCGGGGCCCATGGAAAATCAGGGCCTCCGACTTGTCCAGGGCCACCCTAAGTCCCAGCGCCCCGATCCTCCTGACCACCTCCGAGGTTCCTAAGGTGGCCAGGAACGCCGCTTCCTCGAAGTTTCCACCCCGGGCCACGACCAGCGTGTCATCCGCACGTAAAGTACCCCTACCGTTGCGTTTTGTATGATGAGTGAGAATGCTGGAGTACCAAAGGCCTTTCTTATCTACTTTCTTATCTTTCCTATCCTCTTCTTAGGATCCCACCTATCCTCTCTTTAATATACTTCCTATCCACCTCATATCCCTTTCCTTAGAGATGGCGACGCGCAAGTTATGCCTCTGGTGTTACTAGCGTCTATAGGCCACGGTAACCACTTGCCATCACGTGGACCGTATGCTTGTTTGCCACCTCGGTAGAATAAAAAAAAACACTATAGTAACTTCGTTAAAATGCTTACAAAACACTAGGCTATCAGGCCGTATATTAGGATTAATATTATAGCTTTTGGTTTTGAATTAAACATTATACAGTTCAAAGAGAATTCAATCATGTAAATCAATTCAAATAACCGATTGATTTGAGAATTGACATTTTAAATATCAAAGGAGAGTCGAATTTTCATTTATTGCTTGATAACGTTCGGAATTAAATTATAATTTGATTGATTCTATATTTTAAACACAAAGTGAAATGGTATAATGTATGAAAATACTTCCGACAGATGGCGCAGACGTCACCCAAAGACGTTAAGTATGAATGTGTTATCGAAATTAGCAGTCAGGAGCAATTGTCACGATGGCAAAGCATCTGGACGGTATCCAGGAGATGCAGGTTCAAATCCTGCTCGTGACTGTTATTTTCGATTTCACATTTTTCACTTTGTGTTTAATAATAAGCATGTAAAATGCTAAAAATATATACAAAAATATCTAAATATGATTCTATATTCAAAATTTTGGGGATTTTTAGAATTTAATCTATGGTATGCCCGTTATAATCACTATTGTCATAATCGTAACTATTAATAAAGCTGTAACAGAGCCGTGTCTGTACATTTAAGATATTAGAGAAAAAAAAAACTGTATTAGGCTATTTAAGCGTGTTATGAGATTCTGCCTAACCCCCCTGGAATGAACTTCCTGCTGCAGTGTTTCCCCAGCGTTACGACTAATCCCTCTTTAAACGAGGTTTGAGGAGAGCACTTTACCAACGGTAGGCGGTGGCTTGGCTGTGCCCCTGCTGTTGCCAAAGTCCATGAGCGGCGGTTACCACTTACCATCAGGTGGGCCGTTTGCTCGTCTGCCGTCGTTAGAAATAAAAAATATATAATTCAGGATATAAATGAATCCCCTAGTGTTAGAGCCTTGCTTATGTGGGCATGCATGAATGGGTCGGCTCGATCGGGGAAGTACCACCCTCTCACATAAGATCAGAGTGAAACAACGGCAGTTACTCCTACCATTGTGTTTCGTATGGGGAGTGAGAGTACCGAAGGCCTTAACCCCTTCCTATCCACCTCCTATCCCTTTCCTTGGACATAGCGAAAGCGAAGCAAGTGATGCCTCCGGTGTTGCTACCGTCTATAGGCTACAGTAACTGCTTACCACCAAGTGGGCCGTATGCTTGTTTGCCACCCACGTACTATAAAAAAAACGGAATTTAATGATCTCTCGCTACAACCAAATTAAATCGAAGTCTTTCACTGTCGGTCAACGAAAACGGTGGTAACGATTAGGGCCGTATACAAGTGAGTACTTGGTATACAACCCTACCAATACCTACAGTACTGCAATGCGTTATAATTGCTTATTTACTTTAGTTGCCCCTTACTACACTCACAGGAAAGAATGGAGTGGTGGCACTTGAAAGCTTAGTCCATCACCACACGTACAACAATTTAAAAGTTGTGTATTCTATATAAAAATTTTAATAAGGTGCAGTGTAGCGGTTGACCGATTTTATTAGATATTGGTTAGACCTGATGATCAAACGAATTATTTATAGACAAGGTCCTTTAAATGTTCTCCTTCTGTAAAGAATTAAATAACACACTTCTAGACAAGAGCCTCGCTTTTTAATAAAAATGAAGTTAGCCTTTTAAGCCCAGTTGGCTTTACGGATTGGCATAAGGCTGTATGTCAAGGCTTTCTGCTTTCGCAAAGATATTGTTTCCTTCATTTTAGTTCCTAGCACCTTTAACATCTGAGAGATAGATTAGTGATCATACGAGTACATATTATCTGTACCTAATATTATAATATAACCAATTTAAATAGTTAACACGAAGTGTGAAAATGTGAAATCAAAAATAAGAGTCACGAGTAGGATTTGAACCTGCGTCTCCAGGAATACCGTCCGAGATGCTTTGCCAATTCAGACATCGTGACAATTGCTCGGGACTGTGGCAATTGTGTTTAGGACGTAGTTCGGACTGTAAGTACTGAAGATAGAGTACTCTCTACGTTCAGTCCTTACGTGTAATGTAGAATTAAATATGTATTGTGTTTGAGCCTATATACGTTGACTGTTTTCAAGATACATCTCGTACTTTTTATTTTATATTTTTTCATCCATCCATCAGCCTTTCAACTTCCACTGCTGGACATAGGCCTCCCCAGGAAATGGGGGACAGCGTCGTAATCGCCACGCTTGGCAGGCGGGTTGGCGATCGCAGTGGATGTTGTTAATTTTCGAGGGAGTGCTGCTGCCCACTCCCCCGGTATTCCCTAAGTCGGCTCTTACGTATCTTGTGGGTAGAGACGGGCGGGACAATTTTAAAGCCGGCCCCACATGGCAAAGTGAAATAAAAAATATATATTTTTATTCATATTTTATCCAAATATTTTATTTTTATTTTTTATTTGCATATTATACGAACGGGGATTTTTTTACTACATATTTTTTCTCCAAGTGTTTTGTTTATATCTGAACCCAATGTTAAAATCTAAGCAATTTTTTTGTAGATGTTTAAAACTTAGATTAAATATCACCTTATAGATAAATTAAATATTTTAAACAATCCTCATAATGAGACCACAGTTTCTTTGAAAGGCATATACCTAGTATTTTTATATAAAAACAAAACAACATAGCATCACGCCTGTATTCCCCGAAGGGGTAGGCAGAGGTGTATTACACACCCACGACTCGCCAGCTATGTTTAAGTCCCACGTAATAGGGGGCGAGCCTATTGACGTCTACCGTATTTTTATATCATTTGATTATTCAAAATTTATTATGTTACGTAAAACGTAAGCACGCATTAATACCATTAGAATAATTTACTGTGGAAAATGTTTGTGGTAACCCATTTGTTTAATTATTGTACTTATATTTTAAGATCAAATATATTGTGTTACTGTTTGTTTTTCCGAATAAATAAATAAAACCAAAATTATTATATAGACGTAATTTGAAATATCGTCGTCTAAGTTTTCCCAAGAACATGTGAGGATTGAAGCTTTAGCGCTTTTAGTTCTAAAGTTTCCTATTATGGACGGGCGCATGCTGTAACATTATAGCGGATTCTGTAGGTATAAGTTTGCATATTGTTATTACCCAAAAGAAACATATAGGGTTTGATCGTGGTTGGGAGTTTTACTGGGTTTTAGAGCATAATAATTATTTAAGTCGTCAATATCTTGTTCAGTTGATGTTAAATGTAGCCAGAACGAAAACCAGATGAAGGACGATCCCATACAATGTTTTTCGGGAATGTTGGGAGAGTAAGATGCAAAAATATTTTTGGCTTCATATAGGGGTTAGTCACAGAATTCAGATTATTATTCAGAGGTCTGTGGGGTCATGCATCACTTTGACGAAATCTTAGCGATAGATTTAACCTTCGGGGTCGTTCCAGAGGACAGTGGGTACCGTTTGATATGACAATATGTGACAATAAGTTATGGGTTTTTAAGTAAATATGACGTTCACAGTTTACTTCTTTTTTATCGCATGTGCCATGCACTAGGTAGAAAGGGGGCTCCCGAATATTTTGAAGTGAGAAGATGAAGATAAGAGATGAGATGAGAGAAGTGTGAAGATAGCTGGGAGAACGTCCAAAAAAGCAGCCGATTAAGCGTGGCTTAACACGTTAACTGTCCGTGCCCTACATATAGGACATTATGAAGTTAGTCATGGCGTCCGTGCACTATATGTAGGGGCACGATTCGGTATAAACTTTGTCATTTTTTGATATGAATGTACGAACTACAGTATAGAATTTGAGATGGACGTATGGATTAGGAATTGTGTAAAAAATATTGCTTTGGACACGTAAAAATATCTTAGTAATTTATGCGGGAGTTGAGGGAAATATGGGTAATAAAATGTTAAATAAAACAAGGAGAAGTAATCAAAATTGTTTGTTTATTTCTGAGAAATTAGCAATTATTAATTAGGACTTATTTTTTTTTATTCACGGTCATATTACACGTCCTCTGGTTCCAAACTAAGCGTAAAACTTGTGATATTGATACCAGATTACGTATATAATACATATATTATTATTTTTTTGTAAATACGTACATATAATAGATAGAAAACACCCAAGCGCAGTACAAATATCTGTGTTCATCACAGAAATAATTGTCCTGTGTGAGGATCGACCTCGCGACCTCATGAACGTAATTGGCTACCGCTACGCCACGAGGCAATTATTATATTTATGGTTACGAAAAAAAAATACATGTTCAGTGGCATTCGTTGAAACATGGTAGGCAGAGGCTTTTTTTACATGTGATGCATTCAGTAACAACCTTTGGCGCTTCATTTACAGTGTGCACACTTTCCTTCAGCTTTTTATAACATCCAGCGCATCGTTACAAAATTGGCCTGTTTGGTTATTTTTTTAACTTTGAAAATTACAGTTAAAACTTTTTAACAGCTGTCAGAGGCGTTTGACACTTTCTTGTCTATGCCCACACATGTGAAAGTACAAAAAATCCAAGTGCCATATAAATAGTGCACAAAATGTAGCTGCAGAGTCCGTACACTACATACAGTGCATAAAAATTAAGCCGAGGAGTCCGTGCACTACATATAGGGCATACTGAAATTCAGTTAATATTATATTCTCTAATAACCTGCAGACAATTACGTTATCTCATATAAATATCTTCGTTGTCTTTATCTATTTCAACTAAACACAAGAGTGGACATAGAGTGTCACTTGACAAAATCAACTTGGACAGCTAACGTGTTAATTTATGAATTGAAAAATTACCTCTTGTAGGGATTTCGACTAAATTCAAATAAAAACGTAGATAATTTACCTTTATTTTTTTTATTTTTAGTTTTTTTAACGTATAGTGGTAGTTTCCTTTAATAACAGTCAACTGATATAATCTTTGTATCGTGTTAACTGTACAAACATAAAATTTAAAGGACACAATAGACTCAGACTCAGAACAACTATTTATGAATCACGCAAAGTGTTGTCCTGTTTGGGAATCGAAGCTACAACACTCGGGCGGGAGGTAGACATCTTATGCCCGGTTCCTATATTCAACGAATCGTCATTGTTAACAGCTACCCATCCGTTAGTTGCAAAATGTCATTCAATTCACTTACGACTCGTATTTTATAGGAACAGATTACACTTACGCCTGGTAGAATATTCTACCAATCGTAAGTAAAACGATCCGTTTTATTATTATAGGAACCGGGCATTAATTATGAATATTCTGGCATCTGTGCAGCCATAATACTAAAAACACAATATTTTTCACACTAAGTAATTTTAATATCTGTCTCACATCTCGTTGGACACCATTCAAAGTATATAACGTAATGTTGATTGATGTTTAGGACCATATGACAACATTGTTGTCACTAGTATGTAGACATCGATTAGACAATCGGCAAGGTAAAGCAACTTTTTTTTGTGATATATGACCTCCTTCGTGCTTCGACAGTTACGTTATATAATATCTTAGCAATTGTTACAAGTTGTCAGAGTCCTGAATAAAAAATCTGACTCTGGTCTTCTATGATCGCCATTGGTCTTCTGTTGTGCCGTGAAGGTCAGACAGGCAGTTGCTCCGTGTATATACTGGTAGATCAGTTAAAACTGAATAGATCGGAAGCAGACCACAGCAAAGTTGTATTAGGAAATGTTGATTAGGTATTATTTTAGGTGTATAGTTCCGGTGGCCCGCCAATAAAGGCGGAGAGACGGCACACGGCGGGTTTCTTTAGTGGGTGAGGGCTCCACACTACCCTGTTTGTTGGCCCAAACGTCGGGATGTGCGGTTAGGAACATTTTTTCCCGCCTTAACAAAAAGAAAGGTATATAAAACACAAAGTGAAAAATGTGAAATCGAAAATAACAGTCACGAGCAGGATTTGAACCTGCATCTCCTGGATACCGTCCAGATGCTTTGCCAATTCAGCCTTCGTGACCCTTACTCCTGACTGCTAATTTCGATAACGCATTCATACTTAACGTCTTTGGGTGACGCCGCGCCATCTGTCGGAAGTATTTTCATACATTATACCGACCAGGTAAACTTAATTTTACAATTAAGATTTTACCTAATAATGATGCAAACCCTATAAATATTTAGATATTTTTATATATATTTCGAAATAAGCAGTCAGGAGCAAGGGTCACGATGGCTGAATTGGCAAAGCATCTGGACGGTATCCAGGAGATGCAGGTTCAAATCCTGCTCGTGACTGTTATTTTCGATTTCACATTTTTCCCTTTGTGTTTAATGTATGTTGCTAAGCATGTCAAATGCTAAAAATATATATAAAAATATCTAAATATTTATAGGGTTTGCATCATTATTAGGTAAAATCTTAATTGTAAAATTAAGTTTACCTGGTCGGTATAGTGTATGAAAATAATTCCGACAGATGGCGCGGCGTCACCCAAAGACATTTAGTATGAATATGTTATCGAAATTAGCAGTCAGGAGCAAGGGTCACGATGGCTGAATTGGCAAAGCATCTGGACGGTATCCAGGAGATACAGGTTCAAATCCTGCTCGTGACTGTTATTTTCGATTTCACATTTTTCACTTTGTGTTTAATGTATGTTGCTAAGCATGTCAAATGCTATAAATATATATAAAAATATCTAAAGAAAGGTATTATTTTAGGTAATGCATGGTGTAAAACACTTTTTCTAACTTAAGTCTCAAACCATATTCTTGTACCACAGGATAAAACAGCTGGTCTAAGTTATGAAAATAGTTAATTTAATTATTATACTAGGTCAAAGCAAGCGGTGACATACCGATGCTGCGAAAATCTAATTATATTTTTATAAAAATAAATTTGCCAAACAGTCTCGTGGCGTAGTCGGTAGTCTAATCAAGTTCCGTGCACGAGCTCGTGGGTTCGATTCCCACTCAGGACAATTATTTGTGTCATGAACACAGATAATTGTATTGCGTCTGGGTGTTTTCTATCATGTATCATGTATGTATTTACAAAAAAAAAGTTATATTATGTATTATATCCGTAATCTCATACCCATAGCACAAGCGTTAAGTTTAGTTTGGGACCAGAGGACGGTTTGTGAAATGTTCGAATATTTATTTATATATGAAAAAATATATATATAATAGTAAATGGCTGTCGTTAAATACAGATGCTGGCAACAACAAGTGCATCACTCGCGTATTGAAGCAAAAAAGGGTCAGGAGGTGGAAGGAAAAGATGAGAGAAATGGGGTGATGCTGTGGAGAGAAGAGATAATGGTGATAGATTGAAGATGGTTTTGGGTCCCGATCCTTACATCCATCTTATATATAGCGACAAAAGGATTCATTTATTGGGCCTAGGAGTAATGAAGCGTAGCACCCATTTGTTGGTTATTCAGTCCTGGAATTAGTATGGTTAGCAAAAAAATACCCAATTAAATGAAACAAAGTAATTATGGTATTATTATATATCATCTCTTTCTTTCTTCTTTCTTTCTTTAATTTCGATCACGGTGGCCAGTGTCAAAAGACACTAGCTATGTACGTGGAAGATATTATAGTGCACTAGTGTGCGCGCAAACATAAGGGTACCCTCTGTTACCAACACTCATAGTCCGATGGGACGAAATTCCGACACGATAACAGAGATAAAAAAAATTGCATTGGCATTCGTCTCAGATTTCAGAAAATTGTACTAAATATTAATAATATATACTAATATTCAGACAAAAAACAACGTGTAGTCTGTGAGAATAGTTATTTGTTGCCAGTAGAAATTCCTTATTGGCTTTATGAGAACAATCTCAAAGTTGAATATCTTCGTGACGTTTTTACTCTAGAATGCGTAATATCCCATAAGGATACCAGAATAACCGATATTTTAGCACTCTGAAGTGGCAATAGATAGGCCACGTCACTCGAAGAACTGACAACCATTGTATAAGAAAGATTCTCAAGTGACAAATACGACCGAACGGAGAAATGTTGAATAGCCTCCTCTCTAATAATAGATCGTATTAAAGCTTACAATGCGAACCGTCCAAGATCACCTGTTCTGATACTATAGGATCACCACTAGAGGAGGCCTTTTTTTTAGGATTGCTCTTACTTTTTTTTTGCATGTAGTAGCAGACGAGCCACGGTCCATCTGATGGTAAATGGTAACCGACGCCCATGGACTCGAGTATACCGAGAGTATTGTCAAGCCGCTGCTCACCAATTCATTTCACAGATATGAAATGAAATATAAACGACTATCTCCTGCTACAGCCAAAGCGCAACGATGTGCTTCATGGATGGTCACACGGGAGATGTTGGTACCAACCCGCTCGGGCCCGATAGCAAGTGAGTTCTCCCACTTGGTACCCAGCCCTACCACCAGTCATGCAATGGATGATAATTGCTACTTTCCTTAGTCGCCTTATACGACAACCGTGGGAAACAATGGGGTGGTGACACTTGTATTCTTAGTCCGTCCACAGACATTTTTTTTTTAAAGCGTAGTATTTACAAAAAATACTAGGAATTTTTTCGATAATAACTTAGTATTAAACACAAAGTGAAAAATGTGAAATCGAAAATAACAGTCAGGAGCAGGATTTGAACCTGCATCTTCTGGATACCGTCCAGATGCTTTACCAATTCAGCAATCCTGACAATTGCTCCTGACTGCTAACTTCGATAACACATCATACTTAACGTCTTTGGGTGACGCCTTAGTAATTGTAATATCGTTGTTGATTTTTTGCTGACGTTACTCTTAGATAACAATACAGAATACCCTCAAATATCTACTCGCCCATGCAATTTAAAAGATAACAACCTCAGTTCTCCTACACCTTTTGGCTGGTAAAGTAGGTACACAATATTATTTGCGATTCGGGTTTGAGTTTTGTTTTATTAAAACTTTTCGTTTGTGTTGCAAATAAGTTTTTTTGTTGAATAAATAATCATCACGGATTATTTATTATGTGCAACATTACCGTGGATTGAACTGTTTTGTTTATGAACAAATAACTCGGGCTGTTTAATTGTGCAATTAAATTTACCGCATAAATTGAGTGGTGCAATTGGTGTTAGTTAGCAAATATTAACAAAAATATACAAATATATTGGCTTTGTTTTTGGGGAATTCACGTAAATATTTGAAAGTACTTCTCGTATCTTTTGGCTTTGCTTCTTATCTATAATACTATATTCTCGCGAGTATTGCCCTACCCGTTGTCCTAGGTGACCTGTTGTCCTAGGTGACCCGTTGTCCTAGGTGAGCGACGCGACCCGATGCTACGCGATGCGACGTATTGCGGCTAGTACTTTAACCGCTTTGCGTCGCGTTCATATTAGGCGACAACGTAGGCCATACAAGCTCTATTTGATATTTTCGTATCGCGTCGCGTAGTATTAACGCGTTTGTCGCTCACCGAGGACAACGGGTTAGCGGCAACACACTACCCTAATCGCGTCGGATGATTTTGAGACAAACAATTCCATATTAATTTATTTTGGCCGTGTGGGGCCGGCTTTAGAATTGTCCCACCCCTCTCTACCCACGGGAGTCGTAAGAGCCGACTGAGGGAATACCCGGGGGAGTGGGCAGCAGCACTCCCTCGAGTATTAACAACATCCACTACGATCGCCAACCCGCCTGCCAAGTGTGGCGATTACGGCATTATCCCCCACCCGCACGTTGTGGCGTTCTCTTGGGGAGGCCTATGTCCAGCAGTGGGCGTTGAAAGGCTGATGGATGGATGGAATTTCATATTGAAATCAAGGTGTCGTTTCGACAAAATATTTGCAAAATATTTGCCACTATAAATAGCAGGGATCAAAAGGAATTTACACTCACCAAGGACATTAGTCTCGGGTTTGGTTTTATGGACCCTTGATTTCTGGTTGAAAATCGCCCTCAACCCTTTGTACTTCTAATGTAATGCTACCTTGTTTGATAAATTTAACACTTAGGGATGCGGGCAGTACGAAATTTGTAAAAGGACGTGAAATTTATGTAGAATTCTCCTTTGAATAGTTTAAAATTGTTTTGCAATTACGTGTCAAAATTATACTAGGATGATGACAAAATGGTTATGTGTTCAACCACTAAGTATGTATGTATGTTCATTATATTCAACCATAAATAGCTAACTACTTTTCAAAATTTGACAAATGAAATATTAATAGCGTCTTGATCGTTTTGGCCGGCCTTACAGTGTATTGTTAAGTGAACCACCCGTGTTTATGACTTGTCATACGACCACGACTATGCTTTGAACATCTCTGTCTGTGTAGTGAAAGGAAATGTATGGGGTATCTTCTGTGATATTCATACTACAGAGAGTGATATCGACCATTAGGTATAATTACAACATTAGCCCAAGTTTTGTTTATTCGAATCCAGCACAGTACACCACTTGTGTGATCAACAAACGATTGATCTTACCGTGGGTGTATTTTTGTCCTTTAAATTGTATATTTGTAAGGACCCTTGCGATACAAGAGATATTGCTTAATGCAGATTGTTTGGTAGACCCTTGATTGTCCATCTCTCAGAAGATCAGCTGCTTGAAGCAACGGCAGGTATCCTAATGTTGGATTTCATGTGGTGAGTGAAAGCACCGGAGGTCTGGCCCCCTCATTTTCTCATTACTAATCTTCCTCTCGAACTCCTGTCTCTTACCTTGAAGTTGTCGATGTGGTAACACTGGTATTGCTAGCGTCTATAAGCTGACCACTGCTTTCCGTCGTTGTATAAAACAAATACCTTTAAGAATGAAATTTTTAGTCGGGTTTTAGTTTATCATAGATTCTAAATGAGGATCTGCTAAGACTCAAACTCAAGCTGTACGAGTAAGATATACCAATATATCAAAATAATCTTTATTTTAAATAATTTCTATTGACATAACTTTTTAAACTTACACATTAGAAAGTTCTGCTTTTTAAGTTATTCCATAAACGGACTATCAATTACGCAGAAATGTGTCTATACTACACATTATAAAGCTGTAACAGAGCAGTGTCTGTACATTTAAGATATTCAAAAAAAATTACTGTAATAGGCTGTAAATGACTGTAATATATAAATGACTGTAAACGACTGTAATATAATAAAAAGACTGTAATATATAGACGTTTCCAAACATAAAAAAATGTAGAATTTTTGTCTGTTTGTTCGTTAGTGCATCACGCAAAAACTACGGAACGGATTTTGATAAAACTTTTTTATTTGATAGCTCTTAATTAGACATAAAAAATGGTGTAAGTTTTATTCCGCTACTATATCGGGAACCTGATATATAAGTTAACAACTAGCTTTTGGCTGCGGTGGAGCCGCGGGCAAAGGTTAGTAAAATATAAAGCTGTGTAACAGAGCTGTGTCTGTATATTGCACGCCTCATAAGCGAAGCGTTGATGTGTGTTCTACTCCCGGTTAACACGGCACACCTGATTTTTCAAACTTAAAATGTCTCTATTTATCATAAAATTGAACTTGTAAAATAATATCTACACACACACATAAAGAACAAACACTATTTTTAACACTACTGATATTTTTGATGCCATTTTTGTTATTTAAACTAGTTAAAAAACTGTTTGAAAAAAATCTGGCTTGGACGTCCGTGAGTCTTAGGTAATGTATGTTAACACAATAACGACCAAAATACTTAATTAATCGAGTCTTTTTTTTCGTTTACGAATTATTATGACTAGGAATAGAGCCCTATTACTTTTCACGTTCTGATTCGATGTGGTTTAATTGTTATTAAATAAACAAAAAAGTACTGAATATTTACGGCATTTACGCTCGACGCGACACTAAAACCAGCGCCTTTCATGAGAACTTTTTACGTACGCATAGCCAGAGCCACCGGTGGTTTTACTATCGTCAACAGACGCCGTTCGCCCGGTCGGTACATTGTTTTTTGTTAAAAGAAAGTTCTTACCTTTGCTTGACGAACTGATGATATTTGTCAAGTATAATAACTATTTTATCCATAACAATAATTAAAAACACTAAACACACGTAAATAATAACACTCCAACGTTATACTCGTAAAACACGAAAAAAACATATTTTACATTTCACAATTTTTTTTGCGTGGTCTTGGCGTCACGGTGTTTTCACTTATAACAAAGTATAAAATTATAAGGCAACCAAGTTAGTAAGATAAATGGTTTAGAGATTTCTTGTTGAACTCATTGATTTTTAAATAAGTCGTATAATATTGTCCAAAGTTGCAATTTTCTATTGATAGATTTCGCTATTTTAAAGTAAAAGAGATATTGACAAATGCCGCCCTAGATGTCGCAAGTGGCAATTTTAGATGTATTCAGTTGCTGTTGTATATATAGAACCACACTATTGCTTTTTTTTGTAAGGAAACTAGCGATGTCTTTTTGTTTTCTTAAATTGTTTTTGTTTACAGTTTAACAAATTATTCAATTTTACATGTTTATATATATTATATGCACTTATGCAGGTATATATGTAAACTATATATGTATGGCCGTGTGGGACCGGCTTTAGAATTGTTCCACCCCTCTCCACCCACGGGAGTCGTAAGAGCCGACTGAGGGAATAACGGAGGAGTGGGCAGCAGCACTCCCTCGAGTATTAACTACATCCACTGCGATCGCCAACCCGCCTGCCAAGCGTGGCGATTACGGCATTATCCCCCATGACGGGACCGCTCGTTGTGGCGTTCTCTTGGGGAGGCCTATGTCCAGCAGTGGACGATGAAAGGCTGATGGATGGATGGATATGTAAACTTATGGATTGTTGTTCTTACTAATTGCCAGATGGCGCCTTGCAATATAGAAGTACTTCTTAAAATTAGCGCTAGATGGTGTATAAGACATGAAACCCACATTAGTACTTTTTGAAATTAGACGCTATCTATGTGATTTATTGAAAACTACTTAGTAAAACCAATACATTATTAGTTACTTATCAAATAATCAATTTTATTGTGAAAAATGAAGATTATGAGGCGTGCAGTTTTGGATTTTCCAAAGTATTTAAGATATTTGAAAATAAAAACTATAGACTATTTAGGCATTTCTGAAAACTATATATTTTTTCTGAATTTTTTGTCTGTTTGTTTGTTCGTACATCACGCAAAAGCTAGTAGAAGGATTTTTGTTTGATAACTCTTGATTAGACTTAAAAGCTGGTAAACACTGCTTTAAATCCCGCTACTATATTGGGAACTGGAGATATAACCGACTAGCAGAGCAAAGCTGCGAACAAAGACTGGTCTATAATAACAATGTTTTATTCTCATTACCGGCTTTAGAATTGTCCCACCCCTCTCTACCTATGGGAGTCGTAAGAGCCGAAATATCGGGGGGAGTGAGCAGGAGCTCTCCCTCGAGTATTTACAACATCAACTGCGATTGCTAACCCGCCTGCCAAGAGTGGCGATTACGGCACCCCTCTCCCTAATATCTTATGCATCTCTTCTTTAATATGTTTCCTATCCACCTCCTATCCCTTTCCTTGGAGATGAAGACGCGTGATTGAAGCCAGCGTCTATAGGCTACAGTAATTGCTTGCCATCAGGTCCGTAAGCTTGTTTATACATCATAAGTGTGTTAATCACGCATATGATGTATATGATGTTAAGGTGTTACCGCACCCTGTGGAAGTCAGCAACACCAGAGGTATTTCTTTCGTTTTACCTACAGGAAGTGGTAGGAAATGAAGAAGAAACATGATTAAAGGATTTAGGGGCCTCTGAAGCTTTCTCTTTTCTATACCTATAAAGCTGTAACAGAGCTGTGTCTGTACATTTAAGATATTTGAGAAAAAAATACTGTATTAGGCTATAGCACACCTAACACAAAACATCTGTTTGTTTGTTCGCGCATAACGCAAAAACTTCTGAACTGATTTTGATGCAACTTTTTCTGTGTGATAGCTCTTAACTAGACTTAAAATCTGGTATACATTTTATCCCGCTACTATTTCGGGAACCTGAGATATAAGCTAAAAACTAGATTCTGCGGCGGAGCCGCGGGCTAAGGCTAGTTGAATACTAAAGTGGGAATACTTACCATTACTATATAGTGAGAGGGTGGAATTCTCCACTCGAGATTTACATTACTTCAGTGGTATACAAGCCTTAGAATGTTGACCTATATTTTGCTTTGGTGATTTTTTTTTTTATAAAAGCTCGTCTCGTTATCCTAAATATTGCCTACCCTCTTGTGATAAGCGCCACCTAATTGGGATCCTCGTTTATTTGGCCATTTAACCTTCAAAATGTCTTCGTACTTTCAGTGTGATTTTAGGACGACACGATATTTTATTCTGAATAAACGTTTTACTTCTTCGTCGACGAAATAACATGAATTCTAAACTCCAAATTTGAATTCTATGTCTTTTTATATAATACGCTAGTAGGAATTTAGCATACGAACCACCTGATGGTAAGCGGTTACCTAATCTTTAGATGCAAGCAACACCACAGACATCGCTCGTGGGTCGACAACTCCTAGGAAAGGGATAAGAAGTGTAGAGAAGGAATAATAAAGTAGAAGGTAGAAAGGATAATAAGGAAAGGATGATAGGGTGGATTTTGTTTTATTTTATTATTTCTTATGTTTTTACTGAAATATTGTTATATATGTTCATCAGGACTATTAAGTATGTTTGTTATGATTGATACCGAAAACGAATTTAAACTGTACCACACACAAACCTTATAGGTTTAAGTGGTTCGTTATGTTATTTCTATAGTGTACTTTTCTTTTTGTTAAATTAAATCGTCGTCATGTCGGACAGACAGCTTGATGTGCTTTGTGTAACAGAGACCAAGCGAAAGGGTAGCGACACCTGTGATCTTCCTGGTGGCGGGTTAGCTCTGTGGTCTGGTGTACCGCAGAGCGATCGAGCCAGCATGGGAGTAGGGGTGTTACTGTCCGCTCGCTTGGCCTCAGGTGTGAAAGACTACGGAATGTTCGATCCCAGACTTCTATGGGTTCGAATAAAACTAGGTGTCACCAGGGTCTTCATGGTTGCAGTTTATGCTCCCGTAGGCTCTCCGGTGGCATCGGATCTAGAGAAGTTCTGGGATAATGTTAGGGAAGTTCTGGATTTGGCAGAAGCTAGTGAACGCGTAATCGTATGCGGAGACTTGAATGGATGGGTTAGGACCAAGCGTCCAGACTTCGAGGACGTGCTTGGTTCATTTGGTGACAAGAGAGTGAATGATGCAGGTAGTCTCATTGCGGATGTATGTATGGAGAGAAACCTTATTGTGTCAAACACATTTTTTCAACATAAGGACATCCATATGTATACATGGAGAAGGAATGAACAGAGAAGTATGATAGATTTAATTCTGGTAGACAGTCGCCTCTGAATTAAAATTTTGGATACAAGAGCCTACAGGGGTCGCACTGTCGACACGGAACACTATCTCGTTATTGCGAGATTTAGTGGTCTGTTCAGAAAGTGGAGACCAGTGTCTTCCAGAAGTGGACAAGCTCTCGCCAGTGCGAGAGCGTTTCGACTTCGGAGGGCTTGAAAGAATAAAGATTGAAAAGTTGCAAGAAGAGAGTGTAAGAGCAAAGTATGCAGAGGGTGTCCGTAAACGGCTGACAATGGCAAGTCAGCCGGGATCTGACATAGAAGAATGCTGGAGAGTATTGAAAGATAGTATGGTAGATACAGCGAAAGAAGTATGTGGATGCTCAAAGAAGCATAGGAAAGTGAAAGGTGATGCATGGTGGGATACGGAAGTAGCAGCTTTCGTAAATCGCTGAGTGGTTGGTCAGCTTTCAGAATGAATAAAATAAGGTCTAAAGGTGGAGATATTCTTACGCAAACACAAGATGTGTTAAGCCGATGGAGTGAATATTTTGGAGATATGTATGTGGATGTTCAGGGTGATGCTGGTGCCACATGTGGTCTAACAGATCAGCATTCGGTACCGGCATCCTCTGACGACATTAGTATGGATGAAGTTGAATGGGTGATTAGAAGTTTGAAAAATGGTAAGGCAGCGGGTATTGATATGGTGTCTGCTGAGATGATCAAGCTTGGAGGCTCATGTGTCTGGGAATCCTTCCTGATGCATCTCAATTTATGTTGGAGCTCAGGAATGGTTCCCAAGGACTGGAGAAGCGCAGTCATCGTGCCCTTGTTTAAAAACAAGGGTTCACGTTATGAATGTGCAAACTACAGAGCCCTAAGCTTGACCAGTTTGGCAGCCAAAGTGTATGGTAATATTATTGAAAGAAGAATGAAGATGGTGTCTGATGAATTTTTGTGTGAGGCACATGGAGGTTTCAGGTGTGGAAGAGGATGCAAGGATCAAGTGTTTGTTCTGCGCAACATTGTGAAGAAGCATTTGGCTGTAGGCCAGAGGGTTTTCTGCAGTTTTGTGGATTTGGAGAAAGCATTTGACATTGTTGTACGAAAGGAACTTTGGGACATTTTGCCGTAGTATGATATTGACGGTAAACTGCTACAAGCAGTGCAGTCCAACTACATGGACTGCAGAGCTTGTGTGCGGCTGGATGATGGAATGTCACCCTGGTTTGATGTCAATATCGGCGTTAAACAGGGCTGCATTCTATCAGCCAGACTGTTTATCATATATCTGGATAAATGTCTACAAAGGTTAAATGAAATGAATGTGGGAGTTCAGATGGGCGACTCAGTGGTTAGGTCTCTGCTATATGCAGAAGATGCGTTTTTATTAGCGCAGTCCGCGGCTGACCTACAAACCCTAGTCGACGTAATTGCAGAAGATTGTAAGAAATGGGGCCTACGTGTGAATGTGAGCAAAACAAATGTAATGGTTTTTGAAAGAGAAGAAGCCAGAACAGATGTTAGAGTAGCAATAGGAAATGGTGTGCTAGAACAAGTAGATGAATTTGTATATCTTGGATGTGGATTCAGTCGGAATGGAAGGTACACCACTGATGTAGAGAGAAGAGTGAATGCGGAAAATAGAGTGAACGGAGCATTGGGACAACTTCTCGGCAGCCACCACCTCAGCCAGAAGGCACGTGTTGCAATACACAACGCAGTGCTTGTCCCAACGTAATAACGTTAACTTCTCCAGTCGAGCTGGCACATTCATGCTTTTTTTATTGCATATAGTGGCAGACGAGCCACGGCCCATCTGATGGTAAATAGTAACCGTCGCTCATGGACTCTTAACTATACCGAGAGTATTGTTTGCTACTCACCATTTCATTTCACCGATATGAAATGAAAGAATGAACGGTTATCTCCTGCTATAGCCAAATTAAATGAAGTATTTATATTCTAAACGCCCATGCGGACGAAGTCGAGGGCAGAATCTAATGAAGTATAACCATCCATCCATCCATCAGCCTTTCATCGTCCACTGCTGGACATAGGCCTCCCCAAAATGGGGGTTTTACCATAATCGTCACGCTTGGCAGGCGGGTTGGCGATCGCAGTGCATGTTTTTAGTACACAGGGGAACGGTGCTGCCCGGTCTGGTAATCCCTTAGTCGGCTTTTACGACTCCAATGAAATATATATTAAGGGTTATATAGTACGAAACCCTTATATAAAAAAAATAACTTTATTTTTGTTGATTTATAAATCTATCCTTGTTGTCTATACATTTTGCCACCAATTAGGAAGATCATTTAATAATAATCTATACCTATATATATAAGCGATTTACCACTCACTGACGATGAGTCAGAATCTCCAAAACCATACGTCCGATAGACTTGAAATTTTGCATAGATTAAACTTTTTCACGACGTAGACGCTCACTAAAAAATTATTTTACGAAACTCTTATCCAAAATAATATATATTTTTATCTATTATCGTATTCAGACTTCTACACTCATTAACACAATAATACAACTCAAACGTCAACCGTTGCTATGGTAACCATTGATTATGGTTATTGAAGTACTATCATGCTAAAATTTGTTTTTTAACAAAATAATTTTAGTTATGTGTATGAGTTAAAGAGTATTTGGCATTAGTTTAATAGTTTTTTTAAAGACTTATTTTAGATATTCCGATTTCTATAATATTTCAATTGACATTAGTTTAATAGTTTTATTAAAGATTTTTTTTATATTACAAATTATTTGTGAATGTGGCAAAACGGAACTCTAGTGCGATCGGGATTTGAACCTACATCCCTTCCAATCTGGGGAAGTGCTCTAAACCGCTAAGCTATCGCACTGACCAATGGCCACACCCAATCTCCACATCACATTTGCCTTTACGACCCACGCCACCTATCAGATGCAACGTATTTTGACCAGATCGAAGGCCAGGTTCAGAGTATTCAAAACCAATGAGCATGCATGAAAGCGCTGATGAAAGTAGATGAAGCAAAAGATGTGTGTCAGGATTGTAGCAAGTGGAGTGAAGTGGTCTCTGCCTACCCCTACGGGAAAAAGACGTGACATGTGTATGTATAATTCTATAAAATAATAACAACTTTTAACTGCGTGCGTGAGCGTAATGACACTATTCAGAAAGAACGAGAGGAAAAGAGACAGTCAATGAGAATTTCAAAAGAGATCTTAGTATCCTAGCATGTTGATACGTTGCGGCTGGTCGGGCGTTGAAAGCGTAAGCTGCACTCATTTATAGTGGACACTTTTAGTGACTAATTTTGGATCTTCTCTGTTTTATACATCAACTGTGGTGCAGCGGTAGCGTAAGCGACTGCTGAACATGAAGGCACGGGTTCGATTCCCGGGTCGGGCAATGTTATTGAGCTTTATCGTAAAAAGAAAATTCTTAGTGTGTCAATGTGCCCGGTAGACGGCAATAGGCTCGCCCCCTATTACGTGAGACTTAAACATAGCTGGCGAATCGTGGGTGTAATACACCTCTGCCTACCCCTTCGGGGAATACAGGCGTAATGCTATGTTTTTGTTCATAGATCAATGTTTATAACACATAATTATAATAGGCTGTACGGCTTGATGGTGTGTAAGACGGTAAGTTGGCCACACCCTTTTTTTTTGTTAAGGTGGGATTTGATGTTCCTAACCGCACATCCCGTCGTTCGGGGCAACGAACAGGGTAGTGTGGGGCCCTCACCCACTAAAGAAACCCGCCATGTGCCGTCTCTCCGCCTTTATTGGCGGACCACCGGAACCATATTACATTCCTTCAGTGGTAGTTGGCCACCCCCTGAGTGTTTGGCGTGGTAGCCTATAGACCAAAGGCAACCTTTGCGAATAACCCCACGAACAGCTATAGTACATGAAGAGGAATGATGATATAGAATACACGAGGAAGTGGTCAGTTAAAATAACAGGCAGGGAATGAGAGGGTGGTTTTATAGGTTTCTAATTTAGAGATAGAAACACACATATTTAGACTTATTTTGAGTTGGGGCTGATTTGATGCTAGTTCTACCATCATTTTTCGGATTTCTCCTCTTGTTCCACTGCTGGGCACAGATCTTCTATCGGAGCGAAAGGAGCTTAGTGTATAAACCACCACGGCAGTCCAGTGTGGGTTAGCAAACTTCACAAACCGTTGGGATAGCAAATTTCCCTACAATCTTTCATTTGACCGACTTACACAAATGGCGGAGTGGTTTAGATACCGGCCTCCCACCAGAGTATTGTGGGTTAAATTCTCACACAGGACAATTCTTTGTGTGATCCACATGGTTGTTCTAAATCTGTGTGTACTTTGTGTCCGTGAAATTTTTATGTTTTAATTCCTCCGCGATTCAAATGCAGGTTGTTGTCTTTAAAATAAAATGATAATTTGTAAATATACATAATTTGGGCAATACCAAGAAAACTCACATTACTTGCTTTTATTAAGTGAAAACAGACTGGCACTTCAAAACAATTACTTGGTTTGTAAATAACGAAATTACTTATTCTATAGAGTTAGGTAGTTTGCAGCCCTTTATCGTTTGAAGCGTAAGCAAATAGGTTTATCGCGGTCTTTCAAGTTGATACGATAATAAGACTGTTGGTAATATCAGCCTAAATGAGACTAGTTCTTCTTTAACTGTAAGAAGTTTTAAGTTTTATTATACATTATTTCATTTGAAACAAACACAGTATGTTTTGTTAGTAATATTTGTTACCTGTAATTTATTGTAATGTAAAAAGTTTACCGAACTTAAAATAATAATAATAATAAGTTTTAATAAATTATATTTGTTAACTTATTAAGTCTAAATTACTAAATTAATGGAGTGCTCCATCCTTTTAAGTTTAACAAAACTTGTGACAGAAATTCCCATGATTACTTAAATATTATGACTAGTCTTTTTTTTTATTGCATGTAGTGGCAGACGAGCCACGGCCCATCTGATGGTAAATGGTAATTGTCGCTCATGGACTTAACTATACCGAGAGTATTGTCTAGGCGCTGCTAACCATTTCATTTCACCGATATGAAATGAAAAAATAAACGGCTATCTCCTGCTACAGTCAAAACGCAACGATGTGCTTCATGGTGGTACCAACCCGCTCGGGCCCGATACTAAGTGAGTACTCCCACTTGGTACCCAGCCCTAACACCAGTCATGCAATGGATGATAAGTGCTTATTTCCCTTAGTCGCCTCATACGACACCCGTGGGTAAGAAAACACACGAACAAATCTATTGGCTTGACTAGAATTAGCAGGTCCTATGTGTATTTTTTATTTTAGTTTTCAAGACAAAAGCCGCATTAGGAAATAATCTTTGTATCATCGATAATCTTTAAAAGTATACAATTGACTGCATAAATGGCGGAGTGGTTTAAATACCGGCTTCCCGCCTGAGTGGTATGGGTTAGATTCCAATACCAGCCAATGTTGTATTCTTTACAAATGGTTGTTCTGTGTCTGGGTGTACTTTCTGTCAGTGAAATTATGTTTGTAAAGTCCCCCGCGACACAAGGATGTATGATACAAGGTGCAGAGTATTGTCTTGTAAACTAATAAAGAAAAATGCCTGTTATATTAATAAATAGATAGTATTCTTGCCGTGCCACAAACAAAGTGTGGTAATGCGGCCATATGTAATATGGACACATTGTATTCGGTTAAATAAGTAATGCACAATACACCATTCATTTCAAGTTTAGTAAAGACCTTAGTAATTTATTATTTACTATATAATAATATAAAGAAAAAGAAATGGAAACTAAAATACCAAAAATATTAATCAGTCATAAGTTGACCAATTTAGGTACATAAAGCCGTAATGAACTTTACAGTTAAACCTTTCTCAAGAATCACTACACCACTAGTGAAAAACTCAATGAAAATCAATGCAGTAGTCATTGCCTTCGGGAAGACGGCAGGGGTCTCTTTTTTATAAAATGTACACATATACACGGTAATTTTTTAACCAGTGCGCAAATTTTGAGAAAATGAACTTATGCAAATTTTAATAAACACATATTTTTTTATTGTGATATGTCTTAGCACTAAAAACAAAGTTATCGCTAATGAATGGTGCTTTTGACACTGTGAACTTTTGACACAGATTTGATGGTCACACGACCCGCCCGCTTCTGTAAATACCTTCGTCGGCGCGCTCGTTCAATGCACCGACGCGTAGGTATCTATGCGGGTTACTGACTGCTAATTTTATTAGTTTCTAACTAAACTTTTTAAGTTTAAGTCGTGACCTGAAGGTATTTGCAAGAGTAGTTTCGAGCTGCTCGTAAGAATGGTGTCCATATTTTACTGATTTCAAGCCAGATACAAAAATATATTAAAATTCAGATTTAAAAATTAACATAGCATCACGCTTGCATTCCCCGCAGCGGCAAGCAGAGGTATATTACACACCCACGACTCGCCAGCTATGTTTTAAGTCCCACGTAATAGGGGGCGAGTCTATTGATGTCTACCGGGCACATTTCCAAACTCCGGGCTGCTACTGAGAATTTTTCTTTTTAGGAAAAAGCTCAATAACATTGCCCGACCCGGGGATCGAACCCGAGACCTCATGATTAGCAGTCGCATACACTACCGCTACACCACCGAGGCAGATTTAAAAATTAATATAAATGTGTTCTATTACTGATATAGAACCAAAAAAAAATTTGCGCACTCGTTTAAAAATTACCCTGTACATGTTAAAGTTCAGCCAAATGTTAAAACTTTCATTTGGTACTAACACCAATGCTAAAGAAATGAAGTGGTAAAGTGTGAAAGCCTTGTTCTACCGGCATGAATGGGCTGACTCAACGTTTAACTCTCACTGAAGGTCAGCTTGAAACAATTCTAGGTACAACAGTGGTACGTAGGTAGGTTGTATTTCGTATGGTGAGTAAGTGTCGAAAGTCTAAACCCATCATACTCTACCTATTATCATTACTGTCCAACTCCTCCTCAACGCGTCGGTGAAACCGTGGGGCTTTCCCGCATGAAATAAACCCGCCATGAGGCGTCTCTCCACCTGTACAGGCAGACCGCTACACACACATTTTAGGAACCAAATAATCATAGTAATCTATGTGGTGACGGACTAAGAATACAATTGTCACCACCCCATTCTTTCCCACGGGTGTCGCATAAGGCGACTAAGAGAAATAAGCAATTATCATCCATTGCATGACTGGTGGTAGGGCTGGGTACCAAATGGGAGTACTCACTTGGTATCGGGCCCGAGTGGGTTGGTACCACCATCTCCCGTGTGACCGGCCATGAAGCACATCGTTGCGTTTTGGCTGTAGCAGGAGATAGCCGTTTATTCTTTCATTTCATATCGGTGAAATGAAATGGTGAGCAGCGGCTTGAGAATATTTCCATTTACCATCAGATGGGCCGTGGCGTGTGCCACTACAAGAAAAGAAAAAAAAGAACTGCCTCCGATCAAAAATGCAATAGATTTCGCGTCAACCCGAATAATACGTCTCGGTATATACGCACTTGAGAAGTGAGCTCTTATTTGGTTAGTACTTTATTTGTTGCTAAAGCTTGATTTTACAGTAAATGTTATTTGTCTTTTCACTTTTAAGTGGCATTCATAAATTATTGCTTTGCTCGTTTTTTGTGACGAATGACCGTTAATGTAAGATAATATTTTAAAGATTTGTGACTTTATTACTAAGTGCCATTATTATAATCAGGTTGAACTTAAAACTGTTTAAACCTTTGTCTCAGTTCGTTAGTAAACAGATGTAGCTGTATAAGTATATATTCACACGGACAGTTTTTAGCTTGATTTTGTTCGGGACACTGTATCTTGTTATACTATTTCCATTTCTTTATTTTCTCGATGACAGTTCTAATTTGATAGTTATAGTGTTGTGACCAAATAAGTAATAATATCGATCACATATATTTATTATATTTTGAACAAAGACAAATATAACAAAAACATTCAAATATATTTTTCAAGGTGGGAACACTCAATGGCCCACCGCCATTTTGTGTTTGTTTTAATCTGTCACTTGCAACAAGACGGTCGTGCTAGTCACTACATTTCTGTTCGCTGAGTTTTTTCACATTATTCATACGTTACGTTGTGTATTTTGTGTTCCTCTGTGTTGATTGCTGCCCAGCTCCTGTCAAATATCAAAATGCCGAAAGGTCTGTTCTGAAAAGGCAGGCGAGAGAACTGGTGATCAAGGTTCGTAATTGCTTTGAAGCAGAGTATCAAAATGGTCGCCTACTATTAGCACTGTCGCAAGTGCAAGATTGTGTTGCGGCCGCATTAGGAATTAGTGGACCTACTGTTTCAAAAATTACTACCGAAGCTTACGGTACAAGCGGCATGCGGGAAAATAAGCTTCGTACGCCGAAGAAAAAACGCCAACCACGTCGTGTGACATCGGTTGACAACTTCGACACTGACGCTATTCACCGTCATATATATGACTATTACTTGCGCAAAGAAATTCCAACACTTAAAAAACTTGTTGTTTCTTTACGTGAATGTGGTTTGTTCCATGGCCAAAAATCGGCATTAAGCTTTGAAAGTAGTAGTAGTAGTTTTGAAAGAAATTGGATTTCCTTATAAAAAATCGGACAAACGTAAAATATTGATGGAGCGTCACGACGTTGCTAAGGCTCGCTGCGAATTTTTGAGCGAAGCCAAAAAGATATCAGATTGGTCAAATGTTATTTTCACTGACGACACTTGGTTAAATGCAAACCACACAGTATCTAAGAACTGGACTGACGACACCGCCGCTTCCACTAGTTCAGTGTCAATGGGAAAAGGTAAACGCCTTATCATATGCTATGCAGGGTCTACGAAAGGATTCGTGTCAGATGCTTTACTGGCCATTAAATCCAAGAAAACTGTGGACTACTACGAAAAAATGAACGCGGAGATTTATGAAGGATGGTTTAAAGAAATGGTGCAATCTCTGGAAGAACCGTACATAATTATTATGGACAATGCTACATATCACTCCAGACAAATTGATAAAATGCCAACGCAGGCCAATAAAAAACAAGAGATAATTGACAGGCTCCAACGTCATGGCGAAAATGTGGATAAAACTTTATTAAAAATACAATTAGTGAATATTTTAAAATCGAAAAAGCCTCCTAAAAAAATATGTTATCGCCGAAATAGCTGCTGAATGTGGTCTTTGAGTTCTTCGACTTCCGCCGTATCATTGCCAGTACAATGCTATAGAACTATTATGAGCACAAATCAAAGGACACGCCGCTCGAAACAATACCCATCCCCCTTTTACGGCAAACAAGATGTTAGATTTATTAAAAAATGCATGTGCGGAATTAACTGCCGAAAACTGGGAAAAAATTGTGAGAAGAACCCAAAACATTATAGCGTCGGATTGGGAAATTCATGTGGCATTCGATAATACAGAAGTACAGGAACTTATAAAAAATGTGTGGGAAAGCTCATCGAGTGACGGTGACGATTCATCAGATTTTGATTAAAATAAATAAAAAAAGATTACCTGTCGTTATGTATTATTTCGTTTCATTGTCGAGTAACCTAACCTATACCTACTTATTTTACAACAGCTTCAAAATTTTTAAAGAAGTTGTCATTATCAATCAAGAATTAATACGTGTAACATCATGTAATGAAATATAATATTAGTTCATAAATTTGTACATAAGTATCTGGCAGTAGTTTAGTTTCTTACATTTAGTAAAAAAATATCGGGTCTGTTATCGTGTTACGTTTATCGATAGCTCCATCCTTAACAGTTTCTCCGACTCTGGTATAACCTTGTACGTGCGTAAGCGTTATATTTTTATGAAATAATGCATACATAATGTAAAAAAGACGCTCGTTCAAGTTTCATCATCGAGCTGTCATCGAGAAAATAAAGAAAGGAAATAGTAGTATAGTATTGATGATTAAAGTAATCTACTTTATAATTGTAGGTTTATACCTTACTATGTGTGTTGACACAGTGTTCTATAACGAAGTTCCATCGGCTTAAGCAAGTAGAGCAGAAAATTAAACAGTTGAGCTTAAACTAAACATTACTATTACCCTTTGAACGGGAGATTATTAGTATTTATTCTGTCTTTGTAATTTCTTACTAGATTCTGACCACCTGCCTAATATACTGTTGTTTAAAACCCTAAAGAAACACGCGTTAATAGCTACTTGAACTAAAAAGTAGAAAGTAATATTATAATAAGTAATAATGATTATAAAAAGCGTGGGGTGTCTGACATTAAATGTTACAAATAGATCTTTAATTATTCAATCAGATGTTTTTTTTATTTTTTAGTAGGTACTATAATATATTTTCCTATTTTTAGACTCAAAAGATTTTCAAAATACTTCTAATTTTAAAAGATCCAATTTTTTTTCGGAGGTATGACGATATGGTCCAGGAGCCGTTGCCTATTTTTTTAGTGATTAATAACAGGCTGAATATTTGTGAGTAAGTTCCGTTCGATGAGACACGCAAATTTTTCTCAGTGAAAAATATTGTAAGAGCATTAGCAGTCGGGAGCAATTGTCACGATGGCTGAATTGGCAAAGCATCTGGACGGTATCCAGGAGATGCAGGTTCAAATCCTGCTCGTGACTTTTATTTTCGATTTCACATTTTTCACTTTGTGTTTAATGTATAGTAGTACTAAGCATGTCAAATGCTAAATATATATATAAAAATATCTAAATATTATTCTAATCAAGTTTAATCGTAATCAAATAAGACAATAAGAAACGATGTGGTATAGAAATTGACTGCTGCGTAGCTATGATAGCGTAATGGCGGAGTATGGAATGGGATCCACGCTAGTAGTTATCTTCACAAATATAAATCTTCCTACAGCATTTACAGCATATTCAATTCTGTGCTCTCCTCATACGCATACTAATTGCATAACTTAGTTCTCAATTACCGTCTTCTACCTACGTATAAGCGTGGAGTTCACTATTACGTATACAGTACTTAAAGTCCTTTATACAGTATAATATAAGTATTTATACTCGTACTATGGTATACATTGGCAACAACCGTTACAGAGATTTTCAATATCACTCACCCGTGGCTAAACGTTGTTTCTGGAATATAGGCATGAGCCCATATTGGGGGCGAAGTTATTGCCTACCGGGCATATTTCGAAACTCCGGGCTGCTACTGAGAATTTTTCTTTTTACGAAAAAGAAAACATTTCCCAACCCAGGGATCGAGTATCTTTATCACAAACTTAGATAATATTTCTTTTAAAATCCAAAACGAATTTAACTATCAAATATCTTGATTTAAATGTTGAATTAAACAAGATATAAAATTGTCCGAAGCACTTTTTTCCGATGCTAAAATCCTCATTCCGATGCTTACAGTTTCTAATTCCAAGTGTATAATTGCAAATGGAAGAGAGCATAAATAATGTTACATGACATCAACTGTACGTTTATTTGTTTATCAGTCTAAGGTTAGCAGTATTCTTAGATGATTAATGCACATTTTTATATCTAAGAAATTATTTTGTCTATTATTTTAAATAATAATTAATAATTTAGATATTTTTAGCATTTGATATGCTTAGCATTATACATTAAACACAAAGTGAAAAATGTGAAATCGAAAAACCTGCATCACCGTCCAGATGCTTTGCCAATTCAGCAATTGTGACAATTGCTCCTGACTGCTAATTTCGATAACACATTCATACTTAACGTCTTTGGGTGACGCCTGCGCCATCTGTCGGCAGTATTTTCATACATTATGCTGAATTGGCAAAGCATCTGTACGGTATCCAGGAGATGCAGGTTCAAATCCTGCTCGTGACTGTTTTTTTCGACTTCACATTTTTCACTGTGTGTTTAAAATAATTAATAATATAAGTACTTTACTTTATTTAAGAAATGGATATTGAATTATGGATGCCACAAAGTGTTTTGATAAGGAATAATTTTACAATTGGTGTGTTTATATGGAAAACAACGTCCAAAATCATCATTTAATATTTCAATAAATTATTATTCATTATTTTTACTGTTAAAATTGAATAAGAATGGTCGTAACTTTTAAGTATTTGGTTAATCAGTAGGTATCTTATATTATGTGTTTCTTTTAATTCCCAACTTTATGTCGATGTTCTATAAATTCGTCAGCAAAAGCCGCTGTTAGAGTTAGGTTATTAATTTTCCTTGTGATATCACGTTCTTTTGCGCTGCTTTCGGAAACTAAAAACTATGCATACCAAACGATGGCCTATATTTTTTTAAATTATGTTATTGTATGTTATGATAATTTTCAACTAAGTTAAGAAAAATATGCGTCTAGAGAGCTTTTATGCTGTACAATGCTTAAATAAATATATATAAAATTAATGTTGTCCCTCTTTAAAAGCTTTAAAAATAAACACTTATGACAGATTTATCTTAAAATACTACCTCACAGTAATTAATAAATGAAAAAAATAATTTCATATTTCACAATTTGATCTAAAACAAAGCATAATTTGCGAAGTTATTTTAATGAATATCATATTTATCTAAATAAATATGATATTACTGACTACACAAAAGACTCAACGTAAAAAAATATATATTACAAAATTTTCCGTAAAAAGAAAAACTCTCAGTAGCAGCCCGGAGTTTGGAAATGTGCCCGGTAGACGGCAATAGGCTCACCCCCTATTACGTGGAACTTAAACACAGCTGGCGAACCGTGGGTGTATATAATACACCTCTGTCTACTCCTTCGGAGAATACAGGCGCTATGTTTATTTTTATTTTTGGTTAAGGCGGGAAAAATATACCTTCCGCACACGTTGTTCGGGACAAGGAAAAGGTGTGGGGTGCTCACCCACTAAATAAACCCACCGTTTGTCTCTACGCGTGTACTGGCGGACCACTGGGACTGTGTGGAACTGGAAATTCAATAGTCCGCCAGCGGTGCAATTTTAACGTTAAAGATGACACATTTATTACAACAACTAGCCAAAAGCTAGTTTTTTGCTTATATCTCAGGTTCCCGATATAGCAGCGGGATAAAATGTATACTAGTTGTTGCAAAATTAACAATGTGTGCGCATGAAACTACCTTTCAGGTAATTTAATTATGCAACATTGAATTATCAATAGATATAGTATAACGTATATACTATATCTATGGATAATTGATGAGAATTATCAATCAAATAACAAACCTTTAGTAAAAAAGAGCTAGTAAGTAGCTTATAAACGCCATTTTTTTATAATCGCCCCTCGGAATAATGTCTTTACTTTATCTAAAAGCTTTTAAGAAACAATATTTCCTACTTTTAGTAGGCAGATTCTTACTGCACCCAGGAGACCATTTTGTATTTCTTAAATATTAAAATCGTCTTCATTTTCTGTTTTCATATTTTCACTTACATGCAAGCTCAGCAGCACAAGTCGTTCGTGAAACGGTTTAGAAATATAGTACCTCGATATTGAAACCATGAATGGCAGATCCGTCCGTGTGGTGATGACCTAAGAATACAAGTGTCACCACCCCATTCTTTCCCACGGGTGTCGTATGAGGCGACTAAGGGAAGTAAGCAATAATCATCCATTGCATTACTGGTGGTAGGGCTGGGCACCAAGTGGGAGTACTTGAGCCCGAGCGGGTAGGTACCATCATCTCCCGGGTGACCGGCCATGAAGCACATCGTTGCGTTTTGGCTGTAGCAGGAGATTCAGACCCGTTTATTCTTTCATTTCATATCGGTGAAATGAAATGGTGAGCAGCGGCTTCACAATACTCTCGGTATTGTTGAGTCCATGAGCGACGGTTACCATTTACTATCAGATGGGCCGTGGCTCGTCTGCCACTACATGCAATAAAAAAATTACTTACAATCAACCGACTGCCGCGCATCTGGCATCAATACTAGTAAAATATAATATTAAAAGTTGAGGTGTTTAAATTTAAAAGAAAAATCTGACGAGCATTTTCTTTTGTTTCAGGTGGCCCCGAACAAAATTGAATTCATTAAATCACCTGTCAATATAATAGATTTTATAGCTACACTTAGTTTTTACATGGACGTTGTGGTAGAATTGACAGTGGTGAAGCGATATATGGATAAAGCAGATATCCTAGAGTTTATCTCCATCATCAAGATCCTGAGGCTGTTCAAGCTCACGAGGCACAGTCCAGGGTTGAAGATACTGATGCACACGTTCAAGGCGTCAGCAAAAGAACTGGCACTTTTAGTGTTTTTTTTGGTTCTTGGTATTGTGATCTTCGCGAGCTTGGTGTACTACGCTGAAAAATCACAAGTAAGTTTATCATTATTTGTATTTTATTAAAATTTACAATTGAAAAATCTATACGATTCTAAAAATACTAAGAACCTTTAAGACATTATTTTGATATGTTTCTTAAAACAAACCACGAAAACCATGTTTTCGCATCTGGATATCTATTATTTTTTATTAATAAAAAGTGTATCAGTAAAGATTATGTACAAATCTTCTTAAAAAATATTGAAACAACACTTAGCAATATATTCGTTCAATAGTATAGAAGAAGTCTGGGACACAAAAAAAGCTGATAGTGATTTTGTTTTATACTATTAAAAGATTTGTATCTATTGATATTAAATTAAGATAGAACTTAAGAATCTTGTCTAACCTCTTCTATCTCCCACATTCAGTATACATAAAATCTATAGTACAAAAATGTATCCAATTATACGATGTGGTAGCCCTACAATAAACAGTTCTCGAAGATATACGTCTTCCACTACTTAAAGTGTCGATACCGATATCTTGAACCACTTAAAGTGTCGATCTTTCGACGTTTATTGGCCTCGGGACGACGTGTTTTGGATCCACCTTCTTGATTTCATCCAAGTACATACCAATACGAAGTCCCACGTCGACAGGATTAATTTTAGCTGCACAATAATCTATTCAGATGTCTCAATGTCTCTGCAAGCCATATTAAACCGTATACCCAAGTGATAAATAAAGTATTTAAAACCTCTTCGACTGTACCTCTGACTACCCTACTCCATCATCAGATCTTGATCACAATCTATTTATAACATATTGATTAAAGCGCTTCCAATGAGCCCAAAAGTAATGCCTCAGCTGTAAATTAGAAGCAGCATCCATTCAAGGTTACTATATTATTTAAAACTGCCTCAGTGGTGCAGCGGTAGTGTGTGCGACTGCTGATCATGAGGTCTCAGGTTCGATTCCCGGGTCGGGCAGTGTTATTGAGTTTTCTCGTAAAAAGAAAAATCTTAGTAGCAGCCCGGAGTTTGAAAATGTGCTTGGTAGAGAGCAATAGGCTCGCCCCCTATTACGTTGGACTTAAACTTAGCTGGCGAATCGTGGGTGTGTATTATACCTCTGCCTACCCCTTCGGGGATACAGGTGTGATGCTATGTTATGTTATGATGTTATTTAAATGTCATGGAAGAAGATAATACTGAATTAAAAATCAATCATCTTTATAAAAGCTACTTACTAGGTTTATTTATTAAGTAAAAAATAGCTTTATTATTTCAACAGTAAGAATACTGGGGATAAAGCCTTCTTTAAAATATAAAAAACTAGATCAAATTCCGTTCAACCATTTGGAAGAGTAGCCTCCAACAGAAACATTTTAATAAATTACCGTTACAATCATTGACCTACCAACAAATGGACCTCGTAACCGCGCTGAAGTGTCCGAACCAAAAGAGAAACAAAACGCCAAAAGAGAAACAATCTCGCGCTACTCTCGTTTGATGGACCGACTTTACTATACGTTCAATATGGCGTACTGTATTGTGAAAACATTAAAAAACTACTCAAATAAAGTAAAAAAGGAATATACACTTTATTTTCTTATTTACTATATTTGAGTAGTTTTTTGCATCCAATGTAGTAAGTTTAATTTTGCAATTAAAATTCATACTATTTGATGGCGCGATTTTTTACACATTTTAGATCTATATTTTTTAGCAATTGACATGCTTCCCCTACTTTTTAAAGTATAAATTATTTGTGAATAAGGAAAATGAGATTTTTTACTAGGAGCGGGAATCGAACCCGCGTCCTTTCCAATCGGGGGAAGTGCTCTAAGGCACTGAGCTCCTACAGATATTTCGATCATCCCAATTTCCTCACCACATTTGTCTTACGACCAACGCCATCTATCGGCAGCTCGGCGGTAGGATAGCTCAGTGGTGAGAAAATTGAGATGATCGAAAGATCGGTAGGATAGCTCAGTGGCTTAGAGCACTTCCCCGAATTGGAAATGACGCGGGTTCGATTTCCGCTCCTACTAAAAAATCTCTTTTTCCTTATTCACAAATAATTTATACTTTAAAAAGAACATACACTGTTATAATGGTATAAGGTTTTAAATTAGAATGTTGAATTTGTATGTATTAATATAGACTGTCTATTGACTAGAGACCCCTTTTTGTGGATTTTGTAGTTACTAGACCCGATGTCCATTTTTATTAGGTCAATGGCTACAATAGATAAAGATTGATGAGATTCGTACCAGTTATAAGAAATTAACCGCCATTTTTGTTCAATTTTGTAACTACTACAGTCCATTACAAGAAATAATTCCATTAACTACATCGGAGACCTCATGAACACAATTTAAAATAGGTAGGTATTTTCCATATTTTGGCACATTTATTCCAACACTCTCAACGTAACGGAAACATCAAAAACATATATCCAATAAAATTTAATCGACTGTCAGTTCACTGAAAACGTGAATCTTCTTCGCAGTAATAAATTCCATTTTGTAATTTGAAAACTCGAATTTAAGTGAACTATACGGGATGCATTCAGTTCATTTCATATATATTATGTTTTCGGGTAATTTATGCGTGAAAACCGCTGAAATAACCCTTTCGAACGAACGGTGGATAGTTATAATACTTATTAATGTTATAAATAACAAAGTGAGTTGGTCTATTTGTTATGCTTTCACGCCGTAACTGCTTAACCGAACCTCACCAAATTTTAAGTAATAGTTCAAATGTGAGATAGCTACTTTTGTATAAAAGAGTGACGTTTACCTATTATATATTCATACGGACCCAATTCTGAATTCCACGCGGATGAAGTTGTATGAAAAATCTAGTTATAATTAATGTAATGATATTGATAGGTAGTCTAGTAGTAAGAACAAGGTAGCCAAGACAGAAATATCGAGTTCGGACTCCAATCTGGGGGGTTAGACGGAATCTCATATCTCACATGTCGATCGTTTCGTGATCACTGTGATTGGTTGAGAGATCACCGTGATTGGCCAATTGATTATTGCGACATCACGCGTCGGTTTCTCTACCAATCACAAGCGAGTCGATACGATGTCGATTGTAAGATATGAGATTCCGTCTAACCCCCTGATGTCATGGATGAACTATATTGTAATAATAGGTCTTTACCTATGAAATTGCCGTTGCCGTACTGGCCATTCCAAATCAAAATAAGTTTTATTTGGTTAAGAATTCTAATTTGAAATTAATTTAAAAAACATGGAATTCTTTTTCCAAAGGTAGTCATTTGTTTATTGATTAGTGTTATGTTTTCATCGCATTTGAATCTTTTTTGTTATCATAAATAATTATGTTAAAAATTCGAGTAATTATGGAATATGAGTACCGTCGAGACAGCAACGCGGCACAAGCGGCAAGCAACATCGACGACGTTTACGGAGCTAACACTTCCTATCCTCTCATTATTATCCTTCCTATACGCTCCCTATTGTCCTTCCTATCCACCTCCTATCCTATTCCTTGGAGATGGCGACGCGCGAGTGATACCTCTGGTGTTGCTTCGGTAACCACTTACCATCAGGTGGGCCGCCACCCATGTAGTAGGTATAAAAAAATGTTTTTGTGAGACGGTGGTATTTCCCTGATCGAGCCGGTCCATTCATGCTGGGATAAGCAAGGCCACCAATAGAATATATAGTGATGTAATTACGTCCGACAGCTTACTCATGTTTATTTTTTCATCACCACACACTGATAGATATTAAATATATACGATACATTATAAATTACACTGTACCCTTTTCCATTTTTTGATGTGAAACATCTAATGCGGAGGGAGGGTAAAATCGGCTGTTAGCGTGGTGACGCTTTTATTGTAGGTACTTGTCCCGTTCAAATCTTGCTAGTTAAATTTGACACACTTCCCGGTTTCCGATTGAGCTGAAATTTTACACGCATGTGTATATCACGTGACAATTCAATATTATGATGACATGTAGCTGATCTGATGATGGAGCTGGAAGGTGGACATAGGAACTCTATAATGAAACGGCGAACCCCATCGAGTTTAGGCTCGTATGATTCGTCTTGCCGAGTACTTTGTGTCTAGATGATATCCAGGGTCTGATGATGGAGCTGGAAGGTGACCACAGTAACTCTGTAATGAAACGACGCAACCCCATCGAGTTTCGAATCATTTGATTCGTCTTGACGAGTACTTTGTCTTTAGGTGGCATCCAGGGTCTGATGATGAAGCTAGAAGGCGGCCATAGGAACTCCGTTATAAAACTACATAACTCCATCTAGTTTGGGGTCGTATGATTTGTCTTGACGAGTACTTTGTCTCTAGATGATATCCAGGGTCTGACGATGGAGCTGGAAGGTGGCCACCTTAGAGTATAAATAAAATAGAGTGCGCGTATCGCTTCGGTCAGTTGTGCCAATTGTAGGCAAATGTGTTATAGGTACATAACTATGGTATATCGCTATTATAGTGACGTTCCATGCGTGACGTAATTTCTGCAAAAATATCGATTGTTTGCCGTGAATTAATGAATTGTATGTTAAATATTCTAATAAATAGCGTAGCGGTAAAACCAAGGACTGCAAAGACAGATTTATCGAGTTCAATCACCAGCCCGAGGTTTTGTACGGCAGACACCTCTGACTTACCAAAGTTATGTGTGTATTAGTTTACAAGTTATCACTGCTCAGTGAGGGATAACATCGTGAAACACCTGGATGCCTGAGAGATTTACTCAACGGCTACGTGCTTGTAAAAACTTGTTAAGTCTGCTAACCCGCACTAGGCCAGCATGGTGAACTACGGCCTAAATACCTTTCAATGTGAGTAAATAGGGTTGGAAGAATAAAGTTTTCAGTTTGCTATGATAGGTATAATTGATACTTACAAATAATTTAAATACCTACCTTAGGTTAGGTTAGGTTATCATTTGATAGCCCGTACCGCGCGGCGCTTAACAAGCTCCGCGCCCAGGGCCCCCCCCTTACGGAGACCCTCCAGCCGGGCTTCCTCGGACGGTTCCCTGACTGCTGGAAGGAGAGGAAGCTCGTGCTCCTGCCGAAGCCGGGACGGTCTCTGAATACAGTCTCGGCCTTCAGGCCCATCGTGTTGCTGGACGAGGCGAGAAAACTCCTCGAGCAGGTAGTCGCTGCCCGCATTGTCCGGCACCTAGGTGTGGTCGGCCCCGACCTGTCCGATGCCCAGTTCAGATTTCGGGAGGGTCGGTCTACGGTCGATGCCATCCTGCGCTTGAAGGCCGCGGCTGCGGAGGCCGTCACCTCGAGGGAAGTGCTGTTGGCGGTGTCGCTCGACATCGCCAATGCCTTCAATAGTCTGCCATTTGGCTGCATCAAGGAGGCACTCCGGTACCATGGAGTGCCCCTCTACCTAAGGCGGCTGGTGGCAGACTACCTCGATGGCCGCAGCGTCGGCCGCAGCGTCGGGAAGGGGACGATGTAAGGAGGGCTATGTCGTGCGGCGTCCCACAGGGTTCGGTTCTAGGGCCGCTCCTGTGGGACATCAGCTATGACTGGGTCCTCCGTGGCCGGCTCCCCCCCGATCATAGGTAGACCATTATTGCCCCTTAAACAGCGTTAATTATTATATTATATTTATTTATGTATTTTGTTGTTACGTCTACATATTTTTGCACTACTACACGTATCAAATGAATAATATAATAGCATACATGTACCTATATTTATATTATTTAATCACCAGATTATTTATTAGACAGAAATAATATTTGTATTAAAAAAATAGGTATCGTATAAAAATAATTGCGATACAACACTATGCCATCGTGAAGAAAAAATGACCGTTGATAGTGTGCAGGGACGATCCGCCCCGCGAGTCCTGCGTACCCCTCTGAGACCCGTCAGAATTTTGCTAAAACAATTAATTTAGTAACTAAATTCTACTTATTGATGAAAAGAAATGTTACTATTCTTTTTAATTTGCTGCAGGGTTTGTTTTTGTAATGAAACTACGCAACCCTATCGAGTTTATACTCGTTTGATCCTTCTTGAGGAGTACTTTGTCAAGTTATGATCATTTTATTTCTACAAAGTAATTTCGATGTTTTCACATCTGCTAGATGTCCCGCAACGTCTAGTTTTTTTCTTTTTAGCTTCGACTCGACTGAAAAAACAAACTGAAAAAACCGTGTTTGCGCTACACATAGGCCCATAAAAAGGCGTCAATACAAACAAAAACTCGGTTCCCCAATGGTGTTATGTTTACTTTAAATTTAATACTTACAAAAAGTATAAAGGATATTCAAGAAGAGGTTTTACTGTTAGTTGGAATAACTTAAAAACCCTTACTTTTTTGGTACAGGCGGGAAAAATGCACCTAACCGTACACCCCGAAGATCAGGGCAACAAACGGGGTATTGTGGGATAAAAGCGTATAAACACCCCGTGTACCAGCCACTGGATGATATTATCATAATGCAAAAAATTATAAAGATGTTTTAAACATCTTTATAATTTTGTTTATATATTTTTCAATTACGCTTAAACGACACAATGGATTTGGATGAAATTGGGAAGAAAGATGTGATATTTGGTTAACATTTTCTTTTCTTAAGCAAAATTTTACCTCCCAGCAGCAAGCGTTTACCAGTAGGGAACACATTTTAATTTTAAACTGTAGTACTTTAATTAGTAAATCAAATTTAATTAATATTTATCCCAAAACTTGAAGGATGTCTAGCGATGCGATGACATACCGCAACCCCCGTCAGTCGCATTCGGGCGCTTGCCAACGTTGGGTTAGTGTCAAAATTTTCTAAAATTTTAAATTTTCTTAAACTTTGACGTTAAATAAGTTGTTTTTGTAATATAATAATGACACAGACTAACAATATCAGTATGAACAAAAGTGTATACCTATGTTATGTACCTACAAATAATTTTCTTTATTTTTTTGTTATTTTAGATTTCACACTTATTTGACACATTAAATATATTAATATCATGTAGTTAATATTTTTATAAAAATATAATTATTAATGAAAGTGTTTTACCTAAAAATAAACCCTTTATTAAATTTACTATTTTATATTAGGTCAAAAAAAAGCAGACACGAGTTAGACACTCGTATGATTCCTCCATTTTTTTTTCAACTTTAGGAATTATAATTGCACCCAAATTTCCAATCACTTCACATAATACACAAAATCTACTACGTTCTGCTACCTAACTGTTTCAGAATAACTCTTTACTTCAGTTGATGTTTAGTTTCTTACATATCAAGACAAGACATCAGAGACCACTTGCAAAAAAAACCTGATGAATCAGTGTAATATAAAAAAGTATAATATTGAGTAGTGAGTAACAAATTCAACATTTACTTCATTCTCTTGTGACGCGTTTGCAGTGGATGATCACTGATCAAACTTTAAAATCTGATACCCATATATGCTTGATATCTTTTTGCAATGGATCCAAATAGAATAAATACAATAATATACAAAAATAAATATGGAGATTAGGTTTTGTATTTTTTCACGTAATCTAGGCAATAACGAAGGAAAGACGCGTCAATTTTACTAACAATTTTTTTTCATCAATGAGCTGCAAATCTCGAAAAACAAAGGCGAAGGTATAAAAGACAGATATGCTCTCGTTGATGTATATGTTGTTGGAGCTTGATGTTCAAGATCTTATGGAAGTTATTTCCAGCCTAACTCAGGGACGGTATCAATTATAGGCAAAGGATTTTGAGTGGTTCCCTACATGGCAATAAAGAATAAATATTGTGCAATTTGTGTCAGTGCCGAAAAGAGAGAGCACGACCCAAATGGACGATGTGTTACAAAAATTATAGAGGATATTCTAGCGCTATGGAGGCAGATATTACATTATCTGTGAAGCTTTTAACGCCTGGAAAGAAACTATGGGGTTATATACGCAAGAACGGCTGAGGGGGGGGGTTTCATTAACTTACGTCAAAATTATGAAAGCAAAATCATACGAAAACCATTTGGAAGAAAAAATGAAGAAGAAAATTGAGAATGTTGACATGAATGATGATCTGTGTACCAGAAATTTTGACTGACGACAAATTTGTGGCATGGCCATTGGAGATTTAGCATTAGAGGATATAAAATAAAACGTTTCTACCAATTTGCCACAACATGACATCATAAAAACAATAAATATACCCATGTTTATAAGCCGAATCTTATATACACGATGAGTTCTTGCATCATGTTGTTCATCGTGTATATAGATATACACGATGAAGAACATGATGCAAGAATTAAGCCCTGTACATGTATTCAGCCTAGATATTTAGATTTAATGAAATTAGATCAACATATTTATAAAATGAAACATATTCATTAGTTAAAGCATCTTTACTTGATAAATATTTAACTACAATGTCACTCCTGTTTGGTCACTGCTCCCACTCCATCGCAGCTATAATTTTATAGCAGATCCTTTCCAGTCATTGCTTCTACCTGTATGCTGCTTCCACTCATCGTTTTAGTAACATACCATTCCTAATTCATTTCATCTAGATGGGTGATTTCTAGAGGTATTTGAAGTCTACTTCACGCTCAAGGCTCTAGTGTTTTCTCTGCTTCGGAAGGTAGGTAGGTTCCTTCTTGCAAGCGATGCGACCTATTCTCGTTAATCCGGTGTGCCGCACCTGAAACGTATACTTGCACACAAATAATATTAATACGTAAAAGAATGTTAAAGTAAGACATACCAAAAAATAATTGTGTGTTATTCTTTGTTACCATCGTAATTTTAAATGCGTGTTCCACTCATGAAAATGAATAACGTTAAACATGTATGTATTATATTGGGAGGCATTTCTTTTCGTTTTTGCATATTATTTTCTTGGGAAAAATTTTTCGATCTCATGAGTGGATCGGCATCTTTGAAATTTAGATGGTGATACAAAAATAAACCCTAATTAATAAAATAATAAAATAATTTGCCGTGTGGGGCGGGCATTAGAATTGTCTCACCCATGGGAGTCGTAAGAGCCGACTGTGGGAATACCGAGGAGAGTGGGCAGCAGCACTCCCTCGAGTATTAACAACATCTACTGCGATCACCACCCCGCCTGCCAAGCGTGGCGATTACGGCACTATACCCCCAATTTGGGGAGGCCTATGTCCAGCAGTGGACGTCGAAAGGCTGATGGATGGATGGAATAAAATAATATACGTATATAATTACGTACGTACCTACTTAACACAATTTGTGAAGTAATTAACACTTATTCTGCTTATTTTTTATATTTATAACCTGACAAAAACATATTTTATATTACATTCATAATTAGTTGTTGTACATTACTACTGAAATAATTTTATACTGTGGGCCTTTAACTAAGCCTTTAATAATTTTATACTGTGGGCCTATAACTAGCCTTTACCCGCGGCTTCACCGCAGCCAAATGCTAGTTTTTAGGTTTTATCTTAGGTTCCCGATATAGTAGCGCAATAAAATGTAAACAAGTTGTTAAGTCTAATCAAGAGCTATCAAACAAAAAAAGTTGCATTAAAATCCGTTCAGTAGTTTTTGCGTGATGCACAAACTAACAAACAGATAAACAGACAAAAAATCTAACAAAAATCGTTTTGTATTTAGACACGCCTATATAGCCTATTACAGTCATTTTCCTCAAATATCTTAAATGTACAGACATAGCTCTGTTACAGTTTTATAATAGTATAGACTAGCCTTTACCCGGGCTCCGCTGCAGACAAATCTAGTTTCTGGGTTATATCTTAAGTTCCAGATAAAGTAGCGAGATCAAACGTGTTTAAATATAACAAAGAGCTATAAAAAATAATCTTCAAAATCCGTTCAGCAGTTTTTGCGTGATGGATGTAAAAACATACATACAAACAGACAGAAAAAGCTTTTAGAACTATGGTTCGAAATTATATAAGTAATATACTTGTGTATAAATTGATTATTATTGCCCGGTGAAGGAAAATATTATGAGGAATCTTGAGATTCTCTCGAACGTGCCCAAGAGTGGCACAACAATATTTGGCATGGCAGTATTCTTGATATTGTTGAGTCTTGAACGGTGGGATTACAACTTGCCATCAGGTGCACCGTGGCCATTTAATGTCAAACATGCAAATATACATTCACGTTTATTATATTGAGAGTTAAATTGCTTGTCTTTAATCGTTATTTTTAAAAATTAATATTTGCCCACAGGATAACCCGGACAACCAATTCAAATCCATCCCCCTTGGCCTGTGGTGGGCCATAGTGACTATGACCACAGTAGGCTACGGTGACCTCGCACCCAAGACTTACCTGGGCATGTTTGTGGGTGCTCTGTGTGCGTTGGCTGGGGTGCTGACGATAGCCCTACCGGTGCCTGTCATCGTGTCTAATTTCTCCATGTTTTATTCGCATACGCAGGTAAGTGCAACTGTTTTAAAGATAGATGAGATACTAGTGTTTTCATTAAAGCACAAGCTTATATTATAAAGAGTGACCCATCGGGTTTGCGTGAAGTGGTGGCATAGGCAGGCCACATCGCTGGATGAACCGTAGGGAAAAAAGGTTTTTGCGTGGCTACCACGTATCTTACTTTTCTGCTCATTAATGAATGCGATCTCTGCAGAAAATCTGTGGAGTTAGGCTGACTGACCGCATTCGTAACGACGACGAGAGCGAGTAGATCTGAAAGAGAGTATCGGTGTAAAGATGCGAAAGAGAATCCTCTGATGGTTCGCACATGTACATATATAATGCTGAACGAGTGATTGATTAAGAAGAAGAATACGAAAGTGGAAGGATGTAGGTAGAGGGGAGACCGAGTCTAACCTACCTAGACCAAATCGGTCATGTATTGAAGGAAGGTGAAGTCAGCAGTCTCCGAAAGCAGAGAGCGTGTATGAAGAGAATTTATTTGTCATTTTTGTGTTTATGGCCTTATAAAACCTTACTTTTCAAACTTATCTATATCTATATACTATTATAAAACTGTAACAGAGCTGTGTCTGTACATTTAAGATATTTGAGAAAAAAAGACTGTAATAAGCTATATAGGCGTGTCTAAACACAAAACAATTTTTTTTATAATTTTTGTCTGTTTGTTTGTTCGCGCATCACACAAAAACTACTAAACGGAGTTTGATACAACTTTTTTTATTTGAAAGGCCTTGATTAGACTTAAAAACTGGTATACATTTTATCCCGCTACTATATCAGGACCCTGAGATATAATCGAAAAACTATAAAATTATTGAAACTAGAATTTATTTTAGAATTTATCTAAAAGAACTACTAGATGGGTTTTGATGCAACTTTTTTTATTTGAAAGGCCTTGATTTGACCTTAAAACTGGTAGACATTTTATCCCGCTGCTATATCGGGAACCTGAGATATAGCCGAAAAACTAGCTTTTGGCTGCGGCGAAGCCGCTGGTAAAGGCTAGTTATCTATACTATTTTAAAGCTGTAACAGAGCTATATCTGTAAATTTAAGATATTTGAGAAAAAAATACTGCATTAAGCTATATAGGCGTGTCTAAATACAAAATGATTTTTTTTAGTTTTTTTGTGTGTTTATCTGTTTGTTTGTTCGCGCATCACGCAAAAACTACCGAACGGATTTTGATGCAACTTTTTTTAATAGCTCTTTTTTTGATAGCCCTTGATTAGACTTAACAACTGGTAAACATTTTATCCCGCTACTATATCGGGAACCTGAGATATAACTCAAAACAAGCTTTTGGCTGCGGCGAAACCGCGGGCAAAGGCTAGTTTATGACACATTTTGCTTCTAATTTAGAAAACTTGAGAGACATCGTGAAATTAATGTTACAGGATTATAATATTATCGTAACAGTTGTCAATTTGCATGCGGCTCATGTAATTTAATTTAAGCAGCGATAGGCTAGTTTTAAACCCAAGAACGGCAAAGACAATAGTATCGAGTTCAATACGGTCCAAGGTCGAGACACGGAACTCAGACTTATCGAGATTTTTCGTAAATATGTTTGCATTCGTTTACAAATTCTCACTGCTTGGTGAAGAAAACATCGGAAAGAAAGGCCTGAGAGATTTTCTTGAGGACTTGTGAAGACTTCCTTGCCCAGGGTCAGCGTGGCAGACTACTACCCGAATCCCTCTCACTCTGAGAGGAGACCTGGGTCTGATAGTGGAACAGTAATGGATTGAGAAAAAGTTTTTTGTTTCGAATTTTATTTTTTTGTGTTTTTTTTTGTTGCTTTATATGTAAAAATTGTGTGTGTACTTATGTACATGCATTATAAGTTATACTTCTTTGGCGTAACAACATAAAAATCTTTTCAAAATTTTTATCTTTCGCCTTATTCTACGTTTGTAGAAAAAACGACACTAACAATAGAAAAAAGGTATTTAATACATTGGAAGTTTTATTATAACGCATTATCTAGTTAAATAAAGTTTATTTAAACATTTTAGATCTATATTTTTAGCAATTGACATGCTCCGCTAGTTTTTAAAGTATAAATTATTTGTGAATAAGGAAAAAGAGATTTTTAGAAGGAGTAGGAGTATTTAAATATTACAAAAAAACTAAAATGTTGACTATAGCTAACTTCAGGGTGTCGGTTTTTCGTGACGGTGTGCGCGCGCATCGTAAAAATTTACTCTCATCATTTTTCCCTAACGCGCCAAAAGATGTATCCATCCGTCCGTCCATCAGCCTTTCATGGTCAACTGCTGAACATAGGCTTCCCCAAAATGGGGGTTTTACCGTAATTGCCACGCTTGGCAGGCGGGTTGGCGATCGTAGTGGATGTTTTTAGTACACAGGGGAACGCTGCTGCCCGGTCCCCCGGTAATCCCTTAGTCGGCTTTTATGACTCCCATGGGAAGAGACGGGGTGGAGCTATTCTTGGTGCCGGCTCCCCACGGCAAAGATGTATAACTTCAATAAACGTTTGATATTTGCAAAACTCCCTCACATACTTACCTGTCACTCCACCATCTCGTAACGGTAGAGGGCACCTACTAAAGCAACTGTATACAAGATCAAATTTGACTTCTCGCAAAGGTATTTAGTTATCTCAAAATATCCGCGCAAGTGGCCCTATAGGCCTATAACCTTTATAAGCTAACACAAGGAAATCTCTTTGACGCGGAATAAAATGCTGTTATGAGTTTTGTTAAGAAATTACGTTTCGACTAATATAATTATTATTGAAAATAATTATTGAGAATGTGAAAATGAAACAGAATTACAATAAGAAAAAAGTTTTATTCCGAAATTGGCCCGTCCAAAACAAGCCTTTTCGAAAAGAAATCTCTAATTATAGTTAGCGTAGGATTAAAAAGTTTGTTTAATTTTTTGTTAAAAGCACAAGAAAACATTAAAGGCGGTAGTTACTTTAAAGAAATAACAACATTATTATCCAACATTCAGTAACAATTTGTGAGACCTTTAAACTTCACTCAAGATTCGTCTGAAATTTTCTAAGTGAGCTGTCTGGTTCAGCTTCAGTTTCTGACATAATTAAATAACAAGATTCGTCTTCAGTTAGAAAATAATAACGCAGTATCAGTGTTCCGGCAAGTTAGGGTAGCGCACGGTGGTCTTTAGTCTTTATCATTAGTGGTTTACACTACCACTACACTATCCTGTTGTCTCCTTAGTACAGTTGGGTGTATGGTTAGGTATAGTTTTGTCTCGGTGGTCTAGCGGTAATGTACGTCACTACAGATTATGAAGTTTTGGGTTTGTTTCCCAAGTCGAGCCAACAAGTAGAGGGTACCCGAAATGGTAAGCCGTCGGCGGACCACTGTAGTAATGTAATACAGTTCCAGTGGCCCGCCACTACAGGCGGAGAGATGGCTCGCGGTGGGTTTATTTAGTGGGTTAGAGCCCCACACTACTCTGCTCGTTGCTGAGCGACGAGGTGTGCGGTTAGGTACATTTTTTCCTGCCTTAACAAAAAAAAAGGTTGAGCCAACAAAATGCAATTGGGTTTTTCCGTCAAGAACTTCACAATAGGAGCGCGAAGTTAGGAAATTGGTGGTGGTTGGCACTTCTGTGCATTGGAAAGCACGTAAAGCCATTGATTCTGCCCTTGATCTCTATTTGGTCGTGTTGGAATATCGCCCCATCGGACTATCTGCTGCGTACTTCGTTAGTGTCTGTTGACACTTTTTGTTTGTACTATATGGGTAGCGAACAAGTATATGGCCCACCTGATGGTAAGTGGTTACCGTAGCCTATAGAGGCTAGCAACACCAGAGGTATCACTCGCGCGTCGCCATCTCTAAGGAAAGGGATAGGAGGTGGATATGAAGGATAAGAAGAGGATAGGGAGGGGTTTGGGCCTCTCACTCACCATAGAAAACACAATGGTAGGCTTAACTACCGTTGTTACACGCTGATCTTTTGTGGGAGGGTGGTACTTCCCCGATCGAGCCGGCCCATTCGTGCTGGGATGAGCAAGGCTCTACAGTTAACTGAAATTACTTTCTAGAGATCATGATTGCTATTTTTTCCTCGAATAAATTAATTTTAGTTCTTAAGTCGAGTCGAGACATACATGGAATAGACTATTAGTAATAGATGATGACACTATATTTATTACGATCATGAATATACCCCCGGTGGCACTAAAAACACCATTATTATGAATTTCATTTGGTTTACCAAAATTTTTATAAAGAAAATTGTGTTGCCTCTGTTTTGAAATAGCCAGGTGCTTGTTGCTCAGTAATTGACATCCAAAATTAAAGGTAAACACAATTTTCTTGACGACTACGCCGGCGGCGTAAATTCTATGAGCGTTTTACAGACTTTTGATTAGGTTGTGGTTGAAGTTTAAGGAAGTATATTTTTTTTTGTGATACGATTGTAGATGATCTATTAAGGGTAAGTAATATATGCTGCTCGTGAACTCAGAAACCCAGAAACACAGTCAAAACATTTCCTACCCCTTAATAAAGACTAATCTCGAGAGAGATACACATTCAAATTAAACCAATCTATGCATGCGGTGTTAATCAGTAATTGATTACTCTTTGTTTTGATCTATGCCATGTAAATAATTGTTTGTATTGTGTGAATCAATTGTTGATTATCCTAAATTAAATAAATATTTTTTTGACGTGATAACGTTTTATAAATCGAGAAACGCCCGGCTGCACGCACGAAAAAAGTTCACGTTCCGAAAAATGTATGGTGATCGATGCAACAAGAGAGCCGCGGGCTGAAGAGCGTCTGCGGGAGAGAGGCAGCCAGCCCACTGAAGCTACCGACCGACATGACATTCTTCGCCCGTACGCGGCCCTGGCAATACGCGTCTCTCAATTATTATATAGCAGCACGCGCGATCGTACCTTTTTATATGTACCATTTGATTTCTATCATTATTACATTGTTTAAAAGTACAAACCTAATTTCTTCATGGCGTTATCACGTAAAATTATGGTCCGTAAACCAACTTTACAGACAACCATATAGTTTTATTATTTTTATTTTTTGATTAATATTCTTGAAATTGTTTTTTTTTATCCGTTCAACTGTTTTTTTTGGTGTAAAACATGAGACTGATATCCGTGACGTCATCAAAGCACCCCAACGGAAGACTAGCGAAAATGTTTCCACCTGCACTAGCCTGAGTTGGGGTCGTTTTGTAACGAACGTCCCTGCATTTTTGTTAGATTTTGTATGTATACCAAGTTTTGTTCGTTACAATAAATATTTTTTTTCTTTCTTTTTCTACTTCTTTCTCTATCCATTTCTTACTTGCTTTCTTTCTTTCTTGTGTAAATTTAGGATCTACCCGTAAGAACTTACATGAAATCTGTGCTTTTATTCTTATGTGACCTCTTCTCAAATCTTCAGGGATAATCGGGTGATAAAGACAATAACCACAGATTGCCAATTTATACACCTCAAGGGAGAAATATTGGAAAATCATGCTTTGAAATTTGGATGTTTTACTATTAATTTGCATCACACCTCGTTTTTCTCATATTTTTTATTGATTATGGTGGCAGACATGTCGCGTGTCACTTGATGGTAATAATAATAAATATTTAGGGACATTTTTCACACAACGTCTGCTGGTCCCAAACTAAGCATAATGCTTGTGCTATGGATACCAGATTACGGATATAATACATATTTATATATTACTTTTTTTATCTAAATACATACATATAATAGATAGAAAACACCCAGACGCAGTTCAAAAATCTGTGTTCATCACACAAATAATTGTCCTGAGTGGGAATCGAACCCACGACCTCGTGTACGGAAGTCAGATACACTACCGACTACGCCACGAGGCCCGGTAAGTAATAACCGCTGGATCGCTATGTAATAAAAATTCTTACTAATATTATAAACTAGATTCTGACTTCAGAATATAAATACGTCATTCTACGGCAAAATAATTATCTGTAAGGAAAAGTAGCTTTCCAGCAGGAACCATTGGTTTTTCCGAGATAAGCTACTGAACTAAATATCCCGAAATTTTACGTACTTTTTTTCGCAGACGAGCCACTGCCCATCTGATGGTAAATGGTAACCGTCACCCATGGACTCAACTATACCGAGAGTATTGTCAAGCCGATGCGTACCATTTCATTTCTCAGATATGAAATTAAATAATAAACGGCTATCTTCTGCTACAGCCAAAACACACTGACGTGCTTCATGACCGGTCATACAAGAGACGGTGGTACCGAACCATTCGGGTTCGATAGCATGTGAGTACTCTCACTTGGTACCCAGTCCTACCATCAGTAATGCAATGGGTGATAATTGCTTACTTCCCTTAGTCGCCTTGCACAACACCCGCGGGAAAGGATCGAGTGGTGGTCACTTGTATTCTTAGTCCGTCACCACACGGACAACTTTTTAGTACTAACACTCCTGCCAGTAACTTCAAACTTACTATTCTGAAATTTTGCCCTTTAACTTAATTACTACACTTACCCTTGCCTAAAGTCAAAAAATAGTTTTAACGTTAAATCTCAAGTTCCCGATGTAGTAGCGGGACAATATGTAAACCAGTTTTAAAGTCTGCTCAAGAGCTATCAAACAAGAAAGTTTCTTTAAAGAATAAATTATTTGTGAATGTGGAATTAGTCCGCTAAGCCATCGCACTAACCAACGGCCATTCCCAATCCAAGACTTAGCAGACTAGAGCACTTCCCCGGATTGTAAGAGTCGCAGGTTTGAATCCCGCTAGCACTAAAGTTCTCTTTTCCACATTCACACATAATTTGTTCCTTAAAGTGTCAAGTGCTAAAATAGTTTTATCAAAATCCATACAATGATATAAAAACAATAATAGTATAGATAAATAGATGCAAGTCCACACAGCTCTAACCTCTTGTTAACAAGGGCAAGTAAAATTATACAGGAGCTTAAAAGTTACATAAAATTTTCACAAATTTTACTGTAACTCGTGGATGTGCCAACTAAAACGTATTTGCCCGAAAGTGTTTTACCAAAATACGATAACACATTAGCTGCAGACTAACTTCATTATTATAGACACAAATTTTACTAAAATCGACATTTATTTTCATGTAGATTTATTAGAATTATGTATATTTTCACTATTTTGCCACAAGATTGTTTATTACCTTGATTAAGACATTTTATGGTACTTTTTGTCATAGAAACTTAGGTACTATTTTGGAAGAGGAGAAGCCAGAACAGACGTCATATTATCAATAGGCAATGGTGCGCTAGAACAAGTTGATGAATTAGTATATCTTGGATGTGGATTCAGTTGGGATGGAAGGTACACCACTGATATAGAGAGAAGAGTAAATGCGGGAAATAGAGTGAACGGAGCATTGGGACAACTTTTCGCATCTGCTACCGTAGCCAGAAGGCATGGATCGCAATATACAACGCAGTGCTTGTCCACCGTTATTATAAAAAAGCAACAGCTAGGTATGCTAAAAGGAGTGTGAGAGTAAAATCAATGCGGTCGAAATACGATCTCTACGAAGAATCTGCGAAATGAGGCTGCCTGACCGCATTTGTAACGACGACGTAAGGGAGCGAGTAGGTATGAAAGAGAGTATATTGTTGTAAAGATGTGAAAGGGAATGCTCTGATGGTTCAAATATGTGAAAAGAATGCCGGACAAGCGACTGGTTAAGAAGATAGGCAATGCGAAAGTGGAAGGATGTAAGTACAGGGGAAGACCGAGACTCAACTACCTAGACTAAATCGGTTATGTTTCGGAGACTCCTGACTCCACCTTCTAGAAGGAAATCGGCGAGCGTGTATGAGCTTCAACAACGAAAATAAAAGCATAGCTTGATGTAGATAGACCCAGATTGTAGACTTTAGCAGTATTTTATCTTAATAATGATAAATAATTTCCACCCTCGAAGCATCCAGCAGTCTGTCTAGAATTCAGGATATAAATACATTAGTCTACGCTACTTTAATATACGAGTATATATCTAAAAACAGCTAGAGCACGAGAACAATAGATTTTTCTAAAATTAAAAGGAACCTTAAGTTTAATAAGGTAAGGTCTTAGACAAAGTTTACAACCTACTACCGCTAGAGTACCAGACTCATGTGTACAGCTGGCACCCTGCACATTAAAGAGAAACCGTGGAATTTCTGGACGCTATTGTAATATAATCTGCCGTTTTTGAATATTTACAAATCATCTATTTACCCTTAGAGATTAATTATTAGCTACAAGGGCTTAACTGCGGTAGTAAATATCTTAAAGTGTAGGCAATAATGTGATCTGGGATTACCAAAAGATTATCTCGAATATTTATAAGGAAATTCTGAAATGCATCGTATCGAGGGGGATTATATTTTATATAAGTAAAATGTTTTTCGATTGCTTATCTGATTTCCGATATGGTATTTAACTTTAAGTTAAACAATATTTGATGTTTTCATAGTTTATGAGCTTCGGTTATGTTCAGTTATTCTGATAGCTGTAATTGGAAAGTGATAATTAATGTAGACGTATTTATTTATATTCTAAGGTTTATGGGGATGAAGTTGCGTGCAGAATCTAGAAAATAATAATGTTATCGGATGTAGGTACCTACTATGCTCGGAAACGGCGAAATAACCAATGATTATATATATCCTTATTATACAGCTATAACAGAGCTGTGTCTGTACATTTAAGATATTTGAGAAAAAATACTGTATTAGGTTATAGGCGGGTCTAAGCATGAACCATTTTTTTTAGATTTTTGGAGGGTAAAACCAGCTGTTAGCGTGGCGACGCTTTTATATTACTTGTTCCGTTAAAATTTTACGAGCACAAGTATATCGCGTAAGAATGCAATATTATGATGACATAGAGCTGATCCGATGATGGAACTGGAAGGTGGACATAGGAACTCTATAGTGAAACGGTGCAACCCTATCGATCTTGGACTCGTTTAATTCTTCTTGACGAGTACTTTGTCTCTAGATGGTATCCAGGGCCTTATGATGAAGCTGGAAGGTGGCCACGCTAACACTGTAATGAAACGACGCAACCCCATCGAGTTTAAACTCGTTTGATTCGTCTTGATGAGTACTTTGTCTTTAGATGCTATACAGGGTCTGATGATGGAGCTGGAAGGTGGCAATGAGAACTCTGTAATTAAATGACGCAACTCCATTGAGTTAGAGCTCGTTTGAATTGTCTTGATTAGTAGTCAAGTTCTAGATGATATCCAGTGTCTGATGATGGAGCCATATGAACTACGTTATAAATGACATAACCCCATTGAGTTTAGGCTCGTATGATTCGTCTTGACGAGTACTTTGTCTCTAGATGGTATCCAGGGTCTGATGATGGAGCTGGAAGGTGGCCACGGTATCTCTATAATAAAACAACGCAACCCCATCGAGTTTATAGGTACTCGTTTGATTCGTCTTAGCGAGTACTTTGTCTCAAGATGTTATCCATAGCCCGATAATGATGATTTATGCCCATTTTCGTTATTTTACACCTGTCATAATTTTATACAAGCACCAATTGAAAAAGTTATGATCATTTTATATCTATTCATTATTTCTACGAAATAATAACGATGTTTTCAAGTGGAAGACGACCCGCGATGTCTATTTTTTTGTCTGTTTGTCCGTTCGCACATCGCGCAAAAACTACTGAATGGATTTTGATGCTACTTTTTTATTTGTTAGGTCTTGATTAGACTTAAACTGGTATACATTATATCCCGTTATTATATCGGGAACCTGAGATATAATGCAAATTAACTTAACGTCACGTCATTTTCCTTGCAGGGTAGGCAGAGAGAACAGAGTGCCAAGAAGCTCTATTCTTGCATACATCTCTCGCTTCCACAACATTCATATTTCTCTTCGTACACACTCGCAGGTTTCGGAGACTCCTAACTCCACCTACTTTCAATACATGACTGATTTGGTCTAGGTAGGTGAGTGTCGTCTCCCCCTGTACCTACATCCTTCCATTTTCACATTGTTTGTCTTCCAATCGCTCGCCCAGCGTTCTTTCCACATGTCCAAACCATCGGTGCATTCCCTTTCGCATCTTTACAATACTCCCTTTCATACCTACTCGCTCTTACGTCGTCAGTGAGTTAACCACTAAGTCGCCCATCTGAACTCCCACATTATATTGATAAACAGTCTGCTTGATAGAACGCAGCCCTGTTTAACGCCGATATTTACATTAAACCAGGGTGACATTCTATCATTAAGCCATACATAAGCTCTGCAGTCCATATAGTTGGACTGCACTGCTTGCAGCAGTCTACCGTTAATACTATATTCCGGCAAACTGTCCCAAAGTTCCTTTCGTACAACTGTGTCAAATGCTTTCTCCAAATCCACAAAACTGCAGAAATTCCTCTGGCCTATAGCTAGATGCTTCTCCACAATTATGTGTAGAGAAAACACTTGATCTATGCATCCCCTTCCGTACCTGAAACCTCCTTGAGATAATCTAGACGGCTAGTTATATTATATATATAATTAAACAAACACTTAATTCATTAAAATTTTACAATTACGCTTGAAGAGAAAATAAATATTTTATTTTCAACTCTGTTTCACGAATCCTTTACCTAGAACGTTGAAGGTAAGAAAAGCTATGATGCGAACGTTGTAACGAAGTTCAACAAACATTAAACACAAAGTGAAAAGTTCAACAACTCTTGACATCGTCGCGTCTTGAGTCTCTGCCCTATTTCAAGAACCTAGGCCAAAATATTTTCATAAATATATTTTTGTAAACTAACGGAAAGCAGGTGGCAGAAGCTAAGTATTTATATTCAGGTATTTTACGTCGTCGTACACGTCGGGATAGTAGAAAATCAAGTAATCGCGATAGATTCCATAAACGTTGTTTTATCACAAAATGTTTCTTCTATTGTTAAAGAAAATTATGCCCAATAGTGGGATTTAGGGCTATAATGATTTGGACGGAATAGAAATATTAACGAATTAATCGCGATATTAATCGAAAAATTTGCAGTCAGTTTCATGTCCGTGTGGTGACGGACTAAGAATACAAGTGTCACCACCCCATTCTTTCCCGCGGGTGTCGTATGAGGCGACTAAGGGAAGTAAGCAATTATCATCCATTGCATGACTGGTGGTAGGGCTGGGTACCAAGTGGGAGTACTCACTTGGTATCGGTCCCGAGCGGGTTGGTACCACCATCTCCCGTGTGACCGGCCATGAAGCACGTCGTTGCGTTTTGGCTGTAGCAGGAGATAGCCGTTTATATTTCATTTCATATCTGTGAAATGAATTGGTGAGCAGCGGCTTAACAATACTCTCGGTATAGTCGAGTCCATGGGCGACGGTTACCATTTACCATCAGATGGACCGTGGCTCGTATGCCACTACACGCAATAAAACGAAAAAAAAAAAGGCAAAACTTTATTGTTTTTTTTAGCCAGTCATGCAGTGGATCATGACCAGAGTCCAAAACTAATTAAAGGCTTTATAGAAGATTAATCGTCTTTAAATCCATCGGGCGTACATTGAAAGATATTTGAGCTGGCGAATTTACTGGTCTCCTAATTGAATTTGTTTTTGCGGACAGCGTTATGTTGAAAATGTCTTGAATACTTACTAAATTGGATTCGGGTAATCGATTAGTTGCTAACTTTATAGAATTCTTACTGAACTCATAATGCTATTGTTTGCCTCTTGGTCAAAATTCTACCATAAAGTTTATTCAAAATTTAAGGAAAATACGTACTTTTGTTTGTTAATAACATGTTTTTTTTCGGATTTACACTTTTTAGAATTTTTACACGCTTAACTATTTACTAGAAAAATGAGTTCTTTTTCCAGTTTTAATAGTGTTAACACCAATATCTCGGCAACAACTACTAAATAAAAAAAACGCTTAACGAATAGAATAGATAAGATATAGAACTATCTATCTTTAATTAATTATACGTATAGTTGTCTGTGACCATTTTACTACCATTTTAATTCGATATGAGTGAATGGTCGGTTATCTCCTACTACGAGGAAAATGCTTCACGCTCGTTGACATGCCTTAAGATGGTATCGAGCCGCTCTGGCCCGATAACTAGTAAGTATTTCTCCTTGGTAGCCTACCTTACCACCAGTAATGCAATGGGTGATGATTCAATGAGATTAGTAAGGTAATGTTGTTGAATGTATAAGGTTGTGATATTCCTAATCTTAACTAGAGATTATGACCTGTATTTATTACACTACGACTAGCTGACACGGCGAACTAATAGCGACTACTAGCTGACCCAGCGAACTTCGTACCGGCTCATAAATCAATTAATAAATTTATCAAAAAGGTAGTTCCATAAAAAATGTATTACCAAAATAATTTTCTTTATTATTTGATATCTATTCCGGTTGGAGACAAATCCAACAAATCAAAATTCATAAAAATTGGTTCAGCCGTTCTTGAGTTATAAATGTAACTAATTCGACTTTGTTTTATATATAGATTTAAAGTGTATATAAATGTAATTTATATTAGTAAAATAAATATTGTTTATAAAAGTTTGAATTTATTCTAGAAACTTCGTACGCACAGCCAGTCTGTTAAACCAATATAAAACTTTCGAGCTTTATCCGTCTCGGTAATGGATCTTCTGTACAGAGCTTTAATTGAATTCAAATATTTGGATGCAAAGCCTTAATTATTTAGCTTAAGAATCAATTAATCTGGATGGCAATAAATATTTGTAAGTTATTTGATGATAATTTGTTGAGTGTAAAGTTCAAGATAAGTAAAATTGGCTTTGTAGCATGGATTTATTTTGTTATACCTAGTTAGTACTCGGAAGTTTTGTCTGCGATGAACTCCGATACGATCTAAACGTATATTTTGGCAATATGTGTGATTGGTTTAAAATTAAAAGATATAATGTATGTAGTTTTATGTCGAATATTTCCTTTTTTTGATATTTTTTTAGCATTTGACATGCATCCGGGAGCATCCAGGATGGTACTCCAGGAGATGCATGTTCAAATCCTGCTTGTGACTGTTATTTTGAATTTCACATTTTCACACATTTTTTTACAAGATAACGAACGAATTTTGTGTGGCACAGCAACTCGTGGCCGGGCCTTGTACGACACCCGCGGGAAAGGATGGGGTGGTGATTAATATATTTATTACATTTTTATTAATGGATTTCCAATACATATTATAGTTTATTTTTGTGGTGACGGACTAAGAATACAAGTGTTACCAACTCAATCTTTCCCATGGGTGTCGTATGAGGGAGGCAACTAAGGAAAGGAAATATATATCACTCATTGCATTAATGGTGGTAGGGCTGGGTAACAAGAGAGAGTACTCGATTGCAATCGGGCTCGAGCGGGTTGGTACGACCAGCCTCCGTATGACCGGCCATGAAACACGTCAGTGTGTTTTGGTTGTAGCAGGAGATAGCTGTTTATTTTTTCGTTTTGGTTGTAGCAGGATATAGTTATTTCTCATCTACGAAATAAAATGGTGAGCAGTGGCTTGACAATACTCTTGGTGTAGTTGAGTCCATGAACGACGGTTACCACATACCATCAGGTGGCTTATGGCTCGACTGCGAACATACGCAATAAAAAAAAACTTGAGATACTTAGCTACTTATATAACATAATATTGGAAATAGAAAAATATTATTACGAGCGGTGTGAGTGGTATATCAAAGGAAAGATGGATGTTTTGTGTGAAAGATAGGAAGAGAAAACTATGTTGTGCCATCTCTATATTGTAGTGGGAAAAGGGCTAATAAAATTAATTGTCATCACCTCATTATATTAAAAGTGCCGTCAGATTCAAGTTTGTAATAAAACAAAAGAGTCTTAACAAAAGCCTACTCATCGACTAGAGTTATACAATAGGTTAATATTTAGATATTTTTATATATATTTTTAGCATTTGACATGCTTAGCACTATACATTAAACACAAAGTGAAAAATGTGAAATCGAAAATAACAGTCAGGAGCAGGATTTGAACCTGCATCTTCTGGATACCGTCCAGATGCTTTACTAATTCAGCCATCCTGACAATTGCTCCTGACTGCTAATTTCGATAACACATCATACTTAACGTCTTTGGGTGACGCCTGCGCCATCTGTCGGACGTATTTTCATACATTATACCGACCAGGTAAACTTAATTTTACAATTAAGATTTTACCTAATAATGACGCAAACACTTTAAATATTTAGATATTTTTATATATATTTTTAGCATTTGACATGCTTAGCACTATACATTAAACACAAAGTGAAAAATGTGAAATCGAAAATAACAGTCAGGAGCAGGATTTGAACCTGCATCTTCTGGATACCGTCCAGATGCTTTACTAATTCAGCCATCCTGACAATTGCTCCTGACTGCTAATTTCGATAACACATCATACTTAACGTCTTTGGGTGACGCCTGCGCCATCTGTCGGACGTATTTTCATACATTATACCGACCAGGTAAACTTAATTTTACAATTAAGATTTTACCTAATAATGACGCAAACACTTTAAATATTTAGATATTTTTATATATATTTTTAGCATTTGACATGCTTAGCACTATACATTTTCGATTTCACATTTTTCACTTTGTGTTTAATGTAGAGTGCTAAGCATGTCAAATGCTAAAAATATATATAAAAATATCTAAATATTTAAAGTGTTTGCGTCATTATTAGGTAAAATCTTAATTGTAAAATTAAGTTTACCTGGTCGGTATAATGTATGAAAATACGTCCGACAGATGGCGCAGGCGTCACCCAAAGACGTTAAGTATGATGTGTTATCGAAATTAGCAGTCAGGAGCAATTGTCAGGATGGCTGAATTAGTAAAGCATCTGGACGGTATCCAGAAGATGCAGGTTCAAATCCTGCTCCTGACTGTTATTTTTGATTTCACATTTTTCACTTTGTGTTTAATGTATAGTGCTAAGCATGTCAAATGCTAAAAATATATATAAAAATATCTAAATATTTAAAGTGTTTGCGTCATTATTAGGTAAAATCTTAATTGTAAAATTAAGTTTACCTGGTCGGTATAATGTATGAAAATACGTCCGACAGATGGCGCAGGCGTCACCCAAAGACGTTAAGTATGATGTGTTATCGAAATTAGCAGTCAGGAGCAATTGTCAGGATGGCTGAATTAGTAAAGCATCTGGACGGTATCCAGAAGATGCAGGTTCAAATCCTGCTCCTGACTGTTATTTTCGATTTCACATTTTTCACTTTGTGTTTAATGTATAGTGCTAAGCATGTCAAATGCTAAAAATATATATAAAAATATCTAAATATTTAAAGTGTTTGCGTCATTATTAGGTAAAATCTTAATTGTAAAATTAAGTTTACCTGGTCGGTATAATGTATGAAAATACGTCCGACAGATGGCGCAGGCGTCACCCAAAGACGTTAAGTATGATGTGTTATCGAAATTAGCAGTCAGGAGCAATTGTCAGGATGGCTGAATTAGTAAAGCATCTGGACGGTATCCAGAAGATGCAGGTTCAAATCCTGCTCCTGACTGTTATTTTCGATTTCACATTTTTCACTTTGTGTTTAATAAATAGGTTAATACTCTTCTTATGTTAAAGGAAACTCATAATACGAGTATATCCAAATAATCCGCTATAAAAAAACCTGCCCTGATCTCGCTGATCTTCGGGCCGTTTTCGTTTGATGTCAGAGAGTAAGAGCCAACGACGTTCAGACCTTCGTACTTACTTATCATCACGCCATTTTCCTTGCGGGGTAGGCAGAGAGAACAGAGTGCCAAGAGGCTCTATTCTTGTATACATCTCTCGCTTCCTCAACATTCATAACTCTCTTCATACACGCTCGCCGATTTCGGAGACTCCTGACTCCACTTTCCTTCAATACATGACCAATTTGGTCTAGATAGGTAAGTCTCGGTCTCCCCCTGTACCTACATCCTTCCACTTTCGCATTGTATATCGTCCAAGCCAGTCGCTTGTCCGGCATTCTTTCCACATGTCCGAACCATCGGAGCATTCCCTTTTGCATCTTTACACCAATATTCCCTTTCATACCTACTTGCTCTCTTACGTCATTATTACGAATGCGGTCAGTCAGCCTCACTCCACAGATTCTCCGCAGAGATCGCATTTCGACCGCATTGATTTTGTTCTCATGCTCCTTTTTACATACCCAACTCTCATTTCCATATAAAAACGTTGGGACAAGCACTGCGTTGTGTATTGTGACACGTTTCTTCTGGCTGAGGTGGTGGCTGCCGAGAAGTTGTCCCAATGCTCCGTTCACTCTATTTCCCGCATTCACTCTTCTTTCTACATCAGTGGTGTACCTTCCATCCCGACTGAATCCACATCCAAAATATACAAATTCATCCACTTGTTCTAGCACACTATTTCCTATTGCTACTCTAACATCGATGCCGTGTGGGGCTGGCTTTAGAATTGTCCCACCCCTCTCCACCCATGGGAGTCGTAAGAGCCGACTGAGGAAATACCGGGGGAGTGGGCAGCAGCACTTCCTCGAGTATTAATAACATCCACTGCGATCTCAAACCCGCCTGCCAAGCGTGGCGATTACGGCAATATCCCCCAAAAAAAATGAGCACCCAACAAAAAACGGCCCTCAGTCACGGCAGCTCCGCTATTCCGTGGCCTAACGGTAGCGGGCCCGGTAACGGCGGAGCAGGGGGTGCGAAGAATCTCCGGTCGCGGATAGGCTACCATAAACAACGACCTCTGGCCCTGGTAACGCACAACGTTCGGACACTTCGGACCGACGAGAGAATCACCGAGCTGGAAGAGGAATTGAGCAAGATCGACTGGGACATTATAGGGTTGTCAGAAGTCCGAAGAGAGGGTGAGGGCACGACAATCCTCCAGTCCGGGAACTTGCTCTTCCACCGGGAGGGCGACCACCAGTCCCAAGGGGTGTCGGGTTTATCGTTCGCAGGTCTCTCGTAGGTAACGTGGAGAGGATTGAAAGTGTGTCGAGTAGGGTAGCGTACCTTATACTCAGAATAACCAAACGGTATTCGTTGAAGGTCATACAGGTTTACGCACCGACCTCGACACACTCCGATGACGAGGTGGAGGCCCTATATGAGGACATCTCGAAGGCTATCCACTTGTCTAAAACCTATTTCACGGTGGTTATGGGAGACTTTAACGCGAAACTAGGCAAAAGGACAGACGATGAGCTGAAGGTGGGGCACTATGGATTTGGGCAGAGGAACCACAGGGGCCAGATGCTGGCTGATTTTCTGGAGAAGGAAGGCCTCTTCATGATGAATTCCTTCTTCGGGAAGCAGCCCCAGCGAAAATGGACCTGGATTAGCCCTGATGGTTCAGTGAAAAACGAGATTGACTTCATCCTGTCGGACAAACGACACATATTCAATGATGTCTCAGTGATCAGCAGGATTAAAACTGGGAGTGATCACCGACTAGTCAGGGGCATCTTGAATATTAGAACAAAAGTCGAGAGGTCGCGTTTGATGAAGTCTACGCTCCAACCAACACCTGCCCAATACCAGAACCCCGTGAGCTTTCAGCTCGAACTACAAAATCGCTTCCAATGTCTAGATGAGTGTGAATCAGCGAGCGATATGAACAGCAGGTTCGTGCAAACTGTCCACGCCGTCGACTTACTTCAAGGCCCGTCGCGTCAGTAGGAACCGTAAGCTCTCGGACCATACTCTCAAACTCATGGAGAGGAGAAAAGAAATGATAGTCCAGTCCTCAGCCGATTGGTCCTGCCTAAGGCGGTTAAACAGACAGATCTCCAAAGCTGTGCGACACGATATTCGCCAATTTAATACTACCCGTATTAAAGAGGCGATAGAGCGGAACCAAGGCTCGAAAGTGTTCGCAAGAGATCTGTCTGTTGGCCAAAGTCAGTTGACTAAACTGAGGACCAACAACGGTACTATCATTTCTTCTCGAGATGAGATCTTGGGAGAGGTCCAGCAGTTCTATGGATAGTTGTATAGATCCCAGAGCCCTGCTGTTGGCTTGGTCCAAGACCCCAGATCCAAGCTAACTCGGCACTTTACCGAAGATATCCCGGAAGTCAGCCTGTACGAGATCAGAATGGCTCTCAAACAACTAAAGAACGGAAAGGCACCGGGAGACGACGGAATCACCACAGAGCTTCTGAGAGCAGGCGGAAAGCCGGTCTTAAAAGCTCTTCAGAGGCTGTTCAATTCCGTCGTTCTCGGGGGCGACGTTCCAGAGTCGTGGACCAGAAGCGTGGTGGTGCTGTTCTTCAAGAAAGGTGACAGAACCCTCTTGAAGAACTATAAACCCATCTCGCTCTTGAGCCACGTCTATAAGTTGTTTTCGAGGGTCATTACAAATCGACTCACGCGCAGGCTTGACGACTTCCAGCTTCCCGAACAAGCCGGTTTCCGAAAAGGCTATAGTACCATAGACAACATTCACAAGCTACGCCAGATTATACAGAAAACCGAAGAATACAATCGGCCTCGGTGTCTGGCGTTTGTGGACTATGAGAAAGCCTTCGATTCGATCGAAACTTGGGCGGTGCTGCAGTCCCTTCAGCGGTGCCAAATTGACAATCTACAACAAATTGACAATTTACAAGCTCTGCAGTCCATGTAGTTGGAGTGCACCGCTTGTAGCAGTCTACTACTAATACCATACTCCGGAAAAATGTCCCAAAGTTCATTTCGTACAACAGCGTCAAATGCTTTCTCCAAATCCAGAGAAAACACTTGATCCATGCATCCTCGTCCAATCCTGAAACCTCCTTGTGCCTCACACAAAAAATCATGAGACACCATCCCCATTCTCCTTTCAACAATCTTACCATACACTTTGGCTGCCAAACTGGTCAAGCTTATGGCTCTGTAGTTTGCACAGTCATAACGTGAACCCTTGTTTTTAAACAAGGGCACGATGACTGCGCTTCTCCAGTCCTTGGGAACCATTCCTGAGCTCCAACATAAATTGAGAAGCATCAGGAAGGATTCCCAGATACATGAGCCTCCAACCTTGATCATCTCAGCAGACACCATATCAATACCCGCTGCCTTACCATTTTTCAAACTTCTAATTGCCCATTCAACTTCATCCATAATAATTTCATCAGAGGATGCCGGTACCGAATGCTGATCTGTTAGATCACATGTGGCACCAGCATCACCCTGAACATCCGCATATATATCTCCAAAATATTCACTCCATCGGCTTAACACATCTTGTGTTTGCGTAAGAATGTCTCCACCTTTGGACCTTATTTTATTCATTCTGAAAGCTGACCAACTACTCCGAGATTTCTTTACCTCCCTTCAGAAAAGTTTGATGTTGCTCTCGAAGTTTTTGGTCAGCCTTTCTTCTGCAATCATATTTGCTCTATCACGCTTCTCTTTCACTAAGGCTTTGGTGTCATTCTTACGTTGCCGGTATATTTCTTTCTTCTGTTCTTTCATACTTGCACTCAGGTTCAAAGAAGACACATAGTCCAGCCATGCTTTCTTCTTTCGGTCTACGAAAGCTGCTACTTCCGTATCCCACCATGCATCACCTTTCACTTTCCTATGCTTCTTTGAGCATCCACATACTTCTTTCGCTGTATCTACCATACTATCTTTCAATACTCTCCAGCATTCTTCTATGTCAGATCGCGGCTGACTTGCCATTGTCAGCCGTTCACGGACACCCTCTACATACTTTGCTCTTACACTCTCTTCTTGCATCTTTTCAATATTTATTCTTTCAAGCCCTCCGAAGTGGACACGCTCTCGCCAGTGTCTCCACTTTCTGAACAGACCATTAAATCTCGCAATAACGAGATAGTGGTCTGTGTCGACAGTGGGACTCCTGTAGGCTCTTGTATCCAGAATTTTACTTCGGAGGCGACTGTCTACCAGAATTAAATATATCATACTTCTCAGTTCATTCCTTCTCCATGTATACATATGGATGTCCTTATGTTGAAAAAATGTGTTTGACACAATAAGGTTTCTCTCCAACATACATCCGCAATGAGCCTACCTGCATCATTCACTCTCTTATCACCAAATGAACCAAGCACGTCCTCGAAGTCTGGACGCTTGGTCCCAACCCATCCATTCAAGTCTCCCCATACGATTTCGCGTTCACTAGCTTCTGCCAAATCCAGAACTTTCCTAATATTATCCCAGAACTTCTCTAGATCCAATGCCACCGAAGAGCCAAGAGACCATGAAGATCCTGGTGACACCTAGTTTTATTCGGACCCATAGAATTCTGGGATCAAACATTCCGTAGTCTTTTACACTTGAGGCCAAGCGAGCGGACAGCAACACCCGCACTGCCATGCTGGCCCGTTCGCTCTGCGGTACACCAGACCACAGAGCTAACCCGCCACCAGGAAGATCACAGGCGTCTCTACCCTTTCGCTTGGTCTCTGTTACACAGAGCACATCAAGCTGTCTGTCCGACATGACGGTTACCAGCTCGTGTAACTTATCTTCCACACCACCTCTTACATTCCACGTGCCTCTCACTCGACACTCTGCTCCCCTTGATTCGCCAAACCGGGCATGGCGTGTTAGGTGGCGGCCCCCATCGCCGCATTTGCCGTTGTTCGTACCGACGGGGGCGGGTCGGTACGCGTCACCTCTGGGGCACGCCCTAACCCGCACTGCGGTACGCATTCGAACCGGATTGCAGCCTGTGGATTACAGGCTGGCAGGGATCGCAACGAGCACGCTCCGGACTATGATCACCCAAGTTCCTTCCTACCTTCGTTATTTTATAAAAGCTGAAAGTTCCTCTGTGCATGTCCCCAACACAGGTAAGAACGGTCAGCAAGTATGGAGTTTGGATTATGGTAACTTGGGCAGGTAACAACTGGTAGTGAAGGTGTATAAAATAGTACCTCAAATTCGTGAAAGTGTAACGCTACATTTTTTATATTAGAAATTACGTCATCCATTGCCGGACACTTAATACGGCTCCAACCCCCTGCCAAACACCCCTAAACTTCAATAAATTATAATTGTACTTTCGTTAAAGTATAAAAGCTGGATTTTATATATGTTACTTGGGTACCTATAAAATAGTGATACCTCAAAATCCGGACAATTTTAATGGTTTTAACATCTTGCCAGACACATTGAAACTCTGCTCTAGGTGCGTGAGGCAACAACTGTTCAAGTGGATGAGAGTGAGATAGACATTTAGTCTGTTGCGATCGTTTAAGAAATCCAATGAAAAAATAGTTTTATTACGTTCAGAGCCTATTTATAGCTATATCTATTACAAAAGTACAAAAAAAAAATATTACATGTAAAGAAATCTGAAAAACGGTTGACCATAAAGGCTATCCCTGCAACTTCCCACTAAGAAAAACGGGGCAAACCCAATAACTTCCCAACTTTTGAAAATTTTCAATTTTCTTAGCGTGAAGTTAAAAATTAATAATTAAAAATAGCAACATGAAGCGGTATCTTGCTCAGGATGTTCAGACAACAAGACAAGGAAAATATTCAGTCAATAAAGTGCTCGATAGGTACATCTGACGTCAAGAATGCAATATCTGAGTTTCCCACTAATAATAATTAATCCCACTCGCAGTTAAGTTCTCTTTTTCCACATTCACAAATAATTTGTTCTTTACGAAAATTACGTACAATAATTTGACATAATAATTACACACCTGATTGGATTTTAAGCGAATAACTGACATAACTTGGTAGTTGGAGCCCTTCAAACTATTTAAAGTGGTACTTGTCATTTTCCTAAGAAAATATAAAAAAATTGAGCTTTATACTTTAACAAATTTGAGGTACTATTTTATACACCTTCACTGCCTGTTACTTGCCCAACTAACCACAATCCAAACTCCATACTTGCTGATCGTTCTTACCTGTGTTGAGGACATGCACAGAGGAACTTTCAGCTTTTATAAAATAACGAAGGTCTGGCCGTCGTGGGCTCCTGGGATATCATGGAGACAAGGAAATATTCATAATTCTAATTTTTAAAGATAAATAACAAATAAGTTTAAATAAACTATTAAAACCTCTTAGGTTACCACAAACAATATAACATGAATAGTAAAGTGATAGTAAAGTGTACTAAATACACATCAAAAAAAGTAAAGTGTACTAAATACATATCAAAAAAAGTTTGAGATCACTAGCAAAAAATGCTGTATTTGTTAAATTTCACCCTATAAAAGAAAAGTGCTTACGTGATATATCTTTTTTAAAAATAACATAATTTTCATCATCCATCCATCCACAGCCTTTCGAAGTCCACTGCTGGATATAGGCATAAAATAAATTTATTGAAACTAAAATAGGTATTAACTATTTTGAATTATTTTACAAATAAAAATTTGATTTGAAAATTTTATTGCTATTGTGACTAAGAAATAAATGAAAGAAAACGACGAAATAAGAAACATTATTAAGAATTTATTACGGAATTGTTTTTATTTAATACAAGATAACTCCTCCCTTTGCGGGCATGCTGAGAATCAAGTTATCCAGGATTTCTTGCGATAACCTGTCCCATTCTTCAATAGCAGCTTCCCTGATCTCTGGCACTATCTGGGGGATGGCTGACGTTTCCAAACAGCTCGTTTTAGAGCATCCCAAGCGTGCTCAATAGGGTTCAAGTCAGGCGAACTGGCAGGCCAGTCTAACCTGGCAGTGTTGTGATTTCGGAGAGCACTCGTTGAGCTCGACGGGTCATCGGGTTATCATGAACCAATACGAATTGGTGGCCATGATTTATTCTAAATGGTCTGACGCTTCCTTCGATAACAACATTTTGGTACAAAGTTGCAATCATCGAGCCCCGATAAGGGGTTAGCGGTGCTTTAGCTCCAATCATTATTCCGCTCCAAAAGGACACCGATTTCCCGCCTTGTTGAACAGTACCAGTGGCAGTTCTTTGTCTCTCTGCATCCCCACGTCTTCTCCAGACACGGGCACGTCGGTTGGCTGGATGAGTGCTTATTCTTGTTTCGTCAACGAAGAAGCAATTTTGCCAAATGTTTTCCTCGTCGTCATCTTTATTTTGGCGGAGCCTAAGCCACTGCAATCTGCGTTGCTGTCGTTGCCGTGAATTCAGAGGTGTTCACCAGGATCTCCTTGCTCGTATTCCAAGCAATTTCTGATGGTCCGAGTGTTTACTTCTAGTCCAGTGGCAGCCCGCAACTCAGCTCTTATTTTAGTGGCATTGATTGTTGGGTCGCGGGCAGTCAGCAGTCTGATGTAACGTTTACGGGCAGCAGTAAGAACAGTTGTGCGACCACTGTGAGGTTGATCAGCAAAGCTATTTATGTCGTGATATCTCCGCAACGTGTTCACGACACAGAATTGGGATACAGCAACTCGGCGATCTATTTGTCTCATAGAATATCCTTCTTCCCCCAAAGTAACAATTCTTGCTCGAAAAGCTTCAAGCAATCCTTTCGGTATCTTTCCAAATCAACCTTTTACACGAAAAATTGAAAAAATATGCTTGAATCTTGTCGGTCAGATTTCTGAATAAGCGTAATCAAAGATTGGATTTCTTTTTATATGGAAAAACAATTATTTTTGACATGTTTTTGATATTGTTTTTTGATCAAATATCACATTTTTAAATGAAGAATCATAGACATAAAATGAAAAAAGTTTCACCATACTGCTAACAAAAATATTTCGTATTTTCAAAGTGATCTCAAACTTTTTTCGATGTGTGTACTTGTAAGGACTATTATACAAGAATAATATAAAAATAAATAATATTTTATAGCACTACTAAAGACCAGTTAGAAGCTATAACTCAAATTACTTTACCCTACCTTAAAATTATGTTAAAATATTTTTAAAGATCTCATATATTATTTATAAGTGTTATTACAATATACACTTATAAACATAATATTATTAGAGCACAAATTATATACTTATATAGAAAGAGCCTTTTATTTATACTACGTAGGTAGCAAACAAGCACCGTAGCCTATAAGAAAAGGAATAGGGGGTGTCGAGGAAAGGTTGTGGAGGAAGGGGTTATTCGGCCCTCAACATACGAAACACAACTGCAGGAGTCCTTACGGTTGTTTTACGCTAATCTTCTATGAGAACTTGGTAATTGCCAAATCGATCCGACCCTTTCATACTGGGATAATCAAGGCTACTAGAATAAAGCTTTATAAAACAAGCATAGACAAATTATACATCTAATTATAAATTAAAAATGCATATTCCAGTTATAAAACGCGTAATGAACAGAGGGAGAAAGGTATATAAATGCGCCGTGAATAAAAGAAAGATGGAAGATGTAACAATATGCTCTCGGCTTAGAGCCCTTATGGCTCTACACGCGCCATTGTTCTTCTCTTAATAAAAGGGGGATAAAAGGACTTTAAAGCTTGTTATAGAAATCCCTCGTATTTGTATTGATAAAACAGCCTTTTGCAAAGCAAAGTATAAAGTTCAAAGATATAATTATTTATATACTGATTTTGTAAGGAGACACTTTAGTTAGACCTTGAAGCTTTAGAGCATTTGTCGATATTGTTTTGTGCGCCAGAAATTAAATACTTTTTTTGTCAATAATTAAATTCCTAGTAAATTAGAGCATATTAAGTGCTTTAAAATTGAATAAAGATTTGATATAGAGCGCCTCATTGTTTGTTATTCTGTGTAATAATTAGGTTTACTTGTTTAAAATAAAATGTAAAAATATTTACGATAGATGGCGTTAAATAATAGTGAGGACCTGAGATATAAATTATTCTCTTGCGTTAACTAAGTTACTTTATTGGTTAAAACACCTGTAATAGATTTACAGAAGAAATGAAATATCACACGTAATATTATAATATTTTTATAATTAGTAAATATACTACAATTCGAAGTCCTGACCGACTCACTAACAGGCAGATATTAACAACGTACATCCTACGCCGCTCGTTCTAGATAGATTAAATTTGTAGGGTGTTCTTTGTGGAATATAAGTACTAAATAGGGGTTTTCCGATATATTTTTTTCTGTGAATCTTTTATTCTCTGGGTCACAAAAAAAAGGTACACATACACTTCTATAAAAATTGCGAAACACCTATATATCACAGTTTTGGATCTAAAATCCTCTCCAAACAGGGTTAAATAGGGCTTCGAAAATCGGACATGGTATGTTAGAAGGACACATTGCGCGCAAAGTAGCGCGGGGCGTGTGAGAAGAGCACGGGTGCCAATCGCACGCAGCGTAGTAGTATTACCGCTTATAATTTTTGTTTCTGAAGAAAAATAGTATGTCTAGATATTTTTATATATATTTTTAGCATTTGACATGCTTAGTATGTCATTAGTTTCCTGTAAGTCGCGCGGGCGACGCCGCGAGCAGAAGCTAGCAATTTATATAAATTAAACAGAGCTTTATGTAAAGGACAAAAAATGGGTTCGGCAGTGTACTGGCGTACGGGTGTTAGTTTCACGTACAATATCTATATCAGCGATTCACTTTTATTAAAAAGTGCGACCCAAATGGCGGCATCATTTTATCAGTCTGGGAGAGGCCACATACACGAGTTCTAGTGAGGCAGATAAAAATCGATTACAATAGTAATTCCAAAATTCACAAATACCTATATTCATATTTATGACATTTGTATAAGTGCTCCCCATCGTAAAAAAAAAAATTAACAATGACATTAGAAAAAATATCAGTTCCAGACCCAGCCTTAGAAGTGACATTATCCCCTTGACTCCCTACAGTCTGAAAATAATGTAATTAATGAAAATGGTCTTTCCATTCAGGATATATTCCTTTTTCAATAGATTCTTACTCTAAAGTACTAGACTTTGGACATAGAATTCAAGGGCATTATTTTTGTCACAGCTCCGTGTTATACAGGAATTCCCGAATGCGAGTTTTATCCCAAAAACTATTCAACCCCTAGTGTCTTTAGAGTGTAAATAAAAGCGCGCCACATTACTTTGTCAGGCATGTAAAGCCTTCTTTGTTTCAACAGCGGAATAAATCAAAAAGAATTTATTATGAGATACATACAGCTCGTACATTTGCGGTCAAAAGTGTTGGCATTAAATTTATATATTTGAATGTGGAGTATTTATAAATAGATTTTTATAGACTGGGCCTTATAAGCTGTACCCGGCGTTTAGTTAAAGAAATAAGATTTAAATAATTTAGAGTACCTACTTAAAATTTAAATAATATTTCGCCCCCTCAGATCAAATAAAATTAATTAACAATGTAATTATAAATGTCTTTTTTGTTAAAGCGGGGAAAAAATACCTAGCCCCGCATTCCGTCGTTCGGGACAACACGGGGTAGTATAGAGCCCTCACCCAATGATTAAGTTCAGCGTATGTCGTCCTCCGCCTATGTTAACGGACCGCTGAAACTAAAATAGCCTAGTCTTCTTTAAAGATTTTTCAGATGCAATATGAATTATTAAACCCAACTTCTTCACTCTTCCAGATCCTTTCAAAGGTTAGTACCCTCATAAAAAAACTGTTCAGCTGTAAGATATTGGTATAACATTATAAAACTGTAACAGAGCTATGACTACATTAAAGATATTTGATAAAAAAATAATGTTTGCGCCAACATGCAGAACTTGTATTTGACTCTAATATTAATAGACAAAACCGCAGAGCAGATAGAGTTTGCCAAATAGAATCAGCTAATATTGTAACAGTAATACGTCAATACTATTTTATAAGCCCTATTCTATACAACAGAGCTAATAAAAAGCTTCAATTTTATTCTCTTACTTCTCGTAAATGTAGGTAGTCTTGCATAAATGGCTGTTCCTTAAACTATGAAGAAACGGAAAATTTTATCAAAACATAATCTCGGGCAACCCCCTTTACAGATCATCCAATAACACATAATAGGCACTCACACACTCATTCTCTCTATCTATTAGTCACTCTCGCATACATACACACACACGCGCCACGCATACACACACACACGCACACACACACACACACACACACACATCACCACACACACAACATATTTCATTATTATCTTACTAGTATTTAAATAATAAATTTCACATTTAGGTTTAAGAATTTTTCATTTAATTAGGTTAGCATTAATAGCTACGACACAGTTTTTTTTTTCTTAACTAATGTAGCTATTTATGTACACAAAGCTTGTAATCTTGTTATTGTGTTCCCAATAAAGTTATATTATCTTATCTTATCTTATCTAATGTAATTTTGTTGGTTGATAGATTTTAATTAGACTTAAAACCTGGTATATACCCTGCTACTACCTGATGAACCTGATACATAACCTAAAACCTTAAAAGCTAGTAACTAATAAATTTTGAGTACGGTATCTGAAGGCAATTTAATGTAAGTAAAATCAAAATACTATAGCTCCGTAGAACATCAATCTTCTCTCAAATTGTAAAGGAAACCAATAGAGACAGAGAAATGTAAAATGATCTATAGTCAATACTAAAATCTCTCTTTTCTCGAAATGTTAATCATAAACTCCGATTTTTTGGCTAATCTAAGCAGATAACTGCATAAGAAACTTTAATAAATTAGCACCATTAAACTTGTGTATTTGAATGTACACATTCGCTGCCGCTGTCCTTCGAGCACGGTTCTCGAGAAAGAAAGGCTTAAAAGCCAACTTCACTTACAGGCATATAAATAAATAAGCCCGAATTTCATTAATTGTTTTTTAAATAACGCTTATGTTTGATTCCATTTTTTTTTGTTGCCAATCACGGTGGCAGACGAGCAAACGGCCCACCTGATGGTAAGTGGTAACTGTCGCTCATGGACTTAAGCAACATCAGGGGTACATCCAAGCCGCCGCCTACCGTGAGTAAAGTGCTCTTCTCAAACCTCGTTTAAAGAGGGACATGTCGTAGCGCTGGGCCTACACGCACGTGGTAGAAAAGAACGCTGGAAACGAACTGTCTTGGATGAGATCGTTTCCAGGTGGTGTGGATGAACCCTACTACGATGTCTCGTGGTTCGCTGGTAAAAAGGGGATGTTGGTACCACCTCAAACAGTTCCTCAGAGCACTCTCCATTGAAGAGTCAATAGAGCACACAAAGAGATCCAAAGTCTCTCCGCCGCCCCAGCGACTCCAGTTCATCCGTGAGATTGGGATCGTCGACAATTCGAACGGCACGCCTTTGCAGGGAGTCGAGTGGGTCGAGTTGGTATTTTGGTGCGCCTACCCAGAGATGTAAGCAGTACTCCACGTGCGGCCGGACTTGTGCCTTATAAAGTGCAAGTATCTGCCTCGGTGTGAAGTACCGCTTGGCTCTGTTCAGGACGCCCAGTTTTTTGCTTGCCTATTTGGCTTTGTCCTCCAAATGACTCCCGAATTGGACTTTGCTTGAAATATCGATGCCGAGGATCCCAATACTATCGGAGATTGGGAGAGTTACTCCTTGGAACTGTGGCGCCACGACAAATGCGTCCTTCTTTGCAGTGAACGCGCAAACCTGTGTCTTCGTAGGGTTGAATTGAACTAAGTTCTTTTCTCCCCATTCCGAGACCCGCCCTAGAGAGCTCTCGATTTCAGACACAAGTTGTGCCCTCCTCTCCTCCAGCATGTTCCGAGGAACTTTCTGATGGCCGGCATATCGCGCATCACCCATACTGTTATCCGCATAGCAACGCATATTCTCTATCGAGAGCATGTCATTGATGTGCAGGATGAACAGCGTCGGGGAGAGCACCGAGCCCTGTGGTACGCCAACATTAACCTCCATGGTATCGGAGCAGCAGCCGTCTACTACGACTTTTGATGCTCCGACCCCGCAGGAAGCTGGCGATCCATTTGCAGAGTCCTTCGGGGATTTATAAAAACAAAAAACATAGCATCACGCCTGTATTCCCCGAAGGGGTAGGCAGAGGTGTATTACACACCCACGACTCCCCAGCTATGTTTAAGTCCCACGTAATAGGGGGCGAGTCTATTGACGTTGCAACTAAGATTTTTTTTTTTAGGGAAAAGCTCTATAACATTGCCCGACCCGGGGATCGAACCCGACACCTCATGATTAGCAGTCGCATACACTACCGCTACACCAGCGAGGCAGTTTAAAAATACATATAATTAATTAACTATACGACTCAAGTTTCTGTGAGTTAGCTATTTTTGCAAAAAAACTGAGACTCACTACCTAGACCAAATCGGTAATGTATGGAAGGAAGGTGGAGTCAGGAGTTTCCGAAACCAGCGAGCGTGTATGAAGAGAATAAAATTATGAAGCGAGAGATGTATGCAAGAATAGAGCATTTTGGCACTCTGTTCTCTCTGCCTACCCCTCAAGGGAGATGATATGATGATAAGTAAATATAATTTATTTGTCGTAGAATGACCTAAGTATATTTTGAAGTCCACGCGAACGAAGTTGCAGTCAGAATCTAGTGTGTAATATTCGCGTATGTAACAAAAATCATTACTTTTGTATAGCTTTCTATTATATAGTGAAAGAATTATTACAATCGGTTCCATAGTTTGAGAGTTTATCGATTGATTATAAACAAACAAATCGTTTGACTTTATACTCGTAATGTTAATACCGACGTGTAGAACTAATATTGAAAAATTATTACACTTTGTTCTTATAAATGTCATTGTACATCTCAAGAAGACTATTACAAAGAAGTTTTCAAATGAAAAATCAAGCTCTTTGCGTGGCAGTATCTGCAAAGATGTAGGACAAATTAGTGTATATGGAACGTTGGAAAGAATGAAGAATATTTCAAACGATATTATGAACTTGGCAAAGTTTGAGCAAATGGTTCTGTAATAGACTGTTATTAAAATATTGTTGTGCTGAGAAAAAATAATAAAGACAATATTTTTCTTCGCTTTTATGGTATTTAAAGGATTCAATAATATATTGTTTGTCTCGTATTTATGTGCGAGTACGGAACTACAGCACTTAGCTACCTCCCATAATGCTTGAGAAGCGCTGCATAAAATGCATGTTCAAATAAACCAATTAAATTAAGCTCAACACTTATGGAATTGACTGCCTCTGTAGTGTAAGCGACTGCTAATCATGATGGTTCACCTGGCCCCACACGGCATTAATAAGATTAATTGTACAAATTATTCGTGAATAACGAAAAAGAGATTTTTAGTAGGAGCGGGAATCGAACCACGCATCTTTTCTAATCCGGGGAAGCCTCACTCACTAAAGAAACCCGCCGCGTGCCGTCTCTCCGCCTTTATTGGCGGGCCACCGGAACCATCTTACATTCCTTCAGTGGTACGGCAGCTATTCCTACCATGTATATCGTTGTCGCAAGGTGAGTGAGAGCGCCGGTGGCCAAAATCTCCCTGCCTATCCTCTCCTTATTATCCTACCTATCCTCTCCAGCAGCAGAATAAAACGTCTTTAAAGTCCCGTTAAGAGCTTTCAAAAAAAAATTCCTTCACTAGTTTTTGAGTGACATCCGAATAAACAAACAGACTGTTTGTTCAGAGACGCCTAAGTACTTATCCTAAATACAGTAATTTTTATTCAAATATCTTAAATATACAGACATATCTGTGATGTAACATATCTGCAGCATTATAATAGTACAGATACTTTGCAGAAAAACATTCATTTAGTACAAACCATTATCGTTCAATTGAAGCCCATGAATTATTCCATTTGGCTCAAAACATTTTGATGTCAAAGGAATTTCACACTATGATGAGTAAATTGTTCATTATAATATGTAAATGGGCATGACACATTTGTTACTAATAATTCATAGTATCCTACTAAATAATGCATTGATAGTTAATATTAATTAAAGATAGAATCTTGATGCCAACTAGCGGCTGTACTACAGAAAAACAACTCTCTCGTACGTACGAATAAGAACGATGGACTATAATATATATATTTATTATATATATCTAATATATAAAATTCTCGTGTCTCAGTGTTTGTCGCCATTCTTCCCGAAACGGGTTGACCGATTCTTATGAGATTTTGTATGTATATTCAGTAGGTCTGAGAATAGGATGTAAACTATTTTTCATACCCCTAAGTGATAAGGGTGGTCCACACCAAAAATTTTTTTTTATGGTTCGGCGTTAAAAAATACATGCAACCCAAAATTTTCACCCTTCTACAGCCAACCCCTATTTTTTTAAAGCGATATTAGTACTTTAATAATTTTTAATGCAAAATATTCACTAAAAAATTATATATGGCGGTACGAAGTTCACCGGGTGAGCTAGTAATATATAACATATACTATAATATAACGTCCATCCATCCATCCAGCCTTTTATCGTCCACTGCTGGACATAGGCCTCCCCAAGAGAACGCCACAGCGAACGGTCCTGTGCCGCCTGCATCCAACGGCTGCCTGCGACTTTAACCAGGTCATCGGTCCACCTGGTAGGAGGCCGTCCTACACTGCGCCGTCCGTTACGCGGTCGCCACTCAAGAACCTTTCTTCCCCAACGGTTGTCGGTTCGTCGAGCGATGTGGCCTGCCCATTGCCACTTCAGCATGCTGACCCGGCGGGCTATGTCGGTCACTCCCGTTCTCCTACGGATTTCCGTATTACGGATCTTATCACGTAGAGAGATCCCAAGCATAGACCGCTCCATAGCACGCTGAGCGACTTTAAGCCTTGACATAAGGCCAACATTCAGAGACCACGCCTCTGTGCCGTAAGTCATCACTGGTAACACACACTGGTCGTAGACCTTCGTCTTCAGACACTGTGGAATATTGGACATGAAGATCTCCCTCAGCTTCCCGAACGCTGCCCAGCCGAGCTGGATTCGTCGATCGACCTCTTTCTCGAAGTTGTGTCTACCTAACTGGACAGTTTGTCCTAGGTATACATAGTGGTCGACAACTTCGAGTAGCGAGCTCGTGACCAGAACCGGTGCTGAAATGACATGTATATTAGAGATGAATTTCGTCTTGTCCATGTTCATTTTTAGACCCACTAGTCGGGAGACACGGCTGAAGTCGTTGAGTATGGTACCAAAGTCCTCCAGCGATTCTGCCATGACCACGATATCATCTGCAAATCGAAGGTGAGTGATGTATTCGCCATTTATGTTGATGCCTAATCCGGTCCAGTCCAAGAGCTTGAAAACATCTTCCAATGCAGTGGTGAAGAGTTTCGGGGACATGACGTCTCCCTGTCTAACACCTTTCTGCAGTTGGATCGGTTTCGTGCTTTTGTCCTGAACTCGGACAGACATAGTGGCGTTTCTATACAAACACTTCAACACTTCGATGTATCGATAGTCAATTTGGCACCGCTGAAGGGATTGCAGCACCGCCCAAGTTTCGATCGAATCGAAGGCTTTCTCGTAGTCCACAAACGCTAGACACAGAGGCTGATTATACTCCTCGGTCTTCTGTATAATCTGGCGCAGCGTATGTATGTGGTCTACGAACCTATAGCCTTTTCGGAAACCGGCTTGTTCGGGAGGCTGGAAGTCGTCGTCGTCGATTCGATCATGTAGGGAAATACCAAGCATAGCCCGCTCCATGGCCCGCTGAGCGATTTTGAGCCTTGATTGCAGTTTAATAGTGATTAATTTCAATATTGTAATAACAAAAAAGTCTATGGTAAGAAACGTAAAATCAAAACCTGCCTCATTGGGTTAGCTTTCGGAATAGTTTTCTCTTTGATTTTATTACATGGCCTATATTATCTAATTTACAAATATGACGAAATCTTATTTGTACTTAATATTTTTGTACTATAAGTTTTAATAGGTTTGTTTGGTGACGTTGATTACAATGCGGGATCAAAAACATGAAAGGTACCTACGCATAAAGTGGGGATGTTTGTTTTAGCTCATCTACCCGTGAAAAAAAGTAACGCGTGTTTTCTTTCTTTTAAAACATTGATAGGTATATAAAAAAGAGAAGATACACAATCAGGCACGAAAAGTGTCCACTGTAAAGGAGTGCACTCCTTTCGTTTAGTATTATTTTAACGCGCGAGTAGACGGAGTGTGTCAAAATGTCTTATTCTTCGATGAATAAATGCCGAAATACTGCATTAAAAGTACAAAAAAAAGATGGCGTTTCTTATTTTCGGTAAGTATTAATAGACAGTATTTCTATTTCATACATATTTTGTTGCTTAAGAGTCACATTTTTTAAATTTTCAATAAATTTTGTTTCAAATTATCGACGATGGCCCTGTATGAACCAGTCAAATAGAGTATGTATTAAACCAAAGGCAGTCTCGAACTATGCTCATACTTCAACGCATTTTGTCATTTTGATCGCATAAGACGTTCTCGGTTCTAAAAACGAATGGAGTCACCTTGTTGAATGTATCATTTTTTATATTTATATAAGTAATTAGTTGACTTTGTTTTATTTACAAAGTTTACATATCAATAACATTGTCATTTATATAATGATTTTTATTTTAGTTTTCCTAGGGACCCAATCAGATGCTAAAGCTTGCTCTAAATTATTTATAAATATGTATTCTTTTTTTTAATTAAACGGCGAGCGAATTCGAAGGGCACCACTAGTATTTTATAAGATGATCATTTAAATTGTTGAATTTATGGCTTTTATGCTTCAATAATTAATGTTGAAATGTTGTATTATGTATAAATTATGGTTTCACATACTATTAGATTTAAAAGTTTTTGTTGGTCTATGTTACACTAGTGAAGATGAATATACTGTATGTAATAAAACCGAGGAGATAATAAGACGAGAACAGCGCATATGTGGTCAAAAAACACAACCAAGACCTATTTGTGTTCCTTAGTTTTAAAATGTACATTAAATTTAAATATATTTTCTGGTATTGATACACATTCCCTTCAAAACTCAACCTTCAAAAACTGCTCTTTTTAATCATAAAATTAGTCTTAGAAAAGCTATTATAGAAACATTTATAGATTTATCTTCTATTAGTTTACATTATAATTATCGCAAAAAAAAATCAACAGAAAAGCTGAAATCTAATTCAAAAAGACAACTCTACAATAAGCTTCATTTATTTCAAGGAAATTGATTTACTTACTAGTGTATTATCAATGTTTATTATGACGCCATTGATCTAGACTAGAATAGATCTGGGTACTAATAATATTAGAATTACTATATTGGGAACAAAAACTAATATTTATATTTACGGGTTTTATTTTATTTATATCTTAATAAATATTCTACCTAAAAGCATATTAATACGATCAGATAAAAGTATAAATTTGAGTTTGGAACACATTTATAAATTAAACAAATTTAATACACTAAGTAAATGTTCATAAATGAAAATTATAAAAAAATATTCGTCTCCACTCCGTGCTTGTCCTGCCTGCAAATTTCGGTCGTAAAATTTTATTGCTTTTTGCATAATGCTTTGTAAATACAACTTTAAACCATACGTGTAAGTTTGAATTTGGAAAGAATGCATTACTACTTATGATACAACTGGCGACAGTTTTAGACGTTTCTTTTGTTCGAAACTGTGCATCTATGATTTAATAAATCAATGTTTTTAAACTATATTTTTTCCATTACCACTTGTGCGTCCGGTCATCTCGAAGACTTACGGGGTACTAAAGCACAGAAAATTTTTACTAACCCCCAGAACTAATTAGAACTGGGAGGGCGGTAAACACACGCTCTTAAGATTGTATAACTAATAACTAACATACTTTGTTTAAATATTTCATATTTATCCAAAAAAAGATGGCGTAACTCGAAACAATCGACGTCGTTAGTTTCTAAATGTAAAATCGCATTAATATGGCTGTATCTTATAAACACCTAACTGCAAACAACGATAGCGGCTTTTAAAATTGCCACTATTGACATCTAGGGCCACATATGTTAATGATTGTTGCCGCGTTCCGGTGCCGACAGCGGATGTATCTTATACATTAATATTATTGTCCCTTTTTAATAGCATTGTCTCTTACTAAAACCAAACCCACCTATAAACAGTTTGTAGAACGAAGCTGACAGGGCCTGTACTAAAGCGACCGCGCGCATGTGAACAGGACACGGGCGCAAGCACATTCATCCTTTGAACTTTGCCAAAAACCGACATTCACTCCATTCAACGGCGAGCGCGTACACAAGCAGCCGGGCAGCCACGGGCAGACCGTTTACACTCTTTTGCCCGACAATGTATGGGATTGACATACGGTTACGACATGTAATCTCATTCTTAATGTCAATACCATACGTTGATTTTTTTTGACGTGACAACGTCTTATAATTCGATAGAGCTGGCTGCACGCACGAAAAAACATGACTCATGCGGCGTTACCTCGCTCTGAGGCGTTCCATGTAAGGCTTGAAGTGCAAGCGAGAGCGCGGAACGAGCGACAAAGAAGCACAATCGGCCTTTGCGTTCGGCAGCGTTCGACATCCGTCTCTCTCCTACTTGAGTGAGCGATGCGTCTGCGTGGACAGCTGCTATACTATAGTACATTTACATGTTTTGACCGAGTATCAAGTGCAGTGAAAAGTGAATGTGGTGTCAATTGTTTATAGCAAAGATAACTACAGTGATAAAGGTAATGATTCTTTGACGTTGTCACGTTCAACTATCGTCAGTAAACCGATTTTACAGACAACCAATATTTTTTTTGTTAATTATTGTATTTGATTCTATTCAACCAACGTTTGTGCCACTTGTCTAAGGGGTAGATTAATAATAATAATAATATAATAATAATTATTCACGAAAATTTTTCACACAACGTCCTCTGGTCCCAAACTAAGCTTAACGCGTGTGCTATGGGTACCAGATTACGGATATAATACATAAACTACTTTTTTTTTATAAATACATACATATAATAGATAGAAAACACCCAGACGCAGTACAAATATCTGTGTTTATCACACAAATAACTGTCCCGAGTGGGAATCGAACCCACGACCTCGTGCACGGAAGTTGGTTACACTACCGACCACAACACGAGGCCCGTCAAAAAAATAAAAAATAGCCAGGTCAGTGCCAACATCTTCCATGAGACTGACTAAAATAAAAATCACTATTTAGAATTTTTTATAATATATTTTTAGCATTTGACATGCTTAGCCATATACATTAAATACAAAGTGGAAAATGTGAAATCGAAAATAACAGTCACGAGCAGGATCTGAACCTGTTATTTTCGATTTTTTTTTTTTTTTTTTAAACTTTTGCACTTATATAAGATACAAGGCGGACTTAATGCCTTAGGCATTCTCTTACAGTCGACCTGAGGTGGAGCAGAAATTAACAATGGTAGGTGCAATAGGCAAATAAATATCAATACATAATAATATATACATATATACCAATACATATAACTAATACTATGATAAACCTACATAATGTACACACCTAAAATATTATAAAAGAAACATATATATGATAAATATACTTACATAAATATATAATAAGTATCGAGTTGATAAGAAGTATCATTAAGGGGACTCTGCCAAACGACGGAGATACAGTTCACGTACACGGGCTTTAAATATGTCACGACTTGTAGCCATCCTGATCTCCAGAGGCAGCACATTCCAAAGAAGGATAGCCTGTACATTAAAAGAAGAATGCACAAGACTTGAAGAATGAGATGGACAGTGTAGAAGAAGGTTATTAGAGGAACGAAGATTTCGGTCATGGGTGGTAGATAGAAATTCAAAATGAGGCTTTAAGTAAGTAGGAGCGTTAGGGGAGTATAAGAGGGAATATAAAAGTGAGAGCACCCGATAACTAAGTCTTTGCCGGATGGGCAACCAATTTAGTTGAGAGCGAAATTTGGAAATATGATCGAATTTACGAAGACTAAAAACGAATCGAATGCAATTGTTGAGAAGTCGGTCAAGTTTATTGAGCAGATCTGCATTCAGGTCGAGGTAGCACACATCAGCATAGTCGATGATAGGGAAAACCAAGGTCTGAATCAGCATTGCCTTGGTCTCAATGGGAAGAAAGTTCTTAAGTCGATAAAGAGAGCGAAGAATTCCCGTAACTCTCTGACTGATAATTGTAATTTGAGTCCTCCACTACCTGCGTACTGTCCACAAATAGACCAAGGTTCTTGACGACTTGACTGTATGGAATGATAGATCCATTGTAGAAAATTGGTGGCAGACTGGTAACATTAGATCTACTGAGTATACGAGAGCTACCGATTAATATGGACTGGCATTTGTGCGGATTTATATTCAAGCCAAACCTTACGGTCCAATCCTTAATCGCTGCAAGGTCACGGTTAATTGCAGCAATTGCCAGGTGGAGATCTCCTGACTTGGCTTGAGTGTATATTTGCAAGTCATCGGCATACAAATGATACGAGCATTGAAGATCATGGGTTATAAGATTGATAAAAAGAGAGAAAAGAAGAGGAGAAAGTATACCGCCTTGAGGGACACCAGAATCTAAGTCCTTCCAACTGGACGATGAGTCATTAACGCGGACAGACTGCTGGCGCCCCTGAATATAAGACGAGAACCAATCCAGAGCATCTGATGAGATCATAAGATGGGAGAGGATGGATAGCAGGATATCATGGTCGATAGCATTAAAGGCGTTTGTGAAATCTACCAACACCAATACTGTGATGCTGGTATTCTCCATGCCCACCTTAATGTCACCAGTAACCTTCAGGAGAGCTGAGACTGTGCTATATCCAGGCCTGAAACCAGACTGAAAGTCACTCAGGAGGTTATTGGAAAAGACAAACTTGCATAATTGTTTGTGGACGCAGAGCTCGAGTAATTTAGAAAGGAAAGGGAGGATGCAGATAGGACGGTAATCATTGGGAACAATGGGGTTAGATATTTTGGGCAAGGGACGGACATATGCTTTACGCCATAGAGTGGGAAAGACACTACACTCAAGAGAAAAGTTTAGCATATGTGTGATGGGATGCAATAGGACATCAAGGATAGTTATAATCATCCGGCGGCTGACTTCATCGTAGCCAACCGCTTTAGATTTAATGGAGAGGGAAATCTTTTTAGCCTCATCAGGTGTCACGGGAGAAAATTTAAAAGGAAAAATATCAGGACGTTGTAAATTGGCAATATAATCTAGGGTTTGGCATTTAGTGACGTCGTCTAGAGACACTGTAGAGCTGAAAAAAGTGTTAAGGTCATCTAGATTGACGTTGTTTGTTACTTCTGATTGTTGCGTCTTACTAATACCAAATTTCCCAAGGAGCTTCCAAACGTCAGAAGAAGATGATGAAGAGATAGAGTTAAGGATATATCGGCGTTTAGCATTACGTATCATTTGATTACACTGATTCCTAGCAGTCTTGTAAAGGTCCCAGTTGGTATCACAACGCTCTATACGTTACGTCTGCTACGTATAACATCTAACATCCAAGGTGCGGGTGGACGCTTTAGCCTAGTTTTCACTACAGGGGCATGACTGTCGTAGAGGCCAATGATGGTTTTATTAAAAATGTTGACTTTCTCGTCCATTGTGCTAGCGTCCAGCAGCGGTTGCCAATCAAGCGCTGAGGCTTGAGTACGCAGATGGTCGAAATTCGTACGCGCAAAACAACGCAAATTCAGTACCTTAGGTTTAGGTTTTGGAGGTTTAAGGAAGTAAGAGAGGAAAATGAGATCGTGATGGGAGAAACAGGGAGCAGGATGCTGGCCATGGGAGGTAACAAGGGAAGGGGAGGAGGTGACAATGATATCAAGCCATGTGTCTTCCCCTAAGGTATTGTAGTGAGTGGCTTGCAAGGGCAACACGTGGAGGCTTGAGGATTGGATAATATTTAAGAGTTTAAGGGAACGAGAGGAAGAGGAAGCAAGGAGATCGGTATTGAAATCACCCATTATGATGTGATGTGCATAGTCAGACCCCAAAGATTCTAAAACTGCTTCTAAGTCAGTGAAATAGTCAGTAGAAGGAGGACAATAGACCACACCCATAACCGTTTTAACACCTTGGATACAAACCTCCAGAAAAAGAAACTCAGCTGAGACCGGCTGGTGAGCAAGTGAAGATGCGATAATTTTAAAAGGAAAATCATTACGAAGGTAAATAGCTACCCCTCCTCCCCTTCGATCTACTCGATCATTACGGATAAGAGCAAAGCCGGGGAGAGGGTACATGGTAGAAGGAAGATGAGGTTTGAGCCAGCTCTCAGAGATCAGGAGGGCATGAACATTTGCACCACTAAAGACGTCATACAAGTCACTGTGATGGCTGGGAATGCTTTGTGCATTTACATGGCATATATTTAATAACTGTCTAGATTGATGATTAAACAATTGACGAATAGTGTCACCAAGGGATTCCGTTACTGAGCCAAAACTGTCAAGAGAAGAAAACGAACTATTGGCAGAGTGAAAAGAGTCATTATCGGAAAATACCATTTATACTAAATATATATATATATATATATATATAATAGAATTAAATACTATAAGTTACACAGATAAATAAATTTTACGGGTTTACGTGCAGATAAATTTCTGCACCACCCACCAGCCAAGTGAATAACAATGTACAGAAATAATAATAACAACAAATTATGAAAACACAAAGAACAAGTGTTATACAAATTCTAGACACAAATAGTAGACAATGGATAAGTTTCCGAACGCAACATTTTAAGTGACAATTTGGCAAATAAACAGATAGTACACGGAATGTAGTCTGTTCCCCTGTCTCATCAAAGATAGATACATACTTAGTCTATGCTTTACTATAAGAATATAGTCTACAAAATTACCCAAAGAAAATCACCACAGAGCACCTTGAAATTACGACGTATTACAAAAATACAAAACAATAATAAAATATTGTATCTACCTTGAAATATTGTGATAAATAATTATTGTAGTACCATTACAGTTCACCAAAAACTACAAATTACTTGATGGGTAAAATATGCGAAGTAATAGTAATATAATATTGAAAGTTAAGAAAAAGGAAATTCAAACAATATACGCTCAATAGAAGGGGAAGCCTAGAGACTACAACCAACCAAATGCCACGAATATTAAAAGAAATAAAACACAGTATTGGACTATCATAACAACACAAATAGCAACTTTAGGCCTTACATGTGGGTCCAGCTTTTGTGGGTTCTTTGCTTGATGTCACTGGATACTTTCGCAGTAAAGGCTCGAGTTCAACCATACACGTAACTCTATGCCGAGCACCATCAGAAGTCTTGATAACGATAACACCTTCTTGCGTCCAACAGCTACGTACCCCGAAATGAAGACGGGCCTTACTAAATACCATCTGTCGGGTCTTCGTTAAAGATTCTCGGACTGATATGGATGAACCCCTCAACGACTTTTTTGCCTTCCAAACAGCTGACTTAATTTCAGTACTAGTGAATCGGACCAGCATAGGGCGATGTAGACCACTTTTAGAGCTCCCTAGTCGATGGCTCACCTTGACGGCACTGGCCTGGATGTTACTCATAGCCATCTTGTCATGAAGAACATTTAAGATTACTTGTGAGCAATTCTCCTTTTCATTCTCTGGGACGCCTAGGAAAATGAGAGCTTTTCTACGCTGCCTGGTTTCAATGAAGTCGATACTTCTGGCGCATTCATTAATCTGGTTCCGAAGCAACCCAAGCATACTATACATGAGCTCCCTGAACATCCGGAACTCCTCTGCAACCTTAGCTACGGTATCTTTCGAAGTGCTGCTACTCTGTAGTTGACCTTGCAACTCTTCCATTTTCTGCATGAACCGCGCCTCAAGGTTCTTTTGAGCAACTTCAATATCATGAATTTGTGACATACTTACAAGTGCAAACTAAAATTGATCAGCTGGTAGGTGGTAGCTTGGTAAGTGTCTATATAGTTACATACAGTTCACAAATGTGAGTACACCTTAGATAGTGATTAATGTAGTCAAACCAAGCTTAAAAAAGGTATATTATTTAAATAAATTAATTAAATTACAGGGAATGTATTCTAGTAAGTGTTAACTTTATTGCTACCTACCCGAAAAAAAAACGATTTCACATTTTCCACTTTGTGTTTAATAAAAATCACTCCTAAAAATAACGTGATTTATATTATTTGTCTGACTTTAATAACTTACTACATTACTAACACTTATATTTATGTACTATAAGAGCTACGGCTTGCTCGGTATCCGTCATAGCAACTAATTCTCCCTGCGACTTAACTCCACTAGGCGCCAAGCCAAAGAGTAAAGTAGAACGCCAAGCCCAACTGACTCGCTTTCTGACAATTTAATTTCTCATTTATGATTTTCGAATTCAGAATTTTGAAAATACTTTATACGTTTTGAAAGAAAACTACGTTTACGGAATCTATCGCGTTTACTTGATTTTCTACTATCCTGACCAACTTACGTGAACTTAGATGGTAGACGCCTTGGACGTCACGTCGACGAAAATGTGTAACATTCGCGTAAATATCAGAATGTAGTATACTTTATACGGTAAAACCTAGTAGGAATAATAAACAAAAATATTTTTGCCTCGTCACCGACAGCATCAAACTTGTTTTATCTTAAAAAAATATGTCAAATTAGATACGTCAACTTGAGTTATAAATTATATAAAATATTCAAAGATGACTCAAGTTTCCTTTATAACATCTTACACTAAGTACCTGGAAGGTAAATAATATAGAAATCTTTATAATGTTATCACAAATACTAATAAAAGCAAGTTGTAATATTGATTTCGGACCCCATTTAGTTAGATTTCAGTTCGTAGTTTAAACATCACAAGGCACCTCTGTCTCATAGACCATCCATCAGCCTTTTAAGGTACACTGCTGGATATAGGTCTCCCCAAAAATGGGGGATAGTGCCGTAATCGCCACGCTTGGCAGGCGGGTTGGCGATCGCAGTGGATGTTGTTAATACTCGAAGGAGTGCTGCTGCTCACTCCCTCGGTATTCCCTCACGACTCCCATGGGTGGAGATGGGTGGAACAATTCTAAAGCCGGCCCCACATGGCAGACATAATGTATCTCTTAGACATAATTTTAATATTGGACTGCTAATTATCACTACTGGATAAAGAAAATCTACTTAAACTATATGCAGGCAGGCTTTTGAAGTCGGCTAATCCGTATTTGGCCAAAATCTCTCTCACACCCAAGCATGCTACTTGACGTTTTTCTATTCCAATTTCCTTTCTAGGCTTATCCCAAACTTTGCTGGAGTCAGCTTAAGATCTGTTTGGTTTTAGCTGACCGCCAGTATTTTGGAGCGATTGCCTATCTATCTGTAACAACCTCCAGAGCATTTATTTAACAGCCTGGATTTACAAATACGGGTCACATTTGCTACCAGCCGAGTAAGCGTCTATACTACCTTCATTTCGATTCCATTAGTCATTAAATCAACTTAACTTGGTTATTAAGTTAACAAGGTATCTTGATTGCGATATATTTATAACTTAGTTGAAGTACAATATAATACCTAACTCGGGATTTTTATACCTCAAATTCAGTACAACATTTTCATTAACTTTCCTCCTTTGTAAGTCAGAAAGACAGTGCGTTCAAAAGCTCAACTGAGTTAACGACGTCTGAAACTGACAAAGCAATACGTGTATCTGGATAGGGATTTCTCCTTTATTCTAAGTATTATATACAGATATCCCGCACAAATTGTGTTAGCTTGACATCAAGATAACATCTTTGTATGTCAGTCAGCGTTGACATTTCAATCGTAATCTGTCAGATGCTAAAAGCATGTTACGTTCATAGTTCGATGCAACAGTGTCTATCTGCGCCACAAAGGACCTTTAGTAATAAAATAATTCTGAGAATTGGGTATCGATTCACGAATAAAGAATAATAGTTTTATAATTTGTATGTATATCGATAATTATTATAATATTTATTGCACGCCTCATAAGCGAAGCGTTGAGATGTGTTCTACTCCCGTTTTACACGGAACAACAACAGATTTTTCAAACTTAAAATGTCTTTATTTATCATATATTGCACTTGTAAAATAATATCTATACACACATATAAAGAACAAACACTATTTTTAACACTCATGATATTTTGATGCCATTTTTGTTATTTAAACTAGTTAAATAACTGTTTGAAAAAAATCTGGCTTGGACGTCCGTGTGTTGTAAGTAATGTATGCTAACACGATAACGACCAAAATACTTTACTAATCGAGTCTTTTTTTTTCGTTTACGAATTATTGTGATTAGGAATAGAGCCCTATTACTTTTCACGTTCTGATTCGATGTGGTTTAATTGTTATTAAATAAACAAACAAATACTGAATATTTACGCTAGACGCGACACTAAAACCAGCGCCTTTCATGAGAACTACCTTTGTACGTACGCATGGCATAGCCACCAGTGGCTTTACTATCGTCAACAGAACGCCGTTCGCCCGGCTGGTACATTGATTTTTGTTAAAAGAAAGCTCTTACCTTTGCTTGACGAACTGATGATATTTGTCAAGTATAATAACTATTTTATTCATAAAAACACTAAACACACGTAAATAATAACACACCAACGTTATAAAACACGAAAAAAATATATTTTACATTCCACAAATTTTTTTTGCGTGGCCTTAGCGTGCGCGCGGCCCGGAACTGAGAGGTAGACCAATATAGAAATACTTCTTAAAATTAGCGCTAGATGGCGTATAAGACATGAAACCCACATTAGTACTTTTTGAAATTAGCGCTATCTATGTGATTTATTGAAAACTACTTAGTAAGACCAATACATTATTAGTTACTTATCAAATAATCAATTTTATTGTGAAAAATGAAGATTATGAGGCGTGCAGTTTTGGATTTTCCAAAGTATTTTCGTCATAGCAATAAAGTAGATATCACAAAGCCGCTTCGTGATACTTTATTGCTGTTAGCAGACTCATAAAGATAAAAGGTTTACACGACGATCTTTGTTACTTACCTATTTATTCGGACAGGTATAATTCGTCATCAAATTTTGATATGGTTCAAAAAATTGGTGACATGGTAGATTTGTTCATTTATGTTAAGACATGACATGAGATGAAGAGACATATGAGATACAAAAGTTTTTGTAAGTTCAACGATTTTCAATGGATATGTAGGAGGAGGTCGTGGGCTAGTTCTACACTAGCCGCTCAAAACACCAACAAGGTAAAGCTAATGTTAATGTTGCTAATGTTGGATGGGTGAACAAAAAGTGACACTTATTTGGTCACGAAGACGTGTTACGCAATGGATTACGGATGTCCAATAACATTTTGGAAGTCGTCAAGCCTGAATAAAAAATCTAACTCCGGTCTCGTTCTAAGGTCGCCAGCTGTCTCCTTCGTTGAGTGAGATAGGCAGTTAGTCCGTGTAATACTGGTGGCTTATCTTAAACCAAACAGATCGGTAGTCAACCCCAATAAAGCTTGGAATAAGGCTAGAGAAACGATGAAAGAGATTGTAATACATTATTCTAAATCCGACTTCAAAACATTAGCGCATCCAACCAAATAAAAAATGAAGAAGCTCGTCAGCTTTGTTATATTAGAATAGATTCCTCAGTACAGTGACTACCCTCAGGAAAAGCCATATGTGTCACTTTTCCTACAACGCCCTCCTCGCTTTGATACAATGACGAATTGAAAAGAAAATATATATTTCTTTATCTTTTCTGTGACGATTCACACGCCTCTTTTCATCTTTACGCTTCTATGACATAACTGTTATTTTAGCGAAATTGCTTTTTGACTCAAATGTTATTTTTGTGAGATATCTTTGTGTGTCTTATAGTTATGTTATTATTAAGTCTGACCGTAAGTTCCTCTATGTAGACTTGGCTTGAGTCCAGAAATAAATGAAAAATGTTTGAGTGATGTAAATTTCGATTTCACATTTTCGCATTTTGTTTATTAGTAAATGGTTGTGTGTGACAAGTGCCTAAAATAAAAATCAAAACTGAACCTTCATGTTTCTGTTGCATAAAACATTAAAACATAATTATAGACGAACGAAAATGGCAGTCACGAGCAGGATTTGAACCTGCTTCTCCTGGAATATCGTCCCGGATGCTTTGCCAATTCAGCCATCATGTCAATCGATGACTGCTAATTTTCCTAATGTTTGATAGTGTCTAGGTGACGCCTGCGACATCTATGGGTATTTTCATTTATCAATATAAATATAGCCATACTAACCTGTACTGTACTGTCAAATGCTTAAAAAATACAAAAAACATTAAAATACTAATTATGGATATATGAAAGAAAAAATTAAATTAAATTTTATTATTATAATCTGATAAACATAGAAAAAATGGTTACAAGCATTTTTTGTTCTTATATATACGAGACTATGACGAAGCCAAGAGGATTGTATGACTTTAATATGTATGCTCTGTTTCTGTAATTCTTCTGAACTACTTGTCAAAGCTAGACAAATAAGATATCCTCAGAAGTGTCTTAATTATCCATACTTAATACACAATACGACGACATTATATTCTGAAAATTTTTCTATTGGAAGATGTCTAATTAGATATGAAATAAAGCATAGCGGTTAAATATATTTTTGTGTCCATGTGGTGACGGACTAAGAATATAAGTGTCACCACCCTATTCTTTCCCACGGGTGTCATATGAGGCGACTAAGGGATGTAAGCAATTATCATCCATTGCATGATTGGTGGTAGGGTTGGGTACCAAATGGGAGTACTCACTAGGTATTGGGCCCGAGCGGGTTGGTACCACCATCTCCCGTGTGACCGATCATGAAGCACATCGTTGCGTTTTGGCTGTAGCAGGAGATAGCCATTTATTCGTTCATTTCATATCGGTGAAATTAAATGGTGAGCAGCGGCTTGACAATAGTCTCGGTATAGTTGAGTCCACGAGCGACGGTTACCATTTACCATCACATGGGCCGTGACTCGTCTGCCACAACATGCAATGAAAAAAAATTGCGCGTTATCAATATATACTCGTATACACGTAGTTGAGTTTTAGTTTTCAATTTATAATGTGAATATCTATGATTCAAGAGACATAATCTACATATACCTATATACTTAAACAGTGCATCTTAAGCAAATACTTAAATTAAAACGCAGTTGTTTTCTCATTTGAAATAATCAAAACGATATCTATTTTAAATGCTATTTTATATTAAACACAAAGTGAAAAATGTGAAATCGAAAATAACAGTCAGGAGCAGGATTTGAACCTGCATCTTCTGGATACCGTCCAGATGCTTTACCAATTCAAATCCTGCTCCTGACTGTTATTTTCGATTTCACATTTTTCACATTGTGTTTAATGTATAGTGCTAAGCATGTCAAATGCTAAAAATATATATAAAAATATCTAAATATTTAAAGGGTTTGCGTCATTATTAGGTAAAATCTTAATTGTAAAATTAAGTTTACCTGGTCGGTATAATGTATGAAAATACTTCCGACAGATAGCGCAGGCGTCACCCAAAGACGTTAAGTATGATGTGTTATCGAAATTAGCAGTCAGGAGCAATTGTCAGGATGGCTGAATTGGTAAAGCATCTGGACGGTATCCAGAAGATGCAGGTTCAAATCCTGCTCCTGACTGTTATTTTCGATTTCACATTTTTCACTTTGTGTTTAATGTATAGTGCTAAGCATGTCAAATGCTAAAAATATATATAAAAATATCTAAATGCTATTTTATACTTAATTTAGTATTACAAATATAAAATCAAAGTGGATACAAACAAATAGCCAAGAGTAAATTACTCTCAAAGGACTCGTATTTAAAGAAGAATACCTTTAAATTTCTTTGTGAATATAAATTGCTGGAAATTCATATTTATATTCTTGTTTCATGAATGAATCAGTGAAATCTTTGATACTTATTGTGAGTTGCGAAACTTGAAGATGATTTGAGTCAAATTGTCACACGTCGATCTTGATACCGATATTACGAATTTTATTTCAGGCTCATCCTGAAAACAATTTACAAGGTAGTAGCTTCGTCTCCACGAACTCTCGCATCTTTAGATTTCTATAAACAAAATAAATATAAGGTACGCGGCTATACAGTCTTGTTAACATTTGCTGTCAAACCACTTTTTGAATTTGCGCGCTTTCGCATGTACGCGTAGGAATTCAATATTGTGTGATTTGTGTGTTTTTGAAATAAAACTTCGTTTACGGAATCTATCGCGTTTACTTGATTTTACAACTATCCCGACGTTTCGAATACTTTACAGCATTCATGATCACGGGTGGACTTAGATGATAGACGTAACTAACTAACTAACTTACTTATCATCACGCCATTTCCCTTGCGGGGTAAGCAGAGAGCACAGAGTGCCAAGAGGCTCTATTCTTGCATACATCTCTAGCTTCCTCAACATTCATAACTCTCTTCATACACGCTCGCCGGTTTCGGAGACTCCTGACTCCATCTTCCTTCAAAACATGAACAATTTGTTCTAAGTAGGTAAGTCTCGGTCTCCCCCTGCACCAACATCCTTCCACTTTCGCATTGTATATCTTCTTAGCCAGTCGCTCGTCCGGCATTCTTTCCACATGTCCGAACCATCGAAGCATTCCCTTTCGCATCTTTACACCATTACTCTCTTTCATACCTACTCGCTCTCTTACGTCATTGTTACGAATGCGGTCAGTCAGCCTCACTCCACAGATTCTCCGCAGAGATCGCATTTCGACCGCATTGATTTTGCTCTCATGCTCCTTTTTACATACCCAACTCTCGCTTCCATATAATAACGTTGGGACAAGCACTGCATTGTGTATTGCGACACGTGCCTTCTGGCTGAGGTGGTGGCTGCCGAGAAGTTGTCCCAATGCTCCGTTCACTCTTTTTGCCGCATTCACTCTTCTTTCTACATCAGTGGTGTACCTTCCATCCCGACTGAATCCACATCCAAGATATACAAATTCATCCATTTGTTCTAGCACACCATTTCCTATTGCTACTCTGACATCTGTTCTGGCTTCTTCTCTTTCAAAAACCATTACTTTGGTTTTGCTCACATTCACACGTAGGCCCCTTTTCTTACAAGATAGACGTCCAAGGCTGATATGTTATTTCAACGGTCTCATCTACCCACAGTATATGATTTTACAAAATTTTTGTTTATTTATTTTAACCCACCTAATATTCGTTTAAAATCACAATTAAAATATTTACTTCAAATTTTTTTATGCTTACAATGTATGAGACTTTTAGTTAGTACTAACTTACTTATCATCACGCCATTTACCTTGCGGGGTAGGCAGAGAGAACAGAGTGCCAAGAGGCTCTATTCTTGCATACATCTCTTGCTTCCTCAACATTCATAACTCTCTTCATACACGCTCGCCAGTTTCGGAGACTCCTGACTCCACCTTCCTTCAATACATGACCAATTAGGTCTAGGTAGGTAAGTCTCAGTCTCCCCTGTACCTACATCCTTCTACTTTCGCATTGTATATCTTCTTAGCCAGTCGCTCGTCCGGCATTCTTTCCACATGTCCGAACCATCGGAGCATTCCCTTTCGCATCTTTACACCAATACTCTCTTTCATACCTACACGCTCTCTTACGTCATTGTTACGAATGCGGTCAGTCAGCCTCACTCCACAGATTCTCCGCAGAGATCGCATTTCGACCGCATTGATTTTACGCTCATGCTCCTTTTTACATACCCAACTCTCGCTTCCATATAATAACGCTGGGACAAGCACTGCGTTGTGTATTGCGACACGTGCCTTCTGGCTGAGGTGGTGGCTGCCGAGAAGTTGTCCCAATGCTCCGTTCACTCTATTTCCCACATTCACTCTTCTTTCTACATCAGTGGTGTACCTTCCATCCCGACTGAATCCACATCCAAGATATACAAATTCATCCACTTGTTCTAGCACACCATTTCCTATTGCTACTCTAACATCTGTTCTGGCTTCTACTCTTTCTTATCTTTCTTTTTGTTTTTTTTCTTTCTTTTTTATATTAAAATGATTATAATACTTCTCTTTCAACTATTTTTTTTTGTATTTTTAGTGAATTATGCGTAGTTCTGACGTGAATAACTTGGTGTTAGAAGAATTAGCGAGAATAAAACAGAAACTGAAGAAACTATCTCGCCAACGCCGCCACCGCCATCGCTTTCTTTATCGGTTCCGGTCCCGGCAGTCTGCTAGTTGCCGGACCCGATAGGTAACAAACCGATCGGGAAACTCCATGCAGTCTCACCGTCAAAACCAATCCATGTCCTCTTTACCGCCTCTGGAGGAACTTGTACAATGAAAAATGTCAGTAAGTGGTATTTCAAACTTGGTTTTAGGTTACGGAAAACGAAATTTCACTGCGAAATGCCTTTATTTACTCACAAAAGGAAATAGAACCATGGAACGATATAACAAAAAGGTTTTTTTGACCAGACGATGAATGATGAGTCTGATAGTAATCTTGACCGTCGTCCGTGCCAGTACGAGACACTTCCGCACGAAGATCAGTTTTTGATACGAGATATCAATTCTGGTATACTCTATCACATGATAGGGAATATTGTGCCTGACAAATAGCTTTCAAAATGTTTCTATGTTCAGAATGATGAATCTGGGGTGACCTTGACCACTGTCCGTGCCAGTACGAGATACTTCAGCAAGAAGATCAGTTTTTGATACGAAATATCAATTCTGATATATACTGTCATATTGTACATGACACAATATGATGGTCATCATGGTCCTAACATATATAGGTACCTACCTACCTTATGGTAGTTGGACTTGAGTCACAGGAAGATAACCTTCATATAACTAAATATTGGAAGAGTTATTATGGTCACCTTGGGTGATGAAAATCCCGCAGAAGATAAATATGGACCGGCACTAAATAGTCTTATAAGCCCAAGGTGAAAAATCTTGGTTTCTAAGGACAGTGAAGAGATGAAAGATACTCTGATGGTATACAAGATACCTAAAAGATGTACCCTCCCATTAGCACCGGATTTCTAGACAGAGGTGCTACAAGAAGAACAACAATAGTTGGGTATTAACCCTGTCTTGCCTTGGTCAGGATATTACTGAAATTTTTCCCGGACAGGAGGTACTTGAGATCTTAAAATAGCTTAGTGATGCAACAAAGCTTTTGACATCTCTACACCATAATGAAACTAACATCAGGAAATTATGAGTGGTGCTGCTTCTGGATAGATTTTTTATTAAAATAACTGAATCAATTCCAAAAAACCAGTATTTATTAAAAATTGCAACAAAAAAAAATACGGAAATCTAACCCTGCTGCAATTAAATGTCTGGAAAACTTAGTGACCCCTCATGCTAGAATACGCAGCAGAATAACACAATGAGTGAAGGGCCCTAGCATCCACCAGTAACATAGTAACACAAAGCCATGCCACCTAAAAAGACACTGAAAGGAGCACCGGTGAACCAATCTGAGAGAGGTTATTAAGTGCTGGCCATTGTCGCTAGTCCCACGATGGGTACAAAATCCTGGTACAGGTAATTACAATCACAGATGATAATATGATTATACTGGAATGGATTCAACAATACCTAACCTAATACAAACCATTTATATCTTCAAACCAGAATACCCTTAATAATTTTATATCTGAATTTGGGTAACTCTTCAAATATTAAGAGCTTAATCAACAATTTACTCCAGTTGGGTGCTATAATACCCTGTCAGTCTGAAAGCTGACCATATTTATATAATATATTCTTGGTACCCAAGCTTATTGGTAGATATAGGTTAATTTTGAATCTAAAATCTCTAATTAATTTTGTCTACACATCTTACTTTAAGATAAAAAATTTATGAACCTCTATATAGAGATTGTTTCATGACAACCACGATTTAAAAGAAGCATATCTGTTAGTCCCAATTGCTGTACAACACAGGAAATATTTTAGATACCAACTTTAACAGTTGTATGGATTTACACCACTACTATAAATATGGTTTGTGTACAATACTTAGTGTGTTTACAAAATATATAAGACCTGTGATGTCATACATGAGGAGTACGGATACACAACAGTGATTTGCTTCAATGGCATTTAACGATTAGCAACAACACATGATAAATGCCAATCTCAAACATGTCATATTATACAGATCTCAAATATTTAGGTTTTACATTAAACGTGGGGGATGGTGCCATGATCGCCGCGCTTGGCGGGCGGGTTGGCGGTCGCAGTGGATGTTGTTAATACTTAATTATTCATATTAGGTATTAAATATTATTACATTGGTAGTTTCCAAGGGTGGAAATTTATAAATTATTTATGATTCTAAAATATGGGTTGTAACCTATATTGGATTTCATTTTTCTCAATCCTATTAATAACACACAATATTGCCATTTCGATCTCTAAACATCTACCTTGTAAATTGTTTTCAGGATGAGCCTGAAATAAAATTAGGAAATCTGACTAACTTACCTTAAGTGACGTCTGATGGTAATTTTATGATGGCTCATCCTGAAAACAATTAAGTTCCCTCCCTACCGAATACAAAATAGGTATCACGAGTGACCGGTTTTACCTACCCATCGGAGAATGGCATTGTTACTCTAAAAAAGTGATTTGACAGCAAATGTCAACAAGACTGTATAGCCGCGTACCTTATATTTATTTTGTTTATAGAAATCTAAAGATGCGAGAGTTCGCGGAGACGAAGCTACTACCTTGTAAATTGTTTTCAGGATGAGCCATCATAAAATTATCATCAGACGTCACTTAAGGTAAGTAAGTCTGATTTCCTAATATTGTTTAACTCAATAAGAGTCTGGCGTGAGTCTATGTGTGTGATATATTCAATTCAAAGCGAGTAATTTCAAGATCATAAATATAGAAGTGACTGCTTTGAACTTTGAACAAAATGACTGTATTAGGCTACATAGGCGTGACTGAACATTAAACAATTATTTTTGAATATTATACCTATATATTTGTGTAATACGTGTAGTGGCAGATGAGCCATGGCTCACGTGATGGTAAATGGTAACCGTCGCTCATGGACTCAACTATACCGAGAGTATTGGCCAAGCTGCTGTTCACCATTTAATTTCAGAGATATGAAATTAAAGAATAAACGGCTATCTCCTGTTACAACCAAGACACACTGATGTGCTTCATGGCCAGTCACACGGGAGACGGTGGCACCAACCCGTTTGGGCCCGATAGCAAGTCAGTACTCCCACTTGGTACCCAGCCCTACCACCAATATTACAATGGGTGATAATTGTTTACTTCCCTTAGTCGCCTCATACGACACCCGTGGGAAAGAATGGGGTGGTGACACCGTAACCGTTTTTATATTTGTTTACATTTTTTTTAATCCAAACAAAGGATTATAAATCTATGTGCATCTACTTCGGTCTTATTGTATTAGGCAAAACCAGTATAACAAGACAGTGCCTACCACTAAACCAAAAATATATTTAATGTCTGACGAATATTTCTCTACCTACCACCTACCTTTTACGATCCAATAAAATATCAAATTACATTTATTAGGAGCTCGAATTTCAATAAGGACGTTAATGAGGAATAAGATATTCTTTCTTATAATTTACGCGTTTAATTAGCTGACTAAAGCAGAAATTAGTATCTCTTTATGAGATCGTGCTTCTATTGACGTCGTGTCTTCATCGTTTCTTTACTTGACAACTAGACTTTGCCTGTGGCACCACCGCAGGCAAAAGCTAGATTTGAGTTTATATCTCAGGGTTCCGATTTATAAATAAATAATAAATAAATATTCACGGCTATTTCAAACAACGTTCTCTGGTCCAAAACTAAGCTTAACGCTTGTGCTGTGGGTACCCGATTACGGATATAATACATACTTATATTACTTTTTTCTTTTTGTAAATACATACCACCCAGATGCAGTACAAATATCTGTGTTCATCACACAAATAATTGTCCTGAGTGGGAATCGAACCCACGACCTCATGCACAGAAGTCAGTTACACTACCAACAAAGCCACAAGGCCCGCATATATCGCATATATTATATCCCATAGGAGTGCAATCGCTAGCACTCCACGGTTTAACTTGACTGATATATCAAGAACAAAATAATATATTTCTAGTGAACTGTTATGTTATAAATAGAGTGAAGGGTAATATGATGTACATACAGATGATCAAAAAACATGGTTTTTTTTATTAGACCTATAATTATTGTGGGTGTGCACTGCACCAGCGCTCTTTAGGTCCAGCCGCTTCAGCGGTCAGCCAACCTAACTCTACAGATTTTCCCCAGAGAGCACTTTTCGATTGAGTCAGGAGTTTCAGATACCGGAGAGCGTGTATTACAAAATATGAACGGTGAGGAAGCGAGAGATATATGCAAAAATATAGTTTTTTTGGCACTTTAGTCTAATATAAAGGTAGTTTTTAAAATAGTACAGAGATATTTTTTACTATTATAAAGCTGTTACAGAGCTATATCTGTACATTTAAGATGTTTGAGTAAAAATAAATATATATATGACTATTTAGGCGTATCTGAACCCAATGTTTTTTTAGAACTTTTGTTTGTTTGCTTGTTCGGGCATCACGAAAAAAATACTAAACAGATTCTGATGAAACTGTTTTGTTTGATAGCTCTTGATTTAACTTAAAAACTGGTATACATTTTATCCCGCTACTATATCGGGAACATGAGATATAACTTTAAAACTAGATTTGTCTGCGGTGGCGCCGCGGGCTAAGGCTAGTGTTCTATATTATTTATCTCGTGAAACGTTAAGTTTACTAGGGTTTTTGTATACGAACGTTAATTTAATCAGAATGATTTAACAAAGTGGGTAGGTTAAAATTATATGTAAACTTTGAACCAAAATAATATTTGCCTTAACATCGTTCTAGGTCGGTTTTTATTCGCTAAAATCATTGCTATTACGGCTTTTGTTTGTACTGAACAACCGATTTATAATCGAATACAAGGAAGTTGTAAGAAGTTTATTTTGACCTGTATGTAGTATGTATGGAGGGATAGCCTAGCGATAAAACCAAGGCTATAAAGATAGTGATATCGAATTCGTCCACCAGTCCAAGGTCCAAACCTCAGACTTGTCGAAATTTTTCAAAATGATATGTGTATTTGTTTACAATTTATCACTGTTCGATGAAGAAAAACATCGTCAGAGATTTTCTCGACGGCCTGTAAACTTTGCTGATACGTACTAGGCCAACATGGTGAACTATAGCATAATCCCTCTCACCATGAGAGGAGAACCGTGCCCAAATGTAGCAAAGAAAAACGGTTTAAAAAAAGTATTCAATTCAATTTATTCATTTGCGAAGATTGGGTACAGTAGTTGTTACAAATTAATAATGGTATCACCAAACTCAGCTTTGCAGCATGTAAACATAAAGGCATATTACAATTACTTTTATACATTTGATTACATAACCATTTAGACACATTCCGCAAAAATCTATTAAAATAAATACGTATTTTATATTTACCTAAATTAGATAGAATAAGTAAGATAATCATCTGAATCATAACAATATAAGTGTCAAAGGTAATATACTCGTATATGTTAATTCTATTATAAAATGATATATATTTAATATCGTCAAAATTTATTTTAAATTATTTATAATTTTACATTAACATTATAAATTGAGCTAAATGAATTTATGTGTCAAATATTCCTTTATTGAGTAAAATGCTTTCTGAATTAACACTTGCCTCACATTAAACTTAAATTTATTAATGTCAGATATTTCAAGTATATGAATTGGTAAATTATTATAAATACGTGGAATCATACATATTAAACTATTATTTGGCTGTTTTATTAGCTGGAAAGCGTATTTTTAACTTGTGTCTTTGAAGTCAATGTTTCAAACATGTTTATATTTTTCTTAACAAACACAACAACCTCAAATATATATATATATATATATATATATATATATATATATATATATATATATATATATATTATTATATATATATATATATATATACATGGAAGCGTAAGCTGATTCAGTTTTAAAAAATGTGTTCTGCAACTATCAAGAGGTTTTAACTTACAGATGGCCCTAATGCATTTTTTTGGGATATAAACGCTGTTTCCTTATTTGTAGAATTACCCCAGAATAATAATCCATATCTCAGCAATGGTGTCACGTGGCCATGGTAAGCCATTAATACGGTTGATGTGGAAGCTAACTTTGACAGCATATGTAGTGCATATGAACATTTATTGAGCTTAGTACATAGTGAGTCAATATGCGCTGACCAATGCAAATTTGAATCCAAAACTACTCCCAAAAATTTTGCATCATTTACATGTTTTATCTTATATTTTAAATAATTGATGTCAATGGTTTTCAATTTATCAATTCTATTATAAAATGTCATATATTTAGTCTTTTCAAAATTAATTTTTAAATTATTTATTGTTAGCCATTGAATAAAATTAGATAACGTATTATTTATGTCTTGTTGCATTTGTTTACTGTCATTACCGGAAAATAAGAACGTAGTATCATCAGCATATAATATAGATTTATAATGAGTAACTTAAGGTAAATCATTAAACACAAAGTGAAAAATGAAAAATGTGAAATCGAAAATAACAGTCAGGAGCAGGATTTGAACCTGCATCTTCTGGATACCGTCCAGATGCTTTACCAATTCAGCCATCCTGACAATTGCTCCTGACTGCTGATTTTCGATTTCACATTTTTCATTTTTCACTTTGTGTTTAATGTATAGTGCTGAGCATGTCAAATGCTAAAAATATATATAAAAAATATCTAAATATTAAGGTAAATCGTTTACATAATTATATTATGAACAGTAGCGGACCTAATACGCTCCCTTGTGGAATTCCATACCTTACTGTAGTAGAACCAGATGAATATTTAATCAGATTGATTTTAAAAAGACACACTCTAGTGATTTCAGTTGATTGTATTCGATCACTCAAATAAGATCGTTTAAGATCATGTGCGTTACCTCTGATCCCATATAAGTATAATTTATCTAAAAATATTTTATTATCTACATGATCAAATGCTTTAGTTAGGTCTATAAAAAGTGCACACGTTTGACTACCTTTATCTATGTTCGTTAACACGAAATGAATAAAATCATAAATAGCCCTAATTATACATTTGTTTTTCCGAAAGCCTACTTGTTCTTTACACAATAAATTGTTAGCTTCAAAAAAGTTATATATATTCTCATAAACCACCTTCTCGAAAATTTTTGAGATTGTAGGTATAAGGGCAATCGGTCGATAACAACTCATATCATGTTTATCGTCTTTTTTAAATAGTGGTTTTATTATGGTAAACTTAAGCCTCTCCGGAAATACACTATATACTAGACATAGATTTATGACATGACTGAGTATATAAGATATGTTAAGAGAAACAAATTTTAAGATTCTTACTGTAATGTCATCATATCCTGAGCTGTTAGTATTCTTAAGTGCTAATATAATTCTGTTTATATCTATACTAGAAATAGTAGGTAACATAAATAGGGTTTTAATATTATTTAGAATAGTATATTTCTTACTACCACTATCTTTTGTTGTTGTAGCAACTTGATTTAGGTAAAAATTATTAAAAGAATTAGCTATCTGTTATGGGTCACTGACTATATCCCTATTAATGCTTAAGTATAGAATTACATCATGAGGCTTATTAATTTTCTTATTATTTATTATATTCCATGTTGCTTTACATTTATTTGGGGCAGTATTAACGTAATGCTCATTGTGGAACTTTTGTGTGGATTTAATAATTTTATTTAACCTGACCGATAATGCTTTAAACTTATCTTTATTCTGAATTGTCGGTTTTTTTTTTGTATTGCCATAGTAGCATTCTCTTGCGTTTGCAGCAATTTCTTATGCCTTTAGTAATCCACTTAGGTTGTACCCTAGCACTTATCCTAATTCGTTTTTGAGGAAAACATAAATTATATACCATACAAAATAAGTCATAAAAATAGTCAGGAAAACATAAATTATATACCATACAAAATAAGTCATAAAAATAGTCAAATGCTACGTTTGGGTCGTCACTATTAAAAGCATCAGAAAAAGTTAGTGAATTCAAATAATTTTTAATTTTTATCATATTATTCATCCCATAGTCACGCTACCAATACTTAAAACGGCATCTAGCTTTGAATGGTAGAGTTAGTAGCTGTGCTGTATGATCGGACAGCGCAAATTCATGGATCTCGGTCTTACAATCTCTAAGCGAAGTTATCGATACAAGTTCCACTTGACAATCTAGTAGGCTCTTTTATGCCCAGCTTAAGGTTGTAGGTCTCTAATATTTAGATATTGTGCATTTACTCATAACATTAATATTAAAGTCACCGAATATTATAATTTTCTTCTAACTAAATCGATTAAGTAGAGAATCAAATATAACAAAAAACTTATCGATATCTTCTTTAATTATCTTTGGCGGTCTTTATACGCAAAATACATAAAGATTGTGGTCTCTTAGTTCTACTCCTGAACACTATTATATTCTCATGAGAGTACCCCTTAACCTCGTTTAATTCATTAAATTCAAGAGAGTTATGTACCATGATGCATGAACCTCCACGTCGCATCTTTCTATAAAATGCAGAGGCAAGTGTATAATTCGGCATTATCAAAGTGCATCTATCGGTGGGTACCATATTATGCTCCTTAAAGCACAAAACACCCACGCATGTTCGTTTAATGTCAAGTGAGTCCAATGCTAAAGTTCAGATTTGCAAATTAAGCCATTTATATTTTGGTGGATCACGATGATCTTTTTAAAGGAGAAAAAACTTATGAATATTAGTAGGTGGGCTTAGGCTTTTAGGACATTTGTTTGCAATGGACTCAGTCGTAGTAGACACGTCTTTATAATATGTTGATTTATGACCTGAATGGACACAGCTGTACTGGCAATATTGTTCAAATTTTATTCTATAATCAATACGCAAGATTTCTTTATGTAATAACTGACATTGGTGCAAAGTTAAAGATCCTTGTTTTGGCAAGTAAGTGTGGTAATTCATGTATGCGAACACAGTATTCTTAAATTTACTACACAGAAATCTCAGTTCATAATTTAGTTTACGTTCGCTCATGTATCTATTATATAGAACTTCAGAAATGATGACTTTACATTTGCATACATTATACAGAAAATAGTATACACCTATGTTTATCAATTTCCGCACAACCTCTAAACTATTTGTCATGAAACGTCTTGATTTCCGATGAATATAAGCTGTGACAACTGAATTCAATCTGGTGTCCTGCAAAGAAAATAAATTTATAAAAAATAATAACATATTTGGATTGATTTTGGCACATAAATATTACCGGGATAATCTATACAAATAATGTGTTTGTTTGTAAAGCCAGCTGTACACACTCGTCGAGATACAACGAGATAGGCCGAGGGCGAGTGTGTACATGGTAGCCTCGTCTCGTCTCGCGGCTCTCGCTATGTCTCGGAAGCGTGTCGGTTTTTTGTGCCTTTGAGAAACGTGCAACGGCACGTTTGTCAAAGGGTCTCGGTAAGTCTCGCAATGAAAATGAGAGCGTGCCTGTATACGCTCGTTTGCTTATTTTTTTTATGGTAAATGATAAAAAAATTGCAATAACTAAGTAACCACTATAGTCATTGCCCAGCATATAGTGATTGCCAACATTAAGTTATAACACAGTTTTTGCAACTTCTAAAGGAAATAGTTCAAATTTAATGCGTTAAATGTCACTTTTAGAAATGTGGCAGCATTTTAAATTTATGTAACTGGTAACATTTTATTTTTTTAAAGTGATATTGCTGATTATATTGTAATAGGTAGCAGCTCTTCGAAAAAAGTAAGTTTCTTGTGATTTTTCTTAAGAACAACATTTCTAAACTTACAATATTTACTGGCTTTTATCGTTTTTGTGTGATATGTGATTTAACTATATGTTAGATGAGTAACTATAGTGTCTATTTAACCTACCGATGTAACAGTTACTTATTTCGTAAAATTTTAAAAGGGGGTGGGCTTTCACTGTATCAATTTTTTGATAATAACAGTTATTGCCATGCCTTTGTTTAGTTATTGCCATTGGTAATAGATACAGCTATTGCCTGGTCAATATTTGTACATTTTATCCATTATAATTTTGAATTGAAAATAATTGTTTTTTTTAGAATGCCAAAAGCGCCTAAATTCAAATACATCCAAGAAAACCTTGAAAAAGCTATTGCTGAAGCTTAGAATAATGAACAGCGATTGTCAGATCGCCAAATAGCCTAGAAATATGGTGTTTCCAGATCAACTCTAAGGTTTTATAAACGTAACCCGGACCAAAAACTAGTTTGGGTCCATCGCCTATCTGGACTTGAAATGAAGAAGCTCTTCTTGAAAATTGAATTGTAACTTCAGCTCGCAAAGGTTTTCCAAAGAATAAAGATAATATTTTAGATAGCGTTCAAGTCCTAGAAGTTGGAGAACCCAAGACCTAATCTGTTTTTAAATAACAGACCAGGTATTGGCAATTAAAAAGGCATCCACGGTTAAGTATCAGAACTTCTGAATGAGTAGCTTAAGCCAGCTCATGCGTATCGGAAAGAGATATAAGGGGATAGCTTAAGCTTGGGACTTGTTGTAGCTGAGAAGAGATCAAAAAATATTTATATCGTTAAACACTCTAACGCAAAAGAATCTATAACTGTTTTATTTTCGTTGTCGGCTGTAGGTGACATAATATGCTGCCCATTTATTGTTTATCTCTATCAAAGGCTACCTGCAAAAATATTGTGAGTCCACCAGGAGGGTATAGGAAAATCGGAAAATGGTTGACTACTGAATTTTTTTACGAATTTATCGCCAATGTTTTTCATCCATACTTAGTAAATTTCCGGTTATTCTAAATGTTGATGGTCACAAAACTCATTTAAATTATCATTTGAGCCAGTTATGTACGCATCTTCAATTGTGTTGATAGCTTTGTACCCCATTGCGATAAGGATAATTCAGCCAGCTGATGTCTCTGCATTTAGACCCCTGAAAATGGGCTAGAGATAGAATTTAAAGAAATGGCATCTATCGAATGGAAATAATTGGATAACAAAGCTAAATTTTGCTCCTATTCTCAATGAAGTTCTTGCGTCAAGCTTGGAGGCCAGAAATATTGGTCAATGGTTTTAGGACTTGTGGTCTTTGTCCGTTTAGCCCTAATTTCATCAACTATTCAAACTGCTTAGGCAAGAATACTTATTTATTCATAGAGACAATCTTCAAAAGATATTCCTGATAGTGCAATAATTACGTTCAAGACATTCAAAAATATAATCGGAGCCTCCCTTTGCAAGAGATGGATCATTTAAAACAACTGAAACTCACCTGGGTATAATTTGTGACCTCTGAAATTGTATTTCCAGTCAAAATTTATTCAATACAATACAGAAAAAATAAGAAAAGATGTGAATTTTTAATTATTTACATTTAAATTAGAGTTAATATGAAGACTGCAAGATGGACAATAACTGTATTTTATGTGACTGGCAATTACTATTTCCACCGGGCAATTACTGTGATTTTAGAAGTTTTTGTTTTGTTTATTTTTTATTTTTATGTTTCCAAAGATATTGAAACCAGTGACAGATGTTACTTCAGAGAATATATTAAAGTTATAAAATTAACAGTATTTTACTTGATTTTTTTCTAAATAAAGATACTAAAAAGAAAAATCGAGTTTCAGCCCCTTAACCGGGCAATAACTGTACTGTTTACCCAATAAAAAAATAAACGCCGCAATTGCTTTTTCCACGTCCATCGCGACGGGCATCTGAAGTTCAATTGATACAACGAGTGTGTACATGGTATGCTCTCGCGTCGAGCCTCTACGAGACGAGAATGGACTAGAGGTTCGCGAGACAAACAGACGAGTGTGCACAGGCGGGGTAATGTCCAAATACTTTGGAAAATCCAAAACTGCACGCCTCATAATCTTCATTTTTCACAATAAAATGGATTATTTGATAAGTAACTAATAATGTATTGGTTTTACTAAGTCATCCATCATCCATCAGCCTTTCGAAGTCCACTGCTGGACATAGGCCTCCCCAAGAGAACGCCACAACATGTGTTTCGCTCATATGGGGGATAGTGCCGTAATCGCCACGCTTGTCAGGCGGGTTGGCTATCGCAGTTGATGTTGTTAATACTCGAGGGAGTGCTGCTGCCCACTCTCCCCGGTATTCCCTCAGTCGACTCTTACGACTCCCATGGGTAGAGAGGGGTGGGACAATTCTAAAGCCGGCCCCACACGGCACAGCCGGCCCCACAAGTTTACTAAGTAGTTTTCAATAAATCACATAGATAGCGCTAATTTCAAAAAGTACTAATGTGGGTTTCATGTCTTATTCATCTAGCGTTAATTTTAAGAAGTACTTCTATATTGATCTACTCTCTGTCATTTTGCAAGGCGCCATCTGGCAATTAGTAAGAACAATCCATGAGTTTACATATATACCTGCATAAGTGCATATAATATATATAAACATGTAAAATTGAATAGTTTTTTAAAACTGTAAACAAAAACAATTTAAGAAAACAAAAAGACATCGCTAGTTTCCTTACAAAAAAAAGCAATATTGTGGTTCTATATATACAACAGCAACTGAATACATCTAAAATTGCCACTTGCGACATCTAGGGCTGCATTTGTCAATATCTCTTTTACTTTAAAACAGCGACATCTATCAATAGAAAATTACAACTTTGGACAATATTATACGACTTATTTAAAAATCAATGAGTTCAACAAGAAATCTCTAAACCATTTATCTTTCTAACTTGGTGGCCTTATAATTTTATACTTTGTTCGAAGTGAAAACACCGTGACGCTAAGGCCACGCAAAAAAATTGTGGAATGTAAAATATATTTTTTCGTGTTTTATAACGTTGGTGTTATTATTTACGTGTGTTTAGTGTTTTACTTATTGTTATAGATAAAATAGTTATTATACTTGACAAATATCATCAGTTCGTCAAGCAAAGGTAAGAACTTTATTTTAAAAAAAAACAATGCCGGGCGAACGGCGTTCTGTTGACGATAGTAAAACCACCGGTGGCTATGCGTACGTAAAAAGGTAGTTAGTTCTCATGAAAGGCGCTGGTTTTAGTGTCGCGTCGAGCATAAATGCCGTAAATATTCAGTATTGTTTTTGTTTATTTAATAACAATTAAACCACATCGAATCAGAACGTGTAAAGTAATAGGTAGTAGGTAGTAGTCATAATAATTCGTAAATGAAAAAGAAAGACTCGATTAATTAAGTACTTTGGTCGTTATCGTGTTAACATACATTACCTACAACTCACGGACGTCCAAGCCAGATTTTTTTCAAACAGTTTTTTAACTAGTTATAACAAAAATAGCATCAAAAATATCATGAGTGTTAAAAATAGTGTTTGTTCTTTATATATGTGTGGAGATATTATTTTACAAGTGCAATATATGATAAAAAAAATGTCTCTACATTTTAAGTTTGGAAAATCAGCTGTGCCGTGTCAACCGGGAGTAGAACACACCTCAACGCTTCGCTTATGAGGCGTGCAATAACAAGATTTTACTAAATGTATACGAGATATACAATATGCGGTTACCTATAATAAAGCTGGCTGTACACATTCATCGAGACACAACGAGACAGGCCGAGGACGAGTGTGTACATGGTACCCTCGTCTCGCAGCTCTCGTTCGCTCTCGGAAGCGTGTCGGTTTTTTGTGCACGAGTCAAAGGGTCTCGGGGAATCTCGCGATGAAAACGAGAGCGCGCCTGTACACACTCGTTTGCTTAGTTGCTCGCCCTAGTTATAGTACGATCTATGCGCTCGCAATTACGTTCGCGTAAAGACGTGCTTATTGCGTGCGAAAACAATATGGTCTAACGCTTTTTAGAAGCCTACCAAAGGCAAGTACTATTATGGAATCCTAAGAATGTCGACAAAAGGATAAGCAACACACGATGCTTGGTTGCGTATAAGCAACGAATTTGATATCCCGGACGAAGTTGCGGGCTGGCTGCCCGCAACTTCGTCCGCTATATATGTGATTAAGGATCTTTTTATGCCAGAAAAATGTAAAGAGCATTATAAGGATAGTTGTTTTTCCATAAAGATAATTTAGTGTGGCATAGAGTGCTGTACTTATATTATATTGACCCACTTCTGAGGTCCGAGCAGACGAGGTCAGGGGTAGCACACTCATATTTTTATTTTTGAAAATTCAGATTTAATTTTGTGAAGTTTCAACATTGGATTTTTTACGAAAGAATAATTCTGAAACGAAAATACGTTGGAGCAAAATATGCGTAATATTTTTCTGATTTATTATCTGTGAATTACCCCGTGGGTATTGTAGGGAAGATAATTTGTTCGAGAAACTTCCAAGTACAATGAAATTTTATGGTTACGAAATCTATAGAGGCCTTCTGAACGTGCTCACAAAGCTCACATTATATTTTATATAGATACGTGTGAATTATTCAAGATATATAGGTACCTAATAGGTTCTATAGGTACTTACTATAGAAATTTGCCCATGATAGTTTGTATATGTATAATGCTTCAAGATATCTACCTAATAATATACTTTTTTTTAGCTTATGATGGCAGACGAGCCACGGCCCACCTGATGGTAAATGGTAACCGTTGCTCATGGACTCAACTATACCGAGAGAACTATATAGTCAAGCCGCAGCTCACCAATTCATTACACAGATATGAAATGAAAACATTAACGGTTATCTTCTGTTACAACCAAAACACACTGATGTCTTTCATGGCCGGTCACACAGGATATGGTGGTACCAATCCGCTCGGGCCGGATAGCAAGTGAGTACTCCCACTTGGTACCCAGCCCTACCACCAGTAATGCAATGGTTGATAATTGCTTACTTCCGTTAGTCGCCTCGTAAGACACGGAATAACAAAGAATGGGGTGGTGACACTTGTATTCTTAGTCTGTCACCATACTTACCATAGAAATATGCCCAGGATAGTTTCTATTTGTCTAAATATCGAAACATTATAAAAATATTTGCTGTACACGGTTGTTAGTTCTTCCCCCTACTTTTATTACGCATGGATTTTGATAAAGTTTTCATAAAAATATTGCAATATTCCGAACATAAATTTGACATTTAGATATTTTTATATATATATTTAGCATTTGACATGCTTAGCACTATACATTAAACACAAAGTGAATTGCTGAATTGGTAAAGCATCTGGACGGTATCCAGAAGATGCAGGTTCAAATCCTGCTCCTGACTGTTATTTTCGATTTCACATTTTTCACTTTGTGTTTAATAAATTTGACACGTGTTTCGCCTCTAAACGAGGCATTCTCAAGTACGCTCGGTAACAAATGGCTCATTTGTGTGGATTGGCAATCTTAGGTTATTCTGTCTAAAGATAACCAGGATTGACAATCCGTGGGTGAGTGGTGGGCTCTCCTCCTAAAATATTCATTCTATAATAGTAACAATGGGGGCTCATTCGTTGCCGAGCGTTCTTGAGAATGCCTCGTTTAGAGGCGAAACACGTGTCCTCGTATGCTCGGATTTTTGCGGAATATTACAATATTGTGGTTCTGAGAGTTCTACCGTATCGCATGGTTGTGTCGCGTTGGTGAATTTTTTGTCATTATCGTGCCTGCTACTTTGCTATTATCACATTCTCCTCTACCTGTGAGAGTGCGGATTGGCAATCTTAGGGTATTCTGTCCAAAGTTAACCGGGATTGACAATCCGTGGGTGAGTGGTGGGCTCTCCTCCTAAAATATGAAGTAACAATGGACTTCCGCCAAGTGTCGCCTCATTCAATTAATTATGTTTAAATAATATACTAGAGAGTTGTGAATTATTTTAAATTCTTAGATTAAAGATATTTGATAAATAAAATCCACTGTAATTAAATCAATGACTGTAATAGACTGTTTCGGTGTACATAAACACAAATATTTTTTTTTATCGGTTATATTGATCTGTATTTTAGCATTTGATATGCTCAGCTACTTTAGAACAAATTAATTGTGTAAGCTCTGTTCTTCCTCTTTCTCAAAAAAAAATTGTTCTTTCTGTCTGTTTATGAGTAAAACAAGTGATATATTTTTGATAAAACATTTCTGTATAGCTTTGGAGTAGACTTAAAAACTGGTATAAATTTAATCTCGCTACTATTACGAGAATCTGAAATATAACCAAACAATTAAGTTATTTTCACGCCGCCACTATTCAAACGATTGTCATAAAATTTGTCATACCTAATTATTCACACCTAGTTCAAACAATAGACATGCGACGTTACTGTTTATGCCAGAAAAACATACAGCCCCAGTGGCGTAGCAATTATTCCATAGAAATAATTAATGTACTAGTGAGTGACGTAATTATATTACTTGGCCTAATTCTGAAGCCGACAGACGTAGTTCCGAGTAGAAGCTAACTCAATAAATAAGAAAGGGAAGATTTAGGTAAAGACTGTGTGCATTGAAAATAGCTGGAGAGCCTATTTTCGCCGCTATCTTATCTATCTATCTATCTATATACTATTATAAAGCTGTAACAAAGCTATGCCTGTACATTTAAGATTTTTGAGAAAAAAAATACTGTAATAGATAGTCTATTATTATAGGCGTGTCTAAACACAAATCGATATTTTTTAGAATTTTTGTCTATTTGTTTGTTCGCGCATCACGCAAAAACTACTGAACGGATTTGTATTGTAACTTTTTTTGTTTGATAGCTCTTGATTAGACTTAACAACTGGTTTACATTTTATCCCGCTACTATATCGGGAACCTGAGATATAACAAAAAAACTAGCTTTTGGCCGCGGCGGAGCCGTGGGCAAAGGCTAGTTAGTATATTATACACCCCTTTAAACATTTTTAGAACGTGTTATTACACGTAACATAATCCTGAAAGAACCGCCTAATATTGCCACAAATTTACAGAGGCCATTGAACTTTATAAAATTATTCTTTTTATAAATTAACTTACACAGTTATACAGTTGAAGTGGCCCGCCAATAAAGGCGGAGAGACGGCACACGGCGGGTTTCTTTAGTGGGTACAGGCCCCACACTACCATGTCCGTTGCCCTGAACGGCAGGGTGTGCGGCTAGGTACATGTTTTCCCGCCTTAACAAAAAAAAAGGGGGGGTTTTAAGGTTATAAATTACACAACCATTTTTTTAAATAATTGATAAACATATATAAAGTATTGTTTAGTCATTAAAAGTATATTAAGTATTCTGTAAATAATTGATGTACAATTCTAATCATTATTATATTGATTTAACATTCGAGAAAAATAAGCATAACTTTTTTAACATGACATTTTATACATAACTTTTATCAGATTTAACTGTAACGAACTATGTATTCGTAGAATTTTTTTTTTTAATTATAGTAACAAGTCTTTGAAGTAAACAAATCTGAGAAATCAATTTCACCTTTCTAAAATTGTCATATCGATTTGAAACTCTACAAATGTAAGACCGATGACAATGAAATAATTTAATTTTTATAGCTAACTTCAATATATTATATTCAAAATATCTATTAAGTTAATTTTTGTCCGTGTGGTGACGGACTAAGAATACAAGTGAGTGTCATCACCCCATTCTTTCCCACGGGTGTCGTACGAGGCGACTAAGGGAAGTAAGCAATTATCATCCATTGCATGACTGTTGTTAGGGCTGGGTACCAAGTGGGAGTATTCACGAGCGGGTTGGTACCACCATCTCCCGTGCGACCGCCCATGAAGCACATCGTTGCGTTTTGGCTGTAGCAGGAGATAGCCATTTATATTTCATTTCATATCTGTGAAATGTATTGGTGAGCAGCGGCTTGACAATACATAGCATCAAGCCTGTATTCCCCGAAGGGGTAGGCAGAGGTGTATTACACACCCACGACTCGCCAGCTATGTTCAAGTCCCACGTAATAGAGGGCGAGCCTATTGGCGTCTACCGGGCATATTTTCAAACTCTGGGCTGCTACTGAATTTTTCTTTTTAGGAATAAGCTCAATAACATTGCTCGACCCGGGGATCGAACCCGAGACCTCATGATTAGCAGTCGCATACACTACCGCTACGCTACCGAGGCAGTTTAGTCAAGAGTAGGAAGAGTATTGTCGAGTCCATGGGTGGTAACCGTCACCCATGGACTCGACAATACTCTCGGTATAGTCGAGTCCATGGGTGACGTTTACCATTTACCATCAGATGGACCGTGGGTCGTCTGCTACTACATGCAACAATAAAAAAAAAAAGCCAACGCGACCATTGAAGTAATGTCATACAGTTCCATTGGTCTGCCAGTATATACGGAGAGACGGCACAAATAGGTTTATTTAGTATAATTAGATTTTGGATTATGTGATTTAGATTTAAGATAAAAGGTACTTAGATATTTTGATCTGTATTTTAGCACTTGATATGCTCAGCTACTTTAGAGTACAAATGATTTGTTAATGTGAAAAATGAGAACTTTAGTGCGAGCGGGAATCGAACCTGTGTCCCTTCCAATCCGTGGAAGTAGTTACTCTAAGCCGCTGAGCTATCTCACTGACCTTCAGCCATACCCAATCTCCACATCACATTTGTCATTACGACCCACGCCACCTATCGGATGCATATACATGCATTAATCCAATGTAGTGAGTTTAATTTTGAAATTAACATTTATAATTAATTGATGGCGCGATTTTTTAATCATTTTGATCTGTATTTTAGCACTTGACATGCTCAGCTACTTTACAGTACAAATTATTTGTGAATATCGAAAATAAGAACTTTAGTACGAGCGGGAATCGAACCTGCGTCCCTTCCAATCCGGGGAAGTGCTCTAAGCCACTGAGCTATCGCACTGATCTTCGGCAATACCCAATCTTTCTTTTTTTCCACATTCACAAAGCATTTGTACTTAAAAGGTATTACATTAAGCGTTATACGAGGAGTCGACGCCAGCTATATTTAGTCATTGGTTCTACGTTACAAAATTGCGTCAAGTAATTTGATTATAGTACCGAAAGCACCACACTAATGGTGCACCATACCCTGACGCTTTTACCACAAAAGAATCCAATTAAAATCGCCCAAAGAACAAACTAATTGGATTAACTAACGAGGCACCAGCTCTAATTCACAAGCAGCATTGGGCTCCATTTATTTTTAGCGTTTTTAGTGTGATACTGCGGAAGAAGCAGGCTTTTCATACACCAAGAAGTGTGAAGGAAAGGAATTTAAAAATATTAAAATTTGAATATCTATACTATTATAAAACTGTAACAGAGCTGTGTCTGTACATTCAAGATATTTGAGAAAAAATGTCTGTAATAGGCTATATAGGCGTGTCTAAACACAAAACAATTTTTTTAGAATTTTTGTCTGTCTGTTTATGTTTGTCAGTTTGTTTGTTCGCGCATCACACAAAAACTACTAATTGGATTTTAATGCAACTTTTTATTTGAAAGGCCTTGATTAGACTTAACAACTGGTATACATTTTATCCCGCTACTATACCGGAAACCTGAGATATAACCCAAAAAACTAGCTTTTGGCTGCGGTGGAGCCGCGGGCAAAAGCTAGTAATTTAATAAATGCGAAAGTTGTTTGTTATGCTATCACGCCATATTAACTCTAAACGATTATCATGAAATTTGGCATAAATTTGGTTCGGAATCGGGCAAAAATACATATTTTTTCCCGAATAAATTTATAGTTCCTGTAAGATATAAATTTTCACATACGATAGAATCCGTAAAAGTAGTTTTATTTCATAATGTGTAATATTCGCGTAAATAATTGATACTTATACATCTGCTATTTACTAGAATAATTTATTAATGTAATCTATAACGTCACTCATTCTATAAGTGCACGTAATCTCGAAGACGAGAACTAATAAGCTACGAATAATTGATAAACAATCAGCAAGAGCCCTTGCAATGGATTTATAGAAAATGGTGGGTCAGGAACCTGGGGCCTTTTAACCACTTAATAATTAATTATTCTATTGTTTTTTGACGTGATAACGTCTTATATATCGATGAACGCTGGCTGCACGCACGAAAAAGTGTCACGTTCCGAAAAATGTATGGCGATCGAAGCATTGTTTGTGAAACTCTCAGAAAACATAGATATGACGTTATCACGTAAAATTATCGTCCGTAAACCGACTTTACAGACAACCATATATTTTTTTATTACTTATAGTTGCAGATGAGCCATGGCCCACCTGAAAGTAAGTGCTAACCACTGCTCATAGACTCAACAATACTAAGAATGTTCAAGCTCTTTTTTTGTCTTTTTGCTATTGGGAAATTAATGAATATATGGATGGATGGTTATCAATCGCTATAACCAAAAAACAACGCAGTGTTTCTCAGTTCTCTCTTCATATGCATTAGTAAAGAGCTGTTATTTAGACTTTACAAAGATACTTCAACTACTACAGTTTTTTTTTATATATTTGTATCGATGAGAAAAATAAATAATTACTGAAGAAATAAGTGTACATTCCAATTTTCATAACATAATGCTGTTTTTATTCGAAACAGCTAAATGTTTACCAAGCAGGCGAGTAATGTTAATTCAAGTTCAACTTCATTCGGATTTGTCGGGATTTACATGGCCATATTATGTAGCTAAGATTAAAGAAAAAATACACGGTCTGAATTGTTAAGTAGAGATGTAGTACTACTTAGCGTACATATGGTAACGATTCATAAGATAGCTCACAAATAATTTGACAAGAATCTTGAAAAAAAGTGGCAATGGACGCCATATCGGGCGGTGAACAGATAACTGTTGGGGGGGGGGGGGCTAATATATAATATATATTGCAAAAAAAAAGTGTGAATAGTCAGCCCCCCTAGCCAAGTGGCATAAACGCTAGTAACATAGAATAGGATAGAATAATCAATGTGTGAGGTTGACATAAGGCTACGACAACGTAAGCGTAACCAAGTGTCAATCCCAAGCAATGATTATTCTTTTTCTATTCTATTCTACAACGTTTATGCAAGTTGGCAAAAAATACGCAAATATTTAGCTATTATTTGTGTTATTAATAGCCATCATGTAAAGTGCTTAAAAAAATATGAAATGATAACATATTCCTTTTTTACTAAGTTAAATAATTATTGCCGTGTGGGGCCGGCTTTAGAATTGTCCCACCCCTCTCTACCCACGGGAGTCGTAAGAGCCGACTGAGGGAATACCGGGGGAGTGGGCAGCAGCACTCCCTCGAGTATTAACAACATCCACTGCGATCGCCAACCCGCCTACGGCATTATCCCCCTTGACGGAACAGCTCGTTGTGGCGTTCAGTGGACGATGAAAGGCTGATGGATGGATGGATGGATGGAAATAATTATGCGTATGTTTTCAAAGACTAAAACAATCTACAAACAATAGGTAAAATAATAAGGGATTTCCAACTCTTATCTCATGACGCGATGTAACTCCATATAACAAAGACGGTATTCGGCCACAGCGTTTACTTACAGCGGATTTTGGAAAATGTAAGCTTTCTAAGGTGAACGCCAGGACAAATAACACCATGTCCATGTTATAAGTACTTGCGATTATAGCTTAAAAAAACATTTTGTAGTATAAATATTTAATAGTGAGCCGTTATAGTTATATAGTAGTTTAAGGTTCCGAAAACTATGCACAGTGTAGACGCTATGCTACTTGTGGTGTTTTTATTGGTAACAATGACAAACAAATCACTTAATGATGAGATAGTTAAATGGGTTCCTTATTTCTAAGCTTGGATACACAGACATTATTGAGTAAAAAAAATATTGTATTCGAGTAAATCAGCCCCTTGACGCAAGTGTTTATTTTATAAGTCAATCTTTTTTTTTATTCGGCAGGTAAAAAATCTACCTAACCGCAAACCCCGTCGTTCGGGACAACGAACAGGGTAATGTGGAGCCCTCACCCACTAAAGAAACCCGCCGTATGCCGTCTCTCTGCCTTTGTTGACGGACCACTGGTACTATGTTGGATTACTTCAGTGGTTATAAGAGTCAACCTGTGGCCGTGTGGGGCCGGTTTTAGAATTGTCCCACCCCTCTCTATCCACGAGAGTCGTAAGAGCCGACTGAGGGAATACCGGGGAAGTGGGCAGCAGCACTCCTTCGAGTATTAACAACTTCCACTGCGATCGCCCACCCGCCTGCCAAGCGTGGCGATTACGGCATTATCCGCCATGACGGGACCGCTCGTTGCTCGTTCTCTTGGGGAGGCCTATGTCCAGCAGTGGACGTTGAAAAGCTGATGGATGGATGGACCTGCACTAAAAAATAATCCATGTATCTCGAGTGACTATACAAGCATATACTTTCTCGGACCAAAACTACACCCAGTCTCATAACAACCATTTATAGATCACACAAAGAGTCATCCTATGTGGGAATGGAACTCTCAATAGTCAGCTTGGAGGCCGGTATCTAAATCACTCCGCCATCTGTACATCCGTTCAGTTTGTTGAACTGAATAATATATAATAGTCAATGTATGGGATTGACATAAAGTTATGACATGTAATGTCAATACCATACATTAATTATTCTATCTCTATTCTATTGCAACCATCGCTTATGCTAATTGTCTGGACCTATAAATTATTATTGTTGTTTTGAAATTATTCTCCAATTAAACACAAAGTGAAAAATGTGAAATCGAAAATAACAGTCAGGAGCAGGATTTGAACCTGCATCTTCTGGATACCGTCCAGATGCTTTACCAATTCAGCCATCCTGACAATTGCTCCTGACTGCTAATTTCGATAACACATCATACTTAACGTCTTTGGGTGTTTTGGTGCAATTGTCAGGATTGATGAATTGGTAAAGCATCTGGACGGTATCCAGAAGATGCAGGTTCAAACCCTGGTCCTGACTGTTATTTTCGATTTCACATTTTTCACTTTGTGTTTAATGTATAGTGCTAAGCATGTCAAATGCTAAAAATATATATAAAAATATCTAAATATTATTCTCCAATTTTTTTCTTGTATCGCTAACATTCGAACCGTGTCTTTACCTATCAACGTAAAACAAAACTTATATAGATTTTGGTGCTATCAATGGATAGTTTATGACGATGAGATTAGATGCGACAGTATTATACCAACAAACAATACTGGCACGTACTTTGTGTGTCCCCATCAAACTGGTATATCGATTTTCCATCTCCAGTCGGTAAACTTTTTCATGGCCTTCAAATCTTTGTAGATGGATAAAAACAAAGTGCATAAGATACGCTATTTATAACTACGCTTGTTCTGCCCGCAACCTCGTCCACGAGGCCTTAATAATATAAATTCGCTAAAATACGGCACATTAGTTATATCTACGTAAAAATAACTATCCTACAGTACCAATCCTTTTGTGGGATATAAAATAGCCTATATCCTTTTCTGTGCTTCAGCATTAACTGCGTCAAAGGGTTTCCAAAACAAAATATGCACTTTCACATTTATACTATTATAAAGCTGTAACAGAGCATGTCTGTACATTTAAGATATTTGAGAAAAAATGCTGTGATAGGCTATATAGGCGTTAGACACGACGCGATAACACAAAACGATTATTTTTAGAATTTTTGTCTGTTTGTTTGTTCGCGCATCGCGCAACTACTACTGAACGCATTTTGATGCATCTTTTTTTATTAAATAGCTCTTGATTAGACTTAAAAACTGGTATAGGTACATTTTATCCCGCTAATATATCGGGAACCTGAGATGATAAACAAAAAAGCAAAAGCTAGTTCATAATTATACTTGATTCTATCCGCAGTTCCGTTCGCATGGAATTAAGAATATAAATACCATCACCCTTACGGCACATTATCTCTTTGTAAAAATAGCTATCCCTCGGGAACCATTAATTTTTTCAGGATGAATAGTAGCCTATGTTCCTATCTGGGTCCCAGGCTGTTCTGTGTGCATATGTACGAAATTTCATATTAAAAAACAGACGCACTTTCAAAAAAATAAAAACAGCATCACGCCTGAATTCCCCGAAAGGGTAGGCAGAGGTGTATATACACACCCACGATTCGCCAGCTATGTTTAGGTCCCACGTAATAGGGGGCGAGCCTATTGACGTCTACCGGACACATTTCATATTTACAATATTAGTAAGGAAGTAAGGTTTTTGATCTATATTTTTAAGCATTTGACATGCTCCGCCACTTTTTAAAGTACAAATTATTTACGAATAAGGAAAAAAGAAATTTTTTTGTACTAGCGGGAATCGAACCCGTAAAGACAAATGTGATAAGGAGATTGGGATGGTCGAAAGACCTGTACTATAGCTCAGTGGCTTAGAGCACTTCCCCGGATTGGAAAAGACGCGGGTTCGATTCCCGCTAGTACAAAAAATCTCTTTTTCCTTATTCGTAAATAATTTGTACTTTAATAAGGAAGTAAGGATTACGGTTTAAAAGATAATATTCTGAAATACGTTGAGTCAGTGGCCTTTAATGGTATGTACACAGAACCCTAGTTGTAAAAACTGACAATAGTTGGCCCTTCCTTTGAGGGATAAACATATTTCCTTATCGGTTGTGAGTTATCCTTTCACAACTTTTGCCTCTGGCTCTTAGCATAGGGGACTCGCCTATCTATATATTTGTACTATTATAAAGCTGTAACTGAGCTATGTTTATATTTTGATCTGTATTTTAGAACTTCACATGTTCAGCTACTTCAAAGAACAAATCGTTTGTTAAAATTGAAAGAAAAAAAAAAGATAAGTTTATTGCAACGAAACAATACAGCAGATTATGGTTGAACATAAAAAAAAAAACATTACGAAAATGCTTGTTACAAAACAACCCTGACTCAGCGTTTGCAGGCTCTGAAAACCTGCGCTGATCTTCCGTCAGGCCGCCGTTGTGACGTCACGGATGACAAACAATTAGATAAAATAAAAATAAGAAAATAAAGACTTAAAATAAAACAATAACATAACACAGATACAATTATAAAATGCATGTGTAAATTATTAACCTTATTACAAAAAGACTCGGTCTCAGAGCAAGTACAATAGACAATCAATTTAGACACAGACAATACAGACATAGACATATAAACTAGGTATATAAAGTCAAACCATTACAGATCACAGACTAGTAGTGTGTTACAGATTGACACGTCAGCATTTAGCACATATAACCTAAAAATTTAACAATACAAACTACGTGAGTTTTATATAGAAATGTATTATGTAAGAAAACTTTATCATAAAAGTAGGTATAAAAGTATCACAAATGGTTTTCAAATTAGGAATGACTAATATCAATCAAAAATAATAACAACCAGCTATTTCAAGATAGTTACTAAGCATTGTTGAGAAATCTAGATAAATAAATAAATATAAAAGAATATAAAAAAATTGGCAAAAAATCACTTCAGCACTTCCCTGGATTGGAAGGGAGGCAGGAAAATTTTTGAATTTGTCTCTGTTTGTTGGTTCGCACATCAAGCTAAAACTTCTGAACGGAATTTTAATAAAACTTTATTTTTGAACGTTCTTGATTAGGCGTAAAAAATGGTATGATAAGTTTTATCCCGCTGCTATATTAGGAACCTGAGATTCAAGCTAAACCCTTGCTGATTTTACTACCCCCTTGGTATATAATCAAGTAAAATATTAAAGTACAAATTATTTGCGAATAAGGAAAAAGAGATTTTTTGTACTAGCGGAAATCGAACCCGCGTCTTTTCCAATCCGGGGAAGTGCTCTAAGCCACTGAGCTATAGTACAGGTCTTTCGACCATCCCAATCTCCTTATTACATTTGTCTTTACGTTTAAAAAGTGGCGGAGCATGTCAAATGCTAAAAAATATAGATCAAAAAAGTAAAATATCGTTTAATTAAGATTACTTTATTACTAATTACGTTCTGCCTTCTTTTTTTTTTTGTTTGGGCGGAAAAAATAAAGCCACTTCCTTCTTCCGCACCGACTTCAGCATATAACTATATACGTCCCTATGACACAATAATTATCTCTATATACAAAGGGCTATCCTACAAGAACTGTAAATTTTTCCAGATAAGAAGTAGCCAGTATCATTTTCTAGGCTCCAGATTACATGTATGCAAATTTTCATGATGATCCTTACTAATCCTTCTCACATGTGAAACTGAGATTGTTTATCAGTTCCGCTTTCACGCCATAACTACTATACCAATCATCGTGAAATTTTGCATGTATATAGTCTGAAGCCCTGAAAAGGACATAGGCTACTCTACATCCAGTAATTTGAGTAATTGTCCGGTTAAGTTATAGTCTTAAGTGTGTTGTCTTAAGATTTAGTCAGGGTAAGCAATATTTTAGTGAAACGCTCTCATTTTAATAGTAGACCCGTGTCCAATAGTAGGACAGTAATTTGTTGAAAAGAATATTTTAAAATAAGTAGGAGGTGAAACAAACACAGCAACAATTGGACAGTGATTACATTTTATTCCATGTAGGAAATTAAAGAGATAATTATCCATATATGTACACTGTTTCTCGCAAGAAGAAAGCTAATTTACTAATGAAACAAAAACAGATATAGAATGGCACATAATTAATCTAGACAATTAATGAACGTGTCACTAACTAACACGTGGAACTACTAAGCTTTGAGTAGGTATATTCGACGTACATTGTGATATCTGGCGGATTATTCTATACCGGGCTAACTGGCATTAGGCCTGTTTAACTGATTTAGATGACAGCTACTCTAATTAGTCACTGTGTGCGCAGAATTTCCGTCTAACGTATATTATGATAATGATTTAACAGATACGAATTAATGTCGTTCGGTGGTCGTTTATTTTGTATTAATTGTTCCACCTTGGCTGTGAATATTTGTTTTATTGAAGGATAAATTAGCAGTTATGACCAGTTAATTTGGTTGCGTGGATGGTTTTGTTTCGAGTATTTTAATTTTTAGCTTTCAATATTATTATCATGAATCTGTTTCTTCGATAATATCAAAAGAAAGAAGATTTTAATATCACATGAAGTGATAATTTAAAAAAAATGTGGGTGTCATAATTCTCCTAAAAGAAATAAAGAATTTATGGTAAAAAATTACGTAGACTTACGTTAATTTTTATTAAAAATCCTATGTTGAATATTAAATACTCATTATTCTTTTTATGCCAGAAGATCTTTTGTGGGTACCTGACCATCGGGTAGGCAGAGGGTGTATGCCGGTACTACCAGCGGAACTAGTCTACCTGCTAAAACCACGCGATGTTTCTTTATATTACTTATATCTAGAGCGGAAGTATATTATAATGTCCATGCATGAGTTGCTACAACCATTCCACTCCTAGTGCGCCACCGTATCACGCCTGCTTCTGCTAGGGTGATATACTGCCCTCTAGGCCCGTCATCCATGTCAGGCCAGTGCTTATGGAGGCCGGAGATTATTAAGTGCCCCATGACCCAGTGCGTTTTCTATGGAACATTAAATACCCTATCTGTACCCAACGATTTCATCCGTGTATGGTTTTTATTTTTTATTACCTCACCTTAAACCCCGTTAACTTTTTACTTCTATATGTTATATAATCACTTTCAAACTGCATAAAATACTTAAAAAAATAAAAACAAAATAATATTCGTCCAAAAATAAAAAACAAAGTTATTAATAAATTATCTTCCAGACCTTAGCAATAACCAATTAAAAACAACACAACATAAATGATTACAAAAAAAAAAACAATTCTTAGCTAAGAATTATTAGTAAAGCTTTACTATTAATATTGTAGATTTCTAATATTCATTAACCAAATAGCAAAGTAAACACATACTTGTTACATCGTATAACGAGTTATGTTAATGCAATCAACATACATTATTATACGTTGGGTATTGTAATATTGTGTCTAGTATACTCTGATATTGCGCCAACAAATCACCACGGCTAGGTGAATTTAATCAAAGGCGGCGCAGATTGCCCGCCACACTTTAATTTACGATATCTTAATAGACTGGCTAGTTACTACTATAGATTATAGTGAGGTTTACGTGAGATGATAAAATTCTTAATATACAACATCTTTTGCCTGTGATTTACAAAGAAAACTTCAGAATGAACTATAGTTTTTTTTTCAAAAGTATAAATTATTTGTGAATAAGGAAAAAGAGATTTTCAGCAGGAGTTTTGCAAAATTAAACTTACTATATTGGATGCATGTAATGCTTGCCGATAGATGGCGTTGGTCGTAAGACAAATGTGATTAGGAAATTGGGATGATCGAAAGATCAGTAGGATAGCTCAGTGGCTTAGAGCACTTCCCCGGATTGGACGTGGGTTGAATTCCCGCTCCTGCTGAAAATCTCTTTTTCCTTATCCACATATAATTTATACTTTGGGAAGTGACGGAGCATGTCAATTGCTAAAAGAAATAGATCTAAAATATAGTTTTTTTTATAAATTTTTATTCTTAAACATAATTTATATTATAGGTATTTTTGTATCGGACAGAAGGAGGTTATAAATATGATTCACGGACACGGAAATTTTACCCATAATGTCCTCTGGTCCCAAACTAAGCTTAACGCTTATGCTATGGGTACCAGATTACGGATATAATACATATATTAACTTTTTGTGTAAATACGGACATATAATACATAGAATGGGCCGTGTGGGGCCGGCTTTAGAATTGTCCCACCCCTCTCTATCCACGGGAGTCGTAAGAGCCGACTGAGGAAATACCGAGGGAGTGGGCAGCAGCATTCCCTCGAGTATTAACAACAACCACTGCGATCGCCAACCCGGATGCCAAGCGTGGTGATTACGGCATTATCCCCCATGACGGGACCGCTCGTTGTGGCGTTCTCTTGGGGAGGCCTATGTCCAGCAGTGGACTTTGAAAGGCTGATGGATGGATGGATGGAATACATAGAAAACACCCAGACGCAGTACAAATATCTACGTTCATCACACAAATAATTTTCTTGAGTGGGAATCGAACCCAGGACCTCGTGCACGAAAGTCGGTTGCAATACCGACTACGCCACGAGGCCCGTACCCATTGATGAGTATGTGAGATTAACAAGCACACGACCATATGCTTGCCTGATAGTTCGTAGCTACCATAGTTTAAAAACACCAGCAATACCAAAGACCGTACATACCATTCACGCGTTGTCAACTCCAGAGACGAAATACAGTGGAGAAGAAGAATAACAAAAAAATAATGAGAATGTGGAGAGGAAGAATGTTAAAAAAGATGAAAAGGATTTTCGAAGTTCTCGTTTAGACTCACCTGACGAAGATATACATGGGTATTCTGTAACGCGGTACTTAGAATTACATCGTATTAGATTTTTAAACTACAATGAATAGCCATACATTAATGACTAGCGGCCCGTCCGGTTTCGCACGGGTAGACATTTATTTTTAAACATTTTGGGATAAACGTAGAGTAAATAATTATCTTTATGTAAGACATGTATTTATAGTAATAAATATGGCCTATGTCATTTGTATACATATACAAACACAAATTTTTCCTCTTTATAATATTAGTTTGTACCGGCGTTATTATTGCATCTTTTAACATGAAAAGGTAGTTATTGTGACATAACTGTTATAGTTAGACGTATAGTATTGCGGACATTTTTTGTAGATATTGATGTCCTCTATAAAACTGTAGCAAACCACTTTGCTCTATTGTCAATAATTTCCGCAGTGTACGCTATATAAGGATTATTTTGCAAGCCTCATAAGCAAATTCAAATTCAAATTCAAAAATATCTTTATTTCATAGGCCTATTAAGTAGCACTTAAAATCGTCAATAATACACTAATAATTAAAATAATTAACACGAGCGCCTGAGGCGAGTGCAACCGCAATAACAAAGTGGCGATTGCAATCGCCACAAGCGGCCGGATTCCGTAGTATAGCCTTTCATGAGAAGAACCCGGCAAGAAACTCATGTGCCACTTTTTTTATTTGCCAATTTATTACAATTTAATATAATCTTTATAACTAAAATTACATTATATCTTATAAAACAATTTTGAAAATTAATGAATGAGGAGCAGCTTTAGCCCATTTAGTTTTTTCCTCAAGATAATCCGAAACAGTGTAATAACCTTGATTACAAAGTCTAATTTTTATGGCTTTCTTAAACTTATTTAGTGGCATGTTTCGGACATTTTCAGGAATTTTATTGTAGAAGCATATACATTGCCCCATGAAAGATCTACTGATTCTGTGGAGACGAGTACTGTGAGCAACAAGATTGCCTTTGTTCCTTGTGCGAAGAATATGTTGTAGCGAAGCGTTGAGGTGGGTACTATTCCCGTTTTACACAGAACAATTGATTTTTCAAACTTAAAATGTCTCTAGTTATCATATATTGCACTTGTAAAACAATATATACACACACATATCAAGAAAAAATACTATTTTTGATACTCATGATATTTTTTATGCCATTTTTGTTATTTAAACTAGTTAAAAAACTGTTTCAAAATATTCTGTCTTGGACGTCCGTTTGTTGTAGGTAATGTATAATGTTAACACGATAACAACTGAAATACTTTACTAATGGAGTCTTTTTTTTCTTTTTAACTAGAGTATTACTACGAATAGAGCCCTATTACTTTTCACGGTCTGATTCGATGTGGCTTAATTGTTATTAAATAAAGAAGAAATATTAAATATTTACGCTTGACGTGACACTAAAACCAGCGCCTTTCATGAGAACTATTCCTATAGACCAATATAGAAGTACTTCTTTAAATTAGCGCTAGATGGCGTATAAGACATGAGAAGGTACTTTTTGAAATTAGCGCTATCTATGTGATTTATTGAAAACTACTTAGTAAGATCAATACATTATTAGTTACTTACCAAATAATCAATTTTATTGTGAATAATGAAGATTGTGAGGCGTGCAGTTTTGGATTTCAAAGTATTTGGTATTATTACTCGATGGATTACATTATCGAACTTTTCATACGGATATCTAAATTTTTTGAAAATATTCTATCGCTTATGTTCCTCAGGGATAATGTAGGATTCTAATGGTGAAAGAATTTTTCAAATCGGTCCAGTACTTTTGAATCCTATTCAATGCAAATAAACAATCAAATCTTTCCTCTTTATAATATTAAAGTATATACTATAGATGACACTATAGAATCTAAAAGAGACTGTTGAGTTATCATGAATCGCACAAACCTTTGGAATTCCATTATTGAAATTAGAAGTTCAAAGCTCTCAAGCTTTGTTTCTGATTCTGTAACATAAAGTTTAGTAATGAGGGTGTCATGAACATGATGTATACAGGTTAAGATAAAATTATAAAAAAGCGAGACATCGCGCTAAATTATGCGTCAGATTTTTAGCTTATAAACCTACCAAGCTGGAATAAAGTGAAATATTAGAAGCGGATTATATAACTGTTGATGATGATGATGTTTCGATTCCTGTTGAGGTAAATAATAACTCTTCGTCTCATTTCGAATCGTTAACAGGAATGTTGGTATTCTGGCTCAGTCAAGGTAATACATATTACCATTATTGTTAAAGATTTATACATCTGTGAAATAATTGGGATGGCATCTCATGTCAGAAGAAATTAATTTTACATTACAAAAATATTAACCTTTACGTAGGTTTGAATATATAATTTAGCTGTATCAAAAATAAATCTAGCAGCTGTAACGCTTTACGGTTATTAACTCTGCAAATATATTTCTTCTTAAATTTTAATCCAAAAGATAATCAAAGCAAGATAAAAGTTTAAAAATAGAATATAAATTTAAAAAGCGTAGTTAGGTCCGTAGTAGGAGCGTTTGGGGTGATTAACGCTCGACTTGATCAAAGCGGAACTGTGGTACAAGGTTGTGCTCGTCAGACGAAAATGTTCACCCTATTTAAACTTTTTTGTTTCAGTTTATAAAAAAGTCTACGAGTATATAGGTATTGGGAAATAAGGCCTTATTTTTGTAATTTTGTATTTTAGCTTTTGGCATGGTGAACTATTTAACAAAAAATAAATTTGTTTTACATGTACATACATATTTTCTACCCCATAAAACCCTTTTTGTTTTATGTCTGTCTCGACTTTAGTGACTATCTACCACAATTTTATTCTTTGAGGTGAAAATGTACTCTCTTTTTAGTCGTCGAATGAACGTTCCTGTGTTTAGCAAGCTCGCATAAAATCTGATCGGCTCTTAACCGTGATTTAAGGGTTTACATTTCATATTCGGGAGACACGTTGAGCAGTAACCAAAGTACCCTAATTTAAATAATGACCGAGGTGTTTATTTTAACTCCCTTGGTAACCACCATCATTTACTTTAACGCCATCTGTCCGTAATTTAAAACGACAATGTAAGAGAGCGAGTAAGTATGAAAGAGAGTGTTGATATAAAGATGCGAAAGGGAATACCCCTATGTTTTAGAAATGTTGAAAGAATGCCGGACAAGTGACTGGTTAAGAAGATACATGTCGACGGGCCTCGTGGCGTGGTCGGTAGTGTAACCGACTTCCGTGCACGAGGTCGTGGGTTCGATTCCCACTCAGGACAATTATTTGTGTGATGAACACAGATAATTGCACTGCGTCTGGGTGTTTTCTATCTATAATATGTATGTATTTACAAAAAAAAAGTAGTATATGTATTATATCCGTAATCTGGTACCCATAGCACAAGCGTTAAGCTTAGTTTGGGACCAGAGGTCGTTGTGTGAAAATGTCCGTGAATATATTTATTTATATACAATGCGAAAGTGAAGGATGTAAGTACAGGGGGAGACCGAGACTAACCTACCTAGACCAAATTAGTCATGTATGAAGGAAGGTGAAGTCAGGAGTTTCCGAAACCGGCAAGGGTGTGTGAAGAGAATTATGAATGTTGAGGAAGCGAGAGATTTATGCAAGAAAAGAACCTCTTGGCACTCTGTTTTCTCTGTCTACCCCGCAAAGAAGATGGCGTGATGATAAGTGAGTAAAAAATGAAAAAAAAATATGATTGTCTGTAAATTCGGTTTACGGACGTCAATTTTACGTGATAATGTCATATATTTTTTCTGAGAGTTTCAGAAACAATGCATCAGTCGCCATACATTTTTCGGAACGTGAGACTATTTCTTTCTATTTTATTGCGTGCAGCCGGCGATCATCGATTTATAAGACGTTATCACGTCAAAAACTCTTTCATTGTATGCAATCTATTAGACACAAAAATATATATAATAATAAAAAAATCATTGGAGTCCAAACCCGAGTGGTTTGGATACTAGTAGCCACTGAAAAATTTCATACGTCGCCTCATTAACACGCCTAATCTATTAGCTTGTCAACGCGAATCGCTTGAGCTCTAAGTGAACTGGACTGTAGTAGCCACTGAATAGTTCCACTAAGTACAAGTCTCCAGGGCCTTATTTACTCATCGTTACGAAGCCTAAGACACGCACAATTTCGTTTTATTTTATTTTTAGGAATTGAACTAGATGTATTTCTTTCAGCAAACTTCTCTTATTTTTTGTGAAGAGTCTAAGGCACAATACGCTTTTTTAAAGGCCCAACAGGACTGTGTCTGTGTAATAGCAATTTTTACGTAGCGAAAATTAAAATTACGTATTTATAATCTTTGATCTAATTTTGAGGTCACGAGCAGATTCTAGTAATATCATCTTTTGTGGGATTACGTGTGATTATTATTAAAAAAAATGATACCAATTTCAATGCCAACTTTGCTCACAATTGTAGAGATTAGATTGCCTATAAATAAAATACGAAAGGTCACATCCGAGTCAAAAGGCAGCATGCGATTTACTACTGCAATATATCCAAGTTGATCAACCAAAGCAACTGATGTTCCATTCCGTTGAGTTCGAGATTTTGTTTGAACGATATTTCTATTGGGAAAAATCGTCCGCTTTCAATCAGGTGACTGGCTGCAACTCGAGGCTGGTTGATTGAGTTAAATTAAGAGAACGAGTCGTTTATGTGTAATACAATATTGTTTTACATTGATTACTGTCGGCTTTGTCATTTTATTTATTCGTGGCAAGCAAAGTAATTGAAGTATTATTCGCTTCTAAATTAGCATTGAGTTTCTCAAATGAATTAACATAATATTTAGATATTTATCTAATGGTAGAGCCATGCTTATCCCAGCACGAAAGGGCTGGCTCGATTGGGGAAGTACCATCCTCTCACAAAAGGCATGTAACAACGGTAGTTACGCCAACCGTTGTTTCGTATGGTAAGTGAAAGCACCGGAGTCCCAAACCCCGTCCCTATCCTTTCCTTATTATCCTTCCTATCCAACTCGTATCCCTTTCCTTGGAGATGGCGACGCGCGAGTGATGCCTCTGGTGTTGCTAGCATCTATAAGCTACGTTAACCGCTTACCATCACGTGGGCCAAATGCTTGTTCGCCACCCATGTAGTTTAAAAAAAATATCTAGGTATTTTAATATATATTTAAGTACCTACTTTATAAGCTCTCTGTTTTACCAAAACACAAAGTCCGAAATTGTTAGTCGCGGGCAGAATTTGAAATTGCGGCTCTTCTGGAAAACTATTACAGACGCTTTGCCAACTAAGCCATCGTGACAACTACTAGGGACTATTCATTTTGATAACACATTCCATCTTATTGTCTTGGATGTCCACGCTATTTGTAGGATGTATTTCAATACATTGTTCTGACCTAGGTAACTTTAATTATTACATATCAGCATCTTACGAAACTGAATTTAATTCAACTAATTTAACACTTGCCGGAACTGCTAGCTAATATTAGTAGGATTATGACATTATACGGCTAACAGACAGATAGTTTTAAAGCCAGATCTGTGTTCTTATAATAAAACATAAAGAGCTGTTCGTTTTGTGCGTCAATTAATTTTCTAAATGGTAAATACATACGTGACTCACTGTCTAGACGACTACAATCTAATCAATCGAGGTCCGTCCGCTATTAAACATTCACTAGATGCATGAGTATTTATTGGATAAAACTAAGATTTATCTTTAGCATTGAGAGCCAAGTCTACTCTAAAATTCCATGCTTACCACGCACGGAATTATAAAGAACAAATTATTTGTGAATGTGGAAAAAAAGAACTTTGCTGATAGCGGGATTCGAACCTGCGTCACTTCCAGTCTGAGGAAGTGCTCTAGACCACTATGTCATCGCGGTAATCGATAGCCATTCCCAATCTCCACATCGCATTTGTCTTTACGACCCACGCCACCTATCGGATGCATTTATATGCATCATCAGGCGTAATAGTATAAGTTTTAATTGCAAAATTAATCTTACTATATTGGAATATTGCATGTTCATTATCATGACATTAGCGCATTTAATCAAATTCAAACAAAAATCAAATATTACAAACTCTTCAAGTGGCGAGTATGAATCGGTAGAATTATGCAGTTGGCAGGCTAATCTCGTCGAACGTTCTCTGAAAAATTGCAGACGATCTCGAGAAAGGCCAAGCAAAGAGTGCCATTAATCGACGTGCATGTATGAAGAATGCTTAGACAAAATACATCTTGGAAAGAATATAATGAGAGAGAAACAGATAAAAGAGGTAAGGAAGGATCGTGGCAAGCGGATATCCGTTGTCTTTGGCTACCTCTCTGGGAAACTTACATAAGTCAATGTATATATCAATGTATGTTAACTTCAAGACTTTCACAGAAACAAGTCAAAAGGAAATAGTTGCAAAACCGATTATAATTAGGCACTGATTTTAACGAATTACTCGTATATAAGAACTATGAAAATACTTTTTACTCATTCGTATATTCAGAGAAGGTACACACAAAAACAAATATTTTTCTAGCCCCTCGTGAATGAATAGGATACATATCTCACGAGGATCTTTTTATTATGAACCCGTATCTTTCAGTCATATCTTCTTGTACCGTAGAAGCTACTGATAAATTGTACACCTTCCAACACTTGAAAAGCCTTTCTAAGAAATAGGACCTCATATTTGTGCGTTGCAAAATCATTTATTATAGTATTTTCAGGGAGTTTCTTCACAAATCTCTAGGGGTATTTCAATTTTGATAAGTAAATATTGTACACGACATAATGACTTATGATTTGAGTAGATTCTGTCCGCGACTCGTTGCACGTGGACTTTAATATATTATAAACGGGGCTAATGACGGGGCTCGTAGCGTAGTCGGTAGTGTAACCCACTTCCGTGCACGAGGTCATGTGTTCGATTCCCACTCAGGACAATTATTTGTGTGATGAACACAGATATTTGTACAGCGTCTGGGTATTTTCTGTCTTTTATACCTACATATCAGCATGTGTGTATTTACAAAAAAAAGTAATATATGTATAATATCCGTAATCTGGTACTGATAGCACAAGCGTTAAGCTTAATTTGGGGCAAATTATACTTCACTCTATGGCACATAAATTATCTCTACGCAAAAATATTTATCTCAAACACTATATTTTTTTTTTATAATAAGAGTAACCTATATCCTTGTCTGCGCTCCAGACTATATGTCAGCCAAAATTTTATGACGATTGGTTCAGTAGTTAAAACGTGAAAGGGTAACAAATAAATAAACAAAAAAAAGTAAGTTTGTCAGCTTGTGTAGGGATACTCGGCTTGATATCTAAACCATTCCGCATTCTGTGTAGTATTGCACTCAAACTATGTTTTACTATCTACATGCATGGCTCACTCCTCCTTCCCACGGAAAAGGCAGAGATAATGGATTACTACTTGTCATGGTAGGCCTCTTGCAGCTTACTTTTTGCCTTCGAATTAGACGTGGCAGATAGCGCACCACGTCACCACCTTTCCATCAATCCCTTATCAGGCGGTGATATAAAGGGGTTCAAGAGGTAGATAGAAGGTGAGGAGGTTGTAGAGGTAGTACAATAGAGAAGAGATTAGACGCAAATGTAGGACTCTGATGCTATTAGAATATTGAAATAGAAACATTTTTCCAATTTACATTTTATAGAAACACTAGCTCACCCGGCGAACTTCGTACCGCCATTATTTTTTTCGTGAATAATATGCAATGAAAATTATTAAAGCACTAATATCGCTATTAAAAAATAGACGTTGGCAGTAGAAAGGTGAAAATTTAGGGTTGTACGTATTTTCTTAATGCTGAATTATAAAAAAAAAATAAAAAAAAATTGTCCTAAAAATAAAAAATAAAAATTTTGGGTGGACCACCCTTATCACTTAGGGGTATGAAAAATAGTTTACGTCCTATTCTCAGACCCACTTAATATACATACAAAAATTCATAAGAATCGGTCAAGCCCTTTCGGAGGAGAATGGCAATAAACACTGTGACACGAATTTTATATATTAGATTAAAAAATTACAGTTATATGTATACCGTGACTAGCTCCTACCCACAACTTCGTCCGCGTGGAAATTAGTTACCTATATATTTTTATGCGGTATAACACATCGGCTATCTGTCAGTGGAAATGCTGTCCAAATCAGTCCAGCCGTTTTGTAGATGAAACAGGTAAACAGGTATTTTAGTATAGGTAACGTATAGGTATATACTTTCATATGCATTTAGTAAAAAGCTGTTATTTAGAAATTATAAAGAGACACTTTAATTTTATTTATTGGTCAAGAAAGGAACAATATTAATTTCAGAACGCAAATTAACTTTTGATTACTTTGGAATCATTGCGAGTACTTAGAAACACGGAACAAATAAATTACCTTAAGTTAATATCTTTAGACATCAAAAAGATGGACAGTCAAGTTTGTAATTGCGTCAGAAATTCAGATTAGATTACTAATTAGAATCAACACAAAGTGTGAAAATGTGAAATCGAAAATAACAGTCACGAGCAAGATTTGAACCTGCATCTCCTGGATCATCTTGGAGCATCTGGAACGGTATTCCAGGAGATGAGTTCAAATCCTGACTATTATTTTCGATTTCACATTTTCACATTGAGCTGAATTATATGGCCAAGCATGTCAAATGCTATTAAAATATCAAAATACTAATTGGAAATTATAAAATCAAAACGCTATTATATACCTACAAGACTAACTTGTTTAATTGTTCAAGTTTTTGTCTAGCAGTTTTCACATTTACACAGGATCACGCCTATTTCCCTAAGGAGTGAAGAAAGATCAAGGATTACCACAATGTCTTAAAGCGGCCTTCTGTTGTCAATTTGTCGCCTTCATCAAACGAGATGTGACGGGTGGCAAACCAAGTCACGGCATATAGTTAATCTGTATAGTTATAAAATTATGCGCTAAAGTTGCTTTGGCTTTCCGTCCATTTTTATACACGTCTACTTGGAGTAATACATTATAAAAACATAATTATCGTAATTATTTATCTTCTTCGATCTTTTCTTTACGTTTATTTGGCTAATTTATTTTTTCTGAGTCATATTTTTTTAAGTTACCACCCTATTCTTTCCTTCCCGCGGTTGTCGTAAGAGGTGACTAAGTTAAGTAAATGAGTATCATCCATTGCATTATAGCGGTTGGGCAAGGTACTAAGTGTGAGTACTTAAGCCCGAGCGGTCCCGTACAAGCGCATTCGTTCATGTGACTGACTGAAATATCTCAGTGAATTTAGATTGTAGTGGCGGAGATTGCCGTTCATTCGACTTATGGCGTACAAACAATGAACACTCCAGAAAGTTCTAGTAAAATACATAACAAATAACACCAGAAAGTTCTAGAACGCACACGTCACAATCAAACTGCGTGGTGATTGGTCAAACGTATTTCGCGCGCTATATATAAACCAATCCGTGGGTAAATAAATAAGCAGTCATAAACACGCAGTCATAAGTCAGTAGTTGGGAAAGAAAGGTTCTCGAGTGGCGACCGCGTATCGGACAGCGCAGCATAGGACGGCCTCCCACCAGGTGGACCGATGACCTGGTCAAAGTCGCTGGCATTCGTTGGATGCAAGCGGAACAAGACCGTTCTCTGTGGCGTTCTCTTGGGGAGACCTATGTCCAGCAGTGGACGATGAAAGGCTGATAGATGGATGGATGATGATAAGTCATTAGTAAACAAGACAGAAGTCAGAACACGGACACAAGACAGAAGTCAGATGGGTGGGTACTTCACGAATTCGGAACTTTAATAAATTACAGTTTAAACGGTTCACATCTGAAATACATAACAATAACAACCACAGACTATAACAACTATTAAACTATTAGCCAATCCGACAAGATATATTGTGACAGAACGCGTTGCGCTCGGAAATGAATGAATGGTTTATAACAGTTGGAATCTAGGTCTTTTGAGTTAACGTTTCGGTTCACCACAGAAACAGTAATTGTACGTTACTAAGCAATAGATTAAAGTAAGAATAAAATATGAATTTTCTTGAAAATATTACATTTAGACGTAAACGCACTCAGTCAGATTCCATTATTCAGAATGAAAGTACTAACTCCCACCCATCATATTTGGACGGCACTTCTACCAGTTTACCTGATATATGTGATGATGATAGTGAAGTTATGTTTCTGAGACAGCAGCTAGAGAAAGTGACTACTGAATTAAATAGTACACATTGTGAAATTGAATTGTTATCGGTTGGGAATACACGTCTAGAGAGTAACATTGAAGAATTACAAAAAAATTGTGACTTATATAGAAAGATAACTAGTAGTCCAGTCAAATTGTATACACCCAAAAATACAAAAAAAAACATAATTCTACTATTAAACTACAATCATATAATCATCTCGTATCATCACATACCAAGAATATGACTCAATCTAAAAATAATTCATTTGATTCATCATTCATTCAAAAGGAAAATGAAATCATACAAAGCTCTAAGGTTCCATTAATTAATAGTAAACTAATAAATTTATATATATTATTATAATTCTTATTCATCTTAAGCCTCCTCATGAGGCTTAAGATGAATAAGAATAAAATATGCATTCTTAGTACAGATAAATTAAACAATATCCGCAATATAGCAGAAAAGACACTTTTTTTTTTTTTTTTTTTTTTTTCTTTTTTTTTTTTTTTTTTGTTTAGGCGGGAAAAAATGTACCTAACCGCACACCCCGTCGTTCGGGGCAACGAACAGGGTAGTGTGGGGCCCTCACCCACTAAAGAAACCCGCCGTGTGCCGTCTCTCCGCCTTTATTGGCGGGCCACTGGAACTATGTTACATTCCTTCGGTGGTCCGCCGGCGGCTTGCCCTTTCGGGTACCCTCTACTGAGCGACGCACCCACACACGGAGCATCGCACCTTCGCGGGAGGCCTTGCGGGTGGCGGACGTTCCCCGGTCCAACCACCCGCAGCCTCAGCTAGGGCGGCATTAGGCGCAAATACTCACGCCTGCGCCGCCCCAGTCGCTGGCGGCGGTTCGGGTCTGCGGAAGGATCAGCCTCCCTGGCCCTTTCCGCCGCTTCCTTCCGCGAGATGACCTCGTCGCAGAAGGCAGCGACCGCGGCCCAATTCCTGTCGCTGCCAAGCATCGCTCTAACGACGCTCGGCAGCGAGAGGTCCCCCCCTATTGCCGCGACGAGATCACGGCGCTGCCCGCCCCAAACCGGGCACGACTCGAGCGTGTGCTGCGCCGTGTCCTCGTCGCAGCCACAATGGTGACAGCCCGGAGTCGCTTCCCTCCTTGCAACTATGTGCAGATATCTGCCGAAGCAACCGTGCCCCGACAGCACCTGCACCAGTCGGAAGGTAAGGACTCCGTGCCGTCGCCCCGCCCACTCCTCCAGCACAGGCTGGAGCGCCCCTACGGTCCAGAGACCGGCTCGGGGCGCTTCCAGCCGTGTCCTCCATCTGGCCATGGCAGCACGGCGGGCATCGCCATGCCACCTGGCCACCTCCCTGGGTGGGGGACGACCACCCACCTCTCGCTCTTGCGACGTCCGCCGATACACTTCGGCGAGCACCTCCGCCTCCACGTCCCACGGGGGGGTTCCGGCCAACGCGCAGGCCGCTTCCGTCGACACCGTGCGGTATCCACGTATGAGCCTGGACGCGACGACTCTTTGTGGTCTCCACAGAAGAGCCCTGTTCGGCACGTCCAGGCACTCCGCCCACACAGGTGCACCGTACAGCGCCATCGACCAGACTACCCCCGCATAAAGCCGTCGGCACGCATTGTTGGGTCCGCCCATATTCGGCAGAAGCCGTGCAAGGGCGGACGCTGCGCCGACTAGCCTCGGGGACAGTTGGCGGAAGTGCTCGCGAAAGCGCCACCGCCCATCCAGCACCAGGCCCAGATACTTGATCTGGGCCTTCACCCCAATTTGGACCCCGTCCACCGTGATTGAGGCGCCAGCAGGTGGCCGACGTCGGGGCCCATGGAAAAGTAGGGCCTCCGACTTGTCCAGGGCCACCCTAAGCCCCAGCGCCCCGATCCTCCTGACCACCTCCGAGGTCCCTAAGGTGGCCAGGAACGCCGCTTCCTCGAAGTTTCCGCCCCGGGCCACGACCAGCGTGTCATCCGCATAGCAGATGACCGCCAGCCCAGGGGGGAGCCGACATCGTAGCACCCAGTCGTAACCGATGTCCCACAGGAGCGGCCCTAGAACCGAACCCTGCGGGACACCGCACGACATGGGTCTCCTCACAACGTCCCCTATGCGGCTCTCATAGAGAACGCTGCGGCCCTCAAGATAGTCCGCCACCAGCCGCCTCAGGTATGCAGGCACCCCGTGATACTGGAGCGCCTCCCTGATGCAGCTGAATGGCAGACTATTGAATGCGTTGGCGATGTCGAGCGACACCGCCAACAGCACTCCACCGCCAGCGACGACCGCCGCGGACGCGGCCCTCAGGCGCATAATCGCGCCGACCGTCGAACGACCAGCCCGAAAGCCGAACTGGGCATCCGACAAGTCGGGTCCGACGTCGCGCAGGTGCTGGACAATACGGGCAGCGAGGATTCTCTCCAGCAGCTTACCCGCCTCGTCCAGCAGCACGATGGGCCTGAAGGCCCCGACCGAATCCGGCGTTCGCCCCGGCTTCGGCAGGAGTACCAGCCTCCTCTCCTTCCAGCAGTCAGGGAACCGTCCGGACGCCAGGCACGCGTTGAACAGTCCCCTGAGGCGGGGCTCCAGGTGGTCCAGAGCCAGGGCAAGTACCCGGGCGGGTATCCCGTCCGGGCCGGGGGCGGTGTTCTTCGAACGAATCCGCGAAACAGCCGCCCCCATTTCCGACGCAGTGACGGGCGGTACACTGAGGTTGGCCTCCCGATCGCTACCTGGCGATGCCATGACCGGGGGCGTGTGCTCCGCCCGTCGTGGGAATAGGCCCTCGACCACCTCGGTGAGGAGGCTGGGCTGAAGGGTCTGCGTGAGGGGGGGGGGCCTGAGTGCGGAGCTTGTTCAGCGCCGCACGGTACGGGCGACCCCAGGGGTCACGGTTGAGACCATCCAGCATCTCCTGCCTTTTCTCAGTTTTGGCGCGGCAGATGGCCAACTTGAACGCGGCTCGCGAAGTGCGGTACGCCTCGTACAGCTGGCCCTCCCGCTCCCCATCGCGGTTGCGCCGCCGACTGTAGGACCTCCGGGCACGAATGCACGCCGCACGGAGGTCCGCCAGCTCCTGGGACCACCAGTAGAGCCCCTTCCTCGGAGGAGGACGTTGCACTCGGGGCATGGCCGAGTCACACACCTGCGTAATCGCAGCGCGAAATCGGCCAGCCTCAACGTCCAACCCCTCAGTTAGGGCTGGTGAGGACAGCCACGACTGAACGATAGCTGCCTCCACCAGTAGGTCCCTATCCAGCCTGCCCACAGCCCACCGCGGGAACGCGGTAGTTCTGCGCACCGTGTGACCCCTACTGGAGCCCTGAAGGGACCGGGAGACCTCAATCCGGATGTACCGATGATCGGACAAGGTCTCAACCTCCTCCAGGACACGCCAGTTCCTCACTCGTGCTGCGACGTCGGGGCTAGCGAACGAAAGGTCCACTATCGACCCGCCCCGTTGCCGCACGCACGTGTTGACGGAGCCTCTGTTTAGCAAACAGAGGCCCGTTGACGCCGCCCACTCTACCACCGCCGTTCCACGGGCGTCCGTCGCAGGGGACCCCCACGCCGTAGATTTGGCGTTGAAGTCCCCCACGACCAGGACGTGGCTAGGTGCCAGTCGCCGTATCGAGGTCTCCAGGCTGTTAAGCCAGACCTCGAAATCAGCCAGACTCCGGTTGGGGGAGAAGTACACGCCATACAGCGTAACTCCCCCCCAGTCGGTTGCTACGTATCCCGTGCCCCTGTCTCTGATCGACAAGGGCGGGGAGCGCAGCGCCGTGGAGCTGACGATTGCCACGGAGCCATCGCGGCTGCCCGCCCAATGAGGACGGTCAGGAACGCAATAAGGCTCCGCAGCTACGGCTACACCAATCAACCGCTCCACCATGGTTTGCAGGAGAAGATCCTGCGCCCTGGCGGAGTGGTTGAGATTCGCCTGGAGGAGGACAGTGTCACGGTTGAATTTTAAGCCGTAACCATATCCTCCTCCACCCGAGACGGTGGCGAAGCCGCGCTAGGGGGGGCAGCCTGGGCCGATTGGCTGGTCCCCCCCTTTTTTGGGCCTGACGTCGGGGGTCTACATCCCTCCCGCCCCATGCAGTGCTTGGCAGGCCTATTGCCTGCCGCGCATGCGGGGCAGTGAGGGGCAGCGGAGCAGGTTGCCGCCCGATGCCCTGCCTGACCGCAGCGGAAACAGAGATCGCTGCAGTCAAAACAGTTAGTGCACGTCGGCCGGGTGTGTCCTACCGCCATACACTTATAGCACCTTGCGGGCCGGGGCTCCAGCACGGTGACCCGCGCAGAACTCCAACCCACAAGGAGCCTGCCTGCGGCAGCCAAGGTACTGGCCGCCGCGACAGGGCAACTCGCCCAGACGGCACCTACACCGCCGGGACCGGTCCTCCACTCTGACGGCTTCCGAGCATCCGGTTTTGGAGGCAATGGCCTCCCGGACGTCATCAGCCGTCACCGAGTCGTCCAGACCGGAAATGCGCAGTTCAGCGCACTTCACGGGTCTGGCGATGCGGACTCCACTACCCTCGCCATACAGACCCCGTAGCCTTTCGGCTACCGTGTCGGCCATCTTGGGGCCCTCTGCCCCAGGGAACTCCAAAATGCGAGCCCCTGTCCGGGCTTGGCGGGTCCGGGCAGCGATAACTCCGAGGTCAGAGACGTCAATCTCGTCCCGGGCTCTCCTCAAGATGGCCTGATATGTCAGGCCTGTTTCCGCCTCCGGCAGCATGGTGATTACCACCGCTGCCGTTTTCGGCGCTCTAAGCTTGCGCGACTTTTTAGGGCCAGGCTTGCTCCCAGGCGCAGCGGGCTCCGCAGCCCGGGCAGCAGCCCCGGTCGCTACCCCCTTTTTTCTCTTGCCCCGGGACTTCTTCCTCCCGCCATCCACTGTCTGCCATCCCTCATCAGAGGGTGCAGGGTTAGACGGTGCGGGAGGTGAATTACGAGAGTCCCGGGGCAAGGTCACTGGGGCCCGCGAGGGCTGGCCAGCACACGAAAGAGGAGGGAATTCCTCTCTGGGCTGGCCCTTGGGGCGCTGCCCAGCCTTCTGCGCCGCTTTTACCTTAGGGCTAGTTTTACCCAGCCCCTTGGGCGGCGTGGTTGCAGCCGCGGAGTAGGTGGCCACGCGGCCGCCCTGGCAGGGCAGCGGCGTTGGGCCTGAAGGCGGCGCGACCTTCTTCCCATCCGCGGCCAGTGGCGGTCGGAGTCGTGGCTCCGGCGGCATCCTGGCATTTAGGGAGCCGGTGCGCGGGTCATAGACCGCACTGACGCGATCCATGATTTGGCGCATCTGCTTCTCCGTCAGGAGATCAGGGTCCGGAGGCCCCGCACCCACCATTGAAGCAGAGGCTCCCGGCCCAGCCTTGGCGAGATCAGGCCTAGATCGCAGGCCAGCGAGCTCCTTCCGGAGCTCTGCCACCTCCGCCTCGAGGTGCTTGCAGCGGCAGGGCGCCTCCAGCTTGCCGATCCCCTCTGGCGCTGGGTTACGCCGGAGGGACTCCACCGCGCTAAAGGCTACCTTAGTAGCCTCCTTGAGGGCCTCCGCGAGGTCGCCCCGAAGGCCTCGCGACGCATTAGCCACCGTTGAAACGATGGCCAGAGCGTCGGAAACCCTCTGGGCAACCTGGTCCGCTGTAGATGGACCATCCTCGTTCGGAGGCTCCTCTCGGAGCCTCGATGTGAGGAGGGTTACCCTCTCCTCCACCGAGAGCTCCGCTCCCAATCCCCTAACTGCGGCCTCGTCCGCTTGCGATGTGGATCGCGGCACCGAACCCAGGCCCCTACCAGCCCCTCGGCCTCTTTTAGCCGTTCTACTCGGTCTGCCCGGTGGGGGCATCGACGTAGAGCTGCCCTCGGACTCCGAAGCGTCGCCCTCGCGCGCAATCGAGCGCTTCAGGAGCCGCGAAGGCCGCTTCACCACACCGGCTGCGTCCGTACGGGACCCTGATGGCTCCGGCAGACAGACATCCGCGACCGCAGCAAGAGCGCTACTGGCGTCCGACGTCTCCACTGTGTCAGCGGCAGAACTGCTCCCCTTAGGACTTGCAGCGGGAGTGCTTTTTCTCCCACGGGTCCTCCTCTTTTTTGCTTTCTCCGTCTTTTTTTCTTCGTTGGCGTAGGTTGCCCCCCTCAGATACATGGGGCTGACGGAGCCGGTTTTGGTACGCGGCTCCGTGAGGGATTCTCCAGGTGCATTGCACCCGGTACCCTCCTGAGGAATAATTGTATTTATACTTTCCGCCATTTTTAAGCCCCTCGTGACTGGATACCCTCCAGCCATTCATCCCTCGCCGGGCGGCAGAGCTTGGATTGGGGTGATTTTTTATAGGGGTTTTCTTCCCCGCGGTCCGAAGACCCCCGGTCCTGTCCGTTCAGGGTTACGGTTCGGGCCGAACGGTGGTCTGCATCAGACCGTGCCCACCGCTCGCAAAGCAAGCAGTGAGCCCGTCGCCCCTCAGGCTTAAAAGCCTCGTCTCCGTCTCCCAGGGCCAGGGGAGCCACTATGGCCCCGCTGGCCCTCCACTGCAGACGTTCGGCCCACTGTAAGCAGTGAGCCCGTCGCCACTTGGGCTATAAGCCCCGTCTCCTGGGACGGGGAGGTCACTGTGAGCCCGCTATCCCCCTCCCAGAGTCGGGGGGGCCACTATGGCCCCGCTGACCCTCCACGGCGGACGTCCGGCCTATCCACTGTGCCCTCTGCTAGTCAGAGGGACACGTGGAGACCCGTCCCCTGCCGGGATTCAGCCGCCGGCACCAGAGTGCCGACGTTGCCCGGGGTGCACCAACGCGGAGGTATCCCGACCCGCACCCCAGCAGAAAAGACCCTAATAAAATTCGATATTTTACATTATCTAACACCGAATAGCGGGATTGTACAACAAATATCAAACATTCAATCAAAGTTAACAGAATACACTATGGATGATTTTTGTTTAGTGTTACTTGGTCGTGAAGACTTTGAAAAGTCCAGTGATTATTGTAAGATAATAGAGTATATTGAGAATGCTGTTAAAGATATTATAAATACTAATACTATCATATGCCTACCTACTGATAAATATAGCTGTTATTCCAAATTATTTAACTATAGAGTTGCTTATTTCAATAGATTACTATATAACAACGAAATAATACGCAAATATGCACATATACTAGATTTTAACTTTAATTTAAAATATAACTACACTATGTTTCGGAGTTCAGGAGTTATTAATAATACTGGTATGTCAACAGTATTAAGATATATTGAACAATTTATTAGCTTTTTTGGACATAATAATGCTGATATCAATTCACCAAATAATTTAGAACATTGTAATATGTCTAACTGTACCTCAATATTATTAAATGTAAATAATGACAAAGATTTTTTTCGTTTACAATAAATTAACTATCATGCATCAGAATATTAATGGTTTACTAAGTAAATCTGATATACTGTGCCTTAACTTGCAAGATCTTACGAAATTAGGTAAAAATGTTGATGTAATCTGTATCACTGAGCATAATATGAATAAATTGGATCACTTACACATGACATTACCAAATTTTACTTTAGGTGCATACTATTCCAGAGATAAGAGAAACGGGGGATCCTGTATAGTAATTAAAAATACACACAAATTTCGTGTTTTAAATGATATTATTAATTTAAATGTTTGTAATATTATAGAATGCTCAGCTGTAGAATTGATTGAGCATAAAATTGTTGTTATCTGTATCTATAGAGTACCCAAAAATACCCAAGATAAAATAAATATATTCTTCGATAACTTTGAAGCTATACTAGTAAAAATGCTTAAACGTAAATATTAAAATATAATTATATGTGGCGATTTTAATATTGACCTGTCTAAGAACAATACGTTAACGCACCGGTTTGAACATGTTTTATCTAGTTTTAACTTAAAAATAGGTACTCGAAAAGCAACTCGTCCTAGCAGTAACACTTGCATAGATAATATTTTTTATAACATTATAGGTAGCAAATGTGAAATACTAAATCTTGGTATATCGGATCACATAGCTCAAATTCTAGTATGTCCCGTACAAAAAACTTGCACCCTAACCCACTGGTATACACCAAGACGAGACTTCAGTAAAGAAAACCTAAGGAAGTTTCAAGAATGCTTACAAGGTTTAAGTTTCCAAGAAGTTTATTCTACCAATGATGCTGAACTAGCATTTAATTTATTTTATGACTATTATAAACTTTTTTATTCACTTTGTTTCCCGGTCATGAAGATCAGACATACAATTATTAAAAAGCCAAAATGGATATCAAAAGGATTAGCAAAATGTTTTAAACGTAAAAGATATATGTTATGGAAATATAGGTTTAATCCCACAAATGACAACAAACTAATATTAAAAAAACTATAGTGCACGATTAAAAAAGATAGTTAAGATTACACAAAAATCTCAAAATAATTACTATATATTGAATTCAGATAACAAATCTAAAGCGTCATGGAGAATAATTAACCAAAACAAATTAAATTTTCCAAAAGAAAATATCAAACAAATAAAAGGAGATGATGGTAATTCTGTTATATCCGATCCTAAAGCTATTTCAAATAGGTTCAATAGCTATTTTATTGATATGGTCAAACCAACAAATACGCTATCTTTTAATAGCTTACGACAAATGATGGGCAATACTAAATTAACTATTAATAATACTTTACAATCTTTATTTATGACACCAGTAAGTCCCAATGACATTTTAATAATTACCAATTCTCTTAAAACTACGAATAGCACCGGTTATGTTGAAATCACAACTTTAACCATAAAATATGTTGCTCAAATCGTTAGTCCCGTACTCAGCCTTATTATTAATGTGTGTATTGAGAGTGGTGTCATTCCAAGTGCTCTTAAAATATCTGTTATTAAGCCTTTGTTTAACAAAAATGATAGAAAAGACAAAACTTGTTATAGACCAGTCGCCCTGCTGTCTGTATTTTCAAAAATAATAGAAAGAGTAATCTACAATGCAATTACCGGGTAATTTGAAAAATATAATCTATTTTCTCAAAAACAAAAAGGTTTTCGAAAAAATAAATCTATTAATATGGCAATCTATGATCTTCTGAAACCTGTGTATACAGGTATAGATAAACATATACCTTTGACTGCATTGTATATGGATATGACAAGGGCTTTCGACTATGTACACCATCAAACACTTTTAAATAAAATGTTTTGTTATGGACTAAGAGGTAATGTCCACAAACTACTAGAATCATATTTAAGTGACCGATACAAATGGTAGAAATTACAAAAATATGTGGATTTACAAAAACTGAAAAGAAATATCAATCTAGCCTAAGAAATGTTAAGTATGGGGTACCGCAGGGAAGTGTGCTGGGGCCACTGTTATTTCTTGTTTATATAAACGATTTACCTGGGGCTATAAAATATCCAATGATCCTATTTGCTGACTATAGTACTGCTATTATAACTGGATGTAATGTGGACACTTTTGAAACTGACATTAATGAAACTTTGAATTTAATTATAAAATGGATGATATCAAATAATTTGGTTATTAATTTAAATAAAACGAAAATAGTTAGTTACTCTAAAAATATTAAAAACACTTTAAACATACAACATAATTACTACAAAAATAGACGAATTTAATTCTATAAATTTTTTAGGAATATGGATAGATAATGACATGACGTGGCAAACACACATTAACGTAGCTTGTAATAAGTTGAATCAGTACTCATATGCTCTGTACAATCTTGCAAAGATCGTGGATAGGTCAGATGTGCTAACAGCCTACCATGCTTATGTAACATCAACATTGAGGTATGGAATTATATTCTGGGGGAATGCTACAAACAGAAATTTGTTGTTTAAAGCGCAAAAAAAAAATAAGCAATTTAAGATCTTGACATTAGCTTCAATTTATATATATGAGATAGCAGTATTTGTTAAGACGAATAAATGTCTATTTGGTGAACTAAATTCCAAGAGATATAAATTAAAAATACCTACTATGCCACATAGAACTGCCATTTTTGATAAAGGCTTCTTTGGCATGGCGTCAAAATTTTTTAATAAATTAGCTCCACATATTTTAATGACAATAGAATTCAATAGTTTTAAAAATAAATTACAAAACGTTTTAATCGATAAGACATATTATACAATTGATGACTTTTTAAATGAATATAATTTTTAAATATAAGTTTAATATAAGATATTTAATTAATGTTGTATGCTTAAATAGCGGGACATAGCGAGATCTTTATATATATTATTATCTTGTACACCTTTATGTATTTTACCTATGCCCACAGAATTTGAATTTGAATTTGAACACATTCGGCAAGCAATCAAGCATACGACACTCACTAGGTATTCATATAACATTGAGTAATCTACATTCAAAATTGGCGTCAGATAATTATCAATACCTACTCAACTATTCCTCCAAAGGCCGATTAGTGTTTAAATTTCAAATTTAAAAATATCTTTTTTTCATAGGCTTATTATATACTTAGCACTTAAGATCGTTCAAGTTACTAATAACTAGCACGAGCGCTTGAGGCAAGTGCATCCACAATATCGCGTTGCAATCGCCACAAGCGGCCGGATTCCATAGTAAGGCTTTTCATGAGAAGAACCCGGCAAGAAACTCATGAGCCACTTTTTTAAATATCAAATTTCTTACAATGTTTAAATGTATATAAGTACTTAACTAAAGTAGGTGCCCACCGAGAACACACAATATTGTGAAAAAATTAAGCAATATAATAATATAAAATGGGGTATATGCTTATTTAAAACAGTATTTAAAAAGTTGGTCCACAAGTCCTCCAATTTCATGTAAGTATACGTAAATCCTTATTATAATTTACTTCAAAGGTACTAGAAAATGCGGGTCTAAATACTTAAGTTATAACAGGTATTAAATTCAATGGGTGTGTCCGTATAGCCATAAGTGTCACTTAAATGGTACCACAAAGTTTCAACTGTGTTGTCGTTATCCATCCTACTAGTGAATGTTTAACTGAACAAACTGTCCAAACTTATGCCACTATCAGTAATGGCTCCCTGTAGGGTATCTGTTGTAAAATCTGATAAATTTCTATTTGAATTATAGTGTCGTGAAAATATCTTTCTAGTACAATAATTAGCTTAATTATAAATATTATAAAAATCTAGTGGTAGCGCTTTGCTTATCCCATTATTATATGCATGAATTAGCGTGAAACAACGGAAGTTACTTCTACCGTTGTGTTTCTTATGGTGAGTGAGAGCGCCAGAGGCACTAACAAATGCGATAAAAACATAACACACAGAGTCAACCCGTGACCACGGCCGATGCAATACGGTCGAAACGTCGGGAAATTAAGGTATTCAACCTCAACATTATATACGCGATTAAGACCCGATTTATTAATATTTGTGTATAACAAATGACTAATTTGGAAAAAGAATTCCATGTTATTTAAAATAAAATTAATTTGAAATTAGAATTCTTTCAAACAAAAATTATTTTGATTTGAAATGGCCAGTACTGCAGGAGGGAAATTTCATAGGATAGTCCTAATAAATGAGAGAAAATTATTATTATAGAATTCACATTAGAGGCACTTAAAAATTTTTTTTTTTTAGTTGCTTAATGACTTAGAAAACGCAGATAACAGCCTACATAGTCAGGTCTAACGTATTATTTACTGACTTCATAAGTCGTATAACAACTTTTTTTGTTAAGGGGGAAAAATGTGCTTAACCGCACAACCCGTCGTTGGAGGCAACGAACAGGGTAATGTGGGACCATCAATCACAAAATAAAGCCCCCGTGTGCCATATTTCCGCCTGTACTGACGGACCACTGGAACTGTGTGACATTACTTCAGTGGTCCAAGTCGTATAACTCCTGGTGGAAGCTGTTACGTAATATAATTAAAACTCATTTTTCTCATAAAAAATTAAAAAGAAAATATACAGTGAGAAGCTGAATAATTTAGGTACCCAATCTAACAACAGAAAGATTACAACTACCCTCAGCTTTCAGTTAAATTAGTTTGAATAGAAAACATTTTAGTACACACGAAGCGTTGGATTTAGTGCAAATTGAGTTGTTTATATTAGTACCTACTACCTAATTAAGTCAAATATTGTGAATATTTTTTTTTAAACTGCGTTGGTGGCTAGCCAACGTGCGGCCCACCTGATGGTAAGTGGTTAAAGCACTTACGTGCATACGTACCTATCTATAGACACTACCAGCGACATCATTCGTGCGTTGCCATCTCGAAGGAAAGGCATCTATATGATATATCCTGTCCTTAATATTCTTACTATCACCTCCTATGAGGTGGATAAAAAGAATATTAAGGAGAGGATAGAAAGGATAATAGGTTGAGGATAGGGAGAGGCTTCGCCGGCGCTCTCAATACGAAACACAATGGTACAAGAACATTCTTCTTTTTATTTTTTTAGGCGGGAAAACACACCCCGTCGTTCGGGGCAACGAACAGGGCAGTATGGGGGATGGTACGAATACCTACCGTTGTTTCACGCTGATCTTTTGTAAGAGGGAGATCTTTTGTACTTGTCCGATTAAGCCGGCCAATTCATTCTGGGATAAGCAAGGATCTACTTGTTTTTAATTTAGAATTGTAGAAATATACAATAGAAATTTTTATTTTTTACTGGTGGTAGGATTCGGCTCTAAGTGAAAGCTATCGCTTGTTGTTACACCATCTTCTTTGTAACAACTGTGAAGCATTTCGATGTGCTTCGGTTGCAGAAGAGAACCGTTTTGGTTCCAACTCCTCTCAAGCGTAGTGGTCGATCTTCATGGTGAGCAGTGGCTTGGCTGTGCTCTTGGTTATCACTTACCATCGGGTGATCCGTAGTTCGTTTGCTGCCGTAAGCAATAAAAAAAATGTATAACTACTCGTAAGACAGAGGAATTTTATTTTGAAACCGGTTTCAATTGCTCGTTGAGACCAACTGTACGCCACTCAAACGAATTAAAGTTTCCTATGTTCTTCAGATTAAATTCCCAGGTCGTCCCGGTCCTGTCTTTATAATCCTTGGACTACCATTCGGTTATAGCTGCTAATCGGATTCAAATACTAACCTTATACATCTCTGGTTCCCTATAAACTAGCGAGATAAAATGTAATAACATAAGTTTAATCAAAAGCTATCAAACAAAACAAAAGTTCCATGAAAATCCGTTCATTGGTTTTTGTGCAAACAACAATAAAAATATTTGTTTCAGTTCAGAGACATCAAAAAAGCCTAATACAATTTTTTTTCTCAAATATCTTCCTTGTACAGGCGTAGAATCTGTAGCAGCTTTAAGCTTTTAATATTTTTTGTTCATACTTATCACCTGAAGGGAAGCGGTTACCGGTTGGCTTTACGCTGGCGCTAATACACCAGAGGCATTCTCGCGGGATCAATACCAGGAAACAGTATTGTAGGTGGACTGTGCGGATAATAGAGAAATGATAAGGTATCTCTCACACACCGCACGAAACATAATAGTAGGAGTAATAATATGTTTTAGTTTCGTTATATCCATCAACTTACTCTCCCTTTTGATTATTTGGTTTTACAATGTTCTCTCGTTGTTGACAATTAAAATTGACAGTTAAAACGATGTCATTTGCGTAAAGAAACTTGTGAAGGGCTGATCGCTTTACTGATTTAACGACTGATTCCTCACCAAAACAAGTTTATTTATTTAGGTCACTGAAATCTTTTATAACTATAACCTGACATAAACGGAGAGATTTTATAAGTTTAACGGGTGTATCTGTATCATAACTTTCGAATGGCTAAAAGGATTTTGATATACGGCTTTTTTTGTTTGAAATGTAGCTCGATTGAAATAGTTCTGGCCTTTGTTTTAAAGGAATTTGTTTGGCTGTTTGAAGACTATCAGCTTTTCTTCCCTAACTTACTTATAGTAGCTATTATAGTGTAGTGTTGCCCATTGGTAAATGTTATAATTTGTAACTTTTAACTACAGAATTTATTTGTAATATTGTTGTCCGCTTTCACGTCGTAACAATAGTTATGTTACGACGTAAAAGTGCAATAAACAAATGCACGTCCGCTTTTATAATAATTTATAATAAGGATTTATACATGAATGTATTCGCGTGCACAGAAATTGGAACTACAAAAAAATGTGAATGTATTTTGTTCCATCCATCCATCCTCCAGCCTTTTAAAGTCCACTGCTGGACATAGGCCTCCCTAAGAATGGAGGATAGTGCCGTAATCGCCACGCTTGGCAGGCGGGTTGACGATTGCAGTGGATGTTGTTAATACTCGAAGGAGTGCTGCTACCCACTTCCCTGGTATTCCCTCAGTTGGCTCTTACGACTTCCATGGGTGGAGAGGGGTGGGACAATTCTAAAGCTAGCCCACACGGCGGTATATTTTGTTACCTTCCGCGAATTATTAATAAAGTATATGCATGCATATCTCAGCATGAATGGGCCGGCTCGATTGGGAAAGTCTCACCCTCTCACAGAACATCAGCATAAAATAACGGCTGGTACTCCTACCGTTGTGTTTCTTATGGTGAGTGAGAGTGCTTATTATCCTTCCTATCCTCTCGTTACTATCCTTCCTATCTTCTCCTTAGTATCTTTGCTATCCTCTCCTTATTATCCTTCCTATCCTCTCCTTATTATCCTTCCTATTCTCTCGTTATTATCCTTCCTATCTTCTCCTTAGCATCTTTCTTATCCTCTCCTTATTATCCTTCCTATCTTCTCCTTATTATACTTCCTATTCTCTCATTTCTATCCTTCCTATCTTCTCCTTAGCATCTTTCTTATTCTCTCCTTATTATCCTTCCTATCCTCTCCTTATTATCCTTCCTATTCTCTCATTTCTATCCTTCCTATCTTCTCCTTAGCATCTTTGATATCCTGTCCGTATTATCCTTCCTATCCTCTCCTTATTATCCTTCCTATTCTCTCATTTCTATCCTTCCTATCTTCTCCTTAGCATCTTTGATATCCTGTCCTTATTATCCTTCCTATCCTCTCCTTATTATCCTTCCTATTCTCTCGTTTCTATCCTCTCCTTATTATCCTTCCTGCATGACTGGTGGTAGGGCTGGGTACCAAATGGGAGTACTTACTTGGTATCGAGCTCTTGGCTCAAGCCCGCTCGAGCGGGTTGTTACTACCATCTCCCGTGTGACCGGCCATGAAGCACATCGTTGCGTTTTGGCTGTAGCAGAAGATTCAGAGCCTTTCATTCTTTTATTTCATATCGGAGAAATGAAATGATGAGCAGCGGCTTGACAATACTCTTGGTATAGTTGAGTCTATGAGCGCCGATTATCATTTACCATCAGATGTGCCGTGGTTTGTCTGACACTACAAGCAATAAAAAAAAGGAACGTGCCACAATGCACGGCTTGATGACATTGATACGTTGTCGCATTTAATCTCAACTATAATAGGTATATGCTACTAACAGACGTTCCGATTTGGCTGGTTCCCACCATAATTAGGCCGGCCAACCATTCCAACATTACTATAGACGTTCCGACAGTCGGCTGTACAACCGTCTAGGGATGCAAGAATAACCAAAAAGTATCGATATAATAATATATCGTATCGATATTTTTTTTAAATATTGATATCGGTTTCGATATATCGAAAAAAACTATATGGTGTCTTTAAACACAAAGTGAAAAATGTGAAATCGAAAATAACAGTCAGGAGCAGGATATGAACCTGCATCTTCTGGATACCGTCCAGATGCTTTACCAATTCAGCCATCCTGACAATTGCTCCTGACTGCTAATTTCGATAACACATCATACTTAACGTCTTTTGGGTGTTATTTTCGATTTCACATTTTTCACTTTGTGTTTAATGTATAGTGCTAAGCATGTCAAATGCTAAAAATATATATAAAAATATATAAAATATATGGTGTCTGTAAACTCGGTTTACGGACGATAATTTTACGTGATAACGTCATATACGTTTTCCTAATTTCACAAAATATCGATATATCGGTGATTTTTTTTCACTTTGCAATGAGGAATAATCAAATAATAATATTTTTTTTAAATACAAACAAATTACATACGATATATCAGAAATATCAATATATTGTACGATATTATCACAAAGTATCGATAGGACATTACTATATATAATATCGACAAAAATATCGATATTTTTTGTACGTGGACATTCCTATCTGACAGGCATTTGATTGGAAAATGCAGTAAGGCCGGCTTAGGGGTAGTCCATTAATCATGTGATGTTTTTTTAACATTTTATGACATCCCCCTTCGCCCTGGTCATACATGGTGAGGTTTAAGACTAACCCCCTCCCCCCAATACCACGTGTATATTCTTAGTAACTTAAAAATTTCGAAATGTTATCTTTTATTTCAGGTAAGTTTAATCTAATTCAAGCTTACACGCCGCTTCTCGGTTGTTAAGAAATCGCACGTTCGACAAAAAATAAATACACTTGATATCTCACTACAACCTTATGATATTTCGTGATTTTTGGTAAAACAATAAAACCACCTCACATGATTAATGGACGACCGGCGAGCCGACCATATCCAGCCAAATCGGAACGTCTGTTAGTAGTCATATTAAACAATCAACGTCAATGTCGTCTGTCATCGTGGAATATTCAATAACAAATGCATGCGGCACCGGTGAGGGTGAAGGTGTGCATCGTGAGTTTCTGCGACGTCGTACCTTAAATCGTGGTACGATAAGACGTCGCGTCATAACACGACGTATCGTGTTTATGTATAAGAGCCCTTAATGCGTGAAAGCATAACAAGCTCATTTTCACATTTATAATGTTAGTAAGTATGTACATTATATCTATACTATTATAAAGCTATAACAGAGCTGTGTCTGTACATTTAAGATATTTGAGAAAAAATGACTGAATTAGGCTATATAGGCGTGTCTAAACACAAAACGATTTTTTTTTAGATTTTTTTCTGTTTGTCTGTTTGTTTGTTCGCGCATCGCGAAAAAGCTACTGAACGGATTTTAATGAACTTTTTCTATTTGATAGCTCTTAATTAGACTTAAAAACTGGTAAACAATTTATCCCGCAGCTATATCGGGAACCTGAGGTATAAGCTAAAAACTAGCTTTTGGCTGCGGAGTAGCCGCGTTCAAAGGCTAGTATATTATAAATAGATAGATAGATAGATCTCTTTATTTGTACACCAAAAAAGAAATACAGAAAACTTATAACAAAAATAATAATAATTAATAATGCACAAATGGGCGGCCTTATCGCTATATGCAATCTCTTCCAGGCAACCAATATATATATTTTCAAACCACTTATATGACCATCTAATTGGAGTATGCAACTATTCCACATGGATTTCTGCGTTCGTAAAGGCAAAATGGGCATATAGTACAAGTATATAACGGCTACCTGTGCGCTAGTTTGGCAGAGCGGCGCCACAAATTGAGAACGAGGTTATTGCCTCGAACATATTGTGCCTTCTGAAGGCTTTTACTCAGACAGCAAATATTATTTATTAGTTTATACCATCAGTACCTACATCTTCCTAATAGTGGTGGGGTTTTAAAAGTGGGATTGAAAATAACATGATCGCATAAAAAATGTCACCCGCCGACTGATGCGTGGTTAAGTACTTTTTTATGCCTTAACAAATAAATATACTAACAAGCCTTAACACTACATTAGTCCTTTACTACTTCAGTTTCTAGTAGTAGTGGCTTGCTTATCCCAGCACGTATTGGCCGGCTCACATAAGGGCAGCGTGTAACAACGGTACCTACTGTGTGTTTCGTATGGTGAGTGAGAGCGCCGGAGGCCCGAACTCCCTCCCTATCCTCTCCTTATTATTCTTCCTATCGACCTTCTATGGCGACGCACGAGTGATGCCTCTGGTAGGCTACGTTAACCGCTTGCCATCAGGTATCCCTGTTCTCCAACTATGTACTATAAAAAAAACTTTAAACGATAAAAGTAGTTATACAAAGCTTTCTTACTAACCGTAATTGGTTAGTTAGAAGTTAGCGGATTTAGCTACTTTACGAGTACAAAATTGCTACAAAGGCCGTTCTTAAAGACTGAGTGCGATATAATACTTACATGTTTTAGTACTTGTTGTTGAAAACCTGTGATATGAGTACTTCTAAGATACCTGTTGTTAAAACAACACAAATTGGGACATAGAAACGATCTCGCCGCTAAATATATTTATTATTTTCTACTTCACTCCAGCACATTTTATGTGTCACTGAATATTTTAAAGATGATAATTAGATCGGCAATGCGATTAAAGAGATTATTTTTTTGTAAATAAAACTTCGGCAGTAGAGTAAATAAAATATTTAATGATGTTTTCTGTCTTGGGGAGAGAAAGTAAATATTTTTCAATCTTGGTAAGTATTAGAGTTCCGTAGACGTATGACAATAACAAATTGAAAACGGTTGTAGCACGAATATTTTTGATGATAAATAAAAAATAATACTTTCTAACATTTACGCGAATTTTACACATTTTGAAATAAAACTACGTTTACGGAATCTATCGCGTTTACTTGATTTTTATACTATCCCGACGTTTCGAATACTTTATAGCATTCATGATCACGGGTGGACTTAGATGGTAGATGTCCAAAGCTGATTACCTATGTTGTTTCAACAAACAAACAAATATATATAAATATAAAAATCAAGTAAACGCGATAGATTCCGTAAACATAGTTTTATTTCAAAATAAATAAAAGATTTATTCTGAGGCTATAACTAGGCTATAGAGAGATATAGTAATATCACACAGTTCTATTGGTCCGCGAGTACGGGCGATAATTTCGAAAATATGAATGTGTTTATAGTTAATTGTTTTTCAAATGACGTCTTCAACACATTTATTTTAATTGATAAGATAAGAGTTGGGTTTTTTATAAAATTTTTGTATTATGCTTTAAGTACAAATACATTAACCTAATAAAAATGGACGTCGGGTCTAGTACAAATTGTACAAAAAAAGTGTCAGTCAGTCAGTCAGTCTTTATTAATACATACAAACTTCAATATCTAATTTGAAATCTTGTATCATTATAATAGTGTTGAGTTTTCTTTGCAATAATTTATTGCTTATGTAGGTTCTACCAATAGGCCACGCCGTGATTCACCTTATGCAGCTTCTAGTGAATATTGTACGCCAATGATTTATTTTTACAAATAAGTACTAAAATATAAAACAAATTCTTTGTTTTTAAGCAAAATAATACTTGCAAATTATAATAAAAAATGGATTTTGGATGGTATCTAGGGTCTGCTTACTGAAAATATAATTTATTCACTTTATTTATTTAAGTAGTTTTTACACGTTTTCACAATACAGTACGGTATATTGACTTGACTGTAGAAATCGGTCGACCAAATGAGACTGGCATGCGATTGTTTCTCTTTTGGCGTATTCTTTTCCTTTTGGTTCGGGCACTTTAGAATGCGGACACGCGGTCCATTTGTTGGTAGGTCAATGTATAAAGCTTTTATTTTGACATTACAAACAGACAAGAAATTAAGAAGGAATGTTTTATCGAAAACTTTTAGTGTATTAAATGTTATTATCTGGGACGGATGCAGGTTAAAATCCTGCTCGTGAGTATTATTTCAGTTTCACATTTTAGCACATTGTGTGTGTGTGTTTTTGATGTGAAACATCTAATGCGGAAGGAGGGTAAAAACGGCTGTTAGCGTGGCGACGCTTTTATTGTACTTGTCCCGTTCAAATCTTGCAAGTCAAATTTGACACACTTCCCGGTTTCCGATTGAGCTGAAATTTTACACGCATGTCTATATCGCGTGACTATGCAATATTATGATGACATGGAGCTGATCTGATAATGGAGCTGAAAGGTGGACATAGGAACTCTATAATGAAACGGCGCAACCCCATCGAGTTTGGGCTCGTATGATTCGTCTTGCCGTGTACTTTGTATCTAGATGGTATCCAGGGGCTGATGATGAAGCTGGAAGGTGGCCACAGTAATTCTACAATGAAATGACGCAACCCCGTCGAGTTTGGACACGTTTGATTCGTCTTGAGTACTTTGTCTTTAGATGGTATCCAGGGTCTAATGACACTGCTGGAAGATGGCCATGCGAAGCTCTGTAATTAAATGGCACAACTCCATCGAGTTAGGGCTCGTTTTTAATTTTTCTGACTAGAACTTTAGTCATAGATGATATCCAGGGTCTGATGATGGAGCTGGAAGGTGACCACAGTAACTCTGTAATTAAACGTCGCATCCCCATCGAGTTTGGAATTATTTGATTCGCCTTGACGAGTACTTTGTCTTTGGATGGTATCTAGGGTCTGATGATAGAGCTAGAAGGTGGCCATAGGAACTCCGTTATAAAACGACATAACTCCATCGAGTTTGGGCTCGTATGATTTGTCTTGACGAGTACTTTGTCTCTAGATGGTATCCAGGGTCTGACGATGGAGCTGGAAGGTGGCCACAGTAACTCTGTAATGAAACTACGCAACCCTATCGAGTTTATTCTCGTTTGATTCGTCTTGAGGAGTACTTTGTCAAATTATGATCATTTTATTTCTCCAAAATAATTTCGATGTTTTCACATCTGCTAGACGTCCCGCGACGTATAGTTTTTTTTATATAAATATGCATCGTTGGTTGCAAGCAAGCATACCGCCCACCTGATGGTAAGCAGTTACCGTCGCCTATAGATGCTAGCAATACCAGAGTCATCACTCGCACGACGCCATCTCCAAGGAAGGAGATAGGAAGTGGAAATTAAGGATAATAAGGAGAGGATAGGATGGATACAAAGGAGAGGATAGGAATGATAATAAGGCTATTCTTATTAACCTATATAGATAGAGAGAAAGTTTGGGCTTCGACGCTCTCACTCACCATACGAAACACAACGGCATGAGTACCCACCGTTGTTTCACGCCAATCTTGATGGGATAAGCAAGACTACCTCTATATAAATTTATATAGCTAAGCATGTCAAATGAACATATATATAAAATTATTTAATTACCTTGATTACATTTTATTTCCAATGATTGCATTCCTACAGTTTCCAGGTTTATAATTAGCACTTAATCAAGCCGCAGTTGCAATAAGCAACTTGCGCACTCAATCAGCGAGTTTGACCTTGTAAAAGCTACGACTAATAACGTGGGCGTTACAGACTAGCAACTTTTTGCAGCCTTGTAGTTGTAATATTATATTTTACTAAATACAAAGTGAAAAATGTGAAATCGAAAATAACAGTCACGAGCAGGATTTGAACCAGCATCTCCTGGATACCGTCCAGATGCTTTGCCAATTCGGCCATCGTGACAATTGCTCCTGACTGCTAATTTCGATAACACATTCGTTCCCAACGTATTGGGTGATTTGAATAGTTTTATATTAGCGTTAGCTATCATAGAATGCAACTTGACTAGGCCCACTGGTCCCATTACTCCTGTGCGAGAACTAAAACATAATATTTGATGTTTGTATAAAAAAAAGGTACAACTATAAAAATTAACTATTTACAATGTTTTAAAATAAAATATAATATTTAGATATTTTTATATATATTTTTAGCATTTGACATGCTTAGCACTAACTTGGTCGTAAGACAAATTTGATTAAGAAATTGGGATGATCGAAAGATCAGTAGGATAGCTTAGTAGCTTAGAGCACTTCCCCGGATTGGAAAAGATGCGGGTTCGATTCCCACTCCTACTAAAAATCTCTTTTTCCTTATTCAGAAATAATTTGGAATTTGATACCTTTAACCTTAGACCTAGAACCTACATTTATCTAAGTCTTTAACAATATCTATAACGCTAAGTCACGAGACTTAACGTTAGAGATGTCATATTTCTATACATTTTAATAGTTTTCTATTAGCGTTAATGATCATAGAATGCAATTTGGATAGACCCACTGTTTAGTTAATTGTTTTTTTTAATCTTGGTATAATAGTAACTCTGCTGTAAAAATCTCAAAGAAAGGATTTTAAAGATTAAAAGAAAATTGATAAAAAGAATTTAAGTAATAATAATTTTGTGTGGTAATAAACCTTCAATTATATTGTTTGCTTAGGTCTCACTCACTGCGATAAATAATTAATGTTTCTTTCGCCCGCATCTCTTTAATATTGGGACATAATTCATATTCTTTAATGTCACACTTTCGCCATTAGTATAGAGTGTTATCTTAATTTTATTTTGCCGTAGTCATTATTTACTTATTTTATTTTTTATTACCTAAATCGATAAGTAATAAATTATTTCAAAATATAGAGAATATTCATTTTCTCGTATCTAAAAACCTTTGTACATCATAACACCTTTGAAGATGCGCTTCATAAAGTTGATCGTTTATATCAATCGTACGACACATGATATCCGACGATTCTACTCGATTAAAAACTAATCTACGTTTGCGCCAAGATAAATCTGCGTGATTGATTCGTATGATAGTTATCTAGGTTATGAATATTTAATACTTAGCACACGTTATATAGTGGTTAGTATGGTTACCACTGTGGAGTGTCAGACATTTTTTCTATTAACCATTGAAATTAAAAGCAGTGGTAACTTGTAAGAGTCTAAGACTTAAGAGATTTTAAACAAACTTCTCTTCCTTTTTAAAATTGTGTGTGTGTGTGTGTGTGTGTATGTGTGTACATTCACCACAAAACAAGATCAGAAATTATTATCCCCGTCAAGGAAAATTAGCGGGAGGAAATATCATGTTACCGCGAAGATTTTTGTTTCCCATAACCCAAATTCAAGCAGTATGATGGAGAATAGCTTACTTAATAGTTTTTTTATTTTAAAAGGACACCAGTGAAGTATACGTCCAAGCTTATGCTACTGCAGCATATTAGCGCTGGCAACACCAGTCATTTCTCGTGGAGAGTAAGGATAATTTGTAGTTTTGTGGACATACATTTTCAAACGTTTTTATTAGATTTTGCGAGGTCTTTTTTTTAAGACGTACCTGCACTAAGGAATAATCAAAAATTGTATCACGGGGGACTTAAATAAACATACAATTTCACGGAGACTGTGTACTTACACCCAGACTCAGAACAATCATTTATGGATCACACAAAGAGTTGCCCTGTGTGGGAATCGAATCCACAACACTCGAGCAGGACGCCGGTATCTAAACCACTCCAACATCTGTGCAGTTAAAATAGTCAAGTAATAGATTTCAAATAATGATTTCAGATAATAGATAACGGTTCATTAACTATTAATTACATTCATTTTCCAATTTAAAAAATACAGCATATGTTTAATCAAATACTTAAGCGAAATTATATCCGCAATAAAATTAATTTATTTCCAATTATAGACTGCATAACACAATAAACGTCCTTACAAAACAACGTACCTCCCATAAACACGTTCAGTATAAATGAATATGATTATATTGTCATTTGAAAGACACAGAGTAAATTGATTGAAATTTGTTTGTGTGGCGCATAGAGCTTTGTCATTATTCATGGCTGTAAACAAGCTCGTTTTAGCTCAACCAATTTGATATTGTAAATGTAGTAATGTAGGTATTTAGAAATTTATATATAAAACAGGGTCTAATGAAGAGCTATCAAATAAAGAAATATAAAAAAAGATAGAACAATATATAGAACTGCTTCGATATTGCAGTGGTGGTGTGAGTGACTGCTAATCATGAGGTATCGGGTTTTCGATCCCCGGGTCAGGCAGTGTTATTGAGCTTTTTGTAAAAAGAAAAATTCTCAGTCGCAACCTGAAGTTTGGAAATGTGCCCGGTAGACGTCAATAGGCTTGCCCCCTTTTACGTGGGACTTAAACATAGATAGCGAAACGTGGGTGTGTAATACACCTCTGCCTACCCCTTCGGGAAATACGGGCGTGATTTACGTGTTTTTTTTAATCAGATAAATAATCAAAAAATCAAAATCGTTTTTTTTCGATTCAAAGATACTGACGTACAGTATTTTTCTTAAATATCTTTAATATACAGACACAGCTCTATCATAGCTTTATAATAGAGGAGAGGGAGGATAACAAGGAGAGGATAAGGAGGTCATTTGGGCCTCCGACGCTCTCACTCAACTTACAAAACACAACGGTATGAATACCTACCGTTGTTTCATGCTGAACTCCTGCGAGAGGGTGGTACTTTCCAAATCGAGCCGGCCCATTCGTGCTTGGATAAGCAAGGTTCTACCACTAGTTTAATAATTGATTTTCACAGTGAGCAACGGCTCAGCTCTTGGTATTGATGACCCATAAATGTTGGTTACCACTTACCATATAGGATGTGGCTCCGCTGCATATAAAAATAAGACTTTAGTTACAGGTCACGTGTTTAGTTCAGAAGGCTAGATAGGGTACGGAAATAACTTAGAAAGGCCAGTCGTGCATGCCATTGATTCCAATACCTCCTATCTACAACGGCTATAATAATTTATGCGAAAGGCTTTCACAAAGAAAGCCACAACTCATCATGATACCTTTTAGGCGTTTTATAATAGAAAATCTTTTGCTTTTTACCTTTCCCATATCCGTAAAGGTTGAAGCAATTTTATTTTTAATATCAGTATTGTTATCCGACATCTTTGTGTTGATAATACGTTAGAATTTGATACTAAAATCTGTACATGATACTCGATATAATGTAAAGTGATTGATGTTCTTCCTATAAGCATTTATTCAATATGAAATTTCGTAAAATATTCCTACTTAGCATCATTAGAGGCAATGATGTGTGCTACAGATAAAAAATGAAAATTTCGACAATTTCACGCAACTTTTTTTCAATTTGACTTTATTTGTAAGGTATTGAGACATTATTTATATTACGCTCATTGCTATTAATATCATAGACATGAAATTTGTACATATATTTATTTAATATTTTTCAAAAATAGATACGAAAAGGAATGCTCCGATGTTTTGGACATGTAAAAGAATGCCGGTCGAGCGATTGGTTAAGAAGATATACAATGCGAAAGTGGAAGGATGTAGGTACAGGGCGAAATTAACCTCCCATTTTTTTGGTAAGGCGGGAAAAAATGTTCATAACCGCACACCCCGTCATTCCGGGCAACGAACAGGGTAGTGTGGGGCCCTCACCCACTAAAGAAACCCGCCGTGTGCCATCTCTCCGCCTTTATTGGCGAGCCAGCGGAACCATATTACATCCCTTCAGCCAGGCTAGACCAACTCTGTCATGTATTGAAGGAAGGTGGAGTCAGGAATCTCCGAAACCAGTGAGCGTGTATGAAGAGAATTATGAATGTTGAGGAAGCGAGAGATGTATGCAAGAATAGAGCCTTTTGGCACTCTGTTTTCTCTGGCTACCCCGCAAGGTAGATGGCGTGATGATAAGTAAGTAACTAAAAATAGCCCGCGTACTACAGGAAAATCCCTGTAACGCGGGGGATTTTATAATCATACAATACCTATATGAACACAAATAACACCTTTTTTTGTTAAGGCGGGAAATAATGTTCTTAAGCGCACACCCCGTCGTTCGGGGCAACGAACAGGGTATTGTGACATAAATTACACCTAGACTCAGAACAATCATTATTTGTCGATCACACAAATAAATTGTCCTGTGTGGGAATTGTACCTATAACGCTCGACGCGGGGTGTCAGTATCTAAACCAATCTGCAATCTGTGCAGTCATCATAAGATGAACAAACATCACATCTACATACGCAAAACGGCAGAGCGAATTTGGGTGAACTTAACACAGTGATAGCTAATAACCAAGATTATTCTTAACCAAAGAGTAAAGTAATACTACAGGAAAAGTCTCTTACGGACACAATTTGAAGCCCATTTTGAAGCGCCATCTGGATTTCCGCTCCGCAATTCGCGCTTGTAGCGAATGTATCTATATAGCTATATACTATACATTACAATTACAGAGTACAAAGACTTCATATAATTTAAATTTAATTATTTCATATTTATCCAAAATGCCGACAAAAAGGCAAAATCGACTCAATCGACATCGCTAGTTTCACATAGGAGGAAAATATAAACGCGGTAAGTTATGGCTGTATCTAATAAACAGCAACTGTGAATAATGATAGCGGCTTTTAAAATTGCCACTAGCGACATCTAAGGCCGTATATGTCAATATCTCTTACTTTGATATCATTGTTATGTCATAAATTTTGGAGCGCTTAAAGGTGGCGCTTTTGTAAGGAACTTGGCTTAACCCACTAACAGATGATATAATTACCGACTGTTATTTACACAAATAGCTGCATAAACTATTTCTTCTCTATTATAAAGCGAAAGCAATGTGAATATTTTAACCCATCATTTTATTTAGTCATTAAATTTACAGTTTTCGTCTCCCTCTGGATCTTATTCTAGAGGTGAAGTCGCGAGCAGAAGCTAGTAATCTATATAATATCTTTATAAGCATGCTCTACGCAAAATGTTTTGAACATAGGTTCGTGCGTTAGTTATAAAATAAGGACAACATATGAACTTACTTTTATGTACTCGTTATTTATATATAGCGGCTGCGCTCACGAGATCGGTGCTAAAACTCCGAAACGCCGCCAACTAAACAAGTCATACATTTAACTATACTAAACTCACCTGATGCTATATTATGATTGACACACAGCACATCACGGATACGACCAAGTCACCGTTCGCTCAGTAAAAATATTGACATCTCGAAGTTGCAAACAAATTATGAAAATAGGTTGACGTAATATATTTTTTTATACAATGTGGCTGGCAAACGCTGCCTACCTGATGGTAAACGGTTACCCTATAGATGCCATCAACACCAGAGGCATCATTCGCATGTCGTCATATCCAAGGAAAGAGGATGAATTATAAGAGGATAGGAGGTGAAGAAGAAAGATACTAAGGAGAGGATAGGAAGGATAATCAGAAGATGATAGGGAGGGGATTTGGACCTCTGGCGCTTTTACTCACCCTACGAAACACGTCGGTAGGAGTACCTATAGAGATGGGCCGAATGCGATTTTAACCGAATACGAACTTCGGCCGAACTTCGGTGTGTGCTTTCTCGGGAGTAACAAGTCGTGTTCTCTGTGTATTTTTTATGAAAGACAACCTCGTAAAACAATAAAAACACAGTCAAATAAAAAAGGGTGTCGCTGTATTTCTTATTATTGGATTTTTTGATTCATAGACTACTGGATTGCGAAAAAAAACTAATTAATTTATGCATTTTAATTTATCTATAATAATTTTAGTCTAACGTACTTACAACTGACCATGATTAAATGACTCTAGAGTATTGGTATAAGTATGTGACTTATTTTACAGCTATGACAGATTTGATTTCTCTAAATTTTAGTAGAAACTTTACCTTTTTCTTACACCGAATGTTTGGCATTTAAAACCGAATTTTGGCCGAATACCGAAGTTCGGTTCAAGCCACCGAAATTCGGTTCCATCCATCCATCCATCCATCAGCCTTTCAACGTCCACTGCTGGACATAGGCCTCCCCAAGAGAACCCCACAACGAGCGGTCCCATCATGGGGAATAATACCGTAATCTCCAAGCTTGGCAGGCAGGTTGGCGATCGCAGTGGTTATTGTTAATACTCGAGGGAGTGCTGCTACCCACTCCCCCAGAATTCCCTCAGTCGGCTCTTACGACTCCCGTGGGTAGAGAGGGGTGGGACAATTCTAAAGCCGGCCCCACACGGCCCACGGAAATTCGGTTATACCGAATGTAAAACGAATTTCAGCCCATCCCTTACCTATTGTGAGACTGTACTTCCCCGATCGAGCCCATTCATGCTGAGATAAGCAAAGCTCTACTACTAGACATATGTATATCTCCAAGGAACTGCAACGACGAGCGGTAACTAACGACTCCTTGCGTTTAGACTACATTGTTAGTCTACTTGGTGGGAAGCCAATCTACTCTGTGCCGCCCGATATGTAGTCTGCTGTATAGCTGGAAAACATTTCTTCTCCTCTGTTGTCAGTTCGTGGAGCGATGTGGCATGTTCATTGACTCTTTAGCGTGCTGAAGCTTCCGAGAAGTTATGTCGGTCAATTGTTTTGATGGAGCATTAAAAGATCTATTTCATTACTCATACTCGGGAAGTAGGTTCGAAGTTGCCTGAGAAGCGGGTTGAAATTAATACTTTTCAGCCCTAGGGAGAATCGTTTTCAACGGACAGCCGTCAAATTATTAAAAAAAAAACTAGTCCGATTTTCACATTTCTATTGATTGAACCTTATTCTAACTTACTACAGCCACTCAATCACAGCGCGAAATTTAATTGAAATAACAAAGTTAAGTTTTAAATAATGTTTTTTTTAACGACCACCTCTTATAATTTACTTACTTTCACATTATTTCTTTAAAATAATATAGATTTGGGTAAAACTTTTTACCATTTTTTCAATGTTGAAAATGAATAATAATGGCTGATATGCTGGCCGCCCACAATAAAAATCTTTAGATAAATAATTATCTCAGCAGTTGATGTTTTACTTTCTTTGTATTCATAATGAAAAGCACAGTGTTTACCTCGGGTTAAAGACTTATTCAGTCCCGAGCGCAGCGAGTGCGCCTATAGTTCGAGGGTTACTTTCACCCCTAGGGTAACAATGTACTATTACTCTATCCACTTTTGTTCCTCGCCAATTTCATAAGGAACTATAGAGGTTTAAAATATTTCAACACATTTAAGAACATGCTACCCTCTTTTACTGTGGTTTGGAAATAATAGTACCTAATAAAGAATTTTTTCGAATGCATGTTTACCCGTGAATCATGCTTAATCATTATTTTATCCATAGGATATTTTACAATAATACCACTGAAGGAATGTAATATGGTTTCGGTGGTCAGCCAATAAAGGCGGAGAGACGGCACACGGCGGATTTATTTAGTAGGTGAGGGCCCCACACTACCCTGTTCCTTGCCCTGAACGACGGGGTGTGCGGTTAAGTACATTTTTTGCCACCTAATCAAAAAAAAAGGTTACTTTATAATAAATAAATCCCATGATATAGCTATTTTGGCATTATTATCATACATATTATGTATGATCACATTAAATATGAATAAAAATATTATTTTTTAGTAGCAATAAGTACCTATAATATTCTACTTATACAGGGTTATAGCTAATTAACGCAAAACCTTTTAAAAGCGAGTTAGGTATATCAAGACTGACAACTTTTGTTCTATGACTTTTACCAAAACGTAATACATCCCAAGAAAAAAACACAATTAGTATTAGCGGGGAGTTCTATCAATTGTTAGCTCTATGTCCCATAATTAACTACGTTTCATTCATTCGATAATGGCGAAGTCGCAGTCAGCTGAGTGCTACGCAATCGCCCGGCCGAGTTACGTGCAACGCTAGTAGGTACCCCGTAGCAGAGAGTTTATCAAGCCTTTTTTTTTTATTAAGGCGGGAAATAATTTACCTAACCGCACACCCTGTTGTTCGGGCCAACGAATAGGGTAGTGTGGGGCACTTACCCACTAAATAAGCCCGCCGTGTGCCGTCTCTCCGCCTTTATTGGCAGGCCACTGGAACCATGTTACATTACTTCAGTGGTAAGCTTATCAACCCTAGGCCTTTACATAAGTTAGTAGGTATTTCAAAGTGTCTAAGATCTTTACCTGTCTGGGCACTGAATCCACAATTCCATAATACTTATCCAGGCTTAGGACTGGCTACATTAAAAAAAAGTAATATCTACATGAACATTCTTAGATAATTAAATAAGTACCCAGCATAATTTGTGATTTTATCGATCTACAAAGGAAGTGAAGAAGCTAGGTACATACCAGTTTTCTCGTGAATCCCGTTTATGGGTAAAAATAAAAACCCTTAGGTACATCAATCATCAATTTACACACGACTAAATACCTAACTTATCTACTTAACCTACTATTTTGCCATTGTGCTAGTCTCCAGCTAGCCACTTTCATTCGAATTCACTGGTAAAATAAAACAAGTATCTACTTACCACTTCGATTACTAACCTAGGTACTTACCTGTTTTATTGGCATAGCACAGGTCTTTTTAAGTACCTGATAATTATTATGAACTAAAACTGTCAATTTGTTGCATAAATTAGAAAGAGTGCAAAAACTTACGACAGCGGTCTGGGATAAGCAGGGCTCTATCACTACAGTATTTAGACCAGTGTTGTAAATAGGTAGGCTATTGCTAGCTGCGGACTCGCAGAGTCAGCTGATTTCATTGCGGTTTTTTTTATTTGCAAGTAAGGTGGTGTAATTTTTATAAAATTATCGTCCGTCTATTTATACCTTCTAACATGACGGAGTGTGAATAATTCTAATAACAAAACGTTGTAAAAATATGTTTTTTTTTTCCTCTGGATCGGTTTTCTGTCATTAGTAAGTACTATCGCTTCTAAAGGTTGTCGAGAGCGTATATTCCCCTAACCGGTAATTTGTAATCAAACATTCAATCGCATCAAAAGAGGCGCACGGTTGCATAATGTGATGTGTACCTATCGCGTAGATGTTAGATACGAGTAGGTACGTAGGTACTCATAGGTAAGTATGCAATAAGCACGCGGAAAGACATAGGTAATATGTTTGAAGATAAATAACAGCAAACTATTTTTTAATGTAGGCGTATTTAAAAAGTGTAATCTGTCTATTTACAATAATTGAAAGACATAGGTATTTACAAAAAAATCACAAACCTTTTTACAAATTATAGTCTCAAATACAGGTGCCGGGGGTGGTGATGACCATGACGTACAAACCGTTCAAAATGATCACCAGCATAACCCACACACAGTCCACATCTAAAAGTTACAAACTGTAACCCGCACTAGTTTATCAGTCTCTGTCAGCTCCTGGATCCGATGAAGGTGGAATGGGTACTTTCCTTCGTTATGTATCACTGTCCATGCGAACCATTGCGACACATTGAAGCGTCGAGCTGCGTCATTGGTACTCGTCGCGGGATAAGCCTCGAAGAAATCCACAATGTTGTTATGGGTAACGACACTGTGACTTGGTGTCGGACCACCGGATTCTCTTCTTGGTCTGAATTGACCATAGTCGCGCAAACGCTGAGTTGCGCCTAGCATAGTTCTGTAGCTCGGTGTCGGCACATTCGGGAATAGTCTCGCGAACTCACGGCAAGCTACGGAAACATTATCACCACACCTAGCATAGACACGCACCATTTCGGTGTATTCAATGTTAGTAAGTATAGCGATATGCCATTGTGAATCCATCGCGTCACAGGAATCACACACACGCACACACACACACATAAACACGTCACAACCGGTGCACGGGCGGTGAAATTTGCGACTGTCGAAAGTAGTTAAATAATTTAAATTCAAATTTGGTCAAGGAGTCAAGGATGCGCCCTCTCCCCGCCTACTGTAGATACCAACACCTCGCTTGAGTAAATACCTAAGTAGTTTATCGTGTTATAAACTTTATGAAGAATAAGAAGTTTAAATTTGATATTATTTTTTTTTTGTATGGGAAAAAAAATAATTGAATTAGAAAAAGTCGTAGAACAAAAGTTGTTAGTCTTGATGTACCTGATTTACCTTTAAGAGGTCTGGCGTTAGTTAGCTATAACCCTTTATATATTTAAACTACTGCCATCTGTTGCAGGCTCGCTCAAAACTGCCAAAGAAACGACGCAGGGTTCTGCCGGTGGAGCAGCCTAGAAGAAAGCGCGACGCCAGCGCCTCGAACCGTCGTGTCAACGCTGTGAAACATCCCGATGTGATGAAGGATTTGTCGCCAGTAGCTGGTAGTAAATTTGGTGAGTTTTTATTTGTTATGGTTCGGGATGATAGTCATAGAGTGCGTGGGTATATAAAACTTGATAATGAATATTTCCACACTCTTAGATGTGTTTTTATTTTCTGTTTACCCATTATTATCATATTGTTGGGCTCGGGTCGCCATGTTGGCTAAGTGTGGGATGGCAGACCTTAGAAGCCGTTGAGAAAACCTCTAGAATGAAAAAGATCAAACATTGTGAAGACGGAAAAAAATTAGATAACTTAAAAAAAACTAAATAAAGTTGAACTAAAAAGTCGAAAATAATATTATATTATAACAACAAATAGCGTAGGGCGCTTGCTTTCAAATAGTGCAAATAAGTCATTGGTATAAACAAGTTGTTTATTATAAGATTATGATTATCAAGATATAGTAAAAAGCAGCCTACGATTTTTTCGGTTATTATTATTGAAGTGAATACTTCTATGGTTCGGATATATCTATGATTTGGATATAGAGTAAATTCATATAAATCGTCATTGACATGGTTACGTGACGTGTTATCGATAACACTATATCTGCTGTTTTCCTATTAGTATAACTAGTAGCACTGGGCCAGCTGTAATTAAAGAAATGAATAATTTTAAATAATATGTATTTTTTAGAGTTATGAATGTTGAGAAAGCGAGAGATGTATGCAAGAATAGAGCCTCTTGGCACTCTGTTCTTTCTGCCTACGCCGCAAGGGAAATGGCGTGATGATAAGTTAGTTAGTTAGTGTATTTTTTTTAATGAATTAATAAATAATTTTGATTTACAAGTTTTAATTGATATTATCAAACAATTAGTTTGGATATCCAAAAATAACAACACATCACATTTGTCTTAACGACCGCAAGGGAGTGCGATAGCTCAGTGGATTAGAGTACGTGAGCAATGATTAGAGCATTCCCCGGAAAGGAAGGGACGCGGGTTCGGTTCCCGCTAGTACAAAAGATCTCTTTTTCCTCATTCACAAATATTAATTAGTACTTTAAAAGTAGCTGAGCATGTCAAGTGCTAAAAATAAAGATCAAAACTGTATAACAACTGTTTGTTTATAGTTTTAAGAGTTTTTACTTCTGTCGGCAGTCCTCATGGCTGTTTTTTTTATTTATTATAATATTACTTTTTAGTTTAACTAGCTATTAAAAATTATAATTGATCTTCTTCTTTCTTAGTCTCAAAACAGATCCCATAATGCTTATTTAATTCGTTTATCCATCTCGAAATTTGGTTACTATCCTAAAAAGTACAGTTTAATAGAATAAAAGTAAAAACTTAAGTCATAGATAAATAATAGCACTTAATATGCCGTATAACTGCCGTGTGGGGCCGGTACCAAGAATAGCTCCACCCTGTCTCTTCCTATGGGAGCCGTAAAAGCCGACTAAGGGACTACCGGGGGACCGGGCAGCAGCGTTCCCCTGTGTACTAAAAACATCAACTGCGATCGCCAACCCGCTTGCCAAGCGTGGCGATTATGGTAAAATCCCCATTTTGGGGAGGCGTACCTCCAGCAGTGGACGATGAAAGGCTGATGGATGGATGGTTGGATGAAATATGTATTTTAGGTACAGAACTCTGAATAAATAGCAGATTTTTGTAGTTTTATACATTGACATACTAAAAATGGACGACGGGCTTAATACAAAATTCACCAAAAAAAGTGTCTAGTCAAAGGACTACAGTCCATAGACAGTCTACATACAAACTTCAACATTCTAACTTGAAACCTTAGACTGTTTTAATAGTGTTGAGTTTTCTTTGCAATTATTTATTAGCTTATGTCGCTTCTACCAATAGGCCGCACCATGATCATCTTATGCAGCTTCGAGTGAATATTATGTGTTGGAGATTTATTTTTACAAATATTCCAAATTTAAAACAAGTTCTTTGTTTTTGAGCAAAATAATACTTGCAAATAATAAAGCAATATTTGAGTAACTATTACACGTTTTCACACTACAGTGAGGCATATTGAACGTATAGTCAAGTCAGTCGACTAAACGAGACTAGAGCGCAATTGTTTCTCCTTTGACGTTTTCTTTCTCTATTGGTTCGAACACTTTTAAGCGTGGACACGAGGTCCATTTGTTGGTAGGTCGATGGTTTTATACATCAATTTAATGTAGCTACTTTTTAACGACAATTTTAATATAAATATATTTCCTTTGCTAATTTAAAATTTTAAATATTTTCAGGTGTCAACGGGATGAACATGATCAGCCTCGCTTTCCAGGGTCCAACCACAAACCTTCTCCGACCACCAATCACCACCACCCAACCACTTCAAGCAAGAGCCCCTATTGGTAAATCCCGTTCTAAATCTATGAAACTGTTTTACCCTTAAACTCATGAAAACATTGCAGTTTCTTTCATGTGCCCAAAGTTTTTACCCTTTTAATAGTTTGTATTTTCCATAAACTTTTCTATTGTAATTGAAATTTAAAAAAATACTAAGTCATCTAGAAATACAATAAAATAGGCTATTATTTTTAATATCATCAATATCATAGGTAACAATCCTAAGTAAATAAGGTTATATTTACTCGTGAAAGCTTAGTATTTATAAATTATCCAAATAAGTTTAAATTTTAAAGGGAATGTATACTTGGGTAATATTATTAACTTAACGATATTTCGTTCCGTGTATGGCTGAGAAATTATCTCAGTTTTTTTTATTCCAGTTGAGAGTCCAGTAATCAACATGCAGTCTGGGGCGATATCATTAGCATCATTGCAACCACCTCTCATGACCGCCCCTCCCTTGCAACCAAGACCTGCAACCACCGGTGCCCTAGACCTAATGCTGCCATTGCAACCAAAACTACTGCCTGGTTACAACCTACAATCGTCATTCCTCTCCAGCACTCTCTCGACAGTCCGACCACCAGATATCGACAAAAAAGACGAACCTTTTAAACCAAAAGTTGAAGTTATTGTAGAAAAAAGAGAATCTGAAGACAGTGATGTTTTAGATGAATCAATAAAAACAGATATAAATGGATATAGTGAATCTAGCAATCATAACATTTACGAAATTGTTAATAATGATAACATTGTGCAGGATGAAATCAATTCAAATGTAATAGACACTAGCAGTAATGTTAATTCTGATATTAATGATGATAGTCCGAATAATAATTCTTATTAAATGTTCATTATAAATATTTCTAGATGTGAAACCCCGATAGCTAACGATGTCTCCCATTAGATAATATAAATCTGTAATGTTATATTGAAGTCGTTTCCCAGATTTATTGGCAATTAAAATATTTTTGTCAAATTGTATAGGGTAAGTCACTTACAGGTTCTTATTTGTTGTGGAAATTTCAAGGTGCTATGTGGATGAAAATGTGGCAAGTAATAAAGTACATACAAAGGTTAGATTATTATGAGTTCTCACTAAAGCCTTAGTCAAAAATGAACTTAAAATAACAAAACATATGTATACAAGAAATAATCCAATTCCAAAACAATAATCACTGGTTAAAGTTCTACTACATATACTAATACTAATGTAATATAAATTGAACCTGCTTTTCTTGACACAGAAAATATCATTACGTTTTAAACTATTATTATTATTGTTTATTCCCAGAATTTAATATTTATATTTTATGAATAACCACAACACAATTTATGTTTATATAATTATCTGCAAAATCAAACACTTTCAGAACATTTTGACCTCTAGTTGTCTATAACACAGAGAATTATGAAAGTAGATAAAATTTATTGGGTCCAGTATGTAGATTGTAAACAAATAATCCTACTTTAAGCGTTGAACTACTTTCAGCTTGGTAGTGCTTACAGAAATATAAAATAAAATTACCATTGTAGGATATTGTAACACGGAAATCTTTTGTTTCTGTATTCCACAAATGTGCCAATATTACAGATGAGAGACATAATATTATTATTTAAATTTCAGCCAAAGAAAGTTGCCAAATTTTTCATATTGTATAGTTCTTATGTGTAAAAGTGTCAAATTTAATACTGTAGATAGATATATATATAGTTTTAATATACGATATAATTAAAGATGGCTGTTTAAAGATATACTAAAATGTTATGCGTAATGGAATAATCCTAATTGAAGTATCACGTTTATATTTTATTGTGATAATACTTTTTATTTGTAGAAGGTTTATTCAAATGTATTTTTTAAATGTCTTCAAGTTAGTCTCTTGGTTTGGTCTAGCGATTGTGCAAGATAAAGACCGTTTCTGCTGACTAGAAGACCCGTCACCCAAACACGTTGAAAATGAATGCGTTATCGAATTTCGCAGTCTCGAGCAATTGTCACAATGGCTAAATTGGCAAAGCATCTGGGACGTTATTCCAGGAGATGCAGGTTCAAATCCTACTCGTGACTGTTATTTTCGATTTCACATTTTTACACTTTGTGTTAGCTTGTACATTTTATCTGGTATGCCTACCTAGTATCTCGGTGGTGAAGCGATAGTGTGAGTGACTGCTGATCATGTGGTCTCGGCTTTGATCCCTTGGTCGGACAGTGCTATTGGACTTTTCGTAAAAAGAAAAATTGTCAGTATCAACCTGGAGTTTGGAAATGTGCCTGGTAGACGGCAATAGACTCGCCCTCTATTACGTGGGTCTTAAAGATAGTTGGTGAACCGTGGGTGTGAAATACACCTCTGCCTACCCGGGGACACCGGCGTGTTGTATGCTGCCTACCGTGTACTAGGAACATGGCTAGAAAGATAAAATTTAACCAAGTCATTGTAGAGATGGTACTTAGTTGGATTCCTACACTACTTAATTTTGTTTGTTCCATAAACAATCGGTCTGAGTCTGGGTGTACTTAGAGTCTGTTCGTTCTATATTTGTAAATTTTCCCACGACATCTAGTACTGTATAAAAGAACATTGTAGTTAATTATGTAGAAATGTTTCATGCTTCGTGATTGTATTTGTGAGCTCGCTGTGAAATCACATTATTGTATAAAATTCCCTTCAAATCGCTAGTATACTAAATATTGTGTTAGTACTACAATATTTTTGTAATGTTACTCTTTCTTTTTGTTTTTAATGCGCTTTTTAACATTTTCACATTATTTTGGCATGCAAATTTTAAAGATTAATTAATATAATAAACTACATTGAATCCATCCATCCATCCATCAGCCTTTCGGCGTCCACTACTGGACATAGGCCTCCCCAAGTTGGGGGTATAGTGCCGTAATCGCCACGCTTGGCAGGCGGGTTGGCGATCGCAGTGGATGTTGTTAATACTCGAGGGAGTGCTGCTGCCCACTCCTCCCGGTATTACCTCAGTCGGCTCTTACGACTCCCATGGGTGGAGAGCTGTAGGACAATTCTTAAGCCGGCCCCACACGGCCAACTACATTGAATGCAGGCACAGAATGGATCTCTTTTAAAAAACTCTTCTTCTTTGGAGGATTTCATTAAGACAATTAACTGAGATCAAAGTTTGTTGGGTTTTTCCGTTTAAGAAAATATCTGTAACACATCGGAGTTAAAAAGTTAAAAAGTTTTCACTCCTGTACCTTGGAAAGCACGCATCTCTGTATCGAAATGGTTTCACATTGGACTATAATACCTAATAATATTCACGGATATTTCACACAACGTCCTCTGGTCCCAAACTAAGCTTAACGCATTTGCTATGGGTACCAGATTACGGATATAATACTTAAATTACTTTTTTTTTTGTAAATACATACAACCCAGACGCAGTACAAATATCTGTGTTCATCACACAAATAATTGTCCTGAGTGGGATCCAACCCACGACCTCGTGCACGGAAGTCGGTTACACTACCAACTACGCCACGAGGCCCGTCTATGACTATGAGTGTGACACAGAGAGTGTAGTTACTTGTGTCTGTGCACAAAATCGTGCCCTATAATAACTCCAGCATAGTTGACTAGTGTCCGTTGACGCTGGCCACGGTAACCCAAAGCATTCTAGAGATCATTATTATCACGAAAGATGAACCTTGGTACTATACTCAACAACCTCAGCTAGGTTTCCCGACTGGTGGGTCTAAAAATAAATATGGACAAGAACTTTTGAAGAGTTTTCGAACACTATGTCTACCTGTCATAAACAGTTTAGTTAGGTAGCATGAACTTCGAACAAGAAGATAATTGCTCTGCTGGGTAGCGTTCGGGAAGCTAAGGAAGATCATCTCGTCCAAAGTCCGCAATGTCTGAAAACTAAGTTCTACTACCAGTGGGTGCTGTGGTGAAATAAGGAACCGAGAATATGGTCTTTAAATGTTGGCCTCGTATCAAGACGCAAAGTCCTTCAGCGTGCCATTGAGCAATCTATGCTTGGTATTTCTCGCCGTGATTGAATCTGTAGTACATTTATTCGTAGGGGAACGAGTGACCGACATAGCTGGTGCTGGCACGCCGAGGTAGCAATGGGCAGGCCACAGCTCGATGAACCAACAAAATTTAAGGAAACAAGATTCTTGAGTGGCGACCATGTATCAGACGGCGCAACTTACGACGGCCTCCCAATAGACATACCGATGATTTGGTCAAAACCGCAGAGAGATCGCTCATCGTGGCACTCCCCTGGGAAGGCCTATGCCCAGCAATGGACGTCAAAAGGCTGATGGATGGATGGATGGATGGAGCTTTGAATTTATATTCTTTAGTTCAATATGCTTTGCCATAGCAACGGGGAATTATACTGTACGGAAACTCACCTGGCCATGTCTGCATTAAGCTAATTTTCTACCCATAACGAAGCTCGTGGCTTACAAGGTATAGAATTGCAACTCCTAAATTCAAGTCTCTGATTTAAACCAGTTTGTGAAAAAACAAAATAACATCTGAAAATTCTCAGGAACACGGATAGCTCGATGGCGATAGATGACGATAAGCTCGCCTCATAAGTGACTTAATTTCTAAAGCGAAATGTGTATGAATTATTTTGCAAGGTGCGTACCTTGAAAGAATCAAAAGGGTTTTTGGATATAAAAGATAGTATTATCTTGTTCCATAACGAAAAACTAGATGCCGCTAGCAAAAGTTGTGATGGTTTTGTCATAATTTATATAATAATAATAATAATAATTCTTTATTGTCATAAATATATTATATATATTTTAAGAATGTCCTGTCTCCTGCGCTAGTAATAACTGTGTTGCAGGAGTCAGTGTCCTCCCCGTATTATTGATACATTTACATTTATGAAAATAAAAGAGAAACACACATAGATAAAAACTAAAAAAATAAAAAATAAAAGTAAGGTAAATTTTAGAATATAAAGAAACTCTATTAATTGCTTAAATTACACAAAATGTGAGGCATGGTGTCAGCGTGTGCGTACGTGTGTGTGAGTGTGTGTGTGTGTGTGTGTGTGTGTGTGCTTGTGTGTGTGTGTGTGTGCCTGTGTGTGTGTGTGTGTGTGTGTGTGCGCCTGTGCGTGTGTGTGTGTGTGTTTGTGTGTAGGTGTGTTGTGAGTTTGTATGTACCTGTGAAAGTGTTGTATGCAGCCCTTTTTTTTTTTTTTGTTTAGGCGGGAAAAAATGTACCTAACCGCACACCCCGTTGTTCGGGGCAACAAACAGGGTAGTGTGGGGCCCTCACCCACTAAATAAACCCGCCGTGTGCCGTCTCTCCGCCTTTATTGGCGGACCACTGGAATTATGTTACATTCCTTCGGTGGTCCGCCGGTTGTATGCAGCCCTACGAGTATTGTACCTTAGTATCAGAACATTGGCCCACCAATCAAGCCACAACAGTAAGTAGGTTTTCCACATCTATATAATCCATGGAATCCAACCATGCAAGTATAACTCTCTTTAGGTTATTATTCGAGTGTTTTTTTATTTTATAAATTTTATTATATCTTAAACACAAAGTGAAAAATGTGAAATCGAAAATAACAGTCAGGAGCAGGATCGATTTCACATTTTTCACTTTGTGTTTAATGTATAGTGCTAAGCATGTCAAATGCTAAAAATATATATAAAAATATCTAAATATTTATTATATCTGTTATATATGTAAGGAGCTAGAAAATCAAAGTGTCTAGATCCATTTAGAAAATATATTTTGTGAAATTCGGTTTGTTTTTTACGTACTTAGTTTGTTCTATTTATTGTATAGTTATAAATTATTGTTAAATAAATGAAACCTATAAAATTATTGTTGTATAACTTTATTTCATTAAATTTCCAACTATTTGTAACCTATTTCTTTTCTACGACGAGTATTAGTAGAGTATTGGTATTGATCCGAGCAGGAATGGTCCAGCTCGAGTGAGTAAACCACAGTATGTCAAAGTAAAATAAACAGAGTAATGTGTCGTTTTGGTCAGATAGAACGTCGGAGGTACAAATGCCTTCCTTGTGCCCTGTGTCCTTTTCTCCGTATATCCCTTTTCCTAGGGTTGGCTACGTGTACTAAATATGCATAGAGGTTTTCATGAAAAACAACAAAGTTAGGCCCAGGTCACTCTAAATTATTAAGGTTTGTTTGATTACCTTCAACTGTGTTATAATCGGTCTTTGAAGAATAGAAATTAGCGAAGCCTCTAAGGAGATATTGAAGGATTTGGAGAGCCAAATGACTCCGAAGAATCTTTGAATTTTTTGCCTATACCAACCGAGCGTAAACTTGGTCATAACCTCTTTTTCCGTAAGTACTCCGTGGTCATAACGCACTATAAATTATACGTTGTTTAAAAAAAAGCTAAAAAAAAACTTGCTTTAAATACCTGTTGAAACTTTTTTACAATCCTTTTTATTTATCATTTTCTACTTTTTAGTTTAAAATTAGCCAAAACATCATAAAAAGCTCGTAGTTCATGCGTTGTTTAATAGATGACACTAGTAGTGGAATATTTATGTGTATCTATCAAGATTATCTGAGATATTGAGGTGATAATTTATCTCCTAGCCTTATCTCAAACTCTGTTGGGGCTCGGCATGACTATTACTTGCGCAAAGAAATTCCAACACTTAAAAAACTTGTTGTTTCTTTACGTGAATGTGGTTTGTTCCATGGTCAAAAATCGTCATTAAGCTTGGTTTTGAAAGAAATTGGATTATCTTACAACAAATCGGACAAGCGTAAAATATTGATGGAGCGTCACGACGTTGCTATGGCTCGCTGCGAATTTTTGAGCGAAGCCATAAAGATATCGGATTGGTCAAATTATGCCATGCAGGGTCTACAAAAGGATTTGTGTCACATGCTTTACTGGCCTTTAAATCCAAGAAAACAGTGGACTACCACGAAGAAATGAACGCTGAGATTTATGAAGGATGGTTTTAAGAAATGGTGCAATCTCTGGAAGAAACGTCCATAATTATTATGGACAACGCTACATATCACTCAACTAACAAATTGATAAAATGCCGACGCAGGCCAATAAAAAACAAGAGATAATTGATTGGCTCCAACGTCATGGCGAAAATGTGGATACAACTTTATTAAAAATACAAATAGAATCGAAAAAATGCCTCCCTAAAAGATATGTTATCGACGAAATAGCTGCCGAATGTGGTCATTGGGTTCTTCGACTTCAGCCGTATCATTGCCAGTACAATGCTATAAAACTAATATGGGTACAAATCAAAGGACACGCCGCTCGAAGCAATACCCATCCCCCTTTTACGGCAAACAAGATGTTAGATTTATTAAAAAATGCATGTGCGGAAGTAACTGCCAAAAACTGAGAAAAAATTGTGAGAAGAACCCAAAGAAACATTATAGCGTCGGATTGGGAAATTCATGTGGCATTCAATAATACAGAAGTACAGGAACTTATAATAAATGTTGGGGAAAGCTCATCGAGTGACGGTGACGATCCATCAGATTTTGATTAAAATAAATAAATAAAGATTACCTGTCGTTATACTTATTTCGTTTCATTGTCGAGTACCTACCTATACGTACTTATTTTACAAAAGCTTCAAAATTTTTAAAGAATTTGTCATTATAAATCAAAAAATTTGCCGTGTGGGGCCGGCTATAGAATTTTCCCACCCCTATCTACCCACGGGAGTCGTAAGAGCCGACTGAGTTAATACCCGGGGAGGGGGCAGCAGCACTCCCTCGAGTATTAACAACATCCACTGCGATCGCCAACCCGCCTGCCAAGCGTGGCGATTACGGCATCATACCCCATAATGAGCACACAGTTCTCTTGGGGAGGCCTATGTCCAGCAGTGGACATCAAAAGGCTGATGGATGGATGGATGGAATCAAGAATTAATACGTGTAACATCATGTAATGAAATATAATATTAGTTAATAAATTTATACAAAAGTATCCAGCAGTAGTTTAGTTTCTTACATTTTGTAAAAAAATATCGGGTCTGTTATCGTGTTACGTTTATCGATAGCTCCATCCCTATCAGTTTCTCTGACCCTGGTATAACCTTGTACGTGCGTAAGCGTCATATTTTTATAAAATAATGCATGCATAATGTAAAATAGACGCTCGTTCAAGTTTCATCATCGAGCTGTCATCGAGAAAATAAAGAAATGGAAATAGTATAAGGGAAGTAAGCAATTATCACCCATTGCATTACTGGTGGTAGGGCTGTTATCATTGTATTACTGGTGGTAGGGCTGGGTATCAAGTGGGAGTACTCACTTGGTATCGGGCCCGAGCGGGTTGGTACCACCATCTCCTGTGTGGCCGGCCATGAAGCACATTGTTGCGTTTTGGCTGTAGCAGGCGATCTAAGCCGTTTATTCTTTCATTTCGTATCTGTGAAATGAAATGGTGAGCAGTGGCTTGACAATACTCCCGCTATAGTTGAGTCCATTAGCGACGGTTACCATTTACCATCAGATGGGCCGTGGCTCGTCTGCCACAACATGCAATAAAACATAAAAAAGGATGTTATTTGACCGGGAGCAACTGCTTAAGGTGCCTTTCAAAGTACCGAGGAGATCATGAGGTCATATCATTAGACAGCAGTTTATTTAGGTACGTATTCAATATTACAAAAATAAATTGTTTTGATTATGATTCCCAGTTTTGTCTCTGTCGAAACTATTAGTATTGAATTGATGTGGCTGAAAATTTTACGCCCTTGAGCTTAAAAATTAATCAAATGTGACGTTCTTCTTCGTAGCTCAATACCCGTTTTGAGCTCAGTTTTTTAATCGCTAGATAAGAGAAAAGTGTATGGATTCTATATGAAATAATATTTGTGATATAATATTTACGGGGGAAGTAACTGCGAAATTTATAATAATATTTAGTCTTTTAAAACATATTGTAAACACAAACTGGTATTGAATCTAATATTGACACTAAAATTACGATACTGGTATTAACTCAACGTAAAGTTTCAGCTAACTCAGTTGTATCGAGTTCATGTGCGCTACTGAAACTTTCAGTGAACTCGCTTTAATTTAATTTAGTAGAAAATTAGATTTGACAAAATCATCTTGGAGCTAACGTAAATACAAAGAAATTTGGTGACAAACTAAGAATTCCAATCGTCCCTGGAGCAGATTATTTTTCTTACACGGCAAAATCCTTTATGGATAAACCTGGCAGTCAAAGGGGTTAGATTAGATTAGGGGGGGATGGCAATGATTATATCCGACAGAGAACTGAAGCAGACAGATCCTAGAGTGGATATTTAGTGTTGACCAAAAACGGTCTTGGTTTTGTAGACTTGATCATATAGTTCTGGCAATACGTTGACTAACTGCAAGATTTGAGCAAAAACACTCTTTTAAGTCAAATAAACTTGAGAAATATTAAGTATACAATACCGATATTGGTAGGTACATAAAATATTCTATTGATACGTATAAAATAACTATTTGCTTCAATCTTCTAATTCTAACACCATAGTATTATGACTATATTACTTAAAACTGTTATTGCATTGAATTAATAAACAAGAAAGTATATTTATAAAAACTATTGTAGGTACTTTTAAATACCACTTCAATAAATGGATTAGCATCATACACTTATTCATCCCTCCATCTATCAGCCTTTCAACGTCCACTGCTGGACAATGGGCTCCCCAAGAGAACGCCACAACGAGCGCCAACCGCATCCAACGGCTCCCCGCGACTTGGACCAGATCGTCAGTCCATCTGGTGGGGGCCTGTCCTACGCTGCACCGTCCGATACGTGGTCGCCACTCGAGAACCTTTCTTCCCCAACGGTTGTCGGTTCATCGAACGATGTGGCCTGCCCATTGCCACTTCAGCATGACAACCCGGCGGGCTATGTCGATCACTCCCGTTCTTCTATGGATCTCCGTATTACGGATTCGATCACGTAGGGAAATACCAAGCATAGCCCGCTCCATGGCCCGCTGAGCGACTTTGAACCTTGATACAAGGCCAACATTTAGAGACCACGTCTCTGTTACATATGTCATCACTGGTAACATACACTGGTCGTAGACCTTCGTTTTCAGACACTGCGGAATATTGGACGAGAAGATCTTCCTTAGCTTCCCGAACGCTGTCCAGCCGAGTTGGATTCGTTGATTGACCTCTTTCTCGAAGTTGTGCCTACCTAAATGGACTGTTTGTCCCAGGTAGACATAGTGGTCGACAACTTCGAGAAGCGATATGACATGAATGAGCATGGTGCCAAGGTCTTCCAGTGATTCTGCCATGACTACGATGTCATCGGCATATCGAAGGTGTGTGATGTATTCGCCATTGACGTTGATGCTGAATCCGGTCCAGTACAAGAGCTTGAAGACATCTTCCAATGCAGTGGTGAAGAGTTCCGCGAACATAACGTCTCCCTGTCTAACACCTCTCTGCAGTTGGATCGGTTTCGTACTCCTGTCTTGAACACGGACTGACATGGTGGCGTTTCTATACAAGCACTTCAGCACTTCGGTGTACCGATAGTCAATTTGGCACCGCATACCGCACCGCACTTATTATGATACTTATTTAAATTTTATCAATTTATTTCCACAACATAAACATAAGCTCAAAACAATTATTCCAATTATGTCACGTTGTTGTAATCGCAAAACATCTGCGATTATTGCTGCAAAAACAACAGCAAGACTGAGTCCAATATCAAGTGTCGACACAACCTCTACAGTGAAGTGAGTATAGTATTATTATCTATGTAAGCTCTTTATAAGAAATAAGTAAACCATTATGTATGGTCCAAAAACAACGTAGGGTGCTGACTATACAGTTTACTTAGTATACTCATATTCTTAGAATAATAACGCTCTCATATTATAATGTATTAAAAACAAATTATTGTGAAAGTGAAAGCTTTACTGCGAGCGGGATTAGAACCTGCGTTTCTTCCAATCCGGGAAAGTGCTCTAGAACGCTAAGCGATCGCATAGCCATTGGGCTACACCCAATCTCCACATCACAATTGCTTTTTAGATGTCACACAGTTTCAGTGGGCAGCCAGTACCGACGGAGACACGGTAGAAGGCGGGTTTATTTTGTGGGTGAGTTCCCCTATTCGTTAGCCGAACGACGGGATGGGTGGTTTTATTAAGAAAAATAACTTAAAAAATGTATGTTAATGCAATACCAATAATAATCCCAGTCTCGTCTTTAGTCTTGCATTTGGGCAACACTTGATTCGATAAATATACCGTCCAGATTTCTCCTGGATACCGTCCAGATGCTTTGCCAATTCAGCAGCAGTGTTTGCGTCATTATTAAGTAAAAATCTTAATAGTAAAATTAAGTTTACCTGGTTGGTATAATGTATGAAAATACTTACGACAGATGGCGCAGGCGTCACCCAAAGACGTTAAGTTTGAATGTGTTTTTGGAATTAGCAGTCAGGAGTAATTTTCACGATGGCTTAATTGGCAAAGCATCTGGACGGTATCCAGGAGATGCAGGTTCAAATCCTGCTCGTGACTGTTATTTTCGATTTCATATTTTTCACTTTGTGTTTAACTAAAGGAATTTTACATTGAGATAAAAATATTCTATGCGTTTGTCCAAGCCATCATTTATTTGTATACCAAATTTCGTTTAGTCGTTATATGGCAAAAATAGTTATCCTTCAGAAGTTATTAATTTTTCAAAATAAGAAGTATTTTATATTGTAATCTAGGGAATATTATATATTCCTAGAAAATTTTATCCATATTTGTGCCGTGGTTCAAGTGTCATAAATATTCAAACATACAAACACCCAAACGTCTAAATATCATCACAAGATTTCGCATTTATAATATTAGCTGGCAATTGGATTAGTAAGAGTTCTTTTTTTTCTGTTCCACTTAGGCATGGGTCTCTTCTAATGATGAGAGGGATTATGCCATAGTCAATCACGCTGACCCAGTGTTGGTTGGTTGTTCAAAAGCAGTCGAGAGAATCTTTCAGACACTTATGTTTTTTTCACGATGTTTTTCTTCAACGAGCAGTGATAAATTGTAAACAAATACACCCACAATATGTTAATAATTAATTTCATTTTCTAAAGTATAAATTAATTGTGAATAAGGAAAAAGAGACTTTTAGTAGGAGCGGGAATCGAACCCACGTCTTTTCCAATCCGGGGAAGTGCTCTAAGCCACTGAGCTATCCTATTGATCTTTCGATCATCCCAATTTCCTAATCACATTTGTCTTACGACCAACGCCATCTATCGGCAAGCATTACATGCATATAATCAGTAAGACAGTGATTAGGAAATTGGGATGATCGAAAGATCAGTAGGATAACCCAGTGGCTTAGAGCACTTCCCGGGATTGGAAAAGACGCAGGTTCGATTCCCGCTCCTACTAAGTCTCTTTTTCCTTATTCACAAATAATTTACACTTTAAAAAATAGCGGAGTATGTCAATTGCTAAAAAAATAGATCTAAAAAAAATAATTTCATGTTAATAATTATTTTAAAAAGTCTGAGTCTGAGTCGTTCGATGGACCTTGGACTGGGGATCAGTACAGGTGGAGAGACGGCACACGGCGAATTTTTTTAGTCGGTGAGGGCGCTATTTTACTCTGTTCGTTGCCCCGAACGACGCGGTTTGCGATTAGGTACATTTTCTTCCCACCTTAATAAAAAACACTCACTTGTTTTCGGACTCGAGCTAATTGCGACTACCGTCCCCCATGTGACTGACCGTGAATCGCCTGGGTGTATTTTGTTGAGAGATAGCAGTTTATTTATTCCCATTAGCGAAATGAAACGGTGACGGTAGTAAGTACTTTCAGTATTGTTGAAGTGGCTGGTCTCGCATCAATATCAATAAAAATAGACTATATCTTCACAACATTTTACTAAACCACAATCTTTGTTTGTTTTTAGCCGTTTAATCTAACGATATCACGCTCTAATTGTGTTTTAGTATGTACTTAATATGCATAGCCCTGCATTGCCTAAGCATTTTCTCGTTAATTGCTGAATAAATTAAGAGCAAGTTAAACAAGGAAACTAGTTAAGATTGTAATTAGCTCGGCAGTTAACAAACTATCTGTAAGTATAGTATATTTCTATTTGACTACAAGGATGAAAAATAACAATACGGCCCGGATGATGGTAAGCGGTTACTGTGACTATATATTCTGCTAGCAACACCAGAGGTATATGCGAGATATCAATACTAGAGAAAATAAAAATAGCTTAGCATCAAGCCTGTATTCCTCGAAGGGGTAGGCAGAGGTGTATTACACACCCACGGTTCGCATGCAATGTTTAAGTCCCACGTAATAGGGGGCCGCCTATTGCTGTCTATCGGGCACGTTTCCAAACTCCGGGCTTACTTACTTACTTACTTACTTATCATCACGCCATTTCCCTTGCGGGGTACGCAGAGAGAACAGAGTGCCAAGAGGCTCTGTTCTTGCATACATCTCTCAACTCAAATCAACTCCGGGCTGCTACTGAGAATTTTTCTTTTTACGAAAAAGCTCAATGCTGGCCCCGGGGATTGAACATAAGACCTCAAGATCGGCAGTTGCTCATACTACCACTGCAACACAGAGGCGAATAAAAATAGGTAATCCTCAGGAACCATTTTTCCGGGATAAAAAATAGCCTATCCTTTTCTGGACTCCATACTGTAATTATGTACGCAATTTTCATGAAAATTAAGTACTAATATTCCATCCATCAGCCTTTTAAAGTCCACTGCTTGACATAGGCCTCCCCAAGAATGGGGGATAGTGCCGTAATCGCCACGCTTGGCAGGTGGGTTGGCGATCGCAGTGGATGTTGTTAATACTCGACGAAGTGCTGCTGCCCACTGCCCCTCAGTCGGCTTTTACGACTCCCATGGGTGGAGAGGGGTGGGACAATTCTAATACCGGCCCCACACGGCCATGCTAAAGTGAATTAGTTGGTTTATTTCTTAAGCTTACACGTTGTAACTATTGAATTGATCATCATAAAATTTGGCATTTTTATACTAAGTATTTCATTTTATTCATCCGTCTGGTGACGGACTAAGAATACAAGTGTCACCACCCCATTCTTTGCCACGGGTGTCGTATGAGGCGACTAAGGGAAGTAAGCCATGTCTTCATTTTAATATGCTTAACGGTTTGTTCATTATAGGATGTAAACGAGGTTTTGATGCGAATTAAAAAAATATACTTGTAACTGCTAAATTTTGATTGATGGAGCTTTTTATACAAATATATATATGATACTACTACAAATTTATGTTTGTATCGCCACAGCCACATCCCTAATTTGAGAATAATATAAACCAATGTTACCCAAAGTAATTTAATAATGAAATATTACCTCATTTATGTGACGGATCTAATGTGTGTCAAAGTTACACTTCTGTGGGTGGTAACTTTGACATACTACAAAAATAGATTTTTCTCTATAATTAATGGATATTATAGTCTTTCATTGTTATCTATGGATAAAAAATATTCTGAGAACACTAACAAAGTTTAATATTGTCATTTAAATGTTAAAACATTTAAAATACCGTGAAAAATATCGCTGTAATATGTCAAAGTTACCCAGAATGACTGTAATACTATTACAAATTTATTATTATTGTAATTTATTTAGGTATACAAGCAGTGCCCGCGGACTCCGTTCCGCGTTAGAAATATTTTTGCCCCGGCCCGTTTGTCCCGCGTAATACTTCAGGTTAAAAGTTCGGGATAAATAAAAATTATGATGATGAAGATTTTTTTTATTTTGGTTTTTTGTTTTTTTTTTTAGTTTTTTGTTTTTTTTATTGGTTTTTGTATGGTTTGTGTTTTATGTTACTGTTTATTGTTGTTATTTTTATTACTTGATGTTAATATACACTGTTTACATAAATACACCATTTTTACTTATTTTAATTGTTCAAAACTTCTCGATATACTACCTATATTAGTAGTAATGTAAAAAAATGTTATCATTTGGTCTGCTGTGTGTATGTGGACTTATTAATAGTGAGGGCAAAAGGGGATACTGTAACCTTTTAAACGGTATAGGTAAATCAGTTTGCATCATGGGTATCCGCGGAATATAAGCAAGTTGTCCCACTGTTGGCCTTGTGAGAACGGTCGCCACGATTATATTCTTCCGCAACTCTTTTATGAGCAGCCTTGTGACATTACACATGTTGGGGGTATCAAGTTCCTTAAAAGTATGATAGGAATGCCAACTTTTAGCATAAGGTCCTGGGGAGGTAAGCCAGAAGGACTCAAAAAATTAAAAATTCTTGAGGAACTATCCTCAAGAATTTTAGCACTGTATCCTCAATATTACACACCGTGTCAATGGACCGGGAATTTTTCCTAAAATTATTTTATTTATCTCATTCAATAAATTTCAAAGAACAAAGCCAATGATAATTTCTTTCCATTAAACTTTCAAGACCGGGATATATTGCGTCTATCAGATCTTCTAACTTGTCTAATATGTGACCTAACCGATTGTCAAGTTTAATGTCATCCCTACTGTTGGTGTTAGGATAGCAAATTTTTCCTTCTCCAAGATTCAGTAGTTGATGCGGAAAGTCGTTATCGTAGTTGTCGCTCAAGTGGGCTCTCATGTTTGTTCGTAAATTGAGAGTTTCAACGGAACTCCATAAGCATGATGATTTTAAGCATGCCCTGATTTTAAGCAATTTAGAAAATCGGTTCAGTAAATCCAGAGATTACCCCTTACAACGTCACAAACTCACAAACGTTACCTCTTTATAATAATAGTATAGATTACTATTTTTTTACAGCATTACTTTTGTTTGCAAACAAACGCTCAATGGCTTCAAGTAGCAATATTCCAATAAGAAATTTTTGTTTCTAACAATCGAGTATTAACAATGAAAACCAATTAAGTCCAGTCCTTTTGTTAAGATTTTTAAAATATTTTGCTTCTTTGTATTGTCTCAATAAGAGGTTTCGTATTTTCCTACTATTGTTTTTCTTTTAATAGTGTACTTAATAGATTCTTAAAAAAAGCAACATATTTATTAAAATATGTTTCTTGCTCATTAGAGCAAGAATTGTTTTTATTGAAATATTTTTTTCTGACCGCCATTATAATCTGCGTGAACTGCAGAATCAGGTCATTCTATATAATATTCCTCGTCTGGCCAAAAATACCCTCACAAAAAAAATATTTCATTTGAATTTGGAACCTGTAATTTTGAAATGAATATTCATTGTGTTTTCTCATTTTGGCACCAATCTGTGTTAAATATTCTTGCCATATTAAAATGGATTGCTGTTATAGATTTAAACAATGTAGGTATGGAGTAGAGCGCTTTTTTTGAAACTCGCCATCCGATATAATAGGTACTCGTACAATGAAACGTCCTCTGTTTGTTCTAGAAAAAGATCTGGCCGTCTTTCGGTATACCTATCCCGAGTCGAACGGGCCGATTCATGCTGGAACAAGCAAGGCTCTATTATTAAACAGTTTCCACTTATTATTAAATCAAAATCTTGTTAATTAACAAACTTGAGATACTGCAACACTATTTGCGTCCAACTTCAACTTTTCTCTAACAGCTTATTTAACTTTTCAAACTGTGACCTCAATATTCATGAATGCAAAAAGTCTTCAGAGTAGCACAAAGGATAGTGCTGATAGTTTAGTTGCTTTCAACTTGTGACGAGTCTGGCCGTGTGGGGTGGCTTTAGAATTGTCCCACCCCTCTCTACCCACGGGAATCATAAGAGCCGACTGAGGGAACACCGGAAGAGTGGGCAGCAGCACTCCCTTGAGTATTAACAACATCCACTGCGATCGCCAACCCGCCTGCAAAGCGTAGCGATTACGGCATTATCCCCCATGACGGGACCGCTCGTTGTGGCGTTCTCTTGGGGAGGCCTATGTCCAGCAGTGGACGTTGAAAGGCTGATAGATAAATGGATGGATGTGACGGGTACTAAACTCAGTGAAAGGGGTGAGTGGTGAAGAGGGATAGAGAAGGAAGGGTGGTTAAAGTGCTTACCACCGAAGGAATATAACATAGTTCCGGTGGCCCGCCAATAAAGGCGGAGAGATGGCACACGGCGCGTTTCTTTAGTGGGTTAAGGCCCCACGCTACCCTGTACGTTGCCCCAAACGACAGGGTGTGCGGTTAGGAATATTTTATCCCGCCTTAACAGAAAAAATAAAAATAAAAGGTGGTTAAAGTGCATGGACATGCATTCTTATAAACTAGAGGTCATTTACTATTATTACAAAACTAGTTCTACCAGTGACTTCGTCTGTCGTGTGGACTTGAGAATATATTTTTTTTAAACCCTGCACTCATGAATAATCCTTGAATCGCGGGGACTTTACAATCATACAATTTCACGGATACAAAGTATCTGGGTGTACTTTACAGAACAACTTAGATCACAGAAAGAGTTGTTCTGTGTGGGAATCGAACCCATAACACTCAGGCGGGAGGCTGGTATCTAAACTACTCCGCCATCTGTCCAACAAGTTGATAATATATAATTAGAATATTTTTAATTTATTTTGTGCAAGTAGTGGAGTAACCGACATGACCTTATATATGGCGCTATAGTTGTAATACGAGTTCAGTTGCCATTTGACGTTCGAACGGTAAGGTCGTCGGTGCTCGGTGCTACTTGCTGTATGTCTTTATACTTTCATAGTTATATTTTGGTGGTTCTTGATTAGAACTAACTGTTGTTTGTTATTCTCGTTCAATTAGTGACAATTTATTGGATTACTGTTATTTTATTGAACTACCTACGTATTTTAATTATTTTCATTATAAAGAAATCTAGTGTTTGTAAAACAGTTGTTCTTATTTTACTTTTAACGATAAAATCAGAAGTGGGATAGGCCTGTGCTCACAATCAGCCTTGATAAATTACACAAGCAGCCGTTAATTTTGAATAACTATGCCGTGGTCATCTCGCTCACAAGATAAGTCAGTAGAGAGTCATTCGCGTCCTGAGACCATGAATAGTGGTCGTAGTAGGTAGCACCGACACTATAGACCTCGTTTGTGAATAGAACGCGTTCGCGTCACCATAAGACTCGTTCACGTTCGCGGCACAATAACTGTCGTTTAAATTACCGCCGTAGTGAAACCTGTTCATCTTCTATTAGTCTAGTTCTCGTTCACAACATGATCAGTTCAGTCTCGATCTCGCGTTGAGCGTAGGAGGGATTTCTCATGTCCTAGTTCAATTAATGATTCTTGTCAGAATGCTCGATTTTGTAAAAAAGTACCTACCACATATTTAAATTAATAATGACTGGGTGAGCTGTGGCTGGCTGCAGGGTGGAACCCCCGAACAAGAAGGGCATTGTCTCTCAATGCCACAGATGCCAGCTTTATGGCCACTCTGCGCGTTACTGATACGTACGTGCTAGGTGCGTCAAGTGCCTAGAGGACCACTCAACGCCGATTGCTCCTGTCCTTTTTTTTTTTGTTTAGGCGGGAAAAAATGTACCTAACCGCACACCCCGTTGTTCGGGGCAACTAACAGGGTAGTGTGGGGCCCTCACCCACTAAATAAACCCGCCGTGTGCCATCTCTCCGCCTTTATTGGCGGACCACTAGAACTATGTTACATTCCTATTGCTCTCGTCCTAAGGACCGCACTCTGTGCACAGCCCTCCTGCGTCCTATGCGGCGAGAAGGGTCACCCGGCGAACAACCGGGGCTGCCCCCGTGCACCCCGGCTACCCGCGCCCACTTGTCCTCACACCACGAGGGCCACCACAGGGAAGCGCACCCCCAACCCTCCGCAACGCTTGGGTTCGCCCAGCTAAACAGGCAGAGTTCCCAGCTCTGCCTATCACTAAGCCCGTAGGGACGCCAGTCGTCGGGCAAACGAAGCCCACCGTGGGCCAACCTAAGCCCTCTCAGGGCAAACCACCGAAACCAGCCGTAGGAGTAGGCTCGGGTGTTAGGTCACCACAAGGTGCAGACTCGGATCTGGCCTTAGTGGTTAGATTCGCCTCACAGATAGATTTTAATGAGATTAGGGAGGTCGCGACTCAACTCCGCGAAAACGAGGGCAATAGCCTTGCCCTCCTTAATATTGCCGTATGGTTCTCGACCGTCAAATTAAGCAACTTTCCTGTTTAATGGATTCGCATACCTCAGGCAGAGTCAAACCATATACACTCAAGTTAGGGTTTTTCAACGCCAATGGCCCGTCCCAGCAGAGGAACGAGGTAGCCGCGTTTCTACAAGATCAACTACTGGACCTATTTCTAGTACAGGAGACATTCCTCAAACCCTTTCATAGGGTCCCGAGGATTGCAAACTATAACGTAGTACGTAAAAGGTCACTGCACTGCACGCCTATGGATCCGCCCCCACTAGAGTACATCGAAGCTTCGGTTTGTAGACTAGCCCTCACAGGCCATCAGCCTATAGTCGTAGTATCCGCCTACATCCGGCCCGGAAGTAGCATTTCGACGCAGCTTATAACCAGGGACTTAAAAACCCTGCTAGACTTGGGAAGCGCCGTCATCATTGCCGGCGACCTCAACGCTAAAAACACCTCGTGGAACTGCCACGTTACTAGTACGCAGGGCAGGGCTCTCGAGTCACTGGCTGAGCGACTAGGGTTCGACATCATAGCGCCTATGGAGCCCACTCACTACCCGGCCTGTGTTGATTACAGGCCCGATATATTAGACATGGCTCTTTAAAAAAAAGTAAATCTACGTTTGCGTTTGGTAGAAGTGTTACATGAGTTAGACTCTGACCACCGTCCTGTGATCTTAGATCTCACCTCCCCCTTACCTGGCCCCACTGGCCAACAGGATAAAACGATAACGGTGACAGACTGGGGACGGCTGGAGAGTAAACTCCGGTCGTCGTCGTCTGTACACCTAGACCAAGTCCTCCCCTATTATTAGTACCGTAGAGGACACGGTGGCTGCGGACGACTGTTTCACAAGCCACGTACAATCGTTAATTAACGATTGTTCTCGGCAGGTACCAGACACAAGAAATCATCGATGGCGCCTACCCGATGACGTCCGTGACTTATGAGGCAGAAGAACGCCGCTATCCGTGCCTATGATCGTCATCCCAGCGAGGATAACCGCATCATAATGAGCTCATTACAAAGGGCTGTTAAGAAATCAATTGATTCTCTACGTCAATCAGAGTGGGAAACCAAGCTGAGAGACCTAGAACCGACCCATCAAGCCTTCTGGCAACTGTCCCGCACTTTCAAAAACGACAGTGTGTCTACCATGCCTCCACTTAACAGACCCAACTTTCGAGGACGAGTAGAAGTCCGAGTGCATAGCCGAAAGTCTGGAGCGACAATGTACGCCGAGTACATTACACGTAGATGCAACACACCACGCCTTCATTGATAGGGAAGTGGAGTTGAGGGCCTCTCGCGGGAACCCACCGGTAGACACTTTAGGTAGGGACCTAGTGGAACAGCCACCTCCAGTTACCACTACCGAACTGGAGTCCGTTATCAAAAATCTTCATAGGAAGAAAGCCCCCGGTTCAGACGGAATATCTAATAGGGTCATTAAACTCTTCCCCCTGTCTTTATTAGGCCTTCTGACATGTATATATAACGCAGGGATCAACAATAACATCTTTCCCCCGCAGCGGAAAGAGGCCGTGGTAATTGGAATCCACAAACCCGGCAAAAAGCGATCCGAACCATCTAGTTATAGACCGATAAGTCTGCTTAAAGGTTTAGGTAAGATTTACGAGCGATTAGTTTTGTTTAGGCTGAAAGCATACGCCGATGCTAATAATCTCATCCCCCACCACCAATTCGGCTTTAGAGCCAAGCACTCCAGTGTGCAACAAGTCCACCGCATCGTAGAGTATACCTACTCGAAAATGCAACAAAACAACCTTTTCACAGGTGCACTCTTCATCGATGTAGCGAAAGCATTCGACATAGTCTGGCACAACGGCCTAATATACAAGCTACTCCACTTAGGAGTACCGCGGTATCTCGTACTCATCATACGAGACTTTCTATCTAATCGCAGTTTCCGCTATAGAGTGGAAGGGACACTATCCTCCCCCCACCCCCTACTCGCCGGGGTCCCACAGGGGATGGAAAGAAAATAGCAAATTGAATTTGGGCATCCAGCACTCTCACTCACTCAATGAAAGGAAACAATAGAAAACTACCATTGTTTTGTATAGGCCGTGCGGGGCCGGATTTAGGATTGTCCCACCCCTCTCTACCCACGGGAGCCGTAAGAGCCGACTGAGGGAATACCGAGGGAGTAGGCAGCAGCACTCCCTCGAATGTTAACAACATCCACTGCGATCGCCAATCCGCCTGTCAAGCGTGGCGATTACGGCATTATCCCCCATGAATGGACCGCTCGTTGTGGCATTCTCTTGGGGAGGCCTATGTCCAGCAGTGGACGTTGAAAGGCTGATGGATGGATGGATTGTTTTATGGCGATTTATCCTATCTATTTATGGTAGAATCTGAAAGAATATTCTATTTTTTAAATACTACGCAGGTGGCAAACTGGCATACGGGGCATCTGATTCTAAGCGGTTACCTCAGCCTATGTACGCTGTCAACACCAGAGGCATCACGCGTTGCCATCTCCTGGAATAAGAGTTTGTGAAGAAGGGTAATAATGAGACGATAAGAATGCCTTCGTGGTACAGCGGTGGTGTGAGCGATTGCTAATCATGAGGTCTGGGGTTTGAGCACCGGGTCGGGCAGTGTTATTGAACTTTTTCATAAAAAGAAAAATTCTCAGTAGCAGCCCGGAGTTTGGAAATGTGCCCGGTAAACGGCAATAGACTCGCCCCCTATTACGTGAGACCTAAACATAGCTGGCGAACCGTGGGTGTGTAATACAACTCTGCCTACCCCTTCGGGGAATACAGGCGTGATGCTATGTATAAGAATGGGGTTTAGGTCTCCGGCGCTCTCACTTACCATACGAAACACAAAATTAGGAGTATTTGCTGTTGTTTCACAGTTCTTCTGCGATAGGGTGGCACGTGGTACAAGTATGGCTCTACCATTAACAGAGTATTCTAAAAGAAAGAAGAATGCAATGCTGCCTACTGGCTCATATCAATATAATTATATTTCAACTTGGAGTTATCTATACATAGTCCAATACATATTATGCGCTGGTTCAAACATAATGTTTTTATGTCAAATTTAAAATGATCTTGGACTGTTTTACTGATTGGTATTTGTACCAAATGCTGCTAAATTTGGTGTCAATAATCCATTTTTGGAAGATTTATGGTTTGGTACATTTTGGAATAACAGAGTCCGTAAGATGTTCATTTGGTAACAAATTCAATTTAAACATTGTTAAAAAAATCTACATGGTTGTCTGTAAAGTCGGTTAACGGACGATAATTTTACGTGATAACGTCATATATTTCATACCTAAATATTACTAACTCGGTAAATCCGCCATCTTACGAACCGCAGATAAATCAAGTAGTCAGGTTACTTTAAATACCGCCACCTATTTTTATTTTTTAGCAACCCTGGGCTGAACGTGACACTTTTTCGTGTGTGCGACGGTGTTCACCGATATTATAAGACGTTATCACGTTAAAAAATGAAAACTTTAAATAAACAAATAGTTAAGATCAAAGATAAAATAAACATTCAGCATTTAAGGTTAATATAAACAAGTATAGAAAATTTATTAATTTTTTTTATTTATGTATACAATTTGTTAATATACCAGAAATAAAACAAAACGAAAAAAAAAATATATTTTAGATAATAATGTAATAATTTTTAATTAACGATGTAAATAAATTATACATACCGACAATTAACCTCAAATCTATAAATGCACTCAAAACAGTTTATTCAAATCAGTTTTATCACTAATATTCAATATATATAGATATACTAATAAATAATAAATTATTAGTATCACCGTCGTATATGAAATTGATTTAATAAAAACACCAAAATAATATTTATTTATTCACACTGTTTAAATGTACTCTTACGAAACACGTGTTCTAAATATAAAAATACTAGAATATACAACTTGAACATAGTTATCAATTTTCATGCATGCCACCTAGAACTAACTTCACGATGTAGAATTTAGGTGTCGGTGTGCGCGCGCATCGTAAAAATTCACTCTCATCATTTTTCTCTATCGCGCCAAAAGAAGTATTACTTCAATAATCCACAGCAGAGGAGCTCTAATACTCCGCATATTACCACATCATTTTATGCTAGTATTACCGAACAAAGATAGGATAGCTGATAATATTGAAAACAATCCGAAAACCATTAACAAACCCATCACAAATAAATATACCTCAATTACTCACTAATTGCATTCTCTCGTACCCAAACTAGTGTGGTGGATAATTAATTACGCAAAACTTATACAATTACGCGTTACTCAAGGGAAATCACACTTGGTAACGATGAATTAGATTAGTTTATTCCATTACTATGTATAAATATCATTAACAGGCTATGTCCTGCGGTTTCACCCGCCGTTTAATCCCGCCACTCCTACTAGTCATACTATCCTACTAATATTATAAATGTGAACTTGACACTAGTGTGTGAAGATGGTTAGTTGTTTAGATTTGGTAAATAGATCGATGAGTATGCAGACGGCACAGAACTGCTCGTTGTGGCGGTCTCTTAGGGTGGCCTGTATTTAGCAGTGGGCGTCAGAAGGCTAATAATTGGATGGATAAATCGATGAGATACCGCATTAATATATAGGGTACTTTATATCCCAAAAAAGTAATTGGTTCCTCTAGGATAGCTTAGGTAAACTTATATGTACGAAATTTTGGATAATGAAAAATTTAATAGTCAATTGAATGAATAGATGGCTGCCCTATCACCCGCTACTGAAGAAATACACCGATGTGCTTCACAGTTACTCACACGGCAAACAGTGGCACAGACTAACTCGGGCCCGATAACTAGTCTCAAACAACTGCCACTTAGTACCCAAGCCTACCACCAGTAATGTTATGGGTGATAACTGCTTTCTTCTTACTGAAGCCAGGACCAACAAACAACGAATGCTCACCAACGACTATCCGCCATTTTAATGCACGGCCATATTGATTTTTTATTGATGGTAAATGGTAATCGCCGCTCATGGACTTAAATATACTCAAACTACTATCAAGAAACTGCTTAGTACTTTAATTCACGGTTTTTAACCTTTAACCATACAATATCAGCTGATATATTTTTTAATTTATTTATTATTTTTTAATGTAAGTACGTAAAATGGAGATATTTGGATTTGTTTCTATTGCTAATGATGGCAGACGAGCCACGACCCACCTGATGGTAAGTGGTAACCGTCGCTCATGGACTGCGCACCATTTCATTTCTCAGAAAAGAAATAAGTGAATAAACGGCTATCTTCTGCTGCAGCCAAAACACACTGACGTGCTTCATGACCGGTCACACAGGAGATGGTGGTATCAACCCGCCCAGGCCCGATAGCAAGTGAGTACTCTCACTTGGTACCCAGCCCTCCCACCAGTAATGCAATGGGTTATAATTTCTTACTTCCCATAGTCTCCTTGTACGACATCCGTGGGAAAGGTTGTGGTGGTGATACTTGTATTCTTAGTCCGTCACCATACGGACAAAAATTTGTGGGGATATTTAAAGTTCTAATAAAACTACCCTTTGCCCACGGCTTCGCCGCTGCCTAAAGCTAGTTTTTGGGTTATATCTCAGGTTCCCGGTATAGTAGCGGGATAAAATGTATACCAGTTCTTAAGACTAATCTAGAGCTATCAAATAAAAAAAAAACATCAAAATCCGTTCAGTAGTTTTTGCATGATGCGCGAACAAACAAGCAGGTAAAAAGACAGACAAAAATTCTAAAAAAAATTGTTTTGGGTTTGACACGCCTATACAGCCTATTACAGCAATTTTTATATACCAGTTACCAGCCGCAAGCAAAGGCTAGTAGTATAGAAGATGGTAAGCAGTTACCACAGCTTATAGATATTAGCAACATTAGAGGTAACTCTCATATGTGTTGCCATCCCCAGGAAAAGAGATAGAAAGTGTGAAGGAAGCATTATAGAGAGCCGATGAGGCGGGGAAGAGAACAAGGAGAGGATAATGCTCTCACTCATCATACGAAATACAAAGGTAAGAAGAGTACTTAACATTGCTTCATGCCGACAATCTGTGAGAGAGTGGTACTACCCCGGCCTTTTCTTACGGGAATAGTGGTATATATACTTTTTCGTTCGTAGTGATTTGGGAGTTAAGTTTAAACGGAGCTCTAACTTGAATTTGGAATGAGCACAGGGTAAATAAGGTGTTTATCAATTCGTCAACATTCTATAATATTACTCGACGAACTAGTTCATATTTTAAAGAGCATGTCATCTTTAGACAATGTACACACAAAATCTTCACCGTTTAATTTAAAGCTACATTTTTTCTTATATACAGACTTCTGCGAAATATATTGATGCCAGATTATCATATTATTACTTTCGTTGTTACAAAACACCACGTCAGATATTAAAAGTGATTGAGTGATCCGTTATTATATTCAAGCGTTATTAAAAAATTATAATTTGCATACTACGGCAACATTTCTGCTTTGAGATTTTAATTTTGAAGTATAAGACGATAAAATGTGTCTATAAAGGTTAAAAAGATTTGTTTTTTCAACATCAATTACTTTCCTATATTAGAAGTCTTCATTAGGAAACCTGCAAGTCCGATTCAATCGACAGCTTGTGTAGTCTGTCAACCCAGACAGGACCACCATATCTTGAGTTTCTCTCATCATAAGACAGTTAGTACATAAGATGCGAAAATGCTCCGATGGTTCGGACATGTGGAAAGAATGCCAGACAAGCGACTGGTTAAGAAGATATACAATGCGAAAGTGGAAGGATGTAAGTACAGGGGGAGACCGAGAGTCACCTACCTAGACCAAATCATGTATAAAAGGAAGGTGGAGTCAGGAGTCTCCGAAACCGGCGAGCGTGTATGATGAAAATTATGAATGTTGAGGAAGCGACAGATGTGTGCAAGAATAGAGCCTCTTGGCACTCTGTTCTCTCTGCCTACCCCGCAAGCAAAATGGCGTGAAGATAAGTTAGTTAGTTTTAAGACAGTAATTGGCCATGAAAAAAAAACGACGCTAATGAGCACGGAGCTCTCTACCCATCCTCTACTTATTGTCTTTCATATCCACCGTGTATACCTTTCCTTGGAGTTGGTGACGTGTGAATGCTACCTCTGCTATGGCAAGCTACTATAGGCTGCAGTAACCGCTTACTACCAGGCAGACCAGGCTTTATATTTTTATGTTTGGAACCTGTATAGGTATCCTAACCTAAAGAGTATGTGTATCTATTAAAAAGCTTTTGACTGCCTCGGTGGTGCAGCGGCAGTGTGAGCGACTGCTGATCATGAGGTATCGGGTTCGATTCCCGGGTTATTGTAGCTTTCTCCTAAAAAGAACAATTCTCAGTAGCAGCCTAGAGTTTGGAAATATAGAAGGCTTGCCCTATTACACAATTCATTACACAATTATTTAGATATTTTTATATATTTTTAGCATTTGACATGCTTAGCACTATACATTAAATACAAAGTGAAAAATGTGAAATCGAAAATAACAGTCAGGAGCAGGATTTGAACCTGCATCTCCTGGATACCGTCCAGATGCTTTGCCAATTCAGCCATCCTGACAATTGCTCCTGACTGCTAATTTCGATAACACATCATACTTAACGTCTTTGGGTGACGCCTGCGCCATCTGTCGGAAGTATTTTCATACATTATACCGACCAGGTAAACATAATTTTACAATTAAGATTTTTACCTAATAATGACGCAAACCCTATAAATATTTAGATATTTTTATATATATATTTTTAGCATTTCACATGCTTAGCACTATACGTTAAACAACAATTCACAAAATTCCCTTTTTTGCCAGACCCGAAGCTGGTCGTTAGTTATGAAACGTTAATATTACTGGTTACTTAAATAAACTTTGAGAAGATTTACATTCTAATTCTATTCCAAGGTTACCAAAAAATCTTTCAATAATAAAATACTAAACAGATCTAAACAAGTTGATACACAATTTTATTATTTCATATAATACAAAAGTAGAACAATCTCTTGAGAACGTAAAAGTAGGAGAAAAAATTTTTACATTATAAATGTGACCTTTGATCAACGTGTCTGACTTCACTCTGACAGAACTTGAAACGACGAGATCTTCTGATATTATTTTTTGTAAGAATATCTTATATAACTGAACAAATAAATAAAATCGAAGTATCTGTTTGTAATGTCTAATTAAAAGCTTTTATATACATAGCCACGCCTGTATGCCCCGAAGGGGTAGGCAGAGGTGTATTACACACCCACGATTCGCTAGCTAGGTTTGAGTCCCACGTAATAGGGGGCGAGCTTATTGCCGTTTACCGGGCACATCTGCAAAGTCCAGGCTGCTACTGAGAATTTTTCTTTTTACGAAAAACCTCAATTACAATGTCCGACCCGGGGATCGAACCCGAGACCTCATGATCAGTAGTCGCTCACACAATCGCTGCACCACAGGGGCAGTTAAACTTTTTAATTAACAGTTTATTAAATTCACCGGTAATAATTGCGTTTCATGACGAGCAGCTTTAGGTATACCCGCTAGCAAAAAAGTTTAGCTCACGTTGTGGACGTTCAAATAAGAGAGCTACAACTTTTTTAACACTTCGACTTTTTTTGAATTTGGTTATTGAATATCATCACACTTTATACTTTTAATTTATAGCGCTAGTACCTATTACATATCCATATATAATATAAGACCTATACATTATTATATAGCTAATCTATGTTGTAGTGTAAACGGTGAAGCCGTCACGTCACAATTATGATAAAGGGAAAACCTAACGTTGTGTTCGACGGTGCGAGCAAATAAACAAATTGTTAAATTACCCACTAATGTATACTGATACAAAGTAGTAATGTAATATCTTTCCTACTTATTTACATCATTTAAGTGTAATTGTGAAGTGATCAATGAATATTTTATTTTATTGTTATTAACCTAAGGAAATAACTAGGAACTGCCAAATAGATCAAGATGGTAAGAAAAAGACACTAATATGATAGAATATGTACAATTTTATTAAGTTTAAACAATGTTTTTTATAAAAAAAGAAAACTGCCTTCTGTGTTTATGGAGGCGGTTTTTTTTTTTTTAACAATTTATTTTTTGCTTTTTAGTGTATTTTGTATAAAATAGGTGCGTAGGTTGGAGTAGGTGGTTCATGATGGGGAGGCCTTCCTTGGGTGCATCTCAGATGACATAGCGTCGAGCACAGGAGTCTGAAAATGATAAAGATGAGCGCCTAAGCGCAATAGAAAAAGGAATAGAGCACAGCGTCTCGGAGTATCTTCCGAAGACCACGAAGAAAGGCTTATTAATATAATATGGGTACGCCACGCCGAGACAGCGAGGTTTCCGAGTAAACGAAAAAAAAAATCAAAGCAGTCTAAGGACTGCTGACAGAAGTGAAAACTTAAAACTATAAACAAACAGTTGTTGTTTTTAGATATCCAAATTAATCGTCCGATCTTAAATTAAAACTTGTAAATCAAAATTATGCATTCAGGCATTAAAAAAAATAAAATTATCATAACTTGACAAAATACCTACTCCTTAAGACGAATTAAACGAATATAAACTTGATGAGTTTGGCTCGTTTCATTACATAGTGTGGCCTCCTTCCAGCTCCATCTCATACTCTGGATACCATCTAGAGTTAAAGTACTCGTCAAGACGAATCATATGAGCCCAAACTCGATGGTATTATGTAGTTTTGTAACGGAGTTCCTATGGCCACCTTCTAGCTCCATCGTCAGACCCTGGATGCCATCTAAAGACAAAGTACTCGTCAAGACGAGTCAAATGATTCCAAACTCGATGGGATTGCGTCATTTCATCACAGAGTTACTGTGGCCACCTTCCTGCCCCATCATCAGACCCTGGACATCATCTAGGACTGGAGTACAAGTCAAGACATTTCAAACAAGCCCTAACTTGATGGAGTTGCGCCATTTAATTACAGTTTCACATGGCCACCTTCCAGCTTCATCATCAGACCCTGGATACCATGTAAAGACAAATTACTCATTATGACGAATCAAACGAGTTCAAACTTGATAGGGTTGCGTTGTTTTATTATAAGAGTTACTGTGGCCACCTTCCAACTTCATCCTCAGACCAGATTTCAGCTCAATTGGAAACCGGGAAGTGTGTCAAATTGAATTTCCAATGCATACACTGTAGCTGCGTCTCGTAACGGTGTCGCGAGTCCAGAGATTTTATCTCATCTAAAAATATGCGTACCGCGCTAAAAGAAGTTTTCACTTCAAAAATATCATCGATATAATTGATACATCTTTTGATCTTTGTTGGTTTATTAAAATTGCTTAATTAAAAACCACCGATTACGGCAACATTAAAATGGGTTCATTTCTGATTCCTTTCAAACAAAAAAGAATTTTGCACACCCGTCTATATATGCACAGAGTTATTCCCGAACATACTTGAATTAATTCCAGAATAGAGTTCAGTTGAAGTGAAGTAAGAGAGCGTAATATGATCCTGTATGGTAACTAATATGTTTTTCTCATACCTCGAGGTAATTTATAGGATGCACTACCCACGGTTTCACTTCACCAGTAACTTGATGAAACGTATTTAGTAAGATCTTCGTCTTCAAACTCAAAGTGGTTTGACTAGACAATACAACGTAATAACCACGTCTTTAGCTCTAAAAGAAACGGCTATCTTCTGCTACAGCCAAAACACACAGACGTGCTTCAAGAACGGTCACACAGGAGACGGTGATACCGATCCATTCGGGCCCGATATCAAGTGAATACTCTCACTTAGTACCCAGCTCTACCACCAGTAATGCAATAGGTGATAACTGCTTACTTCCCTTAGTTGCCTTGTACGACACTGGGGGGAAAGGATGAGGTGGTGACACTTGTATTTTTAGTCCGTCACCACACGGACTAATTATCAGGCTTCAAAATTGTCAGTTTCTTTACATTATTAAGATCAACTCCCTGAAAGAATCAGCGTCTTTACAACATATACATTATTATATATAGGCATAACTAATCTATGTTCATCTGAAATAATGTGCCTTTCTTATAATGACTAAGTTTTTTAAAATCGGTGTACTTCCAGAGACAACTTACTACAAATGAAAAAATATTAATTACTTATCTGTTATAATAGTATTATATTTGCACAGACGGCGTAGTGGTTTAAATATCGATCTCACGTGCTAAGAGTTGTGGGTTTGATTGCCTTACGGGACATTTCTTTGTGTGACTCACAAATTATTCCATCCATCTATCAGCCTTTCGACGTCCAGTGCTGGACATAGGCCTCCCCAAGAGGGGATAGTGCCGTAATCACCACGCTTGGCAGGCGGGTTGGCGATCGCAGTGGATGTTGTTAATACTCAAGGGCGTGCTGCTGCCCACTCCCCCGGTATTCCCTCAGTCTGCTCTTACGACTCCCATGGGTGGAGAAGGGTGGGACAATCTTAAAGCCGGCCCCACACGGCCGTACCACAAATTATTACCAAAAATTATTATGGCATCTAATCTCCGCGCTGCCATACCAGAAGTTATCGACTGCTATTAGGAGCATACCTGGCTGGCTCATTTACTAAACTATGAAATTATAAGCAAAACAAAATATATAGTGGTAGTGGTAGAGCCTAGCTTATCCCAGCATGAATGGGCTGGCTCAATCGGGAAAGTACCACCCTCTCACATAAGATTGGCGTGAAACAAAGGTAGCTACCTACTCCTGCCGTTGTGTTTCGTATGGTGAGTAAGAGCGCTGGAGGCCGGAACCGTCTCCCTATCCTGTCCTTATTATCCTCTCCATAGTATTCTTCCTCACCAACTCCTTCACTTTTATTTCTTTTTTTTTTTGCTCGACCACCTCAGTGATGAATCAGGCCGGCTTTAGAATTGTCCCACCCCTCTCTACCCACGGGAGTCGTAAGAGCCGACTGAGGAAATACCGGGGGAGTGGGCAGCAGCACTCCCTCGAGTATTAACAGCATCCACTGCAATCGCCAACCCGCCTGCCAAGCGTGGAAATTACGGCATTATCCCCCATGACGGGACCGCTCGTTGTGGCGTTCTCTTGGGGAGGCCTATGTCTAGCAGTGGACGTTGAAAGGCTGATGGATGGATATATTTTATTGCACGCCACATAAGCGAGGAGGCGCTGAGGTGGGTACTACTTCCGTTTTACACGGAACAACTGATTATTCAAACTTAAAATGTCTCTATGTATCATATATTGCACTTGTAAAATAATATCTACACACACATATAAAGAACAAACACTATTTTTAACACTCATGATATTTTTGATGCCATTTTTGTTATTTAAACGAGTTAAAAAACTGTTTGAAAAAATTATGTCTTGGACGTCAGTTTGTTGTAGGTAATGCATGTTAACACGATAACGACCACAATACTTTACTAATCGAGTCTTTTTTTTTCGTTTACGATTTATTATGATTACGAGCCCTATTACTTTTCACGGTCTGATTCGATGTGGTTTAATTGTTATTAAATAAACAAAAAATTACTGAATATTTACGCTCGACGCGACACAAAAACCAGTGCCTTTCATGAGAACTATTTCTATAGACCAATATAGAAGTACTTCTTAAAATAAGCGCTAGATCGGCGTATAAGACATGAAACCCACATTAGTACTTTTTGAAATTAGCGCTATCTATGTGATTTATTGAAAACTACTTAGTAAGACCAATACATTATTAGTTACTTAACGAATAATCAATTTTATTGTGAAGAATGAAGATTATGAGGCGTGCAGTTTTGGGTTTTCCAAAGTGCTTCGCTACTTTATCGGGAACCTGAGAGGTAGTACCTTTAAAGTATTACCTATAAAGTAGCTTTTGGTTGTGGCGGAGCCGCGGGCAAAGGCTAGTAGGCTATAAATATAGACGTGTCTACACACAAAACAAATTTTTTAGATGTTTTGTCTATTTGTCTGTTTATCTGTTTGTTTGTTAACACATCACGCAGAAACTACTGGACGGATTTTTATGCAACTTTTTTTTTTTGATAGCCCTGGATTAGACTTAACAACTGATATATATTTTTATCTCGCTACTGTATCGGAAACCTGAGATATTACCTAAAAACTAGCATTTGACTGCGGCGAAGCCGCAGGCAAAGGTTAGTTATTTAATGAAAACTCATTCCAGTATTCTGTTCATTTTGTTCTACACCTTTACAAGATAATGCAACGGGAAGTTTTCGTGGCGAAAACAATATGAAAACTTTTCTCTTATTACGAAGGAACAACTTCGGCTGCAAAGACCGGCGCGAGGCTTAAGTAACGTCTTAATGATTTATGTGATATTTTTACTAATATATGCAGTTGCAGTCATAGCCTAGCGCAAAACCGGAGCCCCCTTACTAAATGAACATTGTTTAAGCTCCGAATAGTTATTCAGTGTTTTGTTCCGTTCTTTAAACCTCAAACTGTCATAATTAGTGACAGAGACAAAAACACTGAATTACTATTCAGAGGTTATACAACGTTTATTAGTAAGGCAGGAAGAGGCTTAACTCAGAAGTACAGAGTTCGATTGTCATGTATGTGTAAATAAATAAATAGTCAAAGTTTTCAAATACTAGAAACATAACGTAACATTACTTTAGTTCATGTAAACGCTTTGCTTATATAATGGTGTCCTAACACAAATATTTGTGTCTTGAACAGTTATTTCAAATTTAGTACAGAAGACGTAGACGGTAGACGTCAATAGGCTCGCCCCCTATTACGTGGGACTTAAACATAGCTGGCGAGTCGTGGGTGTGTAATACACCTCGGCCTACCCCTTCGGGGAATACGGGAGTGATGCTATGTTTAGTAGAGAATTTTATAAGATCCGAAATCTGAATAATCAAGATAAATGGTAAATTATAAAAAAAATAGGTACTTGCATAATTAAATATGGTGGATTTTATTTCTATATGTCCACTTTTCCGTAGATATGCAATTGAAATTCAAGTGCATGTGAACCATCGTTAGTGCGAGGGGGAAAAAGATATTGCTAAATCAAATCGTACCATTTACCCTAAAACAACCTACATTCAATCTTTTCAGCAAAACTATAACGTTAATTTTACAACGAGAGGGGTAAAACTTCAGTTCATTACAAAATGAAATGTAGGTATCGAGTGTGATGGCGCATGCGCGAAAATCGGAAAGAGGTTAGTGTTTAATGAGACGCGGAACGAGACGCACGTCAGCGCCGTCTACCGGCATAATGCCAAACTAAACATGAAATTCGAAATGAATGTGTAATTTACAGTGAACGCAGTGGAAATGTGAAACGTATAATTATATTTTTCGAGTGATTTTATTGTATTATATTCATGATTTTTTGTGTGTTTTCCCCATGCGGCTGTGCCTCGTATAAAGGCTTCTCAAACACAGGTTAGTAAATTAAATTACTTTGTTGCGTGATCTACACAAACAGTAATATTTTTAAGTAATGATTTATTCTATGCATGCATACTTACTTCTTCAAAATTCATAAAAGTTGTAGTTATTTCTTTCATAAGTACTCTGCGCGTTGCGTGGAATAAAACTATTACTTAGTAGTAAGGTATAAAGGTAATTTTTTTAAGATTTATGTTGGCGCTATTGAAATGTCTTATGTTGGTAATATTTTTTATTTATTATGCAGCTTTATGTGTACTGTGCTCACAAATGTATAGATTTTTCTTCATTTACGTAAAAATGACTATAAAATAACGGTTTAGGCTACTATATAGTTTTAGTGTCGCTTGGCACGGTGCTATTGACTGAAAATACTTTTAGTATTTTTGTAGAACAGTGTATGCCCACAAATCGACTTGAAAAAATAATTAAATTAAGGTGAAAACCTTTTCAAAATTCGTTTTGTGGTATAAAAAAAAAGGCGGATAAACAGACAAAAGCAACTAACTATTTATTTATTGTTTTATACCTATAAACTGCCATAGTGATCTAGCGGTAGTACATGCGACAGCAGATCACGAGCTTTCAGGTTCGACTCCCGGAATAAAAAGTTATGGGATTATCCGAGAAATTCTAAATAGCAGCCTAGAGTTACGAAGGTATCAACTCAACAATCTGAAAAAAAAAACGGTCGATGTGATCTATGATACTCCGCGCAGTTCATTGATACTATTAATTCGTAGACAGAGGATGTTATAGAAACGCTATCAGCGTATGCAGTGTCGAGATAGCAATAGTTTGACATATGATAACCGGAATAATTTAAAAAAATAACTAGGATTATAACTTTGTTGACTAATGTACTACCTGTTTTAGCCGGATACAAGAATGACAGGACAAAAGAAATTGTAGTTATGCTTATATTTTGCTTAAAATATATTAGAATGTGTAACATTAGAGTATATAACGGATTAATTAGGTTTTTTTACGTAAATACAAAAACAAGCTTACGTACTGATGATGGGGACGGTTGGCTACCTTATTGTTGGGACCCAGTTCATTGGGTCCAAATAAAAATAATGAATACGCAAAAAGGATAAAAAACTTATACATGTGCCTCGCGCAAGAATGAGCGCCAAGACCTGATATGTGCATCCTTTTCTTCATTCTTAGTGTCGAAACAGTAGCTAGTCTATAGTATACTTGTCTTAGTCTATGTATTAGTTCGATAAAAAAATTCTGTATTTTTTTTATTTGCACGCAACGGCATTCTTCATTTGACTGCTTTGTCGTTCTAATGATACAAGTTTGCAACTTAACTATTCTAAACGCAACATTATTTTGAATCGTCTTTAATTGTTATGCCACATCTATCAAATTACTAAACGGATTTTAGTACAGCTTTTACGGGTACGAGCCTTAATTTTCAGAACAAAAATTATTCTTAACAGATGAATTTGCAACAGATATATATCTATACTTGATCCATGCAGATGAATTTGTAAAAGATATATTATATATCTATACTTGAAATAATGCGGAAATATGATTTGAATCATTTAACAGCATGGCTTTACTAAGTAGGTGGTTATTAGCCGCCGCAAACGGGTCCCCCTCCGACCCTGCATGTGACGTGAAGGAAATCGAGGGTTATTCCATTATGTTACCAACGTAAGGGTGGTAATATTGTAGTAAAAGTATTTTAGAAAAATATAAAGCATCCGTTTTTATTCTTAAAATTTAGCGCCTTGCACTAAAAATCTTTGTGTCATAATGACTTTACAAACATGGATACAAAATACATTCAGTATCAGTGGATCACACCAAGAATTGTTCTGTGCGAGAATTAAACTCACAATATGGCATTAGAAATTGGTATCTAAGCCACTATGCCATCTGTGTAATGCATTGTGATTACACGTTTGCTGTTCCAATTATGAAAGCTTTCACGAAATAAAACAACTTTTATGAAATGTATCGCGTTTAGGTACGAGCTCATATGACGAAATATCTGAATAGTATAAACATGGTAGATAAAGGCGAATGGTAGCGATGTGGTTCGCCACCCGTCACATCTCGTTTAGTAGAGCTAAGAGCGGGCAACGGAAGACTGTTTTATGAAAATTGGCAATTCTTTGTCTCCAACTTGGAAATTGCCAACCTCTCTGGGAAACAAAAATCTACGCATAGTGTATGTTACGATTTTTCGTTTAATATTAAGTACCTATAGGTATTTTTACACTACAAAGCCAACATAACGCAAAACCAATTATAAGGAAAGGGATGAAAAGTGAATTGGAATTAGAGGAAATAAGGAAGTTATATATTAAACACAAAGTGAAAAATGTGAAATCGAAAATAACAGTCAGGAGCAGGATTTGAACCTGCATCTTCTGGATACCGTCCAGATGCTTTACCAATTCAGCCATCCTGACAATTGCTCCTGACTGCTAATTTCGATAACACATCATACTTAACGTCTTTTGGGTGACGCCTGCGCCATCTGTCAGAAGTATTTTCATACATTATACCGACCAGGCAAACTTAATTTTACAATTAAGATTTTACCTAATAATGACGCAAACCCTTTAAATATTTAGATATTTTTATATATATTTTTAGCATTTGACATGCTTAGCACTAATAAAGTTATATGTTTTTTTTGCACACGACGGCAGTCGAGCCACGGGCCCATCTGATGATAAATGGTAAAAGTCACTCATGGAATCAATTATACAGAGAGTATTTGCAAGCCGCTGCTCACCATTTAATTTTACAGATATGAAACGAAAGAATAAACGGCTATCTCCTGCTATAGCCAAAATGTAACGATGTGCTTAATGGCCAGTCACATAGGAGATGGTGGTACCCACCCGCTCGGGCCCGATACCAAGTTAGTACCCCCACTTGGTACCCAGCCCAGTCATGCAATGTTGTTAATTGCTTACTTCCCTTAGTCGTCTCATACGACATCCTTGGGAAAGAATGGGATGGTGACACTTGTATTCTTAGTCCGTCACCACACGGACAAAAAGCCTCCGAAGTTCTCGCTCACCAAATTAAATCCAATAGTAGGAACACCTGGCCTCAGCTCTTTCATGTTGCAATAAACTCTAACACCAGTTAAACCATTCTAACTTAATAAAAACATTCAGAGGTCACCAACATTTGATCAATACTCATTATAGTTTCATAACAGACTGACGTAAGTCTGTGCTGAAACAACAAAATATTTAATGTCGTTGTTACGTCGCAGTGTCGCGTTAGATGTTTACTTGATATCTTAAATTTGGTCATTTGATAGGAGTTTTATAAAAAAAACTTTAAACTTTTAACTTCTTTCTTTTAACTTTCACGTATCTATTAAATTCGTGGCAAACGACTTGCATTAGTTACTCACGGGTGCAATCTACTATTTAAGATGATCCAAAAGATATTTTTATCTGTAATTTAGCACTTGACATGCTCTACTTTAAAGAACAAATTATTTATGAAGTTAGTAGCGAGTAGGATTTGAACCTGCGTTCCATCCAATCTGAAGAAAGAGAAAGTGCTCTGGTCCGCCAATCCGGGGAAGTGCTCTGGTCCGCTAAGCTATAGCAGTCACCCAACGGTGACTTCAAATGTCCACTCCTGATTCGTTTCATAAATCAAACGAATTTTAAGTAGAAATTAATCAAATGAATGTGTAACGAGATAAAAGATTTTAGAAACTAGAGTTTTTGGAAGTTTACTAGAATTAATTTTGATAATCTTATTTAATGTTAATTGTTGTTTAAGACCTAATGAAATCGATGTTTTTTAAACTTGATTACATAGCTATGAAAGAATAAGAAGTGAATATGTGATATCAAACATAACTCACGAGCAGGATTTGAATGTGCGTCTACTAGAATACCTTTCCATTATTTTGTAAAATAAAAAGTAAATATTATTTATTTTACAAAATTTAATTGAAGGAAGGTGGAGTCAACGGTCTCCGAAACCGGCGAGTACGTATGAAGAGAATTAGAGCCTTTTGGCACTCTGTTCTCTGGGAGATGGTGTGATGTGTAAGTATTTAAATAAGTTAAAATAAATATATAAAAATGAATAGGTAGCAACACAAGAATGTTAACAAAAATGCAACAGAAGTACTTAAAACACAATCTCGTTTAAAACAGAGTCACTCATTCCTCAAACGCTAAAGACATAATTGTGTCTCGGCCAAAAATACTCCTTCATTACAATATTTCTCATAGACCTTTGCATGTTCAAATTCGGAACTGGAGGGGGAATGTCGCAGGAAGGAACAAACTAATGGCAGACTCAGAATATTCCCTTTTACATTTACCATTTTCGGCTAGCGCTTTGTTAAAGTCGGCAAAGGATTTAATGGTCGCTCAAAACAACGTCAACTGATGATATACTTATGTACCAAGAATTTTATGTGTTTGATTCTTAGAAAGGTTTGATCTTTATTTTTTAGCATTTGACATACTGCGCTACTATTTTTTTTAAAATACAAATTATTTGTGAATAAGGCAAAAATAGATTTTTTGTACGAGCGGGAATCGAACCCGCGTCTTTTACAATCCGGGGAAGTGATCTAAGCCTGAGCTATCATACAGACCTACTTGGTCATCCCAATTTCCTCATCACATTTGTCTTTACGACCAACGCCATCTATCGGAATGCATTTACATGCATAAATCCAATATAGTAAGTTTAATTTTGCAATTAAATTTCATACTATTTGATGGCGCGATTTTTTAAACATTTTTAATCTATATTCTTGCCGTGTGGGGGCTGACTTTAGAATTGTAATGGGAATACCGAGCGAGTGGGCAGCAGCACTCCTTCGAGTATTAACAACATCCACTGCGATCGCCAACCCGCCTGCCAAGCGTGGTGATTACGGCACTATCCCTCATTCTTGGGGAGGCCTATGGCCAGCAGTGGACGTTAAAAGGCTGATGGATGGATGGATGGAGTTAGCTAGGTGTCCATTGACGCTGGCCATCGTGACCAAGTATTGATCCACAGACCATTAATGTTACACTAGTAAGAAAAATTGTAGTTTTTTTTTTGATGGCAGGCGAGCTACGGCCCTGATGATAAGTGGTATTAATATACTAAAGCTCACGCAGACAAAGTGGCGGGCTAAATCTAATCTATACTAATATTATAATGAGGTAATATTTGGTGGTTTGGATGTCGGAGTAATCTTTGAAACTATTCATCAGATTTCAGAATATCATTCGCCAATATTTAGGAAGGTCTCTGAGGAGTGTAGGCAAAAGGCTTTATATTATTCCGATAAAACTAGAAGAGTATTTTTTCTTTCGTAAAGGGCATAGCTGTTTTTACATAAGTAATTTTAAAACAACCATTTTACCAAATATATGGAAAATAGAACTTAAAATTGATGTAAGCTCGAGTATTATTTTTGCAAATATGTCATCTTTCTGCAAACGTATTTTATATCAGAAATAATAAGCGGATCGTATATCAGAAATAATAAGCACCAATATTGAATTACTTATTTCTTTAAAATATTGGAAAGTTGAAATATCAAAATATTCATTTTCGTGGGTTCGATTCCCACTCAGGACAATTATTTGTGTGATGAACACAGATATTTGTACTGCATCTGAGTGTTTTTTTATCTATTATATGTAAGTATGTATTTACAAATAAAAGTAGTACTTATATGTATCCGTAATCTGGTACCCATAGCACCAAGCATTAAGCTTAGTTTGGGACCAGAGGACGTTGTGTGAAAAATGTCCGTGAATATTTATTATTATTATTTACGTACTTACCTAGTTAGTCTATACAAGCGCATTCTTTTTGCAACTTCGCTTGTTACATAGTGTTAAATCCTTTATGTCACCTACAGTATTAAAGAAACCGTATGTATATTCTCCCGGTCCTACTGTTAGGAGTTTGAGCGGTTCGTTGATTTATCAGTCAGTCACTCAATTACTCTTTTTCTACTGACTATGAAAGTGAGAGAACACACACATGCACTATAATATCTCCTCCGTAGTTAGCTAGGTGTGCCGTGTGGGGCCGGCTTTAGAATTGTCCCACCCCTATTTACCCACAGGAGTCGTAAGAGCCGACTGAGGGAATATCAGGGGAGTGGGCAGCAGCACTCCCCCGAGTATTAACAACATCCACTGCGATCGCCAACCCGCCTGCCAAGCGTGGCGATTACGGCATTATCCCCCATTTCTTAGGGAGGCCTATGTCCAGCAGTGGACGTTGAAAGGCTGATGGATGGATGGATGGAGTTAGCTAGGTGTCCATTGACGCTGGCCATCGTGACCAAGTATTGATCCACAGACCATTAATGTTACACTAGTAAGTAGTAGTTAACTGCTGCACCGCAAGCAACAACAAATTTTTAGATTATATCTCCGAGTTTAATAAAGTAGCGAGATGATAAGTATACCAATTAAAGAACAAATTATTTGTGAATGTGGAAAAAGAGAAGTTTTGGTGTAACTGGTTTTAGTCCAATCCGGGGAAGTGTTCTAGCCCGCTAAGCCATCGCACTGACAGACAGCCATTCCCAGTCTCCATATCACATTTGTCTTTACAACCCACGCCACCTAACGGATGCAATTAGATGCATTAATCAAGTATAGTAAGAAAACTATCGGAGCCAGATCAAAAAAAATGTATACCAATTTTTAAGTCTAATCAAAAGCTAATAAACAAAAGGTTTCATCGTAATCCGTTCAGCAGTTTTTGCGTAATGTGCGAACAAACAAATGTACAGGTAGACAGACAAAAATTCTAAAAGAATTTGTTTTGTGTTCAGTGACGCCTAAATTGCCTACATACAGTATTTTTTCTCAAATATCTTAAATGTACAGACACAGCTCTGTTACAGCTTTATTATAGTACAGATAATAATATGTTGTTGCGATATAGTGTGCTTAATTTATGCATTTAATATGTGATATATTGGAGTCTTTGAGCAAAGTCTAAGGTAGCTCAGTAGGTAAAGCATTTTCCCCGGGGTTGTAATAAAATGAAGGATCAAATACTTTTCACATAATACATATTCTTTTACACAAAAAATGCTTATCACATTTCTCAAAAAAAAACGTAAGTTTCGAAACGTTCCGGCAATTGAATCCATTGTCATTATAAAAAAAACCATTGTTAGACAACGACCATTACAAATGCGAAGCAATATTAAGATTCACCCTTCTTGAAAATAAGAGCCATAAAAATATCTTTTGTCGAGAAGGCCAGGAAATATACACACAAGGAAAAATAAAGAATATAGCAGCCATCTTGTTTTAGGGGGCTGTAGCCATCTGGGCAAAAATGCCACTCTCGAAATCTCATTCTGTATTTCCTTCGAGATTATTAGCACTATAGGGATTAATTTTGGGACGGCGGTCTGCCTACTACGCCGTTACCTTGTTCCAATAGAATATTTGAATAAATTATATGTAGGTACTACTTTTGCGTTTCATTCAGTGAGTGAGAGTACCGGATGTCCAAATCCTTAAATGCGAAAGTGAATTTGTTTGTTATCTCGTTTGCTACACTTTCACGCTGCATCTACTAAACTAATCATCATGAAATTTTAGATTAATATAGTCTCCAGCCCAGCGGATTGGCACAGGACAGGCAGTTGGATGCGATCGGCGTAGGACCGCTAATTGTGGCGTTCTATTGGGGAGCCATATGTCCAGCAATAGACGTTGCAAGGGTGATGGATGGATCTATGGATAGAGACCAAGGGACATAACCTACTTTTCATTTCGAATAAATGCATTTTACCTATATTAACATAGACATAATTAATGTTCTGTTTGTATATAAACTATATTATTTTAAGTCCAAGCGGGTAGAGTCGCGGGCTGAATTTAATCATTTATATCTTTATTTTTTTGTATTGCATGTAGTGGCAGACGAGCCACGGCCCATCTGATGGTAAGTGGTAACCGTCGCTCATGGACTCAACTATACCAAGAGCAGTAGTAGTGGTAATTGCTATTCATGGACCTGGAAATCCGAGGACAAAGAACCTCTTGTCTACCACCAAAGTCTGACTTTGTAGAGAATTGGAGATAGCATTAATAAACTCACCTTTCAACTGAAATCCTTCAGAGTTTTTTTTTTTTTACAATAGGTTTACCAAACAGCACGAGACTTGCTTGATTGTAAGTGGTTACTGCAGCTTAAATAACTGGTGGTAAGGCTGGGTACCAAGTGCGAGTACTCACTTAGTAGCGGGCCCGAGCGGGTTGGTACCACCATCTCCCGTGTGACCGGCCATGAAGCACATCGTTGCGTTTTGGCTGTTGCAGGAGATAGCTATTTATTCTTTCATTTCATATCGGTGAAATGAAATTGTGAGCAGCGGCTTGACAATACTCTCGGTATAGTTGAGTCCATGAGCGACAGTTACTATTTACCATCGGATGGGCTCAGCGTGGCTCGTCTATCACAATAAGCAATAAAAAAAAACTTGATACTTATCGTTATATTTTGGACAATTCACACAATATCTTTATTAATTATAGCCTATGTGTTATTTTAATGTATGAGCTATATAATAGTAAAGTTTCAGTTACATCCATTACTTAAGTAGTTTTTGCGTGAAAGAGTAACAAACATTCATACAAACTTTCGCGTTTATAGTATTAAGTAAGGATTGACATACTTTTATCCTAGGAAATGATATGGATTGCCAGTTGTTATTAATTTATTTTATATTAATTATTATTATAGTATTTAAATATTAGATTTTTCTTTTTAATGCCGCTATACGGCTTTGACGGGCCTCGTGGCGTAGTCGGTAGTGTAACCGACTTCCATGAACGAGGTCGTGGGTTCGATTCCCACTCAGGATTTTCTATCTATTATATATAGGTATTTACAAAAAAAAAAGTAGTATATGTATTATATCCGTAATCTGGTACTCATAGCACAAGCGTTAAGCTTAGTTTGGGACCAGAAGACGTTGTGTGAAAATGTCCGTGAGTATTTTATTTATTTATATTTCTAAACTACAGCTCAAGCAATTTGATGAGTGAATTTATTTTAATTATTTACAAGTTATACTTACGTTGTCTCTGTACTCCAATTCCGAAGACCACGCATCTAATCTCCATCTTATTAACTAACTGCAGTTAGTTAATAACTGTTTACCCCTTTTTCTGTCCCATTATTGGGCACGTCTCATAGTGACCCTCTCACTATAGACTATAGTCACCACGCTAGCCCAGTGCGGGTTGACAGACTTCACAAGCCACCAAGAAATTCTCTCAGACATGCTGGTTTCCTCACGATGTTGTCCTTCACCGAGCAGTGATAAATTGCAATATAAAACACACACGTCATTTCAAAAAATATCGTAAGGTCAGAGGTGTGAATCGAAACGCGATACCATTGTTTTTGCAGTACTTATTTTGTCGCTAGGCTATTACAATAATACACAGAACGAAATAGAATACGATCCAAAATTATAACGGATTCAATACTCAGTATTTATTCGTTATAGCGAAATTTCGTGACTTCCGTTAATACAATAATTTCATCCGAACAACCTCTGGCTGGCGTTGACAGCTCATTTATCAACCATTCGTAATGTGAAAATATTCGTTAGATTCTAGCTTACTTGTACATAGTCGGGACTCTCGTGATGATTGCAGTTGCTTCTATATTTAAAAATATACAACTTACACGCTGAAAGCAAATGAACAGAGGCTTATAAATCACTACATTCTGCTCGCGATGTCGTCAGGGACCTCAAATTTGGGTCAGTCATTAATATTACAGATACGAAAGTGAGTTTGGTTGTTCGTTATTTTTACACCGTAACTACTAAACCAAAGGACTTCTTCTAAGTCGGACACTCTTGTCAGAGTGGCCGTGGTTGCACAGATGGGTCTTCATTTGTGGTCCCTCTGGTGGACTTCGCGATGTTACGCCTTTTTTGCCGATTGAGGGCGTTGCGTGAACACTGGACTATACGACGCCTCCTATACAAATAAAAGTGTGAGAGATTGTGAGTTTTTTGTTTTAAACATAGTATCACGCCTGTATTCTCCGAAGGGGTAGAATAGGGTTTAGAATTGTCCCACCCCTCTCCACCTATGGGAGTCGTAAGAGCCGACTGAGGGAATACCGGGGGAGTGAGCAGCAACACTCCCTCGAGTATTAACAATATCCACTGCGACACATGCTGTGGCGTTGTCTTGGGGAGGCCTATGTCCAGCAGTGGACATCGAAAGGCTGATGGATGGATGAATTTTATTGCTAATAATGGAAGACAAGCCACGGCCCACCTGATGATAAGTAACCCTCGCTCATGGACTGAACTATACTGAGAGCATTGTCAAAGACAGTACTCTTCACTCAGGAGTAATCCTTGTATCACGGGGGACTTCACAAACATACAATTACGGATACAAAGTACACCCAGACTCAGAACAACCATTTGTTGATCACACAAAGAGTTGTCCTGTGTGGGAATCGAACCCACAACAGTCGGTTGGCAGGCCGGGATCTAAGCCTCTCTGCCATCTGTGCAGTATAACACATAAAGTTATTACCGATTTTATAATCTTAGTAATAATTACATTCAAAAAGCAAATTAATTAGTCTGCAGTGTGCATGTTTGGTAATCAGTCAAATCGAATGTTTCATTAGTACATTCAATGGCAAATGATCGATTACCATCTCGTTACATTGTAAGGTCATAGTACAATTTATAGCCGAGTGCAATAACGTAATTAGAAACGTGATTTGTAGTGCATTTGAGAAATGGAGCATTCAATTGGCGTGAAATGTTTATAGGAGTAAAATTCCATGCTTTACGAGTTTGTCAACTATATTTGTATATTCCATAATTATGAAATGTATATTTCATAAATATACATTGTATTTACCCCTCCAAGCTCAGTTCACGACAGGTGCACAGACTACTACGAGAGCACATGTAAAAAAAAAACAGTCGTGTGGATTGTTTTTTCTTGTTGATATTTTACACCAAAGAGAATTTAACCACTAGGTTTATTTTACGTATATTTAGGGTACCATTCAGATAAATACCTAAAAAATATCTAGACCACCTATCCCAGTTCTGTTAACGGCACTTGCCTATTGGCTTTGCGAATTGTTACTTTATATAAAGTAATAAAGCACTAAAACTAATATCAACAATAGACTACATAAAACTATTTTTGATATTTCAATAATAATATATTATAGATTACTTCGTAAAAATAAGAAATATTTTGAAATCAGAATTTCTTCATTTTCGTACGAAAACAGGCTAGTATTGTAGTGACGCGCTGCGTCCGCGATCGACATATCGATGCGTTCGTTCGATAGAATCGTAATAAAGTTTTTTAACTGTATGCAATATATATATATATATATATATATATATATATAGCAATTATATTGCTATTTAGACTTACCTTTATTTGGGTAGTAGATGTGTTTTAGTAAAACATAAAAATTGTTATTCTCAACTTTTTGTTTTATTTGGAAACCACCTTATAAATAAATATTATGATGATGACTTTAGTTTAGGACCAGATAATGCTATATTTATATAGAGAGATTTTTATATTGCTCTGGCTCGCTGGAGGTAGAGTGAGAAGCGGGCGGCATCCAGTGTGATGTGGACCTGAAATAAATACATTGCCATTAGTATGTAGTGGCAGACGAGTCACGGCCCACCTGAAGTTAAGTGGTAACCACCACTCATGAAATCAGGCCCGAACGGGTTGGCACCACCGTCTTCTGTGTGACCGGTCATGAAGCACGTCAGTGTATTTTGGCTGTAGCAGAAGATAGCCGTTTATTGTTTCATTTCATATCTGAGAAATGAAAAGGTGCGCAGCAGCTTGACACTATCCATCAGGTGGGCTGTGGCTCGTCTGCCATCATAAGCAATAAAAACAAAAAAACAAACCAGAATGAAGTACTTACTCGCTGAGACTGTCGCCATGGTGGCGTCAGGGGAGTGTATGGTGGAGGCGACGGTAGCGAAGTCTGTCGATCAACTACATCTTCCTAAAAACGCGTTAGCAGGCCCGTGGTAGCCTCTGGGCGCTCTGTCAACTCAATGATTAAATTACTGACTATCCTTACAAAATTAAATAATATAAATATGAAAGTTATTAATATAAATATATCTTAATTGACAGAGCTGTACTCTGTTACAGCTTTATAATAGTTAGGATAAAATCTATATTATAATAATATAATAAAAGGTAGATACATGACGACGGTGAAACTATCAACAATTAACATAATCGATGCCCATCACTATAACACTAACCTTTTATACAAAATTAACTGAATTTTTCCTTATTCATTTTTCGACTTTTTCGTAGTAATATACAATTACTTGCATAAATAATTATTATGAAAACCATTATGCAGCCTATTACTACCTATATTTTTTTTTTCAAAAGATCTTAGCCGCACTTGTAAATAGCGTAATTTATATTGCCGATTCTCGGCATATAATTAATAAAACTACAATGAAATCCACAGATCCAATTATGTAAATAGTTACTTTAACTTTTTATTCCGTGTGGGACCGGCTTTAGAATTGTCCCACCCCTCCACCCATGGGAGTCGTAAGAGCCAACTGAGGGAATACCGGGGCAGTGGGCAGCAGCACTCCCTCAAGTATTAACAACATCCACTGCGATCGCCAACCCGCCTGCCAAGCGTGGCGATTACGGCACTATCCCTCATTTTGGGGAGGCCTATGTCCAGCAGTGGACGTCGAAAGGCTGATGGATGGATGAATGAAATAACTTTATCATATCTAAAATAACATACTATTTATTGCGTAAAATAATGCTCTTACCTTTTATAATAATAATTTCCACCGAGCACTAACACACCGAGTTGCAACTTTTTTTTTTGGGCTGTGAGGTACTAACCTCTTTCAAAAAAACTCTTTCTTTGTCCGGAGCCTCCGGCGCCAAGTGGGACCCACAGAGTACCCAAGTATATACGGAAATTCAATCAACTGGTGGCTCTCGGACCCCCTGAGGGTTAAGACACAATTATATTATATATGAATATAAAGTATCACCACCCCATGCTATAATAAAAAAAGTATTTCTGCACATTTTTCTAGTGGTAAAGAGAGCCTTACTTTTCCCAGCACGAATGGGCTGGCTCGATCGGGGAAGTACCACCCTCTCATATAAGATAAGCGTATAACAACGGTACCTACCGTTCTGTTTCGTATGGTGAGTGAAAGCGCCAGAGGTATATCCTCTCCTTAATATCATACCTATCCTCTCCTTATTATTCTTCTTATCTATAATCCTTGGAGATGGCGACGTGCGAGTGATGTCTTTAGTGTTGCTAGCGTCTATAGGCTACGGTAATCGCTTACCATCTTGTTCGCCACCCATGCAGTATAAAAAAAACATATATTTCATCCGGAGAGTGAACTCCTTTCAATCCTTGCTTTTAATAAATGCCAAGCCTGTCTGACATAATTTTTTTTATTGCATATAGTGGCAGACGAGCCACGGCCATCTGATGGTAAATGATAACCGTCGCTCATGGACTCAACTATACCAAGAGTATTGTCAAGCCGCTGCTCACCATTTCATTTCACAGATAAGAAATGAAAGAATAAACGGCTATCTCCTGCTACAGCCAAAACGCAACAATGTGCTTCATGGCCGGTCACACGGGAGATGGTGGCACCAACCCGCTCGGGCCTGATACCAAGTGAGTGCTCCCACTTGGTACCCAGCCCTACCACCAGTCATGCAATGGATGATAATTGCTTACTTCCCTTAGTCGCCTCTTACGACACTCGTGGGAACGAATGGGGTGGTGACACTTGTGCTCTTAGTCCGTCACCACACGGAACAAATACATAACAAAACATACATACATAATTAAATTTGTCTTTCTAAAATTGAGATTTTTAAATCATTTACAAATAAATAAATATTACCACTTTATGTCGTATATATTAGTAGAACCAAACGATAATATACACCGAAACAATGACTTTTATAATATAAAGTTTTATATTGGTATTGTCGATGATCCCAATCTCCCGGACGTTTTGGAAACTTCGGTTATCTCTGAGTGCTCTATCGACTCTAAAATGAAGTGCTAGTGTTTGAAGTGGTATTAAAATCTCCTTTCTACTACTCAACAAAGAGACGTCCCGCATCTACACTACTTGGAAACGGTCTGGGCCAAGACGGTCCGTTTTCAGCGTCCTTTTTTAGGTTCTGGCTTGGCTGTGGCTTTTTGCAATGGCTACCACTTAACATCAGGTGGGCGGCTTGCTTGTGCAGTCAATAAAAAAAAGATAGAGCTACAGACATTAAATTTAATCAATGCTGCACAGATAGCGGAGTTGTCTAGATACAGACTCCCTACTCTAAATTTTGTAGGTTCAATTTCCACACAGGATAACTCTTTGTGTAATCCGCAAATGGTTATTTTAAGTTTGGGCGTACGTCGTGTCCGTGAAATTAAATGTTTCAAACATAAGTCTCTCGCGTTTCAAGGATTGTTGCTTAGTGCAGGGAGTTGTCTTATCCCCCCCGGGCTGGGCGTAATTTGCTACGCCGACGACACGCTCGTCACAGCCCGGGGCGGGACCCTCGAGGGGGCGGGACCCTCGAGGAGGCGGCAACGCTGGCCACCTCTGGTACCGCGGTGGTGGTCAGGCGGATCGAGGCGCTGGGGCAGGGCGGCAGCACGGGGTCCTCACCTTCCGGTTAGTGTAGGTTCTGTCCGGGCATGGTTGCTTCGGCAAATACCTGCACACGATCGCTAGGAGGGAGACGACCCCAGGCTGTCACCACTGCGACTGCGACGAGGACTCAGCGCAGCACACGCTCGAGTCGTGCCCGGCCTAGGATGTGCAGCGCCGGGAACTCGCTGCAGTCATAGGCGTGGACCTGTTGCTGCCGGCCGTTGCGCGAGCGATGGCTGGCAGTGACAGGGCATTCATAGTGAATATTTACGCTCGATTCGACACTAAATAAAACCAGCGCCACTATCCTTATTTCGTGAGAACTATTTCTATAGACCAATATAGAAGTACTTCTTAAAAATAATTTAACTGCCTCGGTGGTGTAGCGATAGTGTATGCGACTGCTCCCCGGGTCGGGTAATGTTATTGAGCTTTTTCCTAAAAAGAAAAATTCTCAGTAGCAGCCCGGAGTTTGGAAATGTGCCCGGTAGACGTCAATAGGCTCGCCCCCTATTACGTAGGACTTAAACATAGCTGGCGAATCGTGGTTGTGTAATACACGTCTGCCTACTCCTTCGGGGAATACAGGCGTGATACTATGTTTAATAAACATTGTTTAATAAACATTGTTTAAGCTCTGAATAGTAATTGAGTGCTTTATTCCGTTCTTTCAACGTCAAACCGTCATATTAGTGACAAAATACTGAATAACTATTCAGGATATTACCTATACAACGTTTATTAGTAAGCCCGTTATTGTGTTACTTTTTAAAGGTTTTAATATTATTTACTAATCTACAATCAAACTTATTGATCGATTTAAATGTATCTAGAAGCTAACTGTATCAGTAACGATAATTATAACGCAAAATTCAGTATAATCGTTAAAACTAATTGGTTTTCAACGGTAAAACTGAAACACCGCATTGTTTCCAATATCCAAAATGATTTTACATAATTATACAAGTTCTATATTACTGATAAAAACTTGGATTACCTAGCTGGAAAATCGACTTTTTGATTTGCTATATAAACATACTCGTAGCATCACGTCTGTATTCCCCGAAGGGGTAGGCAGAGGTGTATTACACACCCACGATTCGCCAGCTATGTTTAAGTCCCACGTAATAGGGAGCGAGCCTATTGCCGTCTTCCGGGCACATTTCGAAACTCCGGGCTGCTACTGAGAAATTTTCTTTTTACGAAAAAGCTCAATAACATTGCTCGTCCTGGGGATCGAACCCGAGACATGATTAGCAGTCGCATACATATATCTGCCGTGATAACTAAGAATGCAGTACTTGCAAAATGGCGGTTTCGAGAAAAACGCGGAAAACATATTTTTAGAAAGCTGAGCAAGGTGTTCATATTTTACGGCCATAAAAATATATCATAAAATTAGGAAAAAAATCAAGCTTTTGAATGATAATCTTCTTATATTTAATTTATCTATATATCCAAATATAATGCGTATTACTACGCTTAGGTTTAGCATCAGATCTTGTGAAAATCAGAGACTACTAAAACTAAGTGCAGCAATTGCGCAAATTACTGAATAATGGCCTAGCACATGCCGATTGTTATCCTTGTCCACTTCCAAGTCGGTAGGCTATGTCGGTCACTCCTGCACTCCTCTAGCAGATTACGGATTTTCCTATTACGGATTCTAACAAGTAGAGAGATTCCGAGTAGCTAGCTCCATAGCACCACCGAAGGAATGTAACATAGTTCCAGTGGCCCGCCAATAAAGGCGGAGAGATGGCACACGGCGGGTTTCTTTAGTGGGTGAAGGCCCCACACTACCCTGTTCGTTGCCCCGAACGGCAGGGTATGCGTTTAGGAACATTTTTTCCCGCATTAACAAAAAAAAAAAAACTTGCTCTATAGCACACTAAGCGACTTTGAGCCTTGATACACACACATTCAGAGACCACGCCTTTGTTCCTTAAGAAATCGCCAGTAACACACACTGATCATATAGACCTATGTATTCAGACACTTCCTCGGCTTCCCGAACGATGCCGAACTAGATTCGTCGATTGATCTTTTTCTCAAAGTTGTCTACCTAACTGGACTGTTTGTCCTAGGTAGATATAATGGTTGACAACTTCGAGAATTGTATTTCCGACTAGGACCGATGTTGTAATGACATAGTTATTGTACATGACTTTCATCTTGTCCATGTTCATTTTAATACCCACTATTCGGGAAATCCTTTTTTTTGTTGAGGCAGGAAAAAATGTAACAAACAAAAAACACATCCCAGCGTTCGGGGCAATGAACAGGGTAGTGTGGGGCCCTCATCGCTGAGTTCGTTGAGCATGGTTCCAAGGTATTCCAGTGATTTTGCCATGACCACGATATCATCTGCAAATTAAAGGTGAGTTATGTATTCGCCATTGATGCAGTCCAAGTGCTTGAAAACATCTCTCAATGCAGTTGTGAAGAGCTTCAGGACATGAGATCTCCCTGTCTAACACTTTTCTGCTGTTGGATCGGTTTCGTGCCCTTGTTCTGAATTCGGATAAACATGGTGGCAGCGTTTCTACACAAACACTTGACTCCTCGATGTACCAATAGTTAATTTGGCACTGCTGAAGAGACTACAGCACCACCCAAGTTTTAATTGAATCGAAGGCATTCTCACAGTCTACAAACGCTAGACAAAGAGGCCGATTGTACTCTTCGGCCTTCTGTATATTCTGACACAGCGTATGTATGTGGTTAATGGCCTTTTCAGAAACCGGCTTGTTTGGGAGGCTGAAAGTCATCAAGCCTTTAACTATACCCATGCAAAAAATCACTTCAATACCCATTTCTGTTGCGACGTAATGAAAGAAAACCGATAAAGCAACCACTTTCAAATTTAAGTACGAGTATTTAGGGTTATTAAAAATGCATATTTTTGTCTATATTTTAGCACTTGATATGCTTAGCTACTTTAAGATATCTTGTGGGCCTTAAAGACATCTTAAGCAAATGTGAACTGAAGATTGGGCCCACCATTAGGTGACTGCGATAGCTTAGCGGTCCAGAGCGCTTCCCCGAATTGGATGGGACACAGGTTCGAATACTGCGCTTACTTGTTTTGAGTTTCGAACGGCTCGTACCATTTTCTTCCATCCATCCATCCATCAGCCTTTTATTTTCCACTGTTGGACATAGGCCTCTCCAAAAGAACGCCACAGCGAACGGTCCTGTGCCACCTGCATCCAACGACTGCCTGCGACTTTGACTAGGTCATCGGTCTACCTGGTGGAAGGCCGTCCTACACTGCGCCGTCCGTTACGCGGTCGCCACTCGTGAACCTTTCTTCCCCAACGGTTGTCAGTTCGTCGAGCGATGTGGCCTGCCTATTGCCTCTTCAGCATGCTGACCCGGCAGGCTATGTCGGTCACTCCCGTGCTCCTACGGATTTCGGTATTACGAATCTTCTCACGTAGAGAGATCCCAAGCATAGCCCGCTCCATAGCACGCTGAGCGACTTTGAGCCTTGATATAAGGCCAACATTCAGGGACCACGCCTCTGTGCCGTAAGTCATCACTGGTAACACACACTGGTCGAAGACCTTTATCTTCAGACACTGTGGAATATTGGACAAGAAGATCATTTTCTTAATTATTTTAAATGTTTAGATATTTTTATATATATTTTTAGCATTTGACATGCTTAGCACTATACATTAAACACAATGTGAAAAATGTGAAATCTAAAATAACAGTCACGAGCAGGATTTGAACCTGCATCTCCTGGATACCGTCCAGATGCTTTGCCAATTCAGCCATCGTTACAATTGCTCCTGATTGCTAATTTCGATAACACATTCATATTAACGTCTTTGCCGGTTTAATTTTATTTTAAATGATTGTAATTCTGCTCAGTATGTTCCAGTTGCAAGAGGAGATAGTCGAGCTTATACGCACTCGCCTCGGACGTCGTAGTTTTTTTTATATACTACGTGGATGACAAATAAGAATATAAGGCCACCTGATGGTAAGCGGTTTCCGTAGCCTATAGACGCTAGCAACACCAGAGACATCACTCGCGCGTCGCAGGAAAGGGATAGGAGGTGGATAGGAAGTATATCAAAGAGAAGATAGGTAGGATAATAAGGAGAGGGCAGGATTGGGAGGGGTTTGAGCATCCGGCACTCTCACTACTATACGAAACACAACAGTAGGTCCCTATACCGCTGTTTCATGTCGATCTTATGTGAGAGGGTGGTACTTCCCCTATCGAGCCAGCCCATTACAGCCAAAATAGTGGTTGAGTATCAGGCAGCGAAATGGTATGCCAGCATGGAGACTTTGGGTATTACAATAGAAAATGTAACAAAAAAACGCACGTTTGTGAAGAAAAGAATCGCCACTTATTAACAAAGCTTTTAGTAAATTATGAAAACTCTTTTCTGTCCAATATAAAGCATAGCATATCAGTAGATAATGGATTTATATCAAGGGATATTGGTGCACACATAAAACTACTGAATATATTAACCATATGAGACCGAGGGTGAAGGCTTTATACTGGGGTAGCACGCAACGGTCGATTTTTGCCCCTATTGATTTATTTCCGTGGCTCGATTTTGGAGTTAGCAACGCGTGTTTAGAGGGTTAAATGTGTCAGTTATTTAACCAATTACTGACCTACTTTTAGTATAGTTCATTTGGATAAATAAATTAAAAGATTACTGCAAAATACTATATGGTGTTGGATTCACACCAGCAGACAGCACACCGAGGGTTTCTTTAGTGGGTGGAGGCCCCAATCTACCCTGTTCGTTACCCTGAACGACGGGGTGTGCAATTAGGAACATCCTCTACGCTCGACCTCTATTACGTGGGACTTAATTATAGCTGGCGAACTGTAAGTGTGTAATACACCTCTGCCTACCCTTTCGGGGATACAGGCGTGATGCTATCTTTTTATGTTTGTCTATTGTATTAAAGTTGAAATATGTAATTGTGAGAGGTTTGAATCCTGGCTCTTGTGAAAAATGGTCTGTCCTGTAGATATTTTACTATTATATTTGTCAAATATATAGTGACTCCCGTATTTTACACTTCTGCATACACCTTCGTAACAGAGTTAACATGTTGTGTGACATAGCGTATATATAATATACCTAATAGTGACATAACTTTTTCACATACCTGTATTAGTATGAAATAATACTTGTGTGTCGTTTGTCAATGTTTTATTAATTTTTATTTTACTGCTTATGGTGGCAGACGAGCCACGCCCCGCCTGATGGTAAGTGGTAATCGTCGCTCATGTACTCAAATATACTAAGAGTACCTTCAAGCCGTTACTAAGCATTTCACTTTGCGGATATAAAATTAAAGAACTAACGGAATCACGATAGAGAGCATAACAAAATTTCATGTCTCTATAAGCATTCATTAAAAAGATCATAGCTGCGAAGGCAATCAAACTCAAAGCTTCTACCATATAAGTTTTTAAGTCTAATCAATAGTTATCAAACAAAAAGTTTCATCAAAATACTTTCAGTGGTTTTTGCGTGAAACCCGAACAAACAAACAGACAAAAATTCAAAAAAAGCTGTTATGTGTTCAGAGACCAGATGTCTCTAATAGTACTTTTATTCGTTTTTTCAAATATCTTAGCTCTTTTACAGTAAGTTGTAATAGTAATAGATAGAAAAACATCGTAAAATACCAGAAAACATATTTACAGGGATCGTTTGTGAAAATATCGCAAATACACATTATCTGAAAGCGACATCTGCCGCAAAGAAGTAATTTACTTTATACTATCGTGCCATCCGCACAACTCTTTATTAACATCAATAAAACTAAAATGAGTGGTATAAACATTTACTGACTCTATCCTCGTAACCGGTCACCTTTTAACATTCATGACACATAAACTGTAGCAAAAACTGTGGAAAATCAGCATTAAAACTTTTACGACACAGTAGTTTAGCACGGAATCACGCTTAACATATAATTTGTCACAAATTGTTAGCTTACCATAAACCTTCGATTGCCAGACGCAAAAAAAAGTTCAATCGTGACACCTGGGGATACACATCCCATGCGGCGCTGGACAAGCTCCGAATTCAGATGTTGTTCTAAAGGAGACGCTCTAGCTGGGCTTCCTCACTGAGGTGGTCGAGGGTGTTTTTCCACAAAGGATGGTGCACACGTCCCTGGTAATGGCTTCACCGACCCAGAGCCACCGCCTGTCTCCGAGACAGAAATGGAGGTGGTGGTATCGCGTTTGTGAAAAGACACCGCCCGAACAGGGTTCCCACCCGAGTCTTGAACCTGGTACTTGCTCATTTGGGCCCCTACAGGAGACTGACGCGAGCCTGGCATCCGGATGGTTTTCTAACTGCTAGAAGGACGGGAAGCTCATGCTCCTCGCGAAGCCGGGACGGCCCTGGATTTGTTTGCGGCCTTTAGGATCGTCGTTTTGTTAAACCGCGTAGGTAAACTGTTTGAGGGAAGACTCTTACTGCCCGTATCATCTGGCACCTCATGGCGGTGGGCCCCGAACCTCTCAGACGCCCAGTTTGGTTTTTGTACAGGGCATTCGACGGTCGACGCCATTCTGTCCCTCAAGGCTGCGGTTACGGAGGCCGTCACTCAGCTAAGGGTGTTAATTCAACTAGGGGTGTGTAACGCCTTTAACAGTCTGCCTTCAGCAGCATCAGGGAGGCACTCCGATTACACAGGGTGCCTGTCTACCTAAGGTGCCTAGTGGCAGACTACCTTAAAGGCCGCAGCCTGCTTTTCGTAAGCCGGGAAAAAAATATCCAAAGTTAAATATAAGTATAACCAGCTTAGTTCTCTAGAAGACACGATACTTGTATTACGTGGCTCTTGCTAAGAAGGTGCCCAAATGCAAGCAGTCCACTAATACTGTAAATTGGCGCTAGCTTATTTATAATAAAAAAGCAAAAAGGTATGATACATCGTCATTATGATAAGGCAAAAATAATGAAGTCATATATAGTCATTAAATGTTACTTAAAGGTATTATACAGATTTGTAAACGTTGATGTTTGGCACAAGTCCAAAAGTCGCGCTTATTTCGGTCATTACTTATTTCGTACGATTAACAACATTGTTGTAGGACTCTATGCAAAATACAATCCAGACATAGCCTGAATTGTTATCATTAAGCCAGATAAATGACTGTTGGATTAACTGATGGGAAAATACTGGCTCTAATAAAATCCAGTAAGCTCGTAAATCTCATTTTTGTTGCGTGATTTTATACCTAGAGATTTAATAATAATAATATTTCTTTTATTTCAGATAAAAATCCATTTATGTTAGTACCAATTAACCTTATAACCTATGTTAATAAATAAAAAGAACATTTATAAACTTAAACACTTACGATGTCCTGATCAGTACGCTAACAAAACATTTAAGGATATCGCAGTCATAATCTCCAGCTATTATTTGCAAGATATTGCTGGAACTGCCACGTATTCTGCTTAAAAGAGACACTGTCTTTTTACGTATGACAACATGAAATCCATCTACTCTAGCCTCCGCAAACATGTTTGAAGCACTACAATATCGTGGCTGTCCCAGCAACATCCTAAATCCGTTATTATATAGAATGCGCAAGGCGTTAAGCGATTTCTTAGAACAACTGAACTACAGGTTACTCGAATAGAATGATTGGCAGTATGATTTAAATAGGGTAATTTTAACTTCTTTACTACATCGAGCAAACCTGCACGCCAGCATGTTGCTGCGAAATGCCAAGGCCCTGCGCTCTCTTTCAATATCTGTATTGTCCTCGAGACTATCTGTTACACAGTGGCCCAGATATTTTACTTTCTGTACTCTACAAAGCTCCACTCCGTTTAGTTTCACTTCGGGCACATTCACTATTGATTTGCCTGAAGCTTTGAACACCATAAGTTCACTTTTAATGCTATTGTATACAAGACCATGTTTAAGGGCGTATCTCTCACAAACATTCAGTAACTGTCTTAGTGCACTCAATGAAGGGCTCAACAGTACCATGTCATCAGCATAACTGAAATTATTCATGCTCACACCGTCAATAGAGCATCCGACACCCATAGTGCTGAGCTCCTCTATCAGGCCATTAACATACAAGTTAAAGAGCCGAGGAGAACTTAGTCCCCCCTGCCTCACCCCATACTCCAGCCTGTATGATTCCGAGAATGCATTTGCCCATTTTACATTGTTAGACTGATTTGCGTACCAATATCGATAAAGCCTTTGCACCTGCATATGCACACCCGTGTTGTTTAGTTTCTCCCATAACAAATCATAGTTCACAAGGTCAAATGCCTTAGATAAGTCAAGGAAGCATGCATACACAGATGTCCGTCTTTTGGTATAGTATAGCACAGTGTGCTTTAGACTCAATATCGCGCTCTCTGTGGAAAGTCCACTTCTAAACCCGAATTGTGCATCATGTATCTTTAAATGTTTCTCCAAGTCAGAGTCGAGCACACTGTCCAGTACCTTGGCCACTATGGTAGTCAACGAAATCGGTCGGTAATTGCATTTATCAGATAAGTCTCCAGTTTTATTTTTAATAATAGGCACAACTATTGTCCTCATTAAGTCAGCAGGTAAATATGAATGCCTCAAACACAGCGTGTAAAACTTCGAAAGCAAGACTGGTAAATTAGGCCCCGCATATTTTAGATGCTCCACACTACGCGAATCATGTTCTGGTGATTTACCCCGTGACATTCGATCTATATATACAGGCAACCTTATCTATATATACAGTGAATTCATCCTCTGACTCACTAGAACTATTATTTTTTGTCCATTCACACTTAGAAGGTCCTACAGGCGACTGTACACGAAAATGATAGCTAAACAATTCAGCTATACCTCTATCATCACCCACTCCTCCCACAGTCACAGGACAGGCTCTTTTTTTTATTACTTTTTTATTTTAGTTGGGCAAAAATATCCTACCGCACACCCCGCTGCCCAGGGAGACAACGGGGTAGTGTGGGGCTCTCGCCCACTAAAAACCCACCGTGCGCCCTCACCCGCCCTTGTTACGGCGGATCACGGGTACCGCGTCGTTACGATCGCGACCCGCGGGCGGCAGCCCCTTCGGGCACCCTCTCGACACGACGTCTCACGCACTTGAGCGTCACACCTTCGCGGTAGGCTTCCGCGGACGGCAGGGTGCTCCCCGACCGCACCGTCCGCAGCCTCGGCTAGGGCGGCATCAGGCGCAGGTAAGCGCGCGCACGCCGCGTCGCAAGCCGGCTGCGAATCGGGTCCGTGAAGGAGGATTCTTCCCGGGTCCTCACCACCGCCTTCTTCCGCGAGATGATAGTCTTGCAGAAGGCGGCGACCGCGGTCCAGGTCCTGTCACTGCCAACCATCGCTCGCGCAACGGCTGGAAGCGACAGGTCCACGCCTATGACTGCAACGAGTTCCCGGCGCTGCACATCCCAGCCGGGCACGACGTGTGCTGCGCCGAATCCTCGCCGCAGTCGCAGTGGTGATAGCTTGGGGTCGTCTCCCTCCTAGCGATCATGTGCAGGTATTTGCCGAAGTAACCATGCCCCAACAAAACCTGCACCAACCGGAAGGTGAGGTCTCAAGACTTTAGTTTATTTTTAAACAGTTTACGGCTCTCACGCATGTCATCATAACATTCACCAGACCTAGGACGCTTATGTTTAACCCATTCTAAAGAACACAGCCTGGCATCTCTGTGAGCTTGCCTTACATATTTGTTCCAACCTACTCTAACACGATGTTTTTTGTGCGACTTAGTACTGGTATTATTCAATACGTTGTTATAACTATCTATTGCTGACCTTGATAATATATCTATAATTCCTTTATAAAAAGTATCCAACATATTTCTATGACCCGATTTAGTACATTTATTCGAATGGCACTGCGTTAGTTCGAGAGGGAGATTAATAGTTGACAGGCTGCTATTGCACAATTCTGTGTAACGATTAATTTGGTTATTAGTTCTGTTTCCCCACAAAGCATAATTATTTACTTACATTAATATCTATTTTTATTTTACTAACAATCATATTAAGTTCGCATTCAACGACAAGAGGTAGGTGGTCAGACCAGTAAGCGTCATATAATATGCAAATCCTTTTAATTGTCTGCAAAGCTGATCGGCTAACAACACAATGGTCTAACCTCCGCGAACATCTGTGCTCATCACTTATGAATGTGTAATTATCTGTTGATACACCTAATATGTTTATATCTGCACAAGTCCACTGTAAATCTGAACACATAGTATCTAATTCCCTACCAAACAATGTGCCCGGATGAGCATTAAAATCTCGTAGGGCATAAATAGCATCAATTGAGTTATTTTCTACAATAGAACATACCTCACTAAGAAACTCTGTGAATTCAGGCATATTTTCATAACTATCAGTCGGCATGTAGACACTGAACACCAAAATAGAGCGATCACCAAGAGTTAATTTTATGGCCTGATACGTGGATTAGCACATTCAATAATCGCCACTTCACTAAATTTGTTTTAACGCGACAGACAGCAGTGCCACCCCGCCGTAGGGCTAACCGCACACTCCGTCCCTCGGGGCGACGACGAACACGAACCAGGGTAGAGTGGGGCCCTCACCCACTAAAGAAACCCGCCGTGTGCCGTCTCTCCGCCTGTTTTGGCGGGCCACCGGAACCCTATTACATTCCTTCAGTGGTACCCCGCCGTAGGGCCTGCCCGTCACAATATTTAGATTTGATAGCGTTTAAGTACTACGCAATGAAAATACCACAGATATCACCAGCATAAACAGCTTCGTGTGTACACCGTTGTTGGGTACATATCAAGGTGGTATCCCACCCCTATCCACCCATGGGAGTCGTAAGAGCCGACTGAGGGAATACCGGGGGAGTGGGCAGCAGAACTCCTTTGAGTATTAACAACATCCACTGCGATCGCCAACCCGCCTGCCAAGCATGGCGATTACGGCACTATCCCCCATTCTTGGGGAGGCCTATGTCCAGCAGTGGACATTAAAAGGCTGATGGATGGATGGACATACCTATAATTTACACAGGTTAAAAAATTTAAGTGTTTTGCTAAACTTATTTAATCCATATTTTAGCACTTGACATGCTTCTTTAAAGAAAAAATTATATGTGAATGTGGAAAAAGAGATGTTTAGGGCGTGTGGGATTCGAACCTGCGTCCCTTCCATTCTGGGGAAGTGTGCTTGACCGCTAAGCCATTTATTGTGATAGCTTAGCAATCCAGTGTGTTCGCACTGGGCACGAAAGAGATGCGAGCTCGAGTCGCACTTGCAGATATTTTGCCATTTCACAAACTTAAATAGCTATGCATATTACAATGTTACATTAAATTGGAACAAAATATATGTGAGTACATCTAATAGATGGCGTGGGTCCTAATACGACAAAACCTATAAAATAAAGGTGTAAATTGAGTATTTACTACTTAGTTCATTGACTTTAGCGATTTAGAGCTACTATAAACGGGAGAGAGTGACTGAGACTATTTTTAACATCAAGAAACACAATACGTTCATATGTAGATGCAGTTTGTTCGGGAAAAGGTTAAGTTAACCATAGATCAACAAGGCATTCTGGGAACTGGAGGCAAATATTTACAATGAGTTGTTATTACAACAAGATTAGAAAACGTAACACAATACTTTCTGATATTTACGCAAATATTATTAAATAAAACTAAAGCATTCATGGGCACGATTGAAATGCTATATAGCAGCGGTTGGCAACACGCGGCACCGCGGAAAACCGCTTAATATGCCAAAAAGCCCTTGCTATACAAAAAGAGTATAACGTGAAACGCCATTATGATGATACCGAGCATAAAACTGAATTTGCAATTTTTTTAGATTGTTTAAGATTTTTGTTATTTTTCGGCATTTCTCTTAATAAAATTAAAATAAAATGTCTTTAAATAAAATAATGTGGCAAATGATTTTCTTTATATAGTCTCCCATGTGGCCGGCCAAAAGATTGCCGACCCATGCTGTAAAGTATTCGAAACATCGAGATAGTATCATAGTAGAAAATCAAGTAAACGCGATAGATTGAATAAAAGCAATTTTATTTTAATCAGCATTCAGTTACATTAAAATCAAATCAAATGATCTTATTTAAAATGCATTTATGTGTACATGTTTTGATAATGTCGTTACAATGGGTAACTACATAAAACCTGTTAGAGTATGGTAATTTTTGTCTTAGGCAAAAGCCCCATGCCCCGGCATAGGGCGGCAGTGTTGAGAATTAGGGGGTAACATACGACTTAAATCGCTGCGTTTGTCGGAACAGTAATTGTTCACAATGGCCACCGGGAAACCCGGTCGACCCGGGTATCAAATCTGAGACCTCATGATCCGCAGTCACACTACCGCTAGATCACCCAGGCAGTTGCAGAGTAGGCAAAAATATTATGAAATATTGTTATAAAATTAACGATGACTTCCACTACATAGGATTGGAAGATTATGAATTATCATAATCATCAGATTTGCATAGCTTCTTAAACCATATTCTATGCAAAGAATTAAGATAACTTTTGACGGCATATCACAAAGTAACGGAAAACTGGAAATAAAATTGCGTTGGTATTAAATGCAGAGCTCCTGCCTCTGTCTTATATTCTAAAGTACACGCGGACTGAGTTATTATTTATAACTCAAACTGTTTAATCAAATAGGAACATTTAGTACACTTATGAACGTCATATTACAAATTATAAGAAATAAATATTAAATTTTAAAGAACAAATTAATACAAATATATTAGATACACTCACATCAAAACAGAACAGAATAGGTAGGTAATCATGACCACAACACTAAGTCCACAAGTTTTTATCATTTAGATAATCATCAACGGAATAGTAACCCTTTTTCAATAATTTGTTTTTAACATCTGCCTTAAACCTATGTATCGGAAGTTTAGTTACACTCTCTGGAATCCTGTTATAAAAACGTATACTCAAACTAACAAAGGAGTTATTTACTTTCTGGAGACGGCTAAACGGTACAATCAATTTATTCTTATTTCTTGTGTTTATACTATGAATATCGCTTTTTTATTAAAAAAATGCAAGTTTTTTTAAGATTTAATTATTTATTTTTAAAGAAGTGCTAAGCTGTCTAAAATTAGGCAAAGTGAACTTAACACGCTTGGTTTTTTAGCATTAAGTAGTAAGTTATTAACTGAGAACCATTCTAAAATAAGTGTAAGGCTGTGGTTTATATCATCAAAGATTACCTCACTCCTGTCAACATTGAAAATTAGTGATGTGTCATCCGCAAACAATACAATCTCTCAAAGATCCCTGAAAAAGAATGGAAGATCATCTAAGTAGATTAAAAACAGAAAAGGACCCAAAATAAAGCCCTGTGGAATACCCATAGACAGAGGAGATCTACCAGATTTTACTCCATTTACATCAACTATCTGGATTCTATGACTCAAATATGAAGAAATAGCCTGCAACGACAAATCATCTAAACCATAGTATTTTGGTTTGTATAAAAGCGTTAGGTGTTCAACACAATCAAATGCTCTTGAAAGATCCCAGAACACACCAATGGCATTCTGCGACTTCTCCCATGCACCATATACATGTCTTATTAGGGTCGCGGCTGCATCAGCTGTGGATCGGCCCTTTCAAACCCAAATTGCTCACTGTGTAACAGCTTATTTTGTGTCGAAATGTAGAAGCAACTGTGCAACGATAATCTTTTCAAAAATTTTATTTAACACAAGTAGAATAGAAATTTGCCTAAAGTTATTCAAATCATCCTTAGTCCTAGACTTCAATAGAGGTATTATTTTACTAAACTTCATCATAAAACATCCCCTTATCCCATCTATTAAAGATAACAGCCAAAAGAGAAGCCACGCAAAAAATTACATCTTTACAATTTTTTACAGAAATGTCCCATAAATCATCGGTATGTTTTATGTTTAGGGTTTTAAATGTCTTTATAATATCAACTGGGGTAACTTAACAACTTCAATCCAGAATAGGTACATCGTGTTCGGTCAAGATTTCCTCCATAATGCAAAGAGAGCGCACTCACGACCGTCCTTCTTGGCGTTCCGAATACGAGTAATCGTAGTTTCTTCGGCCCTATCATTGAAAATTCCTTTGTGCAAACTAGCGGACCAAGGTGGACTCGGTTAATAATATTTATACCGTAGAACTAGACAGATATGATTGGGAAGTCAACCAATTTCGTGGTATAGTCAAACCAAATTCGAGCGTGTGTTAGTAGCTTAACGTTACACGCAACGCTTATCGACCAAGACGAGACAACGACTCTCGATGGTCAACTATGTTCGGCCACGCCGATACGGTTGCAGATTATAAACATAAATTATTTTTTCCAAACTACCCTCTACTAAGCTTACACGTAAAAGGACCGAACATTTATGAAATAAACATTTATATAAATATTATGAATATTATAACGTTGCTCATTATGAAACATGAAATAAGCTTGCTCGTATTTTGTATCTTACATTTAACATAGAACAGTTTTAATGAGGTACGTATTCTACTCGGCTAGGATAGCAGGCTAGAAACTCCGAATTAATTTTATCATTTCGCTTCATCAAAATGTTAGTTTTAGTAATATTGTAGTATCTTTCTAATATTAATATTAATACTATTTTTGTTGAATACATTATTAGTAGAAGAATCTACTAATATTAAAATTTAGATGTTTCGTAATCAATCACGTATCACTAATATTATAAATATAAAAGTTAGTTTTGTCAATGTGGTGACTGACTAAGAATATAAGTGTCTCCACTCCATCCTTTCCCGCGAGTGCAGTAACTATTACCCATTGCATTACTGGTGGTAGGGCTGTGTACCAAGTAAAAGGACTCACTTGCTATCGGGCCCGAATGGGTGGGTACTACCGTTTCCTGTGTGACCGATCATGAAGCACATCAGTGTATTTTGGCTATAACAGAAGAGCCGTTTATTATTTCTTTTCATATCTGAGAAATGAAATGGTGCGGCTTGAAAATACTATCAGGGCTGATATAATTAATAAATTTCGTTTCGAGTCATTGTGATTGATCAACAGCCCGACGCGTGATTCCTGATTAGTCGAGATTTTAACGCGTGATTCAGGCGACGAATCACAATGAACCAAAACGAAAGTTCGTTTAAGGTTTCGTTTTTCATTCTAAGGGGGCTGTATAGTTGAGTCCATGAGCGATGTTTACCACTTACCCTGAGGTGGGCCATGGCTCGTCTGCCTTCATTAGCAATAAAAAAATAAAAATTGTTCATTTATTTGTTTATATGTTAATTACCTTTTGATGTAAGATTTGATGAGATTTTTGTATAGAGATAATTTTTGTGCCTAGCATTTTTTGTATACTGCGAGGGTGGCAAACAAGTATACGATCGCTATGGCAAGCAGTTACCGTAGCCTATAAAAGCTATCAATACCAGAGGCATCACTCACGTCGCCAACTCCAACGAAGATAAGGTTAGGCTTCCAGCGCTCTCACTTGTCATAGTAAACATGTCAATAGAAATACCTACCGTTGTTTCAAGTTGATTTTCTGAGGGAATATGGTACTTTTCTGGCCGAACCGGCTCGTCCATGCTGGGACAAACAAGGGTTGTGTTCTTAAGCTAACAGTTTGTACATTGCATTCACGTTACAATTATTTTTATTCCTTTCAATAACATGGCTTACGAACTTATCAATCCATACTCCCCTATGGAAAGTGTCCGTTGCTTGGATACTTAGGTACACGTACTTACGTATTTGCAGGCTTACTGGTAATTTTCTCTTCGTCAATCAATATAATATTGAACTTTATATAAGTAACTATTATTTATTTAACTGACTCTCTGGTGTAGCCGTAGTGTGAGCGCCTGCTGATCATGAGGCCTCGGGTTTGATCCCCGGGTCGGGCAATGTTATTGAGCTTTTTTGTAAAAAGAAAAATTCTTAGTAGCGGTCCGGAGTTTGGAAATGTGCCCGGTAGACGGTAATAGGCTCGCCCCATATTACGTGGGACTTAAACATAGCTGGCGAAGCGTGGGTGTATAATACACCTCTGCCTACCCCTTCAGGGAATACAGGCATGATGCTATGTTTTTGTTTTTTTATTTAAATAATGTACATGAACAGAGCAAGAGAAAAAAAAAACGCAACGCATAAAATAAATTTTGCTTCTAAATCATACATCGACATCATATTCGGAACACCTGCGTATTAATATTTAAAATGCTTTTCGTGTAATGCACGAACGATAAATATATTCCAAATAAAGTTAGTCAAACACGTTTCCACGTAGATTATAATATAGGTACTCTTTGTCAATCACACTTTATGAAAATGAAATTGAATAAAATGCCAGCCATTTCTCTGTTATATAAAACATGGCGGCTTATATGAGGATATAATGTTGTTTCGTTACCTTCAGCTTCCTAAAATAAAATACTTAATGTAGATGGTAGAGCCTTGCTTATCCCAGCATGAATGGACCGGGTTGATCGGGGAAGTACCACCCTTTTTTTTTGTTAAGGCGTGAACAAATTATCCTAACCGCACACCCCGTCGTTCGGGGCAACGAACAGGGTAGTGTGAGGCCTTTACCCACTAAAGAAACCCGCCGTGTGCCGTCTCTCCGCCTTTATTGGCGGGCCACTGGAACTATGTTACATTCCTTCGGTGGTTACATTCCTTCGGAAGTACCACCCTCGCACAGAAAATCGGCATTAAACGCAGCGCCGGAGGCCCAAATCCTCTATCTATCTACTACTAAGACTGCTAAGTTATCCTACTTAAATTTAAATTTGACAAATACTCATCAAAATTCTTAAGCGCACAGGCTAATTTGAATACGTTTGACATCAATTGATACGGCTGTGATAGGTATCCAATGTAATTTATTATTGCCCTGTAAACATGTTAGTTAATCAAGTTAACAGCTGAGTAAACAACTTGATAACATTGTCTTGAATACTCAATTAGCTGTAAGTGATATACTTACTGCATTGCACCAGTTATGCAGATAATCTGCTGTTAGTAATGTCACACTAACATTAGTGAAACGATTGTAATCAAGAGTACGACTTAAGTGTATCACATTAAATTTTACACTATATCTTGAATAAAATAAATCTGTGATAACAATGTATTTATTTTTTATGAAATTTTACATTTGTATATATTAAGCTATTTTACTAGAATTTTTTTTTCGTGAGAGTAATAAGAGAAATTTTCTAAGAGCAGGATTCGAATATTGTTCTTCTTTATCCGAGGGAATCCTTTAGGCTGACGTAGACCGAAGACCGAAAGCTAAATGTGGGTGGAGAATGGGACACATTCTTTGAATAGGTTCTTTGATAAATTGTCAAGATGTTACTTACAATTTCTAGTTTCTGGACTAAGTTTTATGTGGGTACAAGCTATTCCGAGCCGTAATATGGAAAGTTTTGGAACTTCGTATGGAGGCATCTCGTTGGTGGCCAGCCAGATGACGCCTTATTAAGCAGGCGATTACTCACAATATTAACTAGAACAAACCTTTTTGGTATAAAAAAAATTCGTTGTACAAGTTTAGCTTTTGTATTGTTAGTGTTGCAAATAAAATAAACAAGCTTATATGTATACACGCTCGCTCATTTCTAGTCTCCTAACTCCACCTTCCTTCAATACATGACCGATTTGGTCTAGGTAGGTGAGACTCGGTCTCCCGCTGTACCCACTGATTTCTACATTCGCATTTTATATCTTTTTAACCAGTCGCTCGTCCGGCATTCTTTCCACATGTCCGAACCATCAGAGCATTCCCTTTCGCATCTTTATACCAATACTCTCTTTACTTGGTCTCTCACATCGTTATTACGAATGCGGTCAGTCAGCCTCACTCCACAGATTTTTCGTAGACATCACATTTCAACCGCATTGATGTTACTCTCATACTCCTTTTTGCATACCCAACTCTCGCAGTTCCCCTCAGTTATAGTTTTGTGACAAGTAGACCGAAACAGCCATGGGGTAGCAAGTTATAAATATGCCTTACCTTCCTTTGATCATTCATGTAATGTTTGAGGAGAGCACCGACTGAATGTGTAAGCTACTTTCATTTGAATTTCAGTTCGTGAACAACTTTGGTTTGAATATTAGTTTACGGCAAATGTACCTACGCCTGGTTGAATATAGCTGGTTTTTGCTGACGTACAAAGTTTTACCAATTATAATTTAGGTTATATCTCTAGGTCTCGATGTAGCAGTTGGACAATATAGTACCTATAAACGAAATAAAAGTATTCGGAACGTCGGGATAGCATAAAGATCAAGTAAACGCGATAGATTCCGTAAACGTAGTTTTATTTCAAAATATATATACATGTTTTGAAGTCAAATCAAGGGTTATAAAAAAAGTTGTATCAAAATCTATCCAGTAGTTTTTGCGAGATGCCCGAACAAACAAACAGATGAACAGGTACATAGACAAAAGTTCTACAATTGTTTTTTTTTGTGTTCAGATATAATAGCCTAAATAAAGTACAAGTTATTTGTGAATAAGGAAAAAGAGACTTTTTGCACTAGCGGGAATCGAACCCGCGTCTTTTCCAATCCGGGGAAGTGCTCTAAGCCACCGAGCTATAGTACAGATCTTTCGATCATCCCAATCTCCTTATCACATTTGTGTTTACGACCAAATCAATTCCAAAGTCTCTTTATCCTTATTCACAAATAAATTGTACTTTAAAAAGTGGCGGAGCATGTCAAATGCTAAAAAATATAGATCAAAAAAGCCTAAATAAATTCATTTTTTATCAAATATCGTAAGCTATGTAATACATAGCTCTATTATAGCTTAATAGTAAGATAGATGATGGTTAGTAATAATGATTTGTATTTGAAAGCGGCACAAGGCGCATAAATTGTAAACAGTACAAACATAATTTCAAAAAATCTCGAAAAGTCAGAGGTGTGTGCTGTTCCAGACCTCGGGACCTTGGACTCGGGATCAAACTCGATACCAGTCTTTGCATTCTTTGGTTCTACCGCTAGGCTATCGCAGCGTCTGCATTATTATGTGTAACTAATCATCTTAAATCAAATTATATATATTAAATATTACAACGACATCTCAACTTGTCATATACAGGCATTCACTTAATTACGCCGCGTGATACATGGTGTGGTTTTATTAAGCAACATTTCGTGACATATGTCGTGAAGTGCTACCATATTATGACTGTAACCGTTAAAGGACTACAACCCAACTGTCACTTAATATATACCGTGGACTTAACCTCCTTAGTAAAGAATATTTGAAAGCTAGGTTTATCTGGCGTCGTTAGCGTGGATTCCAGAATTTGGTCATACATTATTAATATGGCACGAGATTACAATGCCAAAAAATGCTACCCCAAAGAAACCGTCTATTATTTCAGTATAAAAGTATCTTATATATATGTTACTGCAAAATACTAAACAATGCAAGCATAGTTTCAAAAAATCTCGAAAAGTCAAAAAATCAAGTGTTCGAGGTCTGGACCTTGGTCTCGGGATCGAACTCGAATTAACTGCCTCGGTGGTGTAGCGGTAGTGTATGCGACTGCTAATCATGAGGTCTCGGGTTCGATCCCCGGGTCAGGAAAAATATTACTGAGCTTTTTCCTAAAAAGAAAAATTCTCATTAGCAACCCGGAGTTTGGAAATGTGCCCGGTAGATGTCAATAGGCTCGCCCCCTATTACGTGGGACTTAAACATAGCTGGCGAGTCGTGGGTGTGTAATACACCTCTGCCTACTCCTTCGGGGAATACAGGCGTGGTGCTATGTTACTGTAAAAGCCCGAATATGGTAAATCCTAAGATTTTCCAGTAAAACTTTGTGTTTGGTAATGGCCTGTTGAGTACCTGACTGACGACTGGCGATATTAGAGCTGGCATGGAGAGTACCAAAGTTACAGTTCTCGTTTTAATCGACTTCTCTAGTGCTTTTGATTCCGTCAGTCACGATATTCTGCTTCCTTTCCCACTTTAAGATCTCACCCATTGCCCTGGATTGGTTCACTTCGTATCTTCAGGAGCGTCAGCAGTTGGTTCGCCTCAATGAGACCATGTATCGTTGGCGTGTTCTCGATGCTGGCGTACCTCAAGGCGGTATTCTTTCTCCTTTGCTATTTTCTGTTTATAAATGCTCTTTCCGAAAACCTTCAGTGTGCGTATCATCTATATGCTGATGACCTACAATTGTACTCAAGCAAGTATTGACAATGCCTCTTCAGCTGTCCTTAGGCTAAATAGCGACCTGGAATACATCTCTGATTGGCCTGCCAGATTTGGATTAGTAGTAAACCCCAGTAAGAGTCAGGCAATTGTTATAGGTAGCCAGCGTATGTTAAGTAGACTTGATCTACAATGTCTTTTAGTCCATAGCACAAGCTTTGAGCTTAGTTTGAGACGAGAAGGCGTTGTGTGAAATGTCTGTGAATATTTATTTATTTTTACATTATTTTAAGATATTTGAGAAAAAATACTGTTATAGGCTATGTAGGCGTGTCTAAACCCAAAACATTTCTTTTTAGATTTTTCGTCTGTTTGTCTGTTTATTTATTTTTTTGTTCGAGCATCACGCAAAAACTACTAAACAGATTTTGATGCAACTTTTTTTATTTGAAAGGCCTTGATTAGACTTAAAACTGGTATACATTTTATCTCGCTACTTTATCGGCAACCTGAGATATAATCGAAAAACCAGTGTATAATATTTTCCTTCACTGAGAAAAACTTATCGGTGAATGAAAACACCTTATGGAAATGCATGACAAATTTCCTCAGCTTATTAAGTATGCCAACCTGCACTGCGCCAGCTCGAGACTAATAGACTACGTCATAAATACCTATCACTGAGAGGAGACCGGTGCCCAAAAGTGGGACACAAAACTGTCATTTTCTGGGTTTCCGACTATATATGTATGCGAAATTCATAATGATTGTTTGCATAGTTAAGGTGTGCAAGAGACAGAAACATACAAATACGCTTTCGAATTTATGATATTAATAAGAAATTCCGTAGCCTGTGATGCTAATCTATGACACTACTTAATAGTTTGTTGTAAAATTTATATCTTCTTTTCTGATGTTACATTTTTATTTAAAACTAGTCTTTGCCCGCGGCTTCGCCGCAGCCAAAAGCTAGTTTTTGGGTTATATCTCAGGTTCCCGATATAGTAGCGAGATAAAATATATACCAGTTTCTAATCAAGAACTATCAAATAAAAAAAGTTACATTAAAATTCGTTCAGTAGTTTTTGCGTGATGCGCGAACAAACAAAAAGACAAACAGATAAACAGACAAACAGACAAGAATGTAAAACAAATAGTTTTGTGTTTAGACACGCCTATATAGCCTATTACAGTAATTTTTTCTCAAATATCTTAAATGTACAGACATAGCTCTGTTACAGCTTTATAAAAGTATAGATAACAATCCGTGTAGCACGCGGGACTTTACTAAGATACAATTTTACGGACACAAAGTACACCTAGACTCAGAACAACCATTTGTGGATCACACAAAGAGCTGTTCTGTATGGGAATCGAACACCACGAAATCGAAACCACTCCGCCATCTGTGCCGTCACCACGTTACCAATAAAATATTAAATAAGAAACTTATATCTCAAAAACAATATCTTGTCAAAAAGTTTCATACCGTTATTGTTGAAGGAAAAGTGTTCCAGTAAAGTTCACGGCAGCTTGTCATATAAACTTCCATTTTAAATTGATTTCAAACCAAATTTTCTATTGTTGCAAGATTAATAATTCATTGACAGTCGCCATGTTTGATTCCGTGGTTGTTGTTGTGAAACGAAGTTATTGTATTTCAAACGGCCACAGAATAATAATCTTTACAGTCTCTTTTTCTTCAAATATTTACGGGGAAGGATATTAATTGAGAGAGAAAGATTTTTATATACGGAAAGAAGAACGGAAACCAAACTTACGGTCTGTCCGATAGTAGATAATGATGGTCACAATTAGCTTTTTCTGCTTTCAAAAATATTTGCTTACTTTAAGTAATACCCACGATATGTGCTTATAAGAATCGTTGTTTGTTTAAATAAGTTTATATTAAAATAACCTTTTTAGGTATATAGTAGCGGGATAAAATCTATACCAGTTATTTAGTCCAATCAAGAGCTATACAAAAAAAAAAAGTTGCATAAATCCGTTGAGTAGTCTTTGCGAACAAACAGTCAAACAGTCAAAAATCCAAAAAAAAAGAACCGTTTTGTTTTCAGACACGCCTTTTTGTTAAGTTAGGAAAAAGTGTTCCTAACCGCACACCCCGTCGTTCGAGGCAACGAACAGGGTAGTGTGGGGCCCTCACCCACTAAAGAAACCCGTCGTGTGCCGTCTCTCCGCCTTTATTGACGGGCCACCGGAACCATATTACATTCCTTCAGTGGTTGTTCAGACACGCCTATATAGCCTAATAGATACAGATATTTTTGTCAAATATCTTAAATGTACAAACACAACTCTGTTACAGCTTTGTAATAGTTAGAACGAAGATATCGTTTTTTTTTTCTTTAAATAAGGGCCAAGTGTCCATGAAATAAAACTTAGAGAAGCGAATTAAAATTTATCAGTTTTTTTCGTGATGTGCGCCCAACGCCAGACTTTTATCTTTTTTTAGGGTTCCGTACCCGAAGGGTCAAAACAGGACCCTATTACTAAGACTTCGCTGTCTGTCTGTCCGTCCGTCTGTCACCAGGTTGTATCTCAAGAACGGCGATATTGCGCACGCTTACCCACTGCGCACAGTTACCTCGAATGACTCTAATGGTAACATAATTCCTTACATTTAAAACTGTTTCGTTATGCGTATCTAAGTTGAAAACCACGAAATGAGTCAAATATTACTTGTAAAATTTGGTAACAGCCAAACACCATGGTTACAGAGAGTTACAATAGTGTAATGTTGTTTACCTAGTCAATGATACAGAACCCTTCGTGCGCGAGTCCGGCTCGCACTTGACCGGTTTTTTTATATTATAGATAATATAGGTATAATAACAAATGTTAAAAATTAAAAAAAAAGTGCAACATTTTGATCTGTATTTTAGCACTTGACATGCTCAGTAACTTTAAAGTACAAATTATTTGTGAATGTAGAAAAAGAGAAGCTTAGTGCGAGTGGGATTCGAACCTGCGTCCCTTCCAATCCGGGGAAGTATTCTAATCTCTCTGAATGCTCAGTGTAAATATAATAATTTTGCTCCAAATACAAGTAGCACTTAGTACCTATATAAATTGCTATATCTAAATACTCGTATTTACTAAAAAAACAAGCTTACAAAGCACTTAATGAAATTAAAAGTAACTTGGTTGTATATTTTGCTACGAGCTAGGACATTAAATTTGAATTCAACATTTTATTTAAAAGGCAAGGCCCTTATTTATATTCTGAATTAGTACTTTAAATCCATCCACATTCCACGCATAATAATGCGTCACGAAAAACGAGGTAGGTCTATTTGTTCAGTAAATTGGCCTACTACGAGCTTCAATACTGTAGTGAACAACCATGAAATGTTGCTTGAGCTTCAAGTATTGGAGCTCTTTTACAGTAGATTTACACATTCGTGGCAGCCAAGATTCGTCATTGTCTTAATAGTGGTAGAGCTTGTCGCATGAATGGTCCGACTCGATAAGCAATTACCATCCTCTACATTGAAGATATTTGAGACAAAAATACTGTATTAAGTAGGCTATGTCTCTGAATCGAAAACATTTTTTTAAGAAATTCTTCTGTTTGTTTATTTGTACATCACGAAAAATCTACTGAACAGGTGTTTTTTTTTTAAGATTTCCGTTTGATAGTTCTTGATTTGACTTAAAAACTGGTATACGTTTTATACTGCTACTAAATCGAGAACCTGAGATGTAATCTAAAAACTCGCTATTGTGTGCGGCGGAGCCTAACCTAATAATTTATTGAAAACCTATATTGTGTAAGTAAGTATGTAGTCAGTGATATTTTTAATATTTGAATGTGTTTCTTCTTTTACAAATCAATGAAACGAAAAAGTGACACTAATATGAGACAAAAATAATACTATACATCTATAGGATTTTAGCTTCGAGGATGAGATGGAATAAAGATATAAAGTGCCCTTTTTTCTGATGGTTAACTTTTACCTCGTGTGAATACACACACGATTGTTATCATTTCCCACTAAGCCGCTAAAAGTAGAGGGTAGTTGGTGCGATCCATACTTAAAAAATATGTGAGGTGGGTATAAAGTTTCATCCATCATCCATCAGCCTTTCGACGTCCACTGCTGGACATAGGTCTTCCCAAATTGGGGGTGCAGTGCCGTAATCGCCACGCTTAGCAGGAGGGTTGGCGATCGCAGTGGATATTGTTAATAGTCGAGGTAGTGTTGCTGCCCACTACCCCCGGTATTCCGTCAGTCGGTTCTTACGACTCCCATGGGTGGAGATGGGTAAAAAATTTACTAAACTTAAATTAGGCGTGTTTTTTTTATTCATAATGTAGGTTTAGTAATATAAACAGCAAATTTTAAAAAATAATACTTGTTTACTTACTTGTCATCACGCCATTTCCCTTGCGGGGTAGGCAGAGAGAACAGAGTGCCAAAAGGCTCTATTCTTGCATACATCTCTTGCTTCCTCAACATTCATAACTCTCTTCATACACGCTCGCCGGTTTCGGAGACTCCTGACTCCACCTTCCTTCAATACATGACCAATTTGGTCTAGGTAGGTAAGTCTCAGTCTCCCCCTGTACCTACATCCTTCCACTTTCGCATTGTATATCTTCTTAGCCAGTCGCTCGTCCGGCATTTTTTCCACATGTCCGAACCATCGGAGCATTCCCTTTCGCATCTTTACACCAATACTCTCTTTCATACCTACACGCTCTCTTACGTCATTGTTACGAATGCGGTCAGTCAGCCTCACTCCACAGATTCTCCGCAGAGATCGCATTTCGACCGCATTGATTTTACTCTCATGCTCCTTTTTACATTCCCAACTCTCGCTTCCATATAATAACGTTGGGACAAGCACTGCGTTGTGTATTGCGACACGTGCCTTCTGGCTGAGGTGGTGGCTGCCGAGAAGTTGTCCCAATGTTCACTCTATTTCCCGCATTCACTCTTCTTTCTACATCAGTGGTGAACCTTCCATCCCGACTGAATCCACATCCAAGATATACAAATTCATCCACTTGTTCTAGCACACCATTTCCTATTGCTAATATAACATCTGTTCTGGCTTCTTCTCTTTCAAAAACCATTACTTTGGTTTTGCTCACATTCACACGTAGGCCCCTTTTCTTACAATCTTCTGCCATTACGTCGACTAGGGTTTGCAGGTCAGTCGCAGACTGCGCTAATAGGACCAAAAATAATGTATTATATTATATACCTATATTAGTGTAATGGTACCCCCAAAGAAACTGCACAAATGGCTGAATGGTTTGATATACCGACCTTCCGTGTCGAGTATTTTGGGATCGATTTTCACACAGAACAAATTCTTGTGCGATCGACTAATGGCTATCTAGTCTGGGTGTACTTTATATTCTTCAATTGTATGTTAGTAAAATCCTTCGCGAGTTTACCCTAGTGCAGGATGTCATCTTTTAAAAAAAGAGTTTAATTAAATCAGATTAAAATACAAATTATTTGTGAATAAGGAAAAAGAGATTTTTTGTACTAGCGGGAATCGAACCCGCGTCTTTTCCAATCCGGGGAAGTGCTCTAAGCCACTGAGCTATAGTACAGATCTTTCGATCATCCCAATCTCCTTATTTTTCCTCATTCACAAATAATTTGTACTTTAAAAAGTGGCGGAGCATGTCAAATGCTAAAAAATATAGATCAAAAAAAGATTAAAATATTTTGAACTGTGAAAAACTTAGATACTTACCTATATGCTTTATTTACGACATAATGTGCAAACAAAATTAAAAATACAATAAAATGATTTAATAATACTACTAACTACCAACAATTTAAAGAAATAATTGTATTGCGATATTATGGCTTTGAGAGTCACATCCCTAGCAAAGAAATAAATAAGCTGAAATATGACTCAAACTACGAAATTTAAAGTTCATATTCCCGTGAAAAGTCCTCTTTAATCCGATTATGTTTGATGAAATCGACGAAATCCGATTTTCCAGTCAGTTTCGCTCATCGTACTCACAGTAATATTACATTGGATTTAAATAAATATCTTCATGAATGATACCTAGTTATGGTAAAGTCGTTCTGCCATATTATAAAATCTTATTAAGATTTTCTTACATTAGTTAAGCCAATGTATGCTTATTTTACCACATAGAGATCGGAAACTATATATAAGAATACTGGGGTGACGACTAAGAATACAAATCGTACTAATTTTATAAATGCGAATGTTTCTTAAGATAAATTAGTGTTTTTTCTGCAATCACAATTTAGCTGAAATTCAGTATCCAATAGATAAAACAGATGGTTAATATAATATTATTATACTTATTTAGATATTTTTATATATATTTTTAGCATTTGACATGCTTAGCACTATGCATTAAACACAAAGTGAAAAATGTGAAATCGAAAGATTAGCAGTCAGGAGCAATTGTCAGGATGGCTGAATTGGTAAAGCATCTGGACAGTATCCAGGAGATGCAGGTTCAAATCCTGCTCCTGACTGTTATTTTCGATTTCACATTTTTCATTATTATACTTTTTAACTTGAAAAAATTATTCTCTTTCCCGTAGTAATATTTTAAATTACCACCTGGAGCCCCACCTCACGGGACTGTTCAACGCGTGCCTAGCGTCCGGACGGTTGGAAGGAGACTCCTGCCAAAGCCGGGACGAGCGCCGGATTCGGTCGGGGCCTTTAGGCCCATCGTGCTGCTGAACGAAGCGGGTAAGCTACTTGAGAGAATCCTCGCTGCCCGTATCGTCCAGCACCTACGTGACATCGGACCCGACTTGTCGCACGCCCAATTCGATCTAGCTGAGGCTGCGGGTGGTTGGACCGGGGAACGTCCAACAACAAAGCTTCCCGCAAAGATGCGACGCTCCTTGTGCGGATTTGTTGCTCAGCAGACAGTACCCGAAAGGGTAAGCCACCGGTGGACCACTGAAGTAATGTAACATAGTTCCAGTGGCCCGCCAATACTATAATGACGGGCCTCGTGGCGTAGTCGGTAGTATAACTGACTTCCGTGCACGAAGTCGTGGGTTCGATTCCCACTCAGGACAAATTTTTGTGTGATGAACACAGATATTTATGCTGCGTCTGGGTGTTTGCTATCTATTATATTATCTATGTATTTACTGGTACCCCATAGCGCAAGCATTAAGCTTAGTTTGGGACCAGGAGGACGTTGTGTAAAAATGTTCGTGAATATTTATTTAATGGAGGCGGAGAGACACCACACGGCGGGTTTATTTAATGGTGAGAGTCCCACACTACCCTGTTCGTTGCCCCAAACGACGGGGTGTGCGGTTAGGTAATGTTTTTCCCAAAAACTTGACCCATGGCTTAAGATTTAATTATAGCCACGCATACTGATGCTGAGCAAATTATCAATGATGAAATCCAACTATAACTATTTATGAAAATATTTTTCTCTTAATTTAATGAAATACTTCACTAGCATAACTAGCATTTAAAAAAAAATAAAATAAAAATTAAGTAATATAAAAATATTTTTTAATACTTACGCGAATAATAACAATTAAATAAAACTTTTCGTAATGTATTCGAAAAGTCGCGCATCGTGATACAAAAAAAAACAAGAAGACGCATAAAAGTTTTATTTAATAGATCTTTCTATACCACAGAAGGCATTTCAACACATAAGTTTCGTTCGTAAATCGTTTTCAAATGCTCTTTCAGTTAAACGTCTAGCAGTCAATCGTAACTACCGAATTTTATATCACTGTCATCTTGCCTCAAGCGCTATAAACGTATTAATTCTCTTCTTCCTCGCTTCTAAACACTCTTATTTTGTCACAGACTAAAGAGTTTTCCGCTACTTGCAAACTGCGATCAATATGTTGAAAATTAAGTTAGAATTATTTAACGCCAGATGTAGGCGTGCCAAGGGTAAATAAGGCCAGGCAAGCGTGATGCTCATGTAATTAATATTTCGTTACGTGCCGATATAAAATTCTAGCCCACATTGAAATACTTTTGAATAAGGTTGTCAAACATCTCATAATAAAATTATATAAAAGGAAATATTTGTTTGTTTAAAAGCAATGTACTCCAAAACTACTAAAACGATTTTATTTAGAAAGTGGAAATGAGAAGTTTACTGCGAGCGGGATTCGAACCTGCGACCCTTTCAATCCGGAAAAGTACTCTAGACCGCTAAGTCATCGCGGTAACCGACGGCGATTCCCAATTTATTAATTAATATTGTAATAATGCATGTAAATGCGTCCGATAGATGGCATAGGACGTAAAAGACATCTTAAACAAATGCGAGGTGGAGATTCTTTTTTTTTCCACTTTTACAAATAATTTATTCTTTAAAGTGGTGTGTTTCTTTGTTACTCTGTCACAACAAAGCTACTTAACTATAACTATCATTCAAACCGTACGTATGTGTTGTCATACATGACAATACAGCTTGCGTTTTAAATGTTTATGCATTGGAAAATGTGTTAAACCGTTAATATAAACATCTGTGTCAGTTCGCAGATCCTTGCGACTGGTTTTATATGGAAATAATATTATCCCATTGGATTGCAAAGGACATATGGCGGTCGTTTAGAAGAATATATGTTTTTTCCGTATCCAGAAGGGATAGAAAGCTGACCCAAACACACGTGAAAATAATATGGCCTAGCAAGAAGATTATTATGAGGAAAACATCGCATATAAAACCACTATGTCTGGAATCATTGGCTGTGCAGCCATTTCATCTTAGTAAAGGACTCATTCAATCGGTAATAATAGAAAAGGCTCATAATTAACCCATTCCTGTTACCTGCTTTTAAGATGGGTTCTAATGACGTAAAACCTTATGATTAAAATATACTTTCAAAAATTAATTAAATTCCTAATTATTTCTTACTAGCTGCTTGCTACCCGCAACTTCGTCTACGTGGAATTTAGTTATTTTATTTTTTAATGCACAATCTTAATTATTTATCCAAAATAAATTTGTGATCCCCGTCTCGTGAGCCCAGAGCCGTAAGGTCCATCCAAATCGGTCCAGCGATTCAGGAGGCTAGCTGTGGATGTGTATTCCGCGTATATACTTTTCTGTTTGAATCGGTATTCACAATTTCATGGGTATTTTTGATTTGCGCGGAATCCTAATTATTTCTCTAATATAAAAGTAGCCTAAGTTACAAGTTGTTATTTAGACGGCACGGCACACCCCGCTCCCGCCGACCGCTGCCAACCGGGACAAAACGTACGGCCCGCCAACCGCTGTGCCTCCGACTTTTAAATCTCTGATTATCTTCTAAGACATTCATTTTAATGAGATCTACAACGTATGTAATGTATTTAATTGGATAAGAATGAATACAGTCATTCTGGGTAACTTTGACAGATTACAGCGATATTTTTCACAGTATTTTAAATGTTTTAACATTTAAATTACAATATTATACTTTGTTAGTGTTCTCAGAATCTGTTTTATCCATAGACAACAGTGAAATACTATAATATCCATTAATTATAGAGAAAAATCTATTTTTGTAGTATGTCAAAGTTACCACCCACAGAAGTGTAACTTTGACACACATTAGATCCGTCACATAAATGAGGTAATATTTGATTATTAAATTACTTTGGGTAACATTGGTTTATATTATTTCCAAATTAGGGATGTGGCTGTGGCGATGCAAACATAAATTTGTAGTAGTATCATATATATTTGTAAAAAAGGTGTGTAAAAAATCAAAATTTTGCAGTTACAAGTATATATTGTTTCAATTCGCATCAAAACCTCGTTTAAATCCTAAAAATGAACAATCCGTTAAGCATATTAAAATGAAGACAAACTAAAATAATTAAAACGAACAAAAAAATATGTAAACACTTTGGTTTGAAGTATCTATTCGCCCTACTACATATCGACGGTAAAAAGCAATCCTGCTGTAACCAGCAAAATGCAAAATGTTCACCAGAGCCAAAAAACTTTTGGAATATAATAAAAAAACATATCTCCGAAACTATTACACCTATAAAAATGTTATTTTTAGAACTAATATGTATTTTTGGGTTTTTTATCAAGTCGAACACCAAAAACTTACTAGAAGTTAGCTTTAGTCTATGTTCGTGTGGGTTACAGCAACAACACTATTTTTTCTGTTACGCAAAAATGCTGTAAATGAAGCAGATAAATGTATGGGCCACTCTAAACCAAGTGTTTTACTTTAAAGCAAAATTGCTGTAATTACAAATTACGCATATTCATTTGTGTCAATTTAGACATAAATGAAATAAACCTATCTAACCAGGAGCACTTAATTGTCTTTACTGTAAGCAGTTATGAAAAGATTGTGAAATTAAAACGATGTTAGTAAGGAATGACATTTATTTGATGCCATTTCAAAATATTTAGGAACACAATATTACTTCTAAATCACAAAATTTTAATTGTGAAATCAAAAGTAGATTATTATCTTTCTTACACTTAAGCAACAATAGTAAGTATACCCCGGATGCTAAAGCACAGGATTTACTCTGAGATCAAATAATAATTAAAAAATTAAAAAACACGACTGCCGTGTGCATGAGAGTGAACTAAAAAGTTACAAATCTTCTTCTCTTCTTTTCTTCTTACCTTCTCCTTCTTCAAAGTCAAAGTAAAATCTGCTTACTCAAAATTAGAATACAATATTGTCTCTTTGACGTTTTTCTGCTAAAACTACAACTATTTCACTGCCTGTATAGCCGAGAAGAAAAAATGGTAAGAAACCTAACGGCACAGGGCCCTACGTATTTTATGCTTCTTTTTATCTTTCTTTTTTATTCAATCTGATTTTCCTCATCATCTTTTTCTTCGTCTTCTTCATCTGAGTCCACTAAAGCATCCTTAACTTTATTGTTTACTTTCAAATGCTCGTATTCTGCAGCAAACCTTGCAGGAATAATTTTCTTTTCGACTAGACTTTTCAAATCTTTATATTTTTTGGAAGATATGCCTAATTCTACTGGATATAATTTATCTTTTACTTACTTATCATCACGCCATTTCCCTTGCGGGGTAGGCAGAGAGAACAGAGTGCCAAGAGGCTCTATTCTTACATACATCTCTCGCTTCCTCAACAGTCATAACTCTCTTCATACACGCTGGCCGGTTTCGGAGACTCCTGACTCCACCTTCCTTCAATACATGACCGATTTGGTCTAAGTAGGTGAGTCTCGGTCTCCCCCTGTACCTACATCCTTCCACTTTCGCATTGTATATCTTCTTAACCAGTCGCTCGTCCGGCATTCTTTCCACATGTCCGAACCATCGGAGCATTCCCTTTCGCATCTTTACACCAATACTCTCTTTCATACCTACTCGCTCTCTTACGTCGTTGTTACGAATGCGGTTAGTCAGCCTCACTCCACAGATTCTCCGCAGAGATCGCATTTCGACCGCATTAATTTCACTCTCATGCTCCTTTTTGCATACCCAACTCTTGCTTCCATATAATAACGTTGGGACAAGCACTGCGATGTGTATTGCAACACGTGCCCTCTGGCTGAGGTAATGACTGCCGAGAAGTTGTCCCAATGCTCCATTCTCTCTATTTCCCGCATTCACTCTTCTCTCTATATCAGTGGTGCACCTTCCACCCCGACTGAATCCACATCCAAGATATACAAATTCATCCACTTGTCCTAGCACACCATTTCCTATTGCTACTCTAACATCTGTTCTGGCTTCTTCTCTTTCAAAAACCATTATTCTCGTCTTGCTCACATTCACACGTAGGCCCCTTTTCTTACGATCTTCTGCCATTACGTCGACTAGGGTTTGCAGGTCAGTCGCAGAATGGGCTAATAGGACCACATCGTCTGCATATAGCAAAGAGTTAACCACTGAGTCGCCTATCTGAAATCCCACATTCATTGCATTCAACCTTTGTAGACATTTATCCAGATATATGATAAACAGTCTGGCTGATAGAACGCAACCCTGTTTAACGCTGATATTGACATCAAACCAGGGTGATATTCCATCATCCAGCCGTACACAAGCTCTGTAGTCCATGTAGTTGGACTGCACAGCTTGCAACAGTCTACCGTTAATACCATACTCCGGCAAAATGTCCCAAAGTTCCTTTCGTACAACCGTGTCAAATGCTTTCTCCAAATCCACAAAACTGCAGAAAACCCTCTGGCCTACAGCCAGATGCTTCTCCACAATGTTGCTCAGAGAAAACAATTGATGCATGCATCCCCTTCCACACCTAAAACCTCCTTGTGCCTCACACAAAAATTCATCAGACACCATCCTCATTCTCCTTTCAATAATCTTACCATACACTTTAGCTGCCAAACTGGTCAAACATATGGCTCTGTAGTTTGCACAGTCATAACGTGAACCCTTGTTTTTAAACAAGGGCACGATGACTGCGCTTGCTGGAAACCATTGCTGGGAACCATTCCTGAGCTCCAACCTAAATTGAGAAGCATCAGGAAGAATTCCCAGACACATGAGCCTCCAAGCTTGATCATCTCAGCAGACACCATATCAATACCCGCTGCCTTACCATTTTTCAAACTTCTAATCGTCCATTCAACTTCATCCATACTAATGTCATCAGAGGATGCCGGTATCGAATGCTGATCTGTTAGACCACATGTGGCACCGGCATCACCCTGAACATCCACATACATATCTCCAAAATATTCACTCCATCTGCTTAACACATCTTGTGTTTGCGTAAGAATGTCTCCACCTTTAGACCTTATTTTATTCATTCTGAAAGCTGACCAATCACTCCGAGATTTCTTCACCTCCCTCCAGAAAAGTTTGGTGTTGCTCTCGAAGTTTTTGGTCAGCCTTTCTTCTGCAATCATATTTGTTCTATCACGCTTCTCTTTCGCTAAGGCCAGAATTTTACTTCAGAGGCGACTGTCTACCAGAATTAAATCTATCATACTTCTCTGTTCATTCCTTCTCCAAGTATACATATGGATGTCCTTATGTTGCAAAAATGTGTTTGACACAAGGTTTCTCTCCATACATACATCCGCAATGAGCTTACCTGCATCGTTCACTCTCTTATCACCAAATGAACCAAGCATTTTTCTTTTAATCTAGTCATATTTTTTATAGAAAGCAAAGAAATGTCTATGACTTGAGCATCAGTTAACATCGAGTTTTTAATTAAACACAAAGTGAAAAATGTGAAATCGAAAATAACAGTCAGGAGGAGTCCTGCTCCTGACTGTTATTTTCGATTTCACATTTTTCACTTTGTGTTTAATGTATAGTGCTAAGCATGTCAAATGCTAAAAATATATATAAAAATATCTAAATATTTAAAGGGTTTGCGTCATTATTAGGTAAAATCTTAATTGTAAAATTAAGTTTACCTGGTCGGTATAATGTATGAAAATACTTCCGACAGATGGCGCAGGCGTCACCCAAAGACGTTAAGTGTGATGTGTTATCGAAATTAGCAGTCAGGAGCAATTGTCAGGATAGCTGAATTGGTAAAGCATCTGGACGGTATCCAGAAGATGCAGGTTCATATCCTGCTCCTGACTGTTATTTTCGATTTCACATTTTTCACTTTGTGTTTAATGTATAGTGCTAAGCATATCAAATGCTAAAAATATATATAAAAATATCTAAATATCGAGTCTTTAATATAAATTACGTTAGGTTTCAGGTTCTTAAAGATGGCAATATTTAATTTTGCAATGTATATTTTTTGATTTTTTTTTGTTTGGTAGCGAAACACGGTTAAAGAAAACGTCACACGTTCCCGAATGTCGCAGAGTAACTGAGCGACGCGGTAAGCCGCGGTCGAATAGGCGCGAGCGCGTGTTCTAATGGCGGTAAATGCGCATCATCAACAGACAACTACCGTATTGAAAAGGGCATAAAGAACAAAATTCAAATTACTTATTGTTCTTAAATTGGCATAACTAGTCATTGTCTATAATACCATATTCGTTTAAAATGTGTAAACAACGCCGATCAACAGTTTATTATCTAATGAATGTAGTAAACACGGTAGGTTACCTAAATGTTTTAAGCAATTATGCTGTAACCCGCATTACTCAACATTCAATAGTGCTGAACTACAAAGGTCACATTAATTTAAAAAAGGGAAATTGCTGTAAATGGCAAATAATAGAAAAATGCTGTTTTTTATGCTATTTACAGCAAGTATTCAGTTGTCTATTTGAAAAAATAGGATTAATTCCAATGCTGTACAAAAATTTCTAGAGGTCAGAGAGCCACGGTAATAGGAGTAATAGGACCATTCAACGCAGATCTTTTTTCTGATTCTAAATTTGAAATATTTTTTTTTTATGAAAAAAAAATGAAATGGTGCGGTTTACATCAGGATTGCTTTTTACCGTCGATATAGAGTAAATTGTTGATCGTGTTGATCTTTATAGTAAGTTTATGGAGTGCCATACAATCACAAAATTATTCACTGTTCCATACACTCAAATTCGCGCGGAAAAAGTTTTGACGTTCACTCTGTTTGATAACTTCGCTTTTATCTTAAGGTGTGTTTACGGAACTTGTTTAAAAAATAAAATCTAAAGCAAGCATTAACAAAAAATATTGATTTCATCGGGAAAAACCACCGAGGTAGTTAATTTGATCTATCTCGCGGTTAAGCCGGCGTTTGCGATTTAAGCTCACAAATATATGTTTGTTACGACATCACATTACAAATTTATGAATTTTTTTTAAATCCCTCTATCTATTTCTGAAAACATTAAAAATCTTTGAATTTTTCTTAAATCACTATCTATTTCTGAAAACTAAATTAAAATCCGTTGAATAGTTTAAAATATCTAATCGAACAGACAGCGGAAGGACTTTATTTTATACTATGTAAAGATGTTTCCTTTTAGATGTGAAAACATTTAATGTGGAGGGAGGGTAAAATCGGCTGTTGGCGTGGCGATGCTGCCACGCCAGTTTATTTAATTGTTATTAACGCCATCTGTTGACAAAAGCGTATAACTAGGAAGCATAACGACAATCAATAAACCAATAATAAATGTTATTAAGGCAAAAGTTATCAAACGAAAAACGTTTTATCAGATCCCGTTCTGTAGTGTTTGCGTGATGTCCGAACAAACAAAGAGATGAACAGACAAAAATATATAAAATTCTTTTGTGTTCAGAAACGCCTGTTTTCTAAATCTAATTTAAAACTATATTTCCCTTATAGTTTACTAACCTTTGCCCGCGGCTCCGCTGCAGACAAAAGCTAGTTTTTAGTTTATATCTCAGGTGCCCGATATAGTAGTAGTGGGATATAATGTACACCAGTTTTTAAGGCTAGACAAACAGACAAAACGAAGCTAGTAGCTAAAAAATAATTAGGAATAATTTTCATGTACCTACTTAGTTACTTATTATTCGTTGAAAGATTATCCTAATATATCGTCGCGTTTCTAATTAACTCACAGTTATGCGGCTCAACTTCATTTATAAACAAAATTTCTTGGCTCAGCTGAATTTCTGTCAGATTCATGAAACACGAATTTAAACACGGAAGATGAATGGTTGTGAGTAAACACGTTGAAACGTGTCACGCCAAAAGATCCGACATATTTTACCGTGCTATTTCATATTGTCTAATACGAAGCGTGATTTATAGCTGGTATATATTTGTGGAATGAGGTAAGGCGTTTCAGAGAATCTAGAGACGTCCTCGCTACTTAAGCGAGCAAGCCTTTTTGAAGTAAATACTTCTTTACTAACGCTTGGCTTGGGGAGTAAGTTAGTGAATGCGTTTCGTAAGCGTTACGAAAAGTGATGATCGGGCGAGGCGAACGGAAAGTTGAGAGGGAGATATAAGTTAGTGAAGATAGAAAGAGAGAGAGTTTCGTTTCGTATATTAAGTGCTGTAGGAACAAGAGAGAGGTGCGAGCACACATTTTCTTTCTCTTTCCTCATAATTAATAGCTGATATTAACATTATTAATAATATAATATATATTTTTTGTTTTAATAGATAGGTATTAACATTATTAATAATATACGAGTATATATTTATTGTTAAGTTTTACTTCAGTCGTGTGGTGTAAAGCACACTCGTTTTTCTTTGTTATGGCGAAAAAAATGTACTTAACCGCATACCCCGTCGTTTGGGGCACTGAATAGAGTAGTGTGTGGGCCCTCACCCACTAAATAAATCCGCTGTGAGCTGTCTCTCCGCCTGTAGTGGCGGAACACTGAAACTGTGTGACATTACTTCAGTGGTCTTACATCCAAAACCTGGCTTTTTGCTTTTTTAATGCATATAGTGGCACACAAGCCATGGTCTACGTGTGTGATGGTATGTGACAACTGACTCTCATCGACTTAGCAATACAAACAGCTGCTCTCCTTTTTATTCCTTGTATGGAAAATATAATTAATAAACATAGCATCACGCCTGTATTCCCCGAAGGGGTAGGCAGAGGTGTATTACACACACACGACTCGCCAGCTATGTTTAAGTCCCACGTAATAGGGGGCAAGCCTATTGACGTCTACCGGGCACATTTCCAAACTCCGGGCTGCTACTGAGAATTTTTCTTTTTAGGAAAAAGCTTAATAGCATTGCCTGACCCGGGGATCGAACCCGAGACCTCATGATTAGCAGTCGCTTACACTACAGCTATGCCACCGAGGCAGTTAAATAAAAAAATATATAAAAAATTAATGAATATATGGAAGATACTAGCACCGACCCGCTCGGGCCAGATATACGTGAGTTCTTGTCACTTAGTACAGTACCCCCTTTTTTTTTGGCTGGAATAAATGTACCTAACCTCACACCTCGTCGTTCGGGGCAACGAACAGGGTAGTGTGGGGCCCTCACCCACTAAATAAACTTACTGTGTGCTGTCTCTTCGTCTTTATTGGCGTATCACCGGAACCATATTACATTCCTTCAGTGGGACATTCCTTCAGTGGTTTGGTACCGTACCCTATCACCAGTAATGCAATTGTTAATAATTGCTTACTTCCCCTAGTCGTCGCGTACGCCATCCACAAGAAAGAATCGGTTGGTGAGACTTGTGCACTAAGTCCGTTACCACATATTTAAGCTGAATATTTGCAAACAGCAAAAGCCAGGAAGCAAAAGACAGGTATTTCTACTCTACCACTGAAAGAATGTAATATACACACTACCCTGTTCGTTGCCCCGAACGACGGGATGTGCGGTTAGGAACATTTGTTCCCGCCTTAACAAAAAAAATAGTATTCCTACTCTGCTGTTACGTTCAGTGAGCAATAGAGCCAGGGACGAAAACGTTGGCTTCAGTCGCTCAAATATCAACGAACAGATGCATTTTCTTAACAAATCACCCTTCAACCCTTACTCAATCTATTTACCATTCTTTCTTACTCCTTCCATCCATCCATCCATCAGCCTTTCAAAGTCCACTGCTGGACATAGGCCTCCCCAAAAGAACTCTTACTCCTTACCACCTCATATCCATCTGCATGATGGCTCTGATCTTTTTGTATCTACAAGCTACGGCAGCCACTTACCATCACGCGGGAATACATTTATCTATCTTCTTTGTAGTATCTCTGTAAACAGGTTAAGTAACTTTATCCGTATGGTGACGGACTAAGAATACAATTGTCACCACCTTCCCGCGGGTGTCATACAAGCCAACTAAGAGAAGTAAGCAATTATCACCCATTGCATTGCTGGTGATAGAGCTGGGAACCAAGTGCTCAGTTGCTATCGGGCCCGAACGGGTCGGTACCATCGTCTTCCTTTCATTTCATATATGCGAAATGAAAGGGTGCGCAGTGGCTTGATAATACCCTCGGTATAGTTAAGTCCATGAGCGACGGTTTCCACTTACCATCAGGTGAGCTGTGGCTCCTCTGCCATCACTAGTAACAAATAAAAAAACAACAAATCAAAAAAAAGTTGACCGACGTAATCTCAATTAATAAGAATTTGGGAAGGCTATATTGAGTCGACCCGTGACCGTGAAATGGCTGTCTCAGCCAAGGGATAAGATAAGCCTTGTCATCCAGTGGGGTATTACTGCTAGCGTTTTGGTCACGTTGCCGGCTGTGGATTGCCACTTGAACGAACTTCAGTCCACTTGGTCTAAAGTTCGTATAAGTGTTCATATCTATAGGTTGTGATTTTATTATACTACTCTGTCAAGAAAGTACCGGGAAAAGATCAATAATACACAAAAATTTTGTTATTCATCCAAATTTATTTTATCACCTTCAAAGTAAGTATGCTCCTTCTGAAAAGATAGACTTACGCCAACGAATAATCCAATTATCAAAACATTTTTTAAACGCTGTTTCCGGAATTGAGTTCAGTTCTCGCCGCGAATTCTCCTTTATGTCTTCTACCGATTAAAAACGGGTGCCACGAAGTAGTTATTTGAGTTTAGGAAAAAGAAATAAGTCGGCTGGAGCCATATCTGGTGAATATAGTGGTTGCTTGATGGTATTTGTTGAGTGTTTGGACAAAAATTCATACAAAATGATGTCCTTGTGCGAAGGCACATTATCGTGGTGCAAAATCCAAGAATTTTCTTACTACAAATCTGGCCTTTTTCGTCGAATTTGCTCTCTTAAACGCCGCATAACGCTCAAATAATATTTTTTATTTACCGTTTGACCTTCTGGCAAGAATTTCGAGTGCACAACACCGCGATAGTCAAAGAAAACAGTCAACATGACTTTGCCTTTTGATCAACTTTGGCGTGGTTTTTTCGGTTTCGGTTCAGTTGGAAGTCACCACTCCGAAGCTTGTTGACTAGTTTGCATGTCAAACTCGTAAACCCACGTATCGTCACCAGTAACAATGCGTTTTATGAATGTTGGATTGGAATTGACTCGTTCTAGCATGCTCTCTGCTCTCTCTCTCCTCAGCGACACTCATGCGATTGAGTTTTTGGAGAAAATTCAGGTCTTTTGGGACTAGCCGAGCGGAAACATGTTTCATACCCAAGTGATTATTTAAAATGGTACGGATCAACTCGTGAGACACAGAAAGTTCGGAGGCTATCTCTCTCGAAGTTGAATGAGGATTTTCAGTCACCATTTCCTTCACTTTTGCAATGTTAACTTCAGTTGCAGACGTTGATGGCCTACCAGAGCGAGGTAAATCTTCCATCACATCTCGACCGCTTTTAAACGCTTTGTACCACTCATAAGCACGTGTTTTTGATAAAGTCGATTCACTGTAAGCCTTCTGTAACATTTCCAGTGATTCCGAACACGAAATTCCATTGACGATGCAAAATTTAAGACAAACTCTTTGTTCGATGTTTTTGTCCATTATGAAATTCGCAATACACACTAGATATGATATAACTAAAAACAGCACTGTATTTAATATAAATAACAGATGCAAGTCAAACTCCGCGCCAAAATGGATAACAGTTGTGCCAATCTAAAAACAACAAAAAAAAAAACAAAAATTTGAATTTGGAACCATAAACAAATCATCCATTCCCTTGACTGAATGTATAACTTTTATCACGTTATATTTTTGTCATTAATTTGTAAATATCTATCAATAATAGTGATTAGCGTATTTCAAAAATTCTGAATTTTATAATAGTTGATCCTACTTTATCCATAGTTAATCCATAAAATATTATCGATCCTTCGAAAAATTACAACTACAAAACACAGCATTTTTAAAAAAAATGTTATTAATTTCCTTGAGCTGGCATAAAGAAAACTAGGTACTTTTTGTTCTATATACATTCTTGATAAATATTGCAAAAACTAGCTACGAGCACGCTACTTAAGTAGAACTTATTTCACTATAATTAAATGTACTTGATGATCTTTAGACAGATTTCATTCACGACACCCAGTTTCAATAGCACTAGTTAATAAGATATGTTATAGTGTAATATTATAGGATATATTATTGTGTGTGTGTGTGCACAAACTTGTGTGCGCTCTCTGAGAGTGAGGGAACTTTCAAAGGGTTGATCTCTCGATAGTATGGCATTGCGACACGACCGGATATAAATCAGATGCAGGACCAACGGCTTTACGTGGTTTCCAAGGTACGGGGGTCTGCCAACTTTTTTCAATAAACTATACGGTGACCTGATCCGGCATTCGAACCTGGGAAGTCATGTCAGCAGTCGCACACACTACACATAATTTAAGTAACTGCTAGCGAGCACAGACAGGCAGTTACGTAAATCATTATAATATGCACATAATTTAAAAAGTCCAGAGGAGTAGCTTGGGAGGAGGTTGTATAGTACCTTAATCGCTTGGGCATCGAACCCACAGTCCAACGCGAAAATGTGTAGCGTTTGTTCACACGAATGGAATACGATCTGTAATGAATCATACTCAGACTATTTACAGGCATAGATATATTTATTTTATTGCTTATGATGGCAAAGGAGCAACGGCCCAGCTGATGGTAAGTGGTGACCGTCGCTCATGGACTCAACTATACCGAGAGTATTATCAAGCCACTGCGCACTATTTCATTTCTCAGATATGAAAGTTTAAACGGCTATCTTCTGCTACAGCCAAACACACTGATGTGCTTCATGACCGGTCTACAGGAGACGGTGGTGCCGACCCATTCGGGCCTGATAGCAAGTGAGTACTATCACTTGGTACCCAGCCCTACCACCAATAACGTAATGGGTGATAATTGATTTCTTCCCTTAAACGCCTTGTATGACACCCGTGGGAAAGTATGAGGTGGTGACACTTGTATTCTTAGTCTGTCACCACACGGATAAAATAGATATATTTTTATATCGATGGCCTTTTCTTTAAAATCACGTGAAGAAACTTAAAATCTGTAGATTAGATATAGTTTTATACAGCTTTTATTATTAATATTTGTTTAAGTTTGTAATAGTTCAATGCTGATTTCTTTCAACAAAGTCACTTTAAAATCGAATTTTCTTTGATGCCATGAAAATTCTCTAAACTTGTGTTTATAGAAATAACACTCTTGTGTTGTTTATAAATTTTTCCGCTCGTTGAAATGTCTTATAAATAATTTGGATAGGATTGATAAGTTTCATCTGGGAGCACTTTGATTTGAAATATAAATACGTATGTTATCTGAAACAGAATGTAACAATAAACTCTTTGTGTATTGAGTTAGACAGTGAGACGAATATTGAACTAAAACTGAACTAAATATTAATCCTAATAACGCTCTGATCAACATATTTATCAAGTTTGAACGAATCCACGATCAAACATATTGACGTCGAACTATTCTCATTAGAGTTTCTGCGATGCGATCACCCGATCAAAATATGTTTAATTTTCTCTGATCCTAACACGAAGGCTTACTTTGTTTGAACTATCGATGGTATAAACTAGAGACTAGACTTTCATTATTATGTGTGGTAAAATTAAATGTTGATATATTCTGATAAATCTATTTCATATTTATTTATAAGCACAAGTATTTTTCCATATTCACAAATTATATTCTAGTCTATTCTTATTTGAAATAAAAAAAAAATACATTAATAATATTATATTTTCATATATTTTAAGCATTTTAACATCCATATAAATGAACACAAAGTGTCCATCCATCCATCAGCCTTTCTAAGTCCACTGCTGGACATAGGCCTCCCCAAGAGAACGCCACGACATGTGTTTCGCTCATATGGGGGATAGTGCCGTAATCGCCACGCTTGGCAGGCGGGTTGGCGATCGCAGTTGATGTTGTCAATACTCGAGGGAGTGCTGCTGCCCACTCCCCCGGTATTCCCTCAGTCGGCTCTTACGACTCCCATGGGTGGAGAGGGGTGGGACAATTCTAAAGCCGGCCCCACACGGCATAAAGTGTGAAAAAGGAAAATCGAAAATAACCAGCAAGTAACTGTATTTTTCTATTTCACTATTTATTTTTAATTTGTATTAATTTATTATAATATTAATCTAAATATTTATTATTTTAATAAATATTCATATTTTGTTTAGTAAATTTTATTAATTTATTGGTTTAAATATTCATATTTTAATAAATATTTGGAATACGGAACTAATTACATTATACAATTATGAAACCCCACAAAAACCGCCTTTTTACGTAATAACAAGTAGCCTTCCTTTTATGGGATCCAAACTACATGTATGCTACATTCCATGAATATCGATTGAGTAGCTATGGCATCAAAGTGTAACAAGCAAACGTACTCTCAAGTTTATAATATTTTTTATATACTAAACGGGTGGCAAACAAGCTTACGACCCGGCCGATGATAATTTAAGTGGTTACCGTAGCCTATGTCTATAGCATCTGGTAGCAACACTAGAGGAATCACTCCATCCATCCATCCATCAGCCTTTTAACGTCCACTGCTGGACATAGGCCTCCCCAAGAATGGGGGATAATGCCGTAATCGCCATGCTTGGCAGGCGTGTCACCAACTCCAATGAAAGAGATAGGAGGTGCAAAGAAAACCGACTACAACAAACCTTGGGATAAAGCTATGGAGATTTGTCGTATTTATATAATACTAGATTTTGCTTGCGGCTCCACCGCAACCGAAAGCTAGTTTTCAGGTTGTATCTCAGGTTCCCGACATAGTAGCGGGATAAAATGTGTACCAGTTTTAAGGCTAACCAAGAACTGTCAAATAAAAAAAGTTGCATCAAAATCCGTTTATTAGTTTTTGCGTGATGCGCGAACAAACAAACAGACAAAAATTGTAAAAAAACTCGTTTTGTGTTTAGACACGCCTATATAGTCTATTACAGTAATTTTTTCTCAAATATCCTAATGTACAGACACAACTCTGTTACAGCTTTATAATAGTATAGATGTAAGTATATATCCTATCTCTTAAGTTGGGACAAAACACACATTTAAAAGAAAAAAAGAGTTTTATCCGTGTGGTGACGGATTAAGAATACAAGTGTCACCACCCCATTCTTTACCACGGGTGTCGTATGAGGCAACTAAGGGAAGTAAGCAATTATCATTCATTGCACGACTGGTGGTAGGGCTGGGTACCAAGTGGGAGTACTCACTTGGTATCCGGCCCGAGCGGGTTGGTACCACCATCTCCCGTGTGACCGGCCATGAAGCACATCGTTGCGTTTTGGCTGTAGCAGGAGATAGCCGTTTATATTTCATTTCATCTGTGAAATGATTTGGTGAGCAGCGGCTTGACAATACTCTCGGTATAGTCGAGTCCATGGGCGACGGTTACCATTTACCATCAGATGGACCATGGCTCGTCTGCCACCACAAGAAATAAAAAAAAAAAAAGTTAAAATCGGTTCAGTAGTTTCGGAGTTCATCCCGGACGTGACACTGGAATTATATATAATAGATACACAGATTCTGCATTAAGGCTTTTAGTTATATTCCATTATGTTAAACAATAGTGCTGACGTACCCTAATCCTGGAAGGTTCATATATAATACAATAGTGCGAATATCTTTGACTATTGTTATAGACGCTTACGTAGTATAAAATTATAAGTAGAAATATAAATATTGCTTAACGCTGGTAAAGAGATATAATCCATTTATTTATTTCTATAATTTTAACTATTTTTTATTAGTGTGGTGGTGGACTTGCAAGTGTCACCACTCCATTCTTTCTCGCGTGTTACCAGTAGTCCGTCAACACAGGTGGAGAGACGGCACACGGCGGGTTTCTTTAGTGGGTGCGGCCCCACACTACCCTGTTCATTGTCCCGAACGACGGGGTGTGCAGTTTGGTAATTTTTTTCCCGCCTTAACAAAAAAAAAGGTATTAAGGAATAATCGCCCATTGAGTTACTGGTGGTATAAAAGTGTTCCAATTGGTACATGAAATATTATTTTTTCATACTACGTGGATGGCAAACAAGCATACGACCCACCTGATGGTAAACGTTTATAGCCGCTAGCAACACCAGAGGCATCACTCGCACGTCGCCATCTCAAATCATCTGTTTGGGAATCCAACCCACAATACTCGGCACGGGAGGTTAGTATCTAAGCCATTCCGCTATTCGTGCAGTCAAAATTATCAAAAACTAGCTGTCCCCACAGACGTCGTTCTGAAAGCCATTAGGTGAAATACCTACTGAGTTCTGACCATCACATAAAGGACATGTGCCATTTACGGCCTGTGGCGGACATAATGTTTTCAATATTTAAAATTAAACTAATAATTTATAAAATCCGTCAGTGGTTTTCTTTTCTTGATAGAACTTTAGAAAAAGATTATATTTTGAAATAAAACTACGTTTACGGAATCAGAGAGTCAGGCCGCGTTCCGATCCGGTGGTAGCTTCTTAGTCTTAGCTTTTGGAAAAATCAATATATTTAATAATATAAACTAATAACCAAGATTGTCTTCTTACTGGTAGTAATTGGTAGTTTTTTGGTAGAATTTTTGAGCACTAAATAAAAACAAAAATTTTACAATTTAAAGAGGAGTATTATACTCATTTTAATATACTAATTTAAAGTCTCATACATTGTAAGCATAAACATTTGAAGTAGATATTTTCACTGTGTTTCTAAACGAATATTAGGTGGGTTAAAATAAATAAACCAAAAAATTGTAAAATCATATTACTGTGGGTAGATGAATCCGTTGAAATAACATATCAGCTTTGGACATCTACCATCTAAGTCATAAGTGATCATGAATGCTGTAAAGTATTCGAAACGTCGGGATAGCATAAAAATCAAGTAAACGCGATAGATTCCGTAAACGTAGTTTTATTTCAAAAAGTTCTATAGTTTTTGTTAAATTAAGCGTATAGCTGGCACAACACACTGTTTTTGATTAAATGCGTTTGACATCAATATATGAATTGTCAGTTAGGAACAGTTTGAATGGGAAAAAGCTTAGACAAAGAATCAAAGAATATTATAGACAATCTATCAGCGTATGCAGTGTCGAGATAGCAATAGTTTCACATATATTATGATAACCGGAATAATTCTAAAAGGTAACAATGGTTATAACTTTGTTGACTAAAAATGTACTACCTGTTTTAGCCGGCTACAAGAATGTCAGGACAAACGAAATTGCAGTTATGCTTACATTTTGCATGTAACGTGATTAACGAAGGTTTTTTTTTTATGTCAATACAAAAACAAGCTTACATACCGATGATGGCGACCGGTTGGCCACCTTATTGTTGGGACTCAGTTGATTAGGTCAAAATACAAATAACGCATACGCGAAAAGGATAAAATACATATATAAGTGTCTCTCTCACTTTTGTTAAAACCTAATATGTGCATCCTTTTCTTCATCCTTAGTGTCAAAATAGTAAGAGTCTATATTATTCTTTGTCTAAGGGAAAAAGATAAAGAAAGTTATCATATTATTTTTGCGGGAATTTTTTCCAATTATTCTCTTCATAAGAACCTTCCCAGGACACTAGTGAATGTTTTAAAATAAAAACAGGCGAATTGGTTCAGTCGTTCTCGGGTTTTGCACTTAGCAACACTTTCAGCGATTTATTTTTATTTATATAGATAAGTGATTTCAAAAACAATTTTAATAAATTGTAATAAACATTTTCATTAAACTCAATACCCAATCACTGTTCCAGATGTTGGGAATACTCCATTTCTCTGGATGTACTTCAGTTAAAACATCCTGAGAGCGTTTGATTGACAAGGGTAGTCTCCAACCTGAAAGTTGATACTTCCTTAATTATTTACGAGAAATTTCTAGAGCAATAGTGATACTCATTGTAATTGAATTCGGGTTAGACAGCTTTTGAAAACCAACTTGCGTAGTTTTTAGTGAATTTATAATCATGTTGGAAATCAATTATTTGTTGGACTAAGAGAGCTTTACTGACAGTTCGAATCGAACCTGCGTCCCATCCAATCCGGAGAAGTGTTCTGGATCGCTAAACTATCGCATTCACCGAATGGTGACACCCAATCTCCACTTCACATTTGTTTTAGATGTCTTTACGACCCTTTTTCTACTTTTACAAATCATTAGTTCTTTAAAGTAGCTGAGCATATCAAATTCTAAAATACAGAGAATACATGTTGGAAATATTAAAATGAGTAATGATTTATTTGACTGCTACAGTTGTGGTGAAATGTTTTAATCATTTGTCTAATTCTGGTATGATTTCAAGATTATCTTAGTGGCTATCCGGACTCTACTCTCTGGACTTAGTCAGGAGCAATTGTCAGGATGGCTGAATTGGTAAAGCATCTGGACGGTATCCAGAAGATGCAGGTTCAAATCCTGCTCCTGACTGTTATTTTCGATTTCACATTTTTCACTTTGTGTTTAATGTATAGTGCTAAGCATGTCAAATGCTAAAAATATATATAAAAATATTTAAAATATTTAAAGGGTTTGCGTCATTATTAGGTAAAATCTTAATTGTAAAATTAAGTTTACCTGGTCGGTATAATGTATGAAAATACTTCTGACAGATGGCGCAGGCGTCACCCAAAGACGTTGAGTATGATGTGTTGTCGAAATTAGCAGTCAGGAGCAATTGTCAGGATGGCTGAATTGGTAAAGCATCTGGACGGTATCCAGAAGATGCAGGTTCAAATCCTGCTCCTGACTGTTATTTTCGATTTCACATTTTTCACTTTGTGTTTAATGTATAGTGCTAAGCATGTCAAATGCTAAAAATATATATAAAAATATCTAAAATATCTTAGTGGTTCTTCACTTAGTCTTACAGGTATTTGGTGACTAAATAAAACGCCTTTGATAAGTAGTAATTTATTGGCACTCACGATTACATGAAAGCCCGCAACAAGCTACGACGAGTGTCTTACACCTGACTGCTATTACATTATACATACCAATTAAACAGTCATATGCGTTACTTAAACTGTAGGGGTTAGTCTAGAGATACTGGTCTAGAGTCCAGAAATAAAATAATGTCATTTAATTTTACTACTGCAGTTAATTTCGTTCCTAAACCAATGTACCAATGTTTTTGTTTTTAAATAAATAAATTACAAAAAATTATAAAAATTTGCACATTTTATTTTTCTGTCTCTAAATAAAATAAAAAATCAATTGGTAAAGAGAGCTAAACATTATAACGATATCTTGCAGCAAAATTTTACGATAGTTTTCTATAGCGTTAGCGATCATAGAATAGATTTTTTTACACATGCAGAAAGAATACCCTCACGTTTTACAAATACGTTAAACAATGGTAAGTGCTCCTGCTACTTTGTTTCGCATGGTGTGTGAGAGCGCTGGATACCTAATATTCCACATAAAGTTTTTCAGAAGATTAGGCACAAATTACGATCATTTTGGATAACATCCAATCCCAAAACACCTTGTTTACATTAAAGAAAACCTACAAATATCTTCACCAAATTTTCTCCCATTTTTTTACTGTCCATCCCCAATTTAATACCATTGCTACTGCTTAAAGTTTAAAATTCTTTTTTAGATATTCAAGTCTACATGGAAATTTTCTTGAGTAATAACATAAATACCGTTTCAATAAGCCATTGATTATTATATTCCTAAGGATATCCAGATGTATTGAGTTATTGGGAAATACGAGAGTAACTGTTATTTGTTGGCTGATTTATTGAGCGCTAAATTAATGCGGGCAGATAAATATTTACTCCGTAATGGAAAATTAGTCAGTTGGGAACGAACGGTTGTTGACAGTGAGATAATATTGATAGGGTAAGGTCTCTGCATTACTATTTCTTCAAGATAAAGCTTATAGTGACACTGATTGATCTTAGAATGAGTTAAATATTATATTATAGAAAACCGTAGTGTGATTTTGCAGCACAGCATAACGCCATCTTATCTTATTCTTTTGCTGTTCATTAGTATCGCTAAAAGTAAAAAATGACTTCACCAATTTGAATAATTGTTTCTTTTGTTTTAACAAAATTTTGTTAAAACATAAAGTCATTCAAAAGAAAAAAACAATAGGCAAAAAAAGTGTGTGTGTACTTATGTACACGCGTTAGAAGTTATACTTCTTTAAAAAAAAGGTATTTAATACATTGAAAGTTTCATTATAACGCATTATCTAGTTAAATAAAGTTTATTTAAATATCACAAAAAAACTAAAATGTTGACTATAGCTAACTTCAGGGTGTCTAACTTCATAATGTCGGTTTTTCGCGACGGTGTGCGTGCGCTACGTAAAAATTTACTCTCATCATTATTTTTTTTTTTTTTTTTTTTTTTTTTATTTTTTTTTTTAAAGACAACACTCAGTAGTGAGGAATAATCCTTATATCTCAGGGGGCATACAAACGTACAATTACATGGACACAAAGAGTACCCAAACTCAGATCAACCATTTGTGGCTCTGTCCTGTGTGGGAATCGAACCTACAACACTCAGACGGGAGGCCGGTATCTAATCCTCTCCGCCATCTGTGCAGTCGGGATCTACTGTCTTTTGGGCAACAGATAAAAAAAAATACATTATGTCATTCTATCTAATTCATTTGAAATATAAGTAGTATAAGTGTCATTTAACCTATCTAAATTCAAACTGTTAAGTATTTTCGGAAGTCGTCAATAACTACTTTTTTCAATAAACTTCAAAAAGAAGGTTTTTGATTTGACTGTATGTTTTTACTTGCTTACTTATCATCACGCCATTTCCCTTGCGGGGTAGGCAGAGGGAAGAAGTGCCAAGAGGCTCTATTCTTGCATACATCTCTCGCTTCTTCAACATTTATAACTCTCTTCATACACGCTCGCCGGTTTCGGAGACTCCTGACTCCACCTTCCTTCAACACATGACCAATTTGGTCTAGGTAGGTAAGTCTCGGTCTCCCCCTGTACCTACATCCTTCCACTTTCGCATTGTATATCTTCTTAGCCAATCGCTCGTCCGGCATTCTTTCCACATGTCCGAACCATCGCAGCATTCCCTTTCGCATATTTACACCAATACTCTCTTGCATACCTACTCGCTCTCGTACGTCATTGTTACGAATGCGGTCAGTCAGCCTCACTCCACAGATTCTCCGCAGAGACCGCATTTCGACGGCATTGATTTTGCTCTCATGCTCCTTTTTACATACCCAACTCTCGCTTCCAAATAATAACGTTGGGACAAGCACTGCGTTGTGTATTGCGACACTTGCCTTCTGGCTGAGGTGATGGCTGCCGAGAAGTTGTTCCAATGCTAATCTTTGTAACAAAGCAAAGATTAGCATTGGAACAACAGTTCCAATACTAATCTTTGCTTTGTTACAAAGATTAGCATTTATTCCGCCGATTATGAATTGATATTGATGTTTTTTTTTGTTGGTCATATTTCAGAGTTGGTCCCATATAAATTTGCCTGAAATTAATTCAGCGCTTTTTGAGGACTTTTTCAAAAACTATATTCACAGATGACGCTTTGGTTTTATTAGGATTTCATGAAGACCTTCAGAAATATACAACGGATCTCTTCATAAAAAGCGGTTCTTTTTTTGAAAATCATTATTAGATTTTTTTAAGACCTCAAATTATTTGAATATTTACTTAATTGACACAATTGTGTAATTCATGAATAGGTCTTGATCTTTGGAAATCTAAATCAGTTTTAATAAATCTAGATCCTTGTTCCTTGATATATCAAAATTAGAAACTCCAATATTTACAGTCGCATATTTTTTTATAGAAGTAGGTACTTATATTTAGTTTGTAACTTCATAATATGAATACGATTGCTATCACCAATATAACTCGCGTGTATCACGAACTACCCAAACACTCCCGAGAGTCGTAAAAACCCTCCAATTTACCTAGTGCAGCTGCCTGTTTAGTAATCAAATTCCCAAGGAAGGCTGTATAAGTATGGACAATGAAACTTGTCTAAAAACCGAAAATGTTCTATACATTGTGCTAGTTAGTTAGTAATTTACTCATATTCATTTAAGACAAGAGGTATATTTTTCATGTGAAACATCTAATGCGGAGGGAGGGTGAGACCGGCTGTTAGCGTGGCGATGCGATCCCAATTTCTTTAATTGTTTTGACGTCTCCTGTTGACAAAAGCATGTAACTAGGAAGAATAAAGTCAATCAATCAACCAATAACAGTTTTAATTCGTCTATGTATAGCAAGAGGGCGCTTATCAAGAATGATATAAGACTCGAACAATATTCTAATTTATTATAATAATAGGATATATTCACACTTTCTTGTCCATTTCCGTTATTTTACACATTTCATAATTTTATACAAGCATCCATTGAAAAAGTTATGATCATTTTATTTCTACTCATTATGTTTTCGCATCTGCCAGACATCCCAGAACGTCTATTTTTTTACAACAGCTCAATCACGGCCTCGGGTACATATTGTTCATACGCTCAGTAATATCAATATCATAACCCTGACCAAGCCATAACATATTGAAAAGGTCACTTAGTAGGTACGCTCCGATATATTATGGATAGTACTTTACCAACGATATTATCTATAACTGACTACTTATGAAGCATCAACTAATTACTCCCACATTGACTCCTCAAAATTTGGTAAATTTTGAATTTTCATACGATTAAAACGTGTTTCGTACAATTACTCAAGTCTACGTTTTGATTGATGCACGTATATTTTTGGCACGAATAAATTCTGTGTGAAAATTTACACGGCACGTCTAAACAAGATTCTAATTTATCAGAAAATCTCAAAGTAAACATCGAGCATTAAACTGTATTTTCTATTTATCGTTTTAATTTTATAGCTGTGCCTTTTTTAAATTGGAAAGAAGTGAATGCCCCTGAGCTCTTTGCTCGATTATTTTCATGGTTTTATTCAAAACCGGGTCATCGAGTAGTTAAGTCTATATACAAGAACGGTAATGAATCGCATGAATAAATCTGTCTTCAAATTGCTAACAAATTTCTTCCGCTACCATAAATACTTATAAAACGAAAACAATACAGATTACGCCAGAAGCTAAAATAATTTTGGATCGTAGATAAACAATAACATTTTAACTAAATATAACCCAAATAATGGATTGATATAATTTTCTGCCTAATAGTTAAGTATTTATTTGTTCATTTTTGATCTATATTTTTTAGCATAGATCTTTCGATCATCCCAATCTCCTTATCACATTTGTCTTTACAACCAACGCCATCTATCGGAAGCATTTACATGCATTAAACCAATATAGTAAGTTTAATTTTGCAATTAAAATTCATACTATTTGATGGCGCAATTTTTTAAACATGTTTGATCTATATTTTTTAGCATTTGACATGCACCGCCAGTTTTTAAAGTACAAATTATTTGTGAATAAGGAAAAAGAGACTTTTTGTACTAGCGGGAATCGAACCCGCGTCTTTTCCAATCCAGGGAAATGCTCTAAGCCGCTGAGCTATAGTACTGATCTTTCAATCATCCCAATCTCCTTATCACATTTGTCTTTACGACCAACGCCATCTATCGGAAGCATTTACATGCATTAATATGTTTTTTATATAGACGGGCCTCGTGGCGTAGTCGGTGGTGTAACCGACTTCCGTGCACGAGGTCGTGGGTTCGATTCCCACTCAGAACAATTATTTGTGTGATGAACACAGATATTTGTACTGCGTCTGGGTGTTTTCTATTATATGTATGTATTTACAAAAAAAAAGTAATATATATCTAATATATTTAAACGAGCAATTCTTGTATATATAATATAATCTGAATCTCGGAAATGGCTCCAACGATTTTCATGAAATTTAGTATACAGGAGGTTTCGGGGGCGATAAATCGATCTAGCTAGGTTTCATTTTTAGAAAACGTCGTTTTATCCGGGTTTTCAGGCAATGAAAAACTGCTACAATATTATTAGAATACGAAGGTAAATTTCGCCGCCATCTACAAGGTTATAATAGCTCAGGTGGGAAATCGGGCGGTCCCAAAACCAGAAAACCCCGGTTTGAGTCTAGATGTCTCCAGTGCGACGTTTTCCCCCCTTTTTTTTCAATTCTTTCTTTTGTGAGAAAAACTCTCAATTTACCAAAACTAAAATACCGAGCAAAGCTCGGTCATCCAGGTACTATTATATATATGTAATATATGTTTTATATCCGTAATCTGGTACCCATAGCACAAGCATTAAGCTTAGTTTGGGACCAGAGGACGTTGTGTGAAAATTGTCCGTGAATATTTATTTATTTATTATTTAAACAACAACAACATAGTATCACGCCTGTATTCCCCGAAGGGGCAGGCAGAGGCGTATCACACACCCACGACCCACCAGCTATGTCTGAGTCCCACGTAATAGGGGGCGAGCCTATTGACTGACGTCTACCGGGCACACCTCCAAACTCCGGGCTGCCACTGAGAATTCCTCTTTTTAGTAAAAAGCTCAATAATATTGTCTGACCCGGGGATCGAACCCGAGATCTCATTAATAGCAGTTGCATACACTACCGCTACACCACCGAGGCAGTTATTTATTATTTATTTTTTTATATATGGGTGGCAAACAAGCATACGGCACCACCTGATGGTAAGCGGTTACCGTAGCCTATAGACGCTACCAACACTAGATGCATTACATGCGCGTTGTCATCTCCAAAATTTGGTTTTAAATAGTGAATACTTCATAACATAAATCTATATCCATCCATCAGCCTTTCAACGTCCACTGCTCGACATAGGTCTCCCCAAGAGAACGCCACAACGAGCGGCCCTGTGCTGACCGCATCCAACGGCTCCCCGCGGCTTTGACCAGATCGTCGGTCCACCTGGTGGAAGGCCATCCTAATCTGCGCCGTCCGATACGTGTTCGCCACTCGAGAACCTTTGTTCCCCAACGGTTGTCGGTTCGTCGTGCGATGTGGCCTGCCCATTGCCACTTCAGCATGGCAACCCGGCGGGCTATGTCGGCCACTGTCGTTCTCCTACGGATCTCCATATTACGAATTCGATCACGTAGGGAAATACCAAGTATAGCACGCTCCATGGCCCGCTGAGCGACTTTGAGCCTTGAAACGAGGCCAACATTCAGAGACCACGTCTTAGTTCCGTATGTCATCACTGGTAACACACACTGGTCGTAGACCTTCGTTTTCAGACACTGCGGAATATTAGACGAGAAGATCTTCCTTAGCTTCCCGAACGCTGCCCAGCCGAGTTGGATTCGTCGATTGACCTCTTTATCGAAGTTGTGCCTACCTAACTGGACTGTTTGTCCCAGGTAGACATAGTGGTCGACAACTTCCAGAAGCGCATTCCCGACTAGGACCGGTGCTGAAATGACATGGACATTAGACATGACTTTCGTCTTGTCCATGTTGATTCTGCGACCCACTAGTCGGGAAACCCTGCTGAGATCATTGAGCATGGTGCTAAGGTTATCCAGCTATTCTGCCATGACTACGATGTCGTCGGCATATCGAAGGTGAGTGATGTATTCGCCATTGATGTTGAAGCCGAATCCGGTCCAGTTCAAGAGCTTGAAGACATCTTCCAATGCAGCGGTGAAGAGTTTCGGGGACATAACGTCTCCCTGTCTAACACCTCTCTGCAGTTGGATCAGCATGTTTCGTACTCCTGTCCTGAACACGGACTGACATGGTGGCGTTTCTATACAAGCACTTCAGCACTTCGATTTACCGACAGTCAATTTGGCACCGCTGAAGGGACTGCAACACCGCCTAAGTTTCGATCGAATCGAAGGCTTTCTCATAATCCACAAAAGCCAGACACAGAGGCCGATTATATTCCTCAGTTTTCTGTATAATCTGGCGTAGCGTATGGATTTGGTCTATGGTACTTTAGCCTTTTCGGAAACCGGCTTGTTCGGGAGGCTGAAAGTCGTCAAGCCTGCGCGTGAGTCGATTTGTAATGACCCTCGAAAATAACTTATAGACGTGGCTCAAGAGCGAGATGGGTCTATAGTTCTTCAAGAGGATTCTGTCACCTTTCTTGAAGAACAGCACCACCACACTTCTGGTCCACGACTCTGGAACGTCGCCCCCGAGAACGACGGAATTGAACAGCCTCAGAAGAGCTTTTAAGACCGGCTTTCCGCCTGCTCTCAGAAGCTCCGTGGTGATTCCGTCGTCTCCCGATGCCTTTCCGTTCTTTAGTTGTTTGAGAGCCATTCTGATCTTGTACAGGCTGGACGTCCGGGATATCTTCGGTAAAGTGCCGAGTTAGCTTGGATCTGGGATCTTGGACCAAGCCGACAACAGGACTCTGGGATCTGTACAACTGTCCATAGAACTGGTGGACCTCTCTCAATATCTCATCTCGGGATGAAATAATAGTGCCGTTGTTGGTCCTCAGCTTAGTCAACTAGCTTTGGCCGACAAACAGATCTCTTGCAAACACTTTCGAGCCTTGGTTCCGCTCTATCCTCCTCTTTAATGCGGACAGCATTAAATTGGCAAATATCATGTCGCACGGCCTTGGAGATCTGTCTGTTTAACCACCTCAGGCAGGACCAATCGGCTGAAGACTGGACTGTCATTTCTTTTCTCCTTTCCATGAGCTTGAGAGTATGGTCCGAGAGTTCACGAGTCCTACTAACGCGACGGGCCTTGAAGTACGTCGACCCGACCGCTTGGACAGTTTGTACGAACCTGCTGTTCAAATCACTCGCTGATTCGCACTCATCTAGACATTGGAAGCGATTTTGTAGTTCGAGCTGAAAGCTCTCGGGGTTCTGGTATTGGGCAGGTGTTGGTCGGAGCGTAGACTTCATCAAGCGTGACCTCTCGACTTTCGTGCTAATATTCAAGATGCCCCTGACTATTCGGTGATCACTCCCAGACTGGTGGTCGCCCTCCCGGTTGAAGAGCAAGTTCCCGGACTGGAGGATTGTCGTGCCCTCACCCTCTCTTCGGACTTCTGATAACCCTATAATGTCCCAGCGGATCTTGCTCCATTCCTCTTCCAGCTCGGTGATTCTCTCGTCGGTCCGAAGTGTCCGAACGTTGTGCGTTACCCTGGTACTGGCCTTGGCCTCTGGCCCTGGCCAGAGTTCGCTGTTTGTGGTAGCCTTCCCGCGACCGGAGATTCTTTGCACCCCCTGCCTCGCTGTTACCGGGCCCGCTACCGTTAGGCCACGGAATAGTGGAGCTGCCGTGACTGGGGGCCATTTTATGTTGTGTGCTTGTCATGAGGGATAATGCCGTAATCGCTACGCTTGGCAGGCGGGTTGGCGATCGCAGTGGATATTGTTAATACTCGAGGGAGTGCTGCTGCCCACATCCCCGGTATTCCCTTAGTCGGCTCTTACGACTCCCGTGGGTAGAGAGGGGTGGGACGATTCTATAGCCGGCCCCACACGGCAAAAAAAAATATATAACAATACATTTTTGAAGTGAAAACTATTATAGGTTTGGATAGTAAATTCATGTACATCATCATCGACATGGTCTGACGTGTTAACGATAACACTATATCTGTTTCTATCAATATAACTTATTACGATGGGCCAGCTGTGAATGAAGAAATGAATAATCTTAAATAATATTTTTTTAATTTATGATTGAATAATTTTGATGTACAAGTTTTAATTTAAGATCAAGCAATTAATTTGAATATCCAAAAATAACAACTGTTTGTTTATAGTTTTAAGTTTTCGCTTCTGTCGGCAGTGCTTTAAATTTTTTTGTTTTTTTTTATTGTCTATGGTGGAAAATGAGATACGGCCCTTCTGGTGAACTTATGCATGTTTACTACGAACGTAGTGTAAAAAAAATTAATCACGATAAAATGTTACTTCTTACACCGAAGGATTAGGGCTGATACTAGTCCATCAACATTCAAGCCATTTAGCAATCGTTATTCAACAACAACCTTCGAACTATTTTATATTGTTTATATATTTTGTACGTTTGTTTAGTGAATCGATAACATTTTGGATACTCGATATAATGGCCATTGATACGTCTTCAGGTTAGCCTTGAATACAAGGTTTACTTCTTTAGCAATTTTTATAAGTTTAGTGTCTATTATATAGCTGTAACAGAGTTATGTCTGTACGTTTTATCCTAATACTATATCAGGAACCTGAGTGTATGCGACGGCGTATATCTCTTATGCCATGTTCTAGTTATAAGTTTCTTATTTAATAAAGAACGGAACACTCGGCACATATTCCCTCGGAGTGATAGTTCGCTAGTACATCAATTAGTCGCGATTTCTTTTAAAACAAGCAAACATTACGTGCCGGGCGCGCCCTCTCATCTAAAACATAAACATAGCATTTAACTCCCACGTAGTAGGCCTATTGTCGTCTAACGGGCACATTTCCATACTCCGGGCTGCTATTGAGATTTTTTTTTTTTTTGCGAAAATTTTCAATGTCACTGCCCGACCCGGGGATCGAACCCGAGACCTCATGATCAGTAGTCGCTTACACTACCGCTGAACCACAGAGGCAGTTAAACTTTTTTTTTTTATCATCAGTTTGCTAATTCCAATGTGGAAGGGTTTACTCAGGGAACCACCGAAAGAATGTAACATAGTTCCAGTGAAGTCAGAATGTAATATAGAAATAAAAGTACAGTTATTTTACATGCCTTTTTAGACCTCACAAGCTACATCATGATCATAAACCTCTACAAGATACTTCTATGAATAAAACTTTGTATTAAAATAAAACTTCTATAAATCCGTTCAATTACAAGGTTATAATAACAACAATTCATACTTCACAGTACTCGTTATTTACTCAATTTTTGTTTAGAATACGTTCAACATGTGGTTTTAGCCAAGAATAGTATGTTACATCATAATTCTGAGCGCCAAATTAAGATTAGTGCACTAGTTGAACACCGTGATCAGATACATTATATTATTCAAATTGCAGAAGATTGTTAATAGTCCCAATGACCTGCAAATACAGGCAGACTGAGACGGTATACGCCGAGTTTTTTATGGATAAGAGCCTAACAGTACCCTTTTTTTTGTTAACGGGGGAAAAATGTACCTAACCGCACACCTCGTCGTTCGGGGCAATGAACAGGGTAGTGTGGGGCCCTCATCCACTAAAGAAACCCGCCATGTGCCGTCGCTCCGCCTATGTTGGCGGCCCAATGGTACTTATGTTGCATTACTTCAGTGGTAGCCTCACAGTACCCTGCTCGTTTTTCCCGAGATATAAGGTAGTGCGTATAGGATTTGCCGTGTGGGGCCGGCTTTAGAATTGTCCCACCCTTCTCTACCCACGGGAGTCGTAAGAGCCGACTGAGGGAATACCGAGGGAGTGGGCAGCAGCACTCCCTCGAGTATTAACAACATCCACTGCGATCGCCAACCCGCCTGCCAAGCGTGGCGATTACGGCATTATCCCCCATGACGGGACCGCTCGTTTTGGCGTTCTCTTGGAGAGGCCTATGTCCAGCAGTGGACTTTGAAAGGTTGATGGATGCGTTTAGGATTTTCTGTCCTTAAACAGGTAAAGTAAGGATTTTTAAGCCACAGTCTCTCTTGTGGACCTAGTGCAGGTTGGCAGATTTCAGACGTCGTCGAAAAATTCAGGCATGGAGGGTACCTTGACAATTTTTATTCAACCCTTTTTCTGTCCGCCTATTGGGCATAGGTCTCTGCTCATGATGAGAGGGATTAGGCCATAGTCCACCACATTGGCCCAATGCGAGTTGCTAATTTTCACAGGCCATCAAGAAAATCTCTAAGGCATGCAGGTTTTCACACGATGTTTTCTTCAGCAGCGATTAATTGTAAACACATCACACATAATTTCGAAAAATCTCAGAAAGTCAGGAAGTGTGCCGTACGAGGTCTGAACTTTAGACTCGATACCACTGTCTGTGCAGTCCTTGATTTTACCACTAGGCTATTACTACTGAACCACTGAAGGAATGTAATATAGTTCTGGTGGCCCGCCAGTAAAGACGGAGAGATGAGCACACGGCGGGTTTCTTTAGTGGATGAAGGCCCCGCACTACCCTGTTCGTTGCCTCGAACGGCGGGGTGTGCGGTTAGGAACATTTTTTCCCGCCTTAACAAAAATAAGACTATAACAACTAAATTAATTTAACAGATAATAGTTATAAAAAGTCAGTGGTGTGTGCCTTGCGATGTCTCAGTTTGAGAGTAGGCATTGTTCTCCATACCCGTGTTTTTGTAGACCAAGGTTTTAAACTTATTACTGCTTAGCTATGTATATTTTTGTGCTTATTTACTTGAAATACCTATAGTAATAAAACTGTTATGAAATAAAAAGTTAACTTTGAGGAGAGAACGGCCCGCGATGTTCACCAGATTATAAAGAAGTAAAAACGTACATATTATGATATAAGTGTATACCTATTCATTCTCAATACACTCTCTGTCACGAGCAAATTTAAACAAAACAGTAATATGGGCTGTATACTTTGATTATATACTGTATCATTATGACAATAGGTCTTTAATCATCTAGAGAGCCGCAGTGACTAGTCGTGGAGTGGACGTGGTGCGTGACATAATATGTGATTTAAGACGTATTTTCATAGAATTGGAGTCTAAACTCATGTGCTAAAGTGTATCTTTATAATATCTTTCTTCTCTCTCGTGTAACGACATGTGCCTAAACGTTACATATCTTGAAATTACACTCTCCATTATTGAGTAATTATCAATTGTAGAGGTGTAAGAAGTTCACTTGAAAATAATACGTTAATTTCTTGATAATCATCTCTACCACAGTAATAAAACGTCATTAATAATTGATTTAATTAAAGCTATTTAATTAAAATGCCCGTGGAACGTCTCTTAATACTAACCGATTAATTATTGTATAGGTTGTTTGACTTGGACGGTTTAATTAATTTACATTAAGATAGAACCTTTGATATGAAGCTTGCAATTCTTCAAAAGGTTCTTTGAATTAATTTAACGGTTAGACCTTTTTGGTAAAGCTATAGAAGCATACAATGTATTGATCTCAGAGTATTCGTTCGTAATATTGATGTTCATTGGTAAGTGAAGTATAATTTATTTTGAAGCACTTAATTGTGGTCGGCTATTTATTGAAATATTTGTGTAAATTTGCTATTTTTATTAAAAAAACTTACTACAGTCAATAAGGTGATACAAACTAAACTTATCCTAATATAATAAAAATAAATGTAAATAAAAATCACTTGAATGAACCTTAGACCAAGAGGACTAAAGCTCATTTTTTTTTATTGCATGTAGTGACAGACGAGCCACGGTCCATCTGATGGTAAATGGTAACCTTCGCCTATGGACTCGACTATACCGAGAGTATTGTAAAGCCGCTGCTGACCAATTCATTTCACATATATGAAATGAAATATAAACGGCTATCTCCTGCCACAGCCAAAACGCAACGATGTGCTTCACGGCTGTTCACACGGGAGATGGTGGTACCAACCCGCTCGGGCCCGATATCAAGTGAGTACTCCCACTTGGTACCCAGCCCTACCACCAGTCATGCAATGGATGATAATTGCTTAATTCCCTTAGTCGCTTAGGTAGGCAAACACCTGGGCAGGCTACTCTCCAGGCATCCATAGCTTCAGTTAGATAAGAAATTGCAATATTGCCTAAACTAGGTGTTAATATCAGATTTACCAAAATTTGAACACTATTAACTGAAGATAAAAATGCCGGTAAGGATAAAAAAAAACTGTAAATTAAAATAAATTGGTATTTATCTTAAGAATTCGAGACATGGGGTAATATTTCACAATACAATAATTACTCTGGATACTACTCTCCAGATATTCTTTCCAGGAAAAGGAACCATGCTATACCAGATAATTTTGGTAAACCGTTTGTTTGGCTACACAGATGGAGTCGCTTACATAAAGGCCTCCTTCGCCTGTGTTGTGGATTCAATTCCCACGAAGGATATTTTTTGTATGATCACTATTTCCCACTATAATCAGACGCGACTGTGAAACAACGAATGGGTCGCCCACAAACCTGACGTTGGTAACAACCCGATCCAGCTCGATAACAAGTGAGTATTCCCACTTGGTACTCAACCGTACCATCAGTAATGCAATGTGTGACAATTGCTTACTTTTGTACGCAACTGTACGGGTGCTCTCTAACTGTGGGGTGCGTACTATCTCTGACTATACTCCGCAGTCTCTATGTGTGATTATACTGTAAGATGCCTTACGTCACAACCTAGTTCCTAATAACCTACGTATGTGACGTGGAATGTAATGTACGTGTTCTCCTGACTGTAGTGAACGTGGGGATCCTAATTGCACTGTGAGCTACCGGACCTGGCCGCGAAATAAAGAAAACCAATTAGTCCCAAAAAACCAACTAATTTATTCAGTAACTTATTAATTAAATTCCCCAAATCTAACACACAAGTTTACGGGCTGGCCAGTGCGCAGTAACTGGCCGAGCGCCTAACATACTTCTCGCTTGCACGCTAAACTGCTGACATGACTAACCTCATTCGTACTTACATGGTCCCTACACTACACCCCCCAAATTTTAACAAAAATTTCAAAAATACTTATTATTAAAAATCTTTAAAAATACTTCTTAATTTATTTACTTTCAAAATACTTATTAGAAAAATTTCAAAAATAATTATTACTACATGTAAGTTTCACTTGCACAAAACTTATGGTCACCCTATCATTACATTCGTATAAACAATATTTAATACAAACTACTGATTACACCGAAGCAATCACTATCAACAATACGAGTATTCTCGCGTATCCTATTACATCTAGCTCGTCGTAGGTAGCCGCGATGTTGTCGCGTGGATGGCGACAGGCGTCATGGCTAGCTACTCAAACTACCTGCTTGGCACCTTAAACTTGCTGTCTTTGTGCACTTTGGAACTTATGGATTGAGTTTTCCATTTTCCTCTCGATCCATCTCTTGCCAATAAAATGACATGTACCACAACATTTTTCCCATTATTACAATAATCTTGACTGAATTTTATTACAAGTTATACTAAACAAATTACTTATTCTTGATACTCAATTGAGATGTAATGATAGAATGTGACCATACCTAAACTTCTTACTTTTACATCACAATAACATAATGCGCTTTTGCAATTTCACAATCTAAAAGTAAGTTGTTCATTATTAATTACAAATATTTATTATCTGCAGTTTAGCAAAACAATTATGTTGCAATGCTTAGAGCTGAATTCTTATACTTTTGCAATCTAGCAAAATAATATTCTGTAAGCATATATTGAATAGACTAAGGCACGGTTATACCATACATTAACCAATGTTAATCTGCTTTTTAACTTAACATGTTACAGTTATGCAAATTATTTTGAGCTGAACAAAACACGGTTGCACCATATCCTAACCGTCGTTAATCTATTGATTACCATAACATATAATTCTACAAATTAAATCTAACTGGTGGCTTAACAACCCGGCCACTCTTTGTTGTCTTAACACACGAATCCTTAGACTTACTTTCTAAAGACGTATTTTTACCAACGCTGGCGTCATGTCTTCTGTTTTTATCATCGACACTATCGTCGTTAATAAGAAAAGCTAGTTTTAACCTGTCAATCAACACATTTACTGTTCTATTGGGCAATAGAATTGTATACACTTTATTTCTCCTATTTATAACACGATAAGGACCTTCATAGGGCGGTACTAGCGGTTTACGAACTGCGTCATTTCGAATAAATACCTGTTCGCACTTAGATAATTCACGGTGAACAAATAATGCGCGTGAGCTCCGTGGTACTGCCGATACTGGTTTCAAATTTTCTATATTGTATCTTATCTGCTCCAAAAACGCCTTTCCTTCGCTCAATCGCTTATCTGAGACGTCATAAAAGTCTCCAGGTAAGCGAATTGCTTGACCGTACATATATTCCGCGGGACTCACGCCATTATCGCTCCTACCTGCCGTACGTAGTCCTAACAAAACTGTTGGTAGTTCGTCACACCATGCGCCGTTTTTCTCTAGACGTGCCATTAATGCCTGTTTTAAGGATCTATGCCAGCGTTCCAGGATACTATTAGATTGTGGATGGTACGAACAACAGCGTATCCTTTTTATACCCATTAACTTTAATAGTTGCTCGAAAAGATTACTTTCAAACTGTCTCCCTTGGTCGGTGGTTATTTTGAAAGAGTTCCCAAATCTACATATCCACGACTCACAGAATACCTTAGCAACTACCTCTGCTGTTATTTCCGTCACTGGTACAGCTTCTGGCCACCTCGTAAATCGATCTATTATCGTGACTAAGTACCTATGCCCATCTTTACAAGTCTGTAGCGGGCCTACATTATCTATATGCACATGGCTTAATCGTTCTGCATTCGGAAATTGTTGTAACTCTGATACATTGGCCAATGACGCGATTTAAACCTGGCCAAAAGAATCGCTTTGCCTCTAATTTTCGTGTTGATCTAGTACCTGGGTGACTTACATCATGAACTGAAATGAAAACCTATTTGTTTGAAACTTTTAGGTAAATACGGTCTACAAATATTTAACCTATTTTCACAATAAATTGGTTTATCATAATTCGGCATAAAAACTTTCTGTAAAGAAATATTATTGTTGTTCCCGTTTAACAATTCTGCTAACTCGCTATCACATTCCTGAGCTGAAGCTAATTCCACGTAATCAATTACTGTAGGGCTGTGTATGGTTTCAATTCCCGAAAGTGCATCTGCTACTGTATTGCTATCCGCCTTAACATATCGAATGTCCGTTCTGAATTCACTGATGAATAATAACTGTCTAGTGCGCCTTGGCGTTTCGCTACTTGTTTCAATTTTATTAAATGCAAAAGTCAAGGGTTTATGATCTGTAAAAACTATTAATTATCTTCCCTCATATATGTACCTAAAATGTTTCATAGCCAAAAATATTGCTGTAAGCTCTTTGTCATATGTGGAATACTTTTGTTGAGCTTTGGTAAACTTCTTCGAAAAGTATCCTAAAGGTAACCACTTACCATCTACCAATTGGTGCAATGCCGCCCCGGCAAAGTTGTCAGAAGCATCTGAAAACAGCGATACGTTACTAACTGGGTGAGATAACATTACAGCGTCTTTCAATTTTGTCTTACACTGTTCAAAAGCTTTAATCGACTCTGATGTCCATGCGATTTCGGTTTTATCTCTTTTCTTTGCACCTTTTAAAAATTCGTTTAATAGCGATTGATATTCTGCTGCATGGGGTATACTAGCCCTGTAAAAATTTATCATCCCTAAAAATCTTAGGAGCTGTTCAATGGTTTCTGGCCGAGGGTACTCTGTTATAGCCTTGACCTTATGGTCAAGTGGTCGTATGCCGTCGGTCGAAACCTGATATCCTAGAAACTCTATATTTTCTTTACCAAATTCACACTTCGCTAAATTTATCGTTATACCAAACTTTGAAAATCGGTCAAATACTTTTCGTAAATGCATTCTGTGGCTTTCCATTGAGTCACTCGCAATGATGACGTCATCTATAAAATTAAATAAAAAATCAAGGCCTTCCAGAACCGTATTACTCATAAATCTCTGAAAGGTTTGACTAGCTGTTCTTAAACCAAAATTTAATCTTAAAAATTGAAAGAGCCCAAAAGGTGTTATTACCGCAGTTTTCTCAATGTCTTCAGGTGAAATTTTGACAAAATAATACGCTTTATTAATATCTAGCTTTGAAAATTTTTCTTACCTGACAGTATGTATGTGAAGTCGTGTAGCCTCGGTACAGGGTAGCGATCCGGCTTGGTGATCGCGTTCAATCGCCTGTAGTCACCCACGGGTCGGATGTCCCGATTTTTCTTCACCACAACATGTAACGGGCTGGCCCACTCGCTTTTCGATGGTCTACAAATCCCCATTTCCTGCATCAACTGAAATTCCTTTTTAAACTTATGATACCTATCTGGCGCTAATGGCCGCGCTCTCGCATGAACTGGAGGTCCCGTGGTTTCAATATGATGATATACATCATTCTTGAAATCACGGTCCATATTTTTAAATGACACCAGCTTAGTTATCTCTGGAAATCCTGTTAATAAATCTACAAAGGGGTGGTTCCTATCTATGGTTGTAATTGACACCTGATCACACGTGGCTATGCTGCCCAGCGTTAGTTAATTCGTCTCCTTATCGACTAATTTACGCGCACTTAGGTCTACTACTAAGATGTGATGCTTCACAAAACCCGCACCTAATATCGGTTGGTTAACTTCCGCGACCACAAAAGTCCACCTATATGGCCGCCGTAGGCCTAAATTTACATGTAATGTTTTTGAACCGTAAGTTTTAATTTCACTACTATTTGCTGCAAATAACTTATGTCATTTCAGCATTGGTCCTAGTCGGGAGTGCACTTCTCGAAGTTGTCGACCACTATGTCTACCTGGGACAAACAGTCCAGTTAGGTAGGCACAACTTCGAGAAAGAGGTCATTTGACGAATCCAACTCGGCTGGGCAGCGTTCGGGAAGCTAAGGAAGATCTTCTCGTCCAATATTCCGCAGTGTCTGAAAACGAAGGTCTACTACCAGTGTATGTTACCAGTGATGACATACGGAACAGAGACGTGGTCTCTGAATATTGGCCTCGTATCAAGGCTCAAAGTCGCTCAGCGGGCCATGGAGCTGGCTATGTTTGGTATTTCTCTACGTGATCGAATCCGTAATACGGAGATCCGTAGGAGAACGAGAGTGACCGACATAGCCCGCCGGGTTGCCATGCTGAAGTGCCACTACATGAAATAAAAAAAAATGGTGTGTACATAACGTGGTACTAAACCGGATCAATGGCGCTTTAAAGTCCAAATCGGACCAAATGTGTTCATTAATTTATCATAATTTTATTGCTAAGTGTTCAGTAACACAACACTCCCCCCCCCCCTATCAGAACCTCATTCCCATAAAATTACTGACCCATTATACAGATTTGACTTTAGTATGTAAGCTAATGTACCAACGTAACATTACTCTAGTTTTTATTCAGCAAACAGTCTTTGCTCCAGATGTAAAGCTAGCCGAAAAAATAACCGTTTCATTATACGCAACACTCGTTATACATAACTGTTATTATAAGTTATATTTGAGCACCGCTGCGCAAAGTGATATCACTGAAATATGGTGCAGTGAAGCAATTTTAATTTTAAATTTATTGGCCTACGGGATCCCTTGAGCTTTGTAATAAACATTATCTGCGGTTCTGATCCGTGGGTATAATTTGATATTGAAAAGTACAACAAATTTTAATATTAAATAATAAAAACATGTGTTTTCAAGGTAACTTTTGATTTGTTTCGCTTTTAGTTACTTGCATTTATGACTATAAATTCTTCTCATAAGTAGAGAATGTACATTTTTTCATAGCCCTTGCTAAGACTGAAGTCGTATAAAATATTAGACACAAAATGGAAAATGTGAAATCGAATATAACAGTCACAAGCAGGATTTGATCCTGCATCTCCTGGATACCGTCCAGATGCTTTGCCAATTCAGCCATCGTGACAATTGCTTTTGACTGCTAATTTCGATAACACATTCATACTTAACGTCTTGGGTGACACCTGCGCCATCTGTCGGAAATAATTTCATACATTATACCGACCAGGTAAACTTAATTTTACAATTAAGATTTTTACCTAATAAATGACGCAACACTATAACTATTTTGGATATGTTTATGTGTATTTTTAACATTTGACATCCTTAGCCATATACATTAAACACAAAGTGGATAGTGTGAAATTGAAGATCGAAATCGAATCGAAAAATATCAAATATCGTATAATATAGTTCACTAAAGAGTACTATAAGAAGTAGTCGCTTAAAAAACTTAAAAAATGACCATGAATGGACCAGCTTGATCGGGGAAGTACCACCCTCTCACATAAGATCAGCGTGAAACATTGGTAGGCATTCCTACTGTTGTGTTTCGTATGGTAAGTGAGAGCGTCGGAGGCCCAATGCCCTCCATCTCCTTTCATATTATACTTCCTATATCCTAATGATCCTCTCCTTAACATTAGCCTTCCTATCTCCTATCCGTTTTCTTGGAGATGGTGACGTAAGAGTAATGCCTCTGGTGTTGCTAGCGTTTATAGGCTATGGAACCGCTTTACCATCAGGTGGGCCGTATGCTTGTTGGCCACCTCTTTAGTATAAAAAAAATAAAATAAAGACGGCTGAGTGTGTGTCACAAAGGGGCTTCAGCTAACGCTCTAAACACCACCTAACGCTTTACAAAACCGGCTTTGTGACACTCATAGATATTGTGATTCTTTAGTTTAACATATTTAAAGTCTTGTTAAAACAATTAAAGTAGACAACAAAAGAATCGGTAAATATAATAATCGTGGTGTGTTACCATAGCAACACCGTATAAACATGCCTGGAACTTCAAAACCAAGGTGAAAAAAGTTTAGAACGTTCAATACCAGTAACCGCTATTTTGTTGTTTTAATAGTTATTACTCACGATTTACTCTGTTACCTATATATTTTCGTCAACGTCTACGAGAACTGGTTTAACCTGTTGTCATGTATTTTTACGACAGTGAAAGTTGATAACAAAAATAGAAGACGTCTCACGGCTTCCTCAGCATAACCAAAAATCAATATAATATTATATTTCCTCAATGGAATCCATCCATCCATCAGCCTTTTAACGTCCACTGCTGGACATAGGCCTTCCCAAGAGACGCCTCAACGAGCGGTCCCGTCATGGGGGATAATGTCGTAATCGCCACGCTTGGTAGGCGGGTTGGCGATCGCAGTGGATGTTGTTAATACTCGAGGGAGTGCTGCTGCCCACTCCTCCGGTATCTCTCTTTAATTGCAAAATTAAACTTACAATATTGGATTTAGTAATGCATGTAAATGCATCCGATAGGTGGCGTGGGTCGTAAATACATTCATGTGATTCGGAGATTGGGAATGGCCGTCAGTCAGTGCGCATAGCGGTCTAGAGCACTTCCTCGGATCGAAAGGGACGCAGGTTCGAATCCCGCTCGCACTAAACTTCTCTTTTTCCACATTCACAAATAATTTGTTCTTTAAAGTAACTGAGCTAACACACAGATCAAAATGTTGAATAACCTTTCTAAAAAATTGTACTATGTAATCCAAAAAGCACTTCGCAAATCCAATTGGAAGTTTCCGGAAATTAGCGCGCTTATATAAACAAACTCTTCGGTTTTATTATATTTTATAATAAAGATAACATTGAAGCTTTGGTAAGACATACGTAGCTATCGTATTCTTCTAACCTTTAACAATTTACAAAGAACTTTTTTCTTATCTAAAATACCATATTTGTTTTTTTTAACCCCTATCTGACGATACATTCTTCGTCACTTTGCTTAAACGTCCGCATCGAAGGGTCAAGGTCCGACTTTATTGTTTACCTACTTTATTTTGGGTACCCTTTTTGGACGTTTATTGTCAATTCCTGCGTCAGCCGTGCCCAGTTAAGGCCGGATTCTTGCGTGTTCAGTATTTGGGATTTGGAGCATATTACGGAAAACAATATACGCTATTGAAGATAAGACTGCTTTATAATATTCGCGAAATTTTATGCATTTTTAATAATTTTGCTGCGTCACAATATTCGTGAAGATATTACACGTTTTTTTAATTATATTACTTTTCAAAAACAACACGCTGCACTAAGGATTAATCCTTGTATCGTGGGGTACTTTACAAATATAGAATTTCACGGACACAAAGTACACTCCAGACTCAGAACTATCGTTTGTGGATCACGTAAAGGGTTGGCCTGTGTGGGATTCGAGCCTATAACACTCGGGCGAGAGGCCAGTATCTTAATCACACCACCATCTGTGCAGTCAAGTTGCTTTGAAGGTATCCTTCTAGAATGTATCATAATATTCGTCAAGACATTACGCGTTTTTCAATGATAGTCGCTTTAAATGTAAGAGAACAATAACTTCTGCTACAGCAATAAAGATATTTTTTTACATTACATGGGTAGCAAACGAGCATATGAGCAGCTTGATGGAAAGTGGGAGTACTCACTTGCTATCAGGCCTGAGCGGGTTGGTTGGTTGGTGGTGACCGGCCATGAAGCACATCGGTGTGTTTTGGTTGTAGCAGGAGATTGCCGTTAATTCGTTCATTTCATCTAAATCTGTGAAATGAAATGGTGAGCAGCGACTTGACAATACTCTTGGTATAGTGGTGTCCATGAGCGACGGTTACCATTTTCCACCAGATGGGCTGTAGCTAGTCTGCCACCATATGCCATTCAAAAAAAAGTTGTAAGTTGAGGCTAGCAACACCAGTGGCATTATTTAAGTGTTGCCTATGCTAGGGAAAGGAATGATATATTTTTTTGGCTTTAGGTGGTAAATGAGAAATCTCTAATTTATTTTTTTCTTTCATTTTGCAGATAGGAAATTAATGAATAGATGACTATCCTCGGTTACACACTCGGGACACTCGCGGGAAAGAATGCGGTCGTGACACTTGTATTCCTAGTCATGAAGGATTAATAGGGAAGGACACATAGATGAGAAATGGATGTGGGCATTTATGTTCCACTGATTTTTTTACCATGATATAGCTGAGGTTCAATCGTGCTGCCGTCGTGTTAATTTAAATACACTCTTATGGGCTGCAATGTCTGTACATTAAAGATATTAACAAAAAATGCCTGTTTTAGGTAAGCTAAAACGAAAACAATTCTTTTGTAATTTTGGGGTGTGTGTGTCTGTTTATCTGTTTGTTTGTTTACACATCACGCAAAAACTACTGAACGGATTTTGATGTGAAACATCTAATGCGGAGGGAGAGTAAAATCGGCTGTTATCGTGGCGACGCTTTTATTGTACCTACTTGTCCCGTTCAAATCTTGCAAGTTAAATTTGACACACTTCCCGGTTTCCGATTGAGCTGAAATTTTACACGCATGTGTATATCACGTGACGATGCCATATTATGATGACATGGAGCTGATCTGATGACGGAGCTGGAAGGTGGACATAGGAACTCTAAAACGAAACGACGCAACCCCATCGAGTTTGGGCTTGTATGATTCGTCTTACTGAGTACTTTGTGTCTAGATGGTATCCAGGGGCTGATGATGAAGCTGGAAAGTGGCCACAGTAACTCTATAATGAAATGACGCAACCCCGTCGAGTTAGTCCTCGTTTGAAATGTCCTGACAGAGTACTTTGTCTTTAGATGGTATCTAGGGTCTGATGATGGAGCTAGAAGGTGGCCATAGGAACTCCGTTATAAAACGACATAACTCCATCGAGCTTGGGCTCGTATGATTTGTCTTGACGAGTACTTTGTCTCTAGATGGTATCCTGGGTCTGACGATGGAGCTGGAAGGGCCACAGTAACTCTGTAGTGAAACTACGCAACCCTATCGAGTTTATACGCGTTTGATTCGTCTTGACTTTGTCAAGTTATGATCATTTTATTTCTACAAAATAATTTCGATGTTTTCACATCTGCTAGACGTCCCGCGTTGTCTAGTTTTTTCATGATTTTTTTGGTTTGATAGCTCTTCAATAAACTTAAAAATTGGTAATTATAAGTTTTATTCCACTAACTCCGGAACCTCAGATTTAACCTAAAAGGATCCACAGGGAGGGTAGTAGTTTTTTTTATAGCATGTAGTGGCAGACGAGCCACGATCCATCTGATGGTAAATGGTAACCATCGCCCATGGACTCGACTATACCGAGAGTATCGTCAAGCCGCTGCTCACCAATTCATTTCACGGATATGAAATGAAATGTAAACTGCTATCTCCTGCTACAGCCAAAACGCAACGATATGCTTCATGGCTGGTCACACAGGAGATGGTGGTACCAACCCGCTCGGGCCCGGTACCAAGTGAGTACTCCCACCTGGTGCCCAGTCCTACCACCAGTCATGCAATGGATGATAATTGCTTACTTCCCTTAGTCGCCTCATACGACACCAATGGGAAAGAATGGGGTGGTGACACTTGTATTCTTAGTCCGCCACCACACGGGCGAAATATAGTTTTATAAATGTAGTGAAAAATCGAATGTTCGTGATTCTTATTCTACTGACCTTATTTCAGTATTATATATACTAGCGTGTCATTTTCTTAAGAACACTGCCAGAAGAGAGAATATGATGCAAAAGCATTGCTTATGTTTTATCAGCAACTGCTTGTCTCATCCCGACCTTTGTTAATTTTAATTGTATTTGCGATACTAAAAAATTTTGCTACCTTATAGTTTTGTTTTACTCTAAATGGGCACAGTCGAAGAATCTTCAACTGTGAAATGGGTATGAGTGTATAGTGACGGTAGGTATACGAATATTATAAAACATTATTTATAACAAATCGCACGCTAGTAAAGTACTCCTTCATATCGTCAACACCAGATTGCAAGCTTTCTTGAACTCCGAAATAGCTCTGGAGCAAGCAGGTTTCGTCAAGGTTCGAGGAACAAGGAAGTAGATTTTAATTCTTCGACAAATCATCGAAAAGTCTAGAGAGTTTAACACCCCCCTCTATATCTGCTTTGTCGATTTTCGAAAGGCCTTCGACACCTTGTAATGGCACAAACCATGGAACGTACTTAGTCATATGGGAGTACCTAACCATCTAGTACGTCTCATACGCCGACTTTACGAGGATGGAACTGCGACTGTTCGAATAGATGATGTTGACTCAAAGGGTTTTCAGACATGTGCTGGTATTCGGCAGGGATGCATACTCTCTCCACTCCTGCTCAATATCTATACAGAGTGCATTATGAGAATTGTGTTGGAGCAATGGGACATGGGAGTTTCAGTGGGAGGTTGGAAGATATCCAATCTAAGATATGCCGATGACACAACTCTTCTCGCTCAAACAAAAGAAGATATGGAACAGTTGCTGACATGCCTAGAGACAACAAGCCTCTCCTTCGGGCTTACAATTAACAGACTTAAGACCAAAATAATGATCGTGGACCGAGCTGAACTGAATCAACCTGATATCTCTACCATTGGAAACTGTGAGGTTGTACAAAGTTACGTGTACCTCGGCTCCACGATCACGAACACTGGCGGGTGTGAGGATGAGATTCGTAGGTGATCTGCTATTACGAGATCTGCCGTTGATAGGCTTAATAGGGTCTGGCGCAATCGCAATATTACCAAAGCTACGAAAGTGCGCCTGATAAGAAGCTTATTTTTCTAATATTCCTATATGGCGCAGAAACATGGACGGTTCTCTTGAAAGACCGACGTAAAATTGACACACTTGAAATGTGGTGCTGGCGGCGACTGCTGCGGATTCCTTGGACAGCGTTTCAGCAGCGAAGAACTTAAAATTGAGGAGAGATTGTCGTCACCTGTGCAAATACTAATACTCAAATATTTCGGACACATAACACGAAACTAAAACTCCATGGAAAGGCTCGTTGTCCAGGGGCGGGGGTAAGACAAGCGCTCAAGAGGTCGATCGCCTACTCGCTGGACAGACCTGATAAAAGCTGCAACGCAAACCACCATAGTCCTATGTTCCCGTGACGCTGAAGATCGCGAGCAGTGGAGGCGCATTGCGAAGGCTGCAGTAAATAAACAGTCATCATCATAAAACCACGACCACTCTGTCAAGAGTGAACGACTGAAGAGGAGGAGGAGGATTTATAACATTAGCTAGTTTTTAGGTTATATCTCAGATATAATCTAAAGACTTGGAAACTAAAAACCTTTAAATCTAATTAAGGGCTACCCTAAGGGACTACCAAACAAAAATGTTAAGTACTTTTGCGTAAATTGTGAAAAAACAAACAGTGAAACAGCTAAAAAATTATAAAAAACAATGTTTTGTGTTGATAATTGAGAAATCAAATATACAGACACAGGTCTGTTACACGTTTATAATAGTAGGTACATATTATTTTTAACAGTATAACTGAATACCAATACAAAAGTTGGAACTTTTGCACTTTATCGGCGAATAAATGGGCCAGAGAACCATACAAATCTCCTCTAAAAACCTACATCTCCACTGGACAGTGTGTGATTGATGCCTTTGCAGCTAAGAACAAATTATTTGTGAAAATTCGTCAAAGAGAGAGTTTTAGTGCGAGCGAGAATCGAACCTGTGTCCTTTCCAATCCGGTGAAGTACTCTAACCACTAAGCATCGCACTGACCAACAGTCATTCCCAATCTCCACATCATATTTGTCTTTACGACCCACGCCACCTATTGGATGGATTTACATGCATTAATCCAATATAGTAAGTTTAATTTTGCAATTAAAATTCATACTCACACTTCCCCGGATTAGAAGGGACGCAGGTTGGATTCCCGCTCGCACTAAAGTTTTTTTTCCACATTTCCACAAATAATTTGTTCTTTAAAGTAGCTGAGTATGTCAAGTGCTAAAATATAGATCAAAATGCCTTTACAGCTGTTTGGCATTTGAGGCCTGGGGAAGTTGCTTGCCATCTGAAGGCCGTATTCTAATTTGCCACCCTTGTACCATTGAAAAACTGGCAATTGTAATCTCTGCACCTTAATTTATTTTCCCCAACTTTATGAAATGTTTACGTCATTAAGAAACATTTACGAGCAGCAAAGTTTAACTGCCTCTGCGATGCAGCGGTAGTGTAAGTGACTGCTGATAATGAGGTCTCGGGTTCGATCCCCGGGTCGGCCAGTGTTATTGAGATTTTTCGTAAAAAAAAAATAAGAAAAATTCTCAGTAGCAGCCCAGAGTTTCGAAATGTGCCCGGTAGACGTCAATAGGCTCGCCCCCCATTACGTGGGACTTAAACATAGCTGGCGAGTCGTGGGTGTGTAATACACCTCTGCCTACCCCTTCGGGGAATACAGGCGTAATGCTATGTTTTTTATGTTAAAGTTTAAGTTCTGTGGGCACATTTAATAAAGTAGTTTTTTGTGTATGCTAAGCGAGCGCTGGACTATACCACTTGATGGTAAGTGGAAATATACTCCCGGATGGTAAGACTCATTATCTTAATAAAAACCTATTCACTCTAGCCTTGAAGATACCCACATTGTAATCGTATGAGAATACCGTTGCTGGCAACTTATTCCATTCAATTACTGTGAGTATTGCGAACATGACGCGAATCGTTTAGTTTGGAAAGATGGCATTTCAGTTAATCAAAACAACACACAATACGTTTATAAATAAATTACGCGCAGCTGCAGTCGAGGATGCAAAAAAAAACTGATATAATATAATATACATAATGATTCAATTAAAATCATTATTTAAATTACATCGTTTAAAACTAAGGATGTGAGCCACAAGAGTGATTGAAAATTATGATAATTTGGTATTGATCCATCGGTATTACACAATCATCGATCACACCACAATACCACACACAGATTGATGAGAAGCGAAGTTCTACAACAGGTGCATTAGGATTTATGCAAAGGATCATCGAATAACAAATAACAGACTATTTGTCTTAGATTGTTTATTAAAGTCCTCGTAAGTCCAATAAGAAAGTCGGCATAATTGATATTACGCATGTAACGCTGCCGTGTGGGGCCGGCTTTAGAATTGTCCCACCCCTCTCCACCCATGGGAGTCATAAGAGCCGACTAAGGGAATACCGTGGGAGTGGGCAGCAGCACTCCCTCGAGTATTAACAACATCCACTGCGATCGCCAACCCGCCTGCCGAGCGTGGTGATTGCGGCACTATCCCCCATATGAGCGAAACACATGTTGTGGCGTTCTCTTGGGGAGGCCTATGTCCAGCAGTGGACTTCGAAAGGCTGATGGAGGTGGAGGCATGTAACGATATCATAGTACTAATAAAATACTTTGGAAAATCCAAAACTGCACGCCGCATAATCTTCATTTTTTTTCATCACAATAAAATTGATTATTTGATAAGTAACTAATAATGTATTGGTTTTACTAAGTAGTTTTCAATAAATCACATAGCGCTAATTTCAAAAAGTACTAATGTGGGTTTCATGTCTTATACGCCATCTAGCGTTAATTTTAAGAAGTACTTCTATATTGATCTACTCTCTGTCATTTTGCAAGGCGCCATCTGGCAATTAGTAAGAACAATCCATGAGTTTACATATATGCCTGCATAAGTTAATATAATATATATAAACATGTAAAATTGAATAATTCATTAAAACTGCAAACAAAAACAATTTAAGAAAACAAAAAGACATCGCTTGTTTCCTTACAAAAAAAAAAGCAATATTGTGGTTCTATATATACAACAGCAACTGAATACATCTAAAATTGCCACTTGCGACATCTAGGGCTACATTTGTCAATATCTCTTTTACTTTAAAACAGCGGCATCTATCAATAGAAAATTACAACTTTGGACAATATTATACGACTTATTTAAAAATCAATGAGTTCAACAAGAAATCTCTAAACCATTTATCTTCCTAACTTGGTTGCCTTATAATTTTATACTTTGTTCTAAGTGAAAACACCGTGACGCCAAGGCCACGCAAAAAAAGTTGTGGAATGTAAAATACGTTTTTTTCGTGTTTTATAACGTTGGTGTGTTATTTATATTACTTATTGTTATGGATAAAATAGTTATTATACTTGACAAATATCATCAGTTCGTCAAGCAAAGGTAAGAACTTTCTTTTAACAAAAAACAATGTACCGGCCGGGCGAACGGCGTTCTGTTGACGATAGTAAAACCACCGGTGGCTCTGGCTATGCGTACGTAAAAAGTTCTCATGAAAGGCGCTGGTTTTAGTGTCGCGTCGAGCGTAAATGCCGTAAATATTCAGTATTTTTTTGTTTATTTAATAACAACTAAACCACATCGAATCAGAACCTGAAAAGTAATAGGGCTCTATTCCTAGTCATAATAATTCGTAAACGAAAAAAAAAGACTCGATTAATTAAGTATTTTAGTCGTTATCGTGTTAACTTACATTACCTACAACTCACGCACGTCCAAGCCAGATTTTTTTCAAACAGTTTTTTAACTAGTTTAAATTACAAAAATGGCATCAAAAATATCATGAGTGTTAAAAATAGTGTTTGTTCTTTATATGTGTGTGTAGATATTATTTTACAAGTGCAATATATGATAAATAGAGACATTTTAAGTTTGAAAAATCAGCTGTGCCGTGTCAACCGGGAGTAGAACACACCTCAACGCTTCGCTTAGGAGGCGTGCAATAAACTTCAGGCGGTTACTTCTCTCCTAAAAATTACATTGGCAACTCTCTCGCCGCCAATATGCAAGTAAAAGAACGCAGTAATGTGAGTTTCAGAACAAAATTTTCCCAGATAAATAAAATAATGGAACTTTGTGGCTCAGTATCACGATGCACAACTTTTGTTCTGTAATTTTAATACCCAGCCAGATACGAGTCGGTTATATTGATAAGTTGCGGCACATTTTAACTCGTAGTTCCCTTGGTAAATACACTTTTAAAACATTCGAGAAAAAAAGACCGATGTTTATTTACATTAGGTCCTAACAAAGAATATATGTACATAGTCTTGGCATAAATATTGTTACAAGGAGATCTTTCTTTTTTATTGCATAAAACATAATAAGTTAATTATAATGATTTATTGCACAAAAAGTACGTAGCACATTACATTTTTACGTTATAGTATATGCAAGGATACACAGTTAGTGGTGGATAATACGGTCCTGTATTACCTCACTAGGCTAAGAAATTATTAGCCTGTACACAGTCCCATGAAACATTTATTACTATAGTATACGGTAGCTTATCAATGATTTAATGAATAAATACTTGGAATAGACTTACCATACAAGTTAAATTATGGCAGTATTTAAGTTAAATATTCCGGCCTAGTGTGAACTTGTAAAAAAATGGAAATTGCGTGAGTTGCCTCATTAAGGAAAAGAGATTACAAAGTTGAGGTCGTGAAAGGCGATTATTACAGATAGATACACGTCAGATACCTAGCATTTTCGTCTATTATAGTAATGATAACACATTTAGATTACGAACGTCGTATTTATCAAAATGATGTCATTGATATAAGGCTGGTATAGCGTGCCTGTAAACCCATTTCGTTATATAATACCAAAATAACATTGACATTTTTGTTGGAATTTCAGAATAAAATGCTTTTTAGTTGATGCATTCACAATATATGTTTACCAGTACTACTCTACTACTCTGTCTAATGTTTATTCTGGCTAATCCCTGAAACAGTGGGGTCAATTTTAACGTAAGTCTCTGTGGCACATAGCTGATGTTTCAAGGAAAAGCTTGGGATTACTTTTTAATACAGTGATGGCCTAGTGGTTAACCAAGGACTGACAAGACAGTATCGAGTTTGATCCCCAGTCCAAGAAGCAGACCTTGTACGGCACACACCTCTGACTTTATGAGGTTCTTAGAAATGATGTGTGTATTTGTATACAACTTATCACTGCTAGGTGAATGAAAACATCGCGGGGAAACCTGCGTGCCTGATGATTTGCCCAAGGGCTTGTGAAGTTTGCCTACCCGCTCTGGATCAGTGTGGTGGACTACGGCCCGATCCCTCTCACTATTAGAGGAGAACCGTGCCCAATAGTGGGACAGAAAGTTTGTAAAAAAAAATATCTATCTATACTAATAAATGCAGAGCTGATTTTTTTGTTCGGTTATACTGCGAAAACTATGGAACCGATCGGAGTAATACTAATACCAAAAGATGCAGCGTGTTTCGGAGAAGGTTTTAGTATATGATATGTTGGCGATTACTTATCCGGAACCTATATTTTTTATGTGAAACATCTAACGCAGAGGGAGGGTAAAACCGGGTGTTAGCGTGGCGATGCTTATAACTAAATAAATTCCTGCGGACGAAGTTGCGGTCACATAACTAGTCTATACTATTATAAATCTGGAACAGAGCTGTGTGTTTTAAGATATTTGAGAGAAAAAAATACTGTAATAGTATGTAGGCGTCTAAACACAAAACAATTTTTTTTTTTTTTTTGGCTGCGTCAGCGCCGCATGCAAGGGCTAGTATTTTATAAAAGCAAATCGGTTACTGACACTAATTATAATCTGAAGTAAATTTTTCTTTAAACGATTAATAGTGATATTTTAAAATAACTTATGTTAGTTTAGACATAAGTAGTCTGAAAAAACATTTTCACGTGAACGGCGTATGACGGCATGGGCCGTGTTTGCATGAAACTAAAAGAAGCTGCGAGTAAATATTATAGAACACAGTAGTAGCAGTGCATGATCATTGAACAGCAGTTCGTGATTTAATTGAGCGTATTAGCGAGAATTAAAATCCGATACATTAGGTAATATTTTTTTTTTGTTTTATTAAGATGATTTAGGATTTAATTATAAATATAAAATAGACGTCGCGTCACGTCTATATCCATATCCATATCAGCCTTTTAACGTCCACTGCTGGACATAGGCCTCCCCAAGAATAAGGGATAGTGCCGTAATCGCCATGCTTGGCAGGCGGGTTGGCGATCGCAGTGGATGTTGTCTATACTCGAAGGAGTGCTGCTGCCCACTCCCTCGGTATTCCCTCAGTCGGCTCTTACGACTCCCATGGGTGGTGAGGGGTGGGACAATTCTAAAGCTGGCCCCACACGGCGCGTCACGTCTACCAGGTGTGAACATGGAAATTATTTTATAGAAATAATGAGTAGAAATAAAATAATCATAACTTATTCAATGTGTGCTTTTATAAAATTATGACATGTGTAAAATAACGGAAATGGACATAAATCGTCATTATCAGGACCTCGATATCATCTAGGACCGAAGTACTTGTCAAAACGAATCAAACAAGCCCAAACTCGATAGGGTTGCGTCGTTTCATTACAGAGTTACTTTGGCCACCTTCCACCTTCATCATCAGACCCTGGATACCATCTAGAGACAAAGTACTCGTCAAGATGAATCATATGAGCCCAAACTTGTTGGGGTTGTGTCGTTCTCTATTGGAGTTCCTATGGCCACCTTCTAGCTCCATCATCAGACCCTGGATTCCATCTAAAGACAAAGTACTCATCAAGACGGATCACAAGAATCTAAACTTAATAGGGTTGCGCCGTTTCATTATAAATTTCCTATGTCATCATAATAATGCATTGTCACGCGATATACATATGCGTGTAAAATTTCAGCTCAATCGGTAATCAGGAAGTGTGTCAAACTTAATTTGCAATATTTGAATGTGACAAGTAGGTATATTAAAAGCGTCGCCACGCTAACAGCCGATTTTACCCTCCCTCCGCATTAGATGTTTCACATCAATAATTAAGTTAAGCATTAACAGAAAACATCGTGACTATACATACGTGAGAAGAAATTCTCTACAGGCGTGTAAAGTTACTACTACCCGCACTAAGCCAACGGTTGACTACCCCTGTTTTTTGTTAAAGCAGGAAAAAAAATACCGAACCGCACACCCCATCATTCGGGGTAACGAAAAGGTTAGTTTGGAACCCATAACCACTAAATAAACCCGCCACGTGCCATCCTCTCAGTCTGTATTTGCGGACCACTTGAATTGTGTTACTTCAGTGGCAATGGTTGGCTGCCCCTGACGCCTATTAAAAAATTATGAATTTTCACCAGTACCATAAAAAGCCACTAAATATAAACTTTTTTCTTTCCAGGTGTTGAGAAGTTCTACCAAGAACGAGTTAGCACTACAGGGGTACTCAACGCCACGATAGGTACCCACGTGAGTATATATACGTTAGACTACATTATGAATACTTGTTTCTGACGGCGACGTGAGTATATATACGTTAGACTACATTATGAATACTTGTTTCTGACGGCGTCATCGTCTGCGTGAGGTTCAAAGTTCAAATACATTATGTAATTTATGCGTGTCCCACAGGAAAGCCGATATAAAAAATGTCATGTAGCTTATTCAAGCTACAGTTTTACTCTATACCTAACAGATTTTGTTCTGTTTAGTTTATAGGTATGCCAAAAATAGCTAACGTTCTGTTCATTTTTTGGGATAAGAAATATCTTATCCGGTTATCCAGTGTCACGACAATCTACGTTTCAAATTTCGTCCAAATCCTTTCAGCGGTTAGGCGTGGTTCAAGGATAAACATATTTAAAAACTGTTGCCATTATAACATTGACTGCACAGATGGTGGTTTAGATACTGGCCTCCCGCCCGAGTGTTTAGGGGTTCAATTCCCACACAGGATAACTCCTTGTGTGGTCCACAAATGGTTGTTCTGAGTCTGGGTGTACTTTGTGTCCGTAAAATTCTCCCGTAGTACAAATACCCGTGAAATTGTACCATAGTAAATTATGTACCGTACTTTGGACCGTAGGGGCGTTCCAGTCGGTGTGGTAGGAGTGGGCAGGGTGACGGCATGGAGTCTTTACCTTCCGACTAGTGCAGGTGATGTTGGGGCACTGTTGCTTCGGTAGATATCGGCACATAGTTGCAAGGAGAGAAGAGACACCGTGGTGTCCATTGCGGCTGCAACGAGGTGTGCCACACGCTCGAGTCGTGTCCAGCTTGGGCCGAGCAGTACCGTTAACTCGTCGCGGCATTAGAGGGGGACTTGGGCCGCGGTCGCTACCTTCTGTGAGGAGGTCATCTCACAAAAGAAAGCGGCGGAGAGGGCCAGGGAGGCCGATCCGGGCTGAGTACTTTAGCCCTAGCTTAGACTGCGGTTGGATGGACTAGGGAACGTCGGCCACCTGCAAGGCCTTCCGGTGCGACGCTCCGTGTGCGGATGCGTCGCTCATTAGCGGGTACCCGAAAGGGTAAGCCGCCGGCGGACTACTGAAGTAATGTAACACAGTTCCAGTGGCCCGCCTGTATAGGTAGAGAGACGGCATACGGCGGGTTTATTTAGTGGGCGAGGGCCTACTACCCTGTTCGTTGCCACGACCGACGGGGTCTGCGGTTAGGTACATTTTTTCCCGACTTTGCCAAATAAAAGGCTTAGTATGTATTTTTCTTCCATTCATCCCTATGATGGCTACTTTTCAACATTAACATTCTTCCTACAATATCCACTCTATCCTCCCTTATTATGTTTCCTCTCCACCACCTATCCCTTTCTTTGGCGACGTGCAAGTGATGTGTTGCTAGCGCCTATAGGCTACGGTAACCGCTTATCATCAGATAAACCGTAGTGTGACCGACATCCGTGCACGAGGCCGTGGGTTCAATCCCACTCAGGACAATTATTTGTGTGATGAACACAGATATTTGTAATGCGTCTGGGTGTTTTCTATCTATTATATGTATTTACAAAAAAAGTAATATATGTATTATATCCGTAATCCGTAAGGTACCCATAGCACAAGCGTTAAGCTTAGTTTGGGACCAGAGGACGTTGTGTGAAAAATTTCCGTGAGTATTAGAGAGTATTGGTGTAAAGATGCGAAAGGGAATGCTCCAATGGTTCGGACATGTGGAAAAAATGCCGGACGAGCGACTGGTTAAGAAGATATACAATGCGAAAATGGAAGGATGTAGGTACAGGGGGAGACCGAGACTTACCTACCTAGACCAAAATCGGTCATGTATTGCAGGAAGGTGGAGTCAGGAGTCTCCGAAACCGGCGAGCGTGTATGAAGAGAATTATGAATGTTGAGCAAGCGAGAGATGTATGCAAGAAAACAGCCTCTTGGCACTCTGATCTCTCTGCCTACCCCGCAAGGGAAATGGCGTGATGATAAGTTAGTTAGTTAGTTCGCTAGTATAATATTAGTAAGATTTCAACGTAATCTTGTGCTGACGCACTTGGGATACAATATCATCATTGCACATCACAAGTGTAGTGATGGATTCACACCCTGATATCTCCCCAAACCAGGTGAACGGTTAGCTATATTTTTCCTACCTAAACTTAGAAAGGACTTGAAGGCAAAATTTGTCGTTTTAATGGACAAAAATTTTCCTTCGAGGCCAGAAATACTTTTTTGTTTAAGATACTTAAATTTGAAGAGTTTTAGAGATAGATAAACTCATAAACAGATTTATTAAGGTGAGTTGTTTTCGTAATACAATTTGTTTTATTTTAAAAAGTACTTTTTAGTGTTGTTTTTATTTTTAGATTCTTCTTTTGTTTGTTTTATCTTAATTATTAGACTAGCAGTTGACCGCGACTTTTTTATGTTTAAATTCAATCCCCTATTTTACGCACTTTAATTTTGTTAGGGCGGAAATAAATGTATCTAACCACACACCCCATCGTTTGCCGCAACAAACAGGGCAGTATGGAGCCTCAACCACTAAATAAGCCCAACGTGTGCCGGCTCTCCGTGTGCGCTGACGATTTTGTAAATCATTGAAACCCATATTCTATGATAAATTAAAGTATTCGTCCATCCTCAGAAACTACCATGTTGTAGATATACTATTTAGTGAAAAGGTAGACAGCTGGTAAACCGCCAGTCTAAATAACAAAGTATAATTATACGATATAGTATAGTTTTAATTATGTATTAGTACGTATGCATACGTTCCCCCAAACAAAAGCTACTTTAAAGAACAAATTATTTGCGAAGGTGGAAAAAAGGAACTTTACTTATCCGGGGAAGTGTGCACTTCCCCGGACTGGATGGGATGCAGGTTCGAATCCTGCTTGCAGTAAATTTCCCCTTAAGTAACTGAGCATGTCAAGTGCTAAAATACAGATCAAAATGAACAAAAGTTTAATGAAAATCTGTTCAGTACTTATTCAGACACACCCACGTAGCCTATTTCTCAAATATCTTCAGTCTATAGACACAGCTGTTACAGATCTATAATATTAGAGATAAGATTGCACTACAAAGACTTAATTACAGTTTGCGTGTTAATAGTGAAAGTAGCGATTGTTAACAGTGGCCGGCCATTTTGTGTCGACATTAGCCTGCTTAGACAAGTCGTAAACCCCATTACAGAAATTGTATCATAGTGTATATTTTCCTTTTACATTTCCTTAGATAACTTGATTACTTAACCAGTATTCAAACTGTCATTATAAGATGAAGAATTATTAAGGTGGGGAGAAATTTACATAAACGTCCCGCGTACAGGGCAACGAACAGGGTAGTGTGGAGCCCTCACCGACTAAATAAAGCCGCCGTGTACCGTCTTATTTTTTTGTTTTGGCGGCAAAAAATGTTCCTAACCGCACACCCTGTCGGTCGGGGCAACGAACAGGGTAGTGTGGGACCTCCACCTACTAAATAAACCCGCCGTATGCCGTCTCTCTGCCTTTATTGGCGGGCCACCGGGACCATATTACTCTGGTTTGGTTTTAATGTGACTAAGTCAATGGATTTAATCGATTAAGGGCGGATTCGACCAAACAAGAATACATTTTATTCCTAGAATAAATCGCTACTTACTCGAGAATAAATCAATTTTACATTTTACCAACAACAATTCGAAGAATAGCGAGCCTATTTGGGAATAGTCACTATACCACCTATAAGCATCGAATAAGGAGTTAATCCAAGAATAAAAAAATGGCGTCATGTTTTTTGTGCTGTCATTTTTCGAAACTAATATCGGTTTCGGGCGCGTGACAGCTACTTTCTCACGCTATAATACGACAAATAAGAGTTGAGATGAGTTAAACTATACACTGTCCCGTTTGTAGAACAATTTCTTTTTGCTGGGTATTACATTCACTTCGCTATTCGCGAATAGCTATTCCAAGTATAAGTGATACGTCAGATGGCGTGGAAAAACGACTGTTGATTATCTAAGAGAATAAAATCGTGGAATAGATTATTGTTGGTATAGTTATTCTTGTATATATTCGAGTTCGGTCGAATCCACTCTAAATATATTATACTAGCGTCTGCGTGGAATAGTTTGAGCAGCATTTGAATTTTCTTAGGATACTGCAAAGAGCTTACGGCATTTTTAGGAATTAAACAAATGTTTCCAAAAAATACACGTATATGCTGTTCCTAGCGTCTTTAAGCTACCGTAACCGCTTTCGATCAGGTGTGCCGTATGCTTGTTTGCCACCCATTTAGTACCTATAAAAAAAACACCTTAAGTTATATTTAAATGCGACTGAATGACCTTCTGTACATTTAGTATGTTTTCATAGCTTTTTCTGCATATCTTTGATTCTAATTGAGGTACGCGGTTCCTTTTAGTCCTAGGACATTCGCTGGGAAGAACCCTTTCATTTGAACATTTTGATCTATATTTTAGCACTTGACATTCTCAGCTACTCTTAAAGAACAAATTATAATTTGTCAATAAGGAAAAAGAGTATTTTAGTACGAGCGGGAGTTCTAGAAACAGTACGATAGCTTAGTGGATTAGAGCACTTCCCCGGAAAGGAAGGGACGCAGGTTCGATTCCCACTCGTACTAAAATACTCTTTTTCCTTATTCACAAATTATAATTTGTACTTTTCATTTGAGTTTTACCCCAGCTCCATTGATCGAGTTGAAGGAAAGGTGTAGACATTCAACTCAACTTTGAATATGTTATTCGAATTAGAATAATTTCACGTGCAACTTCATGCTTAATAAGTACTGTTATTAAAACAATAACTTATGCAAATTGTGCTGCATGACACGCGATAATGATTTGCATTTGCGGGTCGTTATATTTTAATTTTTGAAAGCGCTTTCAGGCATTCCATTTGTGCTCGTTGATTGAAACGCGATAACGAGGGTAATCAATCGTTTTTATACAGCGTGTTTCCGATCCAATCCATTTTACAACCAACATTGCTTTCAATTAGTATTACAACTGTAAAATAAATAATTGATTTAAATGCATATCATTTTTGCTTAATGTCATAAATACAAAAGTTTGTTAGTATGCAGGCGGAGAGATGGCACACGGCAGGTTTATTTAGTGGGTGAGAGGGTGTGCAATTAGATACATGTTTGCCCGCCTAAACAAACAAAACAAAAATGTAGTTTCCGTCGGACATTCATAAATTAAACACACATATTTTATTTATCTGTGTACCCCATTTGATGAAGTTAGCGGCATATATTATATAGATGGTACAACGATGGTGGTAAACAATTATAGATACCCACCTAAGTAATAAATGACCATCTTCTATACAAGGGACAGCACACTAGCTTGCAGCCAACGATGTAAGGAACAAATGGAAGGGAATAAAAGGTAGATAAAAGAGGAGATGAAAAAGAAAATGTTTTCTACCCCTATCGTGATCCATCACGATAGGGGTAGAAAACATTTTCTTAAGCTAAGCCTAAATATATCTCAATTTAAGAGGTACCTCATGTCCACAGTGAGTCAGTACACTTTCCTGTAAGTACTCATTTCATTTAGTGTTGTTTCGATGCAACGCATAGACGTAGGATTTTTTCGCTGTACATCTACTCCTTATTAATAAACATTGTATAAGCTCCGAATAGTTATTCAGTGTTTTGTTCCGTTCTTTCAACGTCAAACTATCATATTAGTGACGAAGACAAAACACTGAATTACTATTCAGAGGTTATACAACGTTTATTAGTAAGGCAGTCTAAGTCTATGATGCAACGTATCAACATGCATAATAATACTAAAATCTCTTTCGAAATAAAAATTATTTGTGAATAAGGAAAAAGAGATTTTTTAGTAGGAGCGGGAATCGAACCCGCGTCTTTTCCAATCCAAGGGAAGTGCTCTAAGCCGATAGATGGCGTTGGTCGTAAGACAAATATGATTAGGAAATTGGGATGATCGAAAGATCAGTAGGATAGCTTAGTGGCTTAGAGCACTTCCCCGAATTGGAAAAGACGCGGGTTCGATCCCCGCTCCTACTAAAAAATCTCATTTTCCTTATTCACTAATAATTTGTACTCTAAAAAGTAGCGAAGCATGTCAATTGCCAAAGAAAATAGATCTAAAATCTCTTTTGAAAATTTATTGACTGTCTCTTTTTTTCTCTCGTTCTTTCTGAATAGTGTCATTATAATTACACACACAGTTATTTTATAAAATGAATGCGAAATGAATGCTATACATTTAAGTAAGATTATATACAACTTATGCCACGATTTCTATACACAATTGTGTCCTTATATACATATCTAGTATATATATATACCTATATAGTAAAATTGTTTAGAAACAAAAGTTACTTATATATAGCTAACAGCTCCAATATACCCCAAAATCAACCATCAGTGTTATAATTAGTAGTCGAGAGTCGTAGCTGGTACGCACGACTCCAAAACTACAACTAACATTTAGTTTTACGACTTTCTTGATGAACCTCCTTTGATATTCGGTCGTAATGACTTGGAAAGAAGGATAAACCTGTTTTGAGAACTCAGCGATTCAATCTTTTTGTCAATGGTAAATAAAACGATTAAGAGATGTATTAATGTGCGTATAAGCACAGCAGTGACAGTCTAGGGGTAAAACCAAGGAGTGAGTGAGGGCCCCACACTACCCTGTTCGTTGCCCCGAACGACGGGGTTTGCGGCAAGGTACATTTTCTCCCGTCTAAACAAAACAAAAAAAGGGTAAACCAAGGACTGCAAAGACAGTGGTATCGAGTTCGATCCCGAGTCCAAGATCCACACCTCTAACTTTTCGAGATTTTTCAACATTATGCATTTTATTCACAAATTTATCACTGCTCGATTGTTTGCCGACTAGCATACAGTACGGTTGTCTTTAAGTGTTCTCAATAAATAATTAAAAGTGATGCGCAAAGTATATTATTTGTCCTTTATTAGTGTGCATTTCTTACTTACCGTTGCTTACAGTGCAATCTTAGAATTTATTATTGTGTAGTTATGTCTAACCCAGGATCTAGTCCTTTTTGCCGTAGCGGACTGATTCAGCGAAGCCCTCCTCCAACTCCGACGCAACAAAACGCCCCTATAGAGGCTACTCCGCCACCACCATTGCCCGAAAATGATCCGCCGATTGAGATGCTTCCAACAACAGAGATCCAGCAATGGCTGAGTACTATTGCCGGATAGACAAATGAAGTGTGCGCAATAGTGCTTGAGGGAAAAATTAACTCAGACTATAAGCTCCGCATCACTAATCTCTGCCGTAGGATCACAACTGGGACACATCAGATGGCCACATTCTATCAGTCCTCAAAACAACAAACGCAACATGCACAAATGACCGTAAAACACCTTCAGCAACAACAAGATGTTGCTAGGTCAATCCAGGAATTCAAGAACGAGGTCATAGACAAGTTGAGACCAATGGAAAATAAGTCTTTTGCCGATATGGTTAAGAAAGGTGCAAACAACTACATTCGCCCGAATAACTTGAGCTCCCTTGCCATATATCCCAGCGATAAGACCAAGACTAGTGATGATACCAAAAGCCTAATACAAAAAAAATTCGCCAGAAGAGATAAAGCTTCAAGTACGTGGACTAAGAAAAGTTAAAAACGGTGGCATTCTAATTAGCACGGAGAGTAAGGGAGACATTGAAAAATTAGCAAAATCTGAGAAACTTGTATCCTCTGGCCTTACAGTCCAAGAACCCACTAAACGTCGTCCTAGGATCTCAATTATTGGTGTTCCCGTAGCCCTTACGGATAAAGAGGTGATCGAGTGTATTTACGAACAAAATCTTGCTGACAAAATGCCGAATACTACTCGAAAATCATTTCAGACGACAGTCAAATTAGGCATAAATCGGGGAAGAAAAATACCGACACCTGCAACTTCATCCTCGAGGTTCCAGCCAGCGTCCGAAAATCTCTTATTAACCAAGGGTGCATCTTTATAAATTGGACATCGTGCCCAGTAAGGGATTTCACCATAGTGACTAGATGTTTCAATTGTCAACAATTTGGACACTCAGCGAAGTTCTGCAGAGAAACTAGCCCTACCTGTAATCACTGTGGTGAGTCGGGTCACTCCCACAAGGAATGTGTCAATAAATCATCTGCCCCGAATTGCGCGACGTGCAAACGATTTAAGAGGAAATGCGACCACCAAACTGGTGACGTAAGTTGTCCAGCACGTATATACGCAGAGACCAACTATATAAATTCTATTGACTATGAGGGCGCCTAAGAGCGTCACAAATACTTAGTTTCATAAGCACTAGTAACTTTAGTTTTTCTTTTTGATAATATATTATAGTTTAATTAGCATGATTAATCAGTAACAAGTTGATCTAGATAAGTTCTCTGTATCTGAAAGTAGGCTTTGTAATGTTGAAGAGTGCAGAAATTTATTGCCAATAAATGAAAATACATTTACAGTGCTCACTCAAAATATTCGCAGCATAAACCGTAATATGCATGGCTTCGAAGTCTTGTTGCATAATCTTGTTTTAAGCTGTGATGTAATCGTCCTAACAGAATGTTGGCTGTCAAATAAATCAAATTATCTACCACATCTTGAAGGTTATGTTTCATACAATACTTTAGTAAATTTTAATCAAAATGATGGCTTAGTAGTGTATGTAAAGAAGGACTTAATAACAACTGTAGAAGAGCCAATTTTCAGGACTGTAATTGCTTAATAATTAAAATAAATAACGATATTGTAGTCGCAGCTATTTATAGGCCACCTTCTCAAAATATTGAAAGTTATTTGGAGGCGCTTGGTATTAATTTAAAAAAGCTATCGTCATTTAAAAACATTATACTAACAGGAGATATAAACGTTAACATTGCTACCGGGAAAATTGATAACCATGCGCATAACTATCTGAATGTGTGTTCATATCATGGACTCCTACCAGCTCATAACATCCCCACACACCAGAGTGGCTCATGCTTAGACCATTTTATTTTAAAGTCTAACAAACCATCTATAACACTTGTGACTAATTCTACTCTCACTGATCACCAGGCTATTTTATTATCACTAAAATTAACTCTACCTAGAAATGATTGCGCACTTAGCTATTCAAATCTCAGTATGAATAACCTTGAAAGTAACATACTTAACATTAATTTTGAGGCCATCTATAATTGCAATGATGCAAATAACTCATTAAATATTTTCATTACCTTGCTACAACAGGTAATATCGAATAATACCTATACAACTAATTTCTCTAAAAAAATTAAAAATATGAAAGCGTGGATTACACCTGGTAATCCACGGCTTTCGTTCGCTGTATTAGAAATAGAGTTAAGCTTCACCTAAAAGCGAAACATAATCCTGTTAATAAAATATTGTTTTTAACCTATAAAAGGTACAGAAATTACTGTAATAATCTATTGAAAAAAGTAAAAATACAGCATGACAAAATCGAGTTGCAAAAGGTGGGAAACAATAGTAAACTTCTTTGGAAATTTATCAAAAACAATACATATACAGCCAGAATACGTGAACCTCCACTTGCCTTGCTCTCAACTGACACTTGCCCCACTGGTGCGTTAAATAAGGTAAACAGCTATTTTGCTAACGTAGGCAAAAATCTAGCAACCGAAACCCTAAATTCCAGAAATTTTCATTTCCCAAACTTAGCCACGCAATTTTCTTCCACACTAAACTCCTTTGTCATATTAGACAGGGACATTGATGAAGTAATGAGAATAATCACTGGGTTAAAAGATGTTTGTGCAGTGGGATGGGATAATATTTCCAACAGTGTACTCAAAAATGCGTTCCGATAGAGGGCGTTGGTCGTTAAGACAAATGTGATAAGGAGATTGGGTATGTATAAAAGATAGTACTGTAGCTCAGTGGATTAGAGCACTTCCCCGGATAGGAAGGGACGCAGGTTCAATTCCCGCTTGTACTAAAATACTCTTTTTCCTTATTCACAAATTATAATTTTTAAATTGTGTTTATCACAGGGAGTTTTCCCTAAATTACTCAAAAAAACTATTATTATTCCCATATTAAAATCAGGAGAAAACCAATGCATCTCGAACTATAGGCCTATCTCAATTTTAACAGGTTTGTCCAAAATTTTAGAAAAAATAATAAATACTAGATTAATAAAATATTTTGAAGACAATAACCTGCTATCGGAAAGGCAATTTGGTTTTAGGGCTAAAAAATCAACAAATCAAGCAGTACACCAATTGACTGATTATATTACTTGCAATCTTGATAGTGGTATGCATTCCCTGGGGATCTTCCTAGACCTTGCCAGGGCGTTCGACACCATATCTTGCACAAAATTGCTAAACAAACTGGAAATGCTCGGAATAAGGGGAATTCAACTTTGCGGATTATCTCAGTCACCGATATCAATATGTAGAAATTGGCTCATACACAAGTTTTGAGATTAAAAATGGTCCTTATGGTATTCCCCAAGGAAGTATTTTGGGACCTACCCTGTTCCTGATCTATATAAACGACCTGTGCCACCAAAAACTACAAAATGGTATCATAATGTCTTATGCGGACGACACAGCTTTATTATTTTCAGCTGAATCTCGTTCAGAAGTTTATAGGAATGCTCAATGTGGCTTTAACATATCTAATTGGCTTTACCAAAATTCACTTAACCTCAATACAGATAAAACGAAATATATACTTTTTACAATGAAAAATACTATCATACCGCTTACTAACATACATATTTATTCGCATTCGTGCTTAATGTGTGCTGACACTGCATGCACTTGTTCCACTTTAACAAAAGCTGACAATGTAAAATACTTAGGTATAACAATTAACACAAATTTAAGTTTCCGTAAACACATAGATTTATTATACAACAGAGTGCGTAAATTAATATATATTTTTAAAAATTTACGTCACATATTCCAATTTCAATTAATTAAACGGATTTACATCGCTTTGTGTGAATCTATACTAACATATTGCATCACTTCCTGGGGTGGAGCAGCTAAATATGTTTTACTTCCTTTAGAACGTGCACAAAGAGCAATTTTAAAGGTAGCCACTTTTCACCAATTTAGATCTCCAACACATGAACTATATATATCATGTAAGCTACTAACGGTCCGACAACTATTTATACTGCACATAATTCTAAAACAGCATGCTGATCTTCCTTTAGACCCAATTCCTCCAGGTAAAAGAAGAAGGACCTAGTTTGTACTCAGCCCCAGGCCAGACATGCTTTTGTGGACAGATTTTTTTTATTTCTAGGGCCCTTTTTGTTTAACAAACTTAACAGGTAATTGAATATACATAGCGTAAATCATACAAAAAGTAAAACTATTGTAACAGAATAGAAAAGCTCAATTACGCAGACACAGAGACATTGCTAGAAATTACCAAACAATATTTGTATTCCCCTATATTCCTTATATACTAATTGTTTGTAAGCCTGTTTTAATATATTATAGTTTTATTTGAATATATTATATTATTTAGTTAAGTACTTAAATAGGACACGATTTAAAATGTTCGGCAAAGCGATAGCCTGAAACAAGTCTAACCTAGTTCAGGTAAGCTACCATAATTTATATTAATCCCATTGTTTTTAATTTTTTCCTGTATGTTTATAAAATTATTTGTGAAAAATTTACAATAAATAAATCTATTATTATCTGTTATTATTACTGCTCGTTGAAGGAAAACTTGGCGAGGCAACCTGCATGCCTGAGAATTTTTTTCGATGGCTTATGAAGTTTTCCAAATGGCATTGGGTCAGCATGGTGAACTATGGCCTAATCTCTCTCACCGTGAGAGAAAATCCGTGCCTAATAAACATAGAAAGGGTTGAAAAAAGAAATATGGGAATACCTATCTTCGTCTAAATAGTTTCTCATTACTTGAGATTCGTATAGACGTAATCGAATAGACATGTGTTGGTATTTTCTCTGAGATCGCTAGATCGAGATATAGAAATATTTATTATATTATGTGTTAGTGTAGGACACGCTAACACATAACTTTTATGTTCAACGTCTTACACAGAATACCAAGGCCGGTAACACTGCAGTACTTTACCCCGATTCACGAACCTTGTTGCGTAATTTCACGAAAATAAGTAGCCTAGAAAAAGCTTGGAAGACGTAATCTGGAAAAGAAAATGTGGCTCGTCAAATTCACTTGGGACCTATTCCGCCTTTCATATCTTTTTGAACATTTGGCTTGTTTTATTTTATTTTTTTTGTAATCCAGGGGTGTACTCTAGTATTAGTTGTTTGTATTACGCGTTACTAGGCATTTTAACATGCTGTAATTACACAATCAAATACAAAGAAATTTTGTAAAACAGAAAACAGAATAACTGCAAGCTATTTAACTACATGTTTATCTATTTTCAAATTTGTTTAAGTAAGCTCTTTGGTACTCAGCACGTTATCTGTTTTTCTTGCGTAAAAGTGCTAACAAAAATGAATAGGTAGCCCATCTTATTGCGGGCCTCGTCGGTAGTGTAGCCGACTTCCGTGCATTCATGGTTTGATTCTCACTCAGGACTATTATTTGTGTGATGAATACAGATATTTGTACTGCGTCTCGGTGTTTTCTATCTGTAATATGTAGGTATTTACAAAAACAAGTAACATATGTATTATATCCGTAATCTGGTATCCCTAGCACAAGCGTTAAGCTTAGTTTGGGATCAGAGGACGTTGTGTTAAAATGTCTGTGAATATTTATTTATTTATTGTAAATGGGCAAGGAAAGTTATTGCCTACTGCTAAGATAAGAAGAGGAGAGGGGACTATATACAAAATGGACCAAAAAATAAAACTAAGCAGACGGGCATTATGAAGACAGAAGAATGTAAATGAAACCGTACATTTGTCTTATAAAAAAATTACCTACCATGCTATAATTAGACCAATTTTTCTTCCATTTTCCAAAATTATGTAAGTGTTGGTATAAGTTTTGCTATTCTTGCCCTATATACTATATGGCAAGAATAGCATTAATTACCCAATCATATTTGATTAGCTCTTAAGACATCGATAAATATAAATTCTAAGCTGGTCCGTTATGATGGTTTTTTCGTTCAGAAACCATTGATGTCTTTACTACCCACCAATCTATCTTCAAAATAAGATGGATTTAAAACAATATCATACTATATTTAGATATTTTTATATATATTTTTAGCATTTGACATGCTTAGCAACAAACATTAAACACAAAGTGAAAAATGTGAAATCGAAAATAACAGTCACGAGCAGGATTTGAACCTGCATCTCCTGGATACCGTCCAGATGCTTTGCCAATTCAGCAATCGTGAGCCTTGCTCCTGACTGCTAATCTCGATAACACATTCATACTTAACGTCTTTGGGTGACGCCTGCACCATCTGTCGGAAGTATTTTCATACATACCAGGTAAACTTAATTTTACAATTAAGATTTTACCTAATAATGACGCAAACCCTTTAAATATTTTACATTTTACACAAAGTGAAAAATGTGAATTGGTAAAGCATCTGGACGGTATCCAGTAGATGCAGGTTCAAATCCTGCTCGTGACTGTTATTTTCGATTTCACATTTTTCACTTTGTGTTTAAATATCATACTACTTATGTTGGTAAGCTGACCTTATAAACAAAAAAGAATACCTTCCAGGCATAAAAGTTTCGTAACGAAATGTTTTTGCTTTGGCAGTGATAAATAGTAATCAAAATAATGCGTGATTTCGCCTCGTGAATTCTCAATCTTTATTATTACAATTTTTTTAGATTTTACAGAATTATTATTTTGAATTTCACTTAAACTGTATTTCTAGTTCATCCCTGCTTGCACAGGAGACAGTGGTGGCAAGCTAAAAGAAAAATATTAATATATATCTCCTTGGCCAACGCTGCGTTCAAAGCGACCTCTTGCTTTAATTGAAAAATTGTGAATATTTCTTTATTTGTCCTTTGCAATGATCCAAAATTATGTGGGATTTTGTCGACGAATTATCACTACTCGGTGAAGGAAAACATCGCGAAGAAACCTGCTAGATTAAGAGATTTTCTAGACTGCTTGTGAAGTCAACCCACAATGGGCGAGAGTGGTGGACTAAGGCCTAAATCCCTTCCACTATGAGAGGAGAGCCGTGTCCAATAATGGGACATTAAATAGGTTGATAAAGAGACTTTAATTTACTTTATAATACTTTCTGATATTTACGCGAATGAACACAAAGTGCGAAAATGTGAGATAGTAAAAAATACTCACGAGCAGGATTTGAACCTGCTCGTCACTATTATTTTCGATTTCACATTTTAGCACTTTGTATTGATCTATATGGTTAAAATTCTTATAGGTATTGTGTATCAAAATTTAAAACAAAAATTAGATATTTTTGTATTTAAACGAATACTAGGTTGGTTAAAAAAACTTAGTATCTTTGTGAAGATCATTATAACTGTGGGTAAATGAAACTGTTGTGACAATTAATTAACCGTTGGACGTCCAACATCTCAGTCCACCCGTGTCCATGAATGTTTAACAACACTCTTTTTTTTTGTCCATCCATCCATCCATCAGCCTTTCAACGTTCACTGCTGGACATAGGCCTCCCCAAGAGAACGCCACAACGAGCGGTCCCGTCATGGGGGATAATGCCGTAATCACCACGCTTGGCAGGCGGGTTGGCGATCGCAGTGGATATTGTTAATACTCGAGGGAGTGCTGCTGCCCACTCACCCGGTATCCCTCAGTCGGCTCTTACGACTCCCGTGGGTAGAGAGGGGTGGAAAAGATTCTAAAGCCGGCCCCACACGGCAAACGGCACTTTTTTTTGTAAAGGCGAGAAAAAATTTGTCTAACCGCACACCCCGTCGTTCGGGGCAACGAACAGGATAGTGTGGGGCCCTCACCCACTAAATAAACCCGCCGTGTGCCGTCTCTCCGCCTATGTTGGCGGGCCACTGGAATTATGTTACATTACTTCAGTCGTAAAGACAACACCCTTATTGCATAAGGAAAAACCTTGTATCGCGGGGGACTTTACAAAAATACAATTTCACGGACACAAAGTATACCCAGACTCAAAACAACCATTTGTGGATCACACAAACATTTTTCATGTGTATTCGAAACGTCGGGATAGTTGAAAATCAAGTAAACGCGATAGATTCCGTAAACATAGTTTTATTGAAGTTACCTTTCTGCAACAGCAACAGCTGGGACAGATTTTATACCTACATGCCTCAGAACAGGAAAAAATATAGACGAATCATTAGAGACAATCCAGTGAAGCCATATAAAACCATGTCAAACTAGTAATTACACGCGCTCACCCACACAATTACAACCAAAACCATGCCAAAACGAAGTGACATAAACCACGAGTGTTACCAGAGTATGATTTAAAATTATTCCAACTGTCTCGACAATAATTCGTATGTACGTTACGTACATGAATACGTCGTCAGCGCCATAATAATTCTCTATAAGATTTGCTGTAAACATACTTTATAGTTTTACTATTCCTTTATGTTTTAAATATATCATCCATCATCCATCCATCAGCCTTTTAACGTCCACTGCTGGACATAGGCCTCCCCAAGAATGGGGGGATAGTGCCGTAATCGCCACGCTTGGCAGGCGGGTTGGCGATCGCAGTGGATGTTGTTAATAATCGAAGGAGTGCTGCTGCCCCCATCCCCGGTACTCCCTCAGTCGGCTCTTACGACTCCCATGGGTGGAGAGGGGTGGGACGATTCTAAAGACGGCCACACGCGGCTTTTAAATATATAACTTTTAAAAATTTACCTAAATTATAGGGATTTTTTCTTTCCGGTGACAACACTTTCACGCACACATCTTTAAAAAAGTGGCTTCACTTTTTAGTTGAAAATGCCACTGACCAAGTATCTTCATTTTTTTTAAGTATGAATGTGTTATCGAGATTAGCAGTCGAGAGCAGTTGTCACGATGGCTGAATTGGCAAAGCATCTGGACGCTATCCAGGAGATGCAGGTCCAAATCCTGCTCGTGACTGTTATTTTCGAATTTTCCACTTTGTGTTTAACGTATATGGCTAAGCATGTCAAATGCTAAAAATATATAAAAAAAATCTGAATATTTTTTTTTGTTATTCTGAGCTACATGCATAAATTTTACATAGTTAGCCTTAGAAGCCCCCATCCAGAAACTGGTCATAGGAAATTTGCTTACTATCTCTAAGTGGGTTTATTAATGGATTTCCAAACTGTGAACAACTTAAAAGCATTTCAGTGATTAACGACTCTTCTGTGATTCACTGTTTATTGGAGTAAAGTTTGTCCACTTAGATTATCACCTTATACGTTGAGTTTGTTGAGGGAAATTTGTTTGAGTTAGTTTTAGTAAAATATTTACTTTAAATTTTATGGATAGGTTGTGGATGAACTGTTGATCTTTACTCATAGATGTAAGCTGTATGTGTTTTTTATTACATATTTATAGGGCCTACTAGAACTACTAAGACTGTGTATGATTACTAATCAGCATTGTTGAATGAAAACAAAAACATCATGACATGAACATTTGTTCGTGTGGTGACGGACTAAGAATACAAGTGTCACCTCATTCTTTCTCACGGGTGTTGCATGAGGCGACTAAGGGAAGTAAGCAATTAGGTATCACCCATTGCATTACTCGTGGTAAAAAAATGGTGAAATTTTAGAGGGTAAAACCGGCTGTATAAATTGGCGTGGCGAGGTCGCCATGCCAATTTATTTAATTGTTTTTAACAACATCTGTTGGCATCTGACTTGGAAATATACTGACTATCAATAAACCAATAACAGTTTTGATTCGTCTATGGATATGTCTGTGTATGATGATGGATCAAAAGGGCGCTTACCAATTATTATATAAAACTCTAATAATATTTGAAGAAAGAAAGAAAATCGATGTTTTACATCTACGAAACGTCCCGTGATGGCTAGTTTTTTTACATGTGAACGTAATAAAACGTATTCAACATAAGTTCTGAAAGATAAGTTTTTATACTCAACCCAGTAATACAATGGGTAATAAATGCCTACTTCCCTTAGTCGTCTCGTACGATACCCGGGGGAAGAATGGTTTGGTGATACTTGAGTTTCTTGCCGGGTTATTCTCATGAAAAGCCTTACTACGGAATCCGGGCGCTTGTCGCGATTGCAATCGCTCCAGCGCTCATAAGTTATAAATAACTTTGACGATTTTAAGTGCTATGTAAAAAAACCTTTTATAGGTTTATTACATAGCACTTAAACTCCAAAAATATATAAAGATATCTCTAAAAATATATAAATATATTTTTGAGTTTGAATTAAATTTGAACTTTTATTCTATTCATGTCATTTAATAGATTATTCCATAATGTTATTGTAATAGGTAACTAATAATGACGGAGTAAACATTAAGCTTTATAGTTCTAAAGTCTCATACGGCGATGTTATGTATATACTTATAGTATTCGGCCATGCATATTTAGTATTTTTGCAAGTATATCTGGCCTCGTGACATTTGAGTTAAACATATAGAAGAACCTGTGGGCCTAGCCAAGTTGCATTCTATGATCGCTAACGCTATAGAAAACTATTAAAATGTATGGAAATTTGACATTTCTAACGTTAATTCACATGTCCCATACGTTGTAGTTTTCTATAGCGTTAGCGATTATATAATGCAATTTAGCTAGGCCCCCCGGGTCTACCAAATGCCAAAGCAGTTTCATTCTGCTATTTATTTTATAACAATAGCTTGACATTTTTCTTGAACATTTACTTGATCTATAAAATGTGTAGGCGTTCCTTTCGTCGACCTAATTTCATGATTGTTACAACCTCAATTTTTATTACTTATGGAGGCAGACGGGACGTCCTCGTAGCTAACGTGATTGTGTTAGCTGTCGCTCTTAAGCTTAACAATACGAGGGACACAGCTAAGTTTTTGCCTAGTGTGAAGATCGATCTCACAGTAGGAAATGGCTTTCAGAGCCCTCTTTTGGGGAGTAGTTATATAACACTGGGAAGTACGTAACATGGTGATGTTTGACTGTTTGCTATCAGGCTCTCGTACTCATGACGAGATTTTAATTATTATATCTGGGGGAAGTATAGCACTTATTATTGGTCTGTCTTCTTTTAAGTTACAAATTATAATTCGTGAATAAGGAAAAAGAGTATTTTAGTACGAGCGGGAATCGAAACTGCGTCCCTTCCTATCCGGGGAAGTGCTCTAATCCACTGAGCTACCGTAATATTTGTTAGAAATACCCAATCTCCTTACCACATTTGTCTTAACGACCAACAAACTATAAGAGCTACTTTTAAAGTTTGAGCATGTCAAGTGCTGTGCAATCTATATTTTAATAGATCAAACTGTCTTCTTTTAATAAGTGGGTGGAAAAGAAGCTTATAGTTATAGTCCAACCGAAGGTAAGTGGTTACCGTAGCCTATAGACGCTAGCAACACCAGAGGCATCACTTGCGCGTGTTGCCAACTCCAAGGAAAGGGGGAAAAAAGTTAATAATGAAAATTTAAGTATCTGATTACTGGAAATTAGGTTGTGTAGTATTCAAACTAGCAGACATGCATACGAATTTAATTAATATTTTTTATAGAATACAATAATTCATTCACGAATTCACGGATGAACATTTCACACAACGTCCGCTGGTCTCAAACTAAGCTTAACGCTTGTGCTATGGGTACCAGATTACGGATATAATATGTACATGCATTACTTTATTTTGTAAATACATATGTACATATAATAGATAGAAAACACCCAGATGCAGTACAAATATCTGTGTTCATCACACAAATAATTGTTCTGAGTGGGAATCGAACCCACAACCTCGTGCAAGGAAGTCGGTTACACTACCGACTACGCCACGAGGCCCATCAAATCAAACTGGTTAAAGAGATTGGATATTATGTATTATACATACTATACTATTATAAATCTGTAACAGAGCTGTGTTTGACATTTTTTGACAACATTCAAGATATTTGAGAAAAAAATACTGTAATAGGCTATATAGGCGTGTCTAACCAAAACAATTTTTTATAGATTTTTTGTCCGTTTGTCTGTTTATCTGTTTGTCTGTTTGTTTGTTCGCGGATCACGCAAAAACTACTAAACAGATTTTTATTAACCTTTTTTTGTTTGATAGGTCTTGATTAGACTTAACAACTGGTATACATTTTATCCCGCTACTATATCGGGAACTTGAGATATAACTGAAAAACTAGAAAATTATTTAAACTAGATTTTTTTTTAGAATTTGCGGCGAACCCGCGGGCAAAGGCTAGTTAGATTTTATAGGCGTGTCTAAACACAAAACAATTTTTTTGTAGTATTTTGTCTGTTTGTTCGTTCGCGCATCACGCAAAAACTACTAAACGGATTTTGATGCAATTTTTTTATTTGGTAGCTCTTGATTACACTTAAAAACTAGTGTACATTTTATCCCGCTACTATCGGGAACCTGAGATATAACCTAAAAACTAGCTTTTGACTACGGCGAAGCCGCAAGCAAAGGCTAGAGTATTATGATTAGATGAGATAAGAACGTATTTATTACATGAAATATTATATTTCTCACCTATAAAGTAGGGAGTATTTTATAATCAGGCTGTATTTATATAAAACAGCTCTCCTTTTTCACGGGTCAGTTTGATTAAACAAGTTTTATAAGTGGTGAGGATCGCGTCAGCTCGTAGATTAAACGTCGATAGGGTTACTGATTTCAATTATAACTTGTTTAATTATTTTGTTCCTAAGTTTGATAACGTTTTGATTTGATAAGATCTTGATAAATGGGTTCCTGAGTAACTTTGTGAAGGTAGTCTATAAAATCTTAATGAATGGGTATGAGTCGTTACAATTATTTTGTGATTGTAGCCTTTCTAATCTACTTAGCCCTCTTTCTTCTTTTTTATTACGCGAGGAAATCTTTTGTGGATACCCCGCCGGGTGGTCGAAAAGGAAAAGGTTATGTCGGAGTGCACAACCACACTGTACACAGAATTTATTTTTTCGGGTACAAAAAACAAATATTACGATATATGATTGGCGACTAAGAACACAAGTGTCACCATCCATCCTTTCCCGTGGGTGTCCTACAAGGCGACTAAGGGAACTAAGCAATTATACACCCATTTCATTACCGAGGGTTGGGCTGGGTACCAAGTGAGAGTACTCACTTGCTATCGGGCCCGAACGGGTGAGTACTACCGTCTCCTGTGTGACCGGTCATGAAGCACGTCAGTGAGTTTTGACTGTAGTAGAAGATAGCCGTTTATTCTTTCAGTTCATATATGTGTGAAATGAAATGGTGCGCAGCGGCTTGATAATACGTTCGGTATAGTTGAATCCATGAGCAACAGTTACCACTAAACACCAAGTGGGCCTAGGAATTAGTGATAAAAAATTTATTAAATATTACGAAAATTGGCCTTACGTACCCACCATAGTATATCAAGGATATATTAGAAAGAAAACAGACAATTTATCGCGCTTATTATATTATATATTTCTGTCTATCACATTGTATACAAGGTACCTGCGCCTGATGCTGCCCTAGCTGAGGCTGCGGGTGGATGGACCGGGGAACGTTCGCTACCCGCAAAGGTGCGACGCTCCCGGTGCGGAAGCTCAGTAGAGGGTACCCGACAGGGTAAGCCATCGGCGGACCACTGAAGTAATGTCACACAGTTCCAGTGGTCCGCCCGTACAGGTGGAGAGGCGGCACACGGTGACGGTTTATTTAGTGGCCCCACATGACCCTGTTCATTCCCCGAACGACGGGGTGCATTTGTTTACGAATGCCAATCTGCAGAGCTTGAAAATTTTTCTCGATATGTCGTAGAGCCTGGCAACGCACACTTGCGTCAGCGTGGTGGGCTATCGCTTGAATGACTATCACACTGAGAAGAGACCCGTTCCTAACAGTGGAATAACAATAGGTAGAGTAAAAAATGATAACTGTCAAATGGGTTGCCAACCAACATAGACATTACCTACACCCCTTAGATATTTTCTTCACGAGGGTGTGCTACAATCTTTAATATTGATACTTGAACCTACCATCTGTTCATTGACTTTCTATAGGATAAAATAATCATTTCATCATTGTCCGTGCGGTCCCGTGGATGCCTCGTTTAGAGGCGAAACACGTGTCGAATTTGTGTTCGGATTTTTGCGGAATATTGCAACGTTGTGGTTCTGAGAATCCTGCCGTATCGCATGATTGTGTCGCGTTGGTGAAATTTAAGTGGTTTTTGTCATTATCGTGCATGCTACACTGCTATTATCACATTCTCCTCTATCTTTGAAAGTGCGGATTGGCAGTCTTAGGTTATTTTGTGTGTGTCCAAAGATAACCGGTATCGACAATCCATGGGTGAGTGGTAGGCTCTCTTCCTAAAATATCCATCCTATAAATCAATGGACTTATGCCAAGTGTCACCCAATTCAATCAATTAGGATGAAATAAATTACTCGTATTAGTCACTGATTTCACTAGACACATTCATAATAATGAATCCCCACAACACAGCAGTATAATCAATAATACAGCGTACTAAAATAAAATCGACCAAGCAGGTCGTGTCAAGGCCAAATTTTGTTCGCGCCCGTATTTCATATTTTATTAATATACAATTGTATTAAAATCTCATGTTTTTACTATTCTGTATACCTACATAACAATATATACAAAACACGTTATTGTAGATGACTTGTGAAGCTTAGCAACCCACATAAAGCTACGATCGTATATGTGTGGTGATGGACTAAGAATACAAGTGTCACCATCCCATTCTTTCCCGCGGATGTTGTACAAGGTGACTAAGGGAAGTAAGCAATTTACTACCCATTGCATTGCTGGTGGTAGGGCTGGGTACTAACTGAGAGTACTCACTTGCTATTTGGCCCGAACGGGTCGGTGCCACCGTCTCCTGTGTGACTGGTCGTGAAGCAGGCCAGTGTGTTTTGGCTGTAGCAGAAGATAGCTGTTTATTCTTTGATTTCAAATCTGAGAAATGAAATGGTGCACAGTGGCTTGACAATACTTGTGGTATAGTCGAGCCCTTGAGCAACGGTGCTGCCTTGGCTTGTCTGCCATGATTATCAATAAAAAAAAACTATATGGTTGTCTGTAAAGTCGGTTTACGGACGGATGTTTTCTGGGAGTTTCACAACATTTATACTGATAGAAATCGAATGGTCAATATAAAAAGGTACGATCGCGCGTGCTGCTATACAATAAGTGAGATACCCGCATTACCCGGAACGCGTTCGGGCGAAGGATGTGATGTCGGTCGGTGAGCGCAGTCAGGTGCCCCCTCCCGTAGACGCTCTGCGGGCCGCGGCTGTCTTGTGGACGCGAACATCAAACAATGCGTCGGTCGCCACACATTTTTCGGAACGTTCGACTTTCGTTAACTTTTGTTGATTGAACCTGACTGATGCCACCATGACTGGACCTGCTAGACAAGATTAATACTATCTCCATAGAGAATATCAATGTAATGCAATAGGAGATATTCTTGACCATGTGGGGCCGCCTTTAGAATTGTCTCACACCTCTCTACCCACGGGAGTCGTAAGAGCCGACTGAGGGAATACCGAGGGAGTGGGCAGCAGCACTCCTTCGACTATTAACAACATCCAATGCGATCGCCAACCCGCCTGCCAAGCGGGGTGATTACGGCATTATCCCCCCTTTGGGGAGGCCTATGTCCAGCAGTGGACGATAAAAGCTGATAGATGGATGGATGGAGATATTCTTGCTGATGTGTTTGGTTTAGCGAGAGAGAGTGCCAAAGTCCCAATGCCTGCGTTTCGACTTCTCTTCCCTTTCGACATTTTTCCCTCCCTCCTGCCTTCGCTGATCATGCGCGAGTGATGCCCTTTGTGTTGCTGGCGTAGGGTTTGGTATACGCTTACTATTAGGGGCTGTAACCTACTCAGCCACCTATTTTGTAAAGAAAAAAAATGTTCCTTAAATAACCTTTTTAAGTCATTATTTCAAAACACTTATTTTACCGTTTTTTCTACAGGATTCGCCCGACCAGAGATGCCTCCACACGAGATATTTAGCGAATTAGAAGACGACTATATTGCGGTGATGTCGAGGAGGGGGCAGAGTCGGTCACCGTAGCTCACATTGAAAGTAAAAACGAACAAAGAGGAGATAAATCGCCAGTAAGTATTATAACTATCTTGAACAAAAACTAAGAATTAATAGAATAAGTAGAAAGATTACTTCCTTGATGTTTGGCATACAAAAATATATCCAACATAGTATGGACTTCACCAGCCCTCGATAAAATATCTCAGGCATGCAGGCTTTCTCACGATATTTTCTTTCACCGAATAATGATAATTTTTGAATGAATATACACATAATTTCGAAAAGTTTAGTGGTGTGTACCTTGTGAGGCCCTTAGACTGGGGATCGAATTCGAAAGCTCTGTCCCACGACACTGATTACTATAAATAATAATAGTTTATATTAAATAAAGCCTATTCCCGAGACTCGCTGCTTTTTAGGTTATACCTCAAGTTTCCGATACAGTAGCTAAATAAAATGTATACTAATTTTTAGGTCTAATCAAGAGCACCACCGAAGGAATGTAACATAGTTCCAATGGCCCGCCAATAAAGGCGGAGAGACGGTACTCGGCGGGTTTTTTTAGTGGGTGCAGGCCCCACACTACCCTGGTCGTTGCCCCGAACGATAGGTTGTCCGGTTAGAAACATTATTACTCGCGTTAACAAAAATAAATCAAATCTAATCAAGAGCTATCAAATAAAAGAAGTTGCATCAAAATCTGTTGATGTGCGAACAAACAAACAGACAAAAATCTAAAAAAATCATGTTTTGTGTTCACACACGCCTATATAGCCTACTCATAATACTGTTTTTTGTTTTCTCAAATATCTTAAATGTACAGACACAGCTAAGTTACAGTTTTTTAATACGAGTAGTTAAGATAATATATTAATTAAAACATAACTCATAAATAATAATCCCAATACACCCAATTACCGAACTAATTGCCTTACATAAACAATACTTACCCGAAAGTAAGAAATGAAAGATTTTTCCACGTAATTGACTGTGAACAGAAGCCAAGAAATAATACGATATTCCTGGGTAATGAGTAATGTTTCCATTAATAATCTATTAAAACACATTTTCTCAAAGTGGGTTCATGACCCCCTGGTTTTTGATTACATTTACGTAATGAGTCCTGTCTAAAAAATCTTTAATTTCGTTTAAAGTCGCAATATTTCGGTATCATTTTGACAGTCAAGTCCGTCAATAATTGTCTGAGAAATAATCTTATCTTGGTAGGTAGCATTTCTCTTTTCTTGAATGTCATACCTCAATAAAATAATAAATGTGAGGCTAGCATACTTTGTAAAGCCTTGTAATTAAATCTGGCTGTACTTGTGACATTGGTAATAAACAGGTTGAACTTAAGTTAGTATGCTTTTTCATCAACAAAGATTTTTACAATCAGGTGGATAAATTGTTCTTAGACCAAGTAGTAGGTGATGAAAATAAATTAAGTTACAAAATAATAATGTATTTAGGACAGCTAATTAACGCGGGTACGTGGTTGGTGTAAGTTTGAGAAACACTGTGTAAGAATAAATACGTAAGATATGTTCCTTATTTGCAGGAAAAATATCGCTTACAAGATGTGGATCCAGCGCGTTCCAAGTAAAACTTTTATGATAAGTAACTGTTATTACGTGGCTAACATTGTTCGTAATTCTACTAATATTATCAAGGCTTATGACCTGAAATAAGGGAAGTAAATGAGATGATTATAAGGAGAAAATCTTATGTTATGTTATCAGACCAAATTGATGATAATCTCCCTAAACCAATGAGCATAAAATCTGAATGCGACGGTGAATGTGAACGAGCACGCGAAATCACGCCTGATTCTCCATAGAGGAAGTATTGAGAATTAGGCGTGAGTTTGCGCGCGTACTTATATTTAGGGCTATTGTTCAAAAGAGAATGTTAAATGTTTTAATGTTTACTGAAATGTGTTGATGACTTTTTCTAATGGATATTTATTGGCTAATAAAACTATAAGTATAAGTAAAACACAAAATCCAAAGCTATGGCCGCGCATATTTTACCTCCTCAGGTAATATTGTAATTAACAAACAGCGTCTAAAATTCTTGTTTTCATAAAGAACAAATTTGCACAAACATTAACCTCATTAGAGGTAATACTTATTTCACCTTACTAGTACTGTCTACATCACAAAGAGAAGTCACATTCAAAATGATTTACCCATAGTCATTTTTCCTGCGTGGAATTGTCGATACACAATACAATATGTATATTTTTATAATCTTACGTGATATTCCTTTCCAAATGCTTTGTGTACAAAACTTCTATATCTATTCAAATGGATGGAGTTATAGGGAACAAACACTGTCCCCTATTTTAGCTACTGAAAACCTTAAAAGGTAAATCCAAAAACTATGTAGCAATTCTGCGGTCCAGTCGGCCTGTCAGTACTGAGAGATGCAAGACTCTACTATACTCTACTATAGATTAAAATCAATTTCAAATCAACTTGGAGGGTATTTTAATATTTTAACCTAAACTAATATTATTTTTTATCTAATCATGCTTTAGATGTTATTGTTTTTACGAATGCTAATTCTTAAGACCAGAAACACATATAAAACTACATAAACAGACTGGAAATAACACAATAAAATATTTGATCCACTTAAGCTTTCTTAAATTATATATTATTCTATTCTACTGTATATAAAATATCAGGAATACAATTTACTAATGCTTAAAATTACTGCTTCAGTAATCGTCTTAAGCGGCACCTTCCATTAAAATATTTCAGATAGTTAAGAAGATTATTGGATAAAGTTACTCGAGCCATTTTCCAAATATTTAATGATTTACGAGTATCTTAATAATATTTAAATTTTACACAATATAACACTTTAGGAGCAGGCGTAAATTAGTAAATGTGTTATAAAGAAGACGATAATTAAAAACTAACGATAAAATTTTTACTTTTTGTCAATTCTTACTTTGTTTAAAATATTTGTAGCATATAGCTTTTCTCGAAGATTATGAAATATCTCAACTGCAACAAAAAAATCCAACAAATAACGTATAACAAACTGCAAGTCATAATAATTTGCAATTACAACTATCACTCCATAGATTTTAAAATTTGATATATTATTGTTATATTATTTCTATCAATCAGAAATGAATCTCCTCAACATGGATGCGGAGAACCGCGTTGTACTGAACGTGGGGGGCATCCGCCACGAGACATATAAGGCGACGTTGAAGAAGATCCCGGCGACGCGGCTGTCCAGGCTGACAGAAGCACTCGCCAACTACGACCCGGTGCTCAATGAGTACTTCTTCGACAGACATCCCGGGGTCTTTGCTCAAGTTCTTAATTATTATAGGTAAGAGTTTTCGTATATTTTTTGATGATATGCTATTTTATCTATTCAGCAGTCTTTTAATTTCCACGGCGAGTCGTGGGCCTCTCCAAAGGGACGGTACAACGAGCAATCAAAGAGGATCAAAGACGTGGGTCCAATTCCTGCTTGCAGATAATGATCTCTATTTTCATCTTTACAAAAGCTAAACACAAACCACAAGGTTAACAAGATAAATATAAACTAAAATATACTCTAAATCCATTTCAGTGTTGAATAACGTACAATTAAAACTCACTTTGTTAATTACTAACCAATGTATATGACGCTTAAAGCTCTTATGGCCGGGAGCTAAAAATTTTCTGTAACCCACAAAGGATGTCAACCACATTATTCGTGCCAGCCGTGTGGTTACCGACCTACAGTAAATCTAAAAGGATGGCCACATACATTTTTCGGGTCAGGCAGAACGGTCGAGAAGAGAATGTAAAAAATTGTGCGTACATATTCGGAATGTTTGTTGCTTGAAGAGCAAATTTTGAATAAATTTATTTTAGAATCCATTATTATTAGAAGATCGTTAAAAGATCATAGATAACACTATAACAGATTTAAAAATAAAGTACAGTAGGTAGTTTTTACAAATTTTATAGTCGAAAAAAGGTTTAAATGTTAATTTTACAGCGGCTTTATGTATCTGCTAGCTTGGTATACGTAATATGAAAATCATTAAACTTATTAATAAGCTATTAATTAGTTATCTTCTCTCACTTGGCATGTGTGTGCCTAATTATAGTCTTGGCAATAACACACACCACTGCTACGGTACTGTTAATAACTTACTTTTACAATCTGAACAGATGACTGCTTAAAATGAAAGTGGTACATCACCTCTTCTAGTCTGACAACAATATCGAAATCTCAGCTGGTACCAGGAGTGTCTGATATTTATAGTTTTTTAAAAGACACAAATATCACGCCTGTAATCCCCGAAGGGGTTGGCAGAGGTATATTACACACCCACGATTTGCCAGCTATGTTTAAATCCCACGTAATAGGGGGCGAGCCTATTATTGACGTCTACCGGGCACATTTCCAAACTCCGGGCTGCTACTGAGAATTATTCTTTTTAGGAAAAAGCTCAATAACATTGCCTGACCCGGGGATCGAACCCGAGACATCATGATTAGCAGTCGCATACACTACCGCTACACCACCGAGGCACTTAAAAGACCACCCTACATTTAAGCCAGTCACACACGTCGCTATAATATATATTAAAATAAATAAATCATAGCAAGGCATAGTTCTCTAGGTTATAAATAATATTATTTGAGCGTTATGCGGCGTTTAAGAGCAAATTCGACGAAAAAGGCCAGATTTGTGGAAAGAAAATTCTTGGATTTTGCACCACGATAATGCGCCTTCGCACAAGGTCATCATTGTGAATGAGTTTTTATCCAAACACTCAACAAATACCATCAAGCAACCACCATATTCACCAGATAAGGCTCCAGCCGACTGCTTTCTTTTTCCTAAACTCAAATTACCACTTCGTGGCACCCGTGTTTATTCGGTAGAAGACATAAAGGAGATTCGCGGCGAGAACTTAACTCAATTCCGGAAACAGCGTTTAATAATGTTTTGATGATTGGATTATTTGTTGGCGTAAGTCTATCGTTTCTGAAGGAGCATACTTTGAAAGGTGATAAAATAAATTTGGATGAATAACAAAAATGTTGTGTATTATTGATCTTTTCCCGGTACTTTCTTGACAGAGTAGTATTTTATATAGTCACACACGTCGCTATAATATATATTAAAATAAATAAATCATAGCAAGGCATAGTTCTATACAAATTTTCGAATGACCACACTTGCAGCACACATTCAGTTAAGAAAATATTGGCAATGGATGATTTGTTCAAGGTTCCAAATTCAAATTTTTGTTTTTTTTGTTGTTGTTAGATTGGCACAACTGTTATCCATTTCGGCGCGGTGTTTGAGTTGCATCTGTTATTTATATTAAATACAGTGCTGTTTTTAGTTATATCTTATCTAGTCGTAGTGTGTATTGCGAATTTCATAATGGACAAAAATATCGAACAAAGAGTTTTTCTTAAATTTTGCATCGCCAATGGAATTTCGTAATAAAATAGGTAATAGTGACTGAAAATCCTCATTCAACTTTGATTCAACTTTGAGAGAGATAGCCGCCGAACTTTCTGTGTCTCACGAGTCGATCCGTACCATTTTAAGTAATCACTTGGGTATGAAACATGTTTCCGCTCGGCTAGTCTCAAAAGACCTGAATTTTCTCCAAAAACTCAATCGCATGAGACATGAGTCACTGAGGACATGCTAGAACGAGTCAATTCCGACCCAACATTCATGAAACGCATTGTTACTGGTGACAAGACGTGGGTTTACGAGTTTGATATGCAAACTAGTCAATAAGCTTCGGAGTGGCGACTTCCAAGTGAACCGAAACCGAAAAAACCACGCCAAAGTCGATCAAAAGTCAATGTCATGTTGACTGTTTTCTTTGACTATCGCGGTGTTGTGCACTCGGAATTCTTACCAGAAGGCCAAACGGTAAATAAATAATATTATTTGAGCGTTATGCGGCGTTTAAGAGCAAATTCGACGAAAAAGGCCAGATTTGTGGAAAGAAAATTCTTGGATTTTGCACCACGATAATGCGCCTTCGCACAAGGTCATCATTGTGAATGAGTTTTTATCCAAACACTCAACAAATACCATCAAGCAACCACCATATTCACCAGATAAGGCTCCAGCCGACTGCTTTCTTTTTCCTAAACTCAAATTACCACTTCGTGGCACCCGTGTTTATTCGGTAGAAGACATAAAGGAGATTCGCGGCGAGAACTTAACTCAATTCCGGAAACAGCGTTTAATAATGTTTTGATGATTGGATTATTTGTTGGCGTAAGTCTATCGTTTCTGAAGGAGCATACTTTGAAAGGTGATAAAATAAATTTGGATGAATAACAAAAATGTTGTGTATTATTGATCTTTTCCCGGTACTTTCTTGACAGAGTAGTATTTTATATTTCTATAACGTTATTAACTTATTATATCGTCATTTATATTACAGTGTGGTATGTCTTTTATATATATATAATTCTACTGTACGTGTGTATGTCACTGAACTCCTCCTAAACGCCCGAACCGATCTTAACGAAATTTTTTGTGTATGTTTGTGTAAGTAGCGGGATGGTTTAGATTCACATTTGGACCCGGTGGGTGGCGCCCCAATAGGAATTCAGGATTTTTTTTCTTCAATTTATTCTAATGTAAAAAGATATACCTACTAACGAATCCAAACGAAACCCCAATGTCCGGACAGGACAACGTCTGTCAAGTCCACTAGTAGTATATAAAATTCTCGTGTCACAGTGTTTGTTGCCATTCTCCTCCAAAACGGCTTAACCGATTCTTATGAAATTTTGTGTGTATATTAAGTAGGTCTGAGAATAGGATGTAAACTATTTTTCATACCCCTAAGCGATAAGGGTGGTCCACCCCAATTTTTTTTTAATTTAATTTTTTTGTTATTATGCATATAAGTTATTTTTTTCTACGCTGGAACCTAAAAATTCTCTAGAAATTATTTATATGGCAAAACATAATAAGGGTGGTCCACCACAAAATTTAATTTTTATTTTTTGGGCGATATTTTTTTTTTGTGATTCGGCATTAAAAATACACACAATCCTAAATTTTCACCCTTCTACTGCCAACGTAGAAATAATTATATGGTAAAACAACGTTTGCTGGGTCAGCTGGTTAATCTATAATATAGCTACGTGTGTGACGGGCTTAAGAAATAATTTTTATATCGCGCGGAACTATACAAACATACAATTTAACGGACACAAAGTACACCCAAACTCAGAACAACCATTTGTGGATCGTACCCACAACACTCGGCAACGAGAGATCTATAACTAAACCACTCTACCATCTGTGCCGTTGTAAATTTTCATGTACCTACTAATCTCCAAAACAATTTAATCAAATAGATGCTCTCTGAAACTATTGGTAATTTCGCACAACAACTAAACAAGGCTATTAATCAATTTTGGGTGACCTTTAAACAACATTAATCAATCTAAATAAACTATAAATGGTGTAATATAAAGGTGTTTTGAATCCCTTTTAGAGTAAAATTTTGGCTTTATATTGACAAATAAGGGCATACTCAAAGGGCAAATTTTTCATGATTATCATACATTAATTATGCATTATGGAATAAAATTACGTTTACGGAATCTATCGTGTTTACTTGATTTTCTACTATCCCGAAGTTTCGGATACTTTACAGCATTCGTGATCACGGGTGGACACACCATTGGCCGTGTGGGGCCGGCTTTAGAATTGTTCCACCCCTCTCCACCCATGGGAGTCGTAAGAGCCAACTGAGGGAATACCGGGGGAGTGGGCAGCAGCACTACCGTAACCTACAAAAAAAATAGCCAACCATGCCAAGTACAAAAAATAATTAAAATCTACCTTCCAATTAAAATTAATACCAGCGTAAGCCTAAAAGCCTTCTCAGTAATAAATATGCTTAACATTATTGTTACTGTTATGACAGTAATAGCCGCTGGTTGCGTGAAAACAGCTATCGTTAAAGATTTGTTTATATTTTGGGACTAAAACGTGTTTGGGACCATTTTAATCAAAGAGGGTTAAATTGGTTAGGGTTAAAAAGGGTTCGTTTAAAATCGCTTCCTTAGTCTATTACCATGAGAAGGTTTTTAAATACTTGTTCTTGAGTTTGAGTACCGTGTTAGGCAATTTTCTTTTATTTTTATTAGTGCTTATAGTAGCAGCCGAGGCATAACCCTGCTACTCACGGACTCAACTAAGAGTACTGTTGAGCAGCTACTCACTGTTTCATTTCAACGGTGTGAAATGAAAGGATGCACGGCTATCTCTCTCTACAATCATAATACACCAGACCCTGTAGACAAGTGGCAATAACGCTGTTAAAAAAAAACTAGACGTCGCGGGACGTCTACCAGATTTGAAAACATGGAAATTATTTTGTAGAAATAAAATGATCATAACTTGACAAAGTACAAAGACGAATTAAACGAATATAAACTTGATGGGTTCGGGATGTTTCATTACATAGTTACTGTGGCCTCGTTCCAGCTCCATATCAGACCCTGGATACCATCTAGAGACAAAGTACTCGTCAAGACGAATCATCCGAGCCCAAACTCGATGGTGCTAAGTCGTTTTATAACGGAGTTCCTATGGCCACTTTCTAGCTCCATCATCAGACCCTGGATACCATCTAAAGACAAAGTACTTGTCCAGACGAATCAAACGATTCCAAACTCGATGGGGTTGCGTCATTTCATTACAGAATTACTGTGACCACCTTCCTGCTCCATCATTAGACCCTGGATATCATCTAGGGCTGGAGTACTAGTCAAGACATTTGAAACGAGCCCTAACTCGATGGAGTTGCGCCATTTAATTACAGTTTCGCATGGCCACCTTCCAGCTCCATCATCAACACACACTATAGCTGCGTCTCGTAACGGTGTCGCGAGTCCAGAGATTTTATCTCATCTAAAAATATGCGTACCGCGCTAAAAGAAGTTTTCACTTCAATAAATATTCACGGACAATTCACACAACATCCTCTGGTCCCAAACCTTAACTCTTGTGCTATAGGTACCAGATTACGGATAAAATACATTATATATTACTTTTTTTTTGGAAATACATACATATAATAGATAAAAAACACCCTGACGCAGTACAAATATCTGTGTTCATCACACAAATAATTGTCCGGAGTAGAAAGCGAACCCATGACCTCGTGCAGGCAAGTCGGTTATACTACCGACTGCGCCACGAGGCTAGTAAAATAGAATAAAATTTAATCATCAATATATTCCTTCAACGAACAGTGATAAATTGTAAGCAAATTAACATAAAATATAATATCGAAAATCTTAAAAAGTCAGAGGTGTGTACTGTACGCGATACAGCTGTCTTAGCACTCCTTACTGTTTGGCTATCACTGCTTATCAAAACCATATTATTTAGACATAAAATATCATCTTGCAGGAGACATCGCCATTTCACCCGTTCTCGTGCCAGTCTTAAACCCGAACCGTCACCGGGGGATACACATAAGATTACGCTTACGATGTCATAATTATGTGAATCACATACATTGATTATTATATTCTATTATACTAAAGTTTGTACCACTTGTCTAGGGGGGCTGGTGCTTTACAGTCTGTCATACTTAAAACCACCTGTTCGGGTCCGATACTTGTTATTTGTTGTTGAGTACACACACTTGGTACCCAGCCATAGCACTAATGACAATGGACGATAATTGCAGTGAATTCTTAGCTGAAAAACTAAGTAATAATCCTTGTATCGTGGGGGACTTTACAATAACATATAATTTCACGGACTCGTAGTACACCCAGATTCAGAACAACCATTTGTGGATCACACAAAGAGTTGTTCTGTGTGGGAATCGAACCCATAACACTCGGACGGGAGACCGGTATCTGAACCACTTCGCTATCTGTGCAGTTAGGCTATGTATTTAGGTTTTATCTCGCTACTATAACGGGAACCTTATATGAAGTAAACCTATAAAATATAAATAAAAAATAATAAATAAATATTCACGGACATTTTCACACAACGTCCTCTGGTCCCAAACTAAGCTTAACGCTTGTGCTATGGGTACCAGATTACGGATATAATACATAATATATTACTCTTTTTTTTGTAAATCCATTCATCCATCCATCAGGCTTTTAACGTCCACTGCTGGACATAGGCCTCCCCATGAGAACGCCACAACGAGCGGTCCCGTCATGGGGGATGATGCCGTAATCGCCACACTTGGACGGCGAGTTGACGATCGCAGTGGATGTTGTTAATACTCGAGGAAGTGCCGCCCACTCCCCCGATATTCCCTCAGTCGGCTCTTACGACTCCCGTGGGTAGAGAGGGTGGGACAATTCTAAAGCCGGCCCCACACGGCCCAGTTTTGTAAATACATACATATAATAGATAGAAAGCACCCAGAAGCAGTACAAATATCTGTGTTCATTACACAAATAATTGTCCTGAGTGACTACGCTACGAGGCCCGCCAAAATGATAGGTAGGATATTTAAATCTAATATTTAGCTTTTGCCTGCGACGGTGTCGATGGTACAGGCTAGTTTCATAATATGTGTAGATTGATAGATGATGAAATAATCTCCATTTTGGATAATTCTTTAAATGTATGAACAATTTCATCTCATATTTCGATCGTCCATAATTTAATTTGTTTCTTTACTTCACTTTTGCAACTGTTACGCAATAAATTCGACGCTGAAAACCCTTTTACGCGATAAAATATTCTTGAAAGTGTTTCCATGTTATGTCATTTATAAGTACAACTTAAATACCTGTTAAAAATATATATAAAAGTATCAAAATATTTATAGGGCTGCGCCATTATTTGGTGTGAATCTTAATTGTAATAATCAGGCTTACTTGGTCGGAATAATGTATGCTAATACATCCGGCTGATGGCGCAAGGATCATTCAAAACATAAAAAGTAATGTGTTATCGAAATTCGCAGTCCCGAGCAATTGTCGCGATGGTTGAATTGGCAAAGCATCTGGGTCTGTGTATATTTATATGTCTAAGCATGTCAAATGATTAAAAAAAATATAAAAAATTTAAAATATTTTTGTAGGTAATTATATCTTACGTAATAGTAGCCTTTGCCCGCTGCTCCTTTGCAGCAAAAAGCTAGTTTTTTGCTTATATCTAAGGTTCCCGATATAGTAGCGGATAAAATGTATAGTAGTTTTTAAGTCTAATCAAGCTAACAAATAAAAAAAGTAACATCAAAATCCATTGAGTAGTTTTTGCGTGATGCGCGAACAAACAAACAGAGAAACAGATAAACAGACAAACAGAAAAAAAATCTAAAAAAATCGTTTCGTTTTTGGACACGCCTATATAGCCTAATTCAGTCATTTTTTCTCAAACATAATTAATGTACTGACACAGCTCTGTTACAGATTTATAATAGTAGATAAAAAGCAGTTTTTTTATTATGTTGCCAACGGTGGACGTGGTGTAGCCCACTTAATGGTAAGTGGCAGCGCTGTAAAAACAAATCTAAATTCCAGATGCACACACGCTGTCAACTTGTACCATCTCTTGGAATTGGGATAGGATGAACTATCTTCCATTAAGAGCTAATGGTTTTGGGTTGAAAATTATTTCAATACTTTGGCATTAGTTAAATTGGCAATATTTGAATATCCTTACTAATATTATAAATGCAAAAGTGACTATATTGATTTGTTGGTTATTCTTTAACAAAGAAGTGGAGAAAGAATTATTGATGTATACAAGAATAGAGCCTTGAATAGGCTTTTTGGAACTATGTTCTCTCTGCCTACCCGGCAAGTGAGATGGCGTGGTGATAAGTAAGTAAGTATATATTCTTTAACACCGTCACTCCTCAACCAATCTTCATAAAAATTTTAATACATAAGTCTGAAACATAAAAAAAGCACATCAACTTTTTTTAAGGCAGTACTCTGCACTAAGGAATAATCCTGGTACCGCGGGGGACTTTAAAAACATACAATTTCACGGACACAAAGTACACCCAGACTAAAAAACAACCATTTGTGAATCACACAAAAAGTTGTCCTGTGTGGGAATCGAACTCACAGCACTCAGGCGGGAGGCCGGTATCTAAACCACACCGCTATCTGTGCAGTTTCTAACTCGGAATAATGGCCCCGGAATAATATCCCGAATTAATGTGCTGTAGATTGACGTATTTATGTTCTGAAACCCACGAGGACATAGCATCACGCCTGTATTTCCCGAAGAGGTAGGCAGGTATTTTACACACCGATGGTTCGTCAGCTAAGTTTAAGTCCCATGTAATAGACACATACATTTCCAAACTCCGGGCTGCTACTGAGAATTTTTATTTTTACGTAAAAGCTCAATAACGCTGTCTGACCCGGGGATCGAACCCGAGACCTCATGATCAGCAGTTGCTTACACTACCGAGCACCACTTACTGTGGTACACAGAGGCAGTCTGTGGTGCAGCGGTAGTGTGAGCGAAATGCAGTGTGAAAAAAACTGTGTTCATTTTCACTAAATGCTTTACTAGCACTCAGGTTAATGTAACTAATGTCCCCGTCAACCTTCACAATAGGTACAGATGCGACTCCTATTATTTTTGTCTTTTAAATTTAATTGAACAAAATATTTGAGTTTGGCTCACATGAACAGGTGTAAACCCTTTATGATAACAAGCCTTGTTATTGAAACGTATGCAAATTGTGCCCTTGTATTTACGGCAGGTAATATGTGTTTTGTTCAATACCTATTACATTCACAGCGAATCTATCATAAAGTACAATATAATTTATGAATGAATGAATGATTTATTGCAACAAACAACGTAAAACAAAAAGAAAACAATAAACAAAATATACAACATAAATCAACAATTTTTTTACAAAGTATATTCTCTTTTTATATTATGTATTTTGTTTTCTACTTCAACTCTTTTAATTTCCTAATATTGAACATGGATCTCCTCTAATAGGGAGAAGGATTCAGGCCGTTGTCTGCCCTCTTGTATGGGTTGGCAGACCGAATTAAACGATTTGCATCATCTTTCATAATACGCACAGCAATGGTATAATTATATTTATGTAAGTTACCAGCTTTGCTTTTGCCATTCGTATACAATCTTCCGATTCGATTAAGATCTTTAAGAGTAAACAGGTTTTTATTTAAGCTAGTGCGTTTTATCATCCTAGATTATATTGCCATTTACCATCGGTTGGGTATAATCAAGGGCTCACTTAGAATATGTAAAGAAAAAAAATGCAGCTTTCTTCGCGATGTCTTCCTTCGCTGAGCAGTGATAGCGCGCTAGCCTATTTTTGTTTTATAAAGTGTATTTTAAAAATCTTTGTTTGCCTTAATAAAAAAGTGTGTGTGTACTTATGTACACGCGTTAGAAGTTATACTTCTTTGACGTAACAAGATAAAAATCATTTAAAAAATTTTATCTTTCGCCTTATTACGTTTTAAGAAAAAAACGACACTAACAATAGAAAAAAGGTATTTAATACATTGAAAGTTTTATTATAACGCATTATCTAGTTACCTAAATAAAGTTTATTTAAATATCATAAAAAAACTAAAATGTTGACTATAGCTAACTTCAGGGTGTCTAACTTCAGGGTGTCGTTTCTTCGTGATGGTGTGCGCGCGCATCGTAAATATTTACTCTCATCATTTTTCCCTAACGCGCCAAAAGAAGTATAACTTCAAAAATATTCGTATCTGTCACTGTCGGTTGGAGCGGACACAATTATGTGTCTCAAGTATTTGTTAATAGAGGCAATTGACCACGACATTTGAAACAAGAATTTCACAGTTCCAAATTTATCATTAATATTGTTTGTTTTTTTCTAGAACCGGCAAACTGCATTACCCTACGGACGTATGTGGGCCGCTGTTCGAGGAGGAGCTAGAGTTCTGGGGACTGGATGCCAACCAGGTGGAACCATGCTGCTGGATGACGTATACACAGGTCAGTGAATGGGATCATGCACAAGCTCGTGAATACATACCGACCCATATGTGTGTAGCATTGAAATATATAGATTATATTTATTTAGATATTTTTATATATATTTTTAAGCATTTGACATGCTTAGCACTATATATTAAACACAAAGTGAAAAATGTGAAATCGAAAATAACAGTCACGAGCAGGATCGTGTGACTCGTGAGTTGGGAGTCATCCTACTGGTGACTGTTATTTTCGATTTCACATTTTTCCCTTTGTCTTAATAAATTATATTTTATGACATACTGGTGATGTTCTATTCTTCACTCTGTGGCAATTCTATTGATTTTGCAAGTGACCAGCGCTTAAAAAAAACACGCACTAAGATATAATCCTTGTATTGCGGGGGATTTCACGGACACAGAGTACACGCAGACTCAGAACAACCATTTGTGGTTTCAAAGAGTTGCCCTGTGTGGGAATAGAACTCACAATATTCGGCCGGTATCTAAACCACTTCGCCATCTGTGCAGTCTCTGGGACAGTTCCATCCATCAGACATAGACCAGGACAGGCTAGGGTATGGTAACGGCTTACCATCATTGGGCCCGTATGCTTGTTTCCCATCCACATAGTATTAAAAAAATTGACATCGTATTTAGCTTATTTAAACGCCAGCAAAATGCAAATTAAACCTTTACTTGCCTTATCCCAACCTCTTTAAAAGCTAATATTAGTTTTATAAGTTAATAAAAGTCTCAAGATCTGGTTAGCATATTCATGGAACACGACGGCAGATGAGGAAGCTGAGATGTATCTAAAAATACATTTTATCTAGTTAGTTCGTGCCTTAAGGTCTGCTTCTATTGTGTTCATTGGTGTCTCGGTTTAAAGTCTGCGTATATTTTTGAGTAGATACATACATAGCATCACGCCTGCATTCAGGCTGAGATATATTACACACCAACGGTTTGCCAGCTATATTTAAGTCCCACGTAATATGGGGCGAGCCAATTGCCGTCTACCGGGCACATTACCAAACTCCGGGATGCTATTATGAATTTTTCTTTTAGCTCAATAACATAGCACGATCCGAGGGTCGAACGCGAGACCTCATGATCAGCAGTCGCTCACACTACCGCTGCACCACAGAGGTAGTTATAGAGATAGCCGTCCATTAATTCTATTCCTATCCGTGAAATGATATGGTGTGCAATGAACTTGGCAGTTTTTTTACTATTGTTGATTCAATGATTCATTCACCACTGATCATCAGGTGGAGAACAGTTCCCACCGAAGGAATGTAACATAGTTCCAGTGGCCCGCCAATAAAGGCGGAGAGACGGCACATGGCGGGTTTTTTCAGTGGGTGCAGGCCCCACACTACCCTGGTCATTGCCCTGAACGATAGGGTGTGCGGTTAGGAACATATTTTCCCGAATTAACAAAAAAAAAGACATCATAAGCAAAAAAAATGGTTTAGAAGGTCTCAATTTCACAAGATACGCAACGCTAAGCATGTAACATTCCGTGATAATAATCATGGTTTTGTTTATCTTAATAAACTGACTTCAAAAAAGAAAGATTGAAAGATATTTTACAAAGTAATATGAGGATGGTAGTGAAGGACTAAGAATACAAATATCACCACCCCATTCTTTCCCACGGGTGTTGTACGAGGCGACTAAGGGAAGTAAGCAATTATCATCCATTGCATGATTGGTGGTAGGGCTGGTTACCAAGTGGTAGTACTCACTTGGTATCGAGCCCAAGCGGGTTGGTAACACCATCTCCTGTGTGACCGGCCATGAAGCACATCGTTGCGTTTTGGCTGTTGCAGGAGATAGCCGATCTGTGAAATGAATTGGCAGCGGCTTGACAATACTTTTGGTATATTCGAGTCCATGGGCGACGGTTACCATTTACCATCAGATGGACCGTGGCTCGTCTGCCACTACATGCGATAAAAAAAAAAGAAGAAATATCAATTGTTTGTTATAAAACGACCTCAACTCAGTGAAATGCAGGTTATGAGTCAGGAGAAGAGAGGGCATGAGGAAACTGGGGTCATCGGCGCTCTCACTCACAGAAATATAACATTAGGAATATCTAGCATTAAATTCTGTGAGAGGACGAGATATCCCAGTTAGAAATAATCCGGTCATGCTGAAATCAATAAAAGGCGGGTCTGGTAGGGAAGAAATCCTTTTTAGGCATATACGGGAGTCATGAATGCCCCCTTAGGCAGTAACCCGTGTAAAGCTTTTATGAACCGCAACCGTAATATCTTGTACACAAATAACATGATATTACACATATTTATATTCCACGAGCGCTGAAAAGTTTTACAATAACTGTTATTTATTGACACCTCTGCTTACTAAAATAAAGCTTAATAAAATATTAATATTTATTTTTGTGGACTTCAGAATTGGATTAAATAATATAAAAATACTTTGGAAAATCCAAAAGTGCACGCCTCATAATCTTAATTTTTCCTAATAAAATTGATTATTTTATAAGTAACTAATAATGTATTGGTCTTACTAAGTAGTTTTCAATAAATCAATAGATAGCGCTAATTTCAAAAAGTACTAATGTGGGTTTCATGTCTTACACGCCATCTAGCGCTAATTTTAAGAACAAAACATAACATAACAAAACATAGCATTACGCCTGTATTCCCGAAGGGGTAGGCAGAGGTGTATTACACACCCACGACTCTCCAGCTATCTTTGAGTCCCACGTAATAATAGGCTTGCCCCCGCAAGCCTATTGACGCCTACCGGGCACATTTCCAAACTCCGGGCTGCTACTGTGAATTTTTCTTTTTAGGAAAAAGCTTAATAACATTGCCCGACCCGGGGAGCAGTCGCATACACTACCGCTACACCACCGAGGCAGTTAAATTATTTTTATGAAGTACTTCTATATTGGTCTATAGAAATAGTTCTCACGAAATAAGGATAGCGGCGCTGGTTTTATTTAGTGTCGAATCGAGCGTAAATATTCACTATATTTTGTTTATTTAATAACAATTAAACCACATCGAATCAGACCGTGAAAAGTGATAGGGCTCTATTCGTAGCTATACTGAATCATAAAAGAAAAAAAAATACTCGATTAGTAAAGTATTTCGGTCGTTATCGTGTTAACATACATTACCTACAACACACGGACGTCCAAGACAGAACTTTTTTTAAAGTTTTTAACTAGTATAAATAACAAAAATGGCATCATAAATATCATGAGTGTTAAAAATAGTGTTTTTTTCTTGATATGAGTATGTATATTATATTATTTTACAAGTGCAATATATGATAAATAGAGACATTTTAAGTTTGAAAAATCAGTTGTTCTGCATGAAACGAGAGTAATATCCACCACAGCGCTTCGCTTATGAGGCGTGCAATACATTACTCTAAGGCAAATTAACAATCTTGCAATAATTGGTATCCCATAGGAACCGCCTACTTTTTTCTGTATTGATAGTAGCTTAATTGTCCTTTTATTGATTTCAGGATAAATGGATGCTAAATATATAATTTGGTGATCGTTTTCGTGATAGGTTGGGTATAGCTACGTAAACGATATACACGAACAAACAAACACACTCGCATTTATAATATTAGTAAAGATTTTGTATTGTGTTTCTCTTGCCTGAAACACAGGATCACTTAGTTCAGTTACAACTCTAATTCTGTACTAATTTAAGAATATCCCTCTATGTACACATTATAGTAACAAATGATTTAATTGAATAAAATTATTATTATTTGCTAAAGTTAAAAAGAAAAACCGATTTTATTTCTCATTAATTTCAATTTTTTATTAGGTTTACGGATTTTTCCCATAAATAAAATTATTATAATTGATATTGTAGATATTTTTATAAACAAAATGTTTTCTAAAGTCCTTTTTGGGAAAACATACAATATTGAAACGTAAATAATTTCTTAACAGGGACTTTGAAACTTGTTAATAGGTAGACAGCTGGAGATACCACAGCCAAGACTTGCAATAAGTTTTTCTGTTCATGCACCTAGACGAACATTCCATGTTATAATTTTGTAAATAGGATGATGATTCAGCCCTATATTTGCCACAAAACAAACAAAGAAAAACAGATATTCCAATTACATTCAGTTTACAAATGGGAAATTCGGATCCGAATATTTTCCTATCATTTTTCGGATCAACGCAAAACACATTCTGCGGTTTTCGTCCCATCCGTATATACTTATAGGTACTATTGAACGAAGTTGAAGTGTTTGTTCAATTTTATTGACTACTCAATTGTAGAATTAATATCAAACTGTTGGTTTATGCTTTTCAATATTTTCCGAGCAGAGTATTTATTTAGATGAAAGAATGAATCGATAAGACAAGAAAATGTACAATGCAAAAGTGGAAAGATGTAGGTACAGGCGGAGACAGAGACTCACCTACTTAGACCAAATCGGTAATTTATTGAAGGAAGGTGGAGTCAGGAGACTCAGAAACCGACGAGCGTGTATGAAGAGAATTATGAATTTTAAGGCAGCGAGCGATGTATGCAAGAATAGAGCCTTTTGGCATTCTGTTCTTTCTGCCTACCCCGCCAGGGGGATGGCGTGATAATAAGTATGTAAGTAAGTATGAATCGATAAAGCAGAATGCTTTAACATAACATATCATTATAATACTTTCCAAACTTAGAAATCGTTTTAGATCTATTTCTTTTAGCAATTGACATGCCCCGCTACTTTTTAAAGTACAAATTATTTGTGAATAAAGAAAAAGAGATTGCTTTCCCGCCCCTACTAAAAATCTCTTTTTCTTTATTCACATATAATTTGTACTTTAGAACTCGTTTACAAGTTTTTTTTATAAACTTTTATAGGCGCACTTTCTGTTCTTTCTTTGGATGAAATTGAACTGTCACGTCGTCACGGGTCTTCTTGACTTCAAAATAAAGCACGCTCGAGTGGAACCGATCCAATAAAGTTATTCTTAAAAAGCAGCGAAGAAGAATTTCACTCAGAGTTTAATATTAAAATAGATAATTTAATAACAAATATATTTTTATATTGTTTTTTTTTTGTACTACGTGGGTGGCGAACAAAAATACGGCCCATCGGATGTTAAGCGGTGAAAAAAAAGTAATTTATGTATTATATCCGTAGTCTGGTACCCATAGCACAAGCATTAAGCTTAGTTTGGGACCAGAGGATATTTCTAACGGATCTATTTTGTTTTAGCATCGAGATACCCAAGAAACTCTAGCAGTCCTAGACCGGCTGGATTTGGACACGGAAAAGCCGACAGACGAAGAAGTAGCCAGAAAGTTTGGCTTCGAAGAAGACTACATGAAGGGCACCGTGTCGTGGTGGCAACACCTCAAGCCGCAGATCTGGTCTCTCTTTGACGAACCGTACAGTTCCAATGCTGCGAAGGTTTGTATAAAATTACCAGTTTAAATTCAACATAATAATACCTACATTAAATTAACACAAAGCATGAAAATGTGAAATTGAAAATAACAGTCACGAGTAGGATTTCAACCTGCATCTCCTGGAATACCGTCCCAGATACTTTGCCAATTCAGCAATCGTGATAATTGCTCGGGACTGCGAATTTCGATAATACATTCATTTTTAACGTCTCGGGTGACGGCTGCGCTGTCTATCGGACGGAAGTAATAGCATACATTATACCGACTAGATAAACTTAATTTTACTATTAAGATTTTTACCAAATAACGACGCAGTATTAGAAATATTTTGATATTTTTATATACTTTTTTAGCATTTGACATGCTTAGCTATATAATAAAAATGTGAAAATTATATCGCTAAGCATGAGAAATGCTATAAAAAATATATAAAAATATCAAGATATCTATATTAAACATATTGATCTATATTTTTAGTATTTGACATGCTCAGCTACTTTTAAAGTACAAATTATTATTTTGTGAATGAGGAAAAAGAGAAATTTAGTACGAATGGGAATCGAACCTGCGTCTCTTCCTATCCGGGGAAGTGCTCTAATCCACTGAGGTATCTTACTATCTTACGGTCATACCCAATTTCCTCATCACATTTGTCTTAAAGACCAATGCCATCTACCGGAACGCGTTTACATGCATAATTCCAATAAAGTAAGTTTAATTTTGCAAATAAAATACATACTATTTGTACCTATATTAAAGTTATAAATTTAAAACCCTTGACTGTCTGACCTCCCCCTTTATACCGTAATCCTGGTCATCATATAATATTGATAACCTATTCATCACCAGACTAATGAGCCCAAATACGATATCATTAGTTTGTGTAGTCAGTCAACTCGCATTAGATACAATGGAATATGGTTAAAGTCCCTCTCATAACCAGGAGAGAGCCGAGCTCAACAGTATGCCAATATTGGCCTGTAAGAAATAAAACTCAACATCATCTTCCTAACCTTATTTCAAACCATGTTGGGGTTTGGCTTCCGATATATTGGGTTTTAGCTGATCACGAATTACCAGGAGCCCAGCAAGCTTAAAATATATATAAAATTCATTGTTGTTTCTATTTTAAACGAGTACCAAATAATTGTAAGTATAAACAAACACTAGAAACTACATTTTTAAATCAAAACTTATATTCAGTAGGTACAAACACAAAATAAAATCCCTTTCATAACAGGCATAACGCAATATTCTAAAACCTTACTAACCCACATCTGGTTGAATATATAAAATGACATTTCGTATTCTTCAAAGAACCGGACTTTATGTAGTGTGAGATATTGTATAACAATTTACTCAGTATCTTTCATCCAATTCAAATTTATGCTAATCTTGACATTCCCACGTAGTTCACGGGCGATTTTGCAATTTTCGAAAGGAACGTAATTTTGAAAAGTTTTATCTTATAATATCATTATTCTAAGCCTTATCCCTATAGTCCAATACTAAGGCTTCCATTAAACTCAGCACACTTTTCCGTCTTAGTATCTATCTCCTATAAACCAAGATCAAAAATTATATTTTTTTATTTTTAAATAATAACAAAACTACTGGATCATTATACTTATATGAAACTTTAGTCATTTACACTTAAAATTACCTCGACTCGTATTAAATCGAAGATGAGAGTAATTTTCCTAAACTATTAATATGAGTTTTGAATGTGATAAATTGTTACAAATAATTAGGCTCTTATTTCAAATAACATATTTATTCCAATTTATATAAATTCCTAATTATTTCACAATGAAACTTGCATTAAAACTGGTATAACGCTAAAAGTGGCGAATAAAATTGTACATTGACATGCTCAGCTAAGTAATTTAAACAGTAAATTATTTATGAAAGTGGAAAAAGGGAGGTTTACTGCGGGCAAGATGAATTTTAATTGCAAAATGAAACTATATTGGAATAAAATGTATGTAAATGCATCCGATAGTGGTGGCGTGGGTCTTAAATACATCTAATACAAATATTAAGTGCAGATTGGGTGTGGCCATTGACAGCCATAGCTGTTCAGAGCACTTCCTCGGATTGGATGGGCGCAGGTTCCAATCTTGCTCTCAGTTAAGGATCTCTTTTTCAAATAATTGATTCTTTAAATTATATAGTACGTGACAGAAATCAAAACTAATACTTACTTACTTATCATCATGCCATCTCCCTTGCGGGGTAGGCAGAGAGAACAGAGTGCCAAAAGGCTCTTTTCTTGAATACATCTCTCACTTCCTTAACATTCATAATTCTAATAATACTTAACATTTACGCGAATTTTACACATTTTGAAATAAAACTACGTTTACGGAATCATAATTCTCTTCATACACTCGCTCGTCGGTTTCGGAGACTCCTGACTCCACCTTTCTTCTATACATGACCGATTTGGTATAGATAGCTGAGTCTCGGTCTCCCCCTGTACCTACATCCTTCCACTTTCGCATTGTATATCTTCTTAACCAGTCGCTCGTCCGGCATTCTTTCTGCATATCCAAACCATCGGAACATTCCCTTTCGCAATAAAAAAATGAATATGTACTTAAATACATAATATAATATATTGTGAGAGTGAGAAGGATTTAGGCTGTGTCCACCTCGTCTTCACAGTATAGATTAGCAGTTTAGTAGATTTCCTCTCGATATTTTCCTTCATTAAGCACTGATAATTTGTTGACAAACATGAAAAATTCGAACAATCAGAAGTGTGTGCCTTACGAGGTCTTAACCTCAGATTGGTGATCTTATTTTATAGCTTGACCATTAACGCATACAATTTACTAAGCAACTAGCATTTTCCCGCGGCTCAGCCACAGCCCTTTTTAGGTTATATCTCAAAATTCTAATCAATCTATCAATTAAAAAAAGTTGCATCAAAATCCGTACAGTAGTATTTAGATATTTTTATATATATTTTTAGCATTTTACATGCTTAGCACTATACATTAAACACAAAGTGAAAAATGTGAAATCGAAAATAACAATCAAGAGCAGGATTTGAACCTGCATCTCCTGGATACCGTCCAGATGCGTTGCCAATTCAGCGATCATGACAATTGCTTCTGACTGCTAATTTCGATAACACATTCGTCTTTGGGTGACGCCTTGCTCACTTACTTTGGTTTTACCTGGTCGGTATAATGTAAGAAAATACTTCCGATAGATGGCGCAGGCGTCACCCAAAGACGTTAAGTATGAATGTGTTATCGAAATTAGCAGTCAGAATCAATTGTCACGATGGCTAAATTGGCAAAGCATCTGGACGGTATCCAGGAGATACAGGTTCAAATCTTGCTCGTGATTGTTATTTTCGATTTCACATTTTTCACTTTGTGTTTAAATCCGTTCAGTAGTTTTTGCGTGATGCACGAATAAATAAACAGACAAAAAATCTAAAAAAATATGTTTTGTGTTCAGACACACCTATATAGCCTGATGCAGTATTTTTTTAACAAATATAATTTGTGTCAATTGAAAGTTTCTGTTTTTCTGCATACACTTTATGGCGTGGGTTGTGATTGTTGTGAATGCAATTTTATGACAGTAATTAATTTTATTATCGCTGGAGTAGATACTTCATTGACAAACGTAAAGGCATTTTAGCCTCCTACCAGTTCGGCTGTCCCATTTCAAAACCCAATAAGGGACACTTTTTACGAAAATCGTTTTATTGCAAAATCTTGCTAACCTAGTAAGTCCCTACCAAATACAAAAACACTAGCGTTGAAAACTCACAAATTACCAGAGATATTTAAGCACCGATACCTAGTAAGTGCACCATTCACTGTCTCGTGACCACTTAAAAACCTAGTAAGTAACTTTAACCATTTCAAAACCTAGTAAGTCTCTCAGACTTACTAGGTTTTTATGTGGTCGATGCACCTTACTAGGTTTTTGAAAACAAGTTCCGAAACTAAGTAGGGAGGGGATAGTGCGGCTGTCCTATTGCAAAACCTAGTATTTTAACGAGATAAAACTAAACTTTACAAGATAGCGTAAAATAGGTCAGAATTTGAAATATATTTATTATAAATAAAAAACCTATTGTTGTTTATATAAAATATTAATTGAGAGATACCTAAACATGCCTAAATCAAGAACGTCATTTTGGTATAATTGACCCGTTGATGACTTGTCTGTCGATTTAACAAATAATGGGCAATATTTAATTCGCTGCACCCGAATAAGTCTTGTTAAGATGAGTTAACCTTTCTTTTTAGTGTAATTTACAAGGCAGGCTCTTACTATGTTATGAAACTGGTTGTCACATAAACTTTACTATCTCGTGTCAATTATCAAAGTTAGCACGGGTTATAAAATATGTAATATTACATATATATGAAAACGTTGATAGTGCTAGGTATTTATAATTTAGATTTTTATATACCCAATAGGTTCTTTTTTTATTAAAATAAATACTTTTCAAAGGCTGACTTGTTTTATGTTCATGCGCTCTCCTGTAAAATTTAGTTTTAAATGGGACAGCCGAGTTGGTCCCTTAACCTGATGAAAGTAATGGCAATAAACTGGATATGTTGTGATGTCAGCAATGAATGCTGATATCTATCTATGCTATTATAAAGCTGTATCAGAGCTGTGTCTGTACATTTAAGATTTTTTTAAGATTTTCGTCTGTTTATCTGTTTGTTTGTTCGCGCATCACGCTAAAACTACTGAACGGATTTTAATGTGACTTATTTTTATTTGATAACACTTGATTAGGTTTAAAATCTGGTATACATTTTATCCCGCTACTATATCGGGAACCTGAGATATAACCAAAAACTAGCTTATGGCTGCGGCGAAGCCGCGGGCAAAGGCTAGTACTACTATAAAACTGTAACAGACTGTGCATTTTTGATCTGTATTTTAGTACTTGACATGCTCAGCTACTTTAAAGAACAAATTATTTGTGAAATGTGGAAAAAAGAGAACTTTTAGTGCGAGCGGGATTCGAACCTGCGTCCCTTTCAATCCGGGGAAGTGCTCTAACCGGTTAGAGTGCTTCCCCGGATTGGAAAGGACGCAGGCTGCACAAATAATTTGTTCTTTATACTTTGTACAATATTCATACTAATACTATGGATGTGCGCTTGTTCGTTTGCTGGTTTGTTATGATTACACGACATAATTACTCAATATATCCAGAACCAGTCCAGAAACCAGAAAAAGACGAAGGATACTTTTGATTCCATCCATCCATCCATCCTTTCAACGTCCACTGCTGGACATAGGCCTCCCCAAGAGAACGCCACAACGAGCGGTCCCGTCATGGAGGATAATGCCGTAATCGCCACGCTTGGCAGGCGGGTTGGTGATCGCAGTGGATGTTGTTAATACTCGAGGGAGTGCTGCTGCCCACTCCCCCGGTATTACCTCAGTCGGCTCTTACGACTCCCGTGGGCAGAGAGAGGGGTGGGACAATTCTAAAGCCGGCCCCAAACGGCCCCATCCCACAATAATCAAAAGTTTATCTGAGATAGCAATTTTTGCATAGGGGTGATCCATATTGGATGCGTCGCTCAGTTGAGGGTACCTGGAAGGGTAAGCCGCCGGCGGACCACTGACGGAATGTAATATGGTTTCGCTGGCCCGCCAATAAAGGCGGAGAGACGGCACACGGCGGGTTTCTTTAGTGGGTGAGAACCCCACACTACCTTGTTCGTTGCCCCGAACGACGGGGTGTGCGGTTAGGTCCAATTTTTTGAGCCGAAACAAAACCGAGTGATCAATATAGCGACATATTTAAGTATATTCTGAAGTCTGCGCGGACCTCAAACCTCTCATGCCTCCGACCTCAATCAATTTTTAGAGCGTTGATATATATGTGTTTGTTTGTTCGCGCATCACGTAAAAACAAAAAAAAAGATTACTGGTATATTTTTTATCACGCTACCATTCGAGTACCTGAAGGCTAGTATAGTAAATATGAGCAATATTTTTTTTGCAGAAAAATAATAATACTTTGTTTGCCCTAAAATGAAAAGTATCACTAGACTTTTCTTCTTTAAGCAATTTCGTGTACCTTAGTAAGAGTTTAAGCGTAAAGGGAAATAATTTCTTGAAGCGATTAGGTTAATGTATGATTTGTATTTAATTATAAATAACATAACAGCTAAATACGAGGGCACCCGAAGTAACGTAAGATTTCTGTACAAGCACTCTTCAATATCATGATTATAAAACTTAGATTAAAGAGTAAAACTCTCTTTTTCCACTGTTACAAATAATTCGTACCTTAAAGTAGCGGAGCATGTCAAGTACTAAAATACAGATCACAATATTTGAAAATCGCACCATCATCGATTAGTTTGAATTCTGATTGTATTAAATAAACTTATTAATTAAATTGTAATAAAATGTATACAAATACATCCGATAGTTTTAGGTCTAGACAGGTAACACAAATGTAAAGTGGAAATTGGGTATCACCATTATGCGACTGGTATAGAGTAGCGGCCACTTTCACAAATAATTTGTACTTTAAAGTAGCTGAGCATTTCAGGTGCTAAAATACACATAACAATATTTTTTTTTATTGCTAATGATGGCAGATGAGCCACGGCTAACCTGATGGTAAGTGGAAACCGTCGCTCATGGACCCAAGTATACTGAGAGTATTGTCAAGCCGCTGCGCACCATTTCATTTCTCAGATATAAAATGAAAGAATAAACGAGACGATGCTGATATTATTCTAATTCATTAAAATGTACAAATAAACACAACACAATGCATGTAACTTTGCTTAAACGTTATTATATTTTTGTTTAATAACTATAAAAACCTCTTCTGTTTAAATATTACTATCAGTTTTATTAAGTTTTCTTCAAATATGTTAGCATTTGAGAGACTGTTTACTTTAATTAATTTTTGTAAAATAAACGTTTTAAGTATTTCCGGAGGGCAAACGTTCTTTGAAGCTGCCTTAATTACAGAAGTAACGAGAATCTTAACATTTGCAAAACGGTAATTTTTATAACGTCTAAGAAGAGTTTAAGTTAACAAAATTGTATTTTTGTTTAATCTTTATAGCTTTCGGGCTCTTGTAGGTTTGTTAATTAATTTACTCGGTTAATTTGTTGTTTTAATGTTGGTATAACTGTCCGGCTTTTTTATGCTTGAAGTTCGGCAAAAAACAGATTTTGATGCAAGCTTTTTGTTTGATAGCTCTTGATTAGACTTAAAAACTGGTATACCTGCATTTTATCCCGCTACTATATCGGGAACCTGAAATATAACCCAAAAACCAGCTTTTGGTTGCAGCGAAGCCGCGGGCAAAGGCTAGTACTATTTTAAAGGTGTAACAGAGCTATGGCTGTATTTTTAAGATATTTGAGAAAAATGTCTGAATTAGGATATATAGGCGTTTTTGTGTGTGTGTCACAAAACGATTTCCTGTGTGTCCACTATAAATGAGTGCAGATTACGCTTTCCTGCACTCATTTTGTTCAGTGTTGTTTGGACGCGCGCCACGCCCGCAACGTATCAACATACTAAAATCTCTTTTGATAAAATCATTGACTGTCTCTTTTTCCCTCGTTCTTTCTGAATAGTATCATTGCACTCATGCACGCAGTGAAAAGTAGTTAGTCTATTCTATTATAAAGCTGTAACAGAGCTGTGTCTGTACATTTAAGATATTTGAGAAAAAAATACTGTAATAGGCTATATGGGCGTGAATAGACCCAAAAAATTTTTTTTTAGAATTTTTATGTCTGTTTATCTGTTTGTTTGTTCGCGCATCACGAAAAAACTAATGAACGGAATTTGATGCAACTTTTTTATTTAATAGCTCTCAATTAGACTTAAATACTGGTATACATTTTATGCTAGTACTATATCGGAAACCTGAGATATAATCAATGTCTTAAATACATATTTTAGAAGCAAACAAGGGCTCGAATTAGGATTTCTGCCATCTTAAACTGCAGTTTTTAGGAGGTAACACTATCTGTATTTAAGAGGTAACTTAATATCATAAATGGTGGTAGATTATTATTATTATATAGCTGATTCCAGCGTGAATGTTTTGACCAGGTAATAATTAATAAAAAGATTTACTATTTCCCTTTGCAAAGTAAATATGAGTGTCACAAGCTCCGATCTCCTGCTCCCATTTTTTTTTGGAATGTTTGCAATAAGGCTTTTCTTTTTTTTTATGTCCAGAAGCTGTAGGTAATTTTTCGCCAAACTTCAAGCATAAAAAAGCCGGACAGTTAAACCAATATTAAAACAACAAATTAACTGAGTAAATTAATTAACAAACCTGCAAGAGCTCGAAAGCTATAAAGATTAAACAAAATACAATTTTGTTAACTTAAACTCTTCTTAGACGTTATAAAAATTACCTTTTTGCAAATGTTAAGATTCTCGTTACTTCTGTAATTATGGCAGCTTCAAAGAACGCTTGCCCTCCGGAAATACTTAAAACGTTTATTTTACAAAAATTAATTAAAGTAAACAGTCTCTCAAATATTAAGATATTTGAAGAAAACGTAATAAAACTGATAGTAATATTTAAACAGAAGAGGTTTTTATAGTCATTAAACAAAAATATAATAACGATTAAACAAAGTTACATGCCCTGTGTGTAGTTTTTGCGTGATGCGCGAACAAAAAACAAACACAAAAAATCTAAAAAAAATCGTTTTGTGTTTAGATACGCCAATATTTTTTTCTCAAATATCTTAAATGTATTAGACATAGCCGTGTGGGGCCGGCTTTAGAATTGTCCCACCCCTCTCCACCCATGGGAGTCGTAAGAGCCGACTGAGGGAATACCGAGGGAGTGGGCAGCAGCTCTCCTTCGAGTATTAACAACATCCACTACTATCGCCAACCCGCCTGCCAAGCGTGGTGATTACGGCACTATCCCCTATTCCTGGGGAGGCCTATGTCCAGCAGTGGACGTTAAAAGGCTGATGGATGGATGGATGGATGGATGATAGACATAGCTCTGTTACATATTTATAATAGTATAGATAAGAAGTTTTGTGTTCGATTTCTCTGATATTAAAAAATGAACCTAATATAAGTTATTCTGTATACACAGGTAGCAGTGTTTTGACTAAATATTTTTCTTTTTCTTTTCAGATAATCGGCTTAATATCAGTGTTCTTCATATGCGTATCAATATTATCGTTTTGCCTCAAAACTCACCCGGACATGAGAGTGCCAGTGATAAAAAACTATACAGTGACAACGGCCAATCATACGCCGAGTTGGGCATTGGACAAAGTGCAAACAAATGCCCATATTGCGTTCTTTTACATAGAATGTGTGTGCAATGCGTGGTTCACCTTAGAGATACTAGTTCGCTTCATATCGTCTCCAAACAAATGCGAGTTCGTCAAATCTTCCGTTAACATCATCGACTATATCGCCACAAAGAGTTTTTATGTCGACCTTATTCTCCAAAAATATGCTTCTCACATCGAGAACGCGGATATTTTGGAGTTTTTCTCCATTATTAGAATCATGAGACTCTTTAAGTTGACTAGACATTCGTCTGGTCTCAAAATACTTATTCAGACCTTCAGAGCATCAGCGAAGGAGTTGACTCTGTTGGTGTTTTTCCTTGTACTTGGTATCGTGATCTTCGCGAGCTTGGTGTACTATGCGGAGAGGATACAGACAAATCCCCACAATGACTTCAACAGCATACCGCTGGGGTTATGGTGGGCTCTTGTAACCATGACAACGGTTGGGTATGGAGATATGGCGCCGAAGACTTACGTCGGCATGTTCGTTGGAGCACTCTGCGCTTTGGCTGGTGTAAGTATATATTTTTCTATCCTCTATATATCATTATTACTTCTAATATTCATAGTTTTTAGCGCAGTGTCGTGGCGAGTGGTTGAAATCCTGTCACATACTCCAGTAAATTTATTAATTTACTTAAAATTACAGAAATGTATATGTTTAATGAAGCATTTTACCAACGTATACCTATAGTTTACATGGTGATGAAAAAATCCGTTCATCATACAACAACATCTATTATTGAATAATTCATATTTTTGAAATCCTAGCTCATAATACAGAAACCAATAGAAATACACAATCAGACTCTATAATTAATGGCTAGTAATACTTACCTTAAATTAATATTTACGTCAAAACTTTACTCTTAAGGGTGGCAGATGAGCCAGTTGCCCACGCAATGGTACTCTTAGCACCTACCCCTAGTTTCTTCTTGGATCATAGTAGTTGGTGTTCAAGTTAGATATCAACTTGACTGTGTCCCTAGTATTACCACTTATCATACGCACATCCGATGATAAATGGTAAACATATTTAAAATAACTGTAAAAGAAGTACAAATTATTAATTTAAGGAGTAATCATAAAACACACACATAACAAACACGCACAACAGACAATACACACCCCCTGGTGCACACACATTTGTCCATATGAGAAAGGAACTGTTACTCCATCACACAAGGGTCCACAGGAGACCTAGTTGGAAGTACAGAAGGATAATCCCCACTGTAGTTATTGTAATAATAAAAAAAAAGATGTGTCTTGTTAATTACATTTATCTTTTGAGTTATATGGCGTATATCTTGAACATTGTTAGAGATAAACGATAAAGGCATTTTCGGAGGGCCTCTGTTACTCGTCAATTGGACAAATAGAACACAATATATCTATTAAGCTCACATTCCAATGTACCAATTGGATCATCTGAGACGTAATTAATTATGCAGATTCAATTAGTGTTCGCATGTTATATTGGTACCATTTAAACCTAATATAAAAGACTATACGAGTATAGCTAATCAGATACTCAGTCACTGTCTATTTTAGGAATTAACACAAAATGCGAGAATGTTAATGAATGTAGTCACAAGCAGGATTTGAACCTGTATCTACTAGAATACGTCCTCCCAGATGCTTTGCCAATTCAACCATCGTGACAATTGCTTGGGACTGCCAATTTTGATAACACATACCTTCTTAACATCTTGGGTGACGCCTATATGTACGCTTGTAAAGTTACTCGCGATACATGTATTCTTCTCTAGTGCAGAATTTGAATTTCTTCAATGTTGTAGTAGTAATCGCAAAGTATTAATTCCACCAGAAAAAAAGGGATAGGAGTAGATAAAATGGGATTTGGGATCTCTGGCATTTTCACTCCCCGAATGAAATACACCATCAATGATTACTATACACAGACATTCTGTTATAACGGAGAGAACCGGAGAGGAAGTACTATCGTGCTAGCTCGTGTTGAACCAAGAAGGTATCAATTTTAGGCAGTCGAAATTACGGGTTTACCTAGTTATATTATAAAAATAATTAGAATATTCATTGACTATTGTGTTGTGTAGATCACACTAATATCGCCACTCTCGGTTTTAGACCACCTTATTTTGTGAATTGAAACAAGCCACACGCTTGCGGTTTTTCGTATAACTAAATATGTTTAGCGAGTTAGTGGTAAACGCCTGCGGCAAATGAGACAACATCTACCACATTACGACCTATATAATAAATTTTAATACTATTTATGTGTCCCTTTCGATAAAATATAAGGAATAATTTCTGCGTCGTGAGTGACTTTGCATAAATTCACATAAATGCCGAACAATTTTATGAATCCATAGCAGTCGTTATCTTAATTACCATCCCAATTGAGCAGTCGATTAAAATGTGAATACGAGTAAATCATCCATGTAGATAAAATGAAATAACATTTACTTTATTCAAAATCTCCTCACAACTTATTACCTAACAGAACTAGATTAGCAAGTGTAAAGAATGTAAAGAAAAAAGGCAAATAGTAAATATCTGTTCTAAACTTCAAGGGAGAAAATCATCGGACAATAGATGAACTGATTGTTTGCTTTGCTAAGACCCTAGCACATTAAAGAACAAATTATATATGAAAGTGGAAAAAGGGAACTTTACTGCAAGCAGAATTCGAAACTGCTCCCCATCCAACCAAAAGTTATAGCAGTCGCCCAAAGACGATTTTAAATCTTTACTTTACATTTGCATTGATGTCTATGCATTTACATACATTATTCGGATATAGTAAGTTTAATTTTGCAACTAAAGTTCATACCATTTGATGACGCGATTCTTTAATTTGATCAAATTAGCCTAGCACATATCAAGCCTTACATCACAAATTAAAAGCCCAGGCGCAGGGAGTTTAAAGAAATTAGATCTACTCTTTCTTTTTTTTTTATAAAATAAATCTTATGCTTATATAACAGGTATTAACAATAGCTCTTCCGGTCCCCGTCATTGTGTCGAACTTCGCCATGTATTACTCCCATACACAAGCAAGAGCAAAACTTCCCAAGAAGAGGCGAAGAGTTGTCAATGTGGAACCAACTAGGCCGCCTATGCGTAAGTGTACATTAATATATATTAGTGGAATCTCACGTAACTTTAAAAAAAACAACTGTAGATAGAGATCTATACATAATTATCATAACACGATTCAGAGATCAAATTAATTAAAAATAATAAAAACAATCATATACGAAACTCTAAAAAGTTTTCGCTGTTTCCGTGTGGTGACGGATTAAGAATACAAGTGTCACCATCCCATTCCATCCCACAGGTGTCGTATGAGGCGACTAAGGGAAGTAAGCAATGATCATCCATTGCATTACTGGTGGTAGGGCTGGGTACCCAGTGGAAGTACTAACTTGCTATCGGGCCCGAGCGGGTTGGTACCACCATCTCCCGTGTGACCGGCCATGAAGCACATCGTTGCGTTTTGATTGTAGCAGGAGATAGCTGTTTATTCTTTCATTTCATATCTGTGAAATGAAATGGTGAGCAGCGGCTTGACAATACCCTCAGTACAGTTGAGTCCATGAGCGACGGTTACCATTTACCATCAGATGGGCCGTGGCTCGTCTGCCACCACATGCAATAAATAAAAACCCATCGCATTATTGGTGGTAGAGCTGGGTACCAAGTGAGAATTGACTTGCTATCGGGTCCGATCGGGTCGGTACAACCATTATTTTTCCTTCTATGTAACCATGAAGCACGTGTGTTTTGATTGTAGCATGAGAGCCGTTTATTCTTTCATTTCATAACTTCAAAATGAAATCATAACTTCAAAAGCAACGGCTTGACAATACGACGGCTCTCAGTATAGTTGAGTCCTTAAGACGGTTGCCACTTGCCATCAGGTGCACGTGACTAGTCTGCTGACATAAGTAATAACAAAAAACCGTTGATTGTATTATTTTAGCTTAGGTTCACTGTGGTTTGGCGATATTAATATTTATAAGGAGAATCTTAATAGTCTAAATAACACCATTTGTAATTAACAATATTATTTATTTTTCGACGGAATCTAGGTGCGCCAGTTTCAGGGGCACCAAATCCCCTAGCACCTGGCATGGGACCTCAAGTAGTAAACCGCAGAATGAATGCCATCAAAACGAACCATCCCAAGGATATTATGGGACCTAACATGGGTAAGACACATGACACTAACGCTGTAATTTATTTGAAGCCTCAGATAACATTATTTAAATAAACAATATGAATCGGTTAATAAATATATTTTTAACATTTATGTAAATATATAACATATTCATCGCTACAATAGATTGTGTAACATCACAAACAGGGTGTCAAGAAACATGGACAGCATTGTAAAAATTCAAAAGTATTCTCAAAGTTGGGCGAACCAAAACTCACTTGTAGTTTTAAGCACTATAAATGTTTGAAAACACTACGTAGTGAACAAAATTTTGATTGGCAAAATTATCGGCGTTATCACCATATTAGATTATCATAACCACCCCACTGTTTATAATTAACATGAGATAATTACACCATACAAACTAATCCTGTAACTAAAATACTAACTACTGAAGAAGTATAACTGTTTATGGTACACATTTTTACAAAGAATATGATCAATAAGCATTATTTATTATACCAAGATGATTTAATTTTAAAAATGAGACATACGCAATGAGCATCATAATACCTACATAAAACGAAACAAACATAATTTGTAAGTATCCTAATTTTATTAGGGTGTTAATCTGAATTAATTGAACATATTCTTTGTAATAATACTTAAAACAACTAAATAAATCACATGACTAACATTAGCTTATGCAATGTAATCCTTCACAGATGGTGATCGTAGCGAGCTAGAAGCTATGATCCAAACGACACCAAACAACTGCAAAAGAAAAAATTTAAACATGCTTTAGAAAGCATCACACAACGCCGTGGAAACGAACGGGCTTTCTATATCGCCTGCGCACTCGGACTTAGCTTACAGGAATGCAAATATATATTTAGTCACTAATCAATCATTACCATTAACATTGTATGTATGCACAAGGCAGTTTCTCCAAGCAGCACTGGATCCACCATAGATCTTTTCGCTTCGATGGGATAAAGGTTCGCGACTTTGGTTATCTGTGTTAGTTTACCGATCCCTTTTACTCGTATTTGCTTGGCTTATAGATTTCAGGTACTCGCAAATTTGAGTTTTATATGTTATTTTCTGTTCCTATAGACTTTATGTGTCGAAATTTAAGTATTAGATAGTTATATTTAAGTGTTTTTTCCAGGCAACAACCACACACCTACATCATCGTCACCTAATAGCCAAAACAATGCAACAGAAGTATCGAACTCACAACCGACATCGGTACACTTTGATAATGACCTTGACGCTAATATTACACTAACTACAATATTTGTTATGCTTTTAAACCTCTAAATAATATCGTGTTTTCTTAGTTCTAGTTAATTGTCATGTGAAAGTCTGTCAATGTTCCGTGTTATTTTTACGTTGTATAATTTTTATCAATCTTCTTCTTATCAAAGTTAAATAACAGAAATAGTTTCTTTCAGTGTTAACACTAAACGCATGAATGTTGACAATTATATACTTCCTCCTTTAATATCACATTAAATTGATTTAGCAATTTTATCCAACAGTTGCAACTTTGATGCCGGGAATGGACCTCTCCGTCACAACTCGTCTCAGTCCAAGCCCTCGAGACATGAGCCCTGCTCTCGCAATAGCACTGCCAATGATGAAATCGGTAAATATAGTACCAGCACAATGTTTCGATAATATGGCATTTCACAGCGAGAAACTGGAAGTCAAAGAAGAAGACCACAGTAAAGATAACAGCAAAACTTGCAGTCGTCAAGCTTCTGTGAATAGTGATAATACCATTAGAGTGATTAACTACAAGAATGATATTTTCATGGATAAAGGCTCTGAAGAGAAAACAGATGCCCGCACACCTCTTTTAAAGGATCATAAAATTGAGTCATTGGACGAAACGAAGTTAAGGGACAATAAGGCGGAGAAAAGGAAGTCTTCTGCTTCAACATAATGTTAAAGTTTTGACCAATAGTTCTAGGAATGTTTTAGAGTGGCTTTGAACTCATATGTTGCGGAAGAAGCTAAAGTGTCCAAATGGAAATCCAACAAGAAACTGTGGTAACTTTACTGGTTTTTGACTCACATTATCTAAACATAGTTCATATTTGGATACTGTGAGATAAAAATGAAATAAAGTTTGAGTCATCTTACATTATTCGGAAAGAAGAACGCCTACACGATGGCACAACAACGATAAAAACGAACTTCAAGAATTTTCCTAAACTGGATGACTTTGAACATTTGACGAATAAAGAATATACAAAAAGGAACTTTAGTAAAATATGTGTCGATATCGATAAACATCATTAATCAGAAGCCTTTATAAAAACAGTTATTAATCTTTATAAAATATTAATGCAAATAATCGCTATTGATAACTTCTTATAAGAGTATTCAAGGCCGTGATAGATATAAGATAGCTAAGTGTTTACAGCACTAACATTTTATAACACATTACGTACATTTAGTATAGCTGCTATCGCAATCTAATAAAATATAATTATAAGCAAACGACCAGTATACATAGACCCGTTTTAATTCTCTCACACGTATTGTACTGATCGGCAATGTCTAGTTATACTGGTCGCTAATATCGTTAATGACCATAAAATTTGTAATCATAGTAAAGTATGTTTACTGTCCACTAGTGAGAGAGGTAAAGCTTGCTTAGGTTTGGTTAAATACAAATTAACTTGATTTTCTTTTATCTTTATCAACAGTTTTTGTTTTAGTAATGAATTGCAAACTCATTGTTCTAGAGCTATTATTTAAGTATTCTTTGGCTGGAACTAAAAACATGAACGTTTTGGAATACAGCTGGAACGTTTACAGTGTTATAGACTATTATTTCAGTCTCATTATTCTGGTACTAAGCAGTGTATATAATAAGCGCTTTTAATTTGATTATTTTTTATAAAATAAATATTTATATAAATGTTGTGTTATTTAAATATTTCATTAAAATGCTTAAAACAAATTAATATGAAATAAGATTTAATTTTATGCTTTGAATTATACCATTTTTTTTAAGGCGGGAATAAATATACTCCGCCGTCTCTCCGCCTGTGTTGACGGACCACTGGTACTGTATTGGATTACGTCAGAGGTCCGCCGGCGGCACCATCAATTATACCTTTTTTTTTTTTTTTTTTTGTTAAGGCGGGAAAAAATGTTCCTAACCGCACACCCCGTCGTTCGGGGAAACGAACAGGGTAGTGTGGGGCCTTCACCCACTAAAGAAACCCGCCGTGTGCCGTCTCTCCGCCTTTCTTGGCGGGCCACTGGAACTATGTCACATTCCTTCGGTGGTACCATCAATTATACCTAGGCATTTGTAATTGCTTACTGCCTGTACTTTCTTCATTATTTGGGTATTCCAAATAATTTGTTTAATTATCAAAAACCTGGTAGATTTAAAACGCGGTACAAAACCGATTAACGTGACGTGCGAAGGATAAAAATTATTTAAATTGCTTCTCAGAATAAATAAACATATATTTATCTTTTTCTACATACAATAATTGTATTCTTTAATCTAAATAAGCTTTACCTCAACTCGGATAAGCTAACGATAATATTTTACTGTAAATAAAAGTAGTGTTAATAATAATAATTTGATATCTAGAACAGTTATACAATCACTAGACACATATCATGCGCACTCTTTCATTCTTGATGTTATATACCTATTTACATGTATATAGATAAATATATTAACTAGCATAAATTATATACTTAAGCGTAGATAGTGTTAAATTAAATTACTTGAACACTTTCTTCAAAATTATTATGTAAGCTGAGAATTTTTTAGTTCATAAATTCATTTGACTGAATAATTAATTAATATCATTTTTTTAAACTAATCCTTTTATCGCTGTTATTACCCTATATACATTACATTCAAGCGTAGCAATATATGGTAGATTTATTTACCTCCTAACTAGCTCGTCGTTCTCCGCTAGCAAGACAAATAAATCTAGCTATGCTATTTTTTTTACATGCTCGGCCTATATCCTGTATCTAAATCACTCAAGACGTTAAAAAGGAATATGTAATGGAAATTGATAGTCTCGAGCAAATGCCACGATAGATTATTTGGAAAAGTGTCTGGACTGGTTATACAGGAGGCGCAGGCTCAAATCCAATCAATCATGAGGTCTCTGGTTTGAATCCCAACAAAGTATTATTGGGTTTTTCCGTCAAGAAAATCTCAATAGCAGCTTGGAGATAGGAAGTTGGCAGTATTTAACCGCTATCCCTCAAAAAGTCTTTGGTCCAAAGCTGAATGCCACACAGGAACAGAGAGTTGTACCCTTGCACCATAATATCACCTGAATATCTGGCCAATGTCTCCTATTATTTACTGCTATGACCGATGTTACGATCTGGAGATCATTATGGAAAAATAACACCGTTGTATTTAAAGCTACACATAGATGTAATGTTCTCCTGCCCCGTATCCTACTTGATAACCAAAGACACTTAAAATCTGCACATCTAACGAAAAATGCCAAGATGTTTCTAAGCCTATTCGGTCAGGCTTAAGAAACTCACATTAATAAAGACAATAACGGAGCAATGCCGATGTTATCAATTCAAAAATTAAAGTCGTTCTCTTTAATACTTTCTAATATTTACACGAATATTATTTAAAGCAGCCTCACACAATTGGGCGTAACAACCGCTCGATTATTGTTCGCAGCAAACAGTATTTTGTGCCGCGAGTCATTGTGGCAGCCGCGTGTAGCAGGCGAGACGTGACGATCGTGCAGTTTGTGCACGAGATAGTTACACGTGCATTTATCACTTTACACTAATATAATTCTATGCATCTTTTTATCCTTTTCTTGATGATTGATTACGATAATCACTACACGCACACGGTATCCATTAAACGCGACTGCCGCGCGTGCCAATGTTCGATAGCTTGCTGTACGAACTCGAAACGCACCTTTTTCTACTATTTTTTATACTATATTTTCTACTATCCCCGTAGTACTAATTTTAATTTGTAATCGTCCTCTTTATTTAACTTCAATTTCACAGAACAAAAAACTGCGGAAAAATTATGCTAATAAATCTGACGAAAAAATGTGTTTGGCCCCGAGTGAATGTCTTATAGCTTAGTTGTCAGAGCGTCTGGTATGGAAATCCGGTATACATTCAACCCTATTTGTGGAGCTCTCATTTATCTCGATAGGACATATTCAATTCAATTCAATTCTTGATTTAATGGCGTTGTTAGACTTATAGACACAACTTTGCCAATGACCCGTGTAAAACATATTTCTATTGTTCTATGTTAAAAAATGTCGACGGCATAAAATAGATTTCATTGTAATAATAATATCACACATCTTGATTATATTTTGGCGTCAACAGTTTAATTTTTGGACGATTTGTGAGTTCGTATGTTTTGAAACAACTTTGTCTAAATTCAAGTGGTTTTGTTAGTAGGTTAAAAGATGTGCGTCAACATCTTCAGCTTGCCAACACATCTCTGTAAGAAACACAAACTTTTTTTTTTGTTTTGGCGGGAAAAAATGTACCACCGCACACCCGTCGTTCGGGGCAACGAACAGGGTAGTGTGGGGCCCTCACCCACTAAATAAACCCGCCGTGTGCCGCCTATATTGGCGGGCCACCGGAACCTTCAGTGGTCACAACCAAATAGGACTTGGATGATAATTTGATAACGACCGCAATAAAGAGTACGATCAATTTTCTAATGTGGCGATAAAAGGAGAATATTCTTTGAAATTTTAATTCTGGCTATGTTGTTGAGAAACACATTAAAAACTTAATAATCGCTTCACTTGCCTAATACCAGGTATAAATTTTCATTTATCTGGTCCGAAAATTATTTAAACGGGTAACATTTTAAAAGAAAGAATTTATGTAAATCATGTCTAAACTTGGGGACCTATATACATAATGAATCGACGAGTTTGTATTGAGTTGAGTTGAAGTGCGAATTAACACAAGCATTTATATAGAAAAGATGTAGCTTCTAGTAACATCGCATAGCTTTTACTGAATACGTTTTATATTAATATCATTCGAAACATTATTGTTTATTTTTTTACTTGTTTCCAAAAAGGTCACATTACATTTATATAAAAGAATGCCATAATATGGAATTAAAAAGAATTTATTGGAGGTTAGAAACTAGTGGTAGAGCCTTGCTTGCCCCAGCATCAAAGAGTAGAATAATCTAAATAAAGACCCAGCATGAATGGGCTGGCTCTACCAGAGAAATACCATCCTCTCACAAAAGATCAGCGTAAAACAACACTAGGTACGCATACAGTTGTGTTTTATATGCTGAGTGAGAGCTCCGGAAACTCAAATCCTCTTTTTTTTTTAAAGACAACACCCTGCCGTTCCTTCTCCCAATGTTCCTTATTTTATCCTCCCTATCCTCACCTTAGTATCCTATCTATCATCTTCTTAATATCCTTCCTATAGGAGGTGGTCCTATCCCTTGGAGATGTTGATATATGCTAAAACAAGATTTTTTTTTTCAATAAAACGTCTGTATTATTTCGCACTTCCTCAACGTATTATTAATAGCATATCAAGTCATTTTTGAACAATGAAATTATTTTTTTGGTATTACAAAAATATAAGTATGCATAAAAAATAAGGGCATAAAATGCAAACACTACTAAGATAGCATAACACAGCAATGTCTCTCTAAAAGAGCTTATTTTTCTCCTAATGAATCTTTTTTAGCTTTAGTGTAAATCCCATCTTCACATTATCAATGATGTTACTTATCAATTCTTCACCTTATCAATGATCTTAGTTATAACAGCTACTTTCATTTAGCAAAATTATCTACAAAAAGCATTCTGTTTAGCGCCAACATGACTTACCTACTTCTTATTTTATTTGCACTTTTAATCCATATAAGGATTCATCAATAAGCCCTTTTAGAAAGACACTCCATAAAACCATATTTTGTATAAGGCGTACTAGAAGCTAAGCTATATTAAATTTATTAATCTTTAGTGAAGAATCATGTTGCTTACTAACCAAATACTACTTATCTAATGATCTATGCAATGTTTTAAAATCCTCATAAATATAACATCCGAACGTTTTTAAGTTGACCAGTGCTCACTCGATGAACGAAATTCAACGATTATTATTATTGAAAATTTGAGGATAACATTATGAATTTGCATGTTTTAAACATTTTACAATATATATCTTATTAATTTTTTTTTGTAACTTTCTGTCGAAAGCCTGTCTTAACGGAGATCCCGATTTATAACAAACTAGATTGTGCCCTAAACTTTGTCGGCGTGGTCTTCAGAATATAAACACGTCACTCTAAAGCACAATAATTATTTATATATAAAAATAACTATCCGTTTTTTTCAGTACAATTGGTAGCCTAAGCCCTTTTCTAGCCAATTTTCTAGTAAATTTTACTAGGATTGGTTCAGTAGTTTCAGTTCGATGTGAAAGTGAAACAAACAACAAACTCACTTTCGTAAAGATAAATTTGAATTAAACTTTCTTTCTTTTTGTTGAGGTGGGAAAACATACTTATAGCATACCCCCAGGCGATCACGGTATAATTGGTAGCTCTCACAGACTAACACGTGATTACGCAAACAAATAACGCGTGACGTAATCTGTATGTAAATACCAGTAACATCACTATAAATAATTTATTATCAATTCTAAGGAAAGAGATCGATGTTGGAAACTACTGAGGAGAAGTTTACGTCGATATTCCGTCGGTGGTCCCGGTCGAGCCGGCCCATTGACACCAGAATCAACCTGCAGAGCCGTGCAATTATTTTACGGAATTTGATTGTAAATGTGCCCGGTAGACGTCAATAGGCTCGCCCCCTATTACGTGGGACTTAAACATAGCTGGCGAGTCGTGGGTGTGTAATACACCTCTGCCTACCGCTTCGGGGAATACTGGCGTGATGCTATGTTTGATTGTGATCTGTTTTTAAAACACTTGGTGTAGATCCAAAGTATAAGTATCTGAGTAATATAGACTGTTACACTTTATATACAATGTTAACGACTGCCGTAAACGCACCTAATTCCTACACGTCCGCAGTACTACAAATAACGTCGTATCGCCGGTCGACAACCTCATTCCGTAATAATTTATGATCCCACCCCGACCTCACAAGCCCTGTATTAATAATGTGCTCTTAAAATTCATATAAATTGCCGAGTAGACCTAACGGTATTAGGTATCCACCTTACAGTACGTGACGAGTGTGGTAATTATAAATCACGCCATAATTCGACTTATATTCTGAGACGGTACGAAGTTCATCAGGTCAACTAGTTGTTTATAAAAGTTCAAGATTCTTTTGTCTAGTCTCTGAAGCATTCGACAGATAGTTTACGACATTTAGTTTTAATTTCCCGCCATTTTATGCCAAATATATCATGCCAATATTTTAAGAGTGGATCAAGCGGACCACGAATTTTTTAATCAGTAACTGCAAAATTGATCGATATTGAACAATTGGGTTTATATTATATAAAAAAAATAAACATATCAATTAATTAAAACTGGCACAATACAAAAACTATTTCTTAATTTTAATACAAGCCCAAGAAAATTAATTTTGATCTAAACTCGCGTCCAGAAATAACTGCCAATATTTAAATATGTTCAAAATAACGTTAATTGTTCATATTTTATTCTATTGTTAATTAATGATTGTATATTTTATTACAATGTTAATTTATAATTTATTTTTAATCCAAATTTTTATTAGAAAATGTATTTTATTCGAATTTTAATTAATAACTGTACTTTTACTAGAATATTAATTTACAATTTTATATTTTAGAAATATTAAATTATAATGTCAAATTTTCGTTACACAATTATCAAGTTATATAATATTGTTTGTATAAAGTTTAGTATATGTTGAATAAATAGATTTTGTATAATTAAAGACATCTTTCCTGAAAAAATGAGTATTGAAAATAAATATTTTACTCGAAAATTATATAAAAAGCAATGTTACAGAAAACGTTTAAGAATAAATTCTTCCTCATTATTCAAAAAGAATTTTCTCTATATACCCTGTACACAAAGCACTAAATCTTTGAGTGTTTAAGACTTGTATAATACTGATGGTATACCATTAAGGTTTTCCAAGTGAAACACAGTGTTAAATTATAGCTGAAGATTAATACGAAAATTACACACTAATTGGAGAGTTTTCTACTTCGCGAAACACTGTGTCTCAAATGGTATGTACACGAGCGTAGGTTAAGGCTTTCACAGTGAGTAAACAGGGCTTTGATGTTATTATATAGCGTTCTATATATACATATACAATTTCGAACAATACGAAAACAAATTATTTGAAATATTGTTCAATAAACATGTGAAATTATAAACTGTTTTATTTCTAAAGCCTTTCTTTATAAAGTACTAGCTTCTGCGGCGACTTTCTCTACGTGGACCTCAGAATTGAATCATTATAATATGTACGCCAGTCTATGCCACATTAATGTTATCTCTATGCAAAAATATCTGTCCCATGGGAATACCTATATCATTTTACTGGGATACGAAGTACTATATATGTATTGATCCAGGTAGTTAACTATATGCGCACCAAATATCACCCAAATCTGTTTGTGGCATTTTTTGCGTGATTAAGTAACAGACATTGAAACATAAAAACTTTTATATTTATAATATTAATTACGTGACGGGCCTCGTGGCGTAGTCGGTAGTGTAACCGCCTTCCGTGCACGAGATCGTGGGTTCGATTCCCACTCGGGACAATTATTTGTGGGATGAACACAGATATTTGTATAAGTTCTGGGTATTTTCTATCTATTATATGTATGTTTTTACAAAATATATATATATATGTATTATATTTGTAATCTGGTACCCATAGCACAAGCGTTAAGCTTAGTTTGGGACCAGAGGACGTTGTGTGAAATGTACGTGAATATTTATTTGTTTATTAATAGGAAGTAGGATTTTTATTAGCTCAATTTTTTTTGAGAATGTATTATATTAATTGATTGAATGAGGTGACACTTGGCGGAAGTACATTGTTATTATTATAGGATGGTTTTTTTAGGAAGAGAGCCCACCACTCACCCACAGATTGTTAATCCCGGTTATCTTTGGAAATACACGAAACAACCCTAGATTGCCAATCTACACTCTCACAGATAGAGGAGAATGTGATAATAGCAGAGTAGCATGCACGATAATGACAAAAAATCTCACCAACGTGACACGACCATGAGATACGGCAGGACTCTCAGCACCACAACGCTGCAATATTCCGCAAAAATTCGTACACAAATTCAGCAAACACGTTTGACTCTACATGAGGCATCCTCAGAACCGCTCGTTAACAAATGAGCTCATTAGATCGGTTACCGGATAGACAATCCGTGGAATAGTGGTGGGCTCTCCTCAAAATATGTATTATTTGTATATTAAATTCTTGCGAAATACAAAACCGGATAAACGTACCTTTATTTGAGATTAATAGTTTTAAGTTAAAACTTAATCAAAGTGGTAGTGTGAGCGACTGCTAATCATGAGGTTCTGGGTTCGATCCCTGGGCCGGGCAGTGTTATTGAGCTTTTTCGTAAAAAGAAAAATTCTCAGTAGCAGCACGGAGTTTGGAAATGTGCCCGGTAGACGGCAATAGGCTTGCCCCCTATTACGTGGGACTTAAACATAGCTGGCGAATCGTGGGTTTGTAATACACCTCTGCCTACCCCTTATAGGCGTAATGCTATGTTTATATCAAATGGTAAAATGAATCTGCGTCAAATCCTTCAAAATTGTTTTCAAGTTTGATCAGTCATACTAATAAAATGTATCAGTTCATATATTTAGTATGATTAGAAACACTTTGTTACAGTGTTTTATTGCGCATCGTGATGTGTCGTGGCACTGAATGCTCAACACAACACTTAAATAAATGTGTCTCTAGTCGATAATATCGGCATACATAGCATGCGTTAAAATATCTTACTTCATCTGTATGTTTAAGATATTTGAGAAAAATGCTATCAAAAGGCTATTTAAATGTCTTTATAGGCAAATATTTTTTGGAATTTCTGTCTGTGTTTCTGTTTGTTTGTTCGCACAAAATGTAAAAACTACTAAAAGACTATTCAAGAAACTTTTTGTTTGATAGCTCATGATTAGACTTAAAAACTAATATACGTTATATCTCGCTACTATACCAAGAACCTTATCACATTTTTATTGTAAACGCGGAGAAAATGTACTCAACCGCACATGCCGTCGTTTGGGGCAACGAACATGTGGGGCCCTCACCCACTAATTAAACCCGCCGTGTGCCGTCTGTCCGCCTTTACCGGGAGATCACTGGAACTATGTGACATTACTTCCGCGGTACCTGAGAGTTTTTGTCTGCGTCGGAGCCGTTAGCAAAAGTTAATACAACATAATTTCAAACATTTCATAGCATCTAATAGAAGACATTGTAACTCACCAACGTTAAAAAGCAATGAATCCATGTTGAACCAGTATTACATTTCCAACCAATTTATTAAAACTTACGATCTCTGTTCGAAGTCAGCATAGAAATAATATATTGTTAATAAACGTAGAATTAATTTGGACTACCCTGGCTCCTCGCAGACCGGGTCTGCAATAAACAATGGTAGTACAGCCATAAAATGACTATTAAATGGAATGTTTGGTTATATACATTGACCTAAATAGTTTATATTGTAAGGTGGTACAATTTGAATAACTCAGGCAGATTTTAACGAGTAGGTACCGTGAAGACCCTTAACGGTATCTACTGTCTCTATCTAAGTGCTAATTCGTTTTATTAATTATAAACTCAATGTTTAGTAAGTTTGACCGATTTGAATAGGTAATAGTTTTTTATTGTTTTGTTCACTGTAATACATGGGTGGTTTAAAAGTAAATAAAAAGGGGGAACCCTATAGAAAATGTAGAAATTGTTCAATATTGGTAACTTTGTATGAGTATTTGGCTAACAGACGACAAAATGGCAGCTACTGTCATTCATTCAAATTCATTGGCATTACCAGCAACTTTCATTTAATTACCTTAAATCTTAATCCAAATCTTAGACGACGCAGATTGATTAGTAGTGATAAATAATAAAATAAATTTTAGGTGATACGAAGTTCACCGGGTCATCTAGTTTAAGATATTTAAAAAATATTGTCCATCGATCAGCCTTTCGACGTCCACTGCTGGACGTATGCCTCCCCAAAATGAGGGATTGTGCCGTAATCGCCACGCTTGGCAGGCGGGTTGGCGATCGCAGTGGATGTTGTTAATACTCGAGGGAGTGCTGCTGCCCACTGCCCCGGTATTCCCTCAGTCGGCTCTTACGACTTTAATGGGTGGAGAAGGGTGGGACAATTCTAAAGCCGGCCCCACACGGCATGCAAAAAATATTGTATGAGGCTATTTAGGCATGTCTCAACACAAAACTTTTTTTTTCTTACAAGTTTGTCTGTTTATTATTATAACTGAACGTATATTGACAAAACTTTTTGATTGCTTTTGATTAGTATTAAAAACTGGTATACGTTTTATCCCGCTACTATATCTGAAACATGAGAATTAACCTACAACATAACCTAAAAACTAGCTAATCTATGGCTGAGCCGTATTCAAGGGCTGGTAAGCTATACATGTACTGCAGCGCGTCGCGCATGTTCGCGATATATCATTTTCAATTTCTTAATTTTTACACTTTGTGATCTGTTAAAGCTGTTTATTTAGCGAACGAACTTTTCGTTGTTGCGATACATGATAAATATTCCAATAAATAACTTTACAAGTTAATGTCATGATTTTAGTGATTAATTTAAAAATAAAATTGCAACATTGTTACTTCCTGTTTTCTACCGGAAATATCATAATAGTAGTAATGAATTTAAAAATAAAATAACTGTTAAGACCGACTGTTTCTAAAAGTGATTATTCGGCTGGGCCGCTCATTTGAGTTCAGACGAGTGTTAATCTAGTTGTTATAATGTATTAAGGAGCCAGTAATTATAGTACATAAGTATAAAGTATAATTATATCTGGTTACCTGGTAAGTTGAAGGAATGATGAAAATATACTAGCGTTCCTGTAGGAGTGGTTTTATTTCTTCACAGAAGATACTTAACTTCCTCATCCAAACACATCACTTGACAAGCAATCTTATCCATATACCTACTCCTCAGACACACTTAAAGTATCTGTTGCTCACGAATCAATAGCTGTATTTGATTGATTACATGCTATAAATAAAAGTCTAATGTAAGAACGATTGGTGTAATTCTTAGTTAAAATTGACGTTGATTGATTCATGTTTGCAGACGATTGATTTAGAATTTGTTACTGATTGTTTGATTAAAGTTGTCAGCGTCGATATTGTGATTACATAGTGGGTCTTTAGCTAATCTGAACTGCAGAAATTTTAGTCAACAACAGTTTGATTGGATTATTTTACTCGGCAGAAAAGTGCTTATGCGAGGTACAATACCGTACTGACTCACATTCGTATAATAGTTTATCAATTAATTCATTGAAGGTAATCGTGTAACACATTCAAGATTTTTATTAGTCGATACGAAATACTTATAGACACTTGTGTACGCCTCTAAAATGACTAGTAAATTGACTATCATAATTTAAGAAATAAAACATTTAATGTGATGTATGTAAATGCGTGTTTTTTTTTATTGATAACACTATAGCTCGTCAGCAGTTACTCAATAAAATGAATGAATTGTCAATATTGGTTATTGTATAACCCACAATAGCCAGAGATTGTTAATCTACACTCCACAAAAAAAGGGAAACCCGCATTCACCTAATGAAGGTGGGAAATGAAATGGAAAAAAATCGCCGATATTGCGTTGCTCTAGAAACAGAACATGCTTTTCAATAAAAAAATCAGTATTTTTTTTAGAAACAGCGCTGATTTGTTTATTTAATGAATTAAAAACTAATTTAATTCAATTACAATTATCTCACGTGCATTAATAACTGAATTAATTACAAAAAATAGAAATGTCATAATTAAACTACAATGTCATTATGCTAATAATGTTGTATTAGTCGACCCGTTCGAAATTCCGAATTATATTCCAATTATACACTTATCGAAAAATGGATATTAACTCTTGTAGCGAGTACGTTCCAGTATGGGAGAGTAATAAAACAACCTTCTCATATAACTTTCTATTCCATCCATCCATTAATCCATCAGCCTTTCAACGTCCACTGATGGACATAGGCCTCCCCAAGAGAACGCCACAACAAGCGGTCCTGTGCTGACCGCATCCAACGGCTCCCCGCGGCTTTGACCAGATCGTCGGTCCACCTTGTGGCCGTCCTACGCTGCGCCGTCCAATACGTGGTCGCCACTCGAGAACCTTTCTTCCCCAACGGTTGTCGGTTCGTCGAGCGATGTAGCCTGCCCATTGCCACTTCAGCATGGCAGCCCGGCGGGCTATGTCGGTCACTCTCGTTCTCCTACGGATCTCTGTATTACGGATTCGATCACGTAGGGAAATACCAAGCATAGCCCGCTCCATGGCCCACTCAGCGACTTTGAGCCTTAAAACGAGGCCAACATTCAGAGACCACGTCTCTGTTCCGTATGTCATCACTGGCAACACACACTGGTCGTAGACCTTCGTTTTCAGACACTGCGGAATATGGGACGAGAAGATCTTCCTTAGCTTCCCGAACGCTGCCCAGCCGAGTTGGATTCGTCGATTGACCTCTTTCTCGAAGTTGTGCCTACCTAACTGGACCGTTTGTCCCAGGTAGACATAATGGTCGACAACTTCGAGAAGCGCACTCCCGACTAGGACCGGTGCAGAAATGACATGGACATTAGACATGACTTTCGTCTTGTCCATGTTCATTTTGAGACCTACTAGTCGGGAAACCCTGCTGAGATCATTGAGCATGGTGCCAAGGTCCTCCAGCGATTCTGCCATAACTACAATGTCGTCGGCATATCGAAGGTGATTGATGTATTCGCCATTGATGTTGATGCCGAATCCGGTCCAGTTCAAGAGCTTGAAGACATCTCAGTTTCGGGGACATAACGTCTCCCTGTCTAACACCTCTCTACAGTTGGATCGGTTTTGTACTCCTATCCTGAACACGGACTAACATGGTGGCGTTTCTATACAAGCACTTCAGCACTTCGATGTACCGATAGTCAATTTGGCACCGCTGAAGGGACTGCAGCACCGCCCAAGTTTCGATCGAATCAAAGGCTTTCTCATAGTCCACAAACGCCAGACACAGAGGCCGATTATATTTCTCGGTTTTCTGTATAATCTGGCGTAGCGTATGGATGTGGTCTATGGTGCTATAGCCTTTTCGGAAACCGGCTTGTTCGGGAGGCTGGAAGTCGTCAAGCCTGCTCGTAAGTCGATTTGTAATGACCCTCGAAAACAACTTATAGACGTGGCTCAAGAGCGAGATGGGTCTATAGTTCTTCAAGAGGGTTCTGTCACCTTTCTTGAAGAACAGCACCACCACGCTTCTGGTCCACGACTCTGGAACGTCGCCCCCGAGAACGACGGAATTGAACATCCTCTGAAGAACTTTTAAGACCGGCTTTCCGCCAGCTCTCAGATGCTCCGTGGTGATTCCGTCGTCTCCCGGTGCCTTTCCGTTCTTTAGTTGTTTGAGAGCCATTCTGATCTCGTACAGGCTGACGTCCGGGATATCTTCGGTAAAGTGCCGAGTTAGCTTGGATCTGGGATCTTGGACCAAGCCGACAACAGGACTCTGGGATCTATAAAACTGTCCATAGAATTGGTGGACCTCTCTCAAGATCTCATCTCGGGATGAAATGACAGTGCCGTCGTTGGTGCTCAGCTTAGTCAACTGGCTTTGGCCGATAGACAGATCTCTTGCGAACACTTTCGAGCCTTGGTTCCACTCTATAGCCTCTTTAATGCGGATAGCATTAAATTGGCGGATATCATGTCGCACGGCCTTGGATATCTGTCTGTTTAACCGCCTCAGGCAGGACCAATCGGCTGAAGACTGGACTGTCATTTCTTTTCTCCTTTCCATGAGCTTGAGAGTATGGTCTGAGAGTTCACGAGTCCTACTAACGCGACGGGCCTTGAAGTAGGTCCGACCCGACCGCTTGGACAGTTTGCACGAACCTGCTGTTCAAATCGCTCACTGATTCGCACTCATCTAGACATTGGAAGCGATTTTGTAGTTCGAGCTGAAAGCTCTCGGGGTTCTGGTATTGGGCAAGTGTTGGTCGGAGCGTAGAATTCATCGAGCGTGACCTCTCGACTTTCGTGCTAATATTCAAGATGCCCCTGACTAGTCGGTGATCACTCCCAGTTTTAATCCTACTGATCACTGAGACATCATTGAATATGTGTCATTTGTCCAACAAGATGAAGTCTATCTCGTTTTTTACTGAACCATCAGGGCTAATCCAGGTCCATTTCCGCTGGGGCTGTTTCCTGAAGAAGGAATTCATCATATAGAGGCCTTCCTTCTCCAGAAAATCAGCCAGCATCTGGCCCCTGTGATTCCTCTGCCCGAAACCATAGTGCCCCACTTTCAGCTCATCGTCTGTCCTTTTGCCTAGTTTCGCGTTAAAGTCTCCCATAACCACCGTGAAGTAGGTTTTAGACGAGTGGATGGCCTTCGAGATATCCTCATATAGTGCCTCCACCTCGTTTTAGTGGGTGAGAGCCCCATTCACCCCGTTGTCTCCCCGGGCAGCGGGGTGTGCGGTAGGACATTTTTGCCCACCTAAAATAAAAAAAAATAAAAAAAAAAAGCCTTTCCGCAACCGGAGATTCTTCGCACCCTCTGCTCCGCCGCTACCGTTAGGCCACGGAATAGCGGAACTGCCGTGACTGGGGGCCAATTTTTGTTGTGTGCTTATCATGGGGGATAATGCCGTAATCGCCACGCTTGGCAGGCGGGTTGGCGATCGCAGTGGATGTTGTTAATACTCGAGGGAGTGCTGCTGCCCACTCCCCTGGTATTCCCTCAGTCGGCTCTTACAACTTTCTATTACCAACTGAATATCAGGTTTAATCATAGTTCTTACAATAGCTAAAGTACCTATATAATATCATCGCAGACGTAATCCTTATGGAATGTATAACATTACCAAATAACATAATGTATGTGCATGCGGCACAACTCTCAAATAAGAGAAGCGGTACATTTTTAAACCTTGGGTCTATCTTTCGTCATTTAGCCGGCACGCTTTAAAATTAGACAAAATCATAGAACTTGATAAGAGAATAAGGAAGATCTCGCGGATCTACAAAAAAACAGGCTAGAGAAATAATATAATAAGACTACCCTTTGCCCGCGGCTTTGCCACAGCCAAAAGCTAGTTTTTCGGTAATATCTCAGGTTCCCGATATAGTAGCGGGATAAAATATATACAAGTTTTGAAGTCTAATCAAGGCCTTTTAAATAAAAAGTTAAAAAAAGTTTAATCAAAATCCGTCCAGTAGTTTTTGCATGATGTGCGAACAAATAAACAGACAAACAGAAGGCGGGCATGGATTAACGGAGACATAGATCGCGCCACGGTACGACCGGGATTTACATGGAACAAGTCCGGTAGTCAACTTCTATTTGCTATTCTAGATTCTTCAGGCCCTTATAACGCGCTTAGTAGGCTATGTAGCTGTAGAGAGTCTACTTGTCCATTTAGCACTTTACAACAGACAATGTGTTGGTCCAGTGTCCCTCGAAAAATACCCAAGCTGTCCGAATGTTCGAATGCACAGATGGCGGAGTGGTATAGATAGCGGCCTCCCCCCAGAGTGTTGTGGGTTCGATTCCCACAAAGGATAATTCTATGTGTGATCCACAAATGGTTGTTCTGAGTGTGAGTGTGTATTTTGTGTCCGTGCAATTGTATGTTTGTAAAGTCCCCTGAAAAACAAGGATTATTCCTTAGTGGAAGTAGGTGTCTTTATAAAAAAATACGAGGTCTCTCGCAAATGTGAAAACATCGATTTTATTTCTTTCAAATATTGTTCGAGTCTTATATATTTCTTGATAAGGGCCCGCTCGTTATTCATACACGAATAAAAACTGTTATCGGTTTATTTACTGACATTATACTTCCTAGTTAGATGCTCTTGTCAACAAATGGCGTAAAAAAAAAAAAAAAAAAAAAAAAACATGACGTCGCTACGCCAACAGCCGGCTTTAACCTTCATTCGATTTTTTTTACATCAAAAAAAACTACAATCGAAATATTGTTACAAACTATATGGTCTAACTATAATAAAGCCAATGTTCCTCGTTTCCAAAGCATTGATGAAGTTATTTGAAAAAAGTGAATTACCTACAAATTCGCCCCCAATCGAGATTATCCCGGTAAGCTGACAAAGCGCCAAGCCGACAGCTTCCGTTTCCTCATAATTCACTTTATTTTACTTTATTTATTTTTTCTCTGTATTGACTTTTCAATTATACAGGCTGTACAATACCAATACATTGAGGATGAAAAACTTTAAATATCCTTACTACTCTTCTATACTATAATAAATCTGTAACTGAGCTGTGTCTGTACATTTAAGATATTTGAGAAAAAATGCCTGTATTAGGCTATAATAAAGGCGTGACTGAACACAAAATATTTTTTTTAGATTTTTTGTCTGTTTGTCTAATTGTCTGTTCACAACTGCCGTCCAGCAAAGAACGTATGCTACCTTTTATTACGGTAAAATGGAGGGTTCCCATGCGATAGCTATTTTTAAATTCTGAATATAAGAGGTGATCCATTTCGAGGTTCCCTACTTTTTTAAAGAAAAAGACAGAAAATTCAAATTTAATGGAGAATGTTTATTATCATTTGAAAGAACATTCTTTGGCATTTATTTTTTGAAGATTATGTCTATCAAATGTTGGCCGTTGCTACGTCGCAGATGTTCCATCCGTTGAGTCCAATTTTCGATGACTCGTTCGAGCATTTCGACTGGTAACAACAAAGTAATGATGCCCATTTCTGGCTCAATGGGTATGGGTATGGTACGTATGTAAACAAACAAAATTGCCGTATTTGGGACGAAGAGCAACCTGAAGAGATTCAGGAACTGCCACTTCATCCAGAAAAAACAACGGTTTGGTGTGGTTTGTGGGCCGGTGGAATCATCGGTCCATATTTCTTTAAAAACAATGCTGGTGCGAACGTAACCGTCAATGGCGACCGTTATCGTGCCATGATAACCGACTATTTGATGCCTGAAATTGAAGCTCGTGATCTCGGCGACATTTGGTTTCAGCAAGACTTGGCACTTCCCACACATCACATCATTTCGGTGAGCACATAATTTCACGTTTTGGGCCGGTCGATTGGCCACCAAGATCGTGTGATATCACACCGTTAGACTTTTTCCTGTGGGGATATGTAAAGTCTAAGGTTTATGCGGACAAACCCGCTTCGAGTCAGGCCTTGGAGGAAAACATCACGCGTATCATTCGCCAGTTACCAGTCGAAATGCTCGAACGAGTTATCGAAAATTGGACTCAACGGATAGACCATATGCGACGTAGCAACGGCCAACATTTGATAGACATAATCTTCAAAAAATAAATGCCAAAGAATGTTCTTTCAAATGATAATAAACATTCTCCATTAAATTTGAATTTTCTGTTTTTTTCTTTAAAAAAGTAGGGAACCTCGAAATGGATCACCTCTTATTATGTATTATTGTACTAAAGTCGACGCAGAATCTAGCTCAATATAACTACACTGACGATAATATATATTATCGTATATATATATATATATATATATATATATATATATATATATATATATATATATATATATATATATATATATATGATATATATATATACGATACGATTTCTAATCCAATTATAGATATAATCCAGATTTTCCCTCTTAAACAGCTGATAATGATGATCTCGATGTTCGGTTGTAGATGAGAATAGCTGATCTGTAACCATTGTTCAAGCGATGGTAAGTTGTGCTGTTGGTACTACCTTATCTTACCACCTACCTACCTACCATTATACTTATCATGACGCCATCTCCCTGGTGGGGTAGGCAGAGAGAACAGGGTGACAAAAGGCTCTATTACGCTCGCCGGTTTCGGAGACTCCTGACTCCACCTTTCTTTAATACATGACCGATTTGGTCTAGGTAGGTGAGTCTCGGTCTCCCTCTGTACCTACATCCTTCCCCTTTTTTTGATTCTATTATAACACAAGGGCCGTGTGGGGCCGGCTTTAGAATTGTTCCACCTCTCTCTACCCACGGGAGTCGTAAGAGCCGACTCAGGAAATACCGGGGGAGTGAGCAGCAGCACTCCCTCGAGTATTAACAACATCTACTGCGATCGCCAACCCGCCTGCCAAGCGTGGCGATTACGGCATTATCCCCCATGACGGGACCGCTCGTTGTGGCGTTCTCTTGGGGAGACCTATGTCCAGCAGTGGACGTTGAAAGGCTGATGGATGGATGGATGGATGGATAACACAAGTAGCATCCGTGTGGTGATTACTGGTGGTAGGGTTGGGTACCACTGAGGTAATGTCTTTCAGTGCCAGTGGTCCATCAGTGCAGACGAAGAGATATCCCAAACGATGGGTTGTGCGGTTAGGTATTTTTTCCCGTCTTAAACAAAAAAGGGGTTGAGTACTGATTGGGAGTGCTCACTTGTTATTAGGCCGAAGAGGATAGGTACCACCGCGTCCCGTGTGACCGAGTGTGTAACACCTCATTGTGTTTTGGTTGTAGTGGTAAATAGCTGTGTATTCATTCAGCGGTTACCACTTACCATCAAGTCTACGTCTATCACTAAAAGCAATATGCCCTGATTTTTTTAACCACTTCCACACATTTTTGACGTGATAACGTCTTATAAATCGACTAGCCTTTGCCGCGGCTTCGCCGCAGTTAAAAACTAGTTTTTCGGTTATATCTCACGTTCCCGATATAGTAACGGGATAAAATTTATACCAGTTTTTAAGTATAATCAAGGCCTTTCAAATAAAAAAAGTTGCATCAAAATCCGTCTATAAGTTTTTTTTAAATACATTCTAAAAAAATCTAGCTTAAATAATTTTCTAGTTTTTCGGTTATATCTCAGGTTCCTGATATAGTAGCGGGATAAAATGTATACCAGTTTTTAAGTCTAATCAAGGGTTTTCAAATAAAACAAGTTGCATCAAATCCGTCCAGTAATAATATTTTTTGCGTGATGCACGAACAAACAAACAGATAAACAGACAAACAGACAAAATTCCTAAAAAAATTGTTTTGGGTTTAGACACGCCTATATAGCCTATTACAGCCATTTTTTCTTAAATATCTTGAATGTACAGACACAGCTCTGTTACAGCTTTATAATAGTATAGATGAACGCCGGCTGCACGTACGAAAAAGCATGACACATTGTCACGTTCCGCCCGAGTTGAGCGTGCAAGCGAGAGCGCGATACAAGCGATAGAGAGACACGATCGGCCTAAGCGTCCGGCTTGTGACGCATCTATTGACATAGACGTTATCACGTAAAATTATCGTTAGTAAACCGACTTTACAGACAACCATATTTTTTTCTTGGATCCAGCTCTGTAGTCATATGCAGAAGCCATTAGTTATTAACATAATACGCCAGACGGCTTTTTATTTTCCTAAACACAATAAAATATTACTACCATTATACTCGCTTCTTCTTTTCCTCGGCAGAATACATAGAATGTTAGTTTAGTCCCGTACTAACAGTGAAAACACAGTTTTAATAGTCTTTTATAATACATATTTGCATAGTATTAAGGCAGAGAATAGAAACATGATTATATAAAACAGCCTTTATACAGCTTAAAATAAAGAGAATACTCTATTTCAGTAACGCCTTTTTAACTGCCTCTGTGGTGCAGCGTTAGTGTAAGCGATGAGGCCTCGGGTTCGATCCCTGGGTCGGGCAGTGTTATTGAGATTTCTCGTAAAAAAAAAGAAAAATTCTCAGTAGCAGCCCGGAGTTTGGAAATGTGCCCGGTAGACGTCAATAGGCTCGCCCCCTATTACGTGGGACTTAAACATAGCTGGCGAGTCGTGGGTGTGTAATACACCTTTGTAGACAATACACCTCTGGTAGCTTCAGGGAATACAGGCGTGATGCAATGTTTTATGTTTTTTTTTTGTTTTTCTATTTCAATTCTAAGTTTGTATGTAGACGATTTATCTCTAAACTACTCGGAAGATTTTATTATTATTGTCATGTTTAGCTAATCGATTGTAAAGATGGTGGATGATGTGCCGATCATGGGATTGGGCATACAATTCGGAAAAGGACATGGAACCATCGGAATAATGTAGGGTGCCTGTGGAATTTGGCATTTGTGTAGATATGTTTTTGGTAAGATATATGTATATATGTTTAGATAAGAGGTAGCTAGCTTGTGCTGTATGTTTTAAATTTGTTTGGCTGTAAATGTAAAAAAAATATGTCTTTATTAATCATTCAGAAAGAGCTGATAGGATTTGGATAAAATTTGACTCGCTAATTATTGTTTCGCAACACACAGAAAAAATAACAATTATACTGGCAAATGACGAGGCTTATCGGCTGTTGTACTTACTTACTTACTTATCATCACACTTTCTCTCTTGTGGGGTAGGCAGAGAGAACAAAGTGCCAAAAGGCTCTATTCTTGCACACATCTCTCGCTTCGTCAACATTCATAATTCTCTTCAAACACGCTCACCGGTTTCGGAGACTGTTAAACCTTTGAAAAACAATGCTAAATAAAATACTTACATGAATTAATTAAAACGTATAACAGTCAAATATAAACAATGCTATACTGTAACAAAGGCAAAGTATTTAATAAATTGAAAGCTTTTTTTAACTTGTAGCAACGCAACATTGAATGAAAACACAGAGTTACGTGGCCATGTTCTCATTTCAAATTAAGTACTTCGTTTTGCCCCTGACCGAAAATCCCGTTGTTTCAGTGGAGAACCGAAACCGAATTACTCGGCAGGATTTTCAGCTGAGATTTGCCGAGGCCGAGTTCTCAGGTAGATTTTAATCACAATGTATTTTATTTATTGGGGTATATAGCCATCTACTGCTATATAAATATACCAATATTATAAAGAGGAAAGATTTGTTTGTTTGTTTGCATTGAATAGGCTCCGAAACTACTAGACCGATTTGAAAAAATCTTTCACCATTAGCATCCTACATTATCCTTGATGAACTTAGGTGACAGAATATTTTCAAAAAAGTTAGGGATCTGTATGTAAAACTTCGATAATGTAATCCAACGTGTGAAAAAAATACCAAAAAAAATCCTTATATCGCGTACGCTGTGGAAATTATTGATAATAGAGCTAAGGGTTAGTTACAAACTATTATTATAAAGATTCGCCATGTGGGACCGGCTTTAGAATTGTCCCATCCCTCTCTCCCCACGGGAGTCGTAAGAGCCGACTAAGGGAATACCGGGGGAGTGGGCAGCAGCCCTCCCTCGAGTATTAACAACATCCACTGCGATCGCCAACCCGCCTACCAAGCGTGGCGATTACGGCATTATCCCCCATGACGGGACCGCTCGTTGTGGCGTTCTCTTGGGGAGGCCTATGTCCAGCAGTGGACGTTAAAAGGCTGATGGATGGATTATAAAGAGGAAAAATTTATATTTGTGTATGTATACAAATGACATAGGCTATATTTATTGCTATGAATAGATGTCTTGCATAAAGATATATTTACTCTACGCTTATCCCAAAACGTTTAAAAATAAATGTCCCAAATCCAGTCCCAAAATGTGTAAAAGCCGAGATGAGCCGCTAGTTATAAATAAATTAATTATTGACATTGGCTATCGTTTAAACTGACATGCTTATAGGCACCATTACATATTCTATTTGCTTAAAGATATAAGCTAGCAAGGACAGTTATAGGCCTGCTATGACAGTAACGTTAGATGTGCTTATATTTTAATTAAATGTGCTTTAGTTAACGAGTGCGCCCGGCAGTTTCAAGTGCTCTCGTCTATCTGGAGAACTACAGTAACATATTATAGGCCGAGAAAAATATTTAATGATTTCATTTTATTTGTACACATTGATTTTTTTTTTTACTACAATGCTCGGTACTGGGGCATAATCGCTTAAAGGTTATTTTTTTCATTCGCGAGTCGACTGCCTCAATACTCCTTATCCATAAATTTGAATAAATCTTTCTTAAATCGAGAAGATTATGGTTTTATAAGTTAGTCGCAAAAACCAAGAAGTAGCAAACGCAGGCTAAATCTTGAGAGGTAAGTAAATAACCAATGGAATGTTTTGACTTACTAATATTCACAAGAGTTTAAACTAACATTAATTTTAAAATGATAGACAATTCATTTTTATTAATTAGCCATATAATAGAATATAGATACAGCCCTGTATCTATACTTAGAAGTAAAAAAAAATTAAAGTGTCTTTTTGTAACGTCTGATTAACATTTTGTTACGGCATGCATAATAATTATATGAAATAACATAACAAAAAAAAAATATTTATATATTTTTAAGCACTTGACTCACTTGACCACACTATAATATGCTTAGCTATATAAATTAACACAAGACTCATACTGCTAGATATTTATAATGTTGTAAGGAATAACTTCAGCTATTTTTATTTTGTATAAATAATTAACATTTCGGCAGAAAAAAATAAAGTAAATTCCAAACGGATGTAGCCGCGGTTAGCAGCTAGTAGTAATTATTATAAACTGTAACAGAGCTATGTCTGTACATTTAAGATATTTGACAAAAAAAAATACTGTATTACTATATAGGCGTGTCTAAGAAAAACCAGGAATAATACCGGGGGAGTGGGCAGCAGCACTCCCTCGTGTATTAACAACATCCACTGCGATCGCCAACCCGCCTGCCAAGCGTGGCGATTACGGCATTATCCCCCATGACGGGACCGCTAGTTGTGGAATTCACCTGGTCCTCCGCCGTTCTTCGTTCTTTCTCCTGCCTATGTCGAGCAGTGGACGTTGAAAGACTGATGGATGGATGGAAACAAAACAATTTTTTTTAGAGATTTGTCTGATTGTTCATTCGCGCATCACGCAAAATCTACTGAATTGATTTTGATGCAACTTTTTTTATTTGATAGCTCTTGATTAGTCTTAAAAAATGGAATACGTTTTAAATACCGGAAAACTAAGATTAGAACTAGAATAAGAGTCGCAAGCAAGTAAAGGCTAGCCCTAAAGCGAAACACGAAAGCAATAACGTTTGTTTTTATCTTTTCGTGTTAATTAAGGCTTATGTCCATCAGTTTATGTCATGAGCTCAAACAATATGAAAGATCGATCGTAATATTGTTCTCTAGGAGTTACGTTTAACTTGTTAATACTATTCTGCTTTCATAGATGGTGTGTCTATCAATCAAGTAAGTTAAACACGAGTATACAGATTTTCATAATTCATATTTCTGTTTGTTTCAAAAGTTATAAGGATAAATTAGGAAGATATTTTAATAATAAACGGTTGTTGTTGAATGAACAAACTAGCTGTAGTTCCCCACTACTAAACTTGTTTTCATATCATTCGAGCGATACGTCACTGTTGTATAGTGGAAGGGGTATAAAAGCAAGTTGCACGAGTAAGCTTTGCTCATTTGTTGCCGAGCGTTCTTGAGAATGCCTCGTTTAGAGGTGAAACACGTGTCGAATTTATGTTCGGATTTTTGCGGAATATTGCAATATTGTGGTTCTGAGAGTTCTACCGTATCGCATGGTTGTGTCGCGTTGGTGAGTTTTTTGTCATTATCGTGCATGCTACTTTGCTATTTGTTACCTAAAGTGCATAAACAACAAGTGCCGGTTCGTCCAGTAGTCTCGTATATCAGGGCTCCTGCATATAAATTGGCAAAGCATCTAAACATACTCATTAAACAAAAAACTCGTTTCTTGCCTAAATATGGTATCAAGAACAGTATTGATTTGATACAAAAAATACAAAATATTTGTTTACCACCAAATTTTAATTTAAAAAATCTGTTTCAAGGTCTCAATTTGCACTCGGAAGAGGTTGGTGATATATTACGTCTTACAGAACTTTGTATGAAACAAAATTACTTTCAATTTAATAAAGGGTATTATATTCAAAATGATGGTTTAGCAATGGGGTCACCTTTAAGTCCTTTAATGGCAGACATATTCATGGATCGTTTTGAATGTCAGCACATAGTAAATAATAACAAATTATTGTATTATTACCGGTATGTAGACGATATATTGTTAGCGTGGACAGGAACCGTTAGACAACTTAATCATTTCGTTAATGAATTAAATACTGCGCATACAGGAATAAAATTTAAACTGGAAATAGAACAGGATCGTTGCTTGCATTTTCTTGACCTTTCCATTTATCGCGTGGGTAACAAACATAAGTTCGAAATTTATCGTAAACCGACATATACAGATACGGTTATACCCGCCTCGTCCTGTCATCCTTGGCAGCATAAATTGGCCGCTTTTCATGGCATGATTCACCGTCTTTTTAATGTTCCGTTGGATAAGGTAGCATACAATAAGGAATTAAATATAATTTATAATATAGCCCAATCAAACGGATATAATAGGCTCTTGATCGACAAATTGGTTAAAAGAAAACAGTCCAGCATAGTAAAACAACTTTTGTATCCTGTTGCAGTAGAAAAAACTAATTTTACATGTACTTTGTCTTACTTTGGTGGCATATCAGACAGGTTAGCAAAGACACTGAGGGTTCACGGTATCTATCCCGCGTTTAGGCCTAACTTTTCGCTTAAAAATCTTTGTAACGGTAAAGATAGTATTTAGATATTTTTATATATATTTTTAGCATTTGACATGCTTAGCACTATACATTAACCTGGTCGGTATAATGTATGAAAATACTTCCGACAGATGGCGCAGGCGTCACCCAAAGACGTTAAGTATGATGTGTTATCGAAATTAGCAGTCAGGAGCAATTGTCAGGATGGCTGAATTGGTAAAGCATCTGGACGGTATCCAGAAGATGCAGGTTCAAATCCTGCTCCTGACTGTTATTTTCAATTTCACATTTTTCACATTGTGGTAAAGATAGTATTGATAAATATAAAAAGTCTGGTGTATATAAATTGCAATGTCAAATATGTAATAATGTTTATATAGGGCAAATGGGCCGTAATTTTGAGACTCGTTATAAAGAACATATAGCTGCGTATAGGCATAATTACCCTGAAAAGTCACATTTTGCGAAACATTTATTAGATTGTAACCATTCATTAGATAATAGTCATACATTCGAGCCCTTGCATATTTGTGATAAAAAAAATATTAGACTGTCCGTTTTAGAACAATTAGAAATAATTAAAGTCAGTAGTAACATGTTGTTGAATGAACAAACTAGCTGTAGTTCCCTACTACTAAACTTGTTTTCATATCATTCGAGCGATACGTCATAACTGTTGTATAGTGGAAGGGGTATAAAAGCAAGTTGCACGAGTAAGCTTTGCTCATTTGTTGCCGAGCGTTCTTGAGAATGCCTCGTTTAGAGGTGAAACACGTGTCGAATTTATGTTCGGATTTTTGCGGAATATTGCAATATTGTGGTTCTGAGAGTTCTACCGTATCGCATGGTTGTGTCGCGTTGGTGAGTTTTTTGTCATTATCGTGCATGCTACTTTGCTATTATCACATTCTCCTCTATCTGTGAGAGTGCGGATTGGGAATCTTAGGTTATTCTGTCCAAAGATAACCGGGATTGACAATCCGTGGGTGAGTGGTGGGCTCTCCTCCTAAAATCCATTCTATAATAGTAGATATTTTAATGTTTTAGTAGAGCATTGATTATTGTGAATGGGGCCAGCTTGATCAGGGAAGTACTACCCTTAGTTAATCGTTTAGTATTTTAATAATTATGATTACTAAATCTTAATTGTAATAATTAGACTTTTTAAACGTGGATAAAAATGTAGGCATATACATTTGATAAGTGGCAAAGGCCTTCCATCCATCCATCAGCCTTTCATCGTTCACTGCTGGACATAGGCCTCACCAAAATGGGGGTTTTACCATAATCACCACGCTTGGCAGGCGGGTTGGCGATCGCAGTGAATGTTTTTAGTACACAGGGGAACGCTCCTGCCCGGTCCCCCGGTAATCCCTTAGTCGGCTTTTACGACTCCCATAGGAAGAGACAGGGTGGAGCTATTCTTGGTGCCGGCCCCACACGTCGGAGTTACATTCTACGGGCCCTGAACAATTCCCCGGATTGAAAAAGACACAAATAGATAATTTGAAAATCACACTGCTGTTAGTTCGTTGTTGTCCCGTACGTAAATACGCCCTGGTAGTATTGATGAAATTCACATTTTTTTTACATGTAGGTTAGTACACTCCTCTCGATAAAGGGTACTATATTCTTTGATTGGAAGTAATTGGTAGGTACCTAATTTGGACCTAGTAATTTATATACATATATACTCTACGTACCGAGTGTTATATTCCAATAATTCTATTGTATAAAGTTTATGTCCGTTAGTTTAATCTTTGACAAAAACTGTAATTCCAGAGATAACCTTAGTAGTATTTAAAAAAATATTATAATTAGATTTTAAGGTGAGAGAATGGCATAAGACATGCCATTAAATCGTGAATTGCCTCTTTATTCGTGCCATCAAACAACAATTAGGTACCTTATCTCGTTTAGCGAAGCAGTTCAGAATTAATTTAAGCAATTCAATTTGTAGACATACCTACCTGTTACGAGTTACAATCCTTTTAGATGTTAGACCCATTTTCCACCAAAGCGGAGACGAAACGAGAGGAGACGAGATGTGTTATAAGCAACTAATAGGATTTCGTTATTTACACGTCTCGTCTCCGCTCAGTTTTAGTCAAATCGGTTGAGCGTAGCGAAGAAGATATATGCGGTGTCTCCGTACAAAATATGTCATACTAGCGAGACGGAGTGGAGCGGATACGAAAAAACTTCTTACGCGGACGCTACGACACTCGACTCCACGCTCTGCTCGGCTTTGCTGGAAATAACGTGCTCGCCATGCCGCTCGTCTCCACACATCTCAATTCATCTCCACTTTAATGAAAAATTCCTTACGCTAGATAGAAATTTTGAATATATTATTGTAGCAAAAAGCAAGCTAAGTTTTGGCCGGATTGCTCCGCGTTGATTACAAAAAGTAAATACGTTACTACAGCACTCTAATGATCTCTTTGCAAAAGTTACTATAACACGCTTTAATAGCTAGTTGAACTAAAAAGTAGTAAATAATATTATAATAAATAATGATAGTAAAAAATCATGGGGTGAATTTTACTATATCAATGAACTATTTGTGACATTGGATATCAAGCGACCCACGCTTTTTCCCACAATATTTTTGAAAGACCTATCCAACGACACCCCATACTATGAGTTAGACGAGAAAAAAAACATACCCATTTTACGTGTAGAGGTTAGCCAATTTTTGTCCAAGATTTTTTTTATCCTTTTAAGGTGTGACTAAGATGTACCTATATTCATGCTAACTTCCAGCTTTCTATTACTAAGTCTCTGATCTAAGTTGTGAATAGCGGACGGACGGACATGGCGAGACTCTAAGGGTTCCTTATTGGCTACGGAACCCTAAAAACAGATAAACTTCTCAAATTACTGCATTTTCATTAGTGCTTAATAAGTGTGCAAAGTTTTGAAGGGGATGAAAATTACGTTCGAAGATTCCGTTACATAGGTATTTAGATACATAAATTCATAGATACATACCCACTAAAAACCCACCGTGCGCCCTCACCCGCCCTTGCTACGGCGGATCACGGGAACCGCATCGTGTCATCGCGATCCGCAGGCGGCAGCCCCTTCGGGCACCCTCTCTTGTGCGACGCCCCGCGCACTTGGGCGTCACACCTTCGCGGTAGGCTTCCGCGGACGATAGGGTACTCCATAGTTACATACCAAGCTAATATAACCGTGTTCAAAAGTAGCATATGTTATTCCCTGACCCCTTAACTATTACGTTGCAAAAAAACATGTCGTATCCTTGCTCTGAAAAAACATACCCAAATCTATCCCACGGGAATCGTTCTGGCGTAATTGGGTACCAAAAATTCATTAATAAAATTATTTTTTGCATTTATAAAATTGACTAAGAAGTAACATTAGCCTTATTATTTTTTTATCGCATTAAGTCTGGACATAATTGTGAACAGGGATTGAATCCGCTATTTCTGGATTACCGATTGATAGTTTCGAGTGACTGTTACGATAGCTTAGTTAACAGAGCATCTCAACAGTAATCTAGGAGAAGCGGGTTCAATTCCCACTCGTAGCTATAATTTTCAATTTCATCTCATATAATATTATGAACGGTTGAGCGTAGCGAAGAAGGTATATGCGGTGTTTCCGTACATATATATCGGATACATACATATATATGTCGACATATATATATATATATATATATATATATATATATATATATATATATATATATATATATATATATATGTCGGAACACAAACACCTACCTAGACCAAATGTATTTAAGGAAGGTGGAGTCAGGAGTCTCCGAAACCGGCGAGCTTCTATGAAGAGAATTATGAATCTTGACGACTTGTGTTCTCTCTACCTACCCCGCAAGGGAAATTGCGTGGTGATAAGTAGTAGTAGAATATCTACCCCATCTATGATGAAGAATGAAGAGAGATGAAGACGGGTTTTGGCTTTCGGAGGTCTCATTTGCCGAATAAAACACAACGTTAAGTATACCTTCTATTTACGTCAATATTCTATGAGATTGTACTAAGGATTCGTACCTGCGTCCCATCCAATCCGAGGAAGTGCTCTGGGGCGCTAATATATCGCACTCACCTAACGGTGACCCCACTTCATATTTGTTTTAGATTTCTTTACGAACCTGCGACTGCGTGATGTGCATACAAATAGACGAAAAGCCTAATACAGATTATGTTTTTCTAATGTCTTAAATTAATAGATATAGTTCTGTTACAGTTTTATGGTATGTAGTTAGGAAAATATCAAAATATTAACAAATTATTTATAATATTTTTAGCATTTGACATGCTTAGCCATATAAATTAATAAATTAACACAAAGTGTGCGTCACCCAAGATGTTAAGTATGAAAGTTTTATCGAAATTAGCAGTCCTGAGCAGTTGTCACGATGGCTAAATCGGCAGACCGTCTGGACGGTATCTAGGAGATGCAGGTTCAAATCCTGCTCGTGACTGTTATTTTCGATTTCACACTTTGTGTTAAATTACTTATTACGTCGAAGATAATCCATTCTCTAGTATGAGTTTCAAGCTGAAAAATCATAAAAATAAACATTATTCTACGTATACGCTTTAATAGCTCCTTATAAGGTTTTCACAACGAACGCCCATTCTGTTAAGAGTTCAAAGATAAGCTTCTGCAATAGTTATACACGATACAGTGTAAACCCAACCCCAAACAGTAGAACTTAAGTTGAAATTTCGTTAACACGCTTTTTAAAAGATTTCGCTACGGGGTAAACGCTCAAGCGATTTGGAGCCTCACATCATTATTATAAGACTACGATGTTTTAAGGAAAGTTGCTGTGAAAATTTTGTAGGCGGAAGGATTTGAAACTTTTTCATCGAGACTCCGGGCGAATATTCGTGTTATCTGGCATGTTTTCTTTTATCACGTCACGCCTTTCGTCGAAGGGCTAAGCGGGAAAAATACGATCTCATTTCATTTTTGTAATTATATTATTAGTGTCAATGTAATGAAGGATGAGATGGAGTCGTCTACAGTAGAACTGTTTACAACGTGCTATAAATTAAAATTAAACTCAATATAACTTGGCATGGATTCGAACTCAGAACTTCGATTTCAGATGTTCAATACTTATACCACTAGACCAGAAAGCCAATATAATAATAATAATAAGCTTTTTATTAATTCCTTACAGAGTTACATGATTTAAAGCGAAGAATAACTTAAAAAAAATAATTATAACTGCTATTAACTTTTTAAAGTACAAATCATTTGTGAATAAGGAAAAAGAGATTTTTTGTACTAGCGGGAATCGAACCCGCGCCTTTTCCAATCCGGGGAAGTGCTCTGAACCACTGAGCTATAGTACAGATCTTTCGATCATCCCAATTTACTTATCACATTTTGTCTTCACGACCAACGCCATCTATCGGAAGCATTTACATGCATTGTTCGATTCCCGCTAGTACAAAAAATCTCTTTTTCCTTATTCACAAATAATTTGTACTTTAAAAAGTGGCGGAGCATGTCAAATGCTAAAAAATATAAATCAAAAGTGTTTAGAAAATCGCGCCATCAAATATTATGAATTTTAATTGCAAAATTAAACTTACTATATTGGTTTAATGCATGTAAATGCTTCCGATAGATAGCGTTCGTCGTGAAGACAAAATGTGATAAGTAAATTGGGATGATCGAAAGATCTGTACTATAGCTCAGTGGTTCAGAGCACTTCCCCGTATTGGAAAAGGCGCGGGTTCGATTCCCGCTAGTACAAAAAATCTCTTTTTCCTTATTCACAAATAATTTGTACTTTAAAAAGTGGCGGAGCATGTCAAATGCTAAAAAATATAGATCAAAAATGCTATTAACTTTATCTATTTTTTTTAAACCAAGAAATATTTTAAGATTTATTTACTTTTAAACTAAAATCTAAAATGTTAGTTTGTTAGTGTTTAACTTATTTCCTATGTTAGTCTGTTAATTTCTAATTTATCAATGTAAGGACCGCCTGCAGCGGTAAAAGCCTCCTCCAAGTGCTTCCACTGTGTTCTGCTTCTTGCCGCTCCTGACCAAAGTTTGCCTGCAATTTTTACGATATCACCACACCATCTACGGGAAGGTCTACCTCGTTTCCGTTGTTCTTCGATTGGAACCCAGTTTGTGACAATTTGAGCCCACCTTTCAGATTCTAGTCTTTGCAGATGGCCAGCCCATTTCCATTTCAATCTGAGAGTCTGTTCGATGACATCAATTGCTTCCGTTTCTTTTCTTATAGTAATGTGTTTTACTTTATCTTTGTGTTTAATATTCATGAAGCTCCGCTCTATGCCCCTTTGACAAGTTCTTAGCTTATGCAGCTGATTTTTAGTGAGAGATCAAGTCTAACAAGCATATGTAAGCCAGGGTATTAAACAGATATTCATTGCTTTAGCTTTATGCTTTGGTGTAAAACTGCCTTTAAAAATTTCCTTCATACTCCAATACTTGGACCATGTTTGCTTTATTCTTCTGTTCAATTTTTTTTCTGTGCATGATTGAAATGAAATTAATTGACCTAGATAGATATATAGTCTTCAACATAATCTAAGGACTTGGAATTGATAGTAATAGGGATTTCTTCTTTATTTGTCATTACCTTAGTTTTATCTTCATTAATTTCAAAGCCCACCATTTTACTGTGCTGGTTAAGAGTATTTATCATGTATTGGAGTTCCTCATTATTTTCTGACAACAGTACTAGGTCGTCTGCGAATCTAAGAAGAAGTTCCCGAAACACGTATTCCAATACACATATGAAAAGCTTTGAAGATAGACGATCGCCCTGTTTCACTCCACGCTCTATTTTGAATGATGCCCCTGAAGTCTCCAATTTCATTCGTGCCGTACCGTTTTGGTATATTGCCTTAATTATATCTATGTAAAGATGTTTACCCCTTGCTCTCATAAAGCTTTCCATATTGATTGGTGAAAGATAGAGTCAAATGCCTTTGAATAGTCAATAAAAGCAATATATAGAGGCTTTCTATACTCTACATATTTCTCTATAATTTGTTTGGGAGTGTAAATTAGCGATGGGCGATTGTTGCAAAAAAAAAACAATCGACTGAATCGAAAATTGTGCCATTGCGCATTCGATTGTCGATTTAGTAGTTCCTCGCTATGATCTTTCGAATAACAATCGATTAACTACTAAAAAATAACAATGCGCTTTACCCAGTATACATTTAAACAATTGTAGTCTTTGCGTCCTACAATGCATTGCGCTGTGCGGCGAGAGGACGCAGGGTGGAGCGCGCGCGGGGCGGGGTTGCGATGGTTGTTTTATTTTTAAGTACCTATTACTAGTATTACTTGATATGATAGTAGTTGGTCTTTGACTTTTTTAGCGCAAGACCGCGCGTGTTATGGCTTATGACCGCTTGACGCAATGCCTAAAAGATCGTTAGTATGGGATTTTTTTGCAAGTGCCATTTGCTTAATAACTGCAGTCGCTTAATAACGGCACACGAACTACTGATTTGTCGCGCAGCGCCAAACGCCAACGCGTTATCTTTTGTAATTACTTACCTATTTAGTAGTACGAGTATAGTAATAACTGCACTGCGTATGGCGCTGCACGACTAATTAGTAGTTTTAGTTGAGTCGATGACAATCGACTAACCTCGGTTGTTATCGACTCTTATCGACTAAACTGAACAATCGACTAATTCGATTAATTTCAGTAATAATCGCCCATCGCTAGTGTGAATATGGTCCACAGTAGAGTAACCTCCACGAAAACCAGCTTACTCTTTTGACTGGTTTTCATCTATCAAAACAGTCAGTCTCAGTAGAAGTGTAGATGTGAACACTTTATAGAGACAGGGCGTTAGACTAATTGGTCTGTAATTATTAATTAGTTTGGGATCCCCTTTTTTTATAGAGAAGAACAATTTCAGAGCAATTCCATTGCACTGGTATAGTTTATTGCTGTATAATTAAGTTAAAAAGCTTTGTTAGGGGTTTAACTAGAGTATCAATTCTTGCCTTTATCATGTCATTAGTCACGCCATCTGGCCCGGGACTCTTTTCAGTTCTTAGTTTCTTGAGCGCTAATTCAGATTCGTTCTCCAATAATAGTGGAAAGCCAATATAATTGTTATATTTTTCTATTATAGTTTTCTATTAACGTTAACGATCATAGATTGCAACTTGGCTAGACCCACTGCTTCTTATCCAATCCGGGTAAGTGCTCTGGATCGCTAGGCTATCACAGTTTCCCAACGGTGACACCCGATCTTCACTTCACATTTGTTTTAGATGTCTATACGACCCACGCCACATTGATGATGATGCATTACATACATTATTCCAATATAGTTTACTAGACTAAACTAAGGGAAGTAAGCATTTATCACCTATTGCACTAGTAATGCTAGGGTTAAGTACCAAGGGGTGCGGGATGGGACACCTCCGCGTGGTGCGCTCCCGGCAACGTCGGCACTCTAGTGCCGGCGGCTGAATCCCGGCAGGAGACCGGTCTCCGCGTGTCCCTCTGATTAGCAGAGGGCACAACGGTTAGGTCGGACGTTCGCCGTGAAGGGTCAGCGCGGTCACAGTGACCCCGCCATCCCTGGACATGGGGCTTTCAGCCCGAGTGACGACGGGCTCACTGCCTGCAGTGGACCGAACGTCTGCCGTGGAGGGCCAGCCCCCGGTCCTAGGAGACGGAGACGGGGCTTTTGAGCCTGAGGGACGATGGGCTCACCACTTGCCTTGGGAGCTATGGGCACGGTCTGATGCAGACCCCGGCCCCACTCGTAATCCTGGAAGACAGGACCGGGGGTCATCGGACCGTGGGGAAGAAAATTCCTATAAAAAATACCCCAACCTAAGCTCTGGCTGGGAGGGATTTATGGCTGGAGGGTATCCAGTCGCGAGAGCGGCGCCATAGCCGAAGAACTCTAAACTCAAAAATGGCGGAAGTGAAAACAAAATGTATACCTCCGGAGAGTACCGGGCGCAATGCGTCCGGAGAATCCCTCACAGGGCCGAGTACCAAGACCGGGCCTGTCAGCCCCACGTATCGGAGGGGCACAACCAACGCCTGTGAAGAAAAGAAAAAGGAGATTGCAAAAAAGGGGAGGACCCGCGGGAGGAAACCCACACCCGCGGGAAGTCCTGTGGATAGCGGCTTAGCCATTGAAGTGACTTCGGGCATGGAGACGGATGGCGGTGATCGCGGTGCAATAACCTCGCGGTGCAATAACCGCTGGCGCAGCTCCGTCTGCATCGGAGTCCCAGCGGAGGGTAGCTGGTTCAGCGGAGAGGTCCTCACGTGTCCTGAAGCGCTCGATAGCACGTTCGGGAGGTGCATCAGAGTCGGAGAGCAGCTCCACTGAGATGCCTCCGCCAGGGAAGCCGGGAAGAAGGGGCCGAGGTGCCACCAGACGCAAGATGCCACGAGCCTTGTCTGGAGTGGACAAGGCTTTAGACGAGTATTTAGGAGTGGAGCTCTCGATGGAGGAGTGGATTACCCACCTCACATCGAGGCTCCGGTCTTTTGACCGCCGATGAGATTGCCCGGAAGGTTTCCGACGCCTTGGCGATTATGTTTACGGTAGCAGGTGGATCGCGGAGCCTTCGGGGCACCTACTCAGAGGCTCTCAACGAGGCATCACAGGTTGTCTTAGGAGCAATGGAGTCACCTCGGCGGCACTCGGCGTCAGAGAAGAGCAGGAGGCTGGAGGCGCATTGCAAGCGCCTCGAGGCTGAGGTGGCAGAGCTCCAAAAGGAGCGCACTGGCCCGCGAGACAAACCAGAGCTCGCCATGGTCGTACCGGGAGAGAGTTTTTACTTTTATTTCATATCGGTGAAATGAAATGGTGAGCAGCGGCTTGACAATACTCTCGGTATAGTTGAGTCCATGAGCAACGGTTACCATTTACCATCAGATGGGCCGTGGCTCGTCTGCCACTATATGCAAAAAAAAAAAAAATATACCAATATATTTAAAATTTCAATCTCGAATTCCACACAGAAGGAATTGCAGGCAGAAGCTACTAAAATATAACTCAAAATAAACGCCTAAAATCGGCGACGAAACAGTGAGTCATTACGAGTTCTAAATGACACCATTCAGTTTAATTTCCGCCGTTCATAATAAATGGAAGTTGGAACGCGAGAGCCTGATACGGCTGGTACCTTGACCTCATTTAACCTCCCGTTCACTACATTTAACCTTTTCTATTCTAGAAATATTGAGGCCACTAAAAAGAACTCTACTCGGTGTGAGTCCAACAGGGTTAAGCCACGAGTTAAGTACGATGATAGTGGCAATTATGGTGATAGACCCTTGCTGATCCCCTAGGCCCAGTGTTATGGGTTTGATTCCCACGCAGAATAATTTGACCCATAAAGGTTTGTTTTGGCTATGTATTTTTACAGGTACAGTTGTAACACCCCCCTAAATTTTTTACTCCGAACTACTACTAAGAATGTAAGTAATTAGGTAGAAGATAGTAGAGACGGCACACGGCGGTATTCTTTAGTGGGTGAGGGCCCCACACTACCCTATTCATTGCCCCGAACGACGGGGTATGTGGATAGGTACATTTTTTCTCACCTAAACAAAAAAAAGGTAAAAGTAGAACTTAAGAACTCGAGACACGCACTACCGCTAGAAAACACAATTATTGGCCACACACATCGTAAAGTCATCATGCCTATATTCAGAATATATTTTGTAGATCACGTCTTTACTGTGGTTGAGCTGGGTGTCAATTAGTATTCCCAGTACTATTTTGATCTGTATTTTAGCACTTGACATGCTCAGCTACTTTAAAGAACAAATTATTTGTGAATCTGGAAAAAGAGAACTTTCAAGCCACTGCTCAGCATTTCATTTCGCGGATATGAAACGAAAAAAAAAACTGGTATCTCCTGCAACAATCAAAACTCTTCAAGGTGCTTCATGATCGGTCATATGAGAGACGGTGGTACCGATCCGTTCAGGCCCAATAATAATTTATTATTGGGAAAAAGTTATTTGTGAAAGTGGAAAAAGAGGAATCGCTCGCAGTAACGAGCGGATTTCGAACCTGCGTCGTATATTTAAGTTTTTAAGACGGATTCGCGGACATGATCTAGTAAGCAATAAAATCAACACAGAATATTTCTTTGTGGAAATCGAACTCTCGATACACTCTCCAGAAACAGATTTTGTTATTCACATTTCTAGTTACCATTAAGATATAATGTAGTTTACAATATAGACACTGATATTATCATGTAACTTTGCCAAACAATACCTTCAGTTTCCGCTCACTTAAAATCAAATATATCACCCGTACAACCCAACAACTTGGCTGTAATCCAAAACTCGATGGACAATTCATAGCAAAAAAAACCACACAAAACTAATCTGAAAACTTAAATAAGACGTTGGAAAGGAAACAGTAAAAAAACTATGGAAGTTGTAAAACAGTTGCTTTGTTATTAAGGAGCTCAAAGTAAAAAAAATACGTATATACTATCTATGGGCCTGAATATTTTATTTATATACTACGTGGCTGGCAAACAAGCATACGGCCCCACCTGATGGTAAGTACTACCATAGCCTATATAATAGTATAGACGCTAGCAACACCAGAGGTATTATTACTCCCGCATTGCCATCTACAAGGAATGAGATAGGAGGTGGATAAGCATAGGATAATAAGGAAAGGGGTTTGGGTCTCTGGCGCTCGCACTCACCTTACACAACACAACGGTAGGTGTATCTACCGTTGTTTCACGCTGATTTTTATAAGAGTGTTACCTCCCCAATTTGCCGGCTCATTCATGCTGGGAAAAATCCGTAATTCGGAAATCCGTCGGAAAACAGGAGTAACGATGAATGGAATAGCACTTCTGTGCATTTTTGACACGCTTATAATTAAGCTTGGTATGAATTTAAAATAGCAATATTTACAAATAACTCTCTAGGCATTCATGTAATTCATTTTATGTATCTATGTAACGGAATCTTCGAACGTGATTTTCAACCCCTTCAAAACGTTGAATGTATTTGAAAATTTGCACACTTACCGAGGACCGATGACAATGCAGTAATTTTAGTTAATCCGTTTTTAGAATTTCGTAGCCGATAAGGAAACCTTATAGTTTCACCATGTCCGTCCATCCGATATTTACAACACTTAGCTTAGAGACTTAGTAACAGAAAGCATGAATATATAGATCTACATCTATTAGCCACGCCGATACAAGGATAAAATAAAATCTTAAAAAAAATTGTCTATAGTCTACACGTAAAATGCTTTTTTGTCGTCTATCCCATAGTGTGGGGTATCATTGGATAGGTCTTTCAAAAATATTGTTGGTTAGTGAAAACAATTTTTCAAATAAGTGATCCATTTGTGAAATATTTAAGCTTAAATGGCATAGCGTCACGCCTGTGTTCCCTGAAGGGGTAAGCAGAGGTGTATTACACACCCACGATTCGCCAGCTATGTTTAAATCTCACGTAATAGGAGGCGACCCTATTGACGTCTACCGGGCATATTCCCAAACTCCGGGCTGCTACTGAGAATTTTTTATTTTTTACGAAAAATCTCAATAACACTGCCCGACCCGGGGATCGAACCCAAGACCTCATTAATTTAGAACACTAAATTAACTCACAATGTATCGAAGTACAAATTTTAATGTTTTGACAAAGACGAAAATTCTCCTATATAGGAATCGAATACAACACTCAACACGAGGAGTCCATCAGCTCAACTCGCTTACTCAAACTTACTTTGATCAATTTATCTCAATCTGTTTCTTCAGTACTGTAATCAATCGATCGGTACTGATTCCAAATCCGAGTCATTTATCTTCTTCCAGAGTACGGTACACTGATAAATAGCACCCGACAGATGTCCCTGGACACGAAATCCTTGTTAAATTATCCGGTCCATCTTATTAAACTACGTATTTAGTGATTTATTAATTTTAGCAGTTGATTTATATAGATATGATATCGGGGAAGTACCACCCTCTTGCAGAAGATCAGCGAAAAACAACAGCAGTTGTGTTTGGTATGGAGAGTGAGAGTAAATATTCACAGAAATTCACGGACATTTCACACTACGTCTTCTGGTACCAAACTAAGCTTAACGCTTGTGCTGTTGGTGCCAGATTACGGATATAATACATATATTACTTTTTTTGTAAATACATACATGTAATAGATAGAACACCCAGACGCAGTACAAATATCTGTGTTCATCACAAAAATAATTGTCCTGAGTGGGAATCGAACCCACGACCTCGTGCACGGAAGTCGGTTACATTACCGACCATGCCACGAGGCCCGTCAAACCAAACCTCTGCTCTACCCTCTCCTTATGCATAATAATTTCTATTCTCTGTTTACTATCCTTTCTATTCTCGCGTTATTATCCTCGCTATACTCTTCTTAGTAGCTTTCCTATAAGGATAGCCTTATTATTCTTCTTCACCAGCTCCTAATCCTTTTTTCCTTGCATATAGCGGTGCGCTAATGATGCCTCTTGGGTTTCTAGCGCCTATAGGGTACGGTAAGCGCTTACCATCAGGTGGCTGCTTGATTGCTATCCATGTGATATAAAAAAAACATATAGATACGGCGACGGGCCTTGTGACGTAGTGAGTAGTGTAACTGACTTCCGTGCACGAGGCCGTGGGTTCGATTTTCACAGATATTTGTACTGCGTCTGGGTGTTTTCTATCTATTATATGTATGTATTTACAAAAAAAAGTAATATTATGTATTATATCCGTAACCTGGTAGGTACTCATAGTACGAGCGTTAAGCTTAGTTTGTTACCAGAGGACGTTGTGTGAAAAATGACCGTGAATATTTATTTATTTATTATGATTTATTTATATAGAATCTAAGATCGAGGTAAGATAAATACTACTAATACTGCCCGTAACTTCATAATACCAATATATAATTTTAAACATTTAGTTTAATTAGCTATTAAGCGTGTTTTTGTTTTTAAGCTATAATTTGGTATGTTCTTTTTTTCTCTGTCTCAAAATAATATCAAAAGTGCTCTTAAAGTTCTAATTATTTGTAAAATAAGTAAAAAGAGACTTTTTGCACGAGCGGGAATCGAACCCGAGTCTTTTCCAATCCGGGGAAGTGCTCTAAGCCACTGAGATATCATTCCAATTTCCTCATCACATTTGTCTATACGAGCAACAAAAAAAAATGTAGCGGAGCATGTCAAATGCAAAAAAATATAGAACAAAAAAAAAGTGCTTTTGTTAAAAAGACCTCATTTATTTTTAACACACTTTTATTAGCCTTTTTATGTATGTTTGTTTATATTTAACGGAATTTTGAACGTAATTTTTACCCACTTTAAAATGTCGAATTAAATTGAAACTTTACTTGCACACTTATCAATGACCGATGACAAGCCCCGTTACATAGATAGATAGATGATACAGATAATGTTTATAAAATATTTTCATTTAAATATATATCAAACCATTTCAATATGTAATACAAACTCACCCGCTCTAATTTTATCGTTGTTAAATGAGCAACTTGATATACCTGGAGTCTTGCTAGCATTTGTGAAGCTCGACACTTAATTGCATTACCCAGCATCTAATGGTTGCTTTGGTTTCAATTAGAGTTTTATTTTCCATTGCTTCGATGAATCCCTGCAGACTGTTTGTGTAGCTCTAGGATTTATTTATTTTTAACTACCTTGTGTAAATTTAACACAGGCTTTTATCACGATAAACATGCAGTTGATGGAAGAAATATTTATCAATACTGAATTAAGACTCAAATTTATGAATGTTTTTATAGCGGTTATTTCGTCCAAAAAATGTTAATGTTTACAAAATCTGATAGACAACGTTTAATTGTTATCAATTATTCTGTTTTGGATATTAGCCGAAATTAACATGAAAATCTCCTTATCCTTACCAATATTATAATACGAATGAGTTTGTTTCCTTATTTATTACACTTTCCTCCATAACTAGTGAACCAATTATCATGAAATTTTGCAAAGATATATTCTGGAGCTCAAAAAAGGAAAAGGATACTTTTTATCCTACAAAAATGAATGGATGAGCCATTTATTTTGAAGGATAACTGTTTTAGAGATAATAAAATTTATGTTTCATAGAGTGACGTATTTATTTTGGAAGAAGAATCTAGTAATATAATTCTGATATTTACAAGAATACAAAATAAAACTACTTTTACGGAACCTATCGTGTTTACTTGATTTTCCCATCCCAACTCTTAGTATACCTTACAGCCTTCTTGGTCACGGGGGGACTGGATGGAGTACACATTTTGCGATATAATTGATAAAAAATTGGTTGCCTGTAAAGTCGGTATACGGGCGAAAGTTTTACGTGACAACGACTTTGAGTGGTAAAATAATTTTAATGTGAATATTCATTCGTATAGTAGGAAGAAGGATGAAATAATAGTAACAATTTAAAACATTTATTTATACAAAGAATTATATTTAAAACATTAATTTATACAAAGAATCTCGCACTGAATTTCATATTAACAAAATTTTATTTCTTCGTTTCTCTCGCTCTTAGGCGGGCTAACCATGCCCGAGTGGAAGGGACGCGTGCCTCTCACTCGCTCTCATTGTGAGCGCATAACGTGAGCGGAGCGTAACGCAGTTTCTTGAAGTGTCACCCGGCAAACCAATTTATAAGACGTTGTCACGTCAAAATAGCTGCTGTATTACACAGTGCCATCTGATTATAAAATCCAATATGAGTCATAGGTAATGTAAATTAAAAAACGGTTTCAACAATAGGCTATATTCTGTATGGCAAATTTTATACAAATTGCTTTAGTAATTTTTGCGTGATTGAGAGACAAATACCCATCTAAATGTGCATATATTCGTACTTATATTAGTTGGACAATCGCCTGCGGGTTATAAATACACTGAGAGAACGAGTATCCCTCGTTCCCTCAGTGTATCTCGCTCCGTACTGCATAATGTCACATGCATTATGCAGCTTCTAATGGAATACATATTGGTCCAAACCAAGGGCAGGGCGAGGTATGGGTGTATTCGAAGCAGTTGACCTAGATAAGCAGGAACGTAGATATACGACTTTTTCGACTAATGTATTTTAATATAGTTAACAGTTAACCTATTTATAATTGTCTTTGCACCCCTCCTAATTGGTGAGACCAATTTTGATGATTTTGTATGTATTTGAGGGATTATTTATATTTACAATTCGACCTAACGTGGGGCTGCAATTCAAATTCAAATTCAAAAATATCTTTATTTCATAGGCCTATTAAGTAGCACTTAAAATCGTCAATAATACACTAATAATTAAAATAATTAACACGAGCGCCTGAGGCGAGTGCAACCGCAATAACAAAGTGGCGATTGCAATCGCCACAAGCGGCCGGATTCCGTAGTAAAGCCTTTCATGAGAAGAACCCGGCAAGAAACTCATGGGCCAATTTTTTAAATTGCAAATTTATTACAGTTTAATATCTTTATAACTAAAATTACATTATTTCTTATAAAACAATTTTGAAAATTAATGAATGAGGAGCAGCTCAAGCCCATTTAGTTTTATCCTCAAGATAATCCGAAACAGTGTAATAACCTTGATTACATCGACATCCAGGTGAGATTTTTCACGTACTATACCAAACAATAGTATGAGCTACTACTCGTAGTTTTGCTCCAGCCGATTCGTGATCGGACGTGCAGGTTCTACTACTAGAAGCGTGAAACAATGCCAGGTAATCCTACTTTTGATTTTCGTGTAGTGACTCAAAGTGCCGGAGGCCCAATTCTTATCCTCTTCTTGCTAAACTTCCGCTATACTTCCTGTTCCTTCGAGTAGGCGACACGTGAGGTATCTAGTGTTTATAGGCTAGGCCTAGGGTAACTGTTTACCATCAGACGGGCTGTATTCTCTTTTGCCACACGCATATCCTAACTATTATAAAACTTATTTGTGAATAAAGAAAAAGAGATTTTTAGTAGAGGCGGGAATCGAACCACGCATCTTTTCCAATCCGGGGAAGTGCTCTAAGCCACTGAGCTACCCTACTGACCTTTCGATCATCCCAAATTCTTAATCACATTTGTCTTACGACTAACGATTAAGAAAATTAATGATTAAGAATTTGAGATGATCGAAAGGTCAGTAGGGTAGCTCAGTGGCTTAGAGCACTTCCCCGGATTGGAAAAGATGCGTAGTTCGATTCCCGCCCCTACTAAAAATCTCTTTTTCTTTATTCACAAATCATTTGTACTTTAAAAAGTAGCGGAGCATGTCAATTGCTAAAAGAAATAGATCTAAAATATTATAAAACTGTAACAGAGTCTGTATATTTAAGATATTTGAGAAAAAAAATGATTGTATTATTCTATAACACGCCTAGTGCTTAAACACAAAACAATTTTTTTAGATTTTTGTCTGTTTGTTCGTTCGCGCATCACGCAAAAACTACTAAACTGATTTTGATGCAACTTGTTTTTATTTGATAGCTCTTGATTAGACTTAAAAACTAGTATATATTTTATTTCGTTACTATATCGGGAACCTGAGATATAACCTGTAAACTAACTTCTGGCTGCGGTGGAGCCGCGGGCAAAGGCTGGCTATAAAAAAATCTATATAAGAAAAGGTATTTTAGATTATTAAAGAGAAGGTATTTTATTCTGTTCTCCTTTTTTAATTTATACCTCGTAATACTACGAATATAGTGTTCCACTGCAACCAATAAACCAAAGTACACTTTATTGATGAAATCAAACGCAAATATGTGCACAGTACCGATAAGAAAATTGCGACGTGTTTCTCGTTACGCACAAGAGCTCGCTGATAACAACGATATGTGTTTGTTATCCTGCTGTGATAACATTTACGATTGATGCGTAAATGGGTCGTGTGTTAAATATACCTAAAGGACATTTATATATATACATAGAAAATAATCTGTTGTAGTGTGGGTCATTCACACACTTAACTACACTATAGCTAGTATACCTAACAATCTATCGGATAAAGAACTTAAAATAATTTTGGTCGTCATTCTATTTATTAGTAGAGTCGTGTGAAGATGATGAAATATGATGAAGTAATTACATAATATCTCTATAAGATAAGTTAAACTTGAAATGAGAACACCCTGGTGGTGGTAGTGGGGTTTGGTCAAGTATAATAACTATTTTATTTACCAACTATATAAAACAAAGCACTCGCGTTCAAAAACAGATAAATAATTGTTGTGTCGTACAATGCGTTGAACTGTCAGACTTTTTATAATATCAATTGAGTTTAGTTAAATTATTATAGTTTGTGCCGGGTTATATTGATAATTATTTTCATATAGATACAAATCAAAGTGAATTGTATGCTTGAATAATTATGTCCATAGTGTAGGGAAGAGTATTTATTTCTTTAAAAACAAGGCGGTGTTTAAAAACATCGAGTAGTAGAAATAAAAATATGCAGATTTTTGTGTGCTACCGCTGCGGGAATCCCTTGATGTGTGCGCAATTGAATTTTATTTTAATGTTCGTAAAATAAATCTGAGGAATGAATTAATGATATTATTAATTTTCCAAGTCGACAGCAAATATTTAGAGTTACAATTACAATTTTCGACTTATTGGACTTTAAATGTGCACAAAAAAGCTTTAGTTTTAACTAAAGATAAATTACTGTGGAAATAGAAATACATGCTTTACGCATACAACTCATTTGTCGATGACCATATGCCGTAATTGGACATACATTAGTCATCAAAGTCATTTGACGGACGATTTCAGCCATTAGCAATTCAAAATTACATATCAGGATTGCAATTGTCCTTAAATTTGATCGTTTTAGAACAATTAATGTGGCAGAGGCGTAAAAGCTTAGACTAAAAATTAATTAAATAATCAATATTTTTAATCTCACTTTTTATTGACGTAAAATAACGTAACGTTTAACGTAAAATAGTAATAAAGTACTAAGATTAAGATACAATGTTGTCTATACATAAAAAAAATATAAATATCACAAAAGATATGATATTTTCGATATTTTTATATATATTTTTAGCATTTTACATGCTTAGCACTATACATTAAACACAAAGTGAAAAATGTGAAATCGAAAATAACAGTCAGGAGCAGGATTTGAACCTGCATCTTCTGGATACCGTCCAGATGCTTTACCAATTCAGCCATCCTGACAATTACTCCTGACTGCTAATTTCGATAACACATCATGCTTAACGTCTTTGGGTGACGCCTGCGCCATTTGTCGGAAGTATTTTCATACATTATACCGACCAGGTAAACTTAATTTTACAATTAAGATTTTACCTAATAATGACGCAAACCCTTTAAATATTTTAGATATTTTTATATATATTTTTAGCATTTTACATGCTTAGCACTATACATTAAACACAAAGTGAAAAATGTGAAATCGAAAATAACAGTCAGGAGCAGGATTTGAACCTGCATCTTCTGGATACCGTCCAGATGCTTTACCAATTCAGCCATCCTGACAATTGCTCCTGACTGCTAATTTCGATAACACATCATACTTAACGTCTTTGGGTGACGCCTGCGCCATTTGTCGGAAGTATTTTCATACATTATACCGACCAGGTAAACTTAATTTTACAATTAAGATTTTACCTAATAATGACGCAAACCCAACAAAGTGAAAAAAATTTTTCACTTTGTGTGTGTGAAAAAAATTTTTCACTTTGTGTTTAATGTATAGTGCTAAGCATGTAAAATGCTAAAAATATATATAAAAATATCTAAAATATTTTAAGGGTTTGCGTCATTATTAGGTAAAATCTTAATTGTAAAATTAAGTTTACCTGGTCGGTATAATGTATGAAAATACTTCCGACAAATGGCGCAGGCGTCACCCAAAGACGTTAAGTATGATGTGTTATCGAAATTAGCAGTCAGGAGCAATTGTCAGGATGGCTGAATTGGTAAAGCATCTGGACGGTATCCAGAAGATGCAGGTTCAAATCCTGCTCCTGGCTGTTATTTTCGATTTCACATTTTTCACTTTGTGTTTAAGATATGATATTGTTTGGCATTATGAAAATTAGATAAGGTAACCTTGCTTGTATTATCATAAATGGGCTGGCTCAATCAGGTACTAGAGTAGAATACCACTCTCTCATGCAAAATTGTAAAAGGACCCCTGTCTGTAAACGTAAATAATGAAACAATTAGTATATTATACTATTTAAAATATTTAATTATTTTTCTAAGCCGGACACTTGTCAGAGCGGTCGTGGTTGCGCAGATGGGTCTTCCTTTGGGGTCCCTCTGGTGGACTTCGCGATGTTACGCCAATTTTGCCGATTGACGGTGTTGCGAGAACACTGGACAATAGACGCCTACGTAGTTGTTTTAATTATGTCGGTCCAGCGAGTTGGTGAGCGGCCTCGAGCTCTCTTTCCTTCAACCGGCCCCTGGACAACAAGTTTCTCCATAAAATGCTCATTCCTGGAGCAAAAATCTTCAGAATTCGTACTTTCACAGTTGACAAAAGTCTCTCTTTGATTTTCAGATACGAAACGCTGTCCACGGGATCCTTAAGAGGCGTCTCCAACACCACATCTTCAGAGCGTCAATCTTATGGCGATAAATGTTAAATATCTACTTCTGTTTATATAAAATGTGTCTAAAAATTTAAGGTAAATACCAAAAATGGAGAGTGGACTGTAAAATAAAGGTACATAGAACACAGATAAAGAGTTGACAGTAATCTGTTTGTTTTTGTTAGCGCATATCTCTGAAGTTACTGAACGAATTTAAATTGACTTTTTACTGATAGATATAGATTGGCTAGGGTTTTATTATTTAAGTCGGACGTTAAAAAGGCTCTTTTAACTCTTATTGCTTGGTATGGTGACGGTAATAACCGGAGCATCCGCAATGAAGATCAACTTATATGCTCAAGAAGAGTGTGAATTAGAGCGGCTATCTTCTACAACTGAATTACATCGATATTATCCACATTAAAAATATATTTAATGCTATTATTATAAAACTAAATTAGAACCAAGTCACGGGCAACAGCTAGTAACAGTTTTTTTTCATACCCTATTTCTGTCGTGCTACTCCGGACGGGTTTCCTCTCATGGTGAGAGGGATTAGGCCATAGTCCACCACGCTGGCCCATTGCGGGTTAGCAGACTTCAAAAGCCATTGATAAAATCTCTCAGGCATGCAGGTTTCCAGACCACTGAAGAAATGTAACTTAGTTCCAGTGGCCCGCCAATAAAGGCGGAGAGACGGCACACGGCGAGTTTATTAGTGGGTGAGGGCCCACTACCCTGTTTGTTGCCCCGAACGACGGGGTGTACAGTTAGGTACATTTTTATCCGCCTAAAAAAGGCATGCCTTTCCTCACAATTTTTTCTTTCACGAATAATCGATATTAGTTGCAACAAATAATGATAATATTAACTGCTAATGCAACGGTTATTAAGATAACATAATTTTATTATACCAAGCGTTAATGTAGCTTTTATATATTCTATTTATAATTTAATGGACTGCCTCGGTGATACAACGGTAGTGTGTGTGACTGATGATCACGAGATCTAGGGTTCGATCCCCGGATTAGGCAGTGTTATTGAGGTTTTTCGTAAAAATAAAAATTCTCAGTAGCAGCACGGAGTTTAAAAATGTGCCCAGTAAACGACAATAGGCTTGCCCCCTTTTACGTGGGACTTAAACATAGCTGGTGAACCGTGGCTGTGTAAAAAACCTCTGCCTACTCCTTCGGGGATACAGACGTGATGCTGTGTATTCATAACTTAATTATCTCTATTTGAGGATGCTCATAAAACCTTAAGCTAGGAGATAATACAAATTGAAACGTGTAATAATTGAATGTAATACATTACTCAAGAGACACAAGAATATATAGTATTCTAGCAGAGAATCAACAGCAAATTGGCATTAGCTAGCCGAGTATATAAGCGATGCAAGACGAAAGCTGAAGCGTTTATTGGGAAGTACTTACATCTATTTTTGTTTAAATAACTAATAATCTAAGATATCAATATATTTGCGGAGCATTTTTTTTATGCTACTTGGGTGGCGAAGAAGTCCACCTGATGGTAAGCGGTTACCATAGCTTATAGACGCGCATCGCCATCTCCAAGGAAAGGGCTAGGAGATGGATAGAAAGAATAATAAGGAGAGGTTCGGTAGGATACTAAGGAGAGGATAGGAAGAATGATAAGGAGAGGATAGGAAGGATGATAAGGAAAGGATAGGAAGGATGATAAGGAGGATAGAGAGGGGGTTTGGGCCTCTTACGCTCTCACTCACCATACGAAACACAATAGTAGAAAAAACTACCGTTCTTACACGCTGATCTTATGTGAGAGGGTGGTACTGCCCCAATCGAGCCAGCCCATTCGTGCTGGGATAAGCAAGGCTCCACCACTAGAAGTCATATTAGTCCAATTCTCATCATTTTATGAAAGACCTTCATGCCGATTAGGTTTTAAAGAAGCAAGAAGAATTGGCAGCCCGTTCAAACTGCCGTTGGATACAGATAGTCATGATAATGAACTAATTGGGCAATCATACAGTTATAATATATTCAAGTTATCTATTCCATTTCTATGTTGTGGGTATGAAGAAAAACGTGAAACAGTTTTAAGTAATGGAATATTTAATTTTATTTTAATACTAGCCTTTGATCGCGGCTCCACCGCAACCAAAAGCTAGTTTTTGGGTTATCTCTCTGTTTCCCGATATAGTAGCAGGATAAAATGTATACTAGTTTTTAAATCTAATCGAGAGCTATCAAATAAAAAAGTTGCATCATAATCCGTTCAATAGTTTTTGCGTGATACGCGAATGAACAAATAGAGAAAAATCTAAAAAAAAAATATTTTACACACCTATATAGCCTAATACAGTCATTTTTTTCTCAAATATCTTAAATAAACAGACACAGCTCTGTTACTGCTTCATAATAGTATAGATTTTGATCAAATGTAATCTTGTTGATAAGTAAATAGAAACTGGTCACTGCAAGTGACACTACGTAATAATATTGTTCTATATATTTAACTACCTCGGTGGTGCAGCGGTAGTGTGAGTGACTGCTGATCATGAGGTCTCAGTTTCGATCCCCGGGTCGGAGAGTGTCATTGAGCTTTTTCGTAAAAAATAAGAAAAATTCTCAGTAGCATCCCGGAGTTGTGTCCGGTAGACGGCAATAGGCTCGCCCTCCATTACGTGGGACTTAAACATAGCTGGCAAACCGTGGGTGTGTAATACACCTCTGCCTACCCCGTCAGGGAATACAGGCGTGATGCTTTGTAATTTCCTAACATACCAAGTATAAAAAATAAACCCAAACATCCATTCACCCACCATGCTTTCGTCATGCACTGCTTTATTTGGACATACTTTTTCAATAAGTTTTACAATGAGCGGTTCTATGCCGCTTGCCTACAAATGTCCCCGCGGCTTTTACCAGGTTATCGGTCATTTGCCCCTACGGTTGTACGTTTGCCGAAGATGTGAACTGCCTATTACCACATCCAAAAATAAAAATATTAATGATTTTTCTTTATTTTTGTAATCGCTAACAGCTAATTACTTATGCCACACCCCAACTATAGCGTGGGCTTATTATCTTGGCAGAATAGAAAAATTAAGTGCTTTAAAGGCAGCAAATGGAGTATTGTATTGACTTTTACTATAACACGATCAATATTACTTAACGATGCTACGATTTCCTTATCCCCAACCAATGCCAGGGGTCTTAGGTTCGAAACCGGTAGGTATACCTACCTTTGTTTCAAGATGATCTTCTGTGAGAGGGTACTTCCCCGATCGAGCCGGCCCATTCATGCTGGGATATGCAAAGTTTTTTTCATTTTAACTTATTTTAGTGGTTAAAGATAATTTTATGCAGAGACACATGCATCTTTTCAGATGCATGTGTGATCAAGTATGATATGAAATATCACATAAAAATATGATATATGATATATACATGGTGATTTTTGATCTCAAATGTTGATGTCCTATAAAGGAAAACATCGTGAGAATTCGTGCATGTTTAAAGAGATATTATCAAAGGTTTATTAATCAACATACCTTCATATGACTAACAGGCTATTCCCCAAGCCCACGCCCAATTGCTGACTAGTAATGAGTTTTTTTTTTTAATCTGTATTTTAGCACTTTATATGTCAGCTACTTTCGTCGTAAAGACAAATTTTATGTGGAGATTGGGAATGACCGTTAGTCAGTGCGATGGCTTAGCGGTTAAATCATTTCACCGGATTGGAAGGGACGCAGGTTCAATTTCCGCTCGCACTAAACGTTCTCTTTTTCCACATTTTCCCAAATATTTTGTTCTTTACTTTAAAGAATGTAATGAGTTATCAAATAATAAATTTATATATACTGAAAATACCCTCAAAGTTTTACTTAAAATTTACATTAAAAGTCAAAACCTTTTTGTACTTACTGTTTCTAGTAATTATTGAGATAAAAAACCTTCACAACTGAGTGCAAAACTCTTTAGAAAAGTTTGGTAAAATTTAACTTTAAAATAATTCTTCGGAAACGTTTTTTGCTTGGCAATTTTTTCGGCCTTACAACATAATATCATAATAAAGGTTTTTTATATTAATTTTCGTCTTAAAAATAAACACAACGCAATAATACTGTATATATATTAAATAATATAATATCATTAAACACAAAGTGAAATCGAAAATAACAGTCACGAGCAGGATTTGAACCTGCATCTCCTGGATACCGTCCAGATGCTATTTGCCATTTCAGCCATCGTGACAATTGCTCCTGACTGCTAATTTCGATAACACATTCATACTTAACGTCTTTGGGTGACGCCTGCGCCATCTGTCGGAAGTATTTTCATAGATTATACCGACCAGGTAAACTTAATTTTACAATTAAGATTTTTACCTAATAATGACGCAAACCCTATAAATATTTAGATATTTTTATATATATTTTTAGCATTTGACATGCTTAGCACTGCTTAGAATGTGTTATCGAAATTAGCAGTCAGGAGCAATTGTCACGATGGCTGAATTGGCAAAAAGCATCTGGAAGGTATCCAGGAGATGCAGGTTCAAATCCTGCTGGTGACTGTTATTTTCGATTTCACATTTTTCACTTTGTGTTTAATGTATAGTGCTAAGCATGTCAAATGCTAAAAATAAATATAAAATATCTAATTTAATATCCATCCATCAGCCTTTCAAAGTCCAATGCTGGACATAGACCTCCGCAAGAGAACGCCACAACAAGTGTTTCGCTCATATGGGGGATAGAGCCGTAATCGCCACGCTTGGCAGGCGGGTTGGCGATCACAGTGGATGTCGTTAATACTCGAGGGAATGCTGCTGCCCACTCCCCCAGTGTTCCCTCAGTCGGCTCTTACGAGTCCCATGTGTGGAGAGGGGTGGGACAATTCTAAAGCTGGCTCCACACGGCCAATATAATATAGGTATATATTATTAATAACAAATAATATAATATAGGTATATATTATTATAAATAATACTATTATCCTGATATAATGCCCGAATATTTTTACGCACTGTTTACTTTCTAGAAACAAAAAATGGACACGTTTCCTTAAATATACACGTAAGCATGTATGTCTATACAGAGTAAAGCTTAGAGTCAGTTGAAGTCGGATAATTTATTTTTTTATGCAATACGTACACGATTAAAACGCGGCCTGTTGAAGTCTGTTAATAAAAGAGACCGAGCTGACAGCTAGAAAAACAAAAAATCGACTAACAGTCTGCAAAGTTATAAATATGACTACTAAAATATTTTGTAAATTTAATATATATTTTAACCCAATAGTCGCCTCCCTCGTACCTGACTGGGTACAGAAAAAAACTTGAGGGCAGCTACAAAATCATAACAGCTACATTTTTATACTTGCTTACTTACTTATCATCACGCCACTTCCCTTGCGAGGTAGGCAGATAGAACAGATTATTAGATTATTATTTGGAGACAGGTACTACTGCTTAATTTAATAAAAATAGATCACCCGTTATAATAGTAATCATTTTGGCGGGCATATTTACCATAGCGTCTCTGAGAATATTTACAACAGTTTAACGGTGTATGCAGGTAAGCATCACTATAGTATTTTTTGTAATTTCATATACCATTCTTTTGTTTGATATAAATGTGTTTTTTTTTAAAGGGACAATACTCTGCTCTGAGGAATAATCCTTATATCGCGGGGGAATTTACAAACATACAATTTCATGGACACAAAGTACACCTAAACTCAGAACAACCATTTATGGATCACACAAAGAGTGTGGGAATCGAACACACAACGCTCCGCGTCTGTGCAGTCAGCAGTTTATTAGTATGTCCTTATTTATTAAATAAATGCTAAATAGGGGGTTGTAACTCAGTTGGGTACACCAGTTGAATAATTATTAGTACAAATACCTTTTTCATTATTTATAATGAGTTCAAAACATTTACAAAGGCTTGTAAGAAGTAGTTAGTTGTTAGGAAGTTTCTACAAAACCACTAACGTTGTAGTCCAAACGTTACTCCAAAATGGGGGACAACTCCAGAAATAACCAAGTATTAGTTATGAATTTTTTACTAATTACAATCTTAGTATCTTCCGAGGGGAATTATAATGGAGAATACCCTATTAAAAGTACTAAAGTGATAAATAAAAGGTTTGATAAGCAAAATGATAATTATGGTATTTATCAAATAAATGGATAAAATCGTATACACGTTGCGACAAATTATTGACACTATTGTATTAATAATTTGTCTGTGGGGGGTAGTAAGATGGTGATCTCCAGTACAACGTGGAAGGACGGATAGGATTCCAAAACTATTTCAAACATCTATACTATTTTTGATCTATATTTTAGCACTTGACATGCTCAGCTACTCTTAAAGTACAAATTATAATTTGTGAATAAGGAAAAAGAGTATTTTAGTACGAGCGGGAATCGAACCTGCGTCCCTTCCTTTCCGGGGAAGTGCTCTAATCCATTGAGCTATTGTACCATTTCTAGAAATACCGAATTTCCTCACCACATTTGTCTTAACGACCAACGCCATCTATCGGCAAAGCATTTACATGCATTGATCCAATCTATACTATTATAAAGCTGTAACAGAGCTGTGTCTGTACATTCAAGATATTTGAAAAAAAATACTGTAATAGGCTATATAGGCGTGTCTAAACACAAAACAATCTTTATTAGAATTTTTGTCTGTTTATCTTCGCACATTGCACAAAAACTACTATACGGATTTAGATGCAACTTCTTTTACTTGAAAAGCCTTGATTAGACTTAAAAACTAAATTTTTCTTTTGGCTTTAGTCTGGATAAAGATAAGATGAATTAAAAGTACTCACAATACCGCTGACTCGAATTTTCTTGAATTTTACACACTCCGATGTTACGAGTATATGTGCGGCCGTGAAAAGCTCAGAACCACTAATTATTGTAGATGGCGCGGCGCACGGCGGTTTTGATTCGTGAGTGAGTGAGATAAAGGATTGGATTTGATTTAGGGTGGGATACCATTAGGGACTGACTTAAAGCCTTTACAGATTTTATCCCGATATTATATCGGGAACCTGAGATATAACCGAAAAACTACCACTGCTATTTTCATTTTGACGGTTAATAGGTTCAGTATTCAACATTTACTAGAATAACTGCCTCTGTTCAACTACCTCTGTAGTGTAGCGGTAGTGTATGTGACTGCTAATCATAAGGTCTCGGGTTCGATCCCCGGGTCGGGCAATGTTATTGAGCTTTTTCCTAAAAAGAAAAATTTTCAGTAGCAGCCCGGAGTTTGGAAATGTGCCCGGTAGACGTCAACAGGCTCGCCCCCTATTACGTGGGACTTAAACATAACTGCCGAGACGTGGGTGTGTAATACACCTCTGCCTACCACTTCGGGGAATACAGGCGTGATGCTATGTTTTGTGTTACTAGAACAAAGTGTTTTTTGTACACTGTAATGGTTTGATAAATAACACAACCTAGTTTAGACTGGAGAATTATAATCAGAACAAGTACATTATTACAAGATAATTTTGAGATGTTGACGCCATCAATGTGTGTGGATAAAGGGGTGAGTGTTGCCAGGACTTATATATAATTAGTTTTTAATTTAAAAAAAATAATGTTGCCTATTACTACAACATACCATCCATCCATCAATCCATCAGCCTTTCAACGTCCACTGCTGGACAAAGGCCTCCCCAAGAGAACGCCACAACGAGCGGACCTGTGCCGACCGCATCCAACGGCTCCTCGCAGCTTTGACCAGATCGTCGGTCTATCTGGTGGGGGGCCGTCCTACGCTGCGCCGTCCGATACGTGGTCGCCACTCGATAACCTTTTGTCCCCAACGGTTATCGGTTCGTCGAGCGATGTGGCCTGCCCATTGCCACTTAAGCATGGCAACCTGGCGGGCTATGTCGGTCACTCTCGTTCTCCTACGGATCTCCGTATTACGGATTCGATCACGTAGGGAAATACCAAGCATAGCCCGCTCCATGGCCCGCTTAGCGACTTTGAGCCTTGATATGAGGCCAACATTCAGAGACCACGTCTCTGTTCCGTATGTCATCACTGGTAACACACACTGGTCGTAGACCTTCGTTTTCAGACACTGCGGAATATTGGACTAGAAGATTTTCCTTAGCTTCCCGAATGCTGCCCAGCCGAGTTGGATTCGTCGATTGACCTCTTTCTCGAAGTTGTGCCTACCTAACTGGACTGTTTGTCCCAGGTAGACATAATGGTCGACAACTTCGAGAAGCGCACTCCCGACTAGGACCGGTGTGGAAATGACATGGACATTAGACATGACTTTCGTCTTGTCCATGTTCATTTTGAGACCCACTAGTCGGGAAACCTTGCTGAGATCATCGAGCATGGTGCCAAGGTCCTCCAGCGATTCTGCCATGACTACGATGGCGTCGGCATATCGAAGGTGAGTGATGTATTCGCCATTGATGTTGATGCCGAATCCGGTCCAGTCCAAGAGCTTGAATAAAATATAAGCACCCAACATAAAACGGCCCCCAGTCACGGCAGCTCCGCTATTCCATGGCCTAACGGTAGCGGGCCCGGTAACGGCGGAGCAGGGGGTGCGAAGAATCTCCGGTCGCGGCAAGGCTACCAAAAACAACGACCTTTGGCCCTACAACATACACAAACCTTTATTTTTAGTTAAGGCGGGAAAAACTAAAAAATGTTCCTAACCGCACACCCCATCGTTCGGGGCAACGAACAGGGTAGTGTGGGGCCTTCACTCACTAAAGAAACTCGCCATGTGCCGTCTCTCCGCCATTATTAGCGGGCCACTGAAGCTATGTTATATTCCTTCGGTGGTTGAAAAAACTTCTAGTGGTAGAGCCTTGTTTAACTCAGCATTAATGGCTCGAACGGGGAAGTACTACCCTCTCACTAAAGATCAGCGTGAAACAATAATAGATACTCCTATGTTTCGTATGGTTAGTGAGAGTGCCTGAGGCCAAACCCCTTCCCTGTCCTCCCGTTATTATCCTTTCTAACCTCTCCTTAGTATCCTACCTATCCTCTCCTTAATATCCTTCTCATCCACCTTTCCTTGAAAATGGCGATTCGCGAGTGATGCGTCTGGTGCTGCTAGCGTCTATAGGCTACGGTAACCGCTTATCATCAGGCGGGCTGTATGCTTGTTTGCCAACCTCGTAGTATAAAAAATATATAAAGAAAAATATCTTTATTTGCAAACCCCATACGCCATATTTCTTGTAATTCAAATAAGTAACTCGTTAAGCAACAGAAATGTAGTACTTATTAGATAAGATACGAGATGTCTACGACGCGTAGAACTTTTCGTAGCTAATGCTACGAACATTTAACGTAATCTTAAACATTTTAAGTTGTAAAGTTTTTAAGAGCCCCAGTAGACTACAAACTTTTTAGTAGACTGACGTTTTGTTTCGACGAGTTTGTTTAGAATTCAGTTATCAGGCTGGCTAAAGAATTTCCAAATATATGTGTATCAAAAAAAGCTGTAGTTATGAGGTGATCATTGAAGGTAGTCGAGTAAAAACTTTTGTCCGTGTGGTGACGGACTAAGAATATAAGTGTCACCACCCCATTCTTTCCCACGGGTGTCGTATGAAGCGACTAAGGGAAGTAAGCAATTATCATCCATTGCATGACTGGTGGTAGGGCTGGGTACCAAGTGGGAGTACTCACTTGGTAAACTTGGGCCCGAGCGGGTTGGTGCCACCATCTCCCGTGTGACCGGCCATGAAGCACATCGTTGCGTTTTGGTCGTAGAAGTAGATAGCCGTTTATTTTTTCATTTTATATCGGGGAAATGAAATGGTGAGCAGCGGCTTGACAATACTCTCGGTATAGTTGAGTCCATGAGCGACGGTTACCATTTACCATCAGATGGGCCGTGGCTCGTCTGCCACTAACTGCAATAAAAAAAAAAAGTAATTCACCTAATGGTGCTTCTGCACCTGGACACATTAATACCAGAAAAACTGACTGTATCTTTTTAAGCGTGAATGAAACATTACAGACTCAGAAGATAAACTTGATCTTCTATAGGGTATTTTTTTAAATTTCGTAGCATCTATTACGCCTCGTGGCGTAGTCGGTAGTGTAACCGACTTCTGTGCACTTTAATATATTAGTATCGCTAAACTGGTAATCTGACTGTAGAGACAGTGGAGTGGTTTAGATACTGGCCCGGGTTCGATTCTCACACAGGACAACTCTTTATGTGATCCACAAATGGTTGTTCTAAGTCTGGGTGTATTCTGTGTCCATGAAATTATATATTTGTAAAGTCCCCCGCGATACAAGGATTATTACTTAATGCAAGGTATTGTATTTAAAAAATAAATCAGTAGCAATTACTATTATATGTAGGTACGTCTGAAAGAGTATAGTGTTTCCGATCCTTTGCTCCGGGATTTACGCTGACTAAAAGGATTGACCGGTAACCCTAAGTTAAGCTACGAATTGAAATCTAAATACCGCTGGATGTCTCAAAGGCACCGCCTTTTCGCCGTTCTTGCAATTATCTTGTTTCATTACTCCCTTAATACCGGTATGAAGTACTTCGGCTAGTTTTGAGGCAACCTGTTATTTTTTTAGTTAAAGCCCGTAGAAGGCGGTATAAAGAGTTATTAAAGAGTGTTCGGTTTATGAAAACCCAACAAATTACATGCTCCTGCGGGTCAGCGTTTTTACGCCATGGCATGATTTTTAACCAATCAAACGAATGACAGTCGCGTAAACATTATTTAACACACTACTCGTCCCGCTTGGGGCAGTCAACATAACAAGTTTCACCTAAAAACTTTTCACGCCACGTCGTACACTCGCGACCTCTAACATTGACTCCGACTCATTTAGTGTTGTACCAATAAACCGGAAATTCATTAATTTGAGTTATCATTTCAACCCTAAGATTGTAGGAGCTCTCAATACCCCTACTATTTCCTACAAAGAGCATTATTAAGATATTTAGATATTTTTATATGTATATTTAACATTTGACATACTTAGCCATATAAATTAAAACAAAGTGTGAAAATGTAAATCCAAAATAACAGTTCTGCGTCCTGCTCGTGGTTGTTATTTTCGAATTCACATTATCACACAGCATTATTAAAATTCATAATTCATTCACTTTTGATCTATACTTCCCAGCACTCGATATGCTCCGCCACCCCTTAAAGCACAAATTACTTGTGAACAAGGAAAAAGAGATCTTTTGTACTAGCGGGAATCGAACCCGCGTCCCTATCCAATCCGGGGAAGTGCTCTAAACCACTGAGCTACCGTACTACCTTGCGGTCATACCCAATTTCCTCATCACATTTGTCTTAATGACCAACGCCATCTATCGTTACGCATTTACATGCATTAATTCAATATATAATTCATTGTAAAGTCGTTGAAATAAATTTCTAGATTTATACTTCGTTCTATATATTACCTTCGGTCTCTAAAATCTGTCCTCTTCACTTCTTATTCCTTATCCCGGAGTTACAAACGCACGAATGAAGCCCTTAGTATTCTTATACAACGTTTTTAACTTCAGAAAAGCTTTATATTACTTACTACCCTGGTAATGTATAAAAGTAATTGGTACGTTACCAATGAATAATATATATTCTGTGACGTAAATAGACCGCGATTTTCGTTACAAAGACAAGAAACGGCAACGCGATGTTCTTTATTGAAAAACTGATATGAAATTAGAAATATAATAGTTAGAACGCGACGTTGCCGCTCTTTGAAGTCATAACTTTTAATCTAATAACCTTTACTGTGATTTTTTTTGTATCGTATTATATTTATTATCATGTTGCAAATACTCTAATGCTAAGGCCACACTAACGGACAAAGTCAATGCCCATCATGGCGATAATTTATGCGTTATGGGTGGCCACTTGAACGTTCAATTTCTTTGACGTACGCTACTGTAGTGATTGCCTAGCGACAAACGGCAATGTGAATGCCGTTGTCGAATTCTCGTGATAAATCGTGGCTACACTAAAGTTAAACATTCACCATCGCGATAATTACCGGTGATTCCCATTAGTATGGCCCTAGCATAAAGGTTGATAGTGAGTATTGTAAACGCAATTTACACTTTCGCTAAAATGGATAATGGAGAACCGGTTTTCGGTCACGGCAGCGAGTATACAGTACACAGTATTGCAAATACGCACAAGATATATTCACGACGTTAAAACACTATCAACTGCCTAACTCTGAGCTATGGAAAATTTTTTGATGGTAAAATACAATTACATTTTTCCGACTCAACCTGAAGTTCGAACCCTACACTTACCCGACACGTTATGATTCACAATCACATACACTACAGCTACCACCAAAGCGCGCTATTTGGAATGATGGGCAATATGATGTGCTACTGCGATGTTGCAGCATGTACCCGTAATAAGTTTCTATCCTTCATATCCTCTTAAGTGATGCTCATGGCATCTATCGGAGATAAATACATATAGGTACAGTTCTGACATTCCAAAAAATTGTTTGGATTTCCTTTACACATTTGGATTTTTGTCCATTTGGTGACGGGCTAAGAATACAAGTGTCACCACCCCATTCTTTCCCACGGGTGTCGTATGAGGCGACTAAGGAAAGTAAGCAATTAACTACTACTGACTAAGGAAAGTGGTAGGGCTGGGTACCAAGTGGGAGTACTCACTGGTATAGGGCCCGAGCGGGTTGGTACCACCATCTCCCGTGTGATCGGAGCACATCTTTGCCTTTTGGCTGTAGCAGGAGATAGGCGTTTATTCTTTTATTTCATATCGGTGAAAAAAAATGGTGAGCAGCGGTTTGACAATACTCTCGGTATAGTTGAGTCCATGAGCGACGGTTACCATTTACCATCAGATGGGCCGTGGCTCGTCAGCCACTACATGCAATAAAAAAAACACAGCTGCAACTTTCTCTATTTTTCAAAATTTGTTCTGTAATAGAACCCATCATGTACTTAAAATAACTACTGGACTGCAAATTTCACATCCATTACGCCGTTGAAATTTATAGGAACATCTAATCAGATTAAAAAATATTCTATGTATTTATAATTACTTTTTGGATTCCACTCGTGTGCTTCATTGTGGTCGGTTGTGTGCATCTGTATCTGTGCTCAAGTGAAACTTTCTTTTGATTGGTGAACATCGAAGGAATTGATTCCTTGTCACTCCTGCGCTTATATTGCCAGAAATATACGCCCACTGGGCGGACCCAGAGCAGGATAGCTGTTTTAAGTAAGATCCCGTTTTAAATACTTAAATAATTTGATATTAAAGAAACAAATATAGGAAATATTTCGAAAAGTTGGATGGTATTTGGTGGGATTTGAACCCCCGACCACTGTGGTTGCGCTGAGTTCAGAGCGCTCTTCTTAAACCATTCGACTACGGAAACGATAGGCCGGCGCGGCAAATTAACTGACTGCTATCTTACTTTTAATATAAGGGGTAATAATGCCAAAAACTAAGCGAACACCCCCAGTTACACCTATCACTGAGAAAAAACGTGTCCATTCTAGTCCGGATATTTCGGATACTATAAAACATGACACAGATCTTGTTAATGTTTCAAGAAATAAATCGGGCAAGCGGTTGAGACCAGACTTTTCGCCGGAATCAGAGTTCCAAACATTTGGAGACACATTCCTGGAAAAATGAGCAAGCTGTTACTCTTAAGTCCTGGAGGGATGAACAAGATTCTATTCTAAAGTCATTAAAATCCGATATCACCGAGGTTAAAAATCAGTATTTACAAATAAAGAAAGTAATTCGCGACATTGAAAAGTCTATTGATTTTATGAATAAAGAGTATGAAAGTATGCGCTTGTTGGTTCAGAAATTGGAGAACGAAAGACTACAAGAACGAAACTACATCGTTGAACTCGAGAAAAAAATTGTTGACTTACAACACGCCTCTAGATCTTCAACTATTGAACTCAGGAACGTCCCTCGCAAAGAAAACGAAACTATATCAGATATAACTTCTGTTGTAATGAAAACTTGCACTACTATTGAAGCTGGTGTAAATGTGTCTGATTTAAGCCAGGAAAAAAAGAAATAAATAGGCCGATAATTGTTGAGTTCATGTCAGTGCCAATTAAAGATAAAGTCCTAGGAGCTACGCGCGTATTTAATCGAGACCGTGAGTTTTCTGAAAAACTCAGTACACGCCATATGGGCATACCCGGAAAGCAATCGCCTATAGACGTCGCAGAGCACCTTCCCTCGAGCATTAAAAAGATATTTCATGAAGCTCGTAATTATGCTAAGGCAAATAATTATAAATTTTGTTGGCATCAAAATGGCAAAATTTTTATTCGGAAAAAAGAAGGCGATAGATCAATTAATATTAAATCGATTTCTGATTTACCTCAGGTACAAAAGCCAGCTTAATCCACTACAGTTTGATTATTTATTTCATTTAAAAACATTTTTTGTTATTTTAAATTATTGTAAACTTTTTTATTTTCATCTTGTATTACTAATATATTACATTTATAATATAGAAACTCCTACCAAAAACCTAATAGCAATAAATGTTCTCTATCTTTTGATGCATTGTACTATACAGGTGCTTAATTATACTGTATTTACTTTATGTAAATCACAAACTACTCCTGTTAATCGTACACATTACACTAAATATAATCGTCGTCGATGTACTTATCATTCAAACACAAATTTACATAGATCTCAGTCACATAAAATTATATACATTAACTACATAGAACTTACAATAAAATTATCCTCGAAAACCCCTATAGTGCTATTATATATTATCTTCAATGGCTAATTTACATGATATTAACAACGAAATTGACTCCCTAAGTGTATCTAAAAGTTACAAATGCTTTCCTGAGCCTTGTTCTCAATATATAACTGACTCTCAAAGTGGGCTTAGTTTATTACATATCAACATCCGTAGCATCAATAAAAATTTTAATGAAATACCAGTGCTTTTAACCAGGATAGGTTTTAAATGTGACCTTTTGGTCTTGTTTGAGTGTTGGTTGAGTAAAACGTCTCAATTACCTACCTTAGAAGGATGTACGTTTTATTCAACAAAGAACAATTACAATCAGAATGACGGCTGTGCTGTATACGTAAAATGTGATATAAAGTGCAAAGTTAGTGAAGCCAAACTGGACGGATCGAACTGTCTTATCTGTCGAGTTGAAAATGAAACCACTATTATCGCAGTATATCGTTCTCCATCTGAAAAGAACTTAGATCCATTTATAAGACAGCTTGACAAAATTCTGAAAGCTTCAAGTAATAGAACTACTATATTGGTAGGTGATATGAATATAGATATAATGGAAGGCAACAATAATAAATACTCAGACGATTATTTGTCTTGTGGAGCATCTCACGGCCTTCTGCCTGCGCATCAATTGCCTACTCGGTTAACAAATTGTCTTGATCACGTTTTACTAAAGACTGACAAGTCTGCCATCACGCTTATAATTGAGTCCCCTATAACCGATCATGAACCAGTACTTGTTTTTCTAAAAACTAATAAAAAACAGTTCACACTACCACGGACAGTGTACAAAATTGACCACTGCGCCGCTTTAAATTCCATTGAAAGTACTGATTGGTCCCCAATATTATTAATACAGGATGCCAATGAAGCAACTGATACTTTAGTAAGTAGATTGTCCTCTATTATCAAGAAACACACTCGGGAATCCATGTTACCTAGAAGCAAACGAAATTTAAAACCGTTGATCACACCTGGCTTACTGCGTTGCATTAGAAATAGAGATCGTATGCACATAAAATTAAAAAACGACCCACATAATGCTGTTTTAAGTTTATCTTATACTCGTTACCGTAATTTCTGTAATTCACTACTTCGGAAACTTAAAATATCTTATGAAAAAGAGGAATTTGCTAAAGCGAAACATAGTGTTAAAAATACATGGAACGTCATAAAAAAAGTCACTGATAGTCAGCCTGCAGTCTGCAGGCCCTTTCCAGGGGAACTCCTGCAATTGTCAGCTACCCCCCCAACTCACGCTTAACCGTATAAATAACTTTTTTTCAAGAGTTGGTGAAAAAATGGCTGCCAAAATTGAAAGACCTGCCACATTAAATGTCTGTCCCAGCTCACCACCTTTACAGACTTTCAACTCGATGGCAATCTTGGAAACGTCTGAGGAAGAAATAATCTCTATAATCACATTCTCTCTCTTTCTCTGAGGAAGAAATAATCTCTATAATCACATTCTTCTAAAGTCAAATTGTTCTTCTGGTTGGGGCCATCCCAACCAGAAGAATACCTATTAAAAAGAAATGATATTAAAGAGAAATACCTATTAAAATGATTAAAGCTTTAAAACATATTCTGGCCCCAATCATAACGCATATATGTAATCGCTGTATCACCACAGGGACTTATCCAAGAGCCTTCAAAAGAGCACTAGTCCTCCCGATTCATAAAGCTGGTAACAAAAGTGACATTAGTAATTATAGGCCTATATCTATACTTCCTGCTCTATCTAAGATCCTAGAAAAGCTTTTAAATAAAAATCTTAGCAATTTTTTAAATGCAAAAAATATTTTGGCGAGTAACCAGTACGGATTTAGGTCGGGACAGAGTGCAGAGGATGCAGTGATGGCACTTACTGGTCGGATTATTAAAGGTTTGGATGGAAAAAGGAAATGTTTAGAAATTTTCCTTGACTTGTCCAAAGCTTTCGACACCGTCTTTGTGCCGGCTTTACTGGATAAATTAGAAGAAATAGGTGTAACAGGTATCCTTCTTAGCTTATTCAAAAGTTATTTAAGTGAGAGGACCCAAATAGTTAAAGTAAAGGACTGTGAAAGTGACCCAGTCTTTGTTAATTATGGTGTGCCCCAAGGCAGTATTTTGGGGCCTACCCTCTTCCTTATATACATAAATAGTTTATGCAAGATGCCCATCCCACACTGCAAGATTTTTACTTACGCAGACGACACAGCCCTCTTGATTGATGGAGACAATTGGCAATCGGTGTATGCTAACGCAGAAGTGGCTCTGAAGTATGTTGCGGCTTGGTTACCAGATAATCTACTGACCCTCAATTTAAAAAAAACATTTTATATTGCTTTTGGTATCAGATCCAATCTCTGTGCTCCTATAAAATTTACTTTTAAAGCACATACTCCAACTTGTACTACATACAATAATTGTAATTGTACCTTACTTAATAGAGCTAATTGCGTTAAATATCTAGGTGTGCAGATAGACCAACACCTAAACTGGCACGCACAGATTGATTCCCAAGCTTCACGTATCCGAAAATTAATAGTTATTTTTAAAAAGCTCAGAAAATCCGCAGATTGTAAGACTATTATGTTGGTATACACAGCATTGTGTCAATCCATACTAACATATTGTTTGCCGGTTTGGGGTGGTGCTGACAAAACCAGTTTCCTTCGATTGGAGAGAGCGCAGAGAGCGGTACTAAAGGTCATTTGCTGTCGACCGTTCAAATATCCAACCACAAAACTTTTTACAGATTGTAATGTACTCACGGTAAGACAGCTATATGTGCTTAAAATTGTCCTCCGTAAGCAACGGACGCTTAATGTAAAGGACAGTGAGCCAAGCGGTAGAATCAAATACAATATATTTAAATCAGAACTACATCGTACGACTTTTGCAGCAAAACAATATTATATAATAAGTTCCATAATATACAACACCATAAATAAAATATTAAATATTTTCCGACTCACAAAGTACATAATTAAAAAGAGACTGAAAGAGTTTTTAACACATTTGAGTTATGATAGTACAGAGGATTTAATACTTGGTAAATATAACATACATGAATGAAGAGAGCGTAATGCGTTAGGATGTATTTTATAGCGTCACTTGGTTATTCATTTAACACACTCACACACACACATACACACACACACACACAACATGCACGCACACACACACTCAACACATGCACGGGCACACATACACACACAACATGTACGCATACACACACACACACACACACACACACAACACACGCACGCGCACACATACTTGTGTCCACACACACGCACACACACACACACACACACACACACACACACAATCACACACTCACATTAACACAAAAATATAAGAAATACCACACTCATTCCATTTATTTACAATTATAATGATATGCTGGCTTAATTGTTTTAACCCTAATCGGAATCGTCTGACTTCCTAAGATACAGGTACCTGAACCTAGTTTAGGAGTCTGAGATCATAAATCTTGTACCTAGTTTTAAGCCCTATTGTTATTTGTGATGTATACATTTTTACTATTATTTTATATAAGGCTTACAGTGTCAATAAAGAATGATTATTATTATTATTATTATTACTTACTTACTTATCATCACACCATCTCCCTTGCGGGGTAGGCAGAGAGAACAGAGTGTCAAAAGGCTCTATTCTTGCATACATCTCTTGCTTCCTCAACTTTCATAATTCTCTTCATACACGCTCGCAGGTTTCGGAGACTCTTGACTCCACCTTTCTTCAATACATGACCGATTTGGTCTAGGTCGGTCTCCCCCTGTACCTACGTCCTTCCACTTTGGCATTGTATATCTTCTTAACTAGACGTATATATTACGTATTTATCCAGGCCATTATTTATTGATACCTCTTCATGAGACTTTTTAAAATTGGTACCTGTATATTGTACCTCGCTGCTTTAACTATATTCTGAATATAACCAATTCCTCTTTTGTTCCATCTGATGATATGTAACATGTAACTCCTAATAGCACTCTCCATTGAAAAGACGATAGAGTACACTGCGCTGAAAGTACTTAAATTACCTATGTATTTCAAATAATGTCAGCCTAAGCAAAAAAAAAATAATTTAATATCAATCTTTTCCCATCTAATAAACGTGGCTGAACAAACAGACTAACAGTATTGTTATATATGGGGCCGGTCTTTGTAAAAAACGGTGGTTGCTCGCTTTATTAATGTTGGCTATAAGAACCTCTTTGCGTAAAATATGAATATTCATGTCAAGATTGCTCTTTTATTTGTTTTTTTAATTATCAAATGGTAATTGCAACTTATTGGATTAAAAAAAGAAGGTGTTTATAAATTTAAATTATAAATTCATATATTTTCCTATATCAAGATTTATAGTAATTGTCATGTGATTGGCGGCGAAGGTTAACCACCTTACACGTCTCGGTTCCACGGGGGTGAAAAATGGATAGCAATAGGCTTGTTTATGACAATTGGCAATCCGTTGTCTCTGCCTACCCCTCTAGGAAGCAGGTCTGATTATATGCCTGTATCTGTATACATATTATAATACAACGTCCTCCCACCGCGTCTCTTCTGTCTGTATGTCTCTTTGAACGGGATAATCTCAAAAACTACTGAAGAATTTTTATGTGGTTTTCACCAATCAAAGAAGTAATTTGAGATTAAGGTTTTGTCCATGTGGTGACTGACTAGAATACAAGTGTTACCACCCCATCTTTTTCCGCGGGTGTCGTACAAGGCGACTAAGGGAAGTAAGCAATTATCACCTATTGCATTACTGGTGGTAGGGCTGGGTATCAAGTGAGAGTACTCACTTGATATCGGGCCCGAATGGGTCGGTACCGCCGTCTCCTGTGAGATCGGTCATGAAGCATGTCAGTGTGTTTTGGCTGTAGCAGAAGATAGCCGTTTATTCTTTCATTTCATTTCTCAGAAATGAAATGGTGCGCAGCGGGTTGACAATATTCTCGGTATAGTTGAGTCCATGAGCGACGGTTACCACTTACTATCAGGTGGGCCACGGCTTGTCTGTCATCACTAGCAATAAATAAAATATTATTCGTTAAGTTTTTGCGTAACATAACTGAAATAATACGGGAACGATGGCACGATGTAGCTATAATAGTTCCTACACAAAGTCATTGCGATAATTTTAATGATATCATTCTCCAAAAATAACTGTTTATCAATCAATATTTTGAGTCAGATCGTAGCACACAGTTAGATTTAGCGGAAAATTTGTCCGGGTGGGGACGGATTAAGGAGTAATAAGATTAATACAAGTATCATAACCTCATTTATTACCGCTGGTGTCATACGAGGTGACTAAAAGAATTAAGAAATTATCACCAATTTCAATACTAGTAAAAAGGAAGGGTTGGATACCAAGACAAGTACTCGTTTGTTATCGGGCCGAGCGGGTCAATACCATCGTCTCCCATGTGACCGATCGGTTTACGGTATGCGATATGCGTTTGTTTTATTTCATATTTCTTATTATCTAATATCTGTGAAATGAAATGGTAAACAGCAGCTTGACAGTACTAACAGTATAGTTGAGTACATGAGCAATGGTTACCACTTACCACCAGGTGAGCTGGAGTTTATGGGCCACCATAAGCATAAAAAAATCGACGTTAATTGCAGAGGCCAAAATTATGTATGATTATAATGACTTAGAAAATAAATACGTATTATAAATTAAACTGCCTCGGTGGTGTAGCGGTAGTGTACGCGACTGCTAATCATGAGGTTTCGGGTTCGATCCCCGGGTCGGGCAATGTTATTGAGCATTTTCCTAAAAAGAAAAACTCTCAGTAGCGCCCGGAGTTTGGAAATATGCCCGGTAGACGTCAATAGGCCCCCCTATTACGTGGGACTTAAAAATAGCTGGCGAGTCGTGGGTGTGTAATACACCTCTGCCTACCCCTTCGAGGAATACAGGCGTGATGCTATGTTTTATGTTGTTTGAGTTTGTATTATAAGTTTCTCATCCTAACTGTCCCATGTGCCTCATCAAACTGCCTCGCTGTTCTAGCAGTACTATATGTGATTGTGGATCATGAGGTCAAACCTTCAAATCCTGGGTCAGGTCTAATAAATAGTTATAGGGTCATTTTATCAAGAAATATCGTAGCCTACACGTGCTAGCAATATTAGAAAAATGGCCAGTGTTTTAGGCCTCCAGGTGCTTTTACCTAAGAACAATAGTAGGAGAAATTATTGTTACTATATTTCAATACTAGCTTCTGCTTGCAACTCCGACTGCGTGAGCAAGGCATGGCTGAGGCACAAACCTGCAATGTGGAATCAGCCAGCCTCGATGTCCACCCTCTCAGTCAGGGCTGGTGAGCACAGCCATGACTAAACGCTGGCTGCCTCCAATCTTATCCAGATTACCCACAGCCCACCGGGGGAACGCGATATTTATGTGCGTCAGTGACGCTAACTGAGCTCTTTTGGGGACCGAGAAACCTACATCTAGATATCAGACAAGGTCTCAACCTCTTCAAGACACACTAGCGCTAGTGAACAAAATGTCCACTATCGACCCACCCTCTCGCCGTACAAGAAAAAACGCAACATCGCGCATAACAACAACCTGCACTGGGACCTATATCCCTCTCATTTAGAGAGGAGATCCGTAACCAGTAGTGGCATATTGACTGTGAAAAAAAAGATCTAAATTCATGGACATAATAATTACATTTTATTTACATTTATTTCCAATCCTCGTTATTAGATCCGGTAGTATTAATAGCAGTACGTAAGTAGTTCGTCGACGGTGCAAGGCTTGTCGCAGCACTCATCCACTGGACCACGTTTACCACGCATACCACCAAGCGCCCGACTTCCATGGGACCACCACCATTCTGCGTTACGTTTCATCATCTCAGGATCACGTTTCTGGACATCACCACCCCAGCATAAGGCCGCCAGAACATTGGAGAGTTGCCTTCCGCAGTAGTAGTTTGAACTATTAGCTGAAGTGTATCCACACGCAATTACAACTGACAGTAGTAGCAGGATCAATTTCATGATGATTAACGGGTTTTGATGTTGCTTCAACGAAAATTGAATTCAGAATGTCTTTTTCAACAGATGATCCTACTTTTATACCAAGATAAGTCATTAGTATTCAGACTAAAATTAACGAAAATTTAATATTAATTTTCGCTGTCAACTCAATTTTTCAGTCGATTGAGCAATGTATGTGGGCGCATTAGTGTCACTGCCATTCCCAATATTTAATATTTTGTATTATGGTTAACCTATTTCTATTTTTGGATATTTTGATTCATAATACATAAGTTACTATCTCACTGTTGGTCACGGAACTTCTGCTATATTCAGAAATATTAAGACTACAATAAGAATCATTGGCACTTTTCGTTCATAATTGAAGAGAATTAGATGTAAGCCAGTCTACCATCGACCATAATCTTGAAAATCCGCCTCCTAAATCTAATAAATGAGAACGGGAGTGACCGACATAGCCCGCCGGGTCAGCATGCTGTAGTGGCAATGGGCAGGTCACATCGCTCGACGAACCGACAACCGTTGGGGAAGAAAGGTACTTGAGTGGTGACCGCGTAACGGACGGCGCAGTGTAGGACGGCCTCCCACCAGGTGGACCGATGACCTGGTCAAAGTCGCAGGCAGTCGTTGGATGCAGGCGGCACAGGACCGTTTGCTGTGGCGTTCTCTTGGGGAGGCCTATGTCCAGCAGTGGACGATGAAAGGCTGATGGATGGATGGATTTGAAACCTTTCGAATCTAGAACGTCAAGACCCGAGCTCACCCTTGCTATATGGAGCATCATTCTGGAGCTAGTCATGAAACAATAAACACGTTATATTACGTTATTGTGAATCTTAGAAAAACAATCCTCATTTAAACTTCTAGTACTAATAAGTATGAAAAAGTGAAATCTAAAGTTCTAGTCTTCAGGTACTAGTGAGATCTCCATTCAGTTTGGAACTACTGCTGAAGATATATAGCCTCAAGGTATGATCAATACGTTTTAGTTACCACATAGAATCGTCTTGAGCTCACTCGGTCATTAGGCGAGATGAAACTTAAACTGTAGGCCTTCCATGAACTCTTAGCTAGCGATTCAATTCCGACGCAATTCAAAATAGGTGTGTTGTTGTATTTCGTACCATGATGTCTAATCGAGCGATCTTGTTTAGGTTGTCAAGTAAGTTCATGGTACGAATTTTAATACAAAGATGTTATGTTTGCGATTTAGATTATGTGCTGATTCAGCAAAAATCATAAGATTGCGTCTTTGACACGTCGTGGTACAAAATTGCAATTCAGTTCAGTTTGGGTCCTAAGCTGGATCGCAATAAGAGCTAGTAGTAAGCCTGCTGCAGGCAAAATAATGTGATAATTTAGTTACAAACTGTGTTTATAAAGGTAAGTATCGCGAGTAAACATGTCTTTATGGATGTCTTCTGTAGTCTACTAACCTGGAATGATGACGAACTATAACTAATATACGTCTGTGCTATGTCAATTTCGAGTAGAGAAGACGAGAGTTTATTAATCAAGATATCAGTGCTAATTAATGTGTTCGGTACCTACGTAACCAGAATTCGTTATTAGTTAAAAGTGTGAGCTTTTCATAGATTTGAAAAGAATCGTTGGCTCAACCGTGAATGTACCACCTTCTCACAGAAGACTACCATGAATCAAGAGAGAGAAGAGATACCTGGAGTAGGTATCTCTTCTACTACTGTTTTGTTTCGTATGACGAGTGAGAGGACCGTAGACCTAAACCCCCTTTTTTACCCCTTCTTACTATCCTTCCTCTCCAGCTCCTGTAATGATGAAAATGTAATGCTTGGATCCCGCAAATGATTCCACTGATGTTACTAGCGTCTATAAAAAATATGTTTATCTGTAAAGTCGGTTTACAGACGGTAATTTTACGTGATAACGATATGTTTTCTGAGAGTTTTACAAACAATGCATCGGACGCCATAAATTTTTTCGGAACGTGAATTTTCTTTCATTTGTGCAGCCGGCGTTCATCGATTTATAAGACGCTATCACGTCAAAAGGCTTTTCTTTTTACAAACTCCCTCCAATCCTCTTTTTATTATCCTCCATCCATCCATCAGCCTTTTAACGTCCACTGCTGGACATAGGCCTCCCCAAGAATGGGGGATAGTGCCGTAATCGCCACGCTTGGCAGGCGGGTTGGCGATCGCAGTGGATGTTGTTAATACTCGAGGGAGTGCTGCTGCCCACTCCCCCGATATTCCCTCAGTCGGCTCTTACGACTCCCATGGGTGGAGAGGGGTGGGACAATTGTAAAGCCGGCCCCACACGGCATTTTTATTATCTTTTATTATTTTTATTATCCTACCTATTCCTTTCCTCAGAAATGGTGACGCGTGATTGATGCCTCTGGTGTTGCTAGAGGCTATAGGCTACGTTAACCACTTATAAATAATAATAAATATTTACGGACATTTCACACAGCATCTTCTGACCCCAAACTAAGCTTAACGCTTGTGCTATGGGTATTACGCCATAAAATCGAGCGCAGGCTGCGCGTAGGGGCGGATTCCGATCTCGGCACTCAGTGTGAAAACATCACGGAACTGTCCCTCCGTTTCATGTCGGAACTACCTACGTCTGATTTTTTATATCTACGTTCTTTGTACATTCAATAGTAATAAATTGTGATTTATCGATCCATGTTGATTTTGCACGATAGCTTACGCCGGCCACATGATATCCGACGAGGAAAATGCTCAAAACCCCCTGAATAAATCTGACATATATTACTTTTTTTTTGTAAATACCTACATACCTTCATATAATAGATAGAAAACACCCAGACGCAGTATAAATATCTGTGTTCATCACACAAATAATTGTCCTGAGTGGGAATCGAACCCACGATCTCGTGCACGGAAGTCGGTTACAGTACCAACCACGCCATATTATACCATTAGATGTTTTTTTTAGTTAAGGCGGTAAAAAATATTCCTAACCGCACACCCCGTCGTTTGGGGCAACGAACAGGGTAGAGTGGGGCCTGCACCCACTAAAGAAACCCGCCGTGTGCCGTTTCTCCGCCTGTATTGGCCAGCCACTGGAAAGGTTTTCTACCCCTGTCGTGATGGACTAAGCCTAAATATATCTCAATTAAATCAAAGAAAACCTTCACTTTTGTAATGACAATTAACATTATGTCAATTCGTGAATAACACGTCATTTTGATCACATATTTCACTGAACACAATATAGTGGTTGTTTTGAACGCGTATTTCGAGTGCTGTCACCGCTTTTAAATATAGCACACAATGAATATTAATAAGATATTTGTGACTATAAAAGGTTTGTGTCTCCTGGTACACCATCATTCAGTCCCCTGCTTCACGAAGACTACCTCATTCGTGATGAAATTTTCACTTTTTTTACTTATTGCTGTGATTGCTGGTGGGTATCACGGGTCCGCCAGCCCTGCACATGTGTACTGCGGCAGGCAACTGTCCAATGTTCTGGCGGCTCTCTGCTGGGGGCCCGAGATGATGAAGCGTAATTCTGGGTGGTGGCTGCCGCCGGCTGGTGTTCAAACGCTCGATGGTACGCGCAACAAACGTGGTCCAGTCGACGAGTGTTGTGACAAGCCTTGTACTGTCGATGAACTTCTAACTTACTGCTGATGGGCTTTTGAAGACTGGTGTACATTTAATAAAAATCCATGATTAAGATATTACAGATACTTCTTATATAATTGTAAAGATCAAGTAAAAATTCAAAATTTGTAAAGATTTATGTACGAAGATGCATTTTGTAAATATATAATTTTCATATATAGTATAAGAAAATCCATTTTCTTATTTTTTTTATTAACAACCCTTTTTTGGTAAGGCATGTTTCATCTGTATAGACGGTTCACTCAATCTGCGTAACATTATATAATACACTGGCCTTTGCCCGCGACTCCACCGCAGGCATACGCTAGTTTTCAGGTTATATCTCAGATTCTCGCTAAGTCATGGGTTTATTCCATGACTTAACAGACGCATATTATTAGTTTTTGCCTGCGGGTCCGCTGCATGCATAAGCTACTTTTTAGGTTATATTTCAGGTTCTCAATATAGTTGCGGGATAAGATGTATACCAGCTTTTAAATTTAAACAAGAGCTATCAAGATCAAAAGTTTCATCAAAATCCGTATTTGCACCAATGTCAAACCAACAAACAGACAAAAATTCAAAGAAAATTGTTTTGTATTCAGAGACGCCTAAATACTAAATGGCCTAATGCATTACTTTTTTCTCAAATATCTTAAATGTACAGACATACCTCTGTTACAGCTTTATACTAGTTGACTGCACAGATGGCGGAGTGGCTTAGATACCGGCTTCCCGCCCGAGTGTTGCGGTTTCGATTCCTACACAGGACAACTCTTTGTGTGATCCACAAATGGTTGCTCTGACTCTGGGTGTGCTTTGTGTTCGTGAAATTGTTTGTAAGGTCCCCTGCGATACAAGGATTATTCCTTAGCGTTTGTCTTTTTTTTTTAAATATAAATACAGAGTACTTCAGTAGTGTATTTTTTAACCTTGTAGATAGATCACGATTGCATTTGATATTTATCAATTCGGTGGTCTAGCGGTAGTGTGACTATGGATCATAAGGTCTCCGGCCCAGGTCGAGCCAGTAAAAGTTTATTGGGGCTCTCCATCTTGAAATTCTCAAAAGCAGCTCAGAGATATGAAGTTAGAGGTATATCAACCCCGTGCCTCGGAAGGCACTTAATGCCGTTGATATTGAGCCTGGTATATCTCCAGTTGTGATGGAATGCCGTCCCATCGGACTATGAGAGGGGGGAACAGAGTATAATATCTTTGGCTATTTGGTTAGTTGGCTATTTTGATTTAGCAATTCCCATCCATCAGTTTTCATCGTCCACTGCTGGACATAGACCTCTTCAAGAGAACGCCATAATTAGTGGTTCTGTGCAGCCTGCATCCAGCGATTGCCCAAGGCTTAGTCATTAGTCCACCTGGAAGAAAGACCATTTTTGCGATATAAGTCACTATCTATTGCTAAAGCTCTTCCCTATCTTGTTGGAAGTAATACGAATGGTTTTTTATTCAACAAAGCACAATAAATTAATAAATATTCACGGACATTTCAAACGACGTCCTCTGGTCCCAAACCAAGCCTTAACGCTTGTGCTATGGGTACCAGATTACGGATAATACATATTATATTACTTTTTTTTACAATGAAATTTTAGGTAAATAGTTTTAATAGCAGACTCTGCTAAATCCACATATTACTAACATAACTTTGATGCCTACGACTTCCTTACTAATATTATAAAAGCGAAAGTAAGTTTGTTTGTTTTTTAAGCTTATATTACGTGAATACTAAAGCGATCATTGTGAAATTTGTCATACATATAGTGCCGTAAGGTGGAGTTTTCATACTCTTTATATTCTGATGTCCACACGAGTGAACTCGCGAGTATAATCTAGTGAAAATTGTTCACCCTAGTGGTCATTTCGTTCAACAACCGCAAAAAACAATTAACTTGTAATATTTGTATTATTATTCCGTTATCATAAAGACTTTAAATACGTGATTTGGAACGCGATAAATTACGTAAAAATAGTTTTATTTCATTACTAGCTGATAACCGCGACTTCGTCAGCGTTAAAGATTTACTTTCTAAATTCGACCCCTATTTTACCCACGATTTTATAAAACCATTGAAATGTATGTGTATCCTATCTATTGTATATAATTACAGTGTCACGATGTTTGTCCGGGATGAACTTCGAAACTACTGAACCGATTTTAACTTTTCTTTTTTTTAAATGTGTGTTTTGTTTCAACTTAAGAGATAGGATACTTTATATCTCGATTTATAATTGCAATATTTATTCATGAAAAAATACATATATAAAAACAAAAAACATAGCATCACGCCTGTATTCCCCGAAGGGGTAGGCAGAGGTGTATTACACACCCACGACTCGCCAGCTATGTTTAAGTCCCACGTAATAAGGGGCGAGCCTATTGACGTCTACCGTCATAGGCTAATACATATATGGTGGTACGAAGATCACCGGGTCAGCTAGTATCAAATATAAAATGAAATTTAACATTCTTAATTCAAAAAAGGTCAAATATGTGTATTTCTATCTCCCCAATTAGAAACCTACCAAACCACCCCCACATTTCCTTCTTATTATTTTACCTGACCACTTCCTCATCTGCTCTATATCATCATTCCTCTTCATGTCCTATAGCTTTTCTTGGGGTGGATTACTCGCGAAGGTTGCTTTTGGTCTATAGACTACCACGCCAACCACTGATGGGGTGACAAACTTACCGTCTTACTCACCATCAAGCCGTACAGCCTTTTTTTTTGTTAAGGCGGGAAAAAATGTTCCTAACCACACACCCTATTGTTCGGGGCAACGACCAGGGTAGTGTGGGGCCTGCACCCACTAAAGAAACCCGCAGTGTGCCATCTCTCCGCCTTTATTGGCGGGCCACTGGAACTGTATTACATTCCTTCGGTGGTCCGCCGGCGGCTTACCCTTTCGGGTACCCTCTACTGAGCGACGCATCCGCACACGGAGCGTCTCACCTTCGCGGTAGGCCTTGCGGGTGGTGGACGTTCCCGGTCCATCCACCCGCAGCCTCAGCTAGGGCGGCATGAGGCGCAAGTACCTGCGCCTGCGCCGCCCCGGTCGCTGGCGGCGGTTAGGGTCAGCGGAAGAATCCTCCTCCCTGGCTCTCTCCGCCGCTTCCATCCGTGCCGTCACCCTGCCCACTCTTCCAGCACTGGCTGGAGCGCCCCTACGGTCCGAAGACCGGCCCGGGGCGCATCCAGCCGCGCCCTCCAGCTGGCCATGGCAGCTCGGCGGGCGGGGTGAGGGACGTCCACCCCCCTCCCGCTCTTGCGACACCCGCCGATACAGCTCGGCGAGCACCTCCGCCTCCAAGTCCCACGGAGGGATTCTGGCCAACGCGCAGGCCGCCTCCGTCGACACCGTGCGGTATCCACGTATGACCCTGGACGCAACGACTCTCTGTAGCCTCCACAGAAGAGCCCTATTCATTGCATCCAGGGACCTCGCCCACACGGGTGTGCCGTACAGCGCCATCGACCGGACAGACCCCGCGTAAAGCCATCGACACGCATTGTTGGGTCCGCCCATATTCGGCATGAGCCGTGCAAGGGCGGACGCCGCGCCGACGAGCCTTGGGGACAGTTGGCGGAAGTGCTCGCGAAAGCGCCACCGCCCGTCCAGCACCAGGCCCAGATACTTGATCTGGGCCTTCACCCCGATTTGGACCCCGTCCACCGTGATCGAGGCGCCAGCAGGTGGCCGACGTCGGGGCCCATGGAAAAGTAGGGCCTCCGACTTATCCAGGGCCACCCTAAGCCCCAGCGCCCCGATCCTCCTGACCACCTCCGAGGTCCCTAAGGTGGCCAGGAACGCCGCTTCCTCGAAGTTTCCGCCCCGGGCCACGACCATCGTGTCATCCGCATAGCAGATGACCGCAAGCCCGGAGGGGAGGCGACAGCGTAGCACACAGTCGTAACCGATGTCCCACAGGAGCGGCCCTAGAACCGAACTCTGCGGGACACCGCACGACTTGGGTCTCCTCACAATGTCCCCTATGCGGCTCTTATAGAGAACGCTGCGGCCCTCAAGATAGTTTGCCACTAGCCGCCTCAGGTATGCAGGCACCCCGTGATACCGAAGCGCCTCCCTGATGCAGCTGAATGGCAGACTATTGAATGCGTTGGCGATGTCAAGCGACACCGCCAACAGCACTCCACCGCTAGTGACGACTGCCGTGGCCGCGGCCTTCGGGCGCATGATCGCGCCGACCGTCGAACAACCAGCTCGAAAACCGAACTGGGCATCCGAGTCGGGTCCGACGTCGCGCAGGTGCTGGACGATGCGAGTAGCGAGGATTCTCTCCAACAGCTTACCCGCCTCGTCCAGCAGCACGATGGGCCTGAAGGCCCCGGCTGAATCAGGCGTTCGCCCCGGCTTCGGCAGGAGTACCAGCCTCCCCTCCTTCCAGCAGTCAGAGAACCGTCCGGACGCCAGGCACGCGTCGAACAGTCCCCTGAGGCGGGGCTCCAGGTGGTCCAGAGCCAAGGCCAGCACCCGGGCGGGTATCCCATCTGGGCCGGGGGCGGTGTTCTTGGAACGAATCCGCGAAACAGCCGCCCCCATTTCCGACGCGGTGACGGGCGGCACACTGAATGAGAACGGCCTCCCGGTTACTACCTGGCGGTGCCATGACCGGGGGCGTGTGCTCCGCCCGTCGTGGGAATAGGCCCTCGACCACCTCAGTGAGGAGACTGGGCTGTAGGGTCTCTGTGAGGGGGGGGGGGGGCTGAGTGCGGAGCTTGTTTAGCGCCGCACGATACGAGCGACCCCAGGGGTCACAGTTGAGACCGTTTAGCATCTCCTGCCTTTTCTCCGTTTTGGTGCGGCAGATGGCCAACTTAAACGCGGCCCTTGAAGTGCGGTATGCCTCGTACAGCTGGCCCTCCCGCTTCCTATCGCGGTTGCGCCGCCGACTGCGGGTGTAGGACCTCCGGGCACGATTGCAAGCCGCACGGAGGTCCGCCAGCTCCTGGGACCACCAGTAGAGCCCCTTCCTTGGAGGAGGACGTCGCACACGGGGCATGGCCGAGTCGCACACCTGCGTAATCGCAGCGCGAAATCGGCCAGCCTCAACATCCACCCCCTCGGTCAGGACCGGCCACGATTGAACGATGGCTGCCTCCGCCAGTAGGTCCCTATCTAGCGTGCCCACAGCCCACCGCGGGAACGCGGGAGTTCTGCGCGCCGCGTGACCCCTACTGGGGCCCTGAAGGGACCGGGAGACCTCAATCCGGATGTATCGGTGATCGGACAAGGTCTCAACCTCCTCCGGGACACACCAGTTCCTCACTCGTGCTGCGACGTCGTGGCTAGCGAACGATCAAGCCGTACGGCCTAGTATAATTATATGTTTTAAATATTGATGTATAAACAAAAACATAGCAACACGCTTGTATTCCCCAAAGGGGTAGGCAGAGGTTTATTACACACCCACAACTCACCAGCTATGTTTAAGTCCCATGTAATAGGGGGCGAGCCTATTGCCATCTACCAGGCACATTTACAAACTCCGGGCGGCTACTGAGAATTTTTCTATTTACGATAAAGCTCAATAACCCGAGACCTCATGATCAGCAGTCACTTACACTACAGAGGCAGTTGAAGTATAAAACAGAGAAAATCCACAATTAGGCACTAAAAGTGTACACTATAAATTAGTGCAGATTACGCTTTCCTGCACTCATTTCATTTAGTATTGTTTTCTGCAACGTATCAATATGCCTAATAATACCAAAATCTCTTCTTAAAATCTCATTGACTGTCATGCTCTTCTTTCCCTATCAGAAGTTAATCGCATCTCTCTCTCAGAACTGCTTTCATGTGTTCGTGCAGTTGCATTATTAACTCTCATAGAGGTTAAACGATGCGCTCTTTCCTCTGACGATTCCTGAAAACGCGCATCTCTCATTCTTTTGGCATTTCTCGAATTTCGAGATAAGGAAGACCATTTTTAGGTGGCATCGTAGGTGGAATAAAAAGAACCTAATAAGATAAATACACAAAAAGAATAAAACATTTTTTGATAAAAAAAGAAAACCTAGCCTGGGTGCACTTGAAGGCTCAAGTGCACCCAGGAACTACAAAGCAATAAATAATTGGTATTTAGATACGATTTCCGTGCTAGACACCTACTGACGTGTTTGAAAACGGTATAAATAGGTTAGAGTAGGTCGTACATGATAGGGAGGCCACCCTAAACGAAAAAAAATCAGACAACGAAAAAGTATCATCGATGTATTCTTTTTTTTTAGATTTTTGTTGATATTATAAAAACTACAGCACCGATTTCGATAAAATTTAAATGGGACCATTTCGGAATAATCCCCATTCAAACAAAAAATAATTTTGCAAATCCGTCAACATATGACGGAGTTATGCCCGAACATACATTAAAAAAAATATATAAACATCCGAATTGATAACCTCCTCCTTTTTTTGAAGTCGGTTAATATATCTACGGAATAAAAAGAACCTAATAAGATAAAAACACAAAAAGAAAAAATTTATACTTACTTAATTGAAATTTATACTTAACTTTACAACTTTTAACTTGACAACTATATTATATAAAGAAAAGAAGGAGAAACAAACAAAAACACTAAACAAACTAATTATATTATTATTTAATACCTACTTTAAACTTATATCTAAAAACTACGTACCTATCTATGTATTTTTAAAATCTAGAACGCGCTTATTCCGAGAAGAATCAATAAGAACCACGTCCATTCGCATTAAGAGTGACAATGTGAGTGAAGTCGGCGCGTTTTTTTTTATGTGTGACGTTTGTTGTTAGCCTCAGATAGCTATGGCAACCTTACCCAGATAATTGGTGAGCGCAGAGGGCTCTCAAACCAACATTTAGGCAACGCTACCGGAGGGCACCCCCTGTGAGGTAAGGACCTCGGCTGGGCTGCTGCTGGCAAAGTGGGATTTTCCACGTTTATGATTTTAAGTCGGTGCGTGAGCGCCCTCGCCTTTTTATAGATGCAGCGGATGACCGTTTCGCGCGTTAAACAAAAATCAACCGTATAGCCGTACCCCATACTGGCGCGGCGAGATTTGGAAGTTTTATTTCATCTATATCTTGTGTGTTTATAAACCGATTTCTATATTTTTTTTTATAAAATAGATATTAAAGTGTACTTTTTGAATATGGGAGTTTGATAAAGATGTATCTATGTGAAATACAATATATTTATGTATTTAATAATACACTTTGAAGAAATGCCTAACGATTAAACACGTTATTGTGGCTAATTTATAAAAGATAGATATATACTATTAAGGACTTTTTTGTAAATCTTTTGAAGATCTTTGTAATACATACTTTTGGTGTCAAATCAACGTATGCGAGGATAAGAGCTCGAAAGCGCATTTTCATCCGACTTGCTTCAAATTTATCATCACTGCTCAGCTCCTATGTGTCTTAGCGTTATTTTATATAGCCTACAACCTGTCCAGAAGTATGGACTACTTAGATTTTCTTCAGTAGTTTTTGACCCATGCGTGCATATACAGACAGACAGACAGACAGACAGACAAAAAATTTACTGATTACATTTTTGGATGATTTTGAATACATATTCAATGTACAGAATTGACCTCTCTACAGTTTTATTATAAGTATAGAAGGTGTAGGTGCGTAGTGCTTACCTTTGCAAGAATAAAGACCACAAAGATAAAAGATATCGTAAAAACAAAAGTTATATGAATAATGTTTCAACAAAGAGTTCTCCAACCCCTGGCCTAATAAATTATGAATACGACACTTTTATTACGAGAATATTCCATTTAACCATTCAATGTTGATTTTACGCGAAATATTTCATGGCAACACCATTGAGTAAGTGTTTTTAATGCCGAACAATTTGTCATAGCGCCTTTCACGAAACAAACAATGTCTCGGAGATATCTGTATACAGTATTGATTTTGACAAATTTATGTCGCGACCTTTGTGAGAAATTAGTGCTTAAAATGCGTATGGTGTTTATGAAATATTAGCCTTTGCCCGCAGCCAAAAGCTAGTTTTACGTTTTATCTCAGGTTCCCGATATAGTAGCGGGATAAAATGTATACCAGTTTTTGAGTCTAATCAATAGCTATCAAATAAAAAAGTTGCATCAAAATCCATTCAGTATTTATACGTGATGCGCGAACGAACATAAAGACAAACAGATACTGTTTACTGTATACAAAAAATCTAAAAAAAAATGTTTGGTGTTCAGACACGCCAAATAGCCTAACTACATTATTTTTTTCTCAAATATCTTAAATTTACAGACGCAGTTACAGCTTTATAGCTTAGTTAAAGTTACGATTAAATCGGATAATATGTCAAAATTAATGTTTGAAACGTCAATTGAAGATTACCTTTTTAACAAATAATTTTGGTTAAAAAAATAGATAATCTTTCTCGTATTTGTACACTGAAAGAACTAAGAAAACCTAACTGTGAATGCGCGATGCTATGACGTCATTACCCGTGCCAATATTACGAGTCATATATTGTGTATGAGGTTAATAAATACATACATTTATTAATAACGATATGCATATAACAGGCAGAATTCTTAAAGATTTTCAAGAAAGCAGAATAGTCACCCTACCAAACAAATTAAATACTTTAAAATGTGAAGAACACAGGACACTTTCACTAATCTCGCAAGCATCTAAAATCTTATTAAAATTAGTTCAAAAGAGAATGAGACCAAAAGCAGAAGATTGGATCGGGGCTGACCAGTATGGATTTAGACAAGAAAAAGGTACTAGAGAAGCGATACTAGCACTCAAAATGATTATTGATAGAAGAATGAGCCTGGGACTTAACACGCATATTGCATTTATTGATCTGGAGAAGGCTTTTGATAAAATTAATTTGAAGGGGGTGATGAAAGCTTTAACGAATGCTGGATTGGATTACAGAGATAGAAGGATAATCGACGAATTATATAAAGGACGAAGAAGCTATAATACAAGTAGGTGGAGAAAAAGAAAGAGCAAGGATCAGACAAAGTGTGAGGCAAGGGTTTCCACTGTCTCCAATTATCTATAATATTTTCATAGAGGTGGCTATAAGACAAATGATAGAGGAAGAACAAGGTGGTGTGAAAATTAACGGACAGGAAATATATTTTATTAGATATGCTGATTATATTGCAGCTTTGGCAGACAATCGACAAGAGCTCGAATGTTTAGTAAATAGGATGGACAAGGTTTTGAGAGAATGGCTTAAGAATTAATAAAGCAAAAACTAAAACTATGTTAACAACAAAAGTAGCATCCATAACTGATACAATTAAACTTAATAACTACGAAATAGAGCGATTAGATACATTTAAATACTTGGGCAGTGTAATAACGAGTACCTCTAGATGCAAACCAGACTTAGTTGCTAGGACAGCAATGGCTAGAAGAGCTTTTAAAAACAAAAATCAACTATTTACTAACAAAATTACCCAAAAGATTCGAATACGCCTAAATAAAATGTACATATTCAGTATAGCTTTATATTGAGACATTTTAAATGTGATGTTGGAGAAGAATGATGAAGATTAGTTGGAGGGAAAGGAAAACAAATGAGGAAGTGTTAAGAATGGCAGATGAGAAGAGATCGGTGATAAGAACCACAGAAAACAGAAGGGGAAAGATATTAGGACACTTGATACGTCATGGCTCTTTTATAAAAAACATAATTGAAGGCAAATTAGATGCAAGAAGAGACATGGAAGACATAGAAGGACTTTTTCTTTTATTTGGTCCATGTAGGACCAAATAAAAGAAAAAAATAATGTCATCAAGAAGTCAAAAGCGCTTGCTGAAAAGCGAGTCGAATGGAAGAAGGTCCACTAACAATAGCATAGCTCTTAAATAAGAGAAAGAGAGATATAATTTTTCTGAAAGTAAAAATAACCTATTGGTAAAAGTTTTCCACTTTCACAAATAATCGGTTCTAGATAGGTAATCCTATTACTGTGTTTATTTCAGTGAGTGAGAGCGCCAAAACACAAACCTTCCTCGTTCATCATCTAATGCCTGTCCACCTCATAACCCTTTACCTGTGATATACAAAGTACGAAAATGTGAAATAGAAAATGAATGCTTCGAGCAGGGATCGAACCCGCGTCTCCTCGAACACCGCTCCAAACGCTCTGTCACTAAGCTTGTAACAGACCGATTTTCACATTTATTTTCATATTTTGCATTCTAGTAAATAACCAAATATATCAAGTGTTAAAAATATAAATAAAAAATACCAACAACTTGACGTTTATACCCTTCTCCGTAAATTTCAAACTTTTTAATATTGCTCGTCGTATTAATTCATCAAATTCAAATTCAGTTATTCATAAAGTTTTAATTAGAGAATAATTAAGTTAGACGTGCACCGGTAAACTCCCGTGAGTATGTTCATGAAGGTTGACCTTGATCTGAAGTTTTAAACGTCCGTGTGGTAGCGGACTAAGAAAACAAGTGTCACCACCCCATTCATTCCCACGGGTGTCATACGAGGCGACTAAGGGAAGTAAGCAATTATCACCTATTGCATTACTGGTGGTAGGGCTGGATGCCAAGTGGGAGTACTCACTTGCTATTAGGCTCGAACGGGTTGGTAACACCATCTCCCGTGTGATCATGAAGCACGTCAGTGTGTTTTAGCTATACAGGATATAGCCGTTTAATCGTTAATTTCATATGAGAAGTTAAATGGGACAATATTCTCGGTATAGTTGAGTCCATGAGCGATGGTTACCATCTCCATCAGATGGCCCGTGATTCATCTGCCACCATATGCAATGTAAAAAAAAAATAAAAAAACTTTGCCGTAGAAAAATATCATCAGGGGTTAATAAAATGTCGTGCACATCATCCGACAGGAAGGACTGTGATTTGTTTATGAGTCTAAGTATATATATATATTATTATTTGTTCATTTGGTACACTCTAGAGACCAAATGCGTAGGTCAATTTTGATGATTCGCACTTCAATAAGTTATTAAAGTATATTATCAAAACTCGATCTAGCGTAACCAGACGCCATGTTGGCCATGGTAGTTGGTAGGTCTTAAAAAATCATCCTTATCCAGCACAAATAATTTTTAATTTTGAATGATTATTTAAGATCTGTAATGAATTAAAGTTGGTTAACCAAGTTCTTTATACTAAGTTAGTGGCAAACAAGCACAGAGGCCATCTGATGGTAAAACGTTACCGTAGCCTATAGATGCTAGCAACATCAGAAGCATCACTCGCGCGTCACCATCTCCAAGGAAACGAATAGGTGGTGCAGAGGATAGGAAGGGTACCAAAGAGAAGATAGGAAGGATAATAAGCAGAGGATAGGGAGAGGCTTTGGGCCTCTGACACTCTCACCATGCAAAATATACCGGTAGTACTTATTAATGTTTCACGCTGTTCTTCTGCGAGAGGGTGGTACTTCTCCGATCGAGCTGGCCCATTAATGTTGGGATAACCAAGGCTCTACCAAAAGGTATAAAAAGTTATTTTCTATGTTCTCTATCTACCCCACAAGGGAGATGGCGTGATGATAAGTAAGTAAGTATATAAGTCTTAAAATAGAGAAAAACTGAATTTTACTGCTTTTGAAGATGAACTGCCTCCAAACTCTTGCTATCTTGTTATAAAACAATAAAGATGGCGATGGAATGGGAATGGGATGGGGATGGATTTGACTGCACAAATGGCGGAGTGATTTAGATACCGGCCTGCCGCCCGAGTGTTGTGGGTTCGATTCCCAAACAGGACAACTATTTATATTTTTTTTAAAAAAAGGTTGGGTACCTAGTGAGAGTACTCACTTGGTATCGGACCTGAGCGGGTTGGTACCACCAGCTCCCGTGTGACAGGCCATGAAGCACATTGTTGCGCTTTGGCTGTAGCAGGAGACAGCCATTTATTCTTTCATTTCGTATCGGTGAAATGATGTAGTGAGCATCGGCTTGACAATACTCTCGGTATAGTTGAGTCCATGAGCGACGCATTATGTGATTATCTTGAACGGTTATCCAGAAACGCTGGTACAAATCTGTCTCGTAGTTACCGTTTTCCGTTTACAGTTTGTGTTCTAAAAACACTAAACATAAAACAATAAAAATCTATTACAACACAAAACTATTTTCTCCTGAACAAATAGAGCGAGTTGACAATAAAATATTCCTCGCATATGATTTATTCAAGTGTATGTACGGAAACCTATTCGATTTTATGTTTCCAGAATGACTAATATGTAATTTTATTGTCGAGGGATTTCCACCAGAACGGACGAGTGATAAAATTAAGGCAATATGTGCAGAACCTTATATATAAATAAGTATCTTCTCCATAAAAGAAGAAGAAAGAAAAACAGTTAGTACAAAAACTGCAAGACAAGCTTGGACGCCCAGGTATTTTAAATTTAATCAAGGATTTTTGTTAATAAATTGTCGCTGCTCGAGGATGAAAAATATTTCGATGGAAACTTCATGACTGAAATTTTTCTCGATAGCTTATGGAGCCAAGTTTGAGTGGACCATGGCCTTTTTTGTGTTTGTTTAGGCGGGAAAAAATTTATCTAACCGCACACCACGTCGTTCTGGGCAACGAACAGGGTAGTGACGGGCCCTCACCCAATAAAGAAACCCGCCGTGTGCCGTCTCTCCGCCTTTATTGGCGGGCCACTGGAACTATGTTACATTCCTTCGGTGGTCCGCCGGCGAGTGGACCATGGCCTAAGCTCCTGTCACTCTGAGAAGAAACCCTGTACTGCAAAAATAATTGTTTTCTAGTTAAAATTAAATAGTCTAATAATTATTGCAATTATAAGTACCTAGGTTCAGACCACAAGTTACTCCGCGTGGACTTAATTACTGAGTCAAATATTATTAGTGATTTCTTTGCCACACTAATTATCTTTATACAAATTGCGCATGAGAACCGTCCATTTTTCTGAAATAAAAAACAACCTAGGGACAGCTTATTCTGGATTCTGAACTACATGTGTGCTAAATTTTATGATGAATAGTTATAGTGAGAAACCGCAACAAAAAAAATCTGTGGTGTTGCTAGCGTCTCTAAGCTACGGTAACCGCTTACCATCTGGTGGGCCGTATGCTTGCCACCCAGGTTGAATAAGAAATTGAACTTGCTACCCCAGACTTTTTTTAATAGCTTTTAGTGGCAGATGATCACGGCCTACCCAACTGTAAGTAGTAACCATGGACTCAACGATACTAAGAATACTGCCAAGACAAATACCGCAATTTAATTATTTTTTCTTACTCTGTGTGTGGCGTATGAGAAGGATAATAAGAAAAGGAGGCGCTCTCACTTACCATACGAAATACACCGGTAGGAGTACCTACCGGTGTTTCACGCTGATCTGCTGTGAGACGTTCTGACTGCACAGATGGCGGAGTGGTTTAGATAACAGCCTCCCGCCCGAGTGTAGTGGGCTCGATTACCACACAGGACAACTCTTTGCGTGATCCACAATATACAATGATTATTACTTAGCGCAGGGTGTAGTCTTTCTACCACTGAAGGAATGTAATATGGTTCCAGTGGCCCGCTAACAAAGGCGGTGAGACGGCACACGGCGGGTTTCTTTAGTGGGTGAAGGCCCCACACTACCCTGTTCGTTACCCCGAACGACGGGGTGTGCCGTTAGGAATATTTTTTCCCGCTCTAACGAAAAACTAACTAGATGAACGTTTAAAAATAAATTAAACAAATACCTGTACCTATAGCAAAGTCAATTTTAATAAAACCCAATTCAATAGTCATATGTTTATTCAGTTAAATAGCATTTAAAGTTTCAGCAGTACGTAAGCAATTCATCGATGGTACAAGATTTCTCACAGCAATCATCAACAGGACTATGCTTGCGGTGAATACCATCAAGTATCCGAGATCTTACTGGTTGCAGCCACCAGCCAGCATCGCGTTTGTCAATAGTATTTTCATTCTGGCATAGAACAGCCAGGACTTTAGACAATCTCCTCTCGCAGTACATATTTGATATCTCACTTGAGACATTGCTACAAGCAATTGCAAGTGAAATAAATATCCAGAAAAACTTCATTATTTCAAATATACTTAGATGCTCATAGCTCCAGATTGAAAATAGCAGTGCGTTGGTATTGCCCGGAGTCCCAGTATTTATACTGGAAGAGCTCATTAATATTCAATTTTCAGAGCTCATTAATATTAAAAGCCAAAATACATGTTTATTTTGTCAGTTCGGATAATTCATGTGGATGAACAGATTTGCGTGTGGGATGCTTTAAAGATACGTCAAACCTGTTCTCAACTAGCTTCTGCCACCAACTTCGTCTGTGTGTATTCCAAAATGTGGTGCATAGAATTTCTTAGGCCACAGGAGTTTCTTAATGGGGTAAAAATATTTAAAAATTTTATATATATTTTTAACATTTGACATGCTTAACACTGTACATTAAACACAAAGTGAAAAATGTGAAATCGAAAATAAAAGTCACGAGCAGGATTTGAACCTGCATCTCCTGAATACCGTCCAGATACTTTGCCAATTCAGCCATCGTGACAATTGCTCCTGGTTGCTAATTTCGATAACACATTCATACTTAACATCTTAAAAACAAAGTGTTAAGCATGTCAAATGCTAAAAATATATATAAAAATATCTAAATATTTATAGGGTTTGCGTCATTATTAGGTAAAAATCTTAATTGTAAAATTAAGTTTACCTGGTCGGTATAATGTATTAAAATACTTTCGACAGATGGCGCAGGCGTCACCCAAAGACGTTAAGTATGAATTTGTTATCGAAATTAGCAGTCAGGAGCAATTGTCACGATAGCTGAATTGGTAAAGCATCTGGACGGTATCCAGGAGATGCAGGTTCAAATCTTGCTCGTGACTGTTATTTTCAATTTCACATGTTTCACTTTGTGTTTAATGTATGGGGTAAAAATATTCTAAGTCATGCAAGAAATAGCAATTCTACAGAATCTATCATATAGAACGAAGTCTCCTAATACAGGCATTGCTTGCAAAATGTATCTTACTGTCTCTCTCTATCTAATATTCTCCAATCCATATACGACTCCAGGAAGGCACTTAGTAGCATTGACTTTATGCAACTCTAGCACTCTAATGAATTTAGCATAAAATTAAAGGCTTTTTGTAGTCCATCCAGCATTTCATCAGATCGTTTTTGCTATGGTGGGCATGTTGGCTGATGGCTGTTCCAATAAAGAGCAGCTCCTTAGTACCATGACTCCCGCTCCTACATTCATTCTGAGATGCAGATATGAGCGAATTTGTTTCAATATGTTTAACGATTTTGGTTCTCAGAATAGATGTAAGTATCTTATGAAAACGTACTAGGTATAATTTCTTGGTTTCGTGCTAGTGGCAGACGAGCCACGGTCCACCTGATGGTAAATAGTAACCGTCGCCCATGGACTCGACTATACCGAGAGTACTGTCAAGCCGCGGCTCATCAATTCATTTCACAGATATGAAATGAAATATAAACGGCTATCTCCTGTTACAGCCAAAACGCAACGATGTGCTTCATGGCCGGTCACACGGGAGATGGTGGTACCAACCCGCTCGGGCCCAATACCAAGTGAGTACTCCCACTTGATACCCAGCCCTACCACCAGTCATGCAATAGATGATAATTGCTTACTTCCCTTAGTCGCCTCATACGACACCCGTGGGAAAGAATGGGGTGGTGACACTTGTATTCTTAGTCCGTCACCACACGGATAAGGTGCCAGTTGCTATAATCCGGCACGTTCCCGATGCTACGGCGGATTGGAACTGAGAAACCAAACAAGCATGTGAACTACGTAGCTATTTAAGTCAAAAATTGTGCAGTCCGTCCAGTCTATTATTTGCTAACGAATGGACTGCATGTTTTGGAGCAAAATTTTCACATACTTGTTCAACATCCCTAATCCTGACATCCTCAGAGTATATTATGGGCATCGACCTGACGCTGTTTCAAAATGTATTTGTAGCTTCATCATCCGGTCATCCGGAATAATAGCATATAAAATAAACCCTTGAATCACTTAACACATTATTTCTTTGCATGGTCAATTAAGGCAGATGTGGTCTAAACTCTAAGTATATGAATCAGAACTCACGAATCGCAAATTCCAAATTACTTTTTACCTCCTCATACCACTTAGTGTTCACAGGAATAGTCTCATCACCCCTATGCGTGCCCTTGCATAACGGGATCTTGAACAGGTGCTTTGCCGTTTGCGCAGGAACTAGGTTAACATGGCAAGTTACACAGACTCTGAGCGTAACTAATTAAGCACGGCGCTATCCAGCATGCTAGATCGTTGAATCTCTTGTACTTGGTTCGATAGTCGTTGAGATGATACGTTGATGGCTGGTTCCAGGGCCTGAAATAAACGCAGCATGCGGTCACGGTACGTAGTAAGGTTAGTTCTCTGTGGCCCCAAAATATGCGTGCAAGACATCATTTATTGATGACGACCATTTGGTGAACTGCACATAGCCACTCCCAGACGCATCCCCACTCGGTGGAGAGAAATACTTGTCTCTTGAACTTGAGCTTGATGCGTGCGTGACTGGCTCCGCTGGTGCAGTCACCTGTAGCTGCGGCACGGAGTTATGTGAAGAGTCTAGGGGCGTGCAAATGTTGTCTTAGATCTTGTCAACATAATTTCGGTTTTAATTAAGTAAAATACATTAATATTTTACATATATCACATATTTATGTGTTTCTTTAGTCTTTAAGATATTTGATAATGCGCGTTAATCACGTAATAAATGAAGTTTGAAATTTTACATTATATAATATAACTGCAGAAACAATGGCGACGCGCCCCTATACATTGTTCAATCAATTGAAAAATTTAAGTGACATCCAAAATTAATATTCCACTTTCATTAATTTTACTTTGAATACTAATGACCTATCTTGATATAAAAGTGGGATCTTCCATTGAAAACACATTCGGAGCTCAGTCTTCGTCAAAGCAACATCAAAACCCGTTAATCATCATGAAATTGATTCTGCTACTACTGTCAGTTGTGATCGCGTGTGGATACACTTCAGCTAATAACCCAAACTACTACTGCGGGAGGCAACTCTCCAATGTGCTAGCAGCCGTATGCTGGGGTGGTGATGTACAGAAACGAGACCCTGAGATGATGAAACGCAATGCAGAGTGGTGGTGGTCCCATGGAAGTCGGGCGCTTGGCGGTATGCGTGGTAAACGTGGTCCAGTGGATGAGTGCTGCGACAAGCCTTGCACCATCGATGAACTACTTACGTACTGTTAATAATGCTCTCAGGTCTGATAATAAAGACTGGAAATCGAAATACCTAAATGTAAATAAAATATGATTACTAATTATACTATTACTTAATGTGTTCGTGAATTTTTGATCTTTTTTTCCCTGTCAATGTCCTACTGTTGAGCACGGATCTCTTCTCAAATGAGAGAGATGTACACTGTTTTAATGCATGCTTTTGCGCGGAGGGGTAAGCAGAGACTGAGGATTTCCATTTAATAGCCTTTTTTGCTCTCAATACACTCTTCATAATTATGCAAGTTAGTTTTGGGTACTACGGCGGCTGGCTCTAGAACATCTCCAATTTTATAATTTAATATTCATCATAAGGCTTCCGTCGACAGAGGGCTATCCCGCAGGTAGAGGTGAAAGAAATCGGTTGCCAATAAAAAATCATAAAAAAACAACTTAGCATCAGGGGCAGCATATGAGGCAGAGGTGAGACACACCCACGATTCGCCAGCTATGTTTAAGTACCACGTAATAGGGGTCGAGCCTATTGCCGTCTACCGGGCACATTTCCAAACTTTGGGCTGCTACTGAGAATTTTCCTTTTTAAGAATAAGCTCAATAACATTGCCCAACCCGGGGATTGAACTCGAGACCTTATGATTAGCAGTCGCACCACCGCTGCACCACCGAGGCAGTTAGGTTGCCAATAGACTTAGACAAAAATTAAAATATGTAATGGAGACTACATGAAACAAGATAGCCTTTGTTTAGTCTTCTCATTACTACCCCTTTTTTTAATGCCGGTAAAATATACCTAACCGTATATACCCCGGCGTTCGAGGCAATAGGGTGGGTAGTGTAGTCAAAATCAGATTTTTTTGTTTGTTTTTGTATTATTCTTGCAATCTGTTACTTGTGAACATTCAGCATAAGGTTAGAGTATATTAAATATCTTGCAGGGTATTCAGTCCAGCGACGTGCACCCTTTATCCTATAAATCTCTAGGAGATTTTCTTTTCAGCCTTTTGAATGTTGAGTTACTATTCATTAAGTGCGTTGCCAGTATGTTTGGGTGGTTGTCTAGTCTGTTCCTGTACGATTTCATTGAGTGTTTAATCTCTTCATAGACTGTTCTAATTCTAAGGTCATGGTGTAATTGAAGGTTTGTAATGAACCAAGGGGCATTAGTAATTATCCTTAGCATTTTGGACTGGAACCTCTGAAGTATTTCTAGGTTTGAGTTGGAGGCTGTACCCCAGAGTTGAACTCCGTAAGTCCAGATCGGTTTCAGGATACATTTGTACAACAGAAGTTTGTTTCCCAGCGACAGCGGTGATTTTTTGCCGAGTAACCAGTACATTTTCCTTAATTGGATCCCCAGTGCTTTTCGTTTTGTGAATATATGTTTTTTCCAGGTGAGACGGCGATCCAAGTAAAGTCCAAGGTATCTGGCTTCATTTGCTTGGGGTATCGGTACTCTGTTAAGCCTTACCGGGGGGCATGATTAGCGTCGCGTCGTAAAAGTCAGCTGTATCGACTTAGTCTCATTTGCTTTTATTCTCCAAGTATTTAGCCATTCAGTGAAGGGAGCGTTGAAGCATATTACTTGCTTGTGCCGGTTCCCCATGAGTAGCTAGGGCTGCTGTGTCATCAGCAAAGGTACCGATCACGACGCCATCTGGCATGGGCAAGTCTGCGGTAAAAATCAGATATCGGACCAAGCACACTTCCCTGTGGCACTCCTGCATGAGCCCGATGAAGTTTGGTTATGTCTTCTCCTTTCTTAACATAGAAAAACCGATCGGGTAGGTATGATTTTAGGAAAATATAATAATTTGTCGGGAGTTCCTTTTTTATTTTGTATAATAGACCCTCGTGCCAAACTTTGTCAAAGGCCTAGGAAATATCTAAGAATGCCGCGCAGCAATATTTTTTATTATCGAAAGCTTTGTGGATTTCTTCTACCAGTCTATACACCTATTCTATTGTGCTGTGATTTTTTCTAAATCCAAATTGGTGGTCAGGTATGATTTTATTTATTTTTATAACTGTATTTAGTCGTTTTAGAAAAAGTATCTCCATAACTTTTGACAGGATGGGTAGTATGCTGATCGGTCTGTAAGAATGCACATCTTCTGGTGTTCTACCGGGTTTAAAGACCATTTTAATTTGAGCTACTTTCCATTGAGATGGGAAGATGCCTCTACTCAGTATGCAGTTAAACAGGTTTGTCATAAAATGTATAGTTTTTTCAGGTACTTCACAGAGTATCTTTGCAGTAATTAGATCGTATCCTGGGCCTTTATTTTTATTTAAATTTCGAATTGTCTCAATGACCTCACGTATCTTAATCCTTTCAATAAGCAGATCGAGTTGACAAGTTTCATTAAGGGAGTTAATGAGTATGAGTGGAGACAAAAAATAACATACCCAGTCTAAGTGAAGGGGGCGTACCCAAAAAAATATATTTTACAGATTTATTTTACCACTTGGTCGTGACTAATATGTATATTCATGCCAAATTACAGTTTTTTAGCACAAAATATAATCTGACCGAAGCCGCTGATAGGCGGACGGGCTGATATGTCGAAATTATAAGGGTTCGTTGTTGACTATGGAACCTATGACCTAAAAATGAATAAGCTTGTTGAGCTATTGTATAATCATCGGGCCTTGATGAGTGTGTAAAATTTAATACGCCGTTTTTAAGAAGGTTTCACATTCAAAGATTTCGTTACATAGACAACAGAATGGCCCGGCTAGATTGAAAAACTATGATACTGTCAAAGAAGATTAGCGTAAATCAACGGTACGTAGTCCTACTCCCGGCAACCCAAATCTCCTCTTTATCAAGTCCTTATTCCTTCCTCTACACCTCCTATCTTGTTCCTGAGAGTTGTCAAAGCGCGCGTGATGTTTCTGGTATTGCTAATGTCTGGTGACTACGATCACCGCATACCATCAGGTGGCTTATGCTTGTTTGTTTTTTGGTGACGAACTAAGAATAAAAGTGTCACCACCCCATTTTTCCCCACGGGTGTCGTATGAGACGACTCCCGTGGGTGGAGAGGGGTGGGAAAATTCAAAAGCCGGCCCCACACAGCAGTATTAGTTTCTATATAATTTCTGTCAATTAACAGATATTCTGTGTGTGCTAATAAACGTGCTTTCGTTTTAATTGATAATAAATGCTTACTTTACTAAGTCACTTCGTACGATCCCCTGCCTTAGAAGAGTCTGTTGCTCTATTAAACCCAGAAAATAAATATTAGAATTTTTATCTGTTGGTATGTTTGTTCGAGCATCACGCAAAAACTACTATACGGATTTTATTGAAACTCTTTTAATGAATTGCTCTTGATTAGACTTAAAATCTAAAAACGTTTTATCCCGCTACTATATCGGGAATCTGATATTTAATCGAAAAACAAATAAATACTCGAACGGATTTTGATTGAAACTTTTTTTAGTGTTTAGGAAAATAGGAATATGCTTTATATTCTTAGGAGTGCCTGCATTTTAACTGGGAAATAGCTCATTAATATTAATTTGTAGCCGTGTGGGGTCTTTAGAATTGTCCCACCCTCCACGGCAGTCGTAAAAGCCGACTGAGGGAATACCGAGGGAGTGGGCAGCAGCACTCCCTCGAGTATTAACAACATCCACTGCGATCGCCAACCCACCTGCCAAGCGTGGCGATTACGGCATTATCCCCCATGACGGGACCGTTCATTATGGCATTCTCTTGGGGAGGCCTATTTCCAGCAGTGGACGTTGATAGGCTGATGGATGGGATTAAATTATAACCAAATTATATGTTTATTTAGTAACTTTGATTATTCCGAGTGAATGAACAGATTTGCGTGTAGGAGGCTAAAGGGCACGTCACACCTATTGTGAATATTAACCGACAAAATTTTATATCTAACTAGTCTTTGCCCGCGGCTCCGCCGCAGCCAAAAGCTAGTTTTTGGGTTATATCACATGTTCCTGATATAGTAGCGGGATAAAATGTATACCAGTTTTTAAGTCTAATCAAGAGCTATCAAATAAAGTTACGTCAAAATACATCCAGTAGTTTTTGCGTGATGCTCGAGCAAACAAACAGATAAACAGACAAACAGACAAAAAATCTAAAAAAAATTTTTTTGTGTTTAGACACGCCTATTTAGCCTAATAAAGTCATTTTTTCTCAAATATATTAAATGTGTCTGTAACACAGCTCTGTTACAGCTTTATAACAGTATAGATGTCTGTCTGAAAGACTAGGGTCTGTCCGCGATTTCATCCGTATCTACCTCAGAATATAAATAAGTCACTCGACGGCATACTAAAGAACTTTTTTTATTGCTAATAATAGCAGGCGAGCCGTAGCACACCTGGTGGTAAGTGGTAACCGTCGCTCATGGACTCAACTATACCGAGAGTATTGTCAAGCCGCTGCGCACAGTTTCATTTCTCAGATATGAAATGAAAGAATAAACGGCTAACCTTTTGCTACAGCCAAAAAACACTGACGTGCTGCATGACCGGTCACACAAGAGACGGTGGTACCAACCCGTGCGGGCCCGATAGCAAATAAGTACTCTAACTTGGTACCCAGCCCTACCACCAGTAATGCAATGAGTGATAATTGCTTACTTCCCTTAGTCGCCTTGTACGACACCCGCGGGAAAGGATGGGGTGGTGACACTTGTATTCTTAGTCTGTCACCACACGGATCTTTATGCAAAAATACTATACCTACCACAAGAATTATCCATCTTTCGAGATAAATAATAGCCTATGTCCCTTGGTGAGTCTACATGCATACTAAATTTCATGATGAATGAAATGCGTAACAAACTAACGAATGCACTTTCGCATTTACGCTTAGTTCTAGAGCATGCATATCCCAGCATGATTGAGAACGATGCTGTACTCGTAGGCTCAAACCCCCTCCCTATCCTCTCCTTATCCTTCTTATCCACCTCAAATCCCTTTCCTTGGAGATGGCGACGCGCGAAATACCTCTGGTGTTGCTAGCTCCGATATAGGCTACGGTGACCGCTTACCATCAATTGGGCTCCGTATGCTTGTTCGCCATCCATGTAGTAAAAAAATATATATACGAGTATATTGATTTTGAAATAAAACTTCGTTTACGGAATCTATCGCGTTTACTTAATTTTACTACTATCCCGACGTTTCGAATACTTTACAGCAAAAGAACATCGATATCGCCCTAGAATGATACGTGAGGCTATTGAAATTAAGAAACATCCCAATTTCAATAGAGAAGACGGCTGGGACTTACCATCAAGCTGGAATCCTGTGATAGGCCTCACCAAACAGAACACAAGAAGGCACACCACAAGATTGCAAGACACAGTTAGCGCTTATTGTGTAGACAAAACCCACAGTAGTGATTAGTTTTAGATATGGCTTTTTTAAAAAAAATTAAACTTAATTAGCTTTCAGTAATTCCGTACAAAAACAAATTAATAATTGATGCTTTGACAGATTCTATTGGTTCATTCCCTTGCTATGACTATTTGATTTTATTAGGTGATTTTAATATTAATTTCTTTAATAAAAATGACATAAAAACAGTAAAATTAATGACTTTCTTATCATGTCTCAGTCTGTCGCAGATGGTCACAGAAGCAACTCACTTTACGGATACTAGCCAGACACTTATTGACATTGTCTGCTCTAATCTTGGCACTAGAAAAGTTTCTGTACAACATGTGGGGTCCCTTTTTGGCCACTGTCTTGTAATCTCTGAATTTCTCATTAAATGTGACAAACCTTTGCCTTTCAAGATCTCATATAGATCTAAGAATAATATTAATGTGAATGCTTTTAACATGGACCTGAAATCCATAAAATGGGACTTTATTTCTACACTTGGGGATGTCAATGAAATTGTAAATACACTTAACTATAACATATTGACTCTATTTGATTTGCACGCACCTTTACAATCAATTACTATTAAGGACCGTTCCTATCCTTGGATCACTGACACTGTGAAGTTAATGATGCGGTTGCGCGATAAGGCCTCATTAGACTATAATAAAAGCAAATGTGACAAGAAAAAGGAATATTATAAAAGCTTAAAATCAGTTGTTAACAAGGCACTCTTTCATGAGAAATCTGCTTACTTTAGGCATAATATTAATAACAAGATAAACAATCCTCGCTTATTATGGAAAAATTTAAAGTCCACTTTACTACCGCGAAATAATATAGATTTACCTTGTTTTTTAAATGACCCGAATGCTATAAATAAGCATTTCTTAGATATGTCTCAATTGTCTAATGTTAGCATTTCCACGCTTACTTATTTTGAGTTTAATCGTTACTCTGAAACTGTTTTCCATTTGAAGGAGGTTAGCTTGGAATTCATAAATAAAATATTTAACAGTCTTAAATCTAACTCTGAAGGTTGTGATCTCATTAGTTTGGACATGATTATAATGACTTTTCCCTATACCGTAGATATTATTAGAGACTTAATAAATATGTCAATAACTACTTCTACATTCCCTGATGTCTGGAAAATGGCAATAGTTCACCCGTTGCCTAAACAAACTAATCCTACAGAAGTTAAAGATTTAAGGCCTATTAGCATTCTGCCTTGTCTGTCGAAGGTTATGGAGAAGGTGGTCTGCAGACAGTTAGTGGATTACATTGAATCTAATAATATTCTACCTGGGACACAATCTGGTTACAGAAAGGGACGCAGTACGGTTACGGCTATGCTAGATGTTACCGACAATATACTTTGCTCCCTAGATGAAGGGCTTTGTACACTACTAGTATTGCTTGATTTCTCTAGAGCTTTCGATTCTATAAATACAAATTTATTGATATCTAAATTGAGCTTCTACGGTTTTGACTCTAAAACAGTTGGCTGGTTTAATAGTTATTTAAGTAATCGTTTTCAGTCTGTAAAACTTAAATGTAATGATGGTACCTCTTTATCTTCCTCTAAAATGGCAGTGACTGGTGGGGTTCCCCAGGGCTCGATATTAGGGCCAATCCTTTTCATTTTATATACTGCTGACATAAGCACGCACATTAAACACTGTAAATTTCACATTTATGCAGATGACATACAAATATACATTTCTTTCAAACCATCTGAAATGAACAGTGCAATAACTAAATTGAATGAGGATCTGTCAAACATTGCGTTATGGTCTACCAGTAACAGTCTACTGCTTAATCCAAACAAAACCAAGTATTTACTTTTTGGGAGGGACCACCAACTTTCTAGATTGTGTCCATCTGTTTGTGTTACTCTTTTAGGAAAACCCATAGAGCAAGTTAATGATGCACGAAATCTAGGTTTAAGCATGGATAAGAACTTGCGCTTTGATAAGCATGTGACGGATTCTGTGAGAAATTGCTTTTATAAGCTTAAAGTACTGTACCGTATTAGGCCTTTTCTACAGGAAAGCCTGCGTATTAAATTAGTTGAGTCCCTGATCTTATCCAGGCTAAATTACATGGACACAGTCATTGGGCCACGCTTATTAGTCAGAACACAAAAAATTATCCAACGAGTGCAAAATGCTTGTGCTCGTTTCTGCTTTGACATTCCGTTGAGGGCTCATGTAACCCCATATTTGAATAGTCACACTATGCTAAAGATGAAGCATAGGCGTAAACTTCACCTGGCTTGTCTTTTATTTGGAGTGCTGAAATATAAATCACCGGGCTACCTTTATGAGAAGTTGTCTTGGTTGTCATCAAATAGATCCTATGGGCCTCGACATTGTGCTGGACCGCTTTCCATGCAATGCCATCGTTCAGCTACTTTTAGAGGTAGCTTCCGGTATGCAGCTACTAAATGTTGGAACAACATTCCTCCGCCAATAAGAAGCCTACAAAATATACACTCTTTTAGAAAAAAGTTGAAAATATTTATATTTGATCACCAAAAACGTGAAGAGCTTCTAATACAAGATACTAGCGCTATTTAAGATTTAAGTGTATATTTATATATATATATTTATACATATATAATGGAAGACAATTTATACTTAGATGTTATTTATATATTCCTCACTTACCATATGTTTACATACACTTTTATAATCATATATTTATCTGGATTTCTCAACAATACTTAGTAACTATTCTTGTTGTCCTGCATGTTGGAAATAGCTGGTTGTTATTATTTTTGATTGATATTATAAGTCTTTCCTAATTTGAAAACCATTTGTGATACTTTTATACCTACTTTTATGATAAAGTTTTCTTACATAATACATTTCTATATAAAACTCACGTAGTTTGTATTGTTTAATTTTTAGGTTATATGTGCTGAATGCTGACGTGTCAATCTGTAACACACTAATTAGTCTGTGATCTGTAATGGTTTGACTTTAAAAACCTAGTTTTATATGTCTATGTCTGTATTGTCTGTGTCTAAATTGTTTGTCTATTGTACTTGCTCTGAGACCAAGTTTTTTTTTTTTTTTTTGTAATAACTTTAATAATTTACACATGCATTTTATAATTGTATCTGTGTTATGTTATTGTTTTATTTTAAGTCTTTATTTTCTTATTTTTTCTTTTATCTAATTGTTTGTCATCCGTGACGTCACAACGGCGGCCTGACGGAAGATCAGCGCAGGTTTTCAGAGCCTGCACACGCTGAGTCAGGGTCGTTTTGTAACGAGCATTTTCGTCATGTTTTGTTTTTTATTTCATAACCTGCTGTATTGTTTCGTTGCAATAAACTTATCTTTCTTTCTTTCTTTCTATAACTGTTGTTGCCTACTGAGTTTTCTGACCGGATCTTTCTCAGTCAGGCCGCGTTCCGATCCGGTGGTAGCTTTTTAGACTTAGCTTTTGGCAAAATCAATATATTTAATAATATAAACTAATAACCAAGATTGTCTTCTTACTGGTAGTAATTGGTAGTTTATGGTAGAAATCTTTAGCACTAAATAAAAACAAAAAAATTTAGTTTAAAGAGGAGTATTATACTCATTTTAATATACTAACTTAGTCTCATACATTGTAAGCATAAAAAAATTGAAGTAAATATTTTAATTGTGTTTCTAAACGAATATTGGGTGGGTTAAAATAAATAAACCAAAAATTTTGTAAAATCATATACTGTGGGTAGATGAGACCGTTGAAATAACATATCAGCTTTGGACGTCTATCATCTAAGTCCACCCGTGATCATGAATGCTGTAAAGTATTCGAAACGTCGGGATAGTAGTAAAATTAAATAAACGCGATAGATTCCGTAAACGAAGTTTTATTTCAAAATGTGTGACATTCGCGTAAATATCAGAAGGAGTATATTGATGTTTTAGCGTAAGTGTATGCGTATGTGGATTATGAAAACTTGGTTCCTGGGTCTGACCAGCAATAGGTTATTGGGTTTTTCGGTCAAAATTCTCAATAGTAGCCCGGAGTGTTGTGGTTCCGCTACAGACTAAAGCAAGATACACCTATACCAAATTTGACATTTTTCTGGGATAAAAAATATCACCTCCGCGTAATAAATTATTCTTAAGCGAATTTTCATTCGAATCTATTTAGCTGTTTTTGCGTGAATGATTAAGAATCATCTAAACTTTACATTTTAAATATCAGTAGGATTTGTGCACAAATTATATCACTGCTTGGTTAAGGAAAACATTCTGAGGAAATAAGCTCTGGGTCAATGAGGTCAACTAAAAAAAATAAAAAAATAAATGTTTTAGATTAGTTATGAATAAATTTAAAAAAAAGTTCACTTTGTATTTAATGTATAGTGCTAAGCATGTCCAATGCTAAAAATATATATAAAAATATCTAAATAATTATAGGATTTGCGTCATTATTAGGTAAAAATCTTAATTGTAAAATTTAAGTTTACCGGGTCGGTATAATGTATGAAAATACTTCCGACAGATGGCGCAGGCGTCACTCAAAGACGTTAAGTATGAATTTGTTATCGAGATTAGCAGTCAGGAGCAATTGTCACGATGACTGAATTGGCAAAGCATCTGGACGGTATCCAGGAGATGCAGGTTCAAATCCTGCTCGTGACTGTTATTTTCAATTTCACATTTTTCACTGTGTTTAAAAAAAATAAAATCCAAATACATCTCGCTGTAACAGAAATCCTGCGCCGAAAATTAAAACAGTATCTTAAATATTGTTAAAGAAATATTAAAACATTAAAAGGAGTAATAATAACCAAAATACAATTTCTTAAATATCTGCTGAAACTATAATGGACGTGCCCACACACATTGCTCATACGACCGAAAAATCTACACGACAGCCAAAATGAACAGTCCGCTTTCATTAACTTTATTCGGAATATTAATGACTCAACTTGATATAAAAATGGGCTCTACCGTAGAAAAACACATTCTGAGCTCAGTCTTCGTCGAAAAAACATCAAAACCCGTTAATCATCATGAAACTGATCGTGATACTTCTGTCAGTTGTAATCGCGTGTGGATACACATCAGCTAATAGCGCAAACTACTACTGCGGAAGTCACTTCTCCGAAGTTCTAGCTAGCTTGTGCTGGGGTGACGATGTCCAGAAACGTGACCCTGAGATGTTTCAACGCAACTCAGAGAGGTGGTGGAGTCGGATGCTAGGTGGTATGCGTGGTAAGCGTGGTCCGGCGGAGGAATGCTGTGACAAGCCTTGCACCGTCAGCGAAATGATTACGTACTGCTAATGATACTACCGAGTCTGTCAACAGAATTGGAAATCGAAATAAATGGAAATATAATATGATTATTGTGTTCATGAATTTTTGATCTTTTTTGCACAACAAATATCCCATTGTTGAGAGGGGCCATATCTCACCCTGATATTTGAATGTTGTTAGTTATGTCAGAGCGCATGGTACTGCATTACGCAAAGTACCAGAAATGCTACTTATTTCTTTACACACAACTTTTAAACACACATACTCTTACAGGAACACTTTTACATTTCAGTGCGTTTTACAAGCTCCCATAATTAAAGTATTTCGCAAGCTAGATGTCTTCCTGAGGGCTATTCTTCCAAAGAGTCTGATTTTGGGTGTCATCAAGATTATAAAGTAATTAAGTTCTAGTGTACATCGAAGTCTGATATTTGGCACTAATATAATTGATGGTTCATAAGTAAAGAGAAAAATCTGATTGGATTTTTTTTTAATAAAGCCTACATCACATTTTACCGCCAAAACACGAGTAGTGTAGGTTTCCTCAAAGCCTAAGACAGTTTGTTTCAAGTGTTTATTTTTTAAACGTAATAGGCTCTGGAGCTTTCCCAGTACTACGACACGTCAACTAGGTATAAGATAATTACTTTACCAACTCACGGTAAGCAATGGCTCGGCTGTACCCCTGCTCTTGGCCTGGCCAAAGTGTATGAGCGGTGCTTATCACTTACCGGTGGCTGATCGTAAAGATTTACGGCTCTTGAACTTGGATGAACGCTAGCCTAATGTTGACGGGCCTGGGGTAGTCCTTCAACCTAACAGAAGCAGGCCCAGAATATTCCACAGGCGGATCTCGATGAGGCTTCATCTTCCAAATCAGATGGGGGCCGTCATTTGGGTTGATGAATGATGCCAAGAACGTATCCCTTGCCCCTGGCTAAAGGTGTCTTATGAAAAACTGCGGGGTTTTGCCAGGTTCATCGTGTACAATGCGAGTTTACACGTGCTTTACTCTAATATACATAAGTTTAGCTTATATAGGTTTTTGTATACCTGTATAATTATAAAATTGGCGAAGTTTCTCTCATGAATAGCCGAAATTTATTAAATGGAAAAGTCCCATTCAGACAGAAAAATGGAAATAGATAGCAATATAGACCGGCGACAGGTTAGGTAGGCGTAGGATCAATAGTTTTACGTGGTAATTCCAAGGCATGGGGATTAAACACCGATCACTTCCTAACTCCTATCTGCTATTGAGAGCTTATTAAAGGAAAATCCCAATAACGGTTAGTCTTAGTATTCGAACAAAACCTCATAATCGGCAGTCACATTTGCAATTGCTAGACCAGCAAAGCATTTTAATCATAAGACAGTTATGATAAATATATATATTTATATAGATTGCACAGATGGCAGAGTGGTTTAGATATAGATTAGCCCGGGTATTGTAGGTTCGATTCCCGCAACACAACAATTCTTTCTGTGATCCACAAACGGTTGTTTTGTGTCCGAATGTACTTTGTATTTAATGAAGGGTGTTGTCTTAAAAGCTGCGCCGTGTGGAGCCGGCTTTAGAATTGTCCCACCCCTCTCCACCCATGGGAGTCGTAAGAGCCGACTGAGGGAATACCCGGGAAGTGGGCAGCAGCACTCCTTCGAGTATTAACAACATCTACTGCGATCGCCAACCCGCCTGCCAAGCGTGGCGATTACGGCACTATCCCCCATTCTTCGGGAGGTCTATGTCCAGCAGTGGACGTTAAAAGGCTGACGGTAGAAGGGATGGATGTCTTAAAAAAAAATTAGGTTATACCTATGATAATACTTATTGTCAACGATGTGATTCACTATCGACGATGTGTTAAATATAACAGTATGCTACATTTTGGCTCAATATATCCTTACTACATACTAAAACATAGCATCACGCCTGTATTCCCTGAAGGGGTAGGCAGAGGTGTATTACAACCCCAAGGATCGCCAGCTATATTTAAGTCTCACGTAATAGGGAGCTTATTGCCGTCTACCGGGCACATTTCCAAACTCCGGGCTGCTACTGAGAATTTATCTTTTTATGAAAAAGCTCAATAACACTACCCGACCCGGGGATCGAAACTAAGACCTCATAATCAGCAGTCGCACATACTTCTGCTGCACCACCAATTCGGTTATATCTTTCCTAATATTATAAATGCGATAGTGAGTTTGTTTTCACGTCGTAACTACTGAACCAGTCATGAAATACATATAGTCGGAGCCCAAAAAAGGACATAGTATATTATTTTCGCCCCGGAAAAGCGAATAGTTGCCATGAGATAGCTATTTATACATAGAGATAATTAATTTACTGTAGAGTGAGAATTTGAAATTAAGGTACTACAATACTTGATTTTTGGTGTTCTGTCCCATTATTTTTCAAAAAAATTAGCAAAAGTGTTGAAATACGTGAAGGTGACATGACGGGTCCGTAAAAAAAGTAGTAAAAGTTCTAAAATGCGTGCCATCTACCAAGTACAATTTTATTTCTCTCGAGAATCTAAAGCATCACACACAATACAAAAAAATCCTCAAAAATGGTCTAGCCGTTTTTGAGTTTTTGGTCTACTAACGTATCGAAATTTATCTTTATTTATAAGGAAGAAGAAAACAGCATAGATTCTAGTAAATTATTACTTGTTTACACTAAAATGATCTCATAATATGAATAATTAACTTGACGGCATGAAGGGATAAACACTATACGCTTCATTGAAAAAACATGAATATTTATGAATATAATAGTATATAAGCTGAAACAAGCTTAATAATACGACATAAGGCTTTCAAATTCAGAAGCCACAACATCTAATAATCATTAGCAAAGATTAAAAAACTGTTATTCAAATAACTATTCATTGAACTATAATAATGAAACTGCGCACAGCAATCAAAATTGTTGTACTTTTTAGTTATATTTCAGTAAGAAACTTTAAGACGCTGTCCTATATGCTAATAGTGATGTACAGCAACAATATTTTGAAGCGAGCTGCGTTCTGGTGGATGAGGCAAGCTGTCGGAACTTTCATCGGTACACAAGGAAAAAGCAGCGTCGTCACCAAATGCCTTGAAAACACTATTGAGTTAACGATTTTCTAATGCATATTTTTGTTTGAGATTCATTATTATTAGACTGTAGAAAGAAATAAAATATGTAGGTAGTTATATACTCTTATTTTTGCTTATATCCGCTTTAAATTATATTATACCGACAACTCCTGGCAAAGATAATATAATATAAATAAAAATTCACGGACATTTCACACAACGTCCTCTGGTCCCAAACTAAGCTTAACGCTTGTACTATGGGTACCAGACTACGGACATAATACATATATTACTTTCTTTTTGTAAATACATACATATAATAGATAGAAAACAGAAGACCAGAAGCAGTACAAATATCTGTGTTCATCACACAAATAATTGTCCTGAGTGGGAATCGAATCAATGTCACCAAATAACTATAATAATATGGCCTAAACCATTTTTGTCGACAACGACGGGTTACAAAGTAAGCAATTTGTTTTTTTTTATTGCCAACGGTGGCAGGCGCTCAAGCGGCCCACCTGATGGTAAGTGGTAACCGCCGCTCATGGAATTTAGCAACACCAGGGGCACAGCTAAGCCGCCGTCTACCGCAAGTTAAGTGCTCCTTTCAAACCTCGTTTAAAGAGGGACATGTCGTAGCGCCGGGGAAACACCGTAGCAGGTAGGTCATTCCAGAGCTCACACGTACGTGGTAGAAAAGAACGCTGAAAACGAACTGTCTTTGACGAAATCGTTTCCAGGTGGTGTGGATGAACCCTACCGCGACGTCTCGTGGTTCGGTGGTATAATGGTGATGTCGGTACCACCTCAAACAGCTCCTCATCAGTATCATTAACAAGGCGACTAAAAACGACGAAGGTTTCAATCAATTGTAGTTTTTGGAGTAAATCGCTGATTAATGGGGTTATTACCTGAAATCGAAATTATAATTAGAACAACAAATAAATTTAAAACAAATTGTAAATTTCATGAAGAAATTGATAGAAATTTTCACCATCTGGGGGTTCAAAATCGAGAACTGAATCCATGGTATCAATTATCGGTACGATGTTATTTACAACCATGTATATAAATGGCCCATCTGATGATAAGTTTTTACCATCGCTGATTGTCTCAGTACTACCTAAAATATAGGTAGATATAGCTGATAATATTTTTTTTTTTTAAACATTTTGATCTTTATTTTAGCACTTGGCATGCTCAGTTACTCTAAAAATTAATAGAGCTACCTATTACCAAATTATTTGTGAAATATGGAAAAAAAAAAACTTTAGTGCCAGCAGGAATCGAACCTACGTCCCTTCCAATCCGGGGAAGAGGCTGTTGGTCAGTGCGATGGCTTAGCGGTTAGAGCACTTCCCCGGATTGGAGAGGACGCAGGCTCGATTCCCACTCGCACTAAAGCTCTCTTTTTCCACATTTCACAAATAATTTGGTAATAGGTAGCTCTATTAATATCTTGAAAATATTGGTGGGTTTCACTGTAGGCAGCGACTTGGCTGTCCTAGTATTACTAAGTCACTTACCATCGTAAACAAATATAAGAAACGATGATGATAAATTCGTGAACAATACGTACCAGGACAATGCGTTCAATGAATTCACACAAAGAAATCTAAAACGTTTGAATCCCAAAAGCGCAATGAAGATGGCAGAATAAGCCTGGCTGACATTGTGGAATTTCCAATAAGACGTCACACACAAAGAGACGCTCAAACTTAATTAAATAACCCTTAATAATGCCGTCAAGCTTTCTTTTCGAATTCTTTTATTTTCACTATCGTTCAAAAATGCCTCTGTGGTGCAGTGGTAGTGTGAGCGACTGCTGATCACGAGGTCTCGGGTTCGATCCCCGGATCGGGCAATGTTATTGAGCTTTTTCGTAATAATAAAAATTCTCAATAGCAGCCCGAATTTTGGAAATGTGCCCGGTAGACGGCAATAGGCTCGCCCCCTATTACGTGGGACTTAAACATAGCTGGCGAACCGTGGGTGTGTAATACACCTCAGCCTATTCCTTCGGGGAATACAGGCGTTATGCCATGTTAATGTTCCACTGGGGTTTCACAGATATGAAACGAAAGAATAAAAGGCTATCTGCTGCTACAACCAATACACACCGATGTGTTCATGGCCGGTCACACTGGAGATGGTGGTACCATCCAGCTCGGGCCCGATAGCAAGTGAGTACTCCCACTTGGTACCCAGCCCTACCATCAGTCATGCAATGGGTCATAATTACTTACTTCCCTACGACACCCATGTGAAAGAATGGGATGGTGAAACTTGTATTCTTAGTCTGTCACCACACGGAAGTGCAAAAGTATTGCCAGTGCAAGGGCACCTCTCCGAGAAACCATATCTCTTAGAGATATTATAACACACACCTTGGAGGTCTATATTTTTGCACTCTCAAGACCTAAATTCAAAGGTACTGTAATTGAAATACTGTTAATTTTTTTCAATAATTGTTTCTGTATAATTATGATTTTGTTTTCTTATCGTCATTTTTATATCAGCACTATTTGAAATGCTCATAACTTATTACGAAAATCAAAGTATGTATCTTTAATATTTTGAGGACATTGGTATGTGTTATGCATTTACCTTTGTACTTATATTAGTTTTTTTATAATAAATATACAATGTATAACTGTTATTTTTGTTAGACTAATTAGTAAAGGTTATTATACAATTTCGGATTATCTGGAAGATAAAACAAAATGGTTTTGAACTGCTCCTCATTTTAAAATAATCACATACCCCTTTTTATTTTATTATATTGTTTTTTTTCCACAATATTGTGTCTTCTGGTGAGCACCTACTTTAGTTAAGTATTAATTTAAATATTGTAAGAAATTTAAGGTTTAAAAAAGTGGCTCATGAGTTTCTTGCCGGGTTCTTCTCATGAAAAGCCTTACTACGGAATCCGGCCGCTTGTGTCGATTGCAATCGCTCCATTGCGGATGCACTTGCCTCAAGCGCTCGTGTTAGTTATTAGTAACTTTGACGATTTTAAGTGCTGTTATAAAAAGCCTATGAAAGAAAGTTATTTTTGAATTTGAATTTATTTTACCCAATAAAGAAAATGGTAAAAAGAAATACGTATATTTAAAGTCAGATGAAGAAAATTTTGCTATAATGATTTAGTGTAAAAATAATTCTAATAATCTACTATTATCAGATACTCAAAAGAGAGGTGAAAAACCACTGGATTTAGTGGGTATTTTAGTCAATACTCACGATATTTCCCTTCACCCATATAGTGATTATATAATTTGTAAACAAATGGATACTATAGTACTATATAACAAACATTAGTGCAAGTATTTAAAAAAAAAACATGAAAAGTCAGACGCGTGTGCCGTATCCTTGAACTGCAGATCGAACTCGATACCAATGTTTTTATCTTATTTTTAGCATTTGACATGCTTAGCTACTTTAAAGTACAAATTATTATTTGTGAGTGAGGAAAAAGAGAACTTTAGTGCGAGCGGGAATTGAACCTGCGTCCCTTGCAATCCTCCCCGGATTGGAAGATGATTTTGGAAGAATCTTTGATGCGTGGGAACCCAGACTCAAAACAACCATTTGTAGACACAGCATTGTTTCATGTCGGAATCGAATCCACAACACTTGGCACGACAAATCGCTATCTAAACCTTTATACAAACAATTCGCAAAGTGTGCTCCGCGGTACCCTAGGGCTCCATATAGCTCTACAGGGATTCTGCAACAATGTTCCAACATTTAAGAAAACTTAAACAAAAGACTTTGTACACTTTCACACATCCCATTAAAACCCTCTAGCGTAATATGTGGGTAGTTGTGCTCATAAAGCATAATCTGAGAGGCTCTGAGGTTTACATGAAAATGGTTCTTTCATCGGGATTAAGTGCGTACAGCAGATCTTACAATTAAGGGATCAGTGAAATGTTCAGTTTCCTAAGGATTCAGTCGCTATAAAAATTTCGAGAACTGCTTTATTTTGATCTTTATTTTAGCACTTGACATGCTCAGCTACTTTAAAGAACACATTATTGTGAAAGTGGAAAAATAGGGTACTAAGCGATCTAGAGCACTTCACCGGATTGGAAGGGACCCAGGATCAAATCCCACTTGCAGTAAATCTCTCTTTTTGTGCACTTTCACAATAAGTTGTTCTTTCGAGAACTGGTGATCTAATCTGCGCAATACAATTACTACAAGTATTTAAAATATACATATTACAAAGGACTGTAAACTTGTTCGTTATCCGCATAAACTTCGGTCTAGTTACCCAATTGAAGGGTTGGAGAGTGTTACTGATGTGCAATAGGGTGTGAATACTCATTTGCTGGAGTATCGGACCCTTGGGCCTTGAAATTAGCATATCGTATGAGAGATATAGGTATCTACGTAATGATAGCTTAGAAAGATCGAGGATAGGAAGTAGCCTTTATAGGATTAGCACTAGAGAATACTACTTAGTAAAATATTATAAATATGAAAGTGAGTTTATTTGGTTTTTTACTCTTTTACACTGTAACTACTAATCCACCCATAAAAAATTTAAGGCAGTCTAAGGACTGCCGACAGATGTGGAAACTTAAAACTATAAACAAACAGTTGTTATTTTTAGATATCAAAATTAATTGTTCGATCTTAAATTAAAACTTGTCAATCAAAGTTATTCATTCAGGCATTAAAAAAAACCGGCTAAGTGCGAGTCAGACTCGCGCACGAAGGGTTCCGTACAATAATATCAATAACGAGAAAAAAATTGGAAAAAAAATCACGTTTGTTGTATGGGAGCCCTATAAATATTATACTTTTTTTTTGTTTTTAGTATTTGTTGTTATAGCGGCAACAAAAATACATCATTTGTGAAAATTTCAACTGTCTAGCTACCTCCGTTCTTGAGATACAGCCTGGAGAAGAAAAAAATTGGAAAAAAAATCACGTTTGTTGTATGGGATCCCCCCTTAAATATTATTATTTTTTCTGTTTTAGTATTTGTTGTTATAGCGACAACAGAAATACATCATTTCTGAAAATTTCAACTCTAGCTATCGCCGTTCTTGAGATACAGCCTGGTGACAGACTGGTGGACAGACAGACAGACAGCGAAGTCTTAGTAATAGGGTCCCGTTTTGACCCTTCGGGTACGGAACCCTAAAAATATCATAATTTGACAAATTACTCCTTAAGACGAATTAAACGAATATAAACTTGATGGGTTCGGGTCGTTTCATTACATAGTTACTGTGGATATGGCGCACTTATGACTTTAGAAAAGCCCGCTCGCAGTAAAATTCTCTTTTTCCACATTCACAAATAATTTGCTCTTTAAAGTAGCTGAGCATGTCAAGTGCTAAAATACATATAAAAATATTTAAAAAAATGCGCCATCATGTACCTAATATGAATTTTAATTGCAAAATTCATCCATCCATCCATCAGCCTTTTAACATCCACTGCTGGACATAGGCCTCCCCAAGAATGGGGGATAGTGCCGTAATCGCCACGCTTGGCAGGCGGGTTGGCGATCGCAGTGGATGTTGTTAATACTCGAAGTCTCAGTCGGCTCTTACGACTCCCATGGGTGGAAAGGGGTGGGACAATTCTAAAGCCGGCCTCACATGGCAGCAAAATTAAACTTACTATATTGAAATAATGCATGTAAATGGGTTATATGGAGATTGGGTATGGTCATCGATCACTGCGATGGCTTAGCGGTCTAAAGCACTTCCCTTGATTGGAAGGGACGCAGGTTCGAATCGCACTCGCAGTAAAAATCTCTTTTTTTACATTTTTACAAATCGTTTGTTTTTAAACTTATTAGTATCACTGTTAAAAATTAAATAATTAAAATTAAAATTTATTTATTTACCAAAACACATTTAAATCACACAAAAAAATGCTTACATAAGAACAATTTATAAATCATAGGCCAAAGAGATATCCTATGGCACCCACACTAAGTGTACAAACACTTGTGTCGTAGGCACCGAGATGGTTACTGGTTTACAATGTAATATTGGGCCTCCGTAGGCTGGCAACATCATTATTTACGCACAATACACAGAGAAAAGTAATATAAATGAAATAAGTATATATTATACGTGATATATATATATATATATATATATAGTAGCTGAGTAGGGACTGACAGAGAGCAAAGTATACAGTTTTTAGGGTTTCAAAACTTGCGACGTCTCTTAATTTTTTCATTATATTTATGATTTTACGAGTCCGGGCCGCTAGTTTTTCTATATGTAGTTTAAAGTATAAGTTTTCGTCAACCACGACTCCTAGATATTTTATGGTCTGTACTCTGGAGATCTGCTTACAGTTACAGAACGGGACTTCCGGAGCACAGTTGTGTATTTTTACATGTGTAATTGGTGGAGGCTTTGAAGACGCTATTTTACAAAAGCAGAGAAAGTTATTTTTATGGGTATTCAATGTAAACAAATTATGTTCTAACCAGAGAGAAACCAACTGTAAGCCATTTTCAGTATCCTGAATAACCTCGTGCCAATTTTCACCACTGAAAATAATAGCCATGTCATCAGCGTAATAAATGGCATCAACGTGACCAAGAGGTATATCGAGAAGATTGTTCATATACACTATAGATAATGTGGGCCCCAATATACTACCTTGTGGCACACCATAATTAATGGCTCTAGGTTCACTCAGCTGGTCTCTAACTTTGAGACACTGTTTCCTCTCGGAGAAGTAGCTTTCAAACCATTCTAACGCTTTACTTCTAATGCCATAATTCTGCAGCTTTTTTAGGAGAATTTTAGCGGAAACAGTATCGAACGCCTTCGATAGGTCTAGAAACACACCAATACAGGCTTTTTTATTGTCGAGATAATTTTCAATTTTAGATACCAGAAGTGTAAAAGCTTCATCGGTGGATTTGCCGCGTCAAAACCCGAATTGTTTATCCGAGAGCATATTATTAGCCTCAAAATAATTCATTAGCCGATGGTAAACAATTTTTTTCTAAAAATTTTGAAAAAACGCCTAGTAATGAAATAGGACGATAGTTGTCAGGAATATCGCGTGCGCCATCTTTATAGATTCGACATACCACCTCCAGTTTCCAGGCGTTTGGGAAAATTCCTGTTCTCAGACTCAAGTTGAAAAGAAAGGTAAGTGGCCAAGTTATCGGGTTGTGGTGCTCTGCGTGGGGATGATAATGAAACGTTGGGGAGCACCACAAGGTCTTTTATTTCTTTTATAAGGGAGTTTCATAATCCCTCAATACCTGGTGCTTTATAATTATCTAGTTTTGATATAATATCGTCAACTTCATATTATATATCGGTTGGCTGCATAAAAAAGGTATTTTTATACTGTTTTGAAGGTTTTATTTGTGAAGTGTGAGACTTTTAAGCTATTAAGTGTTGTGTCTGCTAGTTTTTCTCCTATAGTTGAAAAATAGTCATTACAGATGTTCAAAGACGCAGTGGCATCACTTCCTCCTTGTGCAGAAAGCAGTACCACTGGGTCATTGGTCACTTTTGATATATGGCAAATTTCTCTTATTGCTTCCACATTTTTTTCGGGTTACTTTTACTTTCAGTAAGCTGTCTATTTTCATACTCTCTCTTAAGTTTTCGCAGTAAACCATTACAGAAATTCCTATATCTAGTATATATCGCACGTTTTATTTTATATCCTGGACTACGCCTTATCTGCATGTGCAGCCGGTCGCGATTTCGCATGCAACGAATTAAGCCAGGCGTAATCCAGGGCTTTATAATGTGAGATGATCGACTAACAGTATTTTTTTTTGTATGATTATTTATAGCTCCTAGAAGAACATCTGAAAATACAGAAACTGCCTCGTTTATGTTTTTGTTTGCTAAGACCTGAGACCAGTTTGTACCTGCTAATTCTCTTCTAATTGATTTAATATCTCTTTTCAATTTGGTACGAGAAGTGTGATTTTTTTCTATTTTAGTTGTAGTCATGTTCATATCGATCTGACTGTGAAGGAAAACATTTCGAAAAAGCTCATGCATGAAAGATTTTCTAGACGGCTTGTGAAGTCTATGATCATCTCATACTTCGACAACATGGTGGATTACGGTCTAAGACCCTCTCACTCTTAGTTAAGATCTGGTCCTAATAAAATACATTAAGGGGTTGACAAAAAAGCAACATATTACCACAGAGCATTTATGTAGGCTTATTAAAGCCTAATTCCAAAGCGTGATTCAATAACAAAAGTCACGAAAAAGTATGAAATGTAATAAAACATAGAACAGACGCGGACAGAAACTTTTATTTTGTAGATAAAAAAACTAATAATAACTTTAAATCTATATTTACAGTACGTTTAACATGATGTCGCATAAAAGTCGCTCATATTCATAAAAGAATATGTCTTCATCGAGGGAATAGAAACTGTGGCAAGAAGACACGTCCGACTGTAAGCGGAAAAAGAAGCGTTAACTAAGCGATGACTTGTCATACTATAAGTAAAAAAAAAATTATAACAGTAACAGATATTTTAGTGAGTACTTCGTTTTAGTGGTAGTTATCTGTATTGTCACTTTAAACAAGTTTTTAAAACACTTTTAAGATTTTTTTTTCATGTAAATTACTCGGTGACTTGCTTGTCCTTCTATTTTTGCTAACTTTGGAGGACAGCGATAAGCACCGTAAGCAATAAAACAATAGTTCACCATCCTACTTATTGTAGAACAAGCCTTTGCCTGCCATAAAAGTCGACTAATAAAATAAAGAGAGAACAAAACAATCTCCTATAATTCGAAGATATTGAGATGTTTAATAGTTGTTCAAACTGAAGAAGGCTTGCCCGCTTCATCCATCCATCCATCAGCCTTTCAAAGTCCACTGTTGGACATAGGCCTCCCCAAGAAATGGAGGATAATGCCGTAATCGCCATGCTTGGCACGCGGGTTGGCGATCGCAGTGGATTTTGTTAATACTAGAGGAAGTGCTGCTGCCCACTCCTCCGGTATTCCCTCAGTCGGCTCTTACGACTCCCGTGGGTAGAGGGCTTGCCCGCTTAGCTCCAGGTAATTAGTTCATCACTAAAAAAAAAAAAAATCCAAGATAATACCATTTAATATATCGCTAAGTCGCTAACAATCGTACCTCTACTAAACAACTAATACAATGTACCGTCGCGCACAAAACACAACGCTATTACTTACGTCACCCAGGTAGTAGCATGTATCTGCACGTCAAAGCTCTAGAGAAAACAGTCATGAACTCGCCTGTACATAGCTATGCATATGTTTTTGAATAGAAATTGCGGTGTTACGGTAAGAGAATAGAAACAATTCGTGTAGTGATAAACTTGATGTATTATGTCACCACCCCATTCACAGTCGTATATTGATTGAGCCTTCTAATAGGAATACGAATCCACACTGGTAGTTGTAGGTTTGAGACTGAGAAAGATTTCGATGAGATGCCCTTATTCCTTTCTCTGGATTGTTATAGTAGCAACGATGGTAGAATCTTCCAAGATAGTAGAACCTTGCTGAAGAGCAGTGATATGAGAATGGCTTGACTGGGTTATTTGATACCCCTTTCTAAGGCTATGTAATAATGGTAAGTACTTCCACTGATGGGTTTCGTTTGATGAATAAGAGTACCAAAAGCTTAAAACCCCTCATCCATTCCACTTCGTCTCTTTATCATTCTTCATCATTACCTTCACATCTTTCGCTGGGGTGAAACAATGGTAGCTATTCTTACCGTTGTTTCGTATCCTCCTTCCTATCCTCTCCTTAATATGGATGGGAAATGGATAGAATAAGAGATGGGGAATAGGGGGATGGATGGGAAGTACCCATCCACCTCCTATCCCTTTTATGGGATTTGGCGACGCGCGAGTGATGCGTCTGGTGATAGGCTACGCTGGCTACGGTAATCGCTTACCATCAAGTAGGCTGTCTGTTTATTAACCACCCGTGTAGTATAAAAAGATATACATATATTTAATACTAGCCTTTGCCCGCGGCTCCGCCGCAGCTAAAAGCTAGTTTTTAGGTAATATCTCAGGTTCCCGGTATAGTAGCGAGATAAAATTTATACCAGTTGTTAAGTCTTACCAAGAGCTATCAAACAAAAAAATTGCATCAAAATCCGTTCAGTAGTTTTTGCGTGATGCGCGAATGAACAAACATATAAACAGAAAAAAAAAAACTAAAATTTGTTTTTTGTGTTTAGTCACGCCTATAAAGTCTAATTCAGTCATTTTTCTCAAATATCTTAAATGTACAGACACAGCTCTGTTACAGCTTTATAATAGTACTAGCCTTTGCCCGCGGCTTCGCCGCAGCGAAAAGCTAGTTTTTAGGCTATATCTCAGGTCCCCGATATAGTAGCAGGATAAAATATATACCAGTTTTTAAGTCTAACGAGAGCTACCCAATAAAAAAAAAACAGTGTGTGTGTACTTATGTAAACGCGTTAGAAGTTATACTTCTTAAAATTTTATCTTTCGCCTCTACGTTTGTAGAAAAAACGACACTTACAATAGAAAAAAGGTATTTAATACATTGAAAGTTTTATTATAATCCATTATCTAGTTAAATAAAGTTTTTTTTTTGTTTTTTTGCCAACGGGGGCAGACGAGCAAGCGGCCCACCTGATGGTAAGTGGAAACCGCCGCTCATGGACTTTAGCAACACCAGGGGCACAGCCAAGCCGCCGCCTACCGCAACGTAAGTGCTCCTTTCAAACCTCGTTTAAAGAGGGACATGTCGTAGCACCGGGGAAACACCGTATCAGGTAGTTCATTCCAGAGCTTACACGTACGTGGTAAAAAAGAACGCTGAAAACGAACTGTCTTTGACGAAATCGTTTCCAGGTGGTGTGGATGAACCCTACCGCGACGTCTCGTGGTTCGGTGGTAAAATGGTGATGTTGGTACCACCTCAAACAGCTCCTCCGAGCACTCCCCATTGTAGAGCCGACAGAGCACACGGAGGGACCCGAAGTCTCTCCGCCACTCCAACGGCTCCAGCGACAACGACAAATGCGTCCTTCTTTGCAGTGAACGCGCAAACCTGTGTCTTCGTGGGGTTGAATTGAACTATGTTCTTTTCACCCCATTCCGACGCCCGCCCAAGAGAGCGCTCGACTTCAGACACAAGTTCGGTCCGTCTCTCCTCCAGCATGTTCCGAAGGTATTTCTGATGGCCGGTATATCGCGCATCATCCGTACTGTCATCCGCATAGCAATGTATATTCTCTGTTGAGAGCAAGTCATTGATATGCAGGATGAACAGTGTTGGGGACAGCACCGAGCCTTGTGGTAAGCCAGCATTAATCCCCATGGTATCGGAGCAGCAGCCATCTACAACGACTTTGATGCTCCGACCATCTAGGAAGCTGGCGATCCATTTGCAGAGTCCCTCGGGGATTCCATAAGATGGTAACTTCGATAGAAGGGCCCTATGCCAGACGCTGTCGAACGCCTTCGCGATATCCAGGCTGAATGCCAAAGCTTCACCTCCACCCTTCAAGGCCTCCGCCCAACGGTGGGTAAGATACACGAGAAGATCACCAGCAGACCGACCGTGACGAAAGCCGTATTGGCGATCATTGATCAGCTGGTGATCCTCTAGGTACTGCAAAAGTCGGCGGTTTATGACTTTCTCCAGAACCTTGGATGACGCGCTTGGGATTTAGGCGGCGGTTATTACGCTAAAAAAAACCAGTACCCAATACGCGTACATACAAATTTATTAAAAAAAAACAGGTCGTGAGTCCTATGCCGGTCATATATATATTATTTAACCCGCTATACAAGCGTGGAGGTATTTAGTGGGCTAGTACTATCCTGGCTTAGCTGCAGCACGACGACGGTGTGCAGGCCGAGGACACGGAGCAGGCACCCCGAATAACCCAGGTGTAAGGTCGCTTCGTTAGTTCCACAAATGTGCCCGGGACTTTGGACCCTGGAACCATCATCCCCGGTGTTATATTTAATGGCTCTTTGTGACTTCTCCTGATTGTGACGGCGGCAAGCATAAGCGGGAAGTACAAGCCTGCTCATGGCAGATGTGTGCATAGTCACAATCAGATCGGAGTTTACAAAGAAGAGAAATAAAAGTATAGCAGGAAGCAGGAAACAACATACATCAGCCACTATAAATGGGCCATTAAGATATACGTTAAAAACTATTAACACTTACAAAAAAATACAGTAGGATATGCGACACAAACATTTAAAATAAAACGGTTACTTATTCTTTACTATCTACTGTAGGATTAAGCTATAATGTAGATTGTTCATCACTTACCCAGTATGTGGGGGTTATCACTGATTTTAAGTTAACTATATTGCAAGAAACAATACAATTGTTGCTATATCTCAATAAAATTTGAGGCGACACGCTAGACGACCCGCTATGGTAGAAAAATGTCATAAGCTCGATGAAGTTAATGTCGGAGCGCCGGCCGCGCGGGGAATGGGTCAGTGGCCTCCCTGTGCCGGCGCACGACGATGTGTGGCAAATACATATGGATGATGTCCATGTGTGTGTGCGGTCGGGAACTCGTTTTTATGAGACTTGCATTGGTACAGTCAGCTGTTTATGGAAGAACGCATATGTTATGTTTTAACAAATATTTTTAATGATATAATGTTATAATGTAAATATGTAAATAGTAGGTAATGCGTAGGTAATAAGCTTATGTTTCTAAAATCTACTGTACTGTGTTCGGATAGGAATACAATTAGAACGTATAAAACGTTACATGGAGAGCAGAGATGTCATCGCGATTGGCCTGTAATTCGACGGGTCCGACCGATCACCCCTTTTGGGAATCGGGTGAACATGGGCTACCTTCCACGAAGTAGAAACCCTGCCGGTACTGTATGAGAGACGGTACAGGCGCGTTAGGACGGGGGTCAACTCAGGGGCGCACGTTCGTAGAACCACTGCAGGGATGCCATCCGGCCCGCTCGACTTATGGACGTCCAGCAGCCGCAGCTCCCTTCTGACTGCACGTTGCGTAATGCGGATTTCAGGCAAGGAGCTTTCACACCGCGGGGTGGTAGGCGGTGTGGCTGCTCCGGCGTCCAAAGTCGAGTTAGAGGCAAAGAGTTGGCCCAAAAGATCGGCCTTCTCCTTGGCACTGTGGGCTAAATTGCCATCCTGTTTCTGCAGTGGTGGGAGACTAGACTGGCAGAAGTTGCCCTGTGCTGCCTTGGCGAGCAACCAGAAAGCACGATTCCCGGCGGGATAGCTTCCGAGCCGCTCGCCAAGTCTGGCAACGTGTTCTGCCTTGGCTTCGGCAATAGCCCTCTTGTTTGGAGTTTATTTGAATATCACAAAATGAAAAACTAAAACGTTAACTATAGCTAACTTCAGGGTGTCGGTTTTCCGTACCACCGAAGGAATGTAACATAGTTCCAGTGGCCCGCCAATAAAGGCGGAGAGACGGCACACGGCGGGTTTCTTTAGTTAGGAACATTTATTCCCGCCTAAACCAAAAATTAAAAAGAGTGTCGGTTTTTCGTGACGGTGTGCGCGCAAACATAAAAAAAACATAGCATCACGCTTGTATTCCCCGAAGGGGTAGGCAGAGGTGTATTACACACCCACGACTCGCCAGCTATGTTTCAGTCCCACGTAATAGGGGGCGAGCCTATTGACGTCTACCGGGCACATTTCTCACTTTCCGGTGTGCGCGCGCATCGTAAAAATTTACTCTCATCATTTTTCCCTAACGCGCCATAAGAAGTATAACTTCAAAAGTTGTATCAAAATCCTTTCAGTAGTTTTTGCGTGATGGGCGAACAAACAAACAGATAAACAGACAAAAAATCTAAAAAAAGTCGTTTTGTGTTTTATACGCCTATATAGCCTAATAAAGTCATTTTTTTCTCAAATATCTTAAATGTACAGACACAGCTATGTTACAGCTTTCTAATAGTATACAATATTCACCTCTGAGTTTTCTAAATACAGTACAAAATATAGTTTTTAAATTATCACTGCCAAGTAAAGAGCGATATACTGAGTAAACATATAGCTTGATAGGACTATAGAAACTTAGTGGTACAAGCTTGCTTGTCGTATCATGAATGGGCCGGCTCAGCCATGGAAATACCACCATATCTTAGAAGATCAACATTACACAATGGTAGATACTCTCCTACTGTTACCACCGAAGGAATGTAACATAGTTCCAGTGGCCGACCAATACAGGCGGAGAGACGGCACACGGTGGGTCTTTAGTAGATGAAGGCCCTACACTACCCTGTTCGTTGCCCCCAACGACGGGGTGTGCGGTTAGGAACATTTTTTTAGGATGTGCGGTTAGAAACATTTTTTTCCGCCTTAACAAAAAAAAAGGTTTTACTGTTATGTTTCGTATGGTGAGTGAGAGTTCCGGAGCATTAAACCCCTCTTTATTAGAGGATAGAGTTATGAGCTGGATAGAAATAATAATAAGGAGAGCCATATTATCATTCCTATCCACCTCATATCATTCTCCACTCATATCTTTCCTTGGAGATGGCGACTTGCGAGTGACGTATCTGGTGTTGCTAGTGTCTTTAGACTATCTACATTAACTGCTTCCCATCACGTAGGCCGTATGTTTGAAACCCTCCTAATATATAAAATAAAAACTTCAATAACATGTTAGTAACTTACTTACTTACTACTATTTCTAAGATGACCTGTCCTATAAATTTTCCTACTCGACAGACACGGTCCCATGAATAAATCAATGTTTCCAGTTAGATATCAGCGATGCGCATATCAAAACGCCTATCTGATCTCGATAGCAAGTGACAGATAACGCGTGTTTGTATATCATAGGTTTTTGTAACATAAATCTTATCACAAAGGGTAGAGGTGTATATTATGGAACATACATAGAGCCTAATATGTTATGTTTTGATTTCCAAAACCTGCAACGAAAAAAATAAATTTCATTTATCCTGATCACAATACATTTTTGTATCAATATTTGTCTAAATACGTTTAGTCATTAGGTATATGTACCACAAATAGCTTGGCCCAAACCCCTTTCCTAAACTCTCCTTATTATCCTTCGTATCCTCCCTTTATTATCCTTCATGTCCTCTCCGTATTATCCTTCATGTCCTCTCCTTATTATCTTCATGTCCTGTCGGTATTATCTTCATATCCTCTCCTTGTTATCTTCATATCCTCTCCGTATTATCTTCATGTCCTCTCCGTATTATCCTTCATGTCCTCTCCTTATTATCTTCATGTCCTGTCGGTATTATCTTCATATCCTATCCTTGTTATCTTCATATCCTCTCCGTATTATCTTCATGTCCTCTCCGTATTATCCTTCATGTCCTCTTCGTATTATCCTTCATGTCCTCTCCGTATTATCTTCATGTACTCTCCGTATTATCTTCATGTACTCTCCGTATTATCTTCATGTACTCTCCGTATTATCTTCATGTACTCTCCGTATTATCTTCATGTACTCTCCGTATTATCTTCATGTACTCTCCGTATTATCTTCATGTACTCTCCGTATTATCCTTCATGTACTCTCCGTATTATCTTCATGTACTCTCCGTATTATCCTTCATGTCCTCTCCGTATTATCTTCATGTCCTGTCCGTTTTGTCTTCATGTCCTCTCCGTATTATCTTCATGTCCTGTCCGTATTATCTTCATGTTCTCTCCCTATTATCTTCATGTCCTGTCCGTATTATCTTCATATCCTCTCCGTATTATCTTCATATCCTCTCCGTATTATCTTCATGTCCTCTCCGTATTATTTTGATGTCCTCTCCGTATTATCTTCATGTCCTCTTCGTATTATCCTTCATGTCCTCTCCGTATTATCTTCATGTCCTCTCCGTATTATCTTCATGTCCTGTCCGTTTTATCTTCATGTCCTCTCCGTATTATCTTAATGTCCTGTCCGTATTATCTTCATGTTCTCTCCCTATTATCTTCATGTCCTGTCCGTATTATCTTCATATCCTCTCCGTATTATCTTCATATCCTCTCCGTATTATCTTCATGTCCTCTCCGTATTATTTTGATGTCCTCTCCGTATTATCCTTCATGTCCTCTCCGTATTATCTTCATGTCCTCTCCGTATTATCTTCATGTCCTCTCCGTATTATCTTCATGTCCTGTCCGTATTATCTTCATATCCTCTCCGTATTATCTTCATATCCTCTCCGTATTATCTTCATGTCCTCTCCGTATTATTTTGATGTCCTCTCCGTATTATCCTTCATGTCCTCTCCGTATTATCTTCATGTCCTCTCCGTATTATCTTTATGTCCTCTCCGTATTATCTTCATGTCCTGTCCGTATTATCTTCATATCCTCTCCGTATTATCTTCATATCCTCTCCGTATTATCTTCATGTCCTCTCCGTATTATTTTGATGTCCTCTCCGTATTATCCTTCATGTCCTCTCCGTATTATCTTCATGTCCTCTCCGTATTATCTTCATGTCCTGTCCGTATTATCTTCATGTTCTCTCCCTATTATCTTCATGTCCTGTCCGTATTATCTTCATATCCTCTCCGTATTATCTTCATGTCCTCTTCGTATTATCCTTCATGTCCTCTCCGTATTATCTTCATGTCCTGTCCGTTTTATCTTCATGTCCTCTCCGTATTATCTTCATGTCCTGTCCGTATTATCTTCATGTTCTCTCCCTATTATCTTCATGTCCTGTCCGTATTATCTTCATGTCCTCTCCGTATTATCCTTCATGTCCTCTCCGTATTATCTTCATGTCCTGTCCGTTTTGTCTTCATGTCCTCTCCGTATTATCTTCATGTCCTGTCCGTATTATCTTCATGTTCTCTCCCTATTATCTTCATGTCCTGTCCGTATTATCTTCATATCCTCTCCGTATTATCTTCATATCCTCTCCGTATTATCTTCATGTCCTCTCCGTATTATTTTGATGTCCTCTCCGTATTATCTTCATGTCCTCTTCGTATTATCCTTCATGTCCTCTCCGTATTATCTTCATGTCCTCTCCGTATTATCTTCATGTCCTGTCCGTTTTATCTTCATGTCCTCTCCGTATTATCTTAATGTCCTGTCCGTATTATCTTCATGTTCTCTCCCTATTATCTTCATGTCCTGTCCGTATTATCTTCATATCCTCTCCGTATTATCTTCATATCCTCTCCGTATTATCTTCATGTCCTCTCCGTATTATTTTGATATCCTCTCCGTATTATCCTTCATGTCCTCTCCGTATTATCTTCATGTCCTCTCCGTATTATCTTCATGTCCTCTCCGTATTATCTTCATGTCCTGTCCGTATTATCTTCATATCCTCTCCGTATTATCTTCATATCCTCTCCGTATTATCTTCATGTCCTCTCCGTATTATTTTGATGTCCTCTCCGTATTATCTTCATGTCCTGTCCGTTTTGTCTTCATGTCCTCTCCGTATTATCTTCATGTCCTGTCCGTATTATCTTCATGTTCTCTCCCTATTATCTTCATGTCCTGTCCGTATTATCTTCATATCCTCTCCGTATTATCTTCATATCCTCTCCGTATTATCTTCATGTCCTCTCCGTATTATTTTGATGTCCTCTCCGTATTATCTTCATGTCCTCTTCGTATTATCCTTCATGTCCTCTCCGTATTATCTTCATGTCCTCTCCGTATTATCTTCATGTCCTCTCCGTATTATCCTTCATGTCCTTTCCGTATTATCTTCATGTCCTCTCCGTATTATCTTCATGTCCTCTCCGTATTATCTTCATGTCCTGTCCGTATTATCTTCATATCCTCTCCGTATTATCTTCATATCCTCTCCGTATTATCTTCATGTCCTCTCCGTATTATTTTGATGTCCTCTCCGTATTATCCTTCATGTCCTCTCCGTATTATCTTCATGTCCTCTCCGTATTATCTTTATGTCCTCTCCGTATTATCTTCATGTCCTGTCCGTATTATCTTCATATCCTCTCCGTATTATCTTCATATCCTCTCCGTATTATCTTCATGTCCTCTCCGTATTATTTTGATGTCCTCTCCGTATTATCCTTCATGTCCTCTCCGTATTATCTTCATGTCCTCTCCGTATTATCTTCATGTCCTGTCCGTATTATCTTCATGTTCTCTCCCTATTATCTTCATGTCCTGTCCGTATTATCTTCATATCCTCTCCGTATTATCTTCATGTCCTCTTCGTATTATCCTTCATGTCCTCTCCGTATTATCTTCATGTCCTGTCCGTTTTATCTTCATGTCCTCTCCGTATTATCTTCATGTCCTGTCCGTATTATCTTCATGTTCTCTCCCTATTATCTTCATGTCCTGTCCGTATTATCTTCATGTCCTCTCCGTATTATCCTTCATGTCCTCTCCGTATTATCTTCATGTCCTGTCCGTTTTGTCTTCATGTCCTCTCCGTATTATCTTCATGTCCTGTCCGTATTATCTTCATGTTCTCTCCCTATTATCTTCATGTCCTGTCCGTATTATCTTCATATCCTCTCCGTATTATCTTCATATCCTCTCCGTATTATCTTCATGTCCTCTCCGTATTATTTTGATGTCCTCTCCGTATTATCTTCATGTCCTCTTCGTATTATCCTTCATGTCCTCTCCGTATTATCTTCATGTCCTCTCCGTATTATCTTCATGTCCTGTCCGTTTTATCTTCATGTCCTCTCCGTATTATCTTAATGTCCTGTCCGTATTATCTTCATGTTCTCTCCCTATTATCTTCATGTCCTGTCCGTATTATCTTCATATCCTCTCCGTATTATCTTCATATCCTCTCCGTATTATCTTCATGTCCTCTCCGTATTATTTTGATATCCTCTCCGTATTATCCTTCATGTCCTCTCCGTATTATCTTCATGTCCTCTCCGTATTATCTTCATGTCCTCTCCGTATTATCTTCATGTCCTGTCCGTATTATCTTCATATCCTCTCCGTATTATCTTCATATCTTCTCCGTATTATCTTCATGTCCTCTCCGTATTATTTTGATGTCCTCTCCGTATTATCTTCATGTCCTGTCCGTTTTGTCTTCATGTCCTCTCCGTATTATCTTCATGTCCTGTCCGTATTATCTTCATGTTCTCTCCCTATTATCTTCATGTCCTGTCCGTATTATCTTCATATCCTCTCCGTATTATCTTCATATCCTCTCCGTATTATCTTCATGTCCTCTCCGTATTATTTTGATGTCCTCTCCGTATTATCTTCATGTCCTCTTCGTATTATCCTTCATGTCCTCTCCGTATTATCTTCATGTCCTCTCCGTATTATCTTCATGTCCTGTCCGTTTTATCTTCATGTCCTCTCCGTATTATCTTAATGTCCTGTCCGTATTATCTTCATGTTCTCTCCCTATTATCTTCATGTCCTGTCCGTATTATCTTCATATCCTCTCCGTATTATCTTCATATCCTCTCCGTATTATCTTCATGTCCTCTCCGTATTATTTTGATATCCTCTCCGTATTATCCTTCATGTCCTCTCCGTATTATCTTCATGTCCTCTCCGTATTATCTTCATGTCCTCTCCGTATTATCTTCATGTCCTGTCCGTATTATCTTCATATCCTCTCCGTATTATCTTCATATCCTCTCCGTATTTTCTTCATGTCCTCTCCGTATTATTTTGATGTCCTCTCCTTATTATCCTTCATGTCCTCTCCGTATTATCTTCATGTCCTCTCCGTATTATCTTCATGTCCTGTCCGTATTATCTTCATATCCTCTCCGTATTATCTTTATATCCTCTCCGTATTATCTTCATGTCCTCTCCGTATTATTTTGATGTCCTCTCCGTATTATCCTTCGTGTCCTCTCCGTATTATCTTCATGTCCTCTCCGTATTATCTTCATGTCCTCTCCGTATTATCTTCATGTCCTGTCCGTATTATCTTCATATCCTCTCCGTATTATCTTCATATCCTCCCCGTATTATCCTTCATGTCCTCTTCGTATTATCCTTCATGTCCTCTCCGTATTATCTTCATGTCCTCTCCGTATTATCTTCACGTCCTCTCCGTATTATCTTCATGTCCTATCCGTATTATCTTCATATCCTCTCCGTATTATCTTCATATCCTCTCCGTATTATCTTCATGTCCTCTCCGTATTATTTTGATGTCCTCTCCGTATTATCCTTCATGTCCTCTCCGTATTATTTTCATGTCCTCTCCGTATTATCTTCATGTCCTCCCCGTATTATCTTCATGTCCTCTCCGTATAATCTTTCATATCCTCTCCGTATTATCTTCATGTCCTCTCCGTATAATCTTTCATATCCTCTCCGTATTATCTTCATGTCCTCTCCGTATTATTATTCATGTCCTCTCCATATTATCTTCATGTCCTCTCCGTATTATCTTCATGTCCTCTCCGTATTATCTTCATGTCCTCTCCGTATTATCTTCATGTCCTCTCCGTATTATCTTCATGTCCTCTCCGTATAATCTTTCATATCCTCTCCGTATTATCTTCATGTCCTCTCCGTATTATTTTGATGTCCTCTCCGTATTATCCTTCATGTCCTCTCCGTATTATCTTCATGTCCTCTCCGTATTATCTTCATGTCCTCTCCGTATTATGTTTATGTCCTGTCCGTATTATCTTCATATCCTCTCCGTATTATCTTCATATCCTCTCCGTATTATCTTCATGTCCTCTCCGTATTATTTTGATGTCCTCTCCGTATTATCCTTCATGTCCTCTCCGTATTATCTTCATGTCCTCTCCGTATTATCTTCATGTCCTGTCCGTATTATCTTCATGTTCTCTCCCTATTATCTTCATGTCCTGTCCGTATTATCTTCATATCCTCTCCGTATTATTTTCATGTCCTCTTCGTATTATCCTTCATGTCCTCTCCGTATTATCTTCATGTCCTGTCCGTTTTATCTTCATGTCCTCTCCGTATTATCTTCATGTCCTGTCCGTATTATCTTCATGTTCTCTCCCTATTATCTTCATGTCCTGTCCGTATTATCTTCATATCCTCTCCGTATTATCTTCATGTCCTGTCCGTATTATCTTCATGTTCTCTCCCTATTATCTTCATGTCCTGTCCGTATTATCTTCATATCCTCTCCGTATTATCTTCATGTACTCTCCGTATTATCTTCATGTAGTCTCCGTATTATCCTTCATGTACTCTCCGTATTATCTTCATGTACTCTTCGTATTATCCTTCATGTCCTCTTCGTATTATCCTTCATGTCCTCTTCTTATTATCTTTATATCCTGTCCTTATTATCCTTCATGTCCTCTCCATATTATCTTCATGCCCTGTCCGTTTTATCTTCACGTCCTCTCCGTATTATCTTCATATCCTCTCCTTGTTATCTTCATATCCTCTCCGTATTATCTTCATGTCCTCTCCGTATTATCTTCATGTCCTGTCCGTATTATCTTCATATCCTCTCCGTATTATCTTCATATCCTCTCCGTATTATCTTCATGTCCTCTCCGTATTATTTTGATGTCCTCTCCGTATTATCCTTCATGTCCTCTCCGTATTATCTTCATGTCCTCTCCGTATTATCTTCATGTCCTGTCCGTATTATCTTCATGTTCTCTCCCTATTATCTTCATGTCCTGTCCGTATTATCTTCATATCCTCTCCGTATTATCTTCATGTCCTCGTCGTATTATCCTTCATGTCCTCTCCGTATTATCTTCATGTCCTGTCCGTTTTATCTTCATGTCCTCTCCGTATTATCTTCATGTCCTGTCCGTATTATCTTCATGTTCTCTCCCTATTATCTTCATGTCCTGTCCGTATTATCTTCATGTTCTCTCCCTATTATCTTCATGTCCTGTCCGTATTATCTTCATATCCTCTCCGTATTATCTTCATGTCCTCGTCGTATTATCCTTCATGTCCTCTCCGTATTATCTTCATGTCCTGTCCGTTTTATCTTCATGTCCTCTCCGTATTATCTTCATGTCCTGTCCGTATTATCTTCATGTTCTCTCCCTATTATCTTCATGTCCTGTCTGTATTATCTTCATATCCTCTCCGTATTATCTTCATGTACTCTCCGTATTATCTTCATGTACTCTCCGTATTATCCTTCATGTACTCTCCGTATTATCTTCATGTACTCTTCGTATTATCCTTCATGTCCTCTTCGTATTATCCTTCATGTCCTCTTCTTATTATCTTTATATCCTGTCCTTATTATCCTTCATGTCCTCTCCATATTATCTTCATGCCCTGTACGTTTTATCTTCACGTCCTCTCCGTATTATCTTCATATCCTCTCCTTGTTATCTTCATATCCTCTCCGTATTATCTTCATGTCCTCTCCGTATTATCCTTCATGTCCTCTCCGTATTATCTTCATGTCCTCTCCGTATTATCTTCATGTCCTCTCCGTATTATCTTCATGTCCTGTCCGTATTATCTTCATGTTCTCTCCCTATTATCTTCATGTCCTGTCCGTATTATCTTCATATCCTCTCCGTATTATCTTCATGTCCTCTCCGTATTATCCTTCATGTCCTCTCCGTATTATCTTCATGTCCTGTCCGTTTTATCTTCATGTCCTCTCCGTATTATCTTCATGTCCTGTCCGTATTATCTTCATGTTCTCTCCCTATTATCTTCATGTCCTGTCCGTGTTATCTTCATATCCTCTCCGTATTATCTTCATATCCTCTCCGTATTATCTTCATGTCCTCTCCGTATTATTTTGATGTCCTCTCCGTATTATCCTTCATGTCCTCTTCGTATTATCCTTCATGTCCTCTCCGTATTATCTTCATGTCCTCTCCATATTATCTTCATGTCCTCTCCGTATTATCTTCATGTCCTCTGCGTATTATATTCATGTCCTCTCCGTATTATCTTCATGTCCTGTCCGTATTATCTTCATGTCCTCTCCGTATTATCTTCATGTCCTCTCCGTATTATCTTCATGTCCTCTCCGTATTATCCTTCATGTCCTCTTCGTATTATCCTTCATGTCCTCTCCGTATTATCTTCATGCCCTCTCCATATTATCTTCATGTCCTCTCCGTATTATCTTCATGTCCTCTGCGTATTATATTCATGTCCTCTCCGTGTTATCTTCATGTCCTTTCCGTATTATCTTCATTTCCTCTCCGTATTATCTTCATGTCCTGTCCGTATTATCTTCATGTCCTCTCCGTATTATCCTTCATGTCCTCTCCGTATTATCTTCATGTCCTGTCCGTTTTGTCTTCATGTCCTCTCCGTATTATCTTCATGTCCTGTCCGTATTATCTTCATGTTCTCTCCCTATTATCTTCATGTCCTGTCCGTATTATCTTCATATCCTCTCCGTATTATCTTCATATCCTCTCCGTATTATCTTCATGTCCTCTCCGTATTATTTTGATGTCCTCTCCGTATTATCTTCATGTCCTCTTCGTATTATCCTTCATGTCCTCTCCGTATTATCTTCATGTCCTCTCCGTATTATCTTCATGTCCTGTCCGTTTTATCTTCATGTCCTCTCCGTATTATCTTAATGTCCTGTCCGTATTATCTTCATGTTCTCTCCCTATTATCTTCATGTCCTGTCCGTATTATCTTCATATCCTCTCCGTATTATCTTCATATCCTCTCCGTATTATCTTCATGTCCTCTCCGTATTATTTTGATATCCTCTCCGTATTATCCTTCATGTCCTCTCCGTATTATCTTCATGTCCTCTCCGTATTATCTTCATGTCCTCTCCGTATTATCTTCATGTCCTGTCCGTATTATCTTCATATCCTCTCCGTATTATCTTCATATCCTCTCCGTATTATCTTCATGTCCTCTCCGTATTATTTTGATGTCCTCTCCGTATTATCTTCATGTCCTGTCCGTTTTGTCTTCATGTCCTCTCCGTATTATCTTCATGTCCTGTCCGTATTATCTTCATGTTCTCTCCCTATTATCTTCATGTCCTGTCCGTATTATCTTCATATCCTCTCCGTATTATCTTCATATCCTCTCCGTATTATCTTCATGTCCTCTCCGTATTATTTTGATGTCCTCTCCGTATTATCTTCATGTCCTCTTCGTATTATCCTTCATGTCCTCTCCGTATTATCTTCATGTCCTCTCCGTATTATCTTCATGTCCTGTCCGTTTTATCTTCATGTCCTCTCCGTATTATCTTAATGTCCTGTCCGTATTATCTTCATGTTCTCTCCCTATTATCTTCATGTCCTGTCCGTATTATCTTCATATCCTCTCCGTATTATCTTCATATCCTCTCCGTATTATCTTCATGTCCTCTCCGTATTATTTTGATATCCTCTCCGTATTATCCTTCATGTCCTCTCCGTATTATCTTCATGTCCTCTCCGTATTATCTTCATGTCCTCTCCGTATTATTTTGATGTCCTCTCCGTATTATCCTTCATGTCCTCTCCGTATTATCTTCATGTCCTCTCCGTATTATCTTCATGTCCTCTCCGTATTATCTTCATGTCCTGTCCGTATTATCTTCATATCCTCTCCGTATTATCTTCATATCCTCTCCGTATTATCCTTCATGTCCTCTTCGTATTATCCTTCATGTCCTCTCCGTATTATCTTCATGTCCTCTCCGTATTATCTTCACGTCCTCTCCGTATTATCTTCATGTCCTGTCCGTATTATCTTCATATCCTCTCCGTATTATCTTCATATCCTCTCCGTATTATCTTCATGTCCTCTCCGTATTATTTTGATGTCCTCTCCGTATTATCCTTCATGTCCTCTCCGTATTATTTTCATGTCCTCTCCGTATTATCTTCATGTCCTCCCCGTATTATCTTCATGTCCTCTCCGTATAATCTTTCATATCCTCTCCGTATTATCTTCATGTCCTCTCCGTATTATCCTTCATGTCCTCTCCATATTATCTTCATGTCCTGTCCGTATTATCTTCATGTCCTCTCCGTATTATCTTCATGTCCTCTCCGTATTATCTTCATGTCCTCTCCGTATTATCTTCATGTCCTCTCCGTATAATCTTTCATATCCTCTCCGTATTATCTTCATGTCCTCTCCGTATTATCTTCATGTCCTCTCCGTATTATCTTCATGTCCTCTCCGTATTATCTTCATGTCCTCTCCGTATTATCTTCATGTCCTCTCCGTATAATCTTTCATATCCTCTCCGTATTATCTTCATGTCCTCTCCGTATAATCTTTCATATCCTCTCCTTATTATCCTTCATGTCCTCTTCGTATTATCCTTCATGTTCTCTTCGTATTATCCTTCATGTCCTCTCCGTATTATCTTCATGTCCTCTCCGTATTATCTTCATGTCCTCTCCGTATTATCTTCATGTCCTCTCCGTATTATCTTCATGTCCTCTGCGTATTATATTCATGTCCTCTCCGTATTATCTTCATGTCCTCTCCGTATTATCTTCATGTCCTCTCCGTATTATCTTCATGTCCTGTCCGTATTATCTTCATGTCCTCTCCGTATAATCTTTCATGTCCTCTTCGTATTATCTTTATATCCTGTCCTTATTATCCTTCATGTTCTCTCCGTATTATCTTCATGTCCTCTGCGTATTATCTTCATGTCCTCTCCGTATTATCTTCATGTCCTCTCCGTATTATCTTCATGTCCTCTGCGTATTATCTTCATGTCCTCTCCGTATTATCTTCATGTCCTCTCCGTATAATCTTTCATGTCCTCTTTGTATTATCTTTATATCCTGTCCTTATTATCCTTCATGTCCTGTCCGTATTATCTTCATATACTCTCCGTATTATCTTCATATACTCTCCGTATTATCTTCATATCCTCTCCTTATTATCTTCATATCCTCTCCGTATTATCTTCATGACCTCTCCATATTATCCTTCATGTCCTCTCCGCATTATCCTTCATGTCCTCTCCGTATTATCTTCATATCCTCTCCGTATTATCCTTCACGTCCTCTCGTTATTATCCTTCATGTCCTCTCTATATTACCCTTTTTATCCTCTCTATTGTATCTTTCCTATGCTGCCCTAGTTATCTTTCCTCTCTGCCTTCTATAGAAAAACGTAGGAAAGATATACCTTTCCTTGAAGATGGTGCCACGCGAGTGTCTTTAATATTGGTATTGCTAGCGTCTATAGGCTACGGTAACCTCTTAAGTATGCTTGTTTGCTATACACATAGTGTAAAAAAACAACGGAAACCATTTGTTTGCCTCATAAGAAATTTGTTCGGTCGTTCAAGCGTGATTGACGGACTAATATTCATCTACACATACTTTCGCATTTATTAGTGGGAAATTGGAATTTATCTAAACTATTATAAAGCTGTAACAGAGCTGTGTCTGTACGTTTAAGATATTGTTGCTAAAAATAAATGACTGTACGAGTAATAGGCTATATAGGCGTATCTAAACACAAAACAATTTTTTTTAGAATTTTTGCTGTTTGTTTGTTCACGCATCACACAAAAACTACTGAACGTATTTTAATATATTTTTTTTTATTTAAAAGGCCTTGATTAGACTTAAAAACTGGTATACATTTTATCTCGCTACTATATCGGGAACTTAAGATATATTCAAAAAGCCAGAAAATTATTTAAACTAGAATTTTTTTAGACTTTATTTAAAGGAACTCCATCCATCCATCCATCAGCCTTTCATCGTCCACTGCTAGACATAGGCCTCCCCAAGGGAACGCCACAGCGAACGGTCCTGCGCCGCCTGCATCCAATGAATGCCTGCGACTTTGACCAGGTCATCGGTCCACCTAGTGGGAGGCCGTCCTACACTACAAGGTCCAATACGCGGTCGCCACTCGAGAACCTTCCTTCCCCAACGGTTGTTGGTTCGTCGAGCGATGTGGCCTGCCCATTGCCACTTCAGCATGCTGACCAGGCGGGCTATGTCGGTTACTCCCGTTCTCCTACGGATTTCCGTATTACGGATCTTATCACGTAGAGAGATCCCAAGGATAGCCCGCTCCATGGCACGCTGAGCGACTTTGAGCCTTAATATAAGGCCAACATTTAGAGACCACGCCTCTGTTCCGTAAGTCATCACCGGTAACACACACTAGTCGTAGACCTTCGTTGTCAGACACTGTGGAATATTGGACAAGAAGATCTTCCTTAGCTTCCCGAACGCTGTCCAGCCGAGCTGGATTCGTCGATTGACCTCTTTCTCGAAGTTGTGCCTACCTAACTGGACTGTTTGTCCCAGGTATACATAGTGATCGACAACTTCGAGATCCGCGTTCCCGACTAGGACCGGTGCTGAAATGACATGGTTATTGTGCATGACTTTCGTCTTGTCCATGTTAATTTTTAGACCCACTAGTCGGGAGATACTGTTGAGGTCATTGAGCATGGTACCAAGGTCCTCCAGCGATTCTGCCATGACCACGATATCATCTGCAAATCGAAGGTGAGTGATGTATTCGCCATTTATGTTGATGCCGAATCCAGTCCAGTCCAAGAGCTTGAAAACATCTTCCAATGCAGTGGTGAAGAGTTTCGGGGACATGACGTCTCCCTGTCTTACGCCTTTCTGCAGTTGGATAGGTTTTGTGCTCTTGTCCTGAACTCGGACAGACATAGTGGCGTTTCTATACAAACACTTCAACACTTCGATGTACTGATAGTCAATTTGGTACCGCTAAAGGGACTGCAGCACCGCCCAAGTTTCGGTCGAATCGAAGGCATTCTCATATTCCACAAATGCTAGACACATAGGCCGATTATACTCCTCGGTCTTCTGTATAATCTGGCGCAGCGTATGTATGTGGTCTATGGTACTATAGCCTTTTCGGAAACCGGCTTGTTCGGGAGGCTGGAAGTCGTCGAGCCTGCGCGTGAGTCGATTTATAATGACTCTCGAAAACAACTTATAGACGTGGCTCAAGAGCGAGATGTGTCTATAATTCTTCAAGAGGGTTCTGTCGCCTTTCTTGAAGAACAGCACCACCACACTCCTGGTCCACGATACTGGAACGTCGCCCCCGAGACCGACAGAATTGAATAGCCTCTGGAGGGCTTTGAGGAACGGCTTTCCGCCTGCCCTCAGAAGCTCTATAGTAATTCCGTCTTCTCCCGGTGCCTTTCCGTTCTTTAGTTATTTGAGAGCCATTCTGATCTCGTACAGGCTGACGTCCGGGATATCTTCGGTAAAATGCCGAGTTAACTTGGATCAGGGCTCATGGACCAAGCTGAAAACAGGGTTCTGGGATCTGTATAACTGTTCATAGAACTCATAGACCTCTCTTAATATCTCATCTTTGGATGAAACAACAGTGCCATAATTGGTCTTCAGCTTGGTCAGCTGGCTTTTCCCAATAGACAGATCTCTTGCGAACACTTTGGAACCTCGGTTCTGCTCTATCGCCTCTTTAATACGCAGGGTATTAAATCGGCGAATGTCTTGTCGCATAGACTTGGAGATCTGCCTGTTTAGTCGCCTCTGATTGGACCAATCAGCCGAAGACTGCACCGTCATTTCTGTCTGTCTTGCCATGAGCTTAAGAGTTTAGTCCGAAAATTTTTGAGTCCTATTTACGCGACTGGTCTTAAAGAAGGTTGATCCGACCGCGTGGACAGTTTCCACGAACCTGTTGTTCATATCGCTCCCTGATTCGCACTCGTCTAGGCATTGAAAGCGATTTTGTAGTTCGAGCTGAAAGTTTTCGGGGTTCTGGTATTGAGCAGGTGTTGGTCTGAGCATAGACTTCATCAAGCGTGACCTCTCGACTTTCATATTTAGATTCAATATACCTCTAACTAAGCGGTGATCACTCCCAGTTTTAATCCTGCTGATCACTGAGACATCATTGAATATGTGCCGTTTGTCCGTTAAGATGAAGTCAATCTTATTTTTCACAGAACCATCAGGGATAATCCAGGTCCATTTCTGCTGTGGCTGCTTCCTAAAGAAGGAATTCATCATAAAGAGGCCTTCCTTCTCCAGAAAATCAGACAGCATCTGACCCCTGTAGTTCCTCTGCCCAAATCCATATTGCCTCACCCTCAGATCATCGTCTCTCCTTATGCCTAGTTTTGCGTTGAAGTCTCCCATAACCACCGTGAAGTGACATTTAGACGCGTGAATAGCTTCCGAGATGTCCTCGTAGAGGGCCTCCACTTCGTCGTCGGAATGTGTCGAGGTAGGTGCGTAAACCTGTATGACCTTCAGCGAATACCCTTTGGTTATTCTGAGTCTTATACTCAGTACGCTACCCTACTCGACACACTCTCAATCCTCTCCACGTTACCTATGAGAGACTTGCGAACGATAAACCCGACACCACCCTGGGACTGGTAGTCGCCCTCCCGGTGGAAGAGCAAATTTCCGGACTGGAGAATTATCGTGCCCTCACCCTGTCTTCGCACTTCTGATAATCCTACAATGTCCCATCGGATCTTGCTCAATTCCTCTTCCAGCGCAGTGATCTTCTCGTCAGTCCTCATTGTCCTGACGTTGTGTGTTACCAGGGCCAAAAGTCGTTTGTGGTAGCCGGATCGCGACCGGGGATTCTTAGCACCCCCTGCTCCGCCGTTACCGGGCCCGCTACCGTTAGGCCACGGGATAGCGGAGCTGCCGTGACTGGGGGCCGATGTTTATCTCTGTGCACTCAGTTGGGGGTTTTTACCATAATCGCCCACACGGCCAAAGGAACTACTAGATGGATTTTGATGCAACTTTTTTTATTTGGGCCTTGATTTGACTTCAAAATTGAAAGACATTTTATCCCGCTATATCGGGAACCTGAGATATAATCGAAAAACTAACTCTTGGTTGCGGCGAAGCAGCTGGCAAAGGCTAGTAGTGAAATAAAATCAATTACTTTTGCTTTAACTATCTGAATATTTGGAAAATTTTCATCGTTTTCATTAAAGTTATTTAATAGCGTTGAAATTTGGTTACGACTAAATTGCATCTACAATATGGAAAGTTATATAAACATATTAGATAGTTTGACATGCCACATTGTTAACTAGAAATTGAAGTATTCGTTCCACTGAAACATTGTATGTAACTAGCTTCATTAAAAAGTATTTTCGCACTCCCGCATTGAATGAAACATACAAGTTATAAAACTGGCTACTGAACATTATACACTCGATATTCATTTGAAAATTCCGAGTACCTAACTTTTATCCATTCAATATATTTCTGAATAACATCAGCAAAGTAAATAAGCATCAATTAAAACGTTCTTACCGCGTATAAAAGTAAGTGTTGTTGTGGTTTCTGTTGTATCTGGAGCGGATTTATTCACCACTATGTAAACTATATACGTCTGTGGATGACCCCATTAATCTTATACAATTCTGTAATTTTCAAAAAATAATAAATTTTCTGCAGTATGTGACAGGATTTCAACCAAAAGTAACTCCCGCCAAAAACTCTAAGACTAAACCTTTTTTTCTGCACAGAGTATTTTAAGTAATGACTTTCTGTGCTGGCTGCCGATTTCCCATATTATTATCCTAAACCTTTCCGCGCCGACGCGGTAGCTAATAATAATTATTCCTGGAAATATAAGAAAAAGGCCGGTACTCAGGATACGTGAAATATGACACCGCGGGGGGCTTTTTGTTCTATTTTTGTTTATTTATCTTTTATTTATTTTTTTAAACAATAAGGGAAACTGGCTATAAACAAATAATTAAACTACTTATCTTATTTCTGTAAAAGGTATCGGCTTTGTGATTTTTTTCTTTATTTTATATATTTTTATATAAAATAAACAATAGACGTAAATACGCACTTTGTCCACAGGAGTGACCAAATTGCATTTTGAAGCATTTCATAAAAAATATTTCATAAGAAATTTTGTATCTATTATATCAGAAATTAGTCCTAATATATAAGCAATGTCTATTTATCATATTTCAATCATAATGTTTTATATTACAATCAAAGAATAAAATAATGTGTTGAATTTGGAACATTTTTTTTTGTACGAAAACAGGCCTATGTAAAAACAAAAGAATGAAATACGGCTGCATGTAGGTAATACCGACATACAGCCGTATTTTATATTTGTAATACATTATGTATTATGCTTATTACATAATGTATTACATTGTAAGTAAATATAATTTACCGAAATGTTGAATTCTTTGGTTGAGGTGACCAAAATGGCGGCAGTCCTCGATAATCCCACAACACTTCACTTCACAAACAATTTATTGTTTTACACACATCCAATTATGTAAACACCTTTATTATAAACATAACACTGTGTTATTCACTTGCACAACACATCACAGAGGTTCTAATTTGATAAACAACACTTTTTACGCCACCGTAACTGACACATACAAAAAAAACATTGAGCAGAAAGAGTACACTTTGATGAATTTTTAAAATATTATTGACATAGATCCATAGAGATTGCAATAGCAAAAACGATTGTTTTACTTTTTTTATGGACTAACGCACACCATGTTAACCTTGCCCAAATAAATTGGAAAAAAATTTGAATATTATGGGTTTTTAAGTACAGCGATGCCAATATTGGCATCGCGGGCCGCGAAGGAACGTTGTTAAGTTTTTTGACAGCTATTTGATAGTGCCAATATTGGCATCGCTGGGCGCGGAAAGGTTTATTAGATATGCTAGGTAGACCGACCACCTGAAAAAGGTCGCTGGGACAAACTGGATGCGGAAGGCGGAGGACCGTGTGCAATGGCGCGTGTTAGGAGAGGCCTATGTCCAGCAGTGGATTGCAATAGGCTGATTGATTGATTGATTGATTAAATATGTTACATTTTGATCTGTATTTTAGCACTTGACATGGTCAACTACTTTTAAGGAACAAATTATTTGTTCTTTAAAAGATAATGTTACAGTTTGTATGTTAGGTATTTGCTACTAAATCATGCTAAAACCGCTGAACGAATTTGGATGTAAATTGCTACACATAATTTTATAGCCAAGCGGTAAAACTTAGGACTAAACAACAATTTTTTCCAAATCACAATATGGGCCACAAATTGTTACGTGCAAATAGCTTTTACAATGATCAGCAACTAATTGAAAAACAGCTGTTGTTACTCTTTGTTAATTATTTATTGTTACTCTTTGTTAATTGTTAATATTATTGTTATTCATTAATTTTGCATGCTATGAACACTCTTAGTCCCACATGCATGACCTCATCTAATCATGTTGTACCTTATTTTATACAATAAATAATATTCTATTCTATAGTTTAAAACATTCAGCAACCCTTTACGTAAATGCATAAATTACAACTACGTATTCATCGAAATATAAGATTCTTCGGAAAAATAAACTCGATGACAGCTATTGAACGTGATCGATACGTCCCTATACTTTTAAACTGATGCATTGTAAGTTTAATTTACTTGGACAGAAAATATATGAGCATTTTTACTTTTATTTTAAAAGTTAGGGTGTTACTATTATAGAATGGATATTTTAGGAGGAGAGCCTACCACTCACCCACGGATCGTCAATCCCGGTTATCTTTGGACAGATTAACCTAAGATTGCGAATCCGCACTCTTACTCATAGAGGAGAATGTGATAATAGCAAAGTAGCATGCCCGATAATGACAAAAAACTCACCAATGTGACACAACCATGCAATTCGATAGAACTCTCAGAACCACAATATTGCAATATTCCGCAAAAATCTGAACATAAATCCAACACGTGTTTCGCCTCTAAACGAGGCATTCTCAAGAACGCTCGGCAACAAACCCATTTCCCCCGTTCTATAATAGTAACAATGGACTTCCGCCAAGTGTCGCCTCATTCAATTAATTCAGTTAGCGTGTATTTAAACATGTCAATCAAACATTTGAAGAGATAATTCGATTTTTTAAGCCCATGACTGCCCCAATATTGGGTGTACTCTCAGAGTGAGAATAATTTAAGCCACGACGCTAGGCCTGTGCGGGTTGGCAGACTACACAAGTCGTTGAAAAAATCTCTCAGGCATGCAGTCCCCTCACGATTCCTGCAGCATTGATTATGTGAAACAAATACACAATAATTTAGAAATATCTTGAAGAGATAGAGGTGCGTTCCGTGCGAGGACTACGTATTAAACTCCATACCACATTATATAGACATTGTTTTTTTTTTTAATAGATTGCAATTAAAAAAAATCATCGTTTTCGACACTAAGTACCTAAATTTTGTCGTCTTTGGAGGTAAGAAGGCTCTATATGAAATAATATAAAACATGAGAAGTGAATTTATTATCAATCGTCCGTATTACGGCGACCGCGGCGTGGTCAACCGTCACTTCTGGTTCCCACGGGAGTAGAACCCTATTATGACAAAGTGGCAATCCATTGTTTCTGCCTACGTTGTAAACGTTGCGTGGCTCACCCACATCGTGACCTTAACTCTAGTTTTCCCAATTGTACAATATTCTCATTTTATTATATACTTGCCTTTGCCCGCAAATTTTTAGGCTATATCTCTAGTTCCCGATATAGTAGCGAAATAAAACATTTACCAGTTTTTAAGTCTAATCAAGTAATATCAAACAAAAATGTTTCATTGAAATCGGCTTAATAGTTTTTGCGTGATGTGCGAAAAATCAAACAGACTGATAAACAGATAAAAATTCTAAAAGAATTGTTATCGGTTCACACTTACCCACGTAGTCGAATAAGTATTTTTTTCTCAAATATGCCTTCAATTAAATGAATAAAATAGCATAGATTATTTAAACACAAAGTGAAAAATAGCGTATAGTGCTAAGCATGTCAAATGCTAAAAATATACATAAAAATATCTAAATACATAGATTATTTATTTAATAACGCTGAGTAGACCTTTTCAAACATGCCATTTCTAAACCTAACTAAACTTCCAATACAACTAAAATACAAAGTAAATATTTCAAAGTTATCTAAAAAATACAAACATTGGAAACTCTACAGCCTTCTTTTAAAGAAAAATAACTTTGAATATAATTTTTACCAAAACGAGAAGTCAAACGCGCTCTAAAAAGCATCACCACCGTTTTCAATAGAGTTTTAACTTTAGATTCAGAACACAGAAACTTGTTGAGTAGTAATAATATTAAACACAAAGTGAAAAATGTGAAATCGAAAATAACAGTCAGGAGCAGGATTTGAACCTGCATCTTCTGGATACCGTCCAGATGCTTTATGTATCCAGAAGATGCAGGTTCAAATCCTGCTCCTGACTGTTATTTTCGATTTCACATTTTTCACTTTGTGTTTAATGTATAGTGCTAAGCATGTCAAATGCTAAAAATATATATAAAAATATCTAAAATAGTAATAATATATTACTTTTTCTCAACCTTTTACTGCCCCCTTGTTAAGCTCTTATCTCCTCTCAGAGTATAAGCGATCCAGGCCTTGGTCCAATGTTTATAATCTTTCAGGCACGACCAGTAGTCATTTGTAAAATTTAGGGCCGAGCAACGCTCGACTTTGGCCTGGGGTACTTGATACCACTATCCCTGCAGTCGTTGGTTTTACCACTAGTCCTTTTTTTAATGATAACACAGTACACTAATGAATAATGCTAATACCGTGGGTGATCTTATAAACATAAAATTTGACGAATGCAAAGTACATCCAGACCCGCAGAAGAACTCAGCTTTCGTAGTGACTTGACTGGGGAAGTGCCAATAGATAGCTTAGAGCACTTCCCCGGATTGGAAAAGACGCGGGTTTGATTGCCGCTCGTACAGAAAATCTCTTTTTCCTTATTCACAAAAAAAATATACTTTAAAAAAAATGTAGTTTGTAATCCTCTCCACCCCACTTTTATTAATACTCGAAGTTTACAGAGTAAGCTTTTTTGTAGCTTCTTTTTATTTATTTTAGTCCCTGGTGCCGGTGTACAGTATCCGTTCATGATTTACACATATATTATGGAGCTGCTAGCTAGCTGTGCTTATTGAGTTGAAAGAAGCGGTGAGGGCATATTTTTTTTTTATTGCATTTAGTGGCACACTAGCCACGGCCCATCTGATGGTAAATGGTAACCGTTACTCATGGACTCAACTATACTGATTAAATACTATAATTGATACTGGTATAGACTTGCTTATCCCAGCACTAAAGGGCCGGCTCGTTCGAGGTAGTACCTATCATCTCCTTATTATCCTTCCTATCCATCTCCTATTCCTTTCCTTGGAGATGGCGACGTGCGAGTGATACCTCTGGTGTTGCTAGCGTCTATAGGCTATGGTAACCGCTTACCATCAGGTGGGCCGTATGGTTGATCCCCACCCATGTAGTATAAAAAAAAACAAGTAGGTTATTGAGTTTTAATGGCAAAGAAATTTTCATATAGTAGATATACAATGTGAGAGTGGGAAGATGTAGGTACAAGGCGAGACCGAGACTTGCCTACCTAGCCTACCTAGACCAAATCAGTCATGTATTAAAACGTGGAGTCACGAGTCTCAGAATCCAGCGAGCGTGTATGAAGAGAATTATGAATGTTGAGGAGGCGAGAGATGTATGCAAGAATAGAGCCACACTCTGCCCTTTCTGCCTACCTCTCAAGGGAGATAGTGAGATGATAACAGAGAGTATACTTGTATTTGCGCACACACTTGTATCTCTAGCGTAGTTAGCTAGCGTATGTTGGCCGCTGTGACTGAAATCGGTCATTATTATTATTACTTTTAAGACATAAAACATTCAAAAAAACATAGCATCACGCCTGTTATCCCCGAAGGGGTAGGCAGAGGTGTATTACACACCCACGATTCACTAGCTATGTTTAAGTTCCACGTAATAGGGGGCGTGCGTATTGCCCTCTACCGGGCACATTTCCAAACTCCAGGCTGCAATTGAGAATTTTTCTTATTACGAAAAAGCTCAATAACACTGCCTGACCCGGGAATCGAACCCGAGACTTCATATTCCGCAGTCGCTTACACTACCGCTGCACCACCGAGGCAGTCAGGCATTTTAAAAAGACGTGGTTGTGTAACACACCTTGGCTACCCCGGAGAAACAGACATGAAACGATTTTCTTTTTACAAAGAATTTCGTGAGATCTATTCCCACAGAGGAAATTATTTAAAGAATTGTCCTGTCCGAACTCACAACACATGGCATGGAAGGTCGGTATCTAGATCACTCCGTCATCTGTAGTCAGAGAGATGAAAAGAAAATATCATAGGAAGGATCGTGTTATATCTAGACATTTGTTTGACTTTAAATTTGATAAATGGAATGAGAAAATGTAGGTGTGTAATACACTCTCTCTAACCCTACCCCTTCTGGGATACAGGCGTGATGCTACGTTTGTTTGTTTGTTTGAATGAGGAAAGAGCTATAAGAAATATTTTGATAAACATACCGTTGCTAAGCCACAAGATTATTATAAACATACTGTTGTTAGGGCATTACTTTTCTAACGTCAATTTGCTGTAATAAACGTTTTCATTACTCATACTCTGAAAGTGGGCCTGAAGTTGCCTGAGGAGCGGGTTGAAAGTAATACTTTTCAGCCCTAGGGAGAATTACTTTCAACTGACAGCTGAGTAATTATAAAAAAAAATAGTTCTATTTTCTGTACAGCCAGTCAATTACAGCGCGATGTAAAATTGAAGTAACATAAAATTAAGTATTTATTAAAGAATTTGTTTTTTATATTATGACTTTATTTTAATGTAGTTGCAACTAGATATATCTTTAAAATAAAGAAGATTTATATTTTTTCAATGATTAAAATGAAAAATAACGGCTGAATAGCTGACAGGCCACAGAAAAAAAAAACAAAATCGGCTGGAAAACGGCGATTCCAAATTCAATTTTTTAGTCTCCCATTTTTTCTTTAGTTAATTCATGATTTTTATTTTTAGTTTCCTCGTATTCGTAATGAAAAGCACAGTGTTTACCTCGAGATGAAGAGTTGCTTTCATCTCTAGGGTAATAAACTGGTTGTAATAGCAAAATGGCCAATTACCTACATAGTAACTACACACCACTATGAGCCCTGATTTACCTACTTGTCCACAATTATGCACATACACAAATAGTTAATAAGCAAAAGGCCACCACTTTTACACATTAATACTCGAAATAACACAAGTTTAGGCAAATAATACAGAGCGACGACATGTTCTTCTTCGTGTTACCACCAAAATATACTTAATATTGCGAACTGTCGCCCGAGATTTTGGCGGTTAAAATATTCTTCTATTCGAATCCACAATCATGGTGAGAGGTTTTAGGGTCCACCAAACTGGCTCAGTGTGGGTTGGCAGACTTCGTAACCCATCGAGAAATTTTCACAGGCATACAGTTTTCCTCACGAGTTTTTCATTCACCGAGCAGAGATAAATTGTAAACAAATACACAAATCCATCCATCCATCCATCCTACAGCCTTTCGACGTACACTGCTGGACAAAGGCCTCCCCAAATTTGGGGGTACAGTGCCGTAATCGCTACGCTTGGCGGGCGGGTTGGCGATCGCAGTGGATGTTGTTAATAATTGACGGATTGCTGCTGCCCACTCCTCCCGGTATTCCCTCAGTCGGCTCTTACGACTCCCATTGGTGGAGAGGGGTAGGACAATTCTAAAGCCGGCCCCATACGGTCAATACACAAATAATTTCGAAAAATCTTGAGCGAGGTGTCTGCAGTACGAGGCTTGGACCTTGTACTGAGGACCGACCTCGATACCACTGTCTTTGCAGTCCTTAGTTTTACCGCTGCTTACTATATTTTTATACAGAATATAATAAAAGAAAATAATTGTATAGGTGCTCAAGAACATAAAAATAATAAACTACAAAATAACAATGTTCTTTACAATGTTGACCCTTGTAGTAAAGTGGACAATTTGCAAAGCGTCGGGTGAACTTGCATTCTCCATACTGCCAGCCATAAAAACACAATGTACTGAGAATAGGGGTTTCAGACTCTACATGAAGGTGATAGAGTACACTTTTGAGTGGTTAACTCAGTGAGGAATTTTACGACAGAAATCTGTTATGGCTGTTTCTTGATGTAAGAGAAAATAGGGTTTAATATCCAAAAGAATGTTTTTTAAATATTGGTGGCAGACGAGTCACAGCACACCTGCTAGTAAATGGTAATATCCGTAGTGTTATAGTCCTTGTATGATGATCTTTGAGGTTTGATTTCCAAACAGGGCAATTCATTGTCCGATTTCTAAATAGTTATTTTAGAATTTGGTTATACTATATGGTTAATTGAGTTCGTTAAATACCCCACAGCAGGCCTTACTAAGTGTCCTTGTTGCCTTTAAAAAATCTACCCTGAAGCCAAGGTGCTTGCCTGAATGGCTATATAAGCATTTCTATATCACCTTACAGTTCTACATCCAATTTTGAGTGTTCTCGAAGAATAGTTATTTTGTCTTTATTGTGACAGCTTTACTTTAGGCATTTAAATTTGTTTAGAACTAAGTAACAATCGTGGCGTGTGCTTTGTCCTTCAAAAAACATTTCAGTTTTCTCTTAAAATAAGTTATTTGTTAATATCTCAAGCTTAAAATTGGCCTCTTTAATTTTTCAATGTCTCAGTAAGCGGCTAGTCCGCTTACTTACATCCTAGATCAATGAGCAGTATACAAGTTTAAACAGCTGTTAAATAATGTCACAGGGTTAACATTGCAGTAAACTATACGAATGACATACGACCTCATAGTATGTAGGTACCTACAATGTAACGAGTACCCCTTGTTATGTTATTTGTTCGCGTTGAACAAATAAATATTATAAAATTGTTTTTCGTACATAGTATAAAATTAATTCGATGTCCACGTTTCCCTGCCTCTACTAATTTATTCTAAACCGATTATAATTTGTGAATTAGGAAAAAGAGTATTTTAGTACAGGCGGGAATCGAACCTGCGTCCCTTCCTATCCGGGGAAGTGCTCTAATCCACTGAGCTACAGTACTATCTTTTAGACATACCATCATATTGGATTAATGCATGTAAATGCGTTCTGATAGAGGGCGTTGGTCGGTAAGACAAATGTGATAAGGAGATTGGGTATATCTAAAAGATAGTACTGTAGCTCAGTGGATTAGAGCACTTCCCCGGCTTGGCAGTATTCTTAATATTAATGAGTCTACTACTTAATACCTGCAGGCGAGCTGTGGCTTGTCTGCCACTATAAGTAACAGAACAACGTTCTAGCACAAAGACGTCTGTGCTGTGAGCGTCGATTAATAGGGAGTCAGTAACATTCGACTTGACATCAGGGCACGTAGAATGTAATTCACTAAATTGTATCGACAACGCGTGATGTCACAATAATCCCTAAGCCAATCATGGTGATATTTGTGATAATAACAAAGACACGATGCGCTGTCGATACGATTTAGTGAGATAAATTCTAACCACGCTGACTCGACTATAAAATAAATAAATAGACGTCGCGGGACGTCTACCAGATGTGAAAACATCGTACACATAAATCATCATCGTCAGGCCCTGGATATCATCTATGACCGAAGTACTGGCCAAGATGAATCAAACGAGTATAAACTCGATGGGGTTGCATCGTTTCATTACAGAGTTATTGTGGCCACCTTCCAGCTCCATCATCAGACCCTGGATACCATCTAGAGACAAAGTACTGCTCAAGACAAATCATACGAGCCCAAACTCGATGGGGTTATGTCGTTTTATAACGGAGTCTCTATGGCCACCTTCTAGCTCCATCATCAGACCCTGGATACCATCTAAAGACAAAGTACTCGTCAAGACGAATCAAAGGAGTCCACATTTGATAGGGTTGCGCCGTTTCATTATAGAGTTCCTATGTCCACCTTCCAACTCCATCAACAGATCAGCTTCATGTCATCATAATATTGGATTGTCACGCGATATACATATATGTAAAATTTCAGTTTAATCGGAAAACGGGAAGTGTGTCAAATTTAACTTGCAAGAGTCGAACGGGACTTAAGTAAAATAAAAGCGTCGCCACGCTAACAGTCGATTTTACCCTCCCTCTGCATTAGATGTTTCACATCAATATTCTTTCACTCTTCAGGTTGGGGTGAAATGAGAAAGCAAATAGTATAGGCATGCCTTAGTCCATGACCCACAAAGGGGACAACTAACGCCCTTCGAACAAAACCGGTGTCAGATATTTTTATTCAGGACTCTTACATCTGTAACGACTGTCAAGATGTTATGTAATGCATGCAGCACGGAGGAGGTCAGGTATACACAAATAAACATAACATATGTAAACATAGCATCACGCTTGTATCTCCGAAGGGGTAGGCAGAGGTGTAATACACACCCCACGGTTTGCTAACTATGTTTAAGTCCCGTGTAATAAGGGGCGAGCCTATAGCCGTCTACCATCCATCCATCCATCAGCATTTCGACGTCCACTGCTGGACATAGGCCTCCCCAAATTGGGGGTATAGTGCCGTAATCGCCACGCTTGGCAGGCGGGTTGGCGATCGCAGTGGATGTTGTTAATATTCGAGGGAGTGCTGCTGCCCACTCCCCCCGGTATTTCCTCGGTCGGCTCTTACGACCCCAATGGGTGGAGTGGGGTGGGACAATTCTAAAGCCGGCCCCACACGGCCGTCGTATAGCCGTCTACCAGGCATATTTTGAAACTCCGGGCTGCGACTGAGAATTTATCATGTTACGAAAATCCTTAATAGCACCGCCCGACCCGGCTCCATCGAACCCGAGACCTTATAATCAGCAGTCACTTATACTACCGTTGCACCAACGAGGCAGTTATACACAAATAAGTGTCACTTATTAATCACCCAGTCTAAAAACCGAGATAAAGTTGCTTTACTTTACTAGTGCCAAAATCAACGTTACTACGCGTAATAGAAAACTTATTATTACATAAACTATCAAATTCTAATGTACAAACTTACTGAGACGCCTAGAAATTAATCTTAGCAAATGGTTTCATTGTTCTCAAAATGTTTGGAAGTTGCCAGAATATTCTAGAACTTTTGTTTCACAAGTTTAATACTTGCCACAAATAGGTAGAGTTGCCGCAATCAATGTATTGGGTATCTATTTAGTTTAGAATAAACTATTGTGTAACATTTAGGTGAAGAAAAGGCAGTCGCATAACTAAGTCCCCATCTTTTTTTATTGCTAATGATGGGAGACGAGCCATGGCCCACCTGATGGTAAATGGTAACCTCCGCTCATGGACTCAACTATATCAAGAGTCAAGCCGCTGCGCACCATTTCATTTCACTGATATGAAATGAAAGAATAAACGGCTATCTTCTGCTACAGCCAAAACATACTGCCGGTCACACAGGAGACGGTGGTACCGACCCGTTCGAGCCCAATAGCAAGTGAGTACTCTCACTCTTGGTACCCAGCCCTAACACCAGTAATGCAATGAATGATAATTGCTTACTTCCCTTAGTCGCCTTGGATGTCGTACCCACGGGAAAGGATGGGGTTGTGACACTTGTATTCTTAGTCCGTCACCACACGGACAAATCTCTAGATAGTTCCCGTCGTTCATAAACTTCAAAATATTTGAAACGCAGTCAAGGCGCTGCTTATTATATACATAATATATTATATAAACTCCAACTATTATTTGCAAATTCAGTCGTTTCTAGATATTTTTATATATATTTTTAGCACTTGACATGCTTTCACTTTGTGTTTAATTCAGTCGTTTCTTTCATTTCTAATAAAGAATCTGCTAAATGAGGCTCTCACATTAATACTATTGTTGTCAATACTCCAAAACAGACAGTACCAAATACATGCATTGTATTGCACAGGAAACTTTTCACAGTATTCTTAATTACTGCCAAAATAAGCTACGTAGTGTAAATACACATTGGACGTTTTGTATTGATGTGTAATTTATATCGTATTAATCAAGTCCTTTATTTGTTAAGAAATTAAACATTATATTGGAGAATATTATTGACCAATTGTTAACGCATTTCCATGGAATTAATGCAATATACAGGATGTAAATGACATCGTACCGATAATTGATTCTATGGGTTCAGTACTCGATTCTGAACACCCAGGTGGTGGAAATTTGCATCGGACCTTTCATAGTTTATTAATTTTTTTTAATTAAAGTGGTATAAAATCTGCCTCGGAGGTGCAGCTGTAGTGTGTGTGACTGCTGATCATGAGGTCTCAGGTTTGATCCTCGGATCGGGCTATGTTATTGAGTTATTTCTAAAATGAAAAACTCTCAGTAGTAGCCCGGAGTTTGGAAATGTGCCCGGTAGACGGCAATAGGCTCACCCCCTATTAAGTGGGACATATCTGGCGAATCGTGGTGTTTGCAATACCTCTGCCTACCCCTTCGGAGAATACAGACGTGATGCTACGTATAAAACCGCGGTATTGATCTTTCTAAATTCGTAGGTAAAAACCCATTAATCACCAATTTACTTCAAAAACTATTACTTAATGTATTGAAACTTTTGTAATGTTGTTAGTTGCGTTCTTAATAATTCGATGGCGGCTAAAAAATTTCTACCTTTATAACCCGTTGTTGTCGACGAAGATGGTATGGGGCACATGCATATTTTGTGTTGCAACCTGCTAATTTGCAAAATTTAAATGATACTGATTTATTGCAAAGGGTTTTATTCCAAGCCTTATTTAAATATTCCTAAGATAAGGCAAATGCAACGACATACTTTCAGCGAGTATTTACCGTCAAGCTTAATTACTTGAGCTGTTAAGTTTACCTATATAAGAAACAGAGAGAATACTAAATGATGAAAGACTTTACTGGAAGTAAATCTACAATGTCTAGATATTTTTTATATACTTTTTTAGCATTTGACATGCTTAGGCATATACATTAAACACAAAGTGAAAAATGTGAAATCGAAAATAACAGCGTCACCCAAGACGTTGGGAATGAATGTGTTATCGAAATTAGCAGTCAGGAGCAAGTGTCACGATGGCTGAATTGGCAAAGCATCTGGACGGTATCCAGGAGATGCAGGTTCAAATCCTGTTCGTGACTGTTATTTTCGATTTCACATTTTTCACTTTGTGTTTAAGATCTACAATGTTTTAACGGTTGCATGGCTAAACAAAGTCTCATGATCAGCAGGCGCGCACACTACCGCCGCACCACACAGAGAGTTATATTGTTACATACTTAAATATAATTCCTCATAAATACAAGTGAGTTAATACCTGTATTCTATCACCAATATATTAACTGTTATATATTTATCTATTTAGGTCGGCAAACCAGATACAATTCCATTCTTTTGTAACCAAAATGATATTACATTCCCACAACTACATTATAAACTTAGGCAATTTATTACGTAGTTAATATAAATAATTATTAGTGCAGTGATAGCCAAGGATCGAAAGCCAAGGACTGCAAAGATAGTGGTATCAAGTTCGATCCACAGACTAAACTCTATCAGCCAACCCGCTTTACTCCAGCATGGTGGTTTATAGCCTTAAATCCTCACTCTAAAGTGTTTGAAACTTTTCGTGTGGTGACGGACTAAGAATACAAGTGTCACCACCCCATTCTTTCCCACGGGTGTCGTATGAGGCGACTAAGGGAAGTAAGCAAGTATCATCCATTGCATGACTGGTGGTAGGGCTGGGTACCAAGTGAGAGTACTCACTTGGTATCGGGCCCGAGTGGGTTGGTACCACCATCTCCAGTGTGACCGGTCATGAAACACATCGTTGCGTTTTGGCTGTAGAAGGAGATTTATTTTGCCGTTTATTCTTTCATTTCATACCGGTGAAATGAAATGGTGAGCAGCGGCTTGACAATACTCTCAGTATAGTTGAGTCCATAAGCGATGGTTACCATTTACCATCACATGGGCCGTGGCTTGGCTGCCACTAAAAGGAATAAAAAAAAACTTCGAGATAGTATAAAATCAAGTAAACGCTATTGATTCCGTAAAGTAGTTTGATTTCCTCATTCTGAGTTGAGATCTATGAACATGAAACACTAACAAAAAAATAAAAATAGCACAGTATACACTTACTCCTAAATCATAGCCAAAACTTAATCTTCAAAATCTTAACGTAAACACTAATTACAAATTCTGCTAAGTCCAAAACAAGGTAATTAATCAGTCAAACAGCTTAAACATATTGCTAAAGGCAGCTGTTGAAATATCATAATTTTCATTACTATCCAGCAACACTAGACTTTTAGTAATTGTATTTCAAGCACATTTAAAAAAACACGTTACTGATAGAACAGGTCTTGTTCTCACGGGGGCGAAAAGTCGGCAGAGGAAGGCCGTTTTATAATAAGTAGTAATCCATCTCTGCTTACCCTTCTAGGAAACAGGCATGAGTCTACGTTATGTATATACCATAAGAATTCACAGATTTGTTCATCTTTGTCCATCCGTATACTTTAAACTAATTGCTCTTTTCTAAGAAGCGTGATTGCCGTGTTGATTTTATATCACAAAATATTTTTTTAATTCAAATTTAGTTACTAGAAACTAGTACAAAAAAATTGCAAATTCTTCGGTGTTATTATATTAGATTACAGCAGCCTCGGTCAAAGAGTAGAATAATCTAAAAAAAGACTCGGTTTTCCATAAAAAAAAACTTTACAGACCATAGATTAAAAACCATCTAACTCATGAAGAGGTAACATGAAAAGAGGTTTTATGAATAACCTTATTTAGCTTAGTCCGATAAATGCCAAAAGATAAGTACACTGATACATTACGTGGGTAGAAGAAAGGTTTCTCAATTTTGAGGTCCAACGGAATCCCTTCAGCCCAACGACAAACAATCGAGAATATCTAACTCATGAAGAGGTAACATGAAAAGAGGTTTTATGAATAACCTTATTTAGCTTAGTCCGATAAATGCCAAAAGATAAGTACACTGATACATTACGTGGGTAGAAGAAAGGTTTCTCAATTTTGAGGTCCAACGGAATCCCTTCAGCCCAACGACAAACAATCGAGAATATCTGTTCCGTTTTTAAAATTAAAATACTGTAATTGGCACACAAAGAGTACGCCGTTTTAAATTAAAACGTTCTAATTGGACGCATCAGTGTATAAATTTGGCGTTTATTAGATTCTAAGCCTCGGGGTATTAATTTTAAGTGTAGAAGGGTTAAATTTATTTTATCATATATTACATTGATTTTTACGATCGTACGTACTGTTTAATTTAGTTTGTTTGAGTTAGGAGAAAAACAAGGTTTAAAGACTGTCAAAAAGGGATAGATTTTGACTTACAGTTCGATATCTTGTGATTTAGTTTTATGTCTTGTGAGGTTTACTCGATCTTGCTAAGTTCAACAGTCGATTGCTACTTATACAGGCTACGACCTCCTCATTATTAGTAATTCAGGTAAAATTCGTTATTTATTTACATGTATTTTTAAATAAACTAAAAACTAGCGAGACAATGCTTTTAAACTTTATGTAAGTTAGTTAGAGCTGAACTTCAGTTTAGTTCAAACTTTGTAATTAAAAGTACCGAACATTTGTTCGTTCATAGCTCAGTACAAAACTTGGTTACAACTTCATTAAAACAGAATGGAACTAATGGCATAAGTTTGCTTTTAACCGCGAGGTGCTAAGTTCCGATCCAGGGTCGTGAAATATAGAATCTAGTTTTGCTTCCTGTGAACCATGCATGTGTTTCTCACTCTACCTTTTTTTTTGTGTTTAGGGAAGGAATAAATGTACCTAACCGCACACCGCGTTATTCGGGGCAACGAACAGGATAGTGTGGTTAGTCACTCTGCCTACCCTTTTTAAAATAAAAATATGAGACTACATTCATACAAATAACTTTTTCATACATCGTTTTATTGTAGTACAAGCCTTTGCTGCGGCCGACCTACTTTTTAGGCTATATCTCAGATTCAATATAACAATTATTCCAGTTTTTAAGTATAATCAAGAGCTACTAAATAAAAAAGTAGCATCAAAAACCGTTCTGTAGTTTTTGTAATGTTAGAAAAAACAAACTGACAAACATTTCAAAAAATATTGTTTTGTCGTTTGGGGCCGTCGACTAAGGGATTACCGGGGGACCGGGCAGCAGCGTTCCCCTGTGTACTAAAAACATCCACTGCGATCGCCAACTCGCCTGCCAAGCGTGGCGATTATGGTAAAGCCCCCATTTTGGGGAGGCCTATGTCCAGTAGTGGACGATGAAAGGCTGATGGATGGATTGTTTTGTGATCAATGTAATATTTTTTTCTCAAATAAATAATGTACAGAAATAGCTCTGTTGCAGGTTCACTATAGTTGGTCTGAGCCTTAGTTAATTTGCTGAAGACCCAGGGCACGTTAGGATAATTGGGCCCTTTGACTAAAACAAAATGCTATTTTATTAAAACAGACAAAAGGAATAGGTATATTTTAAGCAAAATTCTAGATTTATTCAACTGACATTTGTATTAGACACGACACGCATGCACACGCACACACACACACACACACACACACACACACACACACACACACACACACACACACACACACACACACACGATGTAATCGGATGCTGATTGGGCAGGAACTACGATGTCCTGTTGATCGTGGGACCATGAGCCCTTGACTTAATCGAGTGTCTATTCAACAAAAAGCCCTGCAATCATTGCAATCATGATATTTTATAAACCCAATATTTAAACGACTCTGTGTGGGCCGGCACTAAGAATAGCTCCACCCCGTCTCTTCCTATGGGAGTCGTAAAAGCCGACTAAGGGATTACCGGGGGACCGGGCAGCAGCGTTGCCCTGTGTACTAAAAACATCAACTGCGATCGCCAACCCGCCTGCCAAGCGTGGCGATTATGGTAAAACCCCCATTTTGGAGAGGCCTATATCCAGTAGTGGACGATGAAAGGCTGCTGGATGGATGGATGAATGGATTTAAACGTTAATGCTCCTAATTCCCAACAACACGATTTCTATACAGGACCTGATAGGTATCGCCCAGAAATTTTCAAAGTTCTTCGAGTCCATTTTATTTAAAAATATTATTTATTTATTAACATAATATTTTACACACATATACCTGTATTATATAAAGCTTTGTGTTATTAGGGGGTCTTTTCTTTGCAAATAGAAAAAACTATAATAGTATATAAATTTCATTTTAACAAAAATAATTACACCTCTGTTTTTAAAACTAACACGCCATATGTTTGGCCGATACCAAATTCATCTTGCATTATTATTTGGAAACAATTTAACCTCTTAAACTTTTAGGAAAATGCTCCAAATAACTTTCAAAAACTCACACAGCAAGTTCGATTTTAAGCGAGTTAGCTATCAATATAAAACTTTTCACTCAACTCTTGCAAATCGACGTTTACATCTTCATATGACAATTTGAAATTTGTTTTCTAGTGCTGATTTAGCCACAGGTGCATATTAGTATTTATAGGCTAGGATCCCTCATCACGATTATACATGCTTAACTAAAGTGCATTGTAAAAAAAATCTATATATATATCTATATTTTGTTCAACCCTTTTTCTGTCCCAATATTGGGCATAGGTCCTCTCATGGTGAGAGAGATTAGGATGTAGTCCACCACGCTAGCCCAGAGCCGGTTGGCAGACTTTACGAGCTATCGAGAAAATCTCTCGCGATGTTTTCTTTCACCAATCAGTCATAAATTATAAGCAAGAAAATTCTCGAAATGTCAGAGGTAGGAGCCGTACGAGTTCTGGATCTTTGGACCCTCCGGTGGCCGGAATCGTCACTCAAAGAGGGTACCTAAAAGGGTAAGCCACCGGCAGACCACTGAGGTAATGTCTACCAGTTTCAGTGGTCTGCCAGTTCAAGCGGAGAGACGGCACATTGCGGATTTCTTTAGTGGGTGAGGGCCCTACACTACCCTCGTTGCCTCGTGTGCGGTTAGGTAAAATTTTCCCGCCTTAACAAAAAAAAGATTTCACTTATACTATACGATAGTAAAAAAACAATTAAATTTCACGGACATTTCACACAACGTTCTCTGGTCCCAAACTAAGATTAAGGCTTGTGCTATGGGTGGGGTGGGATTACGAATATAATACACTTACTTTTTCTTTATAAATACATACATATAATAAATAGAAAACATTCAGATGCAGTACAAATATCTGTGTTCATCACACAAATAATTATCCTGAGTGGGAATCGAACCCATGACCTGGTGCACGGAAGTCGGCAGCACTACCGACTACGCCACGAAAAAGAAGTAGATTAAAATTGACCAACATTTTATTTCATTGTTAGTTACAAATCAAGTTATTATAAAGTATGTTAAATATTAAGTTTAATTAGTAGATACCCATAAAACATAAAGTACGACGCAGACAGAAAATTTACATTTACCGTAATCCACGTTGTCACCGGATTTCACGGGTAATCTTAAAATAGGTAGATTGGTCCCTTATTATTCTCGAGGTGGGGAGGTTTGTTTGTTGCCTCTGTCCACTGGATAATTCAAGCTATAATTTAACTGACAATGTAATAGCTATGGGGAACATCAATTTTGTGAGAAGCTCTTTGATAGATTTCTTTTTGGACCATACTCTCAGACTAAACTAGTTCTTAGTCTGAGATTATACTCTATTTTTGAATTCAATTCTTGATTTGATGGCGCTGTTATCGTTGTTAAGGTTGTAACTTTTATCTTCTTCTTGTTTAATTTGTAACTTTTAGTTTTTTAGACTAAAATGACAGTTACAATCACCCACGGTTCGACGGTTCGTCAGCTATGTTTAAGTGCCACGTAATAGTCTATGTATGGTGTACATGCAGTATGGTTTTAGTCTGATTTTTAATTTACAAAGACTTAAAAGACAACTACAATTGACCTTATTTTTTAAATGTTGCAAGCGTAAAGCTTAGTATGGCTCATTCAAAGTAATGTATTTATGGGAAATGATTCCTTACTATAATAACAATTGTAGTGAATAATTATTATGCAGCGTGCTATGAAGTGAGCTATGCTTGGAATCTCTGTATGAGGTTAAATTTGTAATATGGAAATCCGTAGGAAATGCGAATTCGATGTGACCCCAACAGTTAGCATTCTGAAACGGCTACTACCTATCCATTGGTGGACTGACGTGAGAACCTGTTCACCTCAATCTCACGCTCTCTTTGAGAGGCAGTGGATGATTAAAGGTTGACAAATGCATAGAAATGTTAGTATTACATTAAACATAAGAATATTAATAAATTATTCTTAAATAATAAAAAACTGCCTTCAAAAGACACCCAGGAACTAAAAAGCAAAAAATTATTGGTATTTACATACGATTTCCGTGCTAGACACCTAATGTGTTTGAAGTCGGCTCACTATAAGAAACACAATGGTAGAGACTTCTACCATTGTGTTTCTTTAACACAATGGTAGAGACTTCTACCATTGTGTTTCTTTGGTGGTGGACACAATGGTAGAGACTTCTGGTGGTAGAGATGGTAGAGCATTCTAACATTGTGTTTCTTATGGTGAGTGAGAGCGCCGAAGGCCCAAACCCTCATCCTCTTATTATCCTTCCTAGCCTCTTCTAACTATCCCAGCTATCCTCTCCTTAGTGTCCTACCTATCCTCTCGTTAATATACACCTCCTATCCCTTTCCTTGGAGTTGGCGACGCGCCAGTGATGCCTCTGGTGTTGCTAACATCTATAGGCTACGGTAACCCCTTACTATCAGGTGGAACGTGTACTTGTTTGCGTTTGTTTGTAGTATAAAAAAACATAACAATTTAATAAACGAACTGCAAAATTAATTAATATAAAAAGTTAATTTTCACTATACCTTCAATAACTTAGGTTACAATACTATTTTTACCTAAAGATAAACTGGCACCAAATGTCATTTTAGTCTACGAAATTAAAAACCAGAGTATAGCAACATTTTTTGCAGTAAATCTTCTTTAGACGTAGCACGGAACTAGATGAGTCTTTACGCGCGATTGTAGTAAAACTATTTTAAAATTTGTTCATTCCTAGTGAAACTTAATAGATCGAGATAAAAGAAGTGCCATATTATAATTTTATTATTTGCTAGGAAACGCAATATTATGCCATTAAGCTTAACTCGTGCATACTTCCAAAAATGTTATAAGTTGTAAGAAAAATTACGAAACTTTTTTTTTACTTGTCCTAAATGAGTGCTTGACTATGCCCCCAACCTAATGGTAAGTGGAAGTATAGTCTATGAAGAAGCACTAGCTTAGTAAAAACCTATTCACTCTAGCCTTGAAGACACCCACATTGTAATAGGGACAGGAATACTGAAGCAGGCACCTTATTCCATTCCATTGCTGTGCGTATTATGAACGATGAAGAGAATCGTTTTGTTCGGAAAGATGGAATTTCCACAAGATATGGATGGAAGCCCGCAGTGCTTCTGGTCGTCCGATGGTGGAAATGAAAAAACCTTTTCACAATAATTTATTAATGTTCCTCACAACTATTAAGTTGCAGAGGTGGTGACGGACAAACCATACAAATTTGGTAGTGGGAGCCTTGCTTATCCCAGCATGAATGGGCCGGCTCGATGAGGAAATTACCACCCTCTCACAAAAGATCAGCGTGAACCAACAATAGTAATACCTGCCGTTGTGTTTCGTATGGCGAGTGAGAGTGCCGGAAGCCCAAACTCCCTCCCTATCCTCTTCTTCTTATTCTTCCTATCCTCTCCTTAGTATACTACCTATCCTCTCCTTGACTGCTGATCATGAGGTCTCGGGTTCGATCCCTGGGTCAGGCAGTGTTATTGAGATTTCGTAAAAAAAAGGTTAAATTTTCAGTAGCAGCCTGGAGTTTAGATATGTGCCCGGTATACGTCAATAGGCTTGCCCCCTATTACGTGGGACTTAAACATAGCTGGCGAATCGTGGGTGTGTAATACACCTCTGCCTACCCCTTCGGGAATACAGGCGTGATGCTATATTTTTTTTATGTACTTCCTATCCCTTTCCTTAGAGATGGTGACGCGCGAGTGATGCCTCTGGTGTTACTAGCGTCTATAGGCTACGGTAACCGCTTACCATCAGGTGGGCCGTATGCTTGTTTTCCACCCATCTAGTATAAAAAGAAATAAGTAAACGCGGGAACTAACTTAAAACTTGAGCAATTAGCACCACCTTACATTACTGGTGGTAGTGAAGGGTGTCAAGTAGTAGTACTCGCTTGTTGTTAGTCCGAGCGAGTTGGTACCACCATCTTCCGAGTGAGTTGGTACCACCATCTTCCGAGTGAGTTGGTACCACCATCTTCCGAGTGAGTTGATACCACCATCTTCCGAGTGAGTTGGTACGACCATCTTCCAAGTGAGTTGGTACCGCCATCTTCCGAGTGAGTTGGTACCACCATCTTCCGAGTGAGTTGGTACCACCATCTTCCGAGTGAGTTGGTACGACCATCTTCCGAGTGAGTTGGTACCACCATCTTCCGAGTGAGTTGGTACGACCATCTTCCGAGTGAGTTGGTACCACCATCTTCCGAGTGAGTTGGTACCACCATCTTCCGAGTGAGTTGGTACCACCATCTTCCGAGCGAGTTGGTACGACCATCTTCCGAGTGAGTTGGTACCACCATCTTCCGAGTGAGTTGGTACGACCATCTTCCGAGTGAGTTGGTATCGCCATCTTCCGAGTGACCGACTGTGAAATATCTCGTTGTCTTTTGGTGGTCGCGGGAGATGGCCGTCCATTAATTCATTTGAATTCAAACCAATGCAATAGTGAGCAGTGCTTTTGTAATATTTTTAGCAGTGCTTAGTCTATGAGCGGCGTTTACTGCTTACCGCTACCAATACCAATAAAATATATAGGAAACTAGCTGTGTCTCGCGGCTTCGCTCGCGCAAATAAATGACATGCTCAGCTACTTTAGAGAACAAATCATCTGTGAAAGTGGAAAAAGAGAGGGTTACTGCGAGCGGGATTCGAACCTGCCTTCCAATCCGGGAAGTGCTCTAAACCGTTAAGCCATCGCAGTTACTGACGGCGACTCCCAATCTCCACCTCACAATTGTTTTGATGTCTGTACGTTTCGTAAAATATCCTAGAATCATACTTCATACCAGAATTTCATAAATAAATAAAATATTTAATATAAATAAATAAAATATTTAGCATTTCAATCGGAGACTGAAGGATGAAGCTAACGTACAACCCGTATTTTTTTTTATTAAGGCGGGTATCTAACTGCACAGCCCGTCATTCTAAACGTTTTTACGGGATTTATACCATGTAAATTTTTACTTACGAGTTTCCGATATTTCGGCACTGTTGCAAGCGCCATGATCACGGAACAACATAAAAATTTACATGGTATAAATCCCGTAAAAACGTTTAGAATTATAAGTGACCATGAAAGTTTGAAATTCTATATTGCACAGCCCGTCGTTCGAGGCAACGAACAGGGTAGCGTGGGGCCTTCATCCACTAAATAAGCCCGCCGTGTGCCGTCTCTCTGCCTGTATTTGCAGACCACTGGAACCGTGTAAAATTCCTTCAGTGGTCGCTTACGTACAACCTACGGTGTGTTTAACCTTATCTCGTCATATTATAATAAGCGGCATAACGAAACAATAGCCCGATTCAGAAAAAGTGCATAATGCCACCTATCGCACATAAACCTATTTATTATTATACTAAGAAGTTAAGTAATAAAAAACTTTTTGAAATAAAACTACGTTTACGGAATCTATCGCGTTTACTTAATTTTACTACTATCCCGACGTTTCGAATACTTTACAGCATTCATGATCACGGGTGGACTTAGATGATAGACGTAGGCTGATATGATCTATCATATAAAAAAATATATGAAATAAAATAATAATATAATATATATAAATAAAATAATATATATAAAAAATAAAGTTTGAAATTCATCATCTTAGGCGTAAAAATTATAAAATCGCTGACACACGTGTTCATTTATTTTTAACCAGAAACAGGTATTTGAAATTTCGTGATTCTTACTTTAAAAGTGACGAACCTTACATATAAACTTTCAACCCCTCATTTACCAGCTTAGGCGTATTTTTTTTTAATATCTACTACCACCAACACTACACCACCACTATACATGTACCACTATACATGTACATTTATTTCTAACCAGCCCCCTGAGGCAGAATGTCATATTTCACGTGTCGACCGTATCGAGATCACTGTGATTGGTTGAGAAACCGACGCGTGATGTCACAATAATCCATTGGCCAATCACGGTGATCTCTCAACCAATCACAGTGATCTCGATACGATCGACATGTGAGATATGACATTCTGCCTAACCCCCCTGAAACAGGTATTTGAAGTTTCATGCTTCTTACTTTGCATATGACAAAGTTCCATACAACCGTTTATACCTTATTTTACCCTGTTAGGGGGGAAATTTTCAAAAATCCTTTCTTAGTGGATCTCTACAACAAAAAAGGCATCAACTACCAAAATTTCAAGTTTGCAGCCCCAGCGGTTTAGGCTCTGCGTTGATTGTCAGTCAGTCGGTACAAGCAATTATATAATATGTATATAGATAAAACGATGTTTACGACTCATCAGCCATTGGACGTCCACATCTCAGTCCACCCGTGATCATGAATGCTGTAAAGTATTCGAAATGCTGGGATAAGGAATCGAGATAGATTCTGTAAACCTAGTTTTATTTTTTACCCCCTTACTAATAAACATTGTTTAAACTCCGAATAGTTAGTGTTTTGTTCCGTTCTTTCAACGTCAAACTGTCATATTAGTGACGAAGACAAAACGCTGAATAACTATTCAGAGGTTATACAACGTTTATTAGTAAGGCAGTTAATGTACCTATAACATTCGCGTAAATATCAGAAAGTATTATAATAATATGTAATCAAATACGACGTTCACAAAACTCTCAATAACGTCGACGGATCCATTTAAAAATCGTTTTAATGAACATTTGTAAAATGATATGCTCATGGCGTAAATGCTTAATTATGTAGTAAATTATATTGCAAGAATTATAATTTTAATTAAAAGTATTACTTACCATGCTAACTAAATCCTTTTTCATTACTTAAACTTCAAAGGATCTTTGAAATATGTACTTAAATGAACCATTACTTACTAAAAGAACAAAGAGTCTTGACCATTTTTAAAGTTTAATTTTGACAGCATTTCACAAAATTTATTGTTATTCTAATGTTATTGCGCTTTACAATTTTATTAAAGAATTATTTTATTAAGTTATAATTTTTACAGTCAGAAGTTTTATTGAAGTAATAAAGATTTTAAGAGAAGTAGGTAAGGTACCCAAATGTTTTATATACATATTATGTATATCAGAGATATTCTGGAGAATAAGTAATATTAGCCGTTTCTAGTGCAATAATAAGGTCAATTGTCAGAAAGAAAACTGTTTATTAAGAAACTAACATTATAAGATATCTGTCAAACCAGAATTGTGAGACCAAAAAGATTTTTCGAAATAGTAATACTGTATTTATTCCCTATTTTATTGTGGTGGTGGACTAAGAATAAGTAAAATCCCTCCAGCAAACATCCAAAGGAAGCTAACTTAGTAGCGTGGTAGGATAGGAAAGGTTAGGTACTCTTTAAATAACCTGCTTTACTGCTCAACGAACCACTACGGATTCAAAACTCATTCGAAAATGTAAACATGTCCAATACATAGTGAGACGAATGTACTTAGTAAAAAACAATAAAACAAAAATATGTAGGTATAAATAATAATTAATTATAATTCACTTCTGCATCCGTCAATGTCAATATAAAAACAATTATATCCAGCTGATTCCGTGTGATGTTTCACGCAACGGATGAAAGCCAAACATTTTATTATGCAAAACATATTAAACAATATTTACAAATACTGTCATTGTTTGATTAAACAATAATTATTATCAGTCGTTCAAAATACTGGCATTGTCGGTTTATTACTGAAACAGTTCGGAAGTACTCAGTAATTACAACAAATTCTCTTTAAAATACGTTGTATTATTTATGAGACATTAATAAATCAGTGCAAAAGTAGTTGACTTGCAAACGAGTGCATACTTTGAATGTTTCATTTGAGAGATATCTAAAAGCGCAAACGCAAATGAAAATTTAAAGTCTCGCCACATTATAAAGGCAATTTCAAGATTCAAATAATGAACTAATATCCACTTCGAAAAAGCAATCTTGTTATTTTCATCTAGAACTTGTGATAGAGAATTTCTATAATGAAATTGTGCTTATTAATATTCATGATAACGGCTGTTACAGGGAAGCCTCGGAAATATTGTGATGTAGTTTCAACTGATCCCAAGAAACATTGCTTCGTAAAGGAAATTTTGACTAGCATCCCTCACAGTCCGAACCAACTTGCTGTGGATAAAACTACAAACACATTGTACTTCAGTTTCGATTTCGGTCAAGGGGAGTACGTGCCGGCTATAGTGAGCATTGAAAATAAGACTATTAGTGTTTTGAAAGGAGTTAAAGATGCTTTCGCAATAGCTAATGACAATGTAACAGGAGATATATATTTTGGTGGCAGTCATGGTATTTACAAGTACAACGCTCAAAACAAAAGCTTGCAGAGATTGAACATTGATAATTTAGATATTTGGTGGTTGTTTATAAAAGAAAACATTTATTTTATCAAGTTTCCAAGTCTGAACGCGTATGTTTATGAAGACAAATTGGTCAAACCAATTCCAGAGCTCAAAGGCAATATAGTTCACCAATTTGTATTCGATAACGAGAATAATATATTTTTTATAAATAGTACAGGTTTGTTTGGTGTTCGATATGGACATGATCAGCCAATTCTATTGAAAGAACATCCAAGGTTTCATGGAATAACGACGGATAATGGTGGTTATGTTCACTTATGTGGTGAAGATGGTGTATACGTAGTGACAAAAGTGATTCAAAAAGTCAAAAAAGTATTGAATTTGCACGGTGTCTTGGGAATGACTTTTGATAAATTCAATAACATTATTTATTCAAATTCCCATGATATTATTAGACTGATACCGGTATATGACAGTAATTCAGCAGATGTCGGATACGAAATTAATAATAGAGCTTAATGCTTTTTCTGCTTTCACCTGTAGAGGTCTATATAGCTGGTTAAAGTTATCCGTTCTCCAATCTCCTTTTGAGTAAAATAGTAGATTTTCACTGTGGTAAGGTATGGTTATGCTCTAGATATTGACAACTCCTGGGATGGCGATAACCATTTACCACAGGTAAGCTGTAGCCAACCTGAGTTTATAGAAATCATTTTTTTTATAATTTTATATTTACTCATTAATTGTTTTTTTCAAGATTTAATTACTTTAACACTTAAACTTATGTAGAAAAATTAGTCAGCGGATGAAACAAATTTATTGTTTGTGGTTTTATAGGTACTTAATTTTTACTTACAATGCAAAAAGTGGTAGATATAATAATGAGTTTTTAATGTTGTAAAAATACTTAAACAATATATTTAAGTTAATGACAATGTAAATAAATTAATTCATTAATTTACTGTTATTTTCAGTTCTGATATAAGTTCTAAAAACAATCTATAATAAATTATAAAACTGTAATAGAGCTGGTATCTGTACATTAAGTTTATTAAAAACATATTAGCCTATTTAGATGAGTCTGCACTTTTGTCTATTTGTTTGTTCGCACATCACCCAAAAGCTATTGCAACATTATCGATAGATATTCTTTGATTTGATAGATCTTAATAACGGCTATATATTTTATACCTATAATAAAAGTAGCTATAAAGTCGTAAACCGAGTTATGGCTAGTATATTTTTAAGAATATTGACTAACTAACTACACGAATGAGCCTAATTTTATATTTTCATGCACGAACAAGTGAATATTTCAGGTCGCAAATGTGCAACAGGAACCAGCAACCTGTGTGCCTAGTTCTGGTAAAAAAAATATAATAAAAGCTTATGGGATACTTAAATCTCATTAGTTACTGAATTTCACATTACTTATTGATTATTTAGTACATTAGTTGTTGATTTCCCACTGTCGAAAAAATCTTTCATACACCCTCAATATCGAAATACCTTCATCGGCCCGTCATTTGTACAAATTTTCGAATACTGTTTGTGTATAGTCAATCTTCGGTCTTACTACGAACTTATCACAACTTTTTATCTCACACAAATACGAGATTTAAAGTAAAACATCAGGTAAAATGAAACAGTTCCCAATATTGCAGTTTTACGTAATACCTTTTTTTTCTTTTTCTTGTTAAGGCGGGAAGAAATGTTTCTAACCGCACACCCCGTCGTTCAGGGCAACGAACAGGGTAGTGTGGGGCCTTCACCTACTAAAGAAACCCACCGTATGCCATCTCTCCACCTTTATTGGCGGGCCACTGGAACTATGTTACATTCCTTCGATGGTCCGCCAACGGCAGTTTTACGTAATACCTAGCCTTTGCCAGAGGTTCCACCGCAGCCAATAGCTAGTTTTTAGGTTATATCTCAGGTTGCCGATATAGTAGCGCAATAAAATATTTACCAGTTTTAAGTTTAATCAAGAGTTATCACATAAAAAGTTGCATCGAAATCCGTTCTGTAGTTTTTGCGTGATGCGCGAACGAACAAACAGACATAAAATCTAAAAAAAAAGTAGTTTTATGTTCAGACGCGTCTATATAACCTAATACAGTATTTTTTCTCAAATATCTTAAACGTACAGACACAGCTCTGTTATAGTTTTATAGTACTGTAGATGCATGTATGTTATGCAGCCGTCTGATATACAGACATCACGTGTCCCTGTTCCATGTTCGTCTGATGTGTGATGGTTTACATGTATTTTAGTATCATAATAGATCAATGATCGGCTGCCTTTGTTATGGAGTGGAATAAACCATGTCCGTCATGTATATTCAGCATACATTCACGAATACGCAATAATATCTTAATTGGAAGAGACGATTGTGAAAATTTAAAAATTACATAATTTAATCAATTTCTATTTCCCATTCTTAATTTTCTTATAGTTATATATACTGTAGGGACCATGTAAGTACGAATGAGGTTAGTCATGTCAGCAGTTTAGCGTACAAGCGAGAAGTATGTTACTGCGCACTGGCCAGCCCGTAAACTGGTGTGTTAGATTTGGGGAATTTAATTAATAAGTTACTGAATAAATTAGTTGGTTTTTTGGGACTTATTGGTTTTCTTTATTCGCGTAGGGCCAGGTGCAGTAGCTCACAGTGTAATTAGGATCCCCACGCTCACTACAGTCAGGAGAACACACACATTACATTCCACGTCACATACGTAGGTTAGTAGGAACTAGGTTGTGACGTGAGGCATCTTACAGTATAATCACACATAGAGACTGCGGGGTATAGGCAGAGATAGTACGCACCCCACAGTTAGAGAGCACACGTACCCCCCGCGTACAGTGGTGACCCGCGTTTTTAAGTGAGGCTGTTTTGAGTGCGGGGATTGCTAGGACAGTTGCACTGGCTAGATTAAGGAGTAATTTAAGTGGTGAATAAGGACACTAAGTGTTTATGTATAGTGATGTTCCAAACGCCGCAAAAAGTAAATATAAGTGATTTGACATCGTCGGTTGCAGGTATGTCTAACCCTAGTATAGAATTGGCTGCAATTAGTGTGCATTCGCGTCTACCGGACTTATGGGCGGAAAGGCAGTTCCATAAATTAGTGAGTGAGATGGAATTGGGAACGGAAAAACCATCTCAGCTTCTGCGGCGGATGCGTGACCTGGGGAGGAACGCACAGATATCCGAGCAGACTCTGCACAACTTGTGGCTCACCCGTTTGCCAGCATCAGTTAGATCGGTGCTGCTTGTCAGCCAAGACCAGACGCTGGAGAATTTGGCCAATATAGCGGATAAAATCATCGAGAATATCCGGGGAGGTGAAGTAGCGGAGGTCAGCACGGCGGCGGCCAGTGGTACCCAACTGCCGATGAGCGAGATGTTGGTGCAGATGCACAAGCTGAGCCTCGAAGTAGCGGCACTGCGCGAGGAGGTTAGTGAACAGCGTCGCAGCGCTTCCCGGGGCCGAGGCCGTACACCATCAAGAGGGCGCTCGAGAACAAGATCAAGAACATCGGCGGACCCGGACTGGCTATGCAGGTGGCATTTTCGATACCGGTCTAGAGCGACAAAGTGTGAGAAACCCTGCGCATGGAAGACGGAAAACTAGACGCGGTACAAAATACGGCGGCGGTGAGTTTTGTGCCGGGGATTAATCACCGTCTTAGCGTTTATGATAGAGAAAATGGTTTTAAATTTTTGGTGGATACAGGCGCGAACATATCAGTTATTCCTGCCACGAAGAAGCAGAAGTTATCAGCAGCACATACGGACTATAAGTTATTTGCGGCAAATAGTAGTGAAATCAAAACTTACGGTTCAAAAACATTACATGTAAATTTAGGCCTACGGCGGCCATATAGGTGGACTTTTGTGGTCGCGGACGTTAACCAACCGATATTAGGTGCGGATTTTTTGGAGCATCACACCTTAGTAGTAGATCTAAGTGCGCGTAAATTAGTCGATAAGGAGACGAATTTACTAACGCTGGGCAGCATAGCCACGTGTGATCAGGTGTCAATTACAACCATAGATAGGAACCACCCCTTTGTAGATTTATTAGCAGAATTTCCAGAGATAACTAAGCCGGTGTCATTTAAAAATATGGACCGTGATGTATATCATCATATTGAAACCACGGGACCTCCAGTTCATGCGAGAGCGCGGCCATTACCGCCAGATAGGTATCATAAGGTTAAAAAGGAATTTCAGTTGATGCAGGAAATGGGGATTTGTAGACCATCGAAAAGCGAGTGGGCCAGCCCGTTACATGTTGTGGTGAAAAAAAATGGGGACATCCGACCCGTGGGTGACTACAGGCGATTGAACGCGATCACCAAGCCGGATCGCTACCCCGTACCGAGGCTACACGACTTCACATACATACTGTCAGGTAAGAAAATTTTTTCAAAGCTAGATATTAATAAAGCGTATTATTTTGTCAAAATTGCACCTGAAGACATTGAGAAAACTGCGGCAATAACACCTTTTGGGCTCTTTGAATTTTTAAGATTAAATTTTGGTTTAAGAACAGCTAGTCAAACCTTTCAGAGATTTATGAGTAATACGGTTCTGGAAGGCCTAGATTTTTTATTTAATTTTATAGATGACGTCATCATTGCAAGTGACTCAATGGAAAGCCACAGAATGCATTTACAAAAAGTATTTGACCGATTTTCAAAGTTTGGTATAACGATAAATTTAGCGAAGTGTGAATTTGGTAAAGAAAATATAGAGTTTCTAGGATATCAGGTTTCGACCGACGGCATACGACCACTTGACCATAAGGTCAAGGCTATAACAGAGTACCCTCGGCCAGAAACCATTGAACAGCTCCGAAGATTTTTAGGGATGATAAATTTTTACAGGGCTAGTATACCCCATGCAGCAGAACATCAATCACTATTAAACGAATTTTTAAAAGGTGCAAAGAAGAGAGATAAAACCAAAATCGCATGGACATCAGAGTCGATTAAAGCTTTTGAACAGTGTAAGATAAAATTGAAAGACGCTGTAATGTTATCTCACCCAGTTAGTAACGTACCCCTATCGCTGTTTTCAGATGCTTCTGACAACTTTGCCGGGGCGGCATTGCACCAATTGGTAGATGGTAAGTGGTTACCTTTAGGATACTTTTCGAAGAAGTTTACCAAAGCTCAACAAAAGTATTCTACATATGACAGAGAGCTTACGGCAATATTTTTGGCTATGAAACATTTTAGGTACATGTATGAGGGAAGAGAATTAATAGTTTTTACGGATCATAAACCCTTGACTTTTGCATTCAATAAAATTGAAACAAGTAGCGAAACGCCAAGGCGCACTAGACAGTTATTATTCATCAGTGAATTCACAACGGACATTCGATATGTTAAGGCGGATAACAATACAGTAGCAGATGCACTTTCGAGAATTGAAACCATACACAGCCCTACAGTAATTGATTACGCGGAATTAGCTTCAGCTCAGGAATGTGGTAGCGAGTTAGCAGAATTATTAAACGGGAACAATAATAATATTTCTTTACAGAAAGTTTTTATGCCGAATTATGATAAACCAATTTATTGTGAAAATAGGTTAAATATTTGTAGACCGTATTTACCTAAAAGTTTCAGGCAAATAGGTTTTCATTCAGTTCATGATGTAAGTCACCCAGGTACTAGATCAACGCGAAAATTAATGGCAAAGCGATTCTTTTGGCCAGGTTTAAATCGCGACGTTGGCCAATGGGTGAAAACATGTATTAAGTGCCAGAAAGCGAAAGTAGGTAGACACACAGTATCAGAGTTACAACAATTTCCGAATGCAGAACGATTAAGCCATGTGCATATAGATATTGTAGGCCCGCTACAGACTTGTAAAGATGGGCATAGGTACTTAGTCACGATGATAGATCGATTTACGAGGTGGCCAGAAGCTGTACCAGTGACGGAAATAACAGCAGAGGTAGTTGCTAAGGTATTCTATGAGTCGTGGATATGTAGATTTGGGAACTCTTTCAAAATAACCACCGACCAAGGGAGACAGTTTGAAAGTAATCTTTTTGAGCAACTATTAAAGTTAATGGGTATAAAAAGGATACGCTGTTGTTCGTACCATCCACAATCTAATGGTATCCTGGAACGCTGGCATAGATCCTTAAAACAGGCATTAATGGCACGTCTAGAGAAAAACGGCGCATGGTGTGACGAACTACCAACAGTTTTGTTAGGACTACGTACGGCAGGTAGGAGCGATAATGGCGTGAGTCCCGCGGAATATATGTACGGTCAAGCAATTCGCTTACCTGGAGACTTTTATGACGTCTCAGATAAGCGATTGAGCGAAGGAAATGCGTTTTTGGAGCAGTTAAGATACAATATAGAAAAGTTGAAACCAGTATCGGCAGTACCACGGAGCTCACGCGCATTATTTGTTCACCGTGAATTATCTAAGTGCGAACAGGTATTTATTCGTAATGACGCAGTTCGTAAACCGCTAGTACCGCCCTATGAAGGTCCTTATCGTGTTATAAATAGGAGAAATAAAGTGTATACAATTCAATTGCCCAATAGAACAGTAAATGTGTCGATTGACAGGTTAAAACCAGCTTTTCTTATTAACGACGATAGTGTCGATGATAAAAACAGTGGACATGACGCCAGCGTTGGTAAAAATACGTCTTTAGAAAGTAAGTCTAAGGATTCGTGTGTTAAGACAACCAAGAGTGGCCGGGTTGTTAAGCCACCAGTTAGATTTAATTTGTAGAATTATATTTTATGGTAATCAATAGATTAATGACGGTTAGGATATGGTGCAACCGTGTTTTGTTCAGCTCAAAATAATTTGCATAACTGTAACATGTTAAATTAAACAGCAGATTAACATTGGTCAATGTATGGTATAACCGTGCCTTAGTCTATTCAATATATGTTTACAGAATATTATTTTGCTAGATTGCAAAAGTATAAGAATTCAGCTCTAAGCATTGCAACATAATTGTTTTGCTAAACTGCAGATAATAAATATTTGTAATTAATAATGAACAACCTACTTTTGGATTGTGAAATTGCAAAAGCGCATTTTGTTATTGTGATGTAAAAGTAAGAAGTTTAGGTATGGTCACATTCTATCATTACATCTCAATTGAGTATAAAAAATAGGTAATTTGTTTAGTATAACTTGTAATAAAATTCAGTCAAGATTATTGTAACAATGCGGACAACATCGCGGCTACCTACGACGAGCTAGATGTAATAGGATACGCGAGAATTTTGTTGATAGTGATTGCTTCGGTGTAATCAGTAGTTTGTATTAAATATTGTTTATACGTATGTAATGATAGGGTGACCATAAGTTTTATGCAAATGAAACTTACATGTAGTAATAATTATTTTTGAAATTTTTGTAATTAGTATTTTTAAAGTAAAAAAATTAAGAGGTATTTATTAAGGTTTTTAATAATAAGTATTTTTGAAATTTTTGTAAAAATTTGGGGGATGTAGTGTAGGGACCATGTAAGTACGAATGAGGTTAGTCATGTCAGCAGTTTAGCGTGCAAGCGAGAAGTATGTTACTGCGCACTGGCCAGCCCGTAAACTGGTGTGTTAGATTTGGGGAATTTAATTAATAAGTTACTGAATAAATTAGTTGGTTTTTTGGGACTTATTGGTTTTCTTTATTCGCGTAGGGCCAGGTGCAGTAGCTCACAGTGTAATTAGGATCCCCACGCTCACTACAGTCAGGAGAACACGCACATTACATTCCACGTCACATACGTAGGTTAGTAGGAACTAGGTTGTGACGTGAGGCATCTTACAGTATAATCACACATAGAGACTGCAGGGTATAGGCAGAGATAGTACGCACCCCACAGTTAGAGAGCACACGTACCCCCCGCGTACAATACGATTCAGCACTCCATGGTGTTTCTTCAGACTGTATTTGATAACGTACGTTAGAGCACGCCCTTTTTTTTTTTCTTTTTTTTTTTCTTTTTTTTTGTTAAGGCTGGACGTCAGATTACGCCCTGCCCAAAAACTTTAAACCCTCAACAGGATAATACGAGCTGTGCGTTTGGCGTAAAATAACGTAGTAACTTATAATGTCGCGTGTTGATTGAGAATGTTTGAGGTACAAACGACGTCCTTGACATATCTTGTTGCTCTTCACCTTCCTACCCTTTCTCTAGGGTAGGATCGAACTCTCCTGTGGTGCTAACATTATAAAGTAAATAATAAATAAAATAAATATTCACGGACATTTTCACACAACGTCCTCTGGTCCCAAACTAAGCTTAACGCTTGTGCTGTGGGTACCAGATTACGGATATAATATATGTATTGCTTTTATTTTTTGTAAATACATACATATAATAGATAGAAAACACCCAGACGCAGTACAAATATCTGTGTTCGTCACACAAATATTTATCCTGAGTGGGAATCGAACCCATGACCTCGTGCACGGAAGTCGGTTACACTACCGACTACGCCACGAGGCCCGTCACATTAATAGAATACTTTAACCACATACCTTCAGGCGAGTGATACGCTTGTTTGAGTAAGTGAAATTAAAAAAAAGCAATGTGTAATTAATATTAGTGCCAAAGTCGATTTTTATGGAATACACACACACACACATAGACATTATGAGAGCTGAGAAATAATTACCAGCCTTATTAGAAAAATAACTGCCTCTGTGGTGCAGCGGTAGTATGAGCGAGTGCTGATCATGAGGTCTTGGGTTTGATGCCCGGGTTGGGCAGTGTTATTGGGCTTTTTCGTAAAAAATAATTTCTCAGTAGCATCCTGGAGTTTGGAAATGTGTCCGGTAGACGGCAATAGGCTCGCCCCCTATTACGTGGGAGTTAAACATAGCTTGCGAACCGTGAGCCTACCCATTCGGGAAATACAGGCGTGATGCTATGTTTATTAGAAAAATAAAACTATTTGAGATCGAAGTTAAACTTGTCAAATAAAACTCTCGTTAGTTTTAATTATTAATTACAATAATAAAAACTCGTCCAGTGAACTGATAATTAATTATTTTATGAAAACTTCGTGGTCCGTATGAAATAACACGCTGATACTGAAATTAAATTCCAATACACAATTTAAAGGAACTCCATGACGCAATTTGAATACTAAAGTAGCATGTCAAAGTTTTAAGCTGGAGATATTAAATGTTCTCTCTCAATAGATAGACCCAGGAACGAGCTTGCAAGATGTTAATTTAATATTTATATCAAAGCTAGCGTTATCGTCAACAAACTTTCAAACATCTAAGTATGTAAACTTTCACATTTATTATATTAGAAGCTTTCACATTTAAATAACAGTGAGCGAGCGTCTCAAGTGGTTAAAATACTTATCTATTATCCATGATATAATTATATATATATATATATATATATATATATATATATACTAGCTGACCCGGCGATCTCGCCATATATTTTTTTCATGAATAAATATTGCAATTATAAATTGAGATATAAAGTATCCTATCTCTTAAGTTGGAACAAAACACACATTTTGAAAAAAGAAAAGTTAAAATCGGTTCAGTAGTTTCGGAGTTCATTCCGGACAAACATCGTGACACTGGAATTATATATAATAAGATATATATGTATATATATATATATATATATATATATATATATATATATATATATATATATATATATATATATATATATATATATCTACTATCAAACTATCTATATATATATATATATATGTAACCGATCAAATTACTAAATAAATTATAAAGTTGCATATTCAATTGATACCGGATACCATATTCGCAAATTTAAAATACGCGCGGTTGCCTAGAACCCCTACCCAGTTAGATTATCGCCAATGGGTCGCATGATTCCACTCCCACAAAGGCCAGAATCAAATTATATTACCATACGATCCTCGTGGCTTAGTCGGTAGTATAATCGACTTCCGTGCACGAAGTCGTGGGTTCGATTCCCACTCAGGACAAGTATTTGTGTGATGAACACAGATATTTGTACTGCGTCTGGGTGTTTTCTATGTATTATATGTATGTATTTGCAAAAAAAAGTAGTATATGTATTATATCCGTAATCTGGTACCCATAGCACAAGCGTTAAGCTTAGTTTGGGACCAGAAGACGTTGTGTGAAAATGTCTGTGAATATTTATTTATTTGCATGCGATCCCGGATGCGAGCAAAGTACGCTAGGGTTCGAGAACGTTCTATGGCTACTCCAATCGCAAGCGTATAGATAGGAAAAGTTCTAGAACAAAAAATTATCCACCAATGAGCAGGCCGGACGCAATACGCAAGAGAGAGATGGCAAGAATAATCTTAGAAGGGGGTACTATCAGAAAAAATATAAGAGATGACAGCGGGTAGAATCTTATGTCTCTGACTGAATTATCGTGTGTGTCAAGGCAGATAACACTGCGTAAATTACTATAGTAATAAATATAAAATACTATTTTTGCCTAGGGCATTTGAAAGTAAAAGTGTGTGACTAGGAAACCCCAAAGGTACGTTTTATAATCCATTCTATTGTAGGACTCATTTTCTTTCGTTTTACTTTATTGGTATAATCATATTTAAAAAGTAGATTTTACGTGTAAATAACTGTTCTATAAAGTTTGTTCTAACGAGATGATTACACGTATTGTATAATACATACCCATAGAATTTTATTCCAAATTTGTCAATACTAATTATTTAAGATTGTAGCATACAACTGCATTTAGAATTATATTCGCTTCTACCTGTAAAATATAATAGTTCGCATACAGTATATAATTTAAGAATATTGCTTTTTGCTACTTGCTACTTAACATCACGCCGTCTCCCTTATGGGGCAGACAGGCACTTTTAGAACGGTTTTTTCATAAATGTTATACATCACCACGCCGTCTCCCTTATGGGGCAGACAGGCATTTTAAAACTATTTTTCGTTAAATGTTATATATTTTCACGCCGTCGCCCTTCTGGGGCAGACAGGCATTTTAAAACAGTTTTATCATTAGATGTTACTTATCATCTAGGCGTCACTCTTAGGGGGCAGTCATATATTACGTAACTATTTTTTTATCAGTGTCAATGCTTTATACCTGCAGAACGTCCCCTACGTGTTCTGATTTATTTTTTTATTAAACTTTCTCCATGTTCTATATTTTGGATGCCCCCCTCCCCCATTCTGCGGGAACCTAGTTCGGGTACGGGGGCTCGGCGGGAAGAACCAGAACAGTGTCACCAGGAGTTGAGACGTTCCGCCCTGTGCTTACCAGCTCCTGGGGTTCCAAGTTCCTAGTTCCTGGCTTCGATCAAGTTCCGGGTTACGAACTTCCGAGTTGCGGCTGCCCTACGGGTTAAGGTTCCAGCGCCGGTTACGCAGCCTTCACCCGTCTACCGGCATATATCTGCGCGCGCCGAAGGGCGAGGGCCTGCCTTCGGCCCAGTTACAGCCTCCCCCCCGCAGTTGAGTACCCGTAGGTGACGGTCTTGGGGACAGCCCCCTGAGTTGCGAACCACGCCCTGATTTCTCATTGCTCTCTTCTCTTTTCAAAATTAATATCAGAACCATAAAATTTTTAAATAATTAATTATTTTGTAATATTTTTTTTATAGAATTAAATTGTAAATTTTGAATTTTATTTTTATTTTGTTTGTTAGGGCTTTCCCCCGTAACAATATATATAAAATAATCCCTATTTATTTTAGTCACGCCATAATTTTAAAACGACTTTACCGATTTCATTTATATTTTTTTAAGTTTTTAGTACTACTTTTGTGGTAGGTTCTAACAGAAAGAAAAATTAAGAAAATTGCTCAAAAAAAAAAATATAATAATAACTTATTTGTGAAAGTGGAAAAATAGAGCTTTACTGTGAGCGGCATTCGAAACTGCATATCTTCCAAAACGAGGAAGTGCTCTGGACCGCTAAGCCATCGCAGTCACCGACGGTGACTCCCAATCTCCACTTCACAATTGCTTTTAAATGTCTTTTCACGCGACTCGCAGTAAAGCTTTCTTTTTATACTTTCACAAATAATTTGGTCTTTAAAGTAGCTGAGCATGTCAAACGCTAACATACAGATCAAAATCTAAACAATAAAATTTAAGAAAACTCAACAACTATATTTTGACTTCGCTCGTTTGACAGCAAGTAATTGAATATTCATAGCTAAGACAGGAAAACGTGTGCCGCGTGAGTTAGTCTTTAAAAAAATCAAATATATTATTAGGATTAGTAGGATCAGGATAATATATCTCTCAAATGGTAAAACAATTATTAAAATTGGTTCAATAGTTAGAACAACAGATCAATTATAAATACAGACAAAAAATTGCAATAATATATTACGAAGTGATGCCTGCGACTTTATTTTCGTGGACCTTTATTTGATGATGAAATAAAGCCTATATTCTGTCTCAAGCCAAGCTCTATCTACTTGACAATGCATTTAAATCTGTTAAGTAGTTTTAGTGATGTGACCAACTCCTGTTTTATTACATTATTTTTAATTGTCTCATTAGGGTTATCTTAACAACACAACAAACAACATAGCATCACGCCTGTATTCCCCGAAGGGGTAGGCACGAGGTGTATTATACACCCACGACTCGCCAGCTATGTTTAAGTCCTACGTAATAGGGGGCGAGCCTATTGACGTCTACCGGGCACATTTCCAAACTCCGGGCTGCTACTGAGAATTTTTCTTATTTTTTTTTTTTACGAAAAATCTCAATTGCACTGTCCGACCCGGGGATCGAACCCGAGACCTCATGATCAGTAGTCACTTATACTACCACTGCACCACAGAGGCAGTTACATTAATATAGATATAAAATTATCGTGTTTATCTTAATATAGATATAAAATTATCGTGTCACAGTGTTTGTCGCCATTCTCCTCCGAAACGGCTTTACTGATTCTTATGAAATTTTGTGTGTATATTCAGTAGGTCTAAGAATAGGATATAAACTATTTTTCATACCCCTAAGTGATAAAGGTGGCCACCCCAAACATTTATTTTTTTATTTTATGGACCCAATTTTTTATTTTTTGGACCCAATTTTTTATTTTTATTTTTTTATGATTCGGCATATAGGTTAGCTATTTTTTTCTTCGCTAGAAATTAAAATGCTTTAGAAATAATCTATATGGCAAAACAACGTTTGCCGGGTCAGCTAGTAACTTATATATCTCTGACATTTAGTGGAGTTTTCATTGTATCATTGTAAATTCAGTTCTCTAACAAAAGAACAATAAGAATTGCTGTATCACTTTCCTAACTGCAAAGTGAGAATGCGCATTAACAGGAAGATAGCCATGCATTAGCTGCTAATGGCAGTACTCACTAGAGGATGCTTTGATGGTAATTCTACTGAACTTGTAGCTTTGGCGCATGATGCTTTCAAACTTTTAAATTTTTATTTATTTTACTCTCTTTTTAAAAAAAACAATATCCTGCACTAAAGAATAATCTATGTATCGCGGGGGACTTTACAAACATACAGGAACAACCATTTGTGGATCACGCAATATCGACTCTACAACACTGAGCTTTGAAGTTCGGTAAGTAAACCACTACACTATAAGTCAAGTAAATAAAGATTCCTATTTATGTGTACTTATGTACACGGACCTTGGACTGGGAATCGAACTCATTACTACTGATATCAACTCAATAATACGTTTTTGCAATCCTTTGCTTAACCACTAGGCTGGCTGTATAATTTTATTTGATTATTAAAATATTAGCTTACAGTTATATAACTACATCAATACGTTCATTTTTACACGCTTTTTATTAGCTTCACCCGTATGTTTGTATATTTGTATGTTTGTAACCGACTCCTTTGGAAGCGATTTTGACCCACTTTATGCGGCCAGATTTCATTCAAACTTGTAGATTTATCGAGGACCGATGACAAAACACTAATTTGATAATATTATTCGGTATTTATCGGTTTTTAGGGTTCCGTAATTGTTGAATGTGTAAGTTTCTGAATCGCGATATTAAGATGTGCACCGGCGTTGTCCGATGTTTCTGAATCGCGATATGAGTGTTTGTGAAATAAGAATATTTTTGCTTCTATTACAGTTTTTAGTATAGTTATTTATCTATGTTCTACTTTCATGTAGTATTGCTTTTACTTTACTCTTGTCTCTTTGCTTCGTACTTTTGAATTTTTGATACTATTTTGAGACTAAAAAGAAGAAAATAAGTTATTGTTTAAAAAACTAAAATAACACGCTTTAAATAGCTAGTTGATTTAAAAAGTAATAAATAATATTACAATAAATAATGATTTTAAAAAAGCGTGAGGTGCTTTTTACTATATGTACTATATGTTTACTATATGTACTATTTGTAACATTTGATTATGCACCTCACGCTTTTTTACAATCATTATTTATTGTAATATTATTTACTACTTTTAAGTTCAACTAGCTATTTAAAGCGTGTTATTTTAGATTTTTAAACTATAATTTATAGTATTACAAAACACGTTTCATGACAACTAATCGGTTTACTGAGGATAAATGCAGTGATCTAATCGAACATATTAGTGCTATTTTAGCCACACAATAGAACAGCCATTCATTAATTTTCAATCCGCAAATTGAAACTGATTGCACAGACGGCGGAGTGGTTTAGATACCGGCCTCCCGCCTGAGTGTTATGGGTTCGATTCCCACTCAGGACAATGGTTGTTCTGAGTCTTGGTGTACTTTGTGTCCGTGAAATTGTATGTTTACAATTTAAACGGTTTTGATCTGTATTTTAGCACTTGACATGTTTAGCCACTTTTAAACAACAAATTATTTGAGAAAGTGGACAATAAGGGAACTCTACTGCAAGCAGGATTCAAACCTACGGAGAAGGTCCTTCCGGTTGGATGGGACGCAGGTTCGAATCCCCTTTTTCCACTTTCACAAATAATTTGTTCTTTAATGTTCAAATATATTTCCTATAACTGTGAGTTTTTAACTTTTCTAATGGCGTAGAAATGTATACCTATGCCCACAGCATTGTATTTTTAAGAAAAAAGTCGTTTAAAACATTTTCAAAATTGTGTCGACGCTTTTGGAAACCTTTTTGAATTAAAATGAAGATTGGAGAAATGAAACGAGGTTGCATCGCGACGGTAGAAAAATAAAGGAAGAAATAGCGTATACAAAATGAAATATGCAATCATAGAGATCTGCCGACAGTGAAGTATACTATAGTCCATTTAAGTACTTTTATCTCAGACTAAGAACTAATAGACAGAGCCACGGCGTGGCCGCACTTGAAACAGCAATATTTTTTTTTAATGTTGCCAGGTTGACAAATATTTAACCATATTTGCGCAAATTAAACGATAGTTAGAATGAGGTCTGTAACTTGGTCGTAAATAAGAAACTCTTTGTAACAAATATTTTATTGAAAATCACAACGTTTAGCAAAATAATTATTCAAAAGTAAATCTACCACCCCTTCTATTCGTCCAACCATCAATCTTTAAACGTCCACTGCTGGGCATTGCCCAAAGAGAGCACCAGAACTAGCAGGCTTGTGCAGACTGCATCCAACGGCTCCCTGCAGCTTTGACCAAATATTTGGTCCATCTGGTGGGAGGCCATATTACTCTGCGCTGTACGATACGTGGTCGCCACTCCAGAACCTTTTTCCCCAACGGTTGTCAGTTCGTTGAGCGATATGACCTGCTCATTGCCACTTTAGCATGCAAACCCGGCGGGCTATGTCGGATATTCACATTCAACGGATCACTGTAATTAGAATTCGATCACGTAGAGAAAACCTCGGGTCACCGAGGTCACTCCCAGAAGTCGTAGGCAACATTAAGGGTCCGCTAGGCTTCTTGGTAGGGTTGAGTTGGCTAGATTAGTGTCACCAACCCGTCAATTGTCAAGCCGCTGCTCACCATTTCATTTCACCGACATGAAATGAAAGAATAAGCGACTATCTCCTGCTACGACCAAAACGCAACGATGTGCTTTATGGCCGGTCCCACGGGAGTGAGAGTACTACAAGTGGTGAAGTTAGCTATAGGACGAATACCACGACCTTATAAATTTGTGTTCCCACCTACCATTTGGGGTGTGAATGTATATTATTTAATTTTGTTTTACTCCTGGGTTTTATTTTGAAGCCCATAAACCCCAAGCAGGTGTCACAAGAGAGAGAGCAAATCAGTTTCTCTGAATTCTAGATTATGACTACAGCGGTAGTCATAATCTAGAATTGAGATTTACTTACAAAGTTGAAGTACAAAGACTTTAAAAGCTATACTTACATGATCATATTCACTGCCAATGATTTTGCTCCCAACGTTACTATTTTCTTATTATGTATACATGTCAAAGAATTTTCTTCGCTCTGTCTAGATGTATTTAGTCTGAGACTTTTATATTAATAAGAGTAGTGATGCAGCGGTAGTATGTGCGACTGCTGATCATGAGGTCTCGGGTTCGATTCCCGGGTCGGGCGGTGTGCTTATTCGTAAAAAGAAAAATTCTCAGTAACAGCCTAGAGTTAGGAAATGTGCCCGGTAAACAGTAATAGGCTCGCCCCCTATTACGTGGGAATTAAACATAGTTGGTGAACCGTGGGTGTGTAATACACCTCTGAGTACCCCTTCGGGGAATACAAGCGTGATGCTATCTTATATTAGAGAGAGGAGGGTCGTACCAGCAAATGTGGAAAATATTTTTTATTCCAAGTGAATTAAAGCCTCCAAATAATTTCGTAAATGTGTTTAATTTCCTTCCACTTCCGAACTGAAGCAACCTACAGCACTTGGGAGGGTACCAACTGTGGTGTAGGTTCGTCAAGGTATGTTGCCAGCCCATTGATGACTGTTTAGTTTGTATCAATCCGACCATCGTACTTAAGTAAGCAATTATCACCCATTGCATTACTGGTGGTAAGGCTGGGTACCAAGTGGGACTGCTCACTTGCTATCGGGCCCGAGGGTGTTGGTACCACCATCTCCCGTATGACCGGTCATAAAGCACATCGTGTGTGTTGGTTGTAGCAGGAGATAGCCGTTAATTCTTTCATTTCATATCTGTGAAATAAAATGGTAAGCAGCGGCTTGACAATACTCTCGGTATAGTTGAGTCCATCAGCGACGGTTACCATTTACCATCAGGTGGGCCGTGGCTCGTCTGTCACCATCCGCAATAAAAAAAAACTTTTTTTTGTAGATTTTTTTGTTCCCATTTATCATCATCTAAGCCTTATCCTAAAATCTGTTAGCGTCGGCTTCCAATCTGTTCTCTGTATTGTATTCACAAAGAGGGATTGTAGTATGTAGTGATTTAGGATTCTGAAAATGATTACTAGGACTTCATTAGTCAGCTGGAACGTACTGTTTGAGAAGGTACCTACCTTCCGAAGCAATAAGGTTTGATGTACTTAACAAATAAGTGTGAATTCTACCTTAGCTGGTATCATTTGGGTGAACTACCCACATTTACTTAACCTTACTGAGCGTTCCAGTGGCAAGCACATAACTAGGCTATAGCCTCGGTCCCTATTTTGCCCTTCAAGACTGTAAAACAATTAGGTTCATGAAACGTCTGACCCCACGACTGTCGCTTAACCACGCGTCTTTCAACCAATCGAGCGATCTACTGATGCTTCAAGCGATAGTTCATGTATCGTTTTACATTCTGCTCTCCCATCCTGTTAAGCATTTACGCGCCACATAAATCAAGATGGGATTCAGATCTTCGGGTACCTTCATCCATCAACACATATATCTTTGTTGATGAATTAATACTTTATGATAGATTTATTACGTTTTTAAATTTCCAAATGTAACCAAACAATTTATACAAATCAAAGTAAATACCTAATCTTAACCTAAATGGTGTATGGCTCTAATAAAGAATTAAAAAAAAAAAGTGTACATTGTATAGAAATTCGAGACAATGCAGTTTTGCTGTTTAATCTGTGCAGGCGTTATTCCAATTGTGCTTAATACTGCAGTTTACATTACATTTACATTAAAATGCTAGCCTGACAAGAAACTTCTAACTATTTTTTTTTATATACTACGTGGATGGCTACAAGCATTCGGCCCACCTGATGGTAAGCGGTTAGCGTAGCCTATAGACGGTAGCAACACCAGAGGAATCACTCGCACGTCGCCATCTCCAAAGATAGGACGTGGATTGGAAGGTACTAACTACTGTTAAACCAGATGGACCAACGATCTGGTCAAAGCCACGGGAAGCCGTTGGATGCGGTCGGTGCAGTACCGCTCGTTGTGGCGTTCTCTTTGGGAGGACTATGTCCAGCAGTGGACGTTGAAAGGTTGATGGATGTATGGATGGAACTACTGTTGGTTCACGCTGATCTTTTATGAGGCTGGTACTTCCCCGATCGAGTCCAGCATGAATAGGCCATTCATGCTGGGATAAGCAAGACTACCACTTCGGTGATTATTGCGTGATATTATTTCAATCGTGTATACGATTGAAAAACAATATTATCGATTTGTCTTTGTACTCAGTTTGACTGCGTACAATTTATCGTGGCTAGTATTGGATTAAATTCTACTTTTTTCGTCTGGAGCGCATTATCATGTAAATATTAAGTATATTATGATATAATCACAATTTGCAGTGGAATACTAACCACTACTGCATAAAGCAAGCTTATGAGTTTGAATACCTAGGAATTCGAGGTAGGCATGTGCTGTATGCACCTGTTGTCAGTTTTTTTTTATATTATGTATTAGTGCCTGCCTAAAAGAAAAATCTTTGTGTCGCTTGAAATTTCCCAATATTATATGCACCGAATGAACTCATAATACACACTCATAATATCTATGAATTGTACTGTTATTTAAATAACAGTATTTTGTGGGAATTTAACCCACGAGAAGTCGGTATCTCAACGTCTATACCAGCAGTGCAACCGACTGCTTTTGTTTTAATTTTTCAACCTGTGTTGTCGTTTGAAAACAAAAAAAAAACACTATGATTTTTTAATTGAAAAAAAGCTTCGTTGCGCACGGTAGGTAGGTGTTGGAGCTTTGACGAGAAAAAATGTGTAAATAATTTAACGCAATTTTGTGTTCTTAGGTTGTGAGGGATAGTAAACTATATATATTCAAATAAATTCAATTGAAGTGTCTATTTGTAATATTTAAACAACAGCTTTTTGCTAAATGCATATGAAAGTATATACGTTATCTATAACAAAATACCAATTATTAAAGTTAATGCCAGTATGTCTGTTTGTTTGTTCCGGACAATCTCTAAAACGGCTGCACTGATTTGAACAGGAATTTTACTAGAAGATAAATGATATAAGGAATAATGATATTAGGCTACATTTATTTTAGAAAACTAATAATGTTTCCGCACAAATAACCAAATAACCGAGTTCCACGCGGACGAAAGCGCAGGTATCAGCTAGTCACCTTATAAAAGTATCAGAATAAAGAAATACTGAATAAAGACTACTACTCGCAGTAAAGCCCTCCTTTCCCACTTTAAAAAATAATTTGTTCTTTAAAGTAGCTGAGCATGTCAAGTGCTAAAATACAGATCAAAATAGTATCAGTATAATAATTTTATAAAGGACTAGCCTTTGCCCGCGGCTTCGCCGCAGCCAAAAGCTACTTTTTCGGTTATATCTCGGGTTCCCGTTATAGTAGCGGGATAAAAAATGTCTACCAGTTTTTAAGTCAAATCAAGGCCTTTCAAATAAAAAAAGTTGCATCAAAATCCATCTAGTAGTTCTTTTAAATAAATTCTAAAAAAAATCTAGTTTAAATAATTTTCTAGTTTTTCGGTTATATCTCAGGTTCCCGATATAGTAGCGGGATAAAATGTATACCAGTTTTTAACTCTAATCAAGGCCTTTCAAATAAAAAAAGTTGCATCAGAACCCGTTCAGTAGTTTTTGTGTGATGCGCGAACGAACAGACAGACAAACAGATAAACAGACAAAAACTCTAAAAGAAATTGTTTTGTGTTTAGAGATGCCTATATAGCCTATTACAGTATTTTTTTCCCAAATATCTTAAATGTACAGACACAGCTCTGTTACAGCTTTATAATAGTATAGAAGATCAATATAATATTTAAAACATGTAGGTTTCCTCACGGTATTATCCTAAACCGAGTAGGTAATGATAATTTTTAGACAAATATACATATTAGCATGATATTATATTCATTCAACTCTTATATTAGGTGAATGTTTCCCAATTTGTAAAAAGGAGTAGAAGAATCTTCAAATAGCAAAGATTGTCTTTACCAAATAGCACATAACTAATCATTTTATAAGATAAAATTGATTGTGAAAGCGGAAAAGGTAACTTTACTGCAAGTAGATCTCGAACCTGCGTCCCATCCAACCCGGGGAAGTACTCAATCAATAATCATCTTATACTGAAAAATCCTCATTTTTTGAGAGACAAGGAAAATGCATTTAACGCACACCCTGCTGTCCGGAGTGTCCAACATGCGCCACATTCGACGGACATGTGAATGATACAGCCTTTTTTCATATTTCATGTAGATTTCTGTGTAGTAACAGATGATAGCTACCCTATGTGTTCGTAAAAAAGAACTGTTTCGCTACTTTACGTAAGTAACATTCCAAATGAACACATAGAATTGCACACCGCTTAAGTATTTTTTAAGAATAGGATTTACTGGTCCTATGCTTTCGTGCGTACTGTGAGAGTCATAGTATTGTTCTTGAATACGGGTGTAAGAATTAAATCCTGGTTCAGATACCAATCTCCTATGTATTGTGGTTTCGAATCTCAGACAGGAAAATTTTTTGAGGGACTAAAAATTGTTGTTCTGAGTCTGGATGTATAATAATTGTATATTTATAAAGTCCTCCTCAAAATGTGGATTATTCGCTATTGTTAGATGTCTTTTAAAAAAGTGTGATCACCCCATTCTTTTATGCAATGTCGTACAAGATGACTAAAGGAAATAAACAGTTATCACCTATTGCATTACTGGTTGTATGGTTAGATACCATGTGGCCTCGCTTTGGGGCCGTGCAGGCCGATACCGTCGTCAACCCTATGACCGACCGTCAAGCCTTTTATTTATAGCTGGAGAACGTCATCCATCAATTTCTTATCAATAAAATAAAATAAAGACAAGTGGCAAAAGGGCCGTTCGTGCAATCTATAATCTGGGCCCGAGAGTTTCCCTTAGACAGAAATTTAAAGAAATAAATATTCTAACTGTCGTGTCTCAATTTATATATGAAAATCTGTTGTATGTCAAGAAAAACATCAGAAGCTTTGATAAGTATAGCGACGTTCATCACATTAATACAATGAACAAAGGCAATCTTGTTGCTCACAGTACTCGTCTCCACAGAATCAGTAGATCTTTCATGGGGCAATGTATATGCTTCTACAATAAAATTCCTGAAAATGTCCGAAACATGCCACTAAATAAGTTTAAGAAAGCCATAAAAATTAGACTTTGTAATCAAGATTATTACACTGTTTCGGATTATCTTGAGGATAAAACTAAATGGGCTTGAGCTGCTCCTCATTAATTAATTTTCAAAATTGTTTTATAAGAAATAATGTAATGTTATAAAGATTATATTAAATTGTAATAAATTTGCAATTTAAAAAAGTGGCTCATGAGTTTCTTGCCGGGTTCTTCTCATGAAAGGCTTTACTACGGAATCCGGCCGCTTGTGGCGATTGCAATCGCCACTTTGTTATTGCGGTTGCACTCGCCTCAGGCGCTCGTGTTAATTATTTTAATTATTAGTATATTATTGACGATTTTAAGTGCTACTTAATAGGCCTACGAAATAAAGATATTTTTGAATTTGAATTTGAATTTGGTTTGACAGTATTCTTAGTATCGTTAAAGCAAAGTTCGTATCGTTAAGGCAAAGTAAGCAGACGTTATCACTTATCAAGTGGGCCTTAGTTCGTTTACCACAATAAGCGATCATAAACAAATGTTAAATCGGAAAGTATCAATGTTTAAAAAGCAATTGGTAAACCTTGTCTTAATAAAAGCCTGAGCAATATGAAATATTTAATCATCACATAACACTAACCGCAGCTATGATTTCCCCAGAGAACCGGCAAATTTATAGCAATATGGAGCATTTCAAAAATTAATGAGCGTACGCTTTATTCAAATTATTTCTGTAGTTTAATAAGTTATTTGTTGAAATGAGCAATTGATGAAGTGTATGAGAATAGTCTGTGGTTCTGAAGAAAGAAGAGATATTGTCTCTACACTTTACCTACTCAATTTATATAGGACTAAATTTTTTTTTTATTTTTTTTTCAGCGTCTGTCCCGCTATTAGGCACAGGTATTTTCTCATAGACAGAGAGTATGGAGCAGTAGTCTGCCTAACTCTGTGCGATTTGGTAGATTTTGACGTCGAAATAATATGTTTCCGCACATTTTTTCCTTCACCGAGCTGTGATAATTTCTAAACAAATACAGATATAGTTTCGAAAAGTCTCGAGTAATCAGAGGTTTGTGACATGGAGCACTAGGAATCGAGTCTTGGTATTATCACTAGAATATTACCTTTGCATAAAGTTCTTTAATTGTAACTATATCTGTTAGTTATTCTTTTATAAGCTACATTAAAATTTGAATGATGTTAAATTTATAGATAACTTTGATAAAAGCTCTCGTATTCTTAGTAATGAATTCAAAGTTTGCGAATTTTGTTTATACATTAATCACGCCTAAACGACTAAATAGATTTTAATTAATTTCAGCAGGTAGATAGGTGAGACACTAAGTTAACATGTAAGATACTATAACGAAACAATAATTCTCGCGAGAGACAATACTAGTTTATTGTAGAACATTGATTTAGACTGCACAGATGGCGGATTGTTTTAGATACCGGCCTCCCACCTGAGTGTTATGGGTTCGATTCACACACCAGACAACTCTTAGTGTGATCCACAAGTGGTTGTTCTGAGTCTGGGTGTACTTTGTGTCCGTGAAATTGTATTTTTGTAAAGTCCCTCGCGATACAAGGATTATTCCTTAGTGCAGTGTTGTAATTATAAAAAAAAACTATCAGCTGCCCGTGAGTTCGTATGATCGAACCTCAAAATTGATTAAATCCTTACTAATATTAAAAATGCAAACGTGAGTTAGCCGTGTGGGACCGGCTTTAGAATTGTCCCACGCCTCTCTAGCCACGGGAGTCGTAAGAACCGACTGAGGGAATCCGGGGGAGCGGGCAGCAGCACTCCCTCGAGTATTGACAACATCCACTGCGATCGCCAACCCGCCTGCCAAGCATGGCGATTACGGCATTATCCCCCATTTCTTGGGGAGGCCTATGTCCAGCAGTGGACGCTGAAAGGCTGATGGATGGATGGATGGAAACGTAAGTTTGTTTCTTTCGCTTTCATGCCGTAACTACTAAGCCAATCATCATGAAATTTTACAGTTTGGAAAAAGACAAAGAAACAGGCAGATGAAAATTCTAATAAACTATAATCCCAATTTTGAGAGGCGTAAATAGCCTGATACAGTTTTTTTTTTTCTCAAATACCTTAACAAATACCTTGTACAAAGACAGTTTTGTTACAGTTTTATAATAGTAAAGACATCAATTATTATAGTTTATCACTTCTTCTATTTCTTTCTTCACTGGTGAATTTTATTAATAAGTTAAAGTCAAGGAATTACTCAGTTATACTCGTACAAACTCGTACATATCGTAAAAACTTTATTCAGAAACTAAAAAATCATCGATAATCAACATTATGTTCCTATTCGAATATTTTGTCATTCTAAAACTAATTATCCTCACTACATTAATAAATAAACATACCTTATTATGGTAACAATTCATAATTTGTTAAAATAATGGATATGATAATTAAACATTTTCAACACGAGTAATCAAAACCCCTATCTTCTCGATCTCACTCGCAATCACATCACCAGCTTGAAGAAACTCTGGTGGGTTTCTGTAAACACCTACTCCACCCGGAGTACCAGTAAGGATGATATCACCAGGCAACAAAGTAAACAACTTCGACAACCTTTCAATCACATCAGGAATTTTATGAATGAATTGATTCGTGTTACTCTTCTGTTTCTGGACTCCATTGACAATACAGCTGATGTTTAACGATTGAGGGTCACCAATCTCATCACTAGTTGTAATACAAGGTCCTATAGGACAGAAAGTATCCATAGCTTTACCAAGCAAAAGCTGTCCCAGGTTTTTATTATTTTCCCAGTCTGTAGCTCCTATGTCTTGAGCGATAGTATAACCTAATACGTAGTCATATGCTTCTTCAGCTTTGACTTTGGTTGCAGTTTTACCAATGACTACTGTTAGTTCGACTTCGCAGACAACTTTTTCAGTAATATCAGGTTTCAATCTCACTGGTTTATCTTGCCCAACAATAATACTTGGGAATTTATTAAAGATGAAAGGAATTTCTGGTGCTGGAAATTTCTGTTCTTCACAGTGGTCTTTATAGTTTAATCCAACACACAATACTTTATCGTTACCATGTATAGGAGCTTTTATAATTATTGCTGACATAGGAATAGATGCAGGATTCATAGTTTTAAGTTTCTTAACTTTTTCAATGTCACCATTCTTCAATATATCAATGAGTGTACTGGGTATAGTGGGATCTACTTTGTTGATATCAACAACATCGTCTCCGACTAAGTATCCAACGCGGATTTCTTGTGGATCATTTTTGTAAACAAATTGAACTAATTTCATTATTGCTTTAAATAATTGAACAATGTCTTGCTACACTTGCACTCTGCATAAAGATTTGTTTAAAATGAGAGTGTAGTGTCTTGAGATAGCTGTTATCTGGATGTTTTTATCTAAAGTTGTTATCAGCGTATAGAGTTGTTACATAATGATGATCAATATATCAAATGTCATGATAATCTAGAGAATAATTTGAGCCTCTATAATTTAAAACTGCTATTGTGTTACAGTTGGCCATTGCTTTCTTCTTAAAATGATAGAAATTAATGTCATAGTCTACCACGCTGGTCTAGTGGATAGGGATGTTATCTCAAATGTTTGCCTTCACCACGTATTGACAATTTTGTGAAAATTTTGTGAAAAGTATCAATACGCGGTAAGTTGGAGTAGTCAAGGATCAAATTCCATACCTTGTATTTGGCAGTGCGATCCATCTTACTCTGAAGCTATCCCTGATCAATAATCTTTGTTATTTTTAAATTCCAATTGTTTTTATCGTTAAAACCATAGAAAACATAAAAATATAGCATCACGCCTGCATCTCCGAAGGGGTAGGCAGAGGTGTATTACACACCCATGGTTCGCCACTTACGCTTTGTCCCACGTAATAGAGGGCGAGCCTATCGCCGTTTACCGGGCACATTTAAACTCCGGGCTGCTACTGAGAATTTTTCTGTTTGTGAAATAGCTTAATAGCACTGCCCGACCTGGGGATCGAACCCGAGACCTCATGATCAGCAGTCGCACACACTACCGCTGCACACTAAAACCATAGGCGTAGGAATTTTTCGCTACGCTCCTACGTCTATGGTTAAAACTTTCTTGTTTATAGCTCTTCAATTACAAGATAATATATTCTAATTAAAAGCATGAACTTGAAATCTTACTCTCATTATATATACTTTAAGACCATTTTATACTTTTATTTAAATCTCAGTACTTATAAAGAAAATATTATTATTTGTTGAATATTTAAATACTTAAGTTTTAACTTGCATATTTTAGATTACCTTGCAAATGCTAAAACATTTTTATATTTTCAAGTAAATGGAAACATCTGGAAAAACCCCTCTCCACCCACATGAGTCGTAAGTGCCGACTGAGGGAATACCGGGGGAGTGGGCAGCAGCACTCCTTCGAGTATTAACAACATCTACTGCGATTGCCAACCCGCCTGCCAAGCGTGGCGATTATGGCACTATCCCCTAGTCTTGGGGAGGTTTATGTCCAGCAGTGGACGTTAAAAGGCTGATGGATGGATGGATAGAAATATCTGGAAACTTAAAGATTTATTGTTTTATGCTGATGGTAGAAATAAACCATTGGACAGATTGACTTCAAGGGGCAACATTAAACTTATGAAAACCACCTCATAACCAGACCATTGCCATTTAGATTTGAAGTAAATAAATTCTAATATTTCACATCAGCTAAGCGACCTTTTTACGGAATGGCTATCTATAAAAACAATTTCACTAACCCACAATAAATTGGATTATAGATACGACTTACAAATGTATACCCTGAACTTAGGCTAGAAGATATTCCATAAGACTTAAATGCGAAGGTCGCATTTCCTAACGTAGGTTAGTCTTCAATATCTTTCGGTGTCGTCGTAAAAAGAGCCATTGGATCGTTCAACGTCCCCCACTTATCTCAAGTGATATAAATTACTGATAGCGTCATGAAAATGTGATACTAAGATGATTTAAGTGCTGATAGGTACTTCTAAGGATCACTTTGCAGTTTAGAGAATTTTGGGGTATACGAGTATTCTTCTAAATCTTGTGTTTCAATTTCTGGCGTTTCTTATGCGGAACGTATCTAACCACTCTTGTTTACGATTATAAATATACTAGATTAGAATATTAGTAAGGAAAAGGAAAAAATATTACATTTAGAAATGTTTATACATATATTTTTAGCATTTGACATGCTTAACATTAAACAAAGTGAAAAATATGAAATCGAAAATAACAGTCACAAGCAGGATTTGAACCTGCATCTCCTAGATACCATCCAGATGCTTTGCTAATTCAGCCGTCGTGACAATTGCTCCTGACTGCTAATCTCGATAACACATTCACACTTAACGTCCTTATTATCCTTCCTATCCTCTTCTTAGTATCCTTTATATCCACTTCCTATCCCTTTCCTTGGAGATGACGACGCGCGAGTGATACCTCTGGTGGTGCTAGCGTCTATAGGCTACGGTAACCGCTTACCATCAGGTGGGCTTATTCGTATGCATGTTCGTCAAAAAAATAAAAACCCATCCTCATAATAAACTTTCTCTATAGCCCGATTGACACTTTAATAAGTACAGTAGCGAGTTAAAAAGTCAGTCATTTAAGTAGTAAGTAGCGTTCAACTTAGGCGAGTAAGTAGCCACGAGTTGGCGGTTCCGAGAAAAAGACTAGTCGCGTTATCTACAGTTATTTTACTCCACTTATAGGGATCAGGATCCTCCAAAATAGTTTGTTTTAATCCAGAAAATGAAAGTTGAATTACTTAATACCAATATACGCATTATAAGAAGGGACGACCTGACGCTTTTTATTTTTGAGACAGCCTTCTTCGGTCCGAAATCAGTATAATGGTGTATATAGGTTCTAGTTACATAGAGAGGAATGAGTGTACGTCAGTATCGTATGAAATGATATTTATTTCTGAGTTACAAATAATACTTAAGACTAGGTAATACAATGATGCTTACTTAGCACTACGTGACAACATAATATATTTAGCAACGTTATATTAATATGGATCGACCAAGGTAGGTCCTTACACCTCCCCTGAAAGTTCGAACATCACACCCCTTCCCATAAAAGAGAAAAAATAAAATTTAAAAAAATAATACATTACGACAAAATTTTATTTTTTCTACGTAACAGTTTGCTTATTCTTAAACATAAAACCATTGAAATAAACACATAGTTAAAAAAAAATATAGATAAAAATCTTAAATGAATCAAATGTGAAATAATTTTGTAAGATTTTTGTGAATAGCATATTCTTTACCATCTTTGATTACTTTAACATTAGGTGGAATATGACACAGCCACTGCCGTGTCCAAAAGGAAGAGGAAGGCGCGGCAGAAGAAGAAGTCGTCGTTCCTAGCCTCCCACTCGCCGGTAGTGATAGTCACATTACAGCCGACGGCTGAGAAACAGGGGGTGACGTATGCCGATGCAATGTTGCGTGCAGAACGGTCCATAGACCTCGCAGCCCTGGGAATAAGCGAGGTGCTGAAGATGCGCCGGTCCGTGACTGGTGCCAGGGTACTTCAGCTACCCAAGGCCCAGTCACCAGAGGTTGCAGAAACACTGTCCGGGCAACTTCGAACAGCCCTAGATGGAATGCGGATGTTGTCCGTCCCGTCAAGTGCGCTGATCTTCGCGTGACGGGACTGGATGACTCCGTCACCAAGGAAAAAATTGTCGCTGCTGTGGTGCGCGCGTGCAGCTGCGCTGCCAATGAGATCCGGGTTGGCGATATCCAATCCGGGACTCGAGGCATGGGCATGGCGAAGATTCGCTGCCCTATCGCCGCGGCCAAGACGCTCGCTGACTCAGGTAGGCTCCTGGTCGGCTGGAGCGCGGCCGGGGTCAGGGCCCTGGAGCCACTGCCGCTGCGGTGTTTCAGGTGCCTGGCACTGGGGCACACAAGCCAGCTGTGCCCAGCCGATGTCGATCGATCAGAACTTTGCTACCGGTGTGGTAACACTGGTCACCGGTCGGCATCGTGCGTGGCTGTACCCCACTGTACGGTCTGCGCGGCGGCAAAACGCTCCTCGGAGCATGTCATGGGTGGGAGGTTATGTAGGCCTCCCATCTTAAAAGGGAGATTGGTGGCGGCCCAAGGACTTCGGGCCACTCGCGCGAGTGAAGAAAGCCGCCTGGGCCAGGGGGAGGCCAGCATGTCGCCATAATAGGTGACAGAGTCGGTCTCCTCCAGGCGAATCTGAACCACTCCGCTGGGGCTCAGGACCTGCTACTGCAGTCCATGGCGGAGTGTGTATAAGCCGCTGGTGCTGCTGGATGAGACGGCCAAACTATTTGAGAAGGAGCTCGCGGACCGTCTCGTCCGGCACCTCAACGATGTCGGGCCGGGGCTATCAGAATCGCAGTTCGGATTCAGGGCAGGCCGCTCTACGATAGACGCACTGGCCGCCCTGAAAACCCTGGTCACCGAAGCAGTGGCCAGAAAGGAGGTCGTTCTGGCAGTCTCGCTCGACATCGAGAACGCCTTCAACAGTCTCCCTCACGAGACGTTGAAGGAGGCACTCCGGTTCCATGGAGTGCCTTTGTATCTCCGGGAGCTGTTGGAGGCGCACCTCGAGGGGAGGCATGTGCTCTGGGTGGGGGGCGACGGGCGCCTGTATCGCCATCGGATGGAGCGCGGCGTTCCACAGGGATCCGTCTTTGGCCCGATTCTGTGGAACGTCGGATTCGACTGGGTCCTGCGGGGCCGGCTCCTTCCCGGGGTGGGGGTCGTCTGCTATGCAGATGACACTCTCGTCACCGTGAGAAGGGCCGGCTTCGAGGAGGCCGTCCGATCGGCGGAAGTTGGAGTCGCGCTCGTCGTTGACCGGATTGGTATGTTGGGCCTGAGGGCTGGCTAAAACTGAGGCCCTCCTATTCCATGGCCCTCGCCGAGGTCCCCCCCGAGGAGCATACCTACATATGCAGGGGGTTGCCGTGCCGGTGCGGACCCAGATGAAATATCTGGATCTGCACCTCGATAGTAAGTGGAATTTTGGGTCGCACTTTGCCCAGCTCGCCCCTAGGCTCGTTAATTCTGCCGCGGCCTTGGGTAGGCTTCTACCAAACACTGGAGGTCCAGGGTCGTCCTGCCGCCGACTTTATAGCGGTATACTGCGGTCTATGGCACTGTATGGTGCCCTGATCTGGGCGGACGCCCTCACCGCTCCTAACAGTGCCTTGATTTATTTGCTTTTTTTGGCACTACAATAATGCCGGACTTGACCATTCGGGCGTAGTTTCCTCAATAATATCGTTGTTTAACATATCTCGAATTTGATTTTGAACCTCTTTTTTAAGGCTATGTGGGATCCTATACGGTTTTACGTAAACTGGAATTACATTATCTTTTAAAGTGATAGAATGTTCCAACAAATTTGTGACTGACAATTTATCTCCTGGCAAGTGAAAAACGTCAGCGTATTTTGCGCATATATTTTCAATACTTATTTTTTCTTCCTTATTCATACAGTTTAAATCAAGTAAGTCAAAAAGAGTCTTAATCCGATCTACCGAATTGTATTCCTCGTTAAATTTACATACGTCAAACGCATTTAACGAATTAATACATAGATTAGATAAGTCGATTGATATGTCTTCCTCTCTTGTGTTTAAAATCCTCACGGGTATATAATTATTAATTGGACTTACTATTAAACCGGCTACAAAAACACCTGAATGATTATCATTACAATATCTTTGTCAAAACTACAAGTAATGTACCTAACTACTTCACAACGGGGTGGGATAACGTATTTGAACGTGTTATCCTGTTCTAAACGAATACACACTGTACTATCCGTAGTAGATAAAGTTAAGGTCATCTTATTGTAGTTAATGACGGCTCCATACCGTTTCAAAAAATTGTGTCCTTTAATTCCATCGGTTACGCAACGCAAATTCTTAAAAACATAAAACTGTTGATTAAAACTACTCCATTATATACTAAATCTAAGTAAATGTAACTTTCGGACACTAACTGTCCTCCTATGCCTTTTATAGTAATTCTATCGTAACAAAGCAAAAAATTCAAACATTCATATTTTAGAGTGCATAAAGTTACACCGCTATCAATAAAAAAATTGGTGTGGCCACACGAAACTATGTTAAGATTTATTATACTACTCTTACTATAATTAAAAACATTATCACTCATTAAAGGAACGAAAAAACTCATTGCTTGTTCCTTGTGTTATCTTTATTCCGTTCCTGCAACTGTTGCAAAATATACCTAACACTTGAATAATTATTATTACCGTTTCGCGGAACTATGTTTTGCGCGGCATCACTGTTACACGATGCGCGGGGAAACACGAAACTTCGTCCCCGTGAGTTTCCACGTATATATCTGTTGTGAGAACACAATACACCTGTACGTTTTGCTTACGATTATAATAATTCTGTGGGAAAGTTTTATTACCTCTACTTGACTGTGATTTATGATTACCGCGATTATAATAAAATCGATTTTGTGGTTTCCTATAGTTCATGACCTCGTGGTCTTCATTTGGAGATAAGGTATGCTCGTCAATCGCTACTCTAATAGCTTCTGGTAAGGAATCCAATTGTCGGGATGCTACAATTGTACTGAGGCGAGTATTACTTAATCCGTCAGAAAAACTCTTAATCGCCAATTTTTCATTTATCGGACGTAACGTAGAAAACTTTGAATCATCTCCGTCTGCCTGTGCAATCGTTAAATTAACAAAAAGTTTTTCCAGCTCATTACCTAACTGCTCAATAGATCTACGCCCTTGTTTGCTACCTATTAATTGAGAGTGAATTGCAGCGGCAGATTTTTTCTGTATTAAAAACTTACGCATATCGCTAACCAAAGTGTCTATAGATGTGTAGGTGGGTTTTAACCGTAGTTTGGCACTTTCAGATAAACATGTGTTTAGAACAAACTCTATTAACAGATTTTTGGTGTCGCCAGTAATCATAGAACTATATAATTAGGGAATCAGACTAACTTACTTTAAGTGACGTCTGATGGTAATTTTATGATGGCTCATCCTGAAAACAATTTACAGGTAGTAGTTCCGTTTTCACGAATTCTCACATCTTTAGATTTATATAAACGAAATAAATATATAGTACACTGCTATACAGTCATGTCATGGGTGACATTAGCTGTCAAATCACTTTTTTAGAGTAACAATGCCATTTTCCGATGGGGGGGCGAAACCGGAACTTAATTGTTTTCAGGATGAGCCATCATAAAATTACCATCAGACGTAACTTAAGGTAAGTTAGTCTGATTTCCTAATTTTATTTCAGGCTCATCCTGCAAATAATTTACAGGTAGATGTTTAGAGATCGAAATGGCAATATACTTACTTGTGTGTTATTAATAGGATTAAGAAAAATGAAATCCAATATAGGTTACAATCCATATTTTGGAATCACAAATAATTTATAAATTTCCACCCTTGAAGCTACCAATGTAATAATATTTAATACCTAATATGAATAATTGAGTATTAACAACATCCACTGCGATCGCCAACCCGCTCGCCAAGCATAGCGATTACGGCACTATCCCCCATTTATTGGGGAGGCCCATGTCCTGATCTTCGTGCGGAAGTATCTCGTACTGGCACGGACTGGACGGTCAAGATTACTCTCAGACTCATCATTCATCGTCTGGTCAAAGAAACCTTTTTTGGAATCTCGTTCCATGGTTCTATTTCCTTCTGTGAGTAAATACATGCAGTGAAATTTCGTTTTCCGTAACCTAAAAACAAGTTTGAAATACCACTTACTGACATTTTTCTTTGTCTTGTTGTTCCTCCATAGGCGGTAAAGGGGTCATGGATTGGTTCTGACGGTGAGACTGCATGGGGTTTGTCGATCGGTTTGTTACCTATCGGGTCCGGCAACTAGCAGACTGCCGGGACCGGAACCGATAAAGAAAGCGATGGCGGTAGCGGCGTTGGCGAGATAATTTCTTCAGTTTCTGTTTTATTCTCGCAAATTCTTCTAACACCAAGTTATCCACGTCAGAACTAGGCATAAAAACACACAAATTACACAATATTGAATTCCTACGCGTACATGCGAGAGCGCGCAAATTCGAAAAGTGATTTGACAGCTAATGTCACCCATGACATGACTGTATAGCCGTATACTATATATTTATTTTGTTTATAGAAATCTAAAGATGCGAGAATTCGTGAAAACGGAACTACTACCTGTAAATTTTTTTCAGGATGAGCCTGAAATAAAATTGTATACCATCGATCAACCGCAGGGTGTCTTGTTCCTTACCGGTGATAATGGGTAAAAGCGCTATGGCTGTTTTTAAATTAAATGCTGCCATTTTTGACGACGAATCCGATAACGGAGAAATAAGTTGACTTAAAGTTATAATTTTATTATAATAAGTATGTATGTCATTAATTATTAAATTAATACTTTTTAAACTTTCGGGTGCTATCTCAGAATTTTCAATATTTCTATGAACTTCACCCAAAATATACTCTAACTTATAATATGTGGTTTAAGCTAACAATATTTTTTCATGTGCTGTACGAGACTTTTGTCTCCGTTCAGGGCCGATTTTAGTGAGATAGTTTTAAATATCTTTACGGACTGTACTAAGCTCGCCGGTTTACATGCCAGTCAGTAAAGTGTGCGAGGTGCAGGAGACGTGAGACTACTTCGCACTTAACTTGCTGAAAAACAGGATCACGATCTATTCAACCCAACTTAATCAACAAATTACTACTTACCTCGCTTTTGCCGTTCAAACGATAATAACAAACTCGCAAATGATCCAAGTTAACTCGCTACTGTACTTATTGAAGTGTAAATCGGGTTTATGAGAATCGAACCGGTTTGTAATGGCGTTAACACTACGCTATCGTTTCAAATCGAAGCAATCATCATTGCAACTTACACCTCTATAAAAGGAACATTAATAAGATTGCACGCATTACTGTCGATCGTTATACAATCGAATACATTCGCTGGTATTTACGTACCTCATAAGAACTTCAGTGGCTGAATAATGGTTTGTGTGTGAACTTTGATATCCTCAATCTCTCAATAAAAATCTCTTTCTCTCTGTTATGCTACGGAAGTAATGTAACATAGTTTCAGTGGTCCGCCAATACAAGTAGAGAGACAGCACACGGCGGGTTTATTTAGTGGGTGAAGGCCCCACAGTGCCCTGTTCGTTGCCCCGAACGGTTAGATATAATTTTTCTCGCCTTAACAAAAAATAAATAAAAGCTAAGTTTCGTTGAGTATTTCCCCTCCATTTTCTACCAGTTTCTATAGGTCTAATGCGCCAGTGGTGTGCCTGGTGTTACTCGCGTCTTTAGACTACGACAATAATACCATATGGTGGGCCGTATGCTTGTCTGCAACCTATTGTATAAAAACAATACTTGGTTTATATAAAATAGGTCAAGAGCTCGTAACCTACACATAAGAAATACTTTGATAGAAATATCATCACGAGTCACTAATGTACATTGCATTAGACATTAGACTAATATATTATTTTAAGATTAAAAATAAATAAATGAAACAGACATAATATTACAACATTTTAATGTGCACAATGACAGTTAACATTAAGCTCATTTCCTTTAATATTTCTCTAAAATAACTTTTTAAATTATAAGGATTATGTACATTAATGAAATACCGTTTAATTTATTTGGTTATGCGATACAATGGCACAGCTATAAAAATAGCTAGATATATAAACAACAAAAATAAATAGGTATCTATTCACCATAAACAAATATATAACAAAATCTTAATAACATGGTTATGCCAAAATTAGAATTTTCTAAACATAGGAACAAATAAGATCCAAAGCCTCACCTCAACCCTACTTGAATTCCTCTCCACCTCGTAATTCTTCCTCTAGAGCTGACTACGTGCGATTAATACCCCTAGAGTTACTAGCATCTATAGCCTACAGTAACTGCTTGTTTGCCAATATTGTAGTATAAAACATTAATTGCAACAAGCAACGCCGTACACGTGATAAAAATAAAACTTCTTAAAACTCGTTATAGATATTTACATACAATCACAAGACACGAACGTAAATCATTACAAAATCTAAATACACATCGCCTGATGCGTAGATATATAACGTACTCATGCACAACTCTATTTTATCGATCTGTGTCGTTGAATGTAAATACAAACGTCGTGCTTTCTTTTTCCTTCTCTTTATATTATATATTTCTTCTCTTTCACTTGAAATTTCTCCCTCAACTCGTCCAATTATCGATCATCGAATCGCCTAAGAAGTTTTACTTCAAAAATTTAAACATTATCAAATTGTTTTAATCTTTACTTATCAAACTTTATAGACAATTGTTTAAACAAAAAAACTTGAGAGCATAATGCAAAATATTTTAACAATCTCAAGACCTTATAGTGGAGTTTTACTCTTTAATTTTATACCTTCACTACTTCCAAATAATTTTGTTTCGTAAACAAAAACGGTCCCATGATACGTCCTTGTGGCAATCCTCCTTCTTGTTAATTGTTTGCAACAACTGTTGTCTATTGGTTTTAATTTAATTAATATTTCTGGAAAACTTGAATTGATAATATTTCGTGCTTAATAATTTTTTAAATACGTCATTTGAAGACTTTTTTTCGTATGTTTTTTATTTTCTGCAAGAGGTCATTCATCGAAGCAAGGTCTAATTTTAAGCCATTGTATTTTTTTTATCATTTATTTAAGCACCACACAAAAGTTTTAAACATATCTGTATGCTGAGGCCTTCTTTTAAGCATGGGGATGCCTGTGACAGAAGACCTCACTCTTCCTTAAGTAACTTTTAAGAACTAAGATTTACAATTTTAATTTACTATTTAAACTATAGAGAATAATGTGTGTGTGTGTGTGTGCGTGTGTGTGTGTGCGTGTGTGTGTGGGTGTGTGTGTGCGTATGTGAGTGTACGTGAGTGCCACTTATATTTTTATATAATCATTTGTAACATTGACTCTGTCTCTTCATAACTCAGGGTTTTTAACCAGTCCTTCAAAACCTTTTTACATTTACGATATGGGTTTGGAAATATATTTAGTTTTTTATTAATGGTGTTGTAGAGATATGCACCCAGTGCAGTATATTGCCGACTAGCAAATGTACTTCTCACTTTGTCTGTGGCTATTACAGATTTTTTCTTTCTTTTAGATGAAATGTTTGAGTCAAATGGCAAATGCTTGTGCACTCTTAAGACGGAATTAAAAACAAATAGCTTTCACACTGATAATAAATCACAGAGTTTATATAGCTCGTCGGTAGGAAATCGATATGGTTTGAAATAAATAGTTTTTATCAGCGCTCGTTGAGCCCTTTCTATAAACAAAAATTTTATTTTTGAGGCTCCACCCCAAATAGAAACGCAGTAAATGAAAACTGATTGAGCTAGAGTTAAATATATTTGTTTTAATAATTTCTGATTTGCTACATGTCGTAACTTTTTAAAAATCCAGATAAGTTTTCTTAATTTTTAGGTAATTAATGATATTATTTTTTTCTCCACTTTTGTGTATAGGAGTAACAATAGATTTTTTTAATATGGTAGGAAAAATACCTTGACTAAAATTTAAGTTCGTTAAATGTACAATTATTGGCAGAATTTCATGTTTTGCCATTTTGAGGAAACCTGTAGGAATGCTGTCCCAGCCAAGAGAGCAGCTTGTTTTCAGATTCATGAGAACATCTTGTACTTCGTTTAAATCTGTATTCAAAAGTCCAAAATATTTAAGAGGAGGATCCACTGTGACAAGGTCGATTTCAGTATTTGTGCTACTAGGTAAATTAATACTGTCAGCAAGTTGTTTGCCTATTTCAGCAAAGTAATTATTCACATGATTGACTGCTGTTATTATAGGACATGAATCAATTTCTAAGAGCACTGTGTTATCAGATTTTAATGAGTTGGTGTTAGTAATATTTTTAATGTTGTTCCAGAGTCTTTTGTTATTTTTAGTTGACAATTCTAACTGATTTCTCTCATACTTGCGTTTTTGATTTTTCAATAACTGGTTACAATAATTTCTATAGTGCTTATAACTTATTTTTAATATTTCGTTGTGGGGGTCTGACTTTAGCCTTCTTTGCATTCTGTTTCTGTTATTTATACATCTTAACAATCCTTCTGTTTTCCATGGCTTTATGGTTCTTTTGCATTGTAATACGACATATCATGCATTAGCTTGCTGCTGCTTTATCATAATTATCAATCTTTCTAATTCACTGATCTACTTATGCTTATACTTGTTTATACTAATATTAAAAAGAAGAAAGATTCTGTTTCTTTATTCGATAAACTCTGAAACGATTTATGCCTGGGCTACACTAAAAAAAATGCCGTTAATTATCGTGATAATAAACGTTTAACTTTGCTGTAGCCACGACTTATCGCGAGAATTCGGGTGGCATTCACATTGCCTTTGGCAAACACTCCAGTGGCGATACATGGAAGAGATTGAATATTCAAGTATGGTCACCCAATTTATCGAGCTAACGCAATAATTATAGCCCTGATGGGCATTGACATTGCCCGTTAGTGTGGCCCAATAATAACTAAGTTTTAATAATTAAGTCACTATTATGAATCTACTTTATCCAAGAGGAACATAAGCTATATAGTTCCAACTCTGTCATTGGGTAATACGGGTAAAACAGTGCCATATTTATAACTAGCAAAAACATACAACAGAGACTATTGTTAAATAAAAATAGACCCCAGAATTCATTGATTCAATAAGTATAATTAGTGACATATTTACTTTCACCTACATGCATCCAAGAATAAGCTTGTAGATTGAATTTCAATTAGACAGAATTGATTTACAATAGTTTTGAATTGCGGTCTTGTAATAGAGTTGTAGTAATTAATTTGGAGTAAGTTAGGATACTCGGAATTTTGAGGTTAGATTGATTAATTCATACAATTGATTACTGGGAACGACTTACTATAGCCGCACAGGCCATCACTTTAAATGATAAATACTTAAAACCATAATATGACAAAGAGAAAGATTTTTCACTAAATATTTTGATATTTTTCTAGCATTTGACATGCTAAGCCATATAAGCCAACACAAAGTGTGAAAAAGTGAAATCGAAAATAACAGTCACCAGCAGGATTTGAACCTGCATCTCCTGGAATAGCGTTCCAGATGCTTTGCCAATTCAGACATTTCGTGACAACTGCGCCATCTGTCAGAAGTATTTGCATACCGACCAGGTAAACTTATTTTTACAATTAAGATTTTTACCAAATAAGTTTTTACCAATAACGTTCTTTTTTTTATTGTTTGTGGTGGTAGACTTGCCACGGCCCATCTGATGGTAAATGGTAACCGTCGCTCATAGACTCAACTATACCGAGAGTATTGTCAAGCCACTGCTATCACGCAAAAACTACTGAACGGATTTTGATGCAACATTAAAGTAGCTGAGCATGTCAAGTGCTAAAATTACAGATCAAAATGTTTGATGCAACTTTTTTGTTTAATAGAGTGATTAGACTAAAAAACTGGTATACATTTTATCCCGTTACTGTATCGGGAACCTGAGATATAACCTAAAAACTAGCTTTTGACTGCGGCGAAGCCACGGGCAAAGGCTATTGTATAATTAAAAATAATAGAACTGCTACAACATTTTGTTTGGAATCAGATTTGAAAATCTTAATAAATTATATAATAATACTCCAATATTGTGCCGTGTGGGGCCGGCTTTAGAATTGTCCCACCCCTCTCTAACGTAATAATCAAAATACGTCGTAAGAGCCGACTGAGGGAATACCGGGGGAGTGGGCAGCAGCACGCCCTTAATGCGATCGCCAACTCGCCTGCCAAGCGTGGCGATTACGGCACTATTCCCCATATGAGCAAAACACACGTTGTGGCGTTGTCTTGGGGTGGCCTATGTCCAGCAGTGGACGTCGAAAGGCTGATGGATGGACTCCAATATTTCAATTAATAAATGTATGTTTCAAATCTTTTTTTTATCATAACTATTTAATCAAATAGCCTTATTGTGTTTTAAATGGCATCTGGATATGTCAGCATTAAATCTAGATTTCAGTCACCACCGATAATTACTATCGTTATCACAGTATAAAGTTATTTTAATCATCAAATACCCACGGATTGTCTAATCAGAATCACAAGGTATTTGGCTATATTTTAGACACATGCCAATATTTTCCTCTGGGCTGCTCTTGCTGGTAGGAGGACCAAAATGGACGGAGACTGCAAACGGAGTAATGGAGGTTTCGATCCTGCAGTTTTGAAACGGCTGGCCTGGGCAGAAATTGTTCCCACAATGATGGGGGTCACAGACACCAGCATTTAGGTATGAACTCTGTAAAAAAATAAAATAGAGGAATTAGCTATATAAAAATAACTTTTGACTAAAATATTTTGAAATCATATAAAAGTAATCAGAATCAATTGTATATATACAATTTTTTTTTATTAGGTTAAGATAGCATACGGGCTTGCGCCCATCCATCTACCCATCCATCAGCCTTTCAACGTCCACTGCTGGACATAGGCCTCCCCAAGAGAACGCCACAACGAGCGTTCCTGCGCCAACCGCATCCAACGGCTCCCCGCGGTTTTGACCGGTCCATCTGGTGGGGGGCCGGCCTACGCTGCGCCGTCCGATACGAGGCCGCCACTCGAGAACCTTTTTTCCCTAACGGTTGTCGGTTCGTCGAGCGATGTGACCTGCCCATTACCACCTCAGCATGACAATCGTGAGCTTCCACCCACGTGATGATAAGTGGAAACGTGGTCAAAGACTTAGCAATACTAAGAATACCACTAAGTCACCGTCCACCATTTCATTTCACAGACAGGAAATTAATGAATGGGATGGCTATCTCCCACTACAACCATAACACACCGAGGAGTTTTGCAGTTAGTGCTACCAACCAACATAGCCTTCTAACAGCCCCGACTTATATCAGAGAACCATCTAACTATTTTGTCATTTTTATGTATATTCAACACTTCATATTATGCCTGACCATATACCAAAACACAAAGTGCTAAAATGTGAAATCGAAAATAATAGTCACGAGCAGGATTTGAATCTCCTGTACAACCATTCCAAATGCTTTGTTAGTTCAGCCATTGTGGCATCCACACAAGACTTCTAATTTCGATAACACATTCCTTCTTAATACATTGAGTGTCACCCGCGCCATTTGTAAGACAAATGGCATACAACCATCTAAGTGACACAATCAAACCATTCGAGCTATTTAATAAAGGAATTACGAATAAAATTTATACGAAAGATCCATAATAATGATTCGACACTCAATTAACAGTTAATTCTTCAGAAAACTTTAACAATATTAGTTCCGTTCTGATTGTTAACTGTACAAGTGCCCTCGAAACTCTTTTTATTTTAGTCTTCAATGGCCAAACTTTGTGTAAGCATGCTCTGTAAACTTCAATTTTATCTTTGTAGAGAAAAATTAATAATTTAATAATTATGAATTTGAATAATGTGAAGCGGTGTTACATTTATTAAATTTTCTCGTTGTTACTGATAAGAGTATACAGAATTTAGTATTATACCTATATATACACATATATATATATATATATATATACATATATATACATATATATATATATATATATATATATATATATATATATATATATATATATATATATATATATATATGTATTTAAATAGTCCCAAGCTTTGTCCTGAGTGGGAATCGAACTCACGAACTCGTGCACGGAAGTCGGTTACACTACCGACTACGCCACGAGGACCGTCAATAATACTACTATGTTAGTAACATACAAAAAGTTTGTTAACGTGATTGTCATTGTCACGAGTAAATTACTTTTGATAAATTCAATTACCAGGTAGATGATACACTGGACTAATATATAAGATACTTATAAAAACATAGCATCACGCCCGTATTCCCCGAAGGGGTAGGTAGAGGTGTATTACACACCCACGATTCGCCAACTATGTTTAAGTCCCACGTAGTAGGGGGCGTATAATATAAAATAATATAAGATACTCATTATCCCAAAAAAATTAATAGATCCAATAGGATAGCAATTTTTGACATTTTTTATTATTCACACACACACACATTTACACTCACTCAAGCTTTTCACCACCACTATCGCGGCACGTTAGGTGCTCCTACCGTTGTGTTTTGTATGGTGAGTGAGAGCACCGGAGGCCCAAACCCTCTTCCTATCCTCTTCTTATTATCCTTCCTATCCTCTCTTTATTATCATTCCCGTATTCTCCTTATTATCCCTGTTCAAAACCTTCTAATACTTGGTGATGGCGACGTACGAGTAATAATTAGTGTTGCTAGCGTCTATATAGCCTACGATAATCGCTTACCGTGTGCCGTATGCTTACTGTCCACCCACGTAGAATTTAAAAAATCCCATACATAGCATCACGCCTGTATTCCCCGAAAGGGTAGGCAGAGGTGTATTACACACCCACGACTCGCCAGCTATGTTTAAGTCCCACGTAATAGGGGGCGAGCCTATTGACGTCTACCGGGCATATTTCCAAACTCCGGACTGCTACTGAGAATTTTTCTTTTTAGGAAAAAGCTCAATAACATTGCCCGATCCGGGGATCGAACCCGATACCTCATGATTAGCAATCGCATACACTACCGCTACACCACCGAGGCAGATTTCAAAATCAAGCCAAGGAATTGAAATAACACGCTTTCATATTTTATTTCGCAATTAAGAGCACTTAATACATTTTTAATTGTTATTTGTGATATTTTCAGTTCTAGGCATGGTATTGATAGTTGTAGGTTGAGAGTGCTATCGCTATCATATACCCTCGTATATAGGTCCTCTTAAGCCTTGTTGCTGATTAATGGACCATATGCTCCAAATTTTTTATATATCTTATTTAGTGAACTTCAGAATATAAATACATAAATATCTCTATCTAAATATGGCCAACCTACTGAAACCATTCATCTTTCCGAGATTAAGAGTAACCTATGGCCTTTTCTGAGATCTACACTATATATGTGCAAAATTTCATGATGATTGGTTTAGTAGTTATGGCGTGAAAGCGTAATACAAACAAAAACAAACAAAGTCACTTTCGCGTAAGGATTTTAGATTTTGGGCCAATTTTAATATTCATCCATCCATCAGCCTTTCAACGTCCACTGCTGGACATAGGCCTCCCCAAAATGGGGGTTTTACCATAATCGCCACGCTTGACAGGCGGGTTGGCGATCGCAGAGTACTGGTGGGAGAGTGCTCCCAGTATTTCCTCAGTCGGCTCTTACGACGTATTTTGATTAGTACGTTAGAGAGGGGTGGGACAATTTTAAAGCCAGCCCCACACGGCTTATTTTAATATTACCTCAATCATGTAATATACCTGTGTTTTAGATGAATTTGAGTAGTGAATTTTACCTTTTGTACTTGAATAATATCTACCGTTCTGACTCATTATAAAACTACTTTTACGGATTCGCGAATTGTACACATTTTTTAAAATAACATAAACGAGTCTTTATTCGCGTAACATTAGGTTATATTTTCAACTACCATAGATGAATTAAAACTGTTATTGGTTTATTGATTGACATTATACTTTCTAGTTAGATGCTTTCGTCAACAGATGGCATTAAACAAAACAATTAAATAAGCCAACCAACAGCCGGTTTTACCCTCCCACCGCATTAGATGTATCCACATCAGTAAATAAATCAGAAAAGAAACTCACCGAAATAAAATACTCGTTCTCACAAGGTACAGTGATTCTGTCTTGACACCGCTGTCTGCCGTACCCTCTGAGCCCAATCCCGTAGTTCCCATAGCCGGAGTACAGGTACCGGTCATCTTCGCTGGTGTAGTACTGCAAGTACGGGGACCACTTCGGCCAGTTTGATGACCTCGCCTGCCCCCACATCCAAGACCAGATATACGTCCAGATCTAGGTCACGTTAGTGAAGGTTAAGCTAGCTACAGGGTAAGCGTGGGGAGGTAAGGTTGGATGGAGATGTTCAATGGATTCATAATTTTATATGTCTGTAGTTTTTATAAAAAATGTTGTTTTTATACAATAAGTTCTATTAAATTTTTGCCACGTTATTTATGCTAAGTGAAATATAAAAATACACACACACACACACACACACTCGTGCACCATAACCACCTGATGGTAAGAGTAACCGTCGCTCAAGGACTGAACAAAACGAATGAGCGGATGAAATCATCACGGGTCATCACCGATTGGTGGTACCGACCCGTTCGGGCCCGATATAAACTAAATAATCCCATTTGATACTCATCTCTACCACCAGTAATGCAATGGGTGATAATTGCTTACTTTCCTTAGTCGCCTGCTCCCACACCCACGCGAGTGAACTTGAATGGGTGACACTTGTATTCTTAGCATATCACCAGACATATTATCCACATAATACTTATTACTTTATTATAAACATTGTTTATCTCTAAGCAATTTCAAATATAACTTCTTTTGAGACAAACGTTTAACGACATTATTTATAATTTGCGTCATTATCATAATGAGATGTTTGTGTCGTGGAGGCTGTGATGACGTCATTTCCGACACCACGCGCTTCTCATTAACCGTTAAATAAGAATAATGATTGCGCTTCATTTTATAAAACGAAATTAATGTGTGTTCCAGCAAACGTATAGATACTATACTCAATATTTAATGATAATTTCGTGATGCTACTTATGGTGCAAGACAAGCTACGGCTCACCTGATTGTAAACCGTAACCACGGCTCATAGACATAACAATATTAAGGTCCCATTCTCACATAGACGACTTTAGCAGCGCTACAGTTGTGCGACCGCCGCGTGCGCTTAGTTGGCTATTATATTAGGATCGGCGATGAGCCAGCGTTGCAAGTGCACGTGACTTATTATAGACTGCAGGTCAACTTTAACTACTTTGAACTATGGATGTAATCTTGCAATACAATAATTTTATAAATAACCCGCTCTGTTAGACCTAAGAATATCATAAGCGCAGCCAAGCCGCTGTCAACCCATGAAAATTTAATACAGCTCACAAGAGATAAGTGAAGATACTCGCGTTTCTTCCTCTACAACGAATATACTCCGAAACACATCAAAATGCTTTATGGCAATTTAAAATGAAGATGATCGTGAGAGAAGTTTTAGTTCAATATCAAGTCTCTATAATGAAGATGAGCGTAAAGCAACAATAGGATTTTGTTGTTGTGTTTCGTATGTTGAGTGGGAGGGGTGAAGGAACAAACTCCCTCCTCATCCCCTTCCCAATGGCTTTATTGTCTATCTCGTCATCTTTTATTCCTCTCCACTACGTACCCATTTCTTTTTTGTTTTTTAATCGATTTTACACCAATATGAAATATAAATAATACCAATGTATTTTATTTTTGCTCAATGTTGTATATTGTTTTATAAATATACGTTATAGAACATGACTATTTCGTTATAAAAAAATATCAATATATGGTATTTAAGATAAACCAACCAAACTGTATTAATATCTACGTTATAGCGAGTTTTTATTAGATTACTAGCTGATACCCGTGACTTCATCAGCGTTAGTTTTACTTTCTAAATTCGACCCCTATTTTATCCGCGATTTTATAAAACCATTGAAATGTATGTATATCCTATCTATTATATATAATTCCAGTGTCACGATGTTTGTCCAGGATGAACTACGAAACTACTGCACCGATTTTAACTGTTCTTTTTTTAAAATGTGTGTTTTGTTCCAACTTAAGAGATAGGATACTTCATATCTTCATATCTGCAATATTTATTCATGAAAAAATACATAGGTATATGGTGGTACGAAGTTCGCCGGGTCAGCTAGTATCAAATATAAAATGAAATTTAACATTCTTAATTCAAAAAAGGTCAAATATGTGTGTTTCTATCTCCCCAATTAGAAACCTACCAAACCACCCCCACATTTCCTTCTTATTATTTTACCTGACCACTTCCTCATCTGCTCTATATCATCATTCCTCTTCATGTCCTATAGCTTTTCTTGGAGTGGATTACTCGCGAAGGTTGCTTTTGGTCTATAGGCTACCACGACAACCACTCACGGGGTGGCAAACTTACCGTCTTACTCACCATCAAGCCGTACAGCCTTTTTTTTTTGTTAAGGCGGGAAAAAATGATCCTAACCGCACACCCCGTCGTTTGGGGCAACGAACAGGGTAGTGTGGGGCCTGCACCCACTAAAGAAACCCGCCATGTGCCGTCTTTCCGCCTTTATTAACGGGCCACTGGAACTGTGTTACATTCCTTCGGTGGTCCGCCGGCGGCTTATCCTTTCGGGTACCCTCTACTGAGCGACGCATCCGCAGAGGAGCGTCGCACCTTCGCGGGAGGACTTGCGGGTGGCGGACGTTCCCCGGTCCATCCACCCGCAGCCTCAGCTAGGGCGGCATTAGGCGCAAGTATGCGCCGCCCCGGTCGCTGGCGGCGGTTTAGGTCAGCGGAAGAATCCTCCTCCCTGGCCCTCTCCGCCGCTTCCTTCCGCGAGATAACCTCCTCGCAGAAGGCAGCGACCGCGGCCCAATTCCTGTCGCTGCCAAGCATCGCTCTGACGACGCTCGGCAGCGAGAGGTCCCGCCCTATTAAGGCGTACAGCCTAGTATAATTATATGTTATAAACATTGATGTATAAACAAAAACAGCAACACGCCTGTATTCCTCAAAGGGGTAGGCAGAGATGTATTACATACTGATGATTCACCAGCTGTGTTTAAGTCCCACGTAATAGGGAACGAGCCTATTGCCGTCTACCAGGCACATTTACAAACTCCGGGCGGCTACTGAGAATTTTTCTATTTACGAATAAACTCAATAACACTGCCCGACCCGGGAATCGAACCCGAGACCTCATGATCAGCAGTCACTTACACTACCTCTGCATTACAGAGGCAGTTGAAGTATAAAACAGAGAAAATCCACAATTAGGCACTAAAAGTGTACACTATAAATTAGTGCAGATTACGCTTTCCTGCACTCATTTCATTTAGTATTGTTTTCTGCAACTTATCAATATGCCTAATAATACCAAAATCTCTTCTTAAAAACTTATTGACTGTCTAGCTCTTCTTTCCCTATCAGAAGCTAATCGCATCTCTCTCTCAGAACTGCTTTCATGTGCTCGTGCAGTTGCATTATTAACTCTCATAGAGTTTAAACGATGCGCTCTTTCCTCTGACGATTCCTGAGAACGCGCATCTCTCATTCTTTTGGCATTTCTCGAATTTCGAGATAAGGAAGACCATTTTTTAGGTGGCATCGTAGGTGGAATAAAAAGAACCTAATAAGATAAATACACAAAAATAAAAAATGTATACTTACTTAATTTAAATTTATACTTAAAAACTTAACAACTATATTATATAAAGAAAAGAAGGAAAAACAAACAAAAACACTAAACAAACTAATTATATTATTATCTAATACCTATACCCTTATATTTAAAAACTACGTACCTATCTATGTATTTATTAAATCTAAAACGCGCTTATTCCGAGAAGAGTCAATAAGAACCACGTCCGTTCGCAATAAGAGTGACAATGTGAGTGAAGCCGGCGCGTTTTATTCTTTTTTTTTTGTGTGTGACATTTTTTGTTAGCTTCAGATGCTATGACAACCTTACCCGGACAATTGGTGAGCGCAGAGGGCTCTCAAACCAACATTTAGGCAACGCTACCCGAGGGCACCCCCTGTGGGGTAAGAACCTCGGCTCGGGCTGTTGCTGGCAAAGTGGGATTTCCCACGTTTATGATTTGAAGTCGGTGCGTGAGCGCCCTCGCCTTTTTATAGATGCAGCGGATGGCTGTTTCACGCGTTAAACAAAAATCAACCGTATAGCCGCACCCCATACTGGCGCGGCGAGATTTGGAAGTTTTATTTCATCTATATCTTGTGTGTTTATAAACCGACTTCTATATTTTATTTATAAAATAGGTATTAATGTGTTCCTTTTGAATATGGGAGTTTGATAAAGATATATCTATGTGAAATACAATATATTTATGTATTTAATAATAATACACTTTGAAGAAATGTCTAACGATTTAACACGTTATTGTGGCTAATTTATAAAAGATAGATATATACTATTCAGGACTTTTTTGTAGATCTTTTAAAGACATCATCATCTTTGTAATACATACTTTTGGTGTATGATCAACGTATGCGAGGAAACGAAGTAAGTGCATTTTCATCCGACTTGCTTCAAATTTATCGTCCCTGCTCAGCTCCTATGTGTCTTAGCGTTATGTTATATAGCCTATAACCTGCCCAGGAATATGGACTACAATCGTACCAAGTTTGGTTTAAGTCCCTTCAGTAGTTTTTGACCCATGCGTGCATATATAGACAGACAGACAAAAAATTTACTGATTACATTTTTGGCATCAGTATCGATCACCATTCATCCTCCAATATTAATTTTGAATATATATTCAATGTACAGAATTGACCTCTCTACAGTTTTATTATAAGTATAGATATAGATATAGATTAGAACGAAGGAGGTAATAGATGGTTTACACAGTGCTTATGTTAATAAAATGAAAAATTTATGCTGCCCAAGAATATTTACCACGTAAATATCAAGTTGAATATTATATCGATATTTTATAAATATCTTTAAATAACGTGGCAATATTATGACACATTAATGAAAATGATAGACCATTTGATTTGAAAATAAAGAACAACATTGAACATCTCAATCAAGCTGAAAATAAATATTTTTAAAAGCTGAAATAAACATGATTTATGCGTATATTATTTATATATATTAAAATACATATTACAAAGGCATAAATATGAAATATATAGATGGGAATGTCAAAGATGTCAAAGACATCATCATTTCTTTAAATTTTAAGGTTTTAGTAAAGGAAAATATATTTATTTGATTACGTTGATTTAAATTTTCTTTTGGATATTAGTTGCAAACTTAATTATAACTTAACTCTTTACTTAATTTACCTAATAATTTTTATTAATTATATGTATTAAATTCATAAAATATAGTAAAGTTTTGGGAATATATCACTCTTACGTGACGCACGCAAGGCCAAGGGACATTATACTTTTCTTGTTACACGTACTCCTTGATTATACTGATCTATCTTCTTGTTGTTTAATGGCTCTTGTTTGTGGCACTGTGAGCACAATTCCACCAAAATATTAGACTTATACGGGTTTGTTCCTGATTGATTTTGATTACTCAAGGAGTGACGTATACTCTTTGGGGTGACGTGTCACTGACGTGTCATTGCGCACGTGTTCTGTGCTCAGGCTCAGACTAAATCATATAATACATCGTTCTGTGAGATTCATATTATACTCTGTGAGGTGTCGAGGCAATTTTCATAGACAATGTAGACAGAGTTGGTGTCCTTTATTTATTTTATTAGTTATTATAGTTTTTGTATTTTGTTAATGTACTAACTTAGTTTTAAATAGCTTTGTTTTATTTAGCATAATATTGTTACTTTTAAAATAATCGGCATCTGTGACGCCAGCACATACGCACCAATGGAAGATCAGCGCAGGCTTATGCCTGCATTATGCTGAATTGGTGACGTTTTGTGACGAAACTTTTTGTTGTAATTTGTTTTATAAAACTATATTGTTCTTTTTCTGTTTTGTTTCATCACAATAAACATTTTTTCTTTCTTTTCTTTCTTTCTTATATTGACAAAATGGCGATAATAGAAGCAAGCTACCATAAACAGTATAAGTGATATGTACTTTTTTGTATCCAAGAGCCCAAAAAATAACGTAAGTAATTTATTATAAGATAATATTATGTTTATTACCACATAAAATAACTATAAGTATATTTACTTTTTCAACAAAGTTATCGTTACTAGTTTGGTGATCAAAAAATTGCATTAATTTGAAAAAAAAATATTTCATTTTTAATGTGCTTCTCTGTTCTTTGAATTCATACATACATACATATACGGTAGCGAATTCGTTAATTGAGGGTTTTAAAAAGAAAGACACCTGTATAAATTGGGATTTCAGTGGCAATGTAGCGAGCGCTAAGCGTAATTGTAGCGGGTGCAGAAGAGAGCCATTTTGTTTCCAGATGCTGCTGCAACTTTGCTTTAAGATAATTTTGGAGTATAACCCCTATTACCACCTGGAGCAAGTGATATGGCACAGATTCCGTTATTGATTACAAATTCAAAATAATCAAATTAACACAAAGAGGATTCAGAATAACTATTTATCACCATAAATATAAATATTGTTCCTGCAGCAAAAGTTCGAGAATATAGACGTTTGTTTGTCCTTTAGGAAGACTAATGGATACAGTTAATACAGTTAAAACTATATTCGAACTGTCTATCCTTCCATTTCATTGCTGAATATTTGCTTTTGTTTTGAATTTTCCATCTCTTTTGGTTATTATTTATTTGACTAAGATCATATAACTGGTGATATATTCACAAAACTCTGTTATACGAATGAATGCATAAAATTTTATATCATTCTTCGTTGACAGTAATACTTGAATCCAAGTCTGTTAAAAATATTTTAAGTACTTACCCTGGAAGTCATGCCAGGCTGTGTTTCTGGCGTTATAATTTGTGGTTCGTTTCCTGAGCCTTCCATCTCATCGTCTTGTGGGTTGTCATCTATTGGCATCATCAATTGGTCTTCGTCTTGCATGTCTACGATAATAAAAAATGTATAAGTATTCGTGCTTTGGATCTAAAGCCGACTGAAATAGTATTTTTTAACTAACTTCTTTTGTATTTTTATAAAAACCTCTGAGAAACGTGTCCTTTTCTGATCAGATGATTAATGAACCTAATACCGTCCTTGTCACCAATACAGTTTCATCTATCAAAACTCATATCTCACTGGAGACTATCGACTCAATATATTAGTGTGTTTAAGCTTACTCCTAACAGTCCTCTGTATGAAAACTATGCTATGACTGATTTCAAGTTATATCTTACCTGGTTCATCCATTACCGAAGGCATACCACCACCAGATTCGATCTTAAAGGATCTCGAGTCACAAGGCGTGTATCTTACTGAACAGAATCCAGCGTTTCTTCTGATACACGACTTGTAATCTTGTTCAGCTAAGTGACGACCGTTTGTCGCAAAGTTAAATGTTTTAATTGTACCTAAAATATAAAGACAAAATTTAGAAATTTTGGTTCAAAACAATTTCAACAACCAAAGGCAGATTATATTTAATTATATTTACGATTATTGATTGAGGCATATACGTCATATTTAATACCACATAGCTCATGAACTGAACGATAGCAGAGCTAGCAGCAGCTAAACCCGTGTCTGCGTTAGATTACCGTTGAGGTCAATATTGGGAATAGAAAAAGTTTTCGCCACTAGCTAAAACCAAAGTTTAGATTCTGGCGTCGTGGCTAGGGGTCATTAAAAATACGTTCACAATCAATGGTTTCGCTTCAAGGGGTGACATTGAGAGAGAGAGAGAGAGATGACGGGGATCTAAAAGGTGACATTCGCAGTCAACCTTTTTTTTAATCGCAATGAACATAATAAGACGTTTAGTGATATAATATTTACAGGATTCTTTTAGTGGTGAAGGTTTGCTTGTTCAAGCATGATTGGGCTGGCTTGATTGTGGAAGTGCCACCCTCTCACAGAAGATCAGCGTGAATTAGTAGTAAGTACTCCAACTGTTGTGTTTCGTAGGGTGAGGGAGAACGCCGGCGGCCCTAACCTATCCTTATCCTCTGCTTATTATCCTTCCTCTCCAACTTTTATCACTTTCGTTGACGCTGGCGACGCGGGAATTATGGTTTCAGTGTTGCTAGCGTCTATAGGCTACAGTAACTGCTTACCATCAGGTGGACCGTATACTTGGTTGTCACCCACGTAATCTATCTAATAACTTTAAACGAGCAATTCTTGTATATATATATATATATATATAATCTGAATCTCGAAAACGGCTCCGATGATTTTCATGAAATTTAGTATGCAGGGGTTCGGGGGCGATAAATCGATCTAGCTAGATTTCATTTTTAGAAAACGTCGTTTTATCCGTGTTTTCAGGCAATGAAAAAATAACCACTAACCATTTTTATTATTATGTCGGTAAGATCGAAAAATTTTATTCATATTTCATCAGTATGTAATTCGTATCTAAACATAATTTCCAAAATACACGATTTACCAAAAAAAATACCGAACAAAGCTCGTTCATCCAGGTACTATAAAATAATAATCGCAAAAATTGTGACGCGTACGTCTGTAAGTGATGGTATGTAACTTGTTATACTGATGATGGACTGCTAACGTGGCCATGGCCATGCAATTGACAACGATAGGCATTTCCATGTGCACTTACCATTGTCGCTTGTAAAATATTGTAAGCACTCATGAGGAGCAGTGTAAGCAAGCGGCATTTGAGCGAGCCGCATGAGCCATAATCGTGGCATATCACCTCCTCTCATACGCATCGAGAGATTGATACTCTTGGTGCCAGCCAAATCGCCTGTTTCTCGTTTCTCGCTGGCTGTTGAGAGTGTGTGGTATACTGGAAATAAAGAACTTAATATTCAAACATCAGTTTCCTTTTTTTCTTTTATCTTTGTTAAGGTAGGAAAAAATGTGCCTTACCGCACACCCCGTCGGGGCAGTGAACATGGTAGTGTGGAGCCCTCACCCACTAAATAAACCGCAGCGTGCCGTCTCTACGGCATTATTGGCGGGCCAAAGGAACTATGTTACATTACTTCAGTGGTAATCAGTGTCCATGTGGGGCCTGCTTTATAATTGCCCCACCTCTCTCTACTCATGGGAGTCGTAAGAGCCGGCTGAGGGAATACCGGGGTAGCGGGCAACAGCACTACCTCGAGTATTAACAACATCCACCGCAATCGCCAACCCGCCTGCCAAGCGTGGTGATTACGGCATTATCCCCCATGACGGGACCGCTCGTTGTGGCGTTCTCTTGGGGAGGCCTATGTCCAGCAGTGGACGTTGAAAGGCTGATGGATGGAATCAGTGTCCTAATAAATTATTACGTAAATGTTAAAGTATTTTTTTTATACTACGTGGGTGGCAAACAAGCATACGGCCCACCTGATGGTAAGCGGTTACCGTAGCCTATAGACGCTAGTAACACCAGAGGCATCATTTGCGCGTCGCCCTCTGCCAGGAAAGGGATGGGAGTTGGATAGAAAGGATACTAAGGAGAAGAATTGGAAGGATAATAAGGAGAAGATAGGGAGGTGTTTGGGTCACCGGCACTCTCACTCCCAATACAAAATACAATGGGAAGAGTACCTACCGTTGATTCACGCTCTTTTGTGAGAGGGTGGTACTTCCCCGATCGAGCCGACTTATTCATGCTGAGATAAGCAAGGCTCTCCATCCATCCATCAGCCTTTCAACGTCCACTGCTGGATATAGGCCTCTCCAAGAGAATGCCACAACGAGCGGTCCTGTGCCGACCACATCCAACGGCTCCCCGCAGCTTTGACTAAGCATAGCCCGCTCCATGGCCCGCTGAGCGACTTTGAGCCTTGATACGAGGCTAACATTCAGAGACCACGTCTCTGTTCCATATGTCATCACTGGTAACACACACTGGTCGTAGACCTTCGTTTTCAGACTACGGAATATTGGACGAGAAGATCTTCCTTAGCTTCCCGAACGCTGCCCAGCCGAGTTGGATTCGTCGATTCGAAGTTGGCAAGGCTCTACCACTGGAAAATCTTTTTACTTCAGAGTGTCTTCTTTAGTGGACACCGCTTCTTTAAATGCTTGTGCTGACGAGCCATGGCCTACCTAATGGTAAGTGGTAACTGCCACTCATAGTCTCGGCAATACTAAGAATTCTGCCAAGTCACTGCTCACCGTTTCATTTATCAGACGGATGTGAATGAATGAACTGACTATCTGCTGCAACAACTATGACACATCGAATTGTTTAACAGTCGTTCATACAGAAGACTGTGGTACTGACCGGCTCGAGCCCGATAAAAAGTGAGTACCTACCCCCAATTTGTACCAAACCCTTTCTTTATTGTTAAGGCGGGAAAATGCCCCTAACTGCACACCCTGTCGTTCGGGGCAACTTCCAATTCCAGCACAGGCGGAGAGACGGCATACGGCGGGTTTATTTAGTGGGTGAAAGTCCCACACTAGCCTCGTCGTTCAGGGCAACGGACAGAGTCTCCGCCTGTACTGGAGCTGGAACTGGAAGAAATTATTTCAGTGGCCCACCAGCGGTTTATCCTTCGGGTACTTTTTTGAGCGACGCACCTGCGCCGGAGTCATTGCGAGTGGCGGAAATTCCCCAGTTCATCCACCCGCGGCCTCAAATTAGTACCAAAACCCTACCAGGTTGTCGTAAATATAGGTTTGTTTTTAAGTTTATTACCTCATCAAACTATTTAGTAAATAAATAAACTAACTAACTTATCATCACGCCATTTCCCTTGCGGGGTAGGCAGGGAGAACAGAGTGCCAAGAGGCTCTATTCTTGCATACATCTCTCGCATCCTCAACATTCATAACTCTTTTCATACACGCTCGCTGGTTTCGGAGACTCCTGACTCCACCTTCCTTCAATACATGACCAATTTGGTCTAGGTAGGTAAGTCTCGGTCTCCCCCTGTACCTACATCCTTCCACTTTCGCATTGTATATCTTCTTAGCCAGTCGCTCGTCCGGCATTCTTTCCACATGTCCGAACCATCGGAGCATTCCCTTTCGCATCTTTACACCAATACTCTCTTTCGTACCTACTCGCTCTCTTACGTCATTGTTACGAATTCAGTCAGTCAGCCTCACTCCACAGATTCTCCGCAGAGATCGCATTTCGACCGCATTGATTTTACTCTCATGCTCCTTTTTACATACCCAACTCTCGCTTCCATATAATAACGTTGGGACAAGCACTGCGTTGTGTATTGCGACACGTACCTTCTGGCTGAGGTGGTGGCTGCCGAGAAGTTGTCCCAATGCTCCGTTCACTCTATTTCCCGCATTCACTCTTCTCTCTACATCAGTGGTGTACCTTCCATCCCGACTGGATCCACATCCAAGATGTACAAATTCGTCCACTTGTTCTAGCACACCATTTCCTATTGCTACTCTAACATCTGTTCTGGCTTCTTCTCTTTCAAAAACCATTACTTTGGTTTTGCTCACATTCACACGTGGGCCCCTTTTCTTACAATCTTCTGCCATTACGTCGACTGGGATTTGCAGGTCAGTCGCAGACTGCGCTAATAGGACCGCATCATCTGCATATAGCAGTGAGTTAACCACTGAGTCGCCCATCTGAACTCCCACATTCATTTCATTCAACCTTTGTAGACATTTATGCAGATATATAATAAACAGTCTGGTATTTAGTAAATCATTAATTTAATTCTGCTACTTATGCGAAAATATACGATTTTAATATAAGATCTTACCATGTTGTCCATGGTTCTGACCACATAACGTAAACTTGCTATCTCCGTCACCCAATATCATGGCATCCTCGTCACACTCGCCTGTAGTCCGATTCGGTTGACCCTGGAATATCAATAGAATATTATATATCAGCTAAATTAAAACATTTTTTTCAGTTGTAGGGATATATAGCCGATGACTATTATAGCTGTCTTTGTATCTATGAGCAGCTATTACCACTTACTATCGAGCTGGTCTTCATTCATTTGCCATCATATTTTTATATATGGCAAACAAATATACGACCCGTGTGGTGACGGACTAAGAAAAGAAATGCCACCACCCCATTCTTTCCCACGGTTGTCGTATGAGCCGACTAAGGGAAGTAAGCAATTATCATCCATTGCATGACTGGTGTTAGGGCTGGGTACCAAGTGGGAGTACTCACTTGGTATCGGGCCCAAGCAGGTTGGTACCACCATCTCCCGTGTGACCGGCCTTTTTTGGCTGTAGCAGGAGATAGCCGTTTAAAATTAATTTCATATCTGTGAAATGAATTGGTGAGCAGTGGCTTGAAAATACTCTTGGTATAGTTGAGTCCATAGGCGACGGTTACCATTTACCATCAGATGGACCGTGGCTCGTCCGCCACTACATCCAATAAAAAACCCACTTGATGGTAAGTGGGTGCCTTAGCCTACAGACGCTAGCAACATCAGAAGCATAACTCGCGCATCGCCAGCTCTAAGAAGAGGGACAGCAGGTGAAGAGCAAGGATAATAAGGATAGGATGGAGGTTAAGGAGGTCCTCCGGCGCTCTCACTCACCATACGAAACACAACCGAAGGCGTACCTATCGTTGTTATTGTTTTGTTTTTTAATTTATAGATCAAAGATCAGGACTCACTATAGTGAAGTGTACGAAATCAATCCTTAGCTGCATGATACCCGCGTACGTTTTCTCTATAACAATGTCGCAATTCTTGTCGCCTCCCCAGAGTTCAGGAAACCCGGGCGACATGAAGTAGGTCAGGTTATTCTGGACAACCGCCCCGCAGGATACCTCAACTGGAATAATAAAGGTATTTGTTAAGTCTCGTTGCTTTATTTATAGTGCACGGTTACTGAAGGAATGTAATATGGTTCCGGTGGCCCACCAATTAAGGCGGAGAGACGGCACACGGCGGGTTTCTTTTCTGAGTGAGGGCCCCACACCACCCTGTTCGTAGCCCCGAACGACGGGGTGTGCGGTTAGAAATATTTTTTCCCGCCTTAACAAAAAAATTGGGTTGCATTACAAATTCTTGAAGTAATGTCACACAGTTCCAGTAGTCTGCCAGTAGGTACTGGTGGAGAGATGCACACGGCGGGTTTATTTAGTGGGTGAGGGCCCACACTACCCTGTTTGTTACCCCGCACGACGGGGTATGCGGTTAAGTATATTTTTCCCGCCAGGACGCTCCATGTGCGGAAGCGTCGCTCAGTAGAGGATACCCGAAAGGCAGACAGTTTCAACAAAATCTGTTCTGTAGTTTTTTCGTGAATACCGAACAAACAAATAGACATAAATTCTAAAGAAAATTGTTTTGTGTTCAGACTCGTGTAAAAAGCCTAATACATACATTTTTTTCTTATATCTTAAATGTACAGACATAGCTCTACACAGCTTTATAATAGTATAGATAGAGGAATATTATGTTAACGCTTAAACACAGTCTTAATCAAATTTTATCTCACACAAAGAAAAACATGCATCGCTTATTTCTACAAGCCCTTTGTACTACCAACGTTTTTAATTAATATAAATTACGTGACTTACAAACAAATAAAAACATAATGTGAGTAATCAACTTCATTACAGCGTTCTCAACATTCTGATCACGTGAGCACCTACTTTCTGGAGATTTTGAACGTAAATTGCGTTCAAAAACTCACTTAACAAACATTAAAACGGTAATGGCGAATTAAGGACAGTGTGAGTCTCTCTGCTTACTCCATGAACGCATAGGCTTGAATGGTAACTATAAGTACCGCCCTATGACAGAATATCAACGTATAGTAACAGAATATCAACTACAGTTGTGATTCATTCGATATACAAAAGAAATATATATAACACGAGCTTCGTCAGCTCGAACTTCTAAATTGGGTCAGTCCCATTGATATTACATTATTATTTTTTTATTGCATGTAGTGGCAGACGAGCCACGGTCCATCTGATGGTAAATGGTAACCGTCGCCCATGGACTCGACTATACCGAGAGTATTGTCAAGGCGCTGCTCAGCGATTCATTTCAACATAGCATCACGCCTGTATTCCCCGAAGGGGTAGGCAGAGGTGTATTACACACCCACAATTTGCCAGCTATGTTTAAGTCCCACGTAATAGGGGGCGAGCCTATTGACGTCTACCGGGCACATTTCAAACTCCGGGCTGCTACTGAGAATTTTTTTTAGGAAATAGCTCAATAACATTGCTCGACCCGGGGATCGAACCCGAGACCTCATGATTAGCAGTCGCATACACTACCGCTACACCACCGAGGCAGTTTAGTTTTTTATTCATTTCACAAAAATGAAATTAAATATAAACGGCTGTCTCCTGCTGCAGCCAAAACGCAACGATGTGCTTCATGGCCGGTCACACGGGAAATGGTGGTACCAACCCGCAAGTGAGTACTCCCACTTGGTACCCAGCCCTACCACCACTCATGCAATGGATTACAATTGCTTACTTCCCTTAGTCGCCGCATACGACACCCGTGGGAAAGAATGGGGTGGTGACACTTGTATTCTTAGTCCGTCACCACACGGACAAAAAAATGTAAAAATAGTCTGTTTGTTACGCTTTCACGCCGCAACTACTTAAGGCCTCGTCACACAGAGGCGGGAGCCGCGGGAAAGCGATCGCGATCCGAGACGGAGTTTTTTGTAATATTCGAATTTGTATGCATCCTGTCACATAGGAACGCGCCCGTTGCTATCGCTTTCCCGCGGCTCCGCCTCTGTGTGACGAGGGCTTTAATCGATCATCATAAAATTTAGCATACATACAGTAGTTTATCATATTATAGTAAGGGTGAGGCGTGAAACCATAACACAAGAATAAAAAATATAAACGCACTTTCGCATCTTTACTAATGTTATAAATGCGTAAGCTGTTTGCTTGTTTGTTTGTTACTTATGCCGTAAATACAGAATCAATCATCATGCAATTTTGCACACATATAGTCTGAATGTCTGCTGTGTGGGGCTGGCTTTAGAATTGTCCAACCGGCCTCCACCCATAGGAGTCGTATGAGCCGACTGAGGGAATAACGGGGGAGTGGGCAGCAGCACTCCCTCGAGTATAAACAACATCCACTGCGATCGCCAAACCGCCTGCCAAGCGTGGCGATTACGGCACTAACCCCATATGAGCGAAACACATGTTGTGGCGTTCTCTTGGGAAGGCCCATGTCTAGCAGTGGACTTCGAAAGGCTGATGGATGGATGGATGGATAGTCTGAATTGCAGAAAAGGACATCGGATAATATTATCCGGGAAAAATGTAAGGTTCCTGTGGGTCAACTATTTTTGCACACGGTTATTCTGAAATCCACGCAAACGAAGTCGCGGGCAGAATTTTTGTATGTAACTTAGTACTAAGTAAGAATAAATGCAAAGTAAGCACTTGGAAGTAATTTGTTCGACTTATCCATTCATAATAACACCAACTTCTTTGTAAATAATATTACAGGGCAAAGTTACCACGCCGGAAACTTTAATATTGAGTAAGAGCAATTAGCAGAGTTAATTACGAATTTGTGTTCAACTCACCGTCAGCCATTAGTGAGTTTTTGTTGTAGCAGTATATATCACCTTTTGATCCGTGTATTTTCAGGGTGAATCACAATAGGCCTTGAAAACATACGGGAGACAATAATAATAACAATTGTTTTTTGAAATAAAACCTCGTTTACGGAATCTATCGCGTTTACTTGATTTTACTACTATCCCGACGTTTCGAATACTTTACAGCATTCATGATCACGGGTGGACTTAGATGATAGACGTCCAAGGTTGATATGTTATTTCAACGGTCTCGCGATAGCAACTTTATGTTCACATATACTATGTGAACATAAAGTTATACATTTCGTTAGTTAGAAAGAGAGAGAGAGAGAGAGTTAATCGTTGTAGATTAATTAAAAATTATTAGTGCCAAACCTACACACAAAAAATAGGCTGGCAATGTCGTCAACAATAGCCCAAAAACATACATGTGACTTTGCCCACCCACATATTTTAAAATACACTCGGTTTCTGGCGGCATATACAAATTCAATATTATTCATTTCGTATGTAATAACAACGACAAAAAAATTATAATTGCCTGGTTATAGTTACCTGGTTTAACTCCAACTATCACTTTTTGGTAAAGTTTTTGTACTGGTTTTTGCCCGCGAAAAAACACTACCTATTTGCACAAGCTCTGACAGGCAACTAAAGTGACATTAGTAGTAGTGTTGTCCAAAAAATAATGAATTATTCACTACAGATAAAACAATATTTCTTTATAAGGCCAAATTTGCTATATATCCATTTAACCAAAAAGTACACGACTGGGCAAAGTCAAACCTCAAAGGCAAAGTTGCCATGTTCTACGGTACCAGTTTTTAAGTAATAAATAAATCTTCACATACATTTTCACACAACGTCCTCTGGTCCCAAACTAAGCTTAACGCTTGTGCTATGGGTACCAAATTACGAATATAAAACATATATTACTTTTTTTTTGTAAATACATATATATAACAAATAGAAAACACCCAGACGCAGTACAAATATCTGTATTCATCACACAAATAATTGTCCTGAGTGGGAATCGAACCCACGACCTCGTGCATGGAAGTCGGTTACACTACCGATTACGCTACGAGGCCCGTCAAGTTTAATCAAGAGGTATCAAATAAAAAGTTGCATCAAAATCCGTTCCGTAGTTTTTGCGTGATGTGTGAACCAACAAACAAACAAACACAAAAATCTAAAAAACATGTTTTGTGTTCAAACACGCCTATATAGCCTAATAAGTACAGTCTTTTTTCCTTAAATGTACAGACACAGCTCTGTTACAGCTTTGTAATAGTTAGAATGCATAAATTATGAAATTACTCGTAAAGTCGACATCTAAAACAAAAAAAAAACAATGTTTCTAGTTTTTTTTTTAAAGTTTGTTTAAAGTTTTTTTCTGTCTTTTTGTACCGGCTAATCTCCGGAACGGCTGAACCGATTTCGGCTGTACTGGCAAATAGCTAATGCTATACAAAAATATAAATACCACGCGGGCGAAGTCACGGTTAGCAGTTTGTGCTAAATAAACCTTTTAACAAGGTTACTTAAAGAAACAATCATAGATCTAAATAAATCCTCAAACCGTTCAATTCGGTGGGTTCCGCACTGTTAGTTTCAATGCTCAATAAAACTTAACACAGCTACGACAAGTACTGCTCTTTTCTTTTTAATTTATTTTTGCTCGGCCACGTGCTCACTCGAAAGTGGTTCACGTCCAACGAAACCAAGTCTCATCTAGTTCATGATGACATTTGATAACAAAAATAGTGAAGTGTATAATTTTGTCATTTTTATATATTTTTTAAGCAATCGACATGCTTAGCCACATAAATTAACACAAATTGTGAAAATGTGAAATCGAAATAACAGTCACGAGCAGGATTTGAACCTGCATCTCATGGAATACCGTCCCAGATGCTTTGCCAATTCAGGAATCGTGACGTATTACGTATGCAAATACTTCCGACGCGTCACCCAAGACGCTAAGAATGAATGTGCTATCGAAATTCACAGCCCCGAGCTGCTTCCCCGAGCTATTTCGATTTCACACTTTCACAATTTGTGTTAATGAAGTATATAATTTTATTTAAATTTAAAATATTTCTTTTCAGTGTGGTGATAGACTAAGAATACAAGTATCACCCCATTCTTTCACACGAGTGTCACACGAAGCGACTAAAGGAACTAAGCAATTATCACCAGTTGCATTACTGGTGGTAGGGCTGGGTACCAAGTAGGAGTATTCACTTGCTATCGGGCACGAGCGGGCTGGTACCATCATCTCCCGTGTGACCAGCCATAAAGCACATCGATGTGTTTTGGCTGTAGCAGAAGATAGCTGTTTATTTTTTCGTTTCATATCTGTGTAATGAAATGGTGAGCAGCGGCTTAACAATACTCCTGGTATAGTTGAGTCCATCAGCGACGGTCACCATTTACCATCTGGTGGGTCGTGGTTGTCTGCCACCAAACGCAATAAAAAAAAGCAACTGCAGTAGTCTAAGATCCAGCTACAAAATTTCTACGTCCGTTTGTATATCAAATCAAATCACTATTTTTATAATTATCTATAGAGCAATTAATTTCTATCGGAAATGCCAATCAAAATGTGACCGCAAATAGTTTCACAAATTAAATTTTATAATACACCTGTCATAGGCAACTTGACTGTACAGATGGCGAGTCTGGGTGTACGTTTTGTCCACGAAAATGTATGTATGCAAAGTCTCCCGCGATACAAGGATTAGTCTAGTAGTATAGTGACGACGATAGACACCTGTCTTTTTAGAAAACAAACTGTCATCGTGTAGTACAAAAATCAGCTGTTCTATGGACTATAAATCTCAGGTTCCCGACATAGTAGAGAGATAAAACGTATACCAGTTTTTAAGTCTATTTAAGTGCTATCATACAAAAATATTTCATTAAAATCCTTTTAATGGTTTTTGCGTCATGTGTGAACAAACAAACTGACATAAATTGGAAAAAAAATATATTGTGTAAGAAACGACTAAATATTGTGATATATCTAAATCCTCTTTTCTAATATATCTAAATCCTTTTTTTCTAATATTACCTAAATCCTTTTTTTCTAAATAGATTACAAATGATAGGCCCTTTTCTAATATTACCTATATCCTTTTTACTAAATAGATTACAAATGATAGGCCTATCATTTGTAATCTATTTAGAAAAAAAGGATTTAGGTAATATTAGAAAAGAGGATTTAGATAATAGGAAAGGTAATATTAATCTAAATCCTCTTTACACCCTGTCGTTCGGGGCAACGAACAGTATAGTAAGGGGCCCTCACCCACTAAATAAACCCACCTTGTGCCGTCTCTCCGCCTGTATTGGCAGACCACTGGAACTATCTGGCTATCTTCAGTGGTGTGTGTGTGTGTACACGTCTAGTATTAGTATCTTGAAAGTAAACGTTAAATGATAAAGTAAACTGAGTAATATTTACACCTGTTTAGCAGTTGGTTCCCAGGCGATAACACTAGTAGAAAATATAACACATCCAGTTCATAGAAACATAAATTACATGTCAACTGGCTGGCAACAGTTCAATCCAAATGGACACGTCTGAACTCGTTCTTTAGAAAGTCGGGTGCTTAGTAAAAGTGAATTGACGCCAAAAGTACTAGTTTTTATTTTGACAAAAAATTCTTATGTTTGTCATAATAAAGCGCTGAAAAAACATCGCTGTTTACCGAATACAGAACGCAAACTTCGATTTATGAAATAGAATGCCACTAGCGGGGTTTTAACCCATTTGTCTTCTGGTTGGTAAACCACATGATCTACAATCTAAGCTATAATGAGTAGTGATATTCGCCCGGGGCCTGCAATTTCTCAATACATTGTCGCTTACTGTCGTCGATAACGCCCGCGGCTCCTAAGCTATAATCCTTACTTCCGAACTAATATAATAAATACGAAATTGCGTTCTTTTTGTAACATTTCCGCACCATGTTATATACATTTCGTATACAAAAATGCTGTCAGTATTTTGGGCACGTTGTTGACGTAGTCTTATATATTACTAGCCTTTGCTCGTGGCTCCGCCGCAGCCAAAAGCTAGTTTTTAAGTTATATCTTAGGTCCCCAATATAGTAGCGGGATAAAATATATACCAGCTTTTAAGTCTAATCAAGATTTATCGAACAAAAAAAATGCATCTAAATCTGTTCAGTAGATTTTTCGTGATGCGCGAACAAACAAACAGACAAATAGACAAAAAATCTAAAAAAAATCGTTTTGTATTTAGACACGCCTGTATAGCCTAATTCAGTATTTTTTTCTCAAATATACAGACATAGCTCTGTTACAGCTTGTATAGATAGATTTCACTAGCCTGTTTTTCTGCCGGTCCACGAGACCCTTCTTATCCTTTATCAAATTCCATGATTTACCTCTCATTTTAAAGCTTATTTTGCCGGCTAAGGACGAAAGCTCCAGACCCACGGTATTAAAATGTACCGCTTTAAATTTGAGACATAAAATCTTCTAAAAAGAGGTCCGGTCCTTTAATGGATGTGTAGTTCCGCCCGGGTCGACTAGTTTTATTATAATAGAATTAGTTTAATGTGGTCCAGGGTCAGGTGGAAGGCAAGAGGGTACGCGGCCGATCACCAACTCGCTGGACTGTCCCGATTAAAAAAGCTACTGAGTCCACCATGGTCCAGTGTACTCGCAACGCCTCTAACCGGCAGAAATGGAAGCAAATTGCTAAGAGGGCTGTCCTCGAAAAAGTCTGCGACCCACCGAACATCTCTCCGTGTACCTCGTCTGCGCAACCACGACCACTCTGACAAGAGTGTCCGACTAAGAAGAAGAATCTGTATCTGCTTATATATATTTTCTTCCTTATATGGTGGGCCTCGTGGCGTATTCGGTAGTGTAACCGACTTCCGTGCACGAGGTCGTGAGTTGGATTCCCACTCAGGACAATTATTTGTTTGATGAACACAGATATTTGTACTGCGTCTGTGTGTTTTCTATCTATTATATGTATGTACTTACAAAAAAAATACATATATGTAATCTGGTACCCATATCACAAGCGTTAAGCTTAGTTTGTTGTGTGGAACTCAAAAAAAACTTTGGCTTATTTTATTTCGAAAAAATTGACGATTCTTATGAGATAACAATTTTGACATAGGGATTCAATAACTACTATCTCACTGTTGGACACAGATGCAGAGTGCAATGTGATTAGTTTGTAATCCGTCACGATTAGGAGCGCTGACACTTTATCAGATCAATACTCATGACAAGATAAACAGGGACTCAGTGTTTGAGCAACATTTGTACACAGAATTCTATTGTGTTTGACATGCCTGATCTTCAATAGAACATAGCCGTGATTGTATGCAAACTGTTACACCTAATCAGTATAATAGCGGCAATTAACAGCAAACTTATCTATACTATTATAAACCTGTAACAGAGCTGTGTCTGTAGATTTCAGATATTTGAGAAAGAATGACTGTATTAGGCTATATAGGCGTGTCTAAACACAAAACAATTTTTTTTTAGAATTTTTGTCGGTTTTTCTGTTTGTTTGTTCGCGCATCACGCAAAAACTACTGAACAGATTTTGATCGCAACTTATTTTTTGATAGCTCTTGATTAGACTTTAAAACTGGTATAAATTTTATCCCGCTACTATACCGGGAACCCGAGATATAAGCTAAAAAGGCTAGTACAATAATACAATTTCAATCCTATTGCTGTATCTAATTTTTTTATACGACATGGGTACGAACAACCATACGGTCCACCTGATTGTAAGTGGTTACCGTAGCCTATAGACGCTAGTAACACCAGAGGCATCGCTCACACGTCGCCATCTCCAAGGAAAGGTATTGGAGGTGGAGAGATAGTAAGGAGAAGATAGGAAAGGGATTTGGGCATCCGGCACTCTCACCATACGAAACACAACGTTAGAAGTAACTACCGTTACCACCGAAGTAATGTAACATAGTTCCAGTGGCCCGCCAATAAAGGCGGAGAGACGGCACACGGTGGGTTTCTTTAGTGGGTGCAGGCCCCACACTACCCTGCTTGTGGCCCCGAACGACGGGGTGTGCGGTTAGGAACATTTGTACCCACCTTAACAAAAAAAAACTAGACGTCACGGGACGTCTAGCAGATGTGAAAACATCGAAATTATTTTGTAGAAATAAAATGATTATAGACAAAGTACTTCTCAAGACAAATTAAACGTGTATACACTCGAAAGGATTGCGTCGTTTCATTATAGAGTTACTGTAGCCACCTTCCAGCTTCATCATCAGGCCCTGGATACCATCTCTCTACAAAGTACTCGGCAAGACGAATCATGCGAACCCAAACTCGTTGGGGTTGCGCCATTTCATTATATGTAGAGTTAATACTTTCTGATGTTTCTGATGTTTTCCGTACAAATTTTAATAATCCATAACAGTTGTTGCCTACTGAGTTTTTTGGCCGGATCTTTCTCAGTCAGGCCGCGTTCCGATCCGGTGGTAGTTTCTTAGTCTTAGCTTTTGGCAAAATCAATATATTTAATAATATAAACTAATAACCAAGATTGTCTTCTTACTGGTAGTAATTGGTAGTTTGTGGTAGAATTTTTGAGCACTAAATAAAACAAAAATTTTACAATTTAAAGAGGAGTATTATACTCATTTTAATATACTAATTTAAAGTCTCATACATTGTAAGCATAAACATTTGAAGTAGATATTTTCACTGTGTTTCTAAACGAATATTAGGTGGGTTAAAATAAATAAACCAAAAATTTTGTAAAATCATATACTGTGGGTAGATGAAACCGTTGAAATAACATATCAACCTTGGACGTCTATCATCTAAGTCCACCCGTGATCATGAATGCTGTAAAGTATTCGAAACGTCGGGATAGGAGTAAAATCAAGTAAACGCGATAGATTCCGTAAACGTAGTTTTATTTCAAAATATGTAGAGTTCCTATGTCCACCTTCCAGTTCCATTATCAGTTCAGCTCCATGTCATCATAATATTGTATTGTCACGCGATATAAATATCGTGGAAAATTTCAGCTTAATCGGAAACCGGGAAGTGTGTCAAATTTAACTTGCAATATTTGAACGGGACGAGTAAAATAAAAGCGTCGCCACGCTAACAGCCGATTTTACCCTCCCTCCGCATTAGATGTTTCACATCAAAAAAAGAAGTACCTGTCGTTTTGTTTTTTTGTTGAGAGAGGGTGGTACTTCCCCGATGGAGCTGGCCCATTCATGTTGGTACCATTCGTGGTGGCATGTGAGTCCATCAATATACTTGTGATATACAAGACCTCATCATTATTTTTTGGTGTTTTATTCCTTATCCATATGGCAACAGTTGTGGCATGAAGATCAGTGCACTACTCTTGAATTACTGTACTTAGAAAGTGTTCTGTGTAGTAGCAGACTTAGAATACAAATGTCATAAATTCTTGCCCATGGGTGTTGTAAAAAAGTATTTTTTTATCACTGATTGTATTTTTAATGGTCCGTGCTTCAGAAGGCACGTGAAGCGGTGGATCCCGGTTGTCCAATAACATCCTGGTAATCGTAGATTCTCAAAGTTCAGAATAAAAAATCTAAGTCTTGTTCTAAGGTTGCCAGTTGCCCCCTTCATTGGGTTAGATACGCAGGCAGTCGCTCCGTGTAAATCGCCAGCCGAACTTTTTGCTTTTTTTTTTGTTATGGTGGGAAAAATGTTGCTAACCGCACATCCCGTCATTCGGGGCAACGTACAGGGTAGTGCGGGGCCCTCACCCACTAAATAAACCCGCCGTGTGCCTTCTCTCCGCCTTTATTGGCGGGTCACCGTAACTATAATATTACATTCCTTCAGTGGTTCGGCAGCCGACCCTAACAAACTTTTTAAAAAGAAGGACTTCAAAGACAGTGGTACCGAGGTTTGATCCCCAGTCCAAGGTCAGAACTCGTACGGCACAAACCTCTGTAATTTCGAGGTTTTTCGTAAAAATGATGAGTGTATTTGTTTAGAATTTATCACTGCTCGGTGAAGGAAAACATCGTGTGTTAACCAGCATGCGTGAGAGGTTTTCTCGACGAATTGTGAAGTCTGCCAACCCGCACTGGGTCAGCGTGGTAGACGATGGCTCAATCCCTCTCACTATAAGAGACCCGTGCCCAATATAAGTGCAGAAAAGAGGTTGTAAAAAGAATTGTTAGGAATAAAAAAAATCTTCACACTTAGTTGAGAATGACTTTGAATAATTGCATTATATTTTATGAAAGTAATTGACAACAATACATCGTAAATAAAATGCAGTGCTTCATAAATCGTGAAGTAAGATTTTAGAAATCTCGAAGATTATTATTGCCGAAGTATATGTTCTGCGGTTGCTTAGACAATGCTGTAACTACCATTTAATATAAGATAGAAATGTTTGAGTACATTTGAAATAGTAATTTTACAAAAGGCACAGTTGTTTTGACTATTCTTGGTGCTAACGCAAATATATATTTATATGGTATATGTCTTATGTTATTATTTTTACCTACATATTCCATGCATAGCGTCACCCAAGCAATTAAGGATTGCGTTATTAAAATAGAGTACCTGGATGACCGAACTTTTTCTTTTGTAAATCGTATTTCTTAGAAAAGAAAAATTTAAAAGAAAAAAGGAAAATAATTATTCGAACTGGGGACATCTGGACTCGAACCGGGGTCTTTTGGTTTTGATACCACCTGATTTCCCACCCGAGCTATCATAACATTGTAGACGGTGGCTAATTTACCTTCGTATTCTAATAATATTGTAGCAGTTTTTGTTGCCTGAAATCCCGGTAAAAACAACGTTTTCTAAAAATGAAACCTAGCTAGATCGATTTATCGCCCCCGAAATCCCCTGCATTCATGAAAATCGTTGGAGCCGTTTCCGAGATTTAATTTGATAGCCCCGAGTGAACAACACGATAGCTTAGTTGGCAGAACGTCTGAACGGTATTCAGTATGTGCGGGTTCACACCGCACTCGTGGCTATCATTGTCTATTTCAACTTTTTGTGTTCATTAATATGTGTCTTATTGTTAGTTCACAAGCCATCGAGAATATATTTCAGATATGCAAGCTTCCTTGCGATGTGATCCTTTACGGGCCAGTTTCAAACATTTTTTTATTGCATTAAAGATGGCAGACGAACCCTCCTGATGTTAAGTGGTAATCAACGCTCGTGGACTCAACGATACTATGAGTACTGTCAACTCACTATTTCATTTCCTGGATATAAAATAAAAGAAGAATACGCATAATAATTACAAAAAAAAATCAAATACTCTTCAATGTTTACTTCTGAATGTGGTTTAAACTCGATAACTATAATTGATTATTTTAATATCTCGTCAATTCGATCGGTAGATTTAATTTACATATCAAAATAAATCCAAATATACTCACAGACGCAACAGACGCCGAGTCCATGCGCACAGTCGCCGGATGCTCTGCCGTCCCTCTGCCGACAGTCGTACTGGTTGAGGCAAATACCGGCTTTTGCGATACTGTAGCCCTCGGGCTGACACTCCCTCTCACCACCAACTGGGAAGAAGTTGAGGACTTTGCCGATAGTGAGGAGGCCTCCTGAAAGACAGTTAAAGTATTAGAAGAAAGCTACACCTAGATGTGAACAAGGCTAACACACTATATCAAATTACTAAGTAGATAAAAGAAAAATCGGTGCCTGAGTTGTCCCTTTACAACCCCCGAAAAAACGGAGAGGTGTTGTACGGAAAAATCAATTAAATGTGAAAAATTCTATAAAATTAAAAATCGAAAACCTCCAATCCTAACTATTATTAAGACGTAACAGAGCTGTGTCTGTACATTTAAGATATTTGAAAATATATTTAAGATATTTGATAGCTCTCGACTAGACCTAAAAACTGGTATACATTTTATCCCGTTACTATATCGGTGGTGTAGCGGTAGTGTATGCGACTACTAATCATGAGGTCTCGGGTTTGATCCCCGGGTCAGGCAATGTTATTGAGCTTTTTCCTACAAAGAAAAATTCTCAGTAGCCGCCCGGAGTTTGGAAATGTGCCCGGTAGACGTAAATAGGCTCGCCCCCTATTACGTGGGACTTAAACATAGCTGGCGAGTCGTGGGTGTGTAAAATACACCTCTGTCTACCCCTTCGGGGAATACAGGCGTGATGTTTTTATATCGGGAACCTGAGATATAACCTAAAAACTAGATTTTGGTTGTGGCAGAGCCGATTTAAGCTATGAATATTGAATTCCGAAATACCCTTGGTCGTATTCAAGAACCAAGGACCACAAGCCTTTAAATTATCACGCAGCTGTGACACGCACGTAAGCTGTATATGACATACACGCGTTATAGGCCAGTGTCGATAATTTGCGAAACCAAAAATAATAGAACAGGATGATACCCATTGCAAAAGTAAGAAAATATAACAAAAAATTATTTATTACTTTTTTAACATAAATTTATGCGAAAAATCTAAAAAACCGACTTTTTGGTTTTTTAGTTTTAACTGCCACAAAAAAAATTTTTTCACAAAATTTGGTGAAATCTTGCGTTTTTAATCTCAAACACATTGCACTTTTTTGATGCAAAATATTTATTTTTTTCTCTTATTTTAATTAAATATCGAAAAATCACCCTAATTCTCAATCGAAAATTCTCACATCAAAATATCTGCTGTTTGGAATATAATCGGTTGCTTTGTGTTCGTTTAAATCTCTACTTTCTGATGATATAAAAAAAATACATTACAATGGAAATAGCTTTTTGTTAATGAGTATGTAAAATATTGAGCAATTTATTGAAATTTACACTTGAATTACTCAAAAAATGTAAGTTTGCATGTTATATTGATAAACCTAAAAAAATCAAATCCATGAAACATAGAGATTGCAAAAAATATGGAGGGATTGCTGCAGTCAGTCAGAGTAGTAATTTTTTTGATACAATTCCCTTGAAATCCTATCTATAATACTTAGAAAATTAACTATTTTCGCATATTTAGGATAGGTAGGATATTAAGGAGAGGATAGGAAGGATAACAAGGAGAAGATAGGAATGAGGTTCGGGCCTCCGGCACTCTCACTCACCATACGAAACACAACGGTATGTACTACTACTGTTGGTTCACTCTGATCTTTTGTGAGAGGGTGGTATTTCCCCGATCGAGCCGGCCCATTCATGGCTCTACTATGAGAGAGAGAGAGAGATAAGAGTTACGTTAGAATTCTCCACAACACTTGCAATCTATAATTTTACTAGCTGACCCGGCAAACGTTGCTTTGCCATATAAATTATTTCTAGAGGATTTTTAGGGAATATCTAGCATAGAAAAAAATAACTAACTTGTATTTTTTTTACTGATCATAAAAAGAAAAAATTAGGGTGAACCATCCTTATCACTTAGGGGAAACAAAATAGTTTCATCCTATTCTCAGAGCAACTGAATATGCACACAACATTTCATAGGAATCGGTCAAGCCGTTTCGGAGGAGAATGGCGACAAACACTGTGACACGAGAATTTCATATATTAGATTTAAAGACGCCCCGAGAACAGTTTTTTCCAATTTATAATTCTAATTATTTTCTTTCTCTAATTAAATTCGTAGTCCCAACATCCATCATATTATGTGAAATATTACAATACTTTGAACGTTAAAAAAGCTAATTAAATTCAACAACATTTTAAAGCGCATAAAAAGATTATTTACAATGAGCAATCATCTTGAATTGTATATCTTTAGAAGTTTAAAGGTAAACTTGATAAATTACGAAGATAAAGATAACATCTTCAAGGAAGTATTACTTAATTCATCCGAGAAATTTCCATGATAAAACCATCACCTGTTTTAAGACTTTTTTATAAAAAAAAATAACATTGAAGGCTCTTGGGTACGCTTTAAAACTAAGCTATCTAATATACTGTACAGAAGATGCAGTTCTTGGGCTGTAAATTTGATTCCCAATCGATTTTTTTACGCTATCTATAAATAGTTGATCAGAGTAGTCAATTATGTACACTCAGTGCTTTGTATACATTTTTGGTGCATTTGTGAAGTCCTACGCAGCTGAGAGTTTAGTGTGGAGAATCAGATTTTTTTTTCTTGTTCGTTTGTTCGCACATCGCACAAAAGCTACTGAACGGATGATTATGAAACTCCTTTTATTTAATAGTACTGAGTTTTTTTTTTATTGCATGTAGTGGCAGACGAGCCTCGGCCCATCTGATGGTAAATGGTAACCGTCGTTCATGGACTCAACTATACCGAAAGTATTGTCAAGCCGCTGCTCACCATTTCATTTCACCGATATGAAATGAAAGAACAAACGGCTATCTCCTGCTACAGCCAAAACGCAACGATGTGCTTCATGGCCGGTCACACGGGAGATGGTGGTACCAACCCGCTCGGGCCCTTACTTCCCTTAGTCGCCTCATACGACACCCGTGGGAAAGAATGGGGTGGTGATACTTGTATTCTTAGTCCGTCACCACATGGACGAAATTATAGCTTATAGTTAGATTTTAAAACTAATGTACGTTTCATCCCGCTACTATATCGAAGACTTGAGATATAACCTACATTCTTAGGCTAGTAAAATATAAAACTGAAGATCACTTTCAGATTTCAACCGCCCTTAACCGAACGTCTGAACTGTATTCAAAAAGTTCGATCCCCACTCGTGCCCCTTATTTTCTATTTCACATTTCCACACTTTGTGTTTCTATTTTAACCGATAGAAAGTCCTAATCATTTTTGAATAATGAGGCCTCTGTAACTATTATAGGGGAATATATAATGAAAACGGGCAAAAACATGGAAGTGATATACCTAGCATTGCGTCTATAAGCTTTTGTAACCGCTGACCCGTTGTACTTTTTTTTTTGTTTAGGCGGGAAAAAATGTATCTAACCGCACACCCCGTCGTTCGGGGCAACGTACAGGGTAGTGTGGGGCCCTCACCCACTAAAGAAACCCGCCGTGTGCCGTCTCTCCGCCTTTATTGGCGGGCCACTGGAACTATGTTACATTCCTTCGGTGGTCCGCCGGCGGCTTACCCTTTCGGGTACCATCTACTGAGCGACGCACCCACACACGGAGCATCGCACCTTCGCGGGAGCTAACCCGTAGTCCTAGGTGAGCTAACGATAAAGCGAGGCATACACTTCTTTACATTCCTAGTCGAAGAAAATAAAATAAGCAATCGTTTCTTTACATTTTTTTTAGCGACTTGACAATACTCTCGGTATAGTTGAGTCCATGAGCGACAGTTACCATTTACCATCAGATGGGCCGCGGCTCGTCGTAGATGCAATAAAAAAAAGCTGTCCCATTCACTGTTGTTGGCAACACGCGATAATTCCTCTGGTGTTTTAGGCTACAGTTTACCATCACGTAAGCCCGAAAAAGTAGCCGGTTCAATTAGTTTTGAGAACCTTGTCAGTGCTCACAATATAAATAGTCATCGAAGTTATTATTAATCAAATTGGCTGTGTAAATCACGTGTGAAACAAATGCAAATTTTTTTTCATACCAATCAAACATGTAAATTTGAAGGGAGCCACATTGTATATTCATATTCATACAACTAGTCCCAAGTGAAACTGTGCATGAATATTTATGTGAAATTGTTACAATCCAGAAATCACGACAATAAAATATTTGAAGTAAGTACCTAATTTGTCTTGTATCAAGCCTATTTTTGTGATGTTGTGTCCCCGTCGTTCGGGAAAACGCACGGGGTACTATGGACCCCATACCCATTAAATAAACCCATCGTGTGCTGTGTGTTGTGTAAAATAAAGTCGGGTTATTTAAATTCATCCATCCATCCATCAGCTTTTCAACGTCCACTGCTGGACATAGGCCTCCCCAAGATAACGCCACAACGAGCGGTCCCGTCATGGGGGATAATGCCGTAATCGCCGCGCTTGGCAGGCGGGTTAGAGATCGCAGTGGATGTTGTTAATACTCGAGGGAGTTCTGCTGCCCACTCCCCCGGTATTCCCTCAGTCGGCTCTTACGACTCCCGTGGGTAGAGAGGGGTGGGACAATTCTAAAGCCGGCCCCACACGGCCTATTTAAATTATTTAGATATAACTCAAGAACGGCTAAACTGATTTTCGGATCTTTGATTTGTCGGATTTGTATCCACCCGTAATAGCAGAATAACTAATAAAACAAGGGGAAAATTCACGAATAACAATGAAGGAATAACATTAATTTCTGGTTTCGCACAAAAAATAATATAACTAAATCCCACGCGGATAAAGTCACGGCTAAGCAGCAAGTAAGCAAAATACGAAGCCAAGTCGTAAAACTGGACAAAAATGTCGTCTTTTATTACGACAAATTTTATCAGAGTAACATGTTTACAGCATGCAGTGAATTTAAATTAACATAATTGGACTCGTCCAAAACCACTTCTACTCTGACCTGAAAACATACAATTAAATTCAAATTTAAAAATAAAATTATAAGCAACACGCGCACAAAACCATTACTCTAATTTATGATAATTTGTAGGTTATTAAATTAGACACATAACTGTATTTCGCATTGCGTTTTTTATTTTAAAATTGGTATTTTCTGTCAAGATTAGGCTGACCTTGTTATTGAGCTCTTGATAAACCTACTTGGAAACAAAAAAAAACTAGTGTTTTCACAAACAATTAGCGTCTACTGCTAGGGATGGGCCTCTGTTCGGAATGGTATTAAAAAAAAGCAAAGCTAGTTGATGAACTAGCAAAGCTTTTTTCTTCGGCTTAATGCTTTCGTGAACCCTCTACTGAGTGACGCCTCTACGCTTTGAGGTAGCCCTTGCGGGTTGCGGACACTCCCCGGTACGTCCACACGCGCCCTCAGCTAAGGCAGTACCAGGCGCAGACACTCGCGCCTACGCCGCCCCAGAGTGCGCTCCACCGCTTACTGGTATGATAATATGTCCTCGCAGAAGGTAGCCACCGTATCCCCAGTCCCCATCGCGAAAGCGAGAGGTCCTCTCCTATTCTACGGCGAGTTCAGGCGCTGCTCGAGCCAAGTCATTATAACGCACGACTCGATCGTATTTCACGCCGTGTAGCAGCCACAATGGTGACAGCACAACAGGCAATTTATTGTACATTACTTGTAAATATGTGCCAGTGTAACCGTGTTAAAGAATTCCTCCGATACTAGCCCCAGGCGCTTCCAGCCGGTCCCACCAACGGGCCATGGTGGCCCAGTGGGCCTCACTAGAATCTGGCTACCTCGTAGGACTCCGCTGATACACCTCAGTGAGCATCTCCACTTCCAAGTTCCACGGAGGGGTTCCGGCCAGCGGGCAAATTATAAAAGACAGACAGTCGAAAAAAAATGTTTATGCATGCAAATATGCATAGTATGCACAAGATTTATAAAAGACAGAAAGGCATGTCTTGTGAAGTTCCAATCATAGACTGCGGATTGAAATTGATACTTTTTACTTGGAAGTCGTAGGTTCTAACAGAACCCTTTACATACCGCTAAAACCCTTAAGATCACGTTTTTATGAGAGACGTTACATGTACAGGAGATAGGATAATTTTCTCGCATCAGTATTCCTATCTACTTATGTTTTATAAAATAAGAATAAAATAATGATTATGTAGTGCCATAATATGTAATTTGTCTGTAGAGAGAATGTAGAACTAACATCAACGCAATTATGTCGTCTCACAGAAATCACTTTCACTGTGTAACTATGTACGTAAAACACAAAACGGAACAAACTTAGTTTTTATCTACACTAATATTAGAAAGAGGATTGTATTTTATATGTATACAAATGATATAGGCTATATTTATTACTAGATAGATATTTATTAATGTGGTAATTTGAAAAAAAAAACTATTTAGAATTTTTTATATATATTTTTAGCATTTTACATGCTATACATTAAACACAAAGTGAAAAATGTGAAATCGAAAATAACAGTCACGAGCAGGATTTGAAACTGCATCTCCTGAATACCGTCCAGATGCTTTGCCAATTCAGCCATCGTGACAATAGCTCCCGACTGCTAATTTCGATAACACATTCATACTTAACGTCTTTGGGTGACGCCTGTGCCATCTGTCGGAAGTATTTTCATACATTATACCGACCAGGTAAACTTAATTTTACAATTAAGATTTTACCTAATAATGACGCAAACCCTAAATAAATATATTTATTTAAGGTTAGCGTCATATAATGTATGAAAATACTTCCGACAGATGGCACAGACGTCACCCAAAGACGTTAAGTATGAATGTGTTATCGAAATTAGCAGTCAGGAGCAATTGTCACGATGGCTGAATTGGCAAAGCATCTGGACGGTTTCCAGGAGATGCCGGTTTAAATCTTGCTCTCACGAGCAAGATTTCAAATTTTTCACTTTGTGTTTAATGAAAAAAAACTCTATGTCCTGCATATTTGTCCGTGTGGTGACGGCCTAAGAATACACGAGTCACCACCCCACCCTTTCCCACGGGTGTCGTACAAGACGACTAAGGGAAGTTGGCCATTATCACCCATTGCATTACTAGTGGCAGGGCTGGACACCAAGTAAGAGTAGGTACTTACTTGTTATCGGGCGCGAACCCGCCTTAACAAAAAATAAAAGAAAAATTGCAACCCAATAATAAAGCACTCATATTCTTTGTCTAAGACTGGGTAGGAATAGTGTTAGGAGCTAGTGATTATAATCTAAGAACCTATAACTGTATGAAGTGGAGTGCTATGGCTGCTCAATAGATGTCACTGATCGGCTATAATTCAAACTAGGTATTTAAATTCGCATACTAAAGAAATAAGTTGTAGCTATATCCAACATTAATATTTGTCAATTTTTATAGAACAAAGTATTTTTTTGACAAAGTTACCAACCCACGTAACACCAGTTTTTCTAGAAACTAACAACACCCCATACCCCATGGTAACTAGAACATTTAAGAATTCAAGCAATTTTAAAATAAAATCCAAATTTACGGAATCTATCGGTTTCTCAAACCGTTGAAACAATATATCAGCCTTGGACATCTACCATCTAAGTCCACCCGTGATCATGAATGCTGTAAAGTATTCGAAACGTTGGGTTTGTAGAAAATTAAATAAACGCGATAGATTCCGTAAACGTAATTTTATTTCAAAATGTGAAACATTCGCGGAAATATCAGAAGGTATTATAATTCAATAAATCATTTTTTTTATTACAGAACCATACCAACCTCAACATTCGTTCTTTTATCACTCAAATTGAACCATGCAGGATGGTTGGTTCCCGTTTGCATAATAAAAATACAATAGCCCCTATTTTTTTACAATGATTCAGTTTACTTGGTTCCTTTAAACTGCCGTCATCAACACCGTGACAACTTAGTTTGCAACACGTATTTATCACTTTATTTGCAAGAACACATGTGACACATATATTCCCCTTTTTTTAATAAAGCCTAGACCTGGCTAAACTTCAAAATTCACAGTATTATGTTAAATTTCCAGATAGTATATTTGTTGTTATTTATCCGTGTGGTGACGGACTAAGAATACAAGTGTCACCACCCCATTCTTTCCCACGGGTGTCGTATGAGGCGACTAAGGGAAGTAAGCAATTAACATCCATTGCATAACTGGTGGTAGGGCTGGGTACCAAGTGGGAGTACTCACTTGGTATCGGGCCCGAGCGGGTTGGTACCACCGGCCGGCCATGAAGCACATCGTTGCCTTTTGGCTGTAGCAGGAGATAGCCGTTTATATTTCATTTCATATCTGTGAAGTGAATTGGTGAGGAGCGGCTGACAATACTCTCGGTATAGTCGAGTCCACTGGCGACGGTTACCATTTACCATCAGATGGACCGTGGCTCGTCTGCAACTATATGCAATAAAAACAAATTGTACATTGATAATGAAAGGACTTTTATTTCGTCACAATAATTTTTTGAAAACGCTCTCCTATAAAATTGCGATATTTCAGATAACATATTATTGAAGCAAAGAAGTATATGTAAATGTCCCATTTTACTAACATAGATTATAAGGAATTGTTACTAACATAAATATGGATTCATCCATCCATCCATCCATCAGCCTTTCGACGTCCACTGCTGGACATAGGCCTCCCCAAATTGGGGGTATAGTGCCGTAATCGCCACGCTTGGCAGGCGGGTTGGCGATCACAGTGGATGTTGTTAATACTCGAAGGAGTGCTGCTGCCCACTCTCCCCGACTGAGGGAGTCGGCTCGACGTTTATTTCGTCGACGTTTATTTTTTTTGAATCTATTTTTTTTTTTTCACAATTTCTTGGTTCTTTTTTTGCGCGGCACCCTCATTAAATTTCCAAAATAAAAGTAACCTAAGTTACTCCTTGTAACAACAGCTATCTGCTAGTGAAAGTCGCGTCCAAATCGGTCAAACCATTCCGGAGTGGTATTCATTCACAATTTTATGGGTATATTTTTTTACGCGGAACACTAATTATATTTTGAAATAAAACTACGTTCACGGAATCTATCGCGTTTACTTGATTTTACTAGTATCCCGACGTTTCGAATACTTTACAGCATAAATTTTAAATCTTTTATAAAAAGGCAAAATTAAAAAAAAAAAATTAAACTTTATTATCTCTCAGTAATTCCGTACAAAATTTAATAATCCATAACAGTCGTTGCCTACTGAGTTTTCTGGCCGGATCTTTCTCAGTCAGGCCGCGTTCCGATCCGGTGGTAGCTTCTTAGTCTTAGCTTTTGGCAAAATCAATATATTTAATAAGATAAACAAATAACCAAGATTGTCTTCTTACTGGTAGTAATTGGTAGTTTGTGGTAGAATTATTGAGCACTAAATAAAAACAAAAATTTTACAATTTAAAGAGGAGTATTATACTCATTATAATATACTAACTTAAAGTCTCATACATTGTAAGCATAATAAATTTGAAGTAGATATTTCACTGTGTTTCTAAACTAATATTAGGTGGGTTAAAATAAATAAACCAAAAATTTTGTAAAATCATATACTGTGGGTAGATGAAACCGTTAAAATAACATATCAGCCTTGGACGTCTATCATCTAAGTCCACCTGTGATCATGAATGCTGTAAAGTATTCGAAACGTCGGGATAGTAGTAAAATCAAGTAAACGCGATAGATTCCGTAAACGTGGTTTTATTTCAAAATGTGTAACATTCGCGTAAATATCAGAATGTATTACTAATTATATTTCCAAAATAAAAGTGGCCAAAGTTACGCATTGTAATAACAGCTACCTGCTAGTGAAAGTCCTGTCCAAATCGGTCCAGCCGTTCCTGAGATTAACCGGAACAAACAAACAGACCGACAGATAGCCAGACTGATAGACAAAAACTTTAAAAATTGGTAATTTGGTATAGGTAGCGTATATACTTTGACGGACCTCGTGGAGTAGTCGGTAGTGTAACCGACTTCCGTGCACGAGGTCGTGGGTTCGATTCCCACTCAGGACAATTATTTGTGTGATGAACACAGATATTTGTACTGCGTCTGGGTGTTTACCATCTATTATATGTATATTTACAAAAAGAAAGTAATATCATTATTTATTATATCCGTAATCTGGTACCCATTTCACAAGCGTTAAGCTTAGTTTGGGACCAGAAGACGTTATGTGAAAATGTCCGTGAATATTTATACTCTCGTATACATTTCTGTCCGTGTAGTGACGGATTAAGAATACAAGTGTCACCACCCCATTCTTTCCCACGGGTGTCGTATGAGGTGACTAAGGGAAGTAAGCAATTGTCATCCATTGCATGACTGGTGGTAGGGCTGGATACCAAGTGGGAGTACTCACTTGGTATCCGGCCTGAGCAGGTTGGTACTACCGTCTCCCGTGTGACCGGCCATGAAGCACATCGTTGCGTGGTGAGCAGCGACTTGACAATACTCTCGGTATAGTCGAGTCCATGGGCGACAGTTACCATTCACCATCAGATGGACCGTGGCTCGTCTGCCACTAAATGCAAAAAAAAAATAATTAAAAAAAATACATTTGGTAGTGCCGGCTTTAGAATTGTCCCACACCTCTCCACCCATGGGAGTCATAAGAGCCGACTGAGGGAATAGCGAGGGAGTGGGCAACAGCACTCCTTCGAGTATTAACAACATGCACTGCGATCGCCAACCCGCCTGCCAAGCGTGGCGATTACGGCACTATCCCCCATTCTTGGTGAGGCCTATGTCCAGCAGTGGACTTTAAAAGGCTGATGGATGGATGGATGGATGGATACATTTAGTAAAAAGTCGTTATTTGGACATTACAAACAGACACCTAAATTTTATTTATTTGTATGGATATAGATTACTTGACTGTTTTTCCTCTTTAACAGATGTTACTGCTGTAGCTTCATTTACATCATCTACAAGATATGGAAACGACAAACACACCGTACCGTACACTTTAGCAGAAGTATAAAAATACGATCGCACTTTTACACAAACAATGAAACAAAATACATTTACTTTCCAATAAGAAAATCACACAACCATATCGCGTATTTAGAGTTCCGCGTACTTGTTATTTAGTATTTTTAAAGCCTTTCATTACTAAGCTTTTTTATAGAGGCACGTGACTAGATAAAAACCTGGGTCTTATGATATTGTAAGCGCTGGTCGCTGTTTATGATCTTAACAATATATTAAGCCAGCTGGCGTAAAGACATTTTGACGACGTCTAAAATTTAGTCTTCCCTTATAGTGAGAGGGATTTGGCGGTAGTCCACAATGCTGGCCCAATTCGGGTTGGCAGACTTTACAAGCCGTCGAGAATATTCTACCTTTTTCTTATGATATCCCTCTTTTGAAAGTAATAATTTCAGATTTTTACAGAAAACAATCTGGTAACGCTACTGACGACCTACCTTTTTATACATAACGGTAGCATACGGGCCACAGCTAACCTGGTGGTGTGTAACCACTCATAATACCAAGTGAAACATCAAGCCGCTGAACAGTAGAGATAGACTGATGACGGGCCTCGTGGCGTAGTCGGTAGTGTAACCGACTTCCGTGCACGAGGTCATGGGTACGATTCCCACTCAGGACAATTATTTGTGTGATGAACACAGATATTTGTACTGCGTCTGGTTTTCTATCTATTGTACGTATGTATTTACAAAAAGAAAGTAGTATATGTATTATATTCGTAATCTGGTACCCATAGCACAAGCGTTAAGCTTAGTTTGGGACAAAAAAAAGACTACTCCGCGATTAGAGATAGTAGTTGCAGAAAAACTCTCAACCACTCTTACCCCTTTTCTCACATAATTAGCTACAAAGTCAGTGTGGCAGTAGAATTTTTATGGGTAAATCCCATTAATGAATCCACGGAATATATTTTTTGAGTAACCTCGACGTTTGAACTGAATTACATCAACCGTGGTCTCTCGAGATAGCTGATGTGTTAACAAGAAGCGAAGTGACGCTTGACATATTTACTCTTCAATGAAGCAATACTTATTTTAATCAGCAGGTATATCAAGAAGCCTATCCCACTGAAGGAATGTATATGGGTCCGGTGGCTCGCCAATAAAGGCGGAGAGACGGCACCCGGTGTGGAGCCCTCACCCACTAAAGAATAGTGGGTGAGGGCTCCACACTACCCTGTTCGTTGCCCCGAACGACAGGGTGTGTAGTTAGGTACATTTTTTAAGGCTGCTTAACAATAAAAACGGTCTATCAAGAGACCACTGAAGTAATGTAACATGGTTCCAGTGGCCCGCTAATACAGGCGAAGAGACTGCACTACCCTTATCGTTGCCCCGAACGACGGGATGTGTGGTTAGGTACATTTTTTCCCGCCTTAACAAACAAAAGGTACTTATATCAAGAGATTTTCGGGTAATAAGTGATTATTACCACAGCACCTAGCCTTTTTTTTTTTGTTTAGGCGGGAAAAAATGTTCCTAACCGCACACCCCGTCGCTCGGGGCAACGAACAGGGTAGTGTGGGGCCTTCACCCACTAAAGAAACCCGCCGTGTACCGTCTCTCCGCCTTTATTGGCGGGCCACTGGAACTATGTTACATTCCTTCGGTGGTACAGCACCTAGCCTAGCTACCAAGTTGAATTTCGTTTTATCAAAAACATCTCATTAATTCTATCTTTATCCATGTATAATTAATAGAACGCGGCTCTCAAAAGTCAGGAGTCACAATTAGACGCCCGATTGAGCCGCGATAATGTCCAACTTTATTGACTTTTAACGTGCCCATTCGAGCGGTGATCGGGCGTATAAATAATTGGCGTCCATCCAAATGTTTAGATTTGTCCTACTTCTTATTTGTATGTTAGTATTCGGTATTTTCCAAACTAAACGGGTAATAAATAATCATAAAACCTGATAGCCAAAGGAATTACTAATTACTAGCGCATTGCCGACCCCAGAGAAAGGTATAGCAAATGGAGAGGAATGATAATAGATATTTATTTGATTATCATTAAAAAATACAGAAAACTACATTCACACTACATACAGCCTTTCATCGTCCACTGCTGGACATAGGCCTCCCCAAAATGGGGGTTTTACCATAATTGCCACGCTTGGCACGCGGGTTGGCGATTGCAGTGGATGTTTCTAGTACACAGGGGAACGCTGCTGCCCGGTCCTCCGGTAATCCTTTAGTCGGCTTTTACGACTCCCATAGGAAGAGACGGGGTGGAGTTATTCTTGGTGCCGGCCCCACACGGCATAAAACGTTGGGATAGTAGAAAATCAAGTAAAAGCGATAGATTCGGTAAAAACAGTTGTATTTCATTATGAATATTCACGTAAATATTAGCTAGTATTAAACAAAACTGATAATAATGTTTAATGTATATCTATGTAAATATTAGGTAATATTTTTACTATACATACTTACTACTTTATATAAGAAGAAATAGGCAGAAAGATTTTTTTTAAAAATAAGTCGTACTAAAAATTAATTGTTTAATTTATCATAAAATAAGATTGATATTCACTTCGATGATCCTCTCGAGTCTCGACAACTCTTTCACTGAAGCACCCTCCTCGAGCAACATCCCGTCTCACTTGATACAATGCCGAGTTTAAGATATTTAAAGAGGCCTTATCTTCGTATATCCTAACTCTTTCCAGATGTTTACTTTACCAGGAAATCGTTATATACTTTCCTTATAAATCCTTTTTAGAATAATTATTATTCGTAGTAGTATTGGAGAATTACTAAGAGACCCTCTTGTATACGCAACGCTATTCATTTGAACTTTAAAATAATGGTACTCCGTAGACAGAGAATATTATAGACACGCTCTCAGCGTATGCGAGTGTCGAGATAGCAATAGTTTGACATATGATAACCGGGATAATTTTAGAAGATAACTATGATTATAACTTTGTAGACTAAATAATGTACTACCTGCTTTAGCCGGATACAAAAATGATAGGACAATAGAAAATGCAGTTATGTTTATATTTAGCTTAAAATGTATTAAAACGCGTAACATTGGCGTACATAACGTAACATGAACAGGTTTTTTTTAAGGTAAATACAATCCCAACAAAAATAACGTATACGCGAAAAGGATAAAAATCTTATATATATGTGTCTCGCTCACTCTTGCTAAGACATAATATGTGCATCCTTTTCTGCATCTTTAGTATTAAAATAGTAGCGAGTCTATAGTAGGTATACTTAGTCTATGTGGTACTCAGATCATTCGAGAAATCCTATGTCAAGATAGCATAGACGAACTACTTGAACATCCATTACGGAACCTCTTTTATTAATGTACTGTTTAGTTTTTTATTTTTTGTTTTTAAGATCGAGCATTTGAGGTCGTACCGTCTGCTTTGATTTACTTTCACTGGGTGAGATAAGGCAGCTAGTGTAACTGCACAACTTTTACTAGCACTTCAATGTTATATACAAAGTATATGACTTTGTAATGTAACGGAAATAATAGGCATCACGTCTGTTTCGCGGTCACTGACGTCTCGAGTAGTCTGTTCTAAAGACAGCTACAGACTATGTAGCTGTCCTATGTAATAGGAGGCAAGCCTGTTGCCGTCCACCGGGCACATTTTCAAACTCAGGACTATGCTAATTTTCTTACTACAATAAAGCTCAATAACACTGCCTGACCCCGGCATCGCACCCGAAACCTATTGATCAGCTATCGCTCACACTACCGCTGCACCACCAAGGCAGTTACAAAAATATATACGAGTACATAACCAATTAACCAAAACGGTAGTCGTATTATCTCGATGTCAATAAACCATGTTCTCGATTACGGAAACATTCAGGGATCTCTTTCATACAATGATTATATAGAAAAAAATATTTATTGCTCCGATAAATAACTAAAGTACAGTATTATTTGTTTTGTATGATTCCCTTATAAAACCAATGTCTATAAAGAACAAATTATTTGTGAATTGTGGAAAAAGATAACTTTAGTGAGAGCGCGAATCGAACCTGCGTCCCTTCCAAACCGGGGAACCGCTAAACCATCGTACTGACCAACAGTCATTCCCAATCTCCACGTCATATTGCACGCCTCATAAGCGAAGCGTTGAGGTGTGTTCTACTCCCGGTTTACACGACACATCAAACTTAAAATGTCTCTATTTATCATATATCGCACTTGTAAAATAATATCTACACACACATATAAAGAACAAACACTATTTTTAACACTCATGATATTTTTGATGCCATTTTTGTTATTTAAACAAGTTAAAAAACTGTTTGAAAAAAATCTGGCTTGGACGTCCGTGAGTTGCAGGTAATGTAAGTTAACACGATAACGACCAAAATACTTTACTAATCGAGTCTTATTTTTTTGTTCGTTTAGGAATTATTATGACTAGGAATGGAGCCCCATTACTTTTCACGTTCTGATTCGATGTGGTTTAATTGTTATTAAATAAACAAAAAAAATACTGAATATTTACGGCATTTACGCTCGACGCGACACTAAACCCAGCGCCTTTCATGAGACTACCGTCGCATCGCATAGCCACTATAGCCAGTATAGCCAAGAAAGTTCTTACCTTTGCTTGACTAACTGATGATATTTGTTAAGTATAATAACTATTTTATCCATAACAATAATTAAAAACACTAAACACACGTAAATAATAACACACCAACGTTATAAAACACGAAAAAAACACATTTTACATACCACATTTTTTTTTGCGTGACTTTGGCGTCACGGTGTTTTCACTTAGAACAAAGTATAAAATTATAAGGCAACCAAGTTAAGAAGATAAATGGTTTAGAGATTTCTTGTTGAACTCACTGATTTTTAAATAAGTCGTATAATATTGTCCAAAGTTGCAATTTTCTATTGATAGATGTCACTGTTTTAAAGTAAAGGAGATATTGACAAATGCAGCCCTAGATGTCGCTAGTGGCAATTTTAGATGTCGATATCATTGTATTCAGTTGCTGTTGTATATATAGAGCCACAATATTGCATTTTGTGTAAGGAAACTAGCGATGGCTTTTTGTTTTCAGGATTTACAGTTTAATAAATTATTCAATTTAACATGTTTATATATATGCACTTATGCGGGTATATAATATGTAAACTCAAGGATTGTTGTTCTTACTAATTGCCAGATGGCGCCTTGCAAAATGACTGAGGTAGACCAATATAGAAGTACTTCTTAAAATTAGCGCTAGATGGCGTATAAGACATGAAACCCAAATTAGTACTTTTTGAAATTAGCACTATCTATGTGATTTATTGAAAACTACTTAGTAAGACCAATACATTATTAGTTACTGATCAAATAATCAATTTTATTGTGAAAAATGAAGATTATGAGGCGTGCAGTTTTTGATTTTCCAAAGTATTTGTCTTTACGACGGTTAGAGCACTTCCCCGGATTGGAAGGGACGCAGGTTTGATTCCCACTCGCACTAAAGTTCTCTTTTTCCACAATTCACAAATAATTTGTTCTTTAAAGTACCTGAGCATGTCAAGTGCTAAAATACAGATCAAAAATGACTAATGTCTATGCCAAAAAAGCCAATTATATTTTCCACACCTTCCAGATTACATTAGGATGTTTTATATTTAACAAAAAATATTACTTTGCCACCCACGTCTGTTCATAAAGTATTAAATCTCCAATCCTTTTTGAATCCATCCATCCATCCATCCATGAGCCTTTGATCGTCCACTGCTGGACATAGGCATCCCCTAGGGGGGGTATTGCCATAATTGCCATGCTTGGCAGGCGTGTTGGCGATCGCAGTGGATGTTTTTAGTATACAGGGGAACGCTGCTGCCCGGTCCCCCGGTAATCCCTTAGTCGGCTTTTACGACTCCCATAGGAAGAGACAGGGTGGAGCTATTCTTGATGCCGGCGCCACACGGCACCAATCCTGTTTGAACCCCGCACAAAAATAATTAATTACTGTCGGGGATTTTCCAAACGCATATTTAACAAAGTATTTAAAAAAAGTATGGTAATCGATGAAGGCGTCAATCGATCGCGCTATCTTAGTGATGGACGATAAAGGCTTATGGATAGATAGACTAATTGATATCGAACCCGCAACACGAAGCATAAGTACTCAATCTAGAGAGAGAGTCATTTGTAGAGTCAAAATAAGTCTCTAAATATTGCGATGCTTTATTTGTTATCACGTGTTGCCTATTGCCATTTTTATTATAATGATATCAGAAACAAATTTCATTTTTTAAACTATTTGATCCATAGCTTAGATAAGGTAACTTTTGTGGCGATTGCAATACCGACATTAGTTGCCAATGCACTTGCCTCAAGCGCTTGTATTAGTGTGCTAAATCTATCTATACTGATAAATGAAGAGCCATTTTTTTTTTGTTCGGTTATACTGCGAAAAGTACTAAACTGATCGGAATAATACTTATAGCGTAAGATGCAGCGTGTTTGGGAGAAGGTTTTAGTATATGATATGTTGATGATTAGGTTCACTGAGTACAGCTGTACTCAGTGTTAGGTACTTATCCGGAACCTATAGCCCATATAATTATATAGTTAGAGAAGTGAAGCCAGATGTTTATGCCACAAGACCAACAAATCATTAACACTGTATGTCAAATGTAGGGTTTAGTTAGTACATGTTCGGAAACGATAACTAAATTGCGATATTTTCATTGGTCGTATGTCGATTGTCACAAAAGTTTAAATAAAATTAACGAAATAGTTTTTTTCACATAAGTGTATTCACTTGTTAGATAATAGTTATTAACATTATTAATATAATTATAATATATATATTTACTAGCTCACCCGGCAAACTTTGTACCGCCAAATTTTTTTAGTGAAATATTTTGCAATGAAAATTATTAAAGTACCTACTAATAACGCTATTAACAAATAGGAGTTGGCAGTAGAAGGGTGAAAATTTAGGTTTTTATGTATTTTTAATGCGGAATCATAAAAAAAAATTTGTCCTAACAATAAAAAAAATACTTTTTTGGATGGACCACCCTTATCACTTAGGGGTATGAAAAATAGTTTACATCCTATTCTCAGACCTACTGAATATGCACACAAAATCTTAAGAATCGGTCAAGCCGTTCGGTGACAAACACTGTGACACGAGAATTTTATTGTTTAGTTTTACTTCAGTCGTGTGGTCTAATTTAAAGCCCACTCGTTTCTTTTTATTTGGTAGGTCTTGATTAGACTTATAAACTGATATAAATTTTATCCCGCTACTATATCGGGAAACAGATATAACCTACAATTTTTCTTTTATATATTTTATAATTTTATTTAATCTATATAAGCTTACTTTATCTTTCAATTCTTTGCAATTCTTGAAATGGCTAAATATCCAATATAGCCATTTCATATGGTCGCTACTTTACCACTGTCTGGCGGATAAGTCAAATAAACCATCAAACGAAGAAGGTTGTCATATTATGTACTAGTACCTGGGTACTAAAGTTATATGCTCGTACATGCGGTACGGATAATCGAATTGAACGAGTCATTGAACATTTTGCATTGAGTGGAAAAGCCACTGAATAACGTTAGTTGTGAGCAAACAAAAAAAAGAAGATTAATAGTGCTGTTGCTGAATACCTATCAACTGGCCGCGATATAAAACCAGGAAAAAAAAAATGCTTCGACAATAATATTTTTTGTTTCTTTGACTAAAGCACACTGCGCAGATGTACATATATGATGCACGGGAGCGTGCGAGTGTTGCGGGTTCGATTCCCACACTGGGCAACTCTTTGTGTGATCCATTAGTGGTTGTTCTGAGTCTGGGTGTACTTTGTGTCCGTGAAATTGTATGTTTGTAAAGTCCCCCGCGATATAAGGACTATTGCTTAGTGCAGGATATTCAATAAACAAAAAGCTAATATTTTAGTTATATCTCAGCTTTCTAATATAGTAGCAGGTTAAAAAGTGTACTAATTTGTAAGTCTAATCAAGACCTATCAAACAAAAGAAGTTTCTTCAAAATCCACAACCCAACCATATTATTACCAATATATACCAACAGGACTGTGCGCTTTGTATTTCTGTTTATACAAAAATACACTTTATGCTTAACAGAGAAGGTTTATATTTCAAATGAAAAGATCAGCGAGCCATATAAGACCGTTAGTACGGAGTGACGGTGTCCCTTTCTTTTGACACACGAATTCTTAAGCTTAGCACACACTGAAAATTTTATTGACGCGATTTATCCACAAAATTCTGTGGCATTAATGGAAATTGTATGAAGCTGCACGCACTTGCGAAAATAAAATTATGCGAGAATAATTTCAAAATAAATCTGTGTATCGCGGTAATATTTTGTGGAATGCAAGTGTATACCTCTCATCGCACTGCGGAAACAAATCGCGTTGGTTGGTGGTTCAGTCACGTTCTGTCGCGTCCCACTATTGAGATAGCGAAGGGCAGGAAAAATATATATTGAGGTGTTTGTATGAGTTAGTCAATATACGAATTGAGTTGTTCCACCTTATTTGAGATGTGTGACAATGTATCATGATACTATCTGATGGCTCATTTGTGTTTCGTAGCTTATTATAATACACGAGGTTGTATGCTCAGATTTTCACCTCACGAAAGTGTAAATTTTTCACGAAATAGGTAGGTACATTGTGTTGATTGTAGTATGTGCGCAAGTTAAGATAGGAATCAGGGAATAACTTTACAAGAATACTTTCATGTGACTCTTCTTTTCAGTTGTGCTTTTATTGCTGACTTCTTTTTTTAATGTAAAACGTTGCAATGTAAAACATATAAATATATTTTTTTAACCGTGTTATCTTATTTTCATCGATTTAAAAAAAAATCACGCTTTGAGATTTCGCAGTGCGTGCTAAGCCTTACTATAGAACAATTAGGGTGACAATAAATTTCCTTTTCCGGTTCATTCAAATCTATGCCTTAAGGTTTTTAAACTCAGAAGAGGTACTCAGTTCACGAAAACGAAATTAACAAAAAAAACTGTCAGTTACAATAAAGTAAACTTCCTCATATGTAATATTTTTATCTAGAATTTTTTATATGCTTTTTAGCATGTGACATGCTTAGGCATATACATTAAACAAAAAAGTGAAAAATGTGAAATCGAAAATAACAGTCACGAGCAGGATTTGAACCTGCATCTCCTAGATACCGCCCAGAATCCAGATGCTTTTGCCAATTCAGCAATCGTGACCACTGCTCTCGACTGCTGATTTCGATAACACATTTATTCTTAACGTCTTGGGTAATGCTTGCGCCATCTGTCGGAAGTATTTTCATACATTATACCGACCAGGTAAACTTAATTTTACAACTACGATTTTTACCAAATAATGACGCAGCCCTAGAATTATCCAGAAATTTTTATATACTTATTTAGCATTAGACATACTTAGGCATATACTAATGTATTTAGGGTATAACTCATTGAAAGTCAGTCGGGATGTGCACCAAATTATTGTTATGTGCAACATCATAAGGGATAAAATAGGTGCTCCCGAGTTACACAACGAGCTGTGTCGATTCTATACTCCCAATAACTATAGTCGCAACCGGAGACATGTGCTGTTCGCCGTTCCATCATGTCGTACCGTGGCGCGTTCCAAGTCGCCTGTACCGCGCACACTTGCAGCACTTAATGCTCTCCTGCCTGCCAATCCTAATTGTGATCTGTTTGCGGATACATGGCCGAAAATAATGTAAGAGTGCTTGGCGGTTCTGTGAGCATGATGCATGAATGTGTTTCTTCTCTTTTTTTTATTATCTTAAGGTTATTCTGTATTAATCATGTAATCGGTAGCTTACCGTTGAATTAATAATAAGTAATTAAATTAGTATTTTTTTAAAGTTTTGCTTCCCTAAGAATTGGATCAAATTTCATCAAAATCGGTTCACTACATGAAGCGTGAGAGCAAAACCAACAAAAATTAGTTAAACCGATAATAAAAAAAATGAAAATTCTATTTCTTTTCAAACATGGTCACCCGATAGAGTGAGATAAATTGACCTCGTACCTACTATCTCACTAGGACCGCTTTTTGGTAACAGTGCGCATTCCAGTTGTTACATGTTACTTCCATGGCACAGATATAGCTCTGTTACAGCTTTATACTAGTTAGTCCCATAGATTAGATATAATGCTAATAATAATATACGGCATGAAAGAAGAAAGAAAAAAAGAAAATATTATTTATTGACACAACATAGCCACATGACGTTAATTACACTATGTTAAAAAATTAAACAACACATTTAGATATTGTTATATATATTTTAAGCATTTGACATGCTTAGCACTATACATTAAACACAAAGTGAAAAATTTTAAATAGAAAATAACAGTCACGAGCAGGGTTTGAACCTGTATCTCCTGGATACCGTCCAGATGCTTTGCCAATTCAGCCATCGTGACAATTGCTCCTGACTGCTAATTTCGATAACAAATTCATACTTAACGTCTTTGGGTGTATATATAATATATATATATATTATTATGTTTAAGTGCATACTGCATACCTCATGTCTAGTATGCCAACATTTATAGCACATAAACAGATAGTAAGAACTGACCAGCGAATGAAGATATTTTTACAAATACCCACCAATGTACCTACTCGTAATAGTGACACCACGCGTTGTCCACTGGTGAGACAATATTGGAATTAATAGCTAATTAGCTTAGTGTACTTAATTTAACTACACATTATTGTACTTGTTAATAGTGTACTTGGTGTGGCAATGTGTGCCAAAAGGCCACAACTCAGCATGTGTTGCACAGCGCTGATTTTCAGTTGCAGCCGAATGATAATAATATGCGAAAGTAGAAGGATGTAAGTACAGGGGGACACCGAGACTCACCTACCAAGACTAAATCGGTCATGTATTGAAGGAAGGTAGAGGCAGGTGTCTCCGAAACCGGCGAGCGTGTATGAAGAGAATTGTGAATGTTGAGGAAGTGAGAGATGTATGCAAGAATAGAGTATTTTGGCACTCTGTTCTCTCTGCCTACCCCGCAAGGGAAATGGCGTGATGATAAATAAGTAAGTATAATAATATATGGCTATAAAGCTCTAAGCAACCAAATGGCACAAGCATCTGTGGGAATAATAGTATTTCCCATTCAACCTCCTTACTAAAATTTAGGTCAAACGAAACTCGTTGTGATGTTTTGACAATATTAGAAACATTATTTTATTAATGTCAAGATTTAAAATTATAAAATGTCGATGTTATATATCGACTATTAGATATTTTAATAATAATAATTACTTATCTAATCAACATATAGGGTAAACTATAGTATTGCTGGCACCCCCTTAGTCATTGGCACTTTGGAATTTAAATGCAAATATTAAGAACTGGTATAGCAAAAAACATCTGTTCTACTTTTTTTCATAATCTGCAATAGTAACATTGCTTGCAGAAAAGAGTAGGTCTTATAATATTATAGCTGGAAGTACTAAAGAAAATAAATATATACCGGCGCCATGCAGAAATGTTAAAACATCACTTTCTAATAAGGGTCATCAATTAACAAATGTAATTTATTATTATGCTTAGTTTTTAGGTAAATAACGGCAACGAGAGCTTCTTTTGACCAATTTTCTGTTATAATCTTACTTTATTAAGTGCCAATGATTTCTATGTGTTAATAACAGTAACTGTACTTATGGTGCCAATGACTAATTTCAAATATATATATTGTTTTTTTTGTTTTTCTATTAAAAGTCTCTAATTAGATTGATTAATGCATTTTCATTTGAAAATATCCATAGCAGAGAACCCTTATCAATGTTTGCTGACTTTTTAAACACATATCAATTTAAAAATTATATATATCAATCTTAAATATGCTTAGAGTGCCAATCATTATACAGTTTACCCTATTTATATGTTTTTTTTTTTCTTCTTGCTTTAGATAACAACAGATTTCAGCCTTATCTCTAAATTTATTATTTTATTTCCCTTCACAAAGCTTTTCAATCGTTATATTACAAAATACCTTCTGAGTTCTGACCATCACATAAATTTAGCAAAATAATCAAGAGAACATTGTCATTACGGAAAATTATCAGGATCGCCACAAGTCAATACAAGAAGAAGAATATTTTAATATTATTGCTTAGTATTATAGGAAGGAAACACCTGATCTTCCTTAGCGACCCTTAAGGTCCTCACTCCTTGATGTCACAGTGTTTCTTTGTATATAAATCTTTTCGCTACCTATGATATAATTATTAGTATACTTCCTATTAAAGTCTTGCAGGTCAGTATAACTAGATTATTATAACAGTGATTGTATCGAAGTGTTTGTGCGAATAAGCAAGATGAAGTAAACATACTGAGAGCATTGTTAAGCCGCTGCTCACCATTTAATTTCACTGATATGAAATGAAAGAATGCTATCTCTTGCTACAGCCAAAACGCAACGATGTGCTTCATGGCCGGTCACACGGGAGATGGTGGTACCAACCCGCTCGGGCCCGATACCAAGTGAGTACTCCCACTTGGTACCCAGCCCTACCACCAGTCATGCAATGGATGATAATTGCTTACTTCCCTTAGTCGCCTCATACGACACCCGTGGGAAAGAATGGGGTGGTGACAATTGTATTCTTAGTCCGTCACACGGACAGCAGGACTTCAGAAATGAGTTAAGAATTATGTATGTACATATACGCAGATCAAAACGATTGTAAATTCGGAATCAAAACCGCAACACTCGGCATAGGAGACATCTGTGTAGATAATATCGAAGTATTGGATTTATTTCTTCAGATTTACTATCGTCAGGGGCGAAATACGATCGCGGTTTTGAGGTAATTCGGTTCATAATAACGTCTGCAGACAGCGCTGTATAAAGTGTGATCAGGTGTTATGTCACAAGGTTTATTGTACTGGTTATTAAAGGAAGTTATTGCAATGTTTGATATAACATTCTGTTATTTTTTTTATTGCATGTAGTGGCAGACGAGCCACGGCCCACCTGATGGTAAATGGTAGCCGTCGCTCATGGACTCAACTATACCGAAAGAATTGTCAAGCCGCTGCTCACCATTTCATTTTACCGATATGAAATGAAAGAATAAACGGCTATCTCCTGCTACAGCCAAAACGCAACGATGTGCTTCATGGCCGGTCACATGGGAGATGGTGGTACCAACCCGCTCGGGGCCGATACCAAGTGAGTACTCCCACTTGGTACCTTTTTTTTTTTTTTTTTTTTTTATTTTAGGTGGGCAAAAATGTCCTACCGCACACCCCGCTGCCCGGGGAGACAATGGGGTAGTGTGGGGCTCTCACCCACTAAAAACCCACCGTGCGCCCTCACCCGCCCTTGCTACGGCGGATCACGGGAACCGCGTCGTTTCTCCGCGATCCGCAGGCGGCAGCCCCTTCGGGCACCCTCTCTTGTGCGACGCCCCGCGCACTTGGGCGTCACACCTTCGCGGTAGGCTTCCGCGGACGGCAGGGTACTCCCCGACCCCACCGTCCGCAGCCTCGGCTAGGGCGGCATCAGGCCCAGGTAAGTGCGTGCACGCCGCCCTGCGCGCCGGCGGCGAATCGGGTCCGCGAAGGAGGATTCCTCCCGGGCCCTCTCCGCCGCCTCCTTCCGCGAGATGACAGCCTCGCAGAAGGCGGCGACCGCGGTCCAGGCCCTGTCACTGCCAACCATCGCTCGCGCAACGGCCGGCAGCGACAGGTCCACGCCTATGACTGCAGCGAGTTCCCGGCGCTGCACATCCCAGGCCGGGCACGACTCGAGCGTGTGCTGCGCCGAGTCCTCGCCGCAGTCGCAGTGGTGACAGCCTGGGGTCGTCTCCCTCCTAGCGATCGTGTGCAGGTATTTGCCGAAGCAACCGTGCCCCGACAAAACCTGCACCAACCGGAAGGTGAGGACCCCGTGCTGCCGCCCTGCCCATTCTTCCAAGATCGGCTGGAGCGCCCCCACGGTCCAGAGACCAGCCCGGGGCGTCTCCAGCCGAGACCTCCACTTTAGGACGGTGGCGCGGCGGGCATCTTCCCGCCACGCAGAGATTGCGCTTGGCGAGGGGCGGCTGCCCCCCGCCCGCGCCGTCGACGCCCGCCGATAAATGTCGGCGAGCACTTCCGCCTCCAGATCCCAAGGGGGGGTTCCGGCCAACGCGCAGGCTGCATCGCACGAGACCGTGCGGTACCCGCGTATCGCCCTGACCGCTACGACCCTCTGTGGACGCCACAGAAGGGCCCTATTGCGAGCGGCCAGGGACTCCGCCCACACGGGCGCGCCGTACAGTGCCATTGACCGTACTACCCCCGCGTAGAGTCGTCGACACGCGAGACTCGGTCCGCCCAAATTCGGCATCAGTCGCCCGAGGGCGGACGCCGTGCCGACGAGCTTTGGCGCAAGACGGCGGAAGTGCTCGTCAAAGTGCCACCGTCCATCCAATACCAGGCCCAGGTACTTGATGTGGGCCTGGATTGGAAAGCCCACACCGTTGACCGTTATCGAGGCGCCGGCGGGTGGGCCGCGTCGGGGCCCATGGAAGAGTAGGGCCTCCGACTTTTCAAGGGCCACCCTAAGCCCCAGCGCCTCGATCCGCCTGACCACCTCCGCGGTTCCTGAGGTGGCCAGCGTTGCCGCCTCCTCGAGGGTCCCGCCCCGGGCTGTGACGAGCGTATCGTCTGCGTAGCAAATTACGCCCAGCCCGGGGGGGAGCCGGCCACGGAGGACCCAGTCGTAGCCGATGTCCCACAGGAGCGGCCCTAGAACCGAACCCTGCGGGACGCCGCACGACATAGCCCTCCTTACAACGTCCCCTTCCCGGTCCACGAAGAGGACGCTGCGGCCGTCGAGGTAGTCCGCCACCAGCCGCCTTAGGTAGAGGGGCACTCCATGGTACCGGAGTGCCTCCTTGATGCAGCCGAATGGCAGACTATTGAAGGCGTTGGCGATGTCGAGCGACACCGCCAACAGCACTTCCCTCGAGGTGACGGCCTCCGCAGCCGCGGCCTTCAAGCGCAGGATGGCGTCGACCGTAGACCGACCCGCCCGAAATCCGAACTGGGCATCGGACAGGTCGGGGCCGACCGCACCTAGGTGCCGGACGATGCGGGCAGCGACTACCCGCTCGAGCAGTTTGCCCGCCTCGTCCAGCAACACGATGGGCCTGAAGGCCGCGACTGTATTCGGAGACCGTCCCGGCTTCGGCAGGAGCACGAGCTTCCCCTCCTTCCAGCAGTCAGGGAACCGTCCGGACACCAAGCAAGCGTCGAACAGTCCCCTGAGGCGGGGCTCTAGGTGGTCGAGGACCAGGGCCAGCACTCGGGCGGGAACCCCGTCCGGCCCGGGGGCGGCGCTTCTCCGCATACGCGCTGTCGCCGCCCCCATTTCCGTCGTCGTCACGGGCGGTACCTCCCCGTCGTCGGCCTCCCGGTCGTCATCTGGCGGAGCCATGACCGGGGGCGTGTGCACCGCCCGTGAAGGGAATAGTCCCTCAACCACCTCAGAGAGGAAGCCCGGCTGGAGGGTCTCCGTAAGGGGGGGGCCCTGGGCGCGGAGCTTGTTGAGCGCCGCGCGGTACGGGCGTCCCCAGGGGTCACGCTCGAGACCCTCCAGCATCTCCTGCCTTTTCGCTTCTTTGGCGCGACAGATGGCCAGCTTAAACGCGGCGCGCGCACTGTTGTACGCCGCATACAGCCGGCCCTCCCGCTCTTCATCGCGGATTCGGCGACGCCGGCTGCGGGTGTAGGACCTCCGGGCACGAATACAGGCCGCACGGAGGTCCGCCAGCTCCGGGGACCACCAGTAGACCCCCTTCCGTCGGGGCGGGCGCCGCACGCGGGGCATGGCCGCATCGCAGATCTGCGTAAGCATGCCGCGAATGCGGCCAGCCTCGGCGCCCACGTCTTCCGTCAGGGGGGGAGGCAGCCAAGATTGAAAAATGGCCGCCTCCACCAGCAGCTCCCGGTCGAGCCTACCCACAGCCCATCGCGGAAAAGCGGGAGTTCTGTCCGCCGCGTGACCCCTGCTGGCGCCCTGAAGGGTCCGGGAGACCTCTATCTGAATGTATCTGTGGTCAGATAGGGTCTCGATCTCCTCCAGGACTCGCCAGCTCCTTACACGTGCGGCGACACCGGGGCTAGCGAACGAAAGGTCCACTATCGACCCGCCCCCGCGCCGCACGCACGTTAGGGCGGACCCTCGGTTTAGCAACACGAGGTCCGCCGCTTCCGCCCACTCTTGGACCGCCGCACCTCGGGCGTCCGTCCTGGGGGACCCCCACGCCGTTTATTTGGCGTTAAAGTCCCCCAGCACGAGCACAGGGCTCGGTGCCATACGCCGTATCGAGGTCTCCAGGTTGTGCAGGAAGACCTCGTAGGCCGCCAGACTACGATTGGGGGAGAAGTACACGCCGTACAACGTGACTCCTCCCCATTCGGCCGCCACATATCCCGTGCCCTTGTCTTTGACTGACAAGGGCGGGGAATGCGGCGCCGCCGACCCGACGACCGCCACGGAGCCATCCCCGCTACCCGCCCAATTGGGGCGATCGGGGACTATGTAGGGCTCCGCGGCTACGGCAACACCGATCGACCGCTCCGCCATGGATTGCAGGAAGAGGTCCTGCGCCCTGGCGGAGCGGCCGAGATTCCCTTGGAGGAGGATAGAGTCGTGCTCCATAAACTAGACCACGACATCCTCCTCCATGCGCTGCGGCGGTCCAGCCGCGCTGGGTTGGGCAGCCGGGGCCGATTGGCTGCCCACCCCCCTCTTAGGGCCTGACTTGGCCGGAGGCCTGCACCCCACCCGCCCCATGCAGTGGTTGGCGGGGCGGTTGCCCGCCGCACATGCGGGGCAGTGTGGGGTGGCAGTACAGGTCGCCGCCTGGTGCCCTGCCTGACCGCAGCGGAAGCAAAGCCCGCTGCAGTCAAAGCAGTTGGTGCACAGCGGCCGGGTGTGACCGACCGCCATGCACTTGTAGCACCTGGCAGGCCGGGGCTCCAACGCGGTTACCCGCGCGGCGCTCCAGCCCACCAGAAGTCTACCGGCGGCGACCAAATCTTTGGCCGCCGCGACAGGGCACGATACCCAGACGGCACCCACACCACCTGGACCTGGGCGAATGGTGCCCACCCGGACGGCGCTGCTGGGAGACCCGGTTTTCGAGACGATTGCCTCCCGGATCTCTTCCGCCGTCACGGAATCGTCCAGCCCGGAAATGCGCAGTTCGGCGCACTTCACGGGTCTGGCGACCCGGACACCACTCTCAGCTGGGAACAGGCCCAGCAGCCTCGCGGCCATCGCGTCGGCCGTCTTGGCGCCCTCTGGCCCCAGGTACTCGAAAATACGAGCACCTGTGCGGGCTTGGCGGGAGCGAGCGGAGACGTCCCCGAGATCGGAGACGTTTATATCCCGCCGGGCACGCTTCAAGACGGCCTCGTATGTCAGGCCCTTTTCCTTGGCCTCAGGCAGCAGCGTGATGACCACCGCTGCTGTCTTCGGCACCTTGAGTTTGCGCGACCTCTTTTTTCGCGGCTTTGGGTCTTCTCTCTGGCCAATTGGTGCCGCCTCACGCCCCGCGGCGGCGCCGCGATCCTTGGCCCGGGATCGCCGGGGTCCAACCACCTGCCAGTCCCCATCTGAGGAGGAATTAGTGGCAGGACCGGGGGCAGGAGCCGGGGCTGTGACCACCGCGGCCCGTGTAGATGCGGCAGTTTGTCGCGGCGCAGAACGTGCAGGTGCAGCGGTGCTTGGCAGAGGCGGGAACTCCTCTCGGGGCTGACCCCTCGGGGCTTGTCCCGCCTTGCCCTTATTCTTGGCCTTTTTATTTTGGCCCTTTTCTTTAACCACAGGAGCCGCCGGTGTTTTGGTCGCCGCTGGTTTGGCCGCCGTCGCGGCAAAGGACACATGGCCCCCCTGGCACGGCAGGGCTGTCGGCGCTGAGGACGTCGTGCCATTCCTTTTGTCTGCCGCCAGCGGCGGCCGCAGTCGTGGCTCCGGTGGCAGCCTCGCGGCCAAAGCGTCGAACCGCGGACCAAAGACCGCAGCAATGCGGTCGATGATCACGCGGAGTGCTTCATCTTCCGACTCCGGTCCAGGGCCTGACTGGGCAGTGGACGAAGCCGGGGCAGCCACGGGGAGCCCAAGCTCAACCCGTAACCCGGCCTGACCCTGCTCCAACTCTGCCATCCGTGCCTCGAGGCAGCGGTTAGCCTCGTCGAGGCGCTGGTTCTGCGCCTCCAGACGAGCGTTCTGAGCCTCGAGGCGCTTGTTCTGCTCCGCCAAGCGCCGGACCGACAGCGAGATCTCGTGCGCAGCGTCTTTAAGGCCACGCACGAAGTTCCCCTTGAGGTTTCGGGAACCAGCCGCCACCGTCTCCACTATGGCCACACTGTTCAGGGCCCTCTCCTCAGCTTGGGCCGTCCCAATATGGCCCTCGTCTGGGAGGCGGAGTTTTTCCGTTAAAAGCGCCAGGCGCTCCTCGGCGTTTTGCTCCGCCTCCAGCCTTTTTAGGCTTAGGGTTTCTGCCCTACTGGCAGATGTGGCACGAGGCGCAGGTGCCACAGGACGGCGCATGCCTCGACCCCTAACGCTATACTGCGCTTTCGGGGGAGGCGTCTCAGTAGGGCAGTCGTCTGATTCGGGTGCCCCACCACCCTGGGACATGGTGCGCTTCCGCGACGGATTATCAATATCCATCTGCCCAGCACTCACGTCCGCAGCGGCTGTTGTGCTGCCCGCCCTTCTGATATTTGCCCTTAGGGCGCAATCACTTTCTTCAGCAGCGGACATCTCGGAAGCCGAATTAGCGGCCGAGCTGTCCGTTGCCGAAGCTCCTCCTTTTCCTTTTCCGCGTCCCTTACGGGACCGAAACTTGCCTTTCGCGTCACGTAGTAACGCTTGTGGCGCGACTGATGTTGATGTGGAGGCCGTGTTTAAAGCCGGACCTCCATCGGCTGAGGCATCGGGTGTTGCACCCGATTCCGTCGAGTTAAAATTATTTTTATTTGAACTATTTACCATTTTGTTCCCACGAGTGTGGGAGAAAGGAGGTCCACCCGGGCAGAGCTCCCAGTACCCGGGTAAGCGTACATTTGTAACCCAACACAGGGGGACCGCAGGTACCCTGGCTGGGGCCGCGCTCGAGACTGAACTACCCATCAGCCATGCATCTCCTCGCCGCGCGCCAGAACTTGAGATTCGGGGTAATTTTTTATAGAGGTTGTCTTCCTCGCGGTCCGGGCGATTAAGCCAAGACCCTCGTTCCTGTATGCCCGCGAGACGTAACCACAGACACGCGCTCAGGTTTACGATTTGGGATGGAGGGGGCCGCTGTGGCCCCACTGTCCCCCCTCTCCAGAGCCCGGTGAGCCAGTCTGGCCCCACCGACTCCGACGCCTGGTCTATCCGCTGTGCCCTCTGCTGAGTCAGAGGGACACGCGGAGACCCATCCTGTCCGGAATTTTAGCCGCCGGCGACTACCGACGTTGCCCGGGGTGCACCACTAGGAGGTAAACCGGACAAATTAGCACCCCTCCCACTTGGTACCTAGCCCTACCACCAGTCATGCAATGGATGATAATTGCTTACTTCCCTTAGTCGCCTCATACGACACCCGTCGGAAAGAATGGGGTGGTGACACTTGTATTCTTAGTCCGTCACCACACGGACAAATTAAATAATGTAATAAAATAAAAAATTAAATAATGTTTGATAAATTAAATAATTATATTGCTTATTATTATATATTTATTATTATATTGCTTATTAATTATATTGCCTTGCTTATCCCAGCACGAATGGGCCGGCTTGATCGGGAAAGTACCACCCTCTCACAAAAGATCAGCTTGTAACAACGGTAGTTACGTTGTGTTTCATATGGCGAGTGAGAGCGCCGGAGGACCAAACCCCCTCCTTATCCTCTCCTTGTTATCCTACCCATCCCTTTCTATAGGCTACGGTAACCGCTTACCATCAGGTGGGCCGTATGCTTGTTTTCCAGCCATCTATAAGTATAAAAATAACTACACATTATCTATATATAGCTTCACGAAAGTAGCCACGCGCAATCGCCTGTTTAATATTCATATATAAAAAAAAATATTCCTCAAACAAATCTTACTTGATTTTATGTGGATGATTTCATATTCTAAGTTCATCACCACACAAACAGAATAACCAATGTTTTCGAAATATTATTTTGATGTCATGAATCTCGAAATAATCTCGAAATTCTGCGCGTTATTATTGTACGTGACTTTTCACACAATACTCGCTAGAGGAATTTATTTAGCGTTATTTCTTTTGTAAATCATATCGTAGGTATTCTCTATAAAGTACTGAGAAAATGCATTCTGTCGATTACTAGTAGGTACATAATATATGACAGGATTCCATTTGCTGGAATCAATCTTTATTAATAATTATCTATAGATACTAATAAAGCTGTAACAGAGTTGAATCTGTTTAAGATATTTGAGAAAAAATAACTGTATTAAGCTATGTAGGTTTTTTTTTATTGCTAATGATGGCAGTCGAGCCACGGCCCACCTGATGGTAAGTGGTAACCGTCGTTCATGGACTCAACTATACCCATAGTATTGTCAAGCCGCTGCGCACCATTTCATTTCTCATATTATGAAATGAAAGAATAAACGGCTATATTCTGCTACAGCTAAAACACACTGACGTGAATCATGACTGGTCACACAGGAGACGGTGGTAGAACCGTTAGGGCCCGATAGCAATAAGTGAGTACTCTGACTTGGTTCCCAGCCCTACCACCAGTAATGCAATAATAATAAATAATAAATCAATATTCACGGACACTTTCACGCAACGTCCTCTGGTCCCAAACAAAGCTTCACGCTTGTGCTATGGGTACCTGATTACGGATATAATACATATATTACTTTTTTTTGGTAAATACATACATATAATAGATAGAAAACACCCCGACGCAGTACAAATATCTGTGTTCATCACACAAATAATTGTCCTGAGTGGGAATGGAACCCACGACCTCCTGCACGCAAGTCGGTTACACTACCAACTACGCCACGAGGCCCGTCAAAAATAATTGCTTACTTCCCTTAGTCGCCTGGTACGACACCCGCTGCAAAGGATGGGGTGCTGACATTTGTATTCTTAGTCCGTCACCACATGGATAAAATATACATCTAAGCTTGATTGGTGTGACTAAACACAAAACATTTTTATTATTTTTTATCTCTTTGTATGTTTATCTGTTTGTTCGTTCGTGCATCACGCAAAAACTAAGGAACGGATTTTGATGCAACATTTTTTATATGATAGCTCTTGATTAAACTTCAAAACTGGTATACATTTTATCCCGCTACTATATCGGGAATCTAAGATATGACATAAAAACTAGCTTTTGGCTGCGGCGGAGCCACGGGCAACGTACGTAAATAATTGTTGTGTTTATTTTATTATATGTATGTGCCTATTGAACTGTTAAACCGACATTGATAGTATTTAATACAGTTAATAAGATCTAAAAACGAAAACCGAACTATTGCGAACTTATTTAACCGGTGAGGTGTAGTAGAAAATTACAGGTGTGAAGGTTTGTGTGGATGTCTGTATATTTGTCTGCCAATCACGCTTAGATGTATATAGAATTGGTTTGACGTAGATTAAACGGATGAATGATAGGTATGCAGATAAAATATGTTCTAAAATAACTCAAAGAAATCTGTACTAATAAATGGAGAGCCGGTTTTTTTGTTCGGTTATACTGCAAAAACTACTAAACCGATCGGAATAATACTTACACCATAAGATGCTGCGTATTTCAGAGGTTTTAGTATATGATATGTTGGTGATTACTTATCCGGAACCTATATTTTTGATAAAACCGGCTGTTAGCGTGGCGCCGCTTATACCTAATAATAGGAATCCTATCCGAAATTGATTTTTCATAGACAATACTATGACGCGAGCGAAGTCGCGGGGAATGTACTAGTTATCCTATAAGCAGTCCTGTTGGTAATGCTTAAACGATAAATTATACATTTTTTTTTGTACCTTGGACTTAAATCTGAAGTCCACTGCAATATATTTACGAGAATAGCTTCTCGCAATGTATGCGTAACAAAGAATAATAGGAGTTTAATTATTTTCGGATACCTTACAGCTAGTGCCGAACCTACAAAATAGATGTTAACAATAGGAAAGAAAGAAATTACCTTCTCTCCGTACCATCCGTACCAAAAAACATTCAGAAAACATTAATCACTCAGGACCACTTAGCTGGTTTTTCTATGTAATTATACGTCCCTAGGGCAATTAGCGGTAAGGCAATAACGCTGAGTAGATACCGCAAAGTTAACGCAAAATAATCCGATTATAAATACTCTTAAGACGAATTAGCGAGAATCGTCTTAGAAGTACAGAACTCGCTCTGAAAAACTTTTGTTATTTAGTTTATAAATATTTTATAGCTAGCGTGGTAAGAGAATGAGATAGATTTTAGAGGATTGTTGTTAGCAGATTCGTAGCTATTTAAAGCAATTTTCTGACGTTTTAAATGTGTGCTTAAATTGTCTCGATAAAGCAAGCCTGTCTTATAATTATGAAATGATGACGGGCCCTGTAATAGTGTAAGTACGAATATAGTTTTAAAAACTAAAATAGTACGCTTAATAATTATAGCTAGTTAAACTAAACAGATAGAAAACAATATTATTGAAAAAAAAACGTTTTTTATTATATTAATAAATATCTATATCATCTCTATAATTTTGCGTGACTAATATATATATTCATAGAACTTTCTAGTACTAAGTCTCTTAGCTAAACTAGAAACAAAGGACGTACGGACACCGCGAAACTATAAGGTTTGCTTATTGGCAACGGGACCCTAAAAATGAAATGGAGAAACTTAAATTATCGTATTATCTTGGTCCTTGATAAGTGCGCAGTACGATTTAATCCCACGTTTTGAAGTGGGTCGAAATCACGTTCAAAGATTTCATTACATACAATCAACAACATACAAACATACCAAGCTAATAAAAGCGATATATACAGCGTCCATATTTTACATTTTTGGTACTTATTTCTGTGGTGCAGCGGTAGTGTGAGTGACTGCTGATCGTCAGGTCTCGGGTTCGATCTCCGGGTCGGGTGGTGCTATTGAGCTTTTTCGTAAAAAGAAAAATTCTCAGTAGGTAGCAGCCCGGAACCACTGAAGGAATGTAATATGGTTCCGGTGGCCCGCCAATAAAGGCGGAGAGACAGCGTGGTGAGGGTCCCACACTATTCTGTTCCTTCGGACGGGGTGTGCGGTAATTAAGATTTTTTGCGGCCTTAATTTAAAAAAAGAAGGTAGCAGCCCGGAGTTTGGAAATGTGCCCGGTAGACGGCAATAGGCTCGCCCCTATTACGTGGGACTTATAAACATAGCTGGCGAACCGCGGGTGTGTAATACACCTCTGCCTACTCCTTCGGGGATACAGGCGTGAGACTATGTTATGTTATGTAAAATACCCCGCTATACAAGGATTATTTTCCTTACTGAAAGTTGTTGTCTATAAAAAAATGTATAAAACAATTTTAAAATCCATCCATCCATCCATGGAAAATCCAAAAGTGCACGCCTCATAATCTTATTTTTTCACAATAAAATTGATTATTTGATAAGTAACTAATAATGTATTGGTCTTACTTAGTAGTTTTCAATAAATCACATAGATAGCACTAATCTTAAAAAGTACTGTAGTTTCCATGTCTTATACGCCATCTAGCGCTAATTTTAAGAAGTACTTCTATATTGCTCTATAGAAATAGTTCTCACGAAATAAGGATAGCGCTGGTTTTAGTGTCGAATCGAGCGTCAATATCACTATTTTTTTGTTTATTTAATAACAATTAAACCACATCAAATCAGACCGTGGAAAGTGATAGGGCTCTATTCGTAATCATATTAATTCGTTAAAGAAAAAAAAAAGACTCAATTATTAAAGTATTTTGGTCGTTATCGTGTTAACATACATTACCTACAACAAACGGACGTGCAAGGCTTTTTCAAATAGTTTTTTAACTAGTTTAAATAACAAAAATGGCATCAAAAATATCCATCCATCCCATCTATCAGCCTTTCAACGTCCACTGCTGGACATAGGCCTCCCCAAGAGAACGCCACAATGAGCGGTCCCGTCATGGGGGATAATGCCGTAATCGCCACGCTTGGCAGGCGGGTAGGGATCGCAGTGGATGTTGTTAATACTCGAGGGAGTGCTGCTGCCACTCCCCCGGTATTCCCTCAGTCGGCTCTTACGACTCCCGTGGGTAGAGAGGGGTGGGACAATTTTAAAGCCCGCCCCACACGGCAAGTGTGTTTTTTCTTGATATGTGTGTGTATATATTATTTTACAAGTGCAATATATAATAAATAGAGACATTTTAAGTTAGAATAATCATAATACTTTCTAGCATTTACGCGAATTTTACACATTTTGAAATAAAACTACGTTTACGGAATCTATCGCGTTTACTTGATTTTTATACTATCCCGACGTTTCGATTACTTTACAGCATTCATGATCACGGGTGGACTTAGATGGTAGGCGTCCAATGCTGATATGTTGTTTCAACGGTTTCATCTACCCACAGTAATATTATTTTACAAATTTTTGGTTTATTTATTTCAACCCACATAATATTCGTTTAGAAACACAATTAAAAATAGCTACTTTAAGGTCTATGCTTACAATGTATGAGATTTTAAGCTAGTATAATAATATTAGTATAATACTTCTCTTTAAGTTTTAAAATTTTTGTTTATATTTAGGCGTGCAAAACTGTTATTTCGTAGTTGTCATTCTTGGGGGCACACCTCAATAATTTAATCTCGGATGATCCGAATAACTGTTTAGAATATGAATTGCAAATGATTAGCGATATCGTTAAAAAGTAGGTGTATCGATCGTGTTGGACCAATTACATGAACAGGTTTATTCAATCTAATCATGCAAGAATCTTGTTTATATTTTTTTATTTATTTATTTATGTCCTTTAGCTTTGGCAGTGCCATCAGCCTAAACGAATTGTTTATAAAATCATGCCTAAATGTATAAGAAAATAAGATTTTTTTATTTCCAACAACGACGGTAAACGTCCCACAGCCTATTCGATCTATCACACTCTACTCTTGAAATAAAACGTATTCCTGTCAAGATTGAATTATGTTGATTAAAAGCATTTTGATATTTTTATATATTTTTGAATATTTGACATGCTTAGCCATATAAAAGAAAATAGTAAGGATTTGAACCTGCATCTCCTGGAAAACTGTCAGATGCTTTGCTGATTCAGCCAATGACAATTAGAAGCAGGAAAATTTGTTTCCCTGCTTAAAGAAGTAATTAGGATGTAATTATACATAAACCTTTCTTGGACAACAATTAAGGTAAGTAGGTATATAACGGCAGGCAAAGCCGTTTCAAAATTTGATGCTCGGTTTTTAAAAACGTACAATTAGACAGACTCGCTCTACATAGATAGTTATAGAAGAATTGTGATTAAGAAAAAGTTACAAGTCAACAATTAGCAATATATTTACCTAATTAAAAAAATACGGTAAGCTGTGATTTTTAAGTCCACTTTGCGAAATCCACCTTTTGAATCTCACATATTTTACTGTTTCTGCGAGCTCATAATTTATTATTCAGTGTCACTTTTATATTAGTATGTAGGTAAATAGATTACCTACCAGTATTTCACTTTTCTGTATATTTCGTCAATTCCACGCAACGGCTTTCTAAATTAATATCGTTAATACACCACACAACTACCACTTAATAGAAGATCAAAACCAGTTCTTCCTATGTCCTTACTGATGTTATAATTGCGAAAGTGAGTTTGTTTGTTTGTTATGTTTTTATGCCGAACTACTGAACCAATCGTCATGAAACTTTGCATGCATATATTCATTTTTATTTGATTTGACTTGATTTGGGATTTTTATTTGACGGGCCTCGTGGCATAGTCAGTAGTGCAATTGACTTCCGTGCACGAGGTCGTGGGTTCGATCCCCACTCAGGACAATTATTTGTGTGATGAACACATATATTTGTACTGCGTCTGGGTGTTTTCTATCTATTATATGTATTTATTTACAAAAAAAAAAGTAGTATATGTATTATATCCGTAATCTGGTACCCATAGCACAAGCGTTAAGCTTAGTTTGGGACCAGAGGACGTTGTGTGAAATGTCCGTGAATATTTATTTACTTATTATTTATTTATTTATTATGTATTTACAAAAAATAAGTAATATATGTATTATATCCGTAATCTGGTGCCCATAGCACAAGCGTGAAGCTTAGCTTGGGACCAGAGGACGTTGTGTGAAAATGTCCGTGGATATTTATTTATTCTGGAGTCCAGCAAAAGACAGGCCACTTTTTGTCACGGAAAACTGTAGTTCCTATAAGATAGCTATTTTTCCGTAAAGATAGATTGAGATATTAGTGTGCCGTGGAGTGACGTATTTATATCCTAAAGCTCATGCGGACAGAGTCGAAGGCAGAATCAAGTATTTTATGAAAGTAAAGCAAAATTCTAGCTATTATAAAGCTGTCACATAGCTGTGGCTGTACATTTATATTCGGGAATATATTACTGTATTAGGACATAAATAGGCATGTCTGAATACAGACCAATTTATTTTAGATTTTTTTCTGTTTGGTCGTTCACGCATCACGCAATAACTGCTGAGCGGATTTTGATGAAACTTTTTTTTGAAATAAAGCTACGTTTACGGAATCTATCGCGTTTACTTGATTTTACTACTATCCCGACGTTTCGAATACTTTACAGCATTCACGATCACGGGTGGACTTAGATGATAGACGTCCAAGGCTGATATGTTATTTCAACGGTTTCATCTACCCACAGTATATGATTTTACAAAATTTTTGGTTTATTTATTTTAACCCACCTAATATTCGTTTAGAAACAGTGAAAATATCTACTTCAAATTTTATGCTTACAATGTATGAGACTTTAAGTTAGTATATTAAAATGAGTATAATACTCCTCTTTAAATTGTAAAATTTTTGTTTTTATTTAGTGCTCAAAAATTCTACCACAAACTACCAATTACTACCAGTAAGAAGACAATCTTGGTTATTAGTTTATATCATTAAATATATTGATTTTGCCAAAAGCTAAGACTAAGAAGCTACCACCGGATCGGAACACGGCCTGACTGAGAAAGATCCGGCCAGAAAACTCAGTAGGCAACAACTGTTATGGATTATTAAATTTTGTACGGAATTACTGAGAGCTAATAAAGTTTAAATTTTTAATTTTTTTAAAAAGGCAAGTACTTATCACTACTGTGGGTTTTGTCTACACAATAAGCGCTAACTGTGTCTTGCAATCTTGTGGTGTGCCTTCTTGTATTCTGTTTGGTGAGGCTTATCACAGGATTCCAGCTTGATGGTAAGACCCAGCCGTCTTCTCTATTGAAATTGGGATGTTTCTTAATTTCAATAGCCTCACGTATCATTCTAGGGCGATATCGATGTTCTTTTGCGAGGATTTGAGGTTTGTCAAACCTAATGTAATGGCGGGTGTGGTCCTGTGTGTGCTCACAAATTGCAGACTTTGTATAGCGCTGCTAGGTGTGCTTCACATCAGCTATGTGTTCTTTGATCCGAGTTGTTATGGATCTCTTTGTTTGCCCAATGTAGGAGAGACCACAATCACAATCCAGCTTGTATACTCCTGCATCCTGTAAGGGTATATGGCACTTGACTGGTGGTAAAAATTTACCAATTCTCTTGAGTGGCTTATAGTAGGTTTTAATAGAAGCTTTTTTAAGAATGTAGCCAATCTTGTCAGTGACTCCTTTAAACGTCGGGATAGTAGTAAAATCAAGTAAACGCGATAGATTCCGTAAACGTAGTTTTATTTCAAAATGTGTAACATTCGCGTAAATATCAGAAAGTATTATAGAAACTTTTTTTATTTGATGGTCCTTGATTAGACTTAACAACTAGTATACATTTTATCCCGCTACTGTATCGGGAGCCTGAGATATAACTTAAACCTGAGCTTTTATACAATTTGACTTAAAAATGAATACACCTGCCAATTATAAGGCTTCTTGGCTGTGGTTCAAAATGATGAGTAATTTGATTAGTATGATTACTTCAGTTGCAAATATCCTTGTTTATCTATATTTAAACTCTTTTGAGTTTTTTTATATGCTAATGATGGTAGACGAGCCATGGCCCACCTGATGGTAAGTGATAGCCATCGCTCATGGACAACTACACTAAGAGAATTGTCAAGCCGATATGGAATAAAAGAATAAACGGTTATCTGCTACAGTCAAAACACACTGATTTGCTTCATGACCGGTCACACAGGAGACGGTGGTACCGACCCGTTCTCTCACTTGGTACCCAGCCCTACCACCAGTAATGCAATGGGTGATAATTGCTTACTTCTCTTAGTCACCTTGTACGACACCCGTGGGAATGGATGGGGTGACACTTGTATTCTTAGTCCGTCACCACACGGACAGCGTGTGTTGAGAAATACCAGACTATCATTGCGCTTAAATAACTTTGTGTAGATAATGCTAATCATCATCCATCCATCAGCCTGGCCATAGCCATCCCCAAGAGAGCACCATCACAAATAAACCTAAGAAAAACTGCTAGCAGCAACTACCGACGTTTTTAAAATTAAAAATTTAATATAGGTACTTGTTTTTTGTTACCTCGGTCGGCCAACCATTGAAACTGTATGACATTATTTTCTTCGAGTACGATTCGAAATTGTGTCTATCGCTATCCGGACTGCTTTAGGCCGCTTAGCTATCTCACTCAGGTCAGTCTTATAAGGCTTATAAGGATTTCTTATAGGGAAATAGCTCATCATATCAAATAATGCTAAAAATCACAGTATAAAAAGATTTTTTTTCTTTAAATAATAAAATATATGTACTCTATATAAATCATAAATTGTAGAGCCTTATCTAAATAAATCCCAACATAAATGGTCCGGCTCGATCGGGGATGTAACGTTAGACGAACTTTCGTTTCGAGTCATTGTGATTGATCAACAGTGCAACGCGTGATTCCTGATTAGTCGAGATTTCGACGCGTGATTCAGGCGACCAAACACAATGAAGCGAAAGTTCGTCTAACGTTTCGTTTTTCATTCTAAGGGGGCAAGTAGGTATTCCTACCACTGAAGGAATGTAATATGGTTCCGGTGGCCCGCCAATAAAGGCGGAAAGACGGCACACGGTGGGTTTATTTAGTGAGTGAGGGCCCCACACTACCCTGTTCGTTGCCCCGAACGACGGCGTGTGCGGTTAGGTACATTTTTTCCCACCTAAACAAGCCCAAGCCCCCTCCGTGTCCTCTCCTGATTATCCTTCCCATCCTCTGCTTATAATTTCTCTTATCCACTTCCTATCCTTTTCCTAGACTATGTAAAACGCTTACCATCAGGCTGCCTGTCTGTTTGCTGCTCGTGTAGTATCTAAAAAAATAAAGTCAAGCCAAGGTAGGCATAATACTAGTATCATCCCTTACATCAATCAAACCAGCGGCAAAAATAAGACAGGTAACTAAAGTTAGTAGACGTATTTTAAAGAGATTTCATTAGGAATTGTCATTTCCATGCTCTAAAGTTTCCAAATACTTGTAAAGATAACTGCGAAAGTCATTGACCATGGAACTAGGTCTGGACCCGGACCGGTCTGGAAAGTCACATTGTTGCTCGCTCGACTCTTTATAAGAAAAAGTTGTTAAACTTGAAGTTCTTTCCTGGTGTCATCGTGCCCTACAAAGCTTAGTTACAACTGATAATTATGTATGTTATATTACTCTATTTTTTCCCGTGGCTTTGGTTGTCTTAAATTTAAACCATAACTAATATAAATATAACATTTAAAAACCGGTGCCAAGTCCAAAAGTAACAAAAACAATTCGTAATAAATACTTAGATAACATTAAAAACATTTTTGGCACCGGCTTCAAACACATCAGTAGGTGTCTAGCACGGACTGGGGCTTAGGGTGGCCCTGGACAAGTCGGAGGCCCTACTTTTCCATGGGCCCCGACGTCGGCCACCTGCTGGCGCCTCAATCACAGTGGACGGGGTCCAGATTGGGGTGCAGGCCCAGATTAAGTATCTGGGCCTGGTGGCGCTTTCGCGAGCACTTCCGCCAACTGTCCCCGAGGCTAGTCGGCGCAGCGTCCGCCCTTGCACGGCTCATGCCGGATATGGGCGAACCCAACAATGCGTGCCGACGGCTTTACGCGGGGGTGGTCCGGTCGATGGCGCTGTACGGCGCACCCGTGTGGGCAGGGTCCCTGGACGCACTGAACAGGGCTCTTCTGTGGAGACCACAGAGAGTCGTCGCGTCCAGGGTCATACGTGGATACCGCACGGTGTCGACGGAGGTGGCCTGCGCGTTGCCCGGAATCCCCCCGTGGGACTTGGAGGCGGAGGTGCTCGCTGAAGTGTATCGGCGGGCGTCACAAGAGCGGGAAGGGGGGCGGACGCCCCCTACCCAGGGAGGTGGCCAGGTGGCAGGGCGACGCCTGCCGAGCTGCCATGGCCAGATGGAGGGCACGGTTGGAGGCGCCCCGGGCCGGTCTTTGGACTGTAGGGGCGCTCCAGCCAGTGCTGGAGGAGTGGGCGGGGCGACGGCATGGAGTCCTTACCTTCCGACTCGTGCAGATGCTGTCGGGGCATGGTTGCTTCGGCAGATATCTGCACATAGTCGCAAGGAGGGAAGCGACTCCGGGCTGTCACCACTGCAGCTGTGACGAGGACACGGCGTGGCACACGCTCGAGTCGTGCCCGGCCTGGGCCGAGCAGTGCCGTGAACTCGTCGCGGAAATAGGGGGGGACCTCTCGCTGCCGAGCGCCATCAGAGCGATGCTTGGCAGTGACAGGAATTGGGCTGCGATCGCTGCCTTCTGCGTGGAGGTTATCTCGCGGAAGGAAGCGGCGGAGAGGGCTAGGGAGGAGGATTCTTCCGCTGACCCAAACCGCCGCCAGCGGCCGGGGCGGCGCAGGTGCAGATACTTGCGCCTCATGCCGCCCTAGCTGAGGCTGCGGGTGGATGGACCGGGGAACGTCCGCCATCCGCAAGGCCTCCCTCAAAGGTGCGACGCTCCATGTGCGGATGCGTCGCTCAGTAGAGAGTACCCGAAAGGGTAAGCCGCCGGCGGACCACCGAAGGAATGTAACATAGTTCCAGTGGCCCGCCAACAAAGGCGCAGAGACGGCACACGGCGGGTTTCTTTAGTGGGTGAGGGCCCCACACTACCCTGTCCGTTGCCCCGAATGACGGGGTGTGCGGTTAGGAACATTTTTTCCCGCCTTAACAAAAAAAAAGGTGTCCTAGCACGGAAATCGTATGTAAATCATCATCATAAAAAAAACAATTATTTATTGCTTTTTGGTTCCTGGGTGCACTTGAAGACGGTTTTCCTTTTTTTTTTAAATGAGTTATTTTGTGCTTTTTAGTGATTTTTTATAAAATAGGTTAGAGTAGGTCGTACATGATAGGAAGGCCTCCCTAAACGAAAAAAAATCAGACATCGAAAAAATATCATCGATGTAGACAATTTTTTTAGATTTTTGTTGATTTTTTAAAAATTAGTGCACTGATTTCGATGAAATTTAAATGGGACCATTTCAAAATAAACCCCTTTCAAACAAAAAAAGAATTTTGCGAATCCGTCAACATATGACGGAGTTATGCCCGAACATATATATTATAAAAAAAAATATAAACATCCGAATTGATAACCTCCTCCTGTTTTGAAGTCGGTTAAAAAACATAATTTAACGCCTGTATCCCGGAAGGGTTAGGCAGAGGTGTATTACACGCCTATGGTTCGCCAGGTATGTTTAAGTTCCACGTAATAGGGGATGAGCCTATTGCCGTCTACAGGGCACATTTCCAAACTCCAGGCTGCTACTGAGAATTAATATCACACAGGAGTGCGATAAGAATTATTGCATAGAGGACTTTTTGAGACAGAGACGTTGAGAAGAAGAGAGGACATTTTAATACTTTCTGATATTTACGCGAATGTTACACATTTTGAAATAAAAATACGTTACGAAATCTATCGCGTTTACTTGATTTTTCTACTATCCCGACGTTTCGAATACTTTACAGCATTCATGATCACGGGTGGACTTAGATGATGGACGTCCAAGGCTGATATGTTATTTTAACGGATGAAACCGTTCCACCCGTAATCATGAATGCTGTAAAGTATTCGAAACGTCGGGATAGTAGAAAAATCAAGTAAACGCGATAGATTTCGTAAACGTAGTTTTATTTCAAAACTAGCCTTTGTCAGCGGCTTCGCCGCAGCCAAAAGCTAGTTTTTCGGTTATATCTCAGGTTCCCGATATAGTAGCGGGATAAAATGTCTACCAGTTTTTAGGTCAAATCAAGGCCTTTCAAATAAAAAAAGTTGCGTCAAAATCCATCTAGTATTTCTTTTAAATAAATTCTACAAAAAAATCTAGTTTAAATAATTTTCTAGTTTTTCGGTTATATCTCAAGTTCCCGATATAGTAGCGGGATAAAATGTATACCAGTTTTTAAGACTAATCAAGGCCTTTCAAATAAAAAAGGTGCATCAAAATCCGTTCAGTAGTTTTTGTGTGATGCGCGAACAAACAAACAGACAAACAAATAAACAGACAGACAAAAATACTAAAAAAAATTGTTTTGTGTTTAGACACGCCTATATAGCCTATTACAGTCATTTTTTCTCAAATATCTTAAATGTGACAGACACAGCTCTGTTACAGTTTTATAATAGTATAGAAGAGGACATTTTTCCATAGAAACAAACGAACATGTGTGCATGGAGCAGCAATGTCGTATTTGCCTATCATTATGCAAACGCGTGCTTATTTATTGAAAATATATTTTTTTAGATTTTTTAATAACTGCAACTCTCTATCACCTCACTATTTAAATTATACTAGTATTTTACGGCCAACTTATTCCGCAAAAGAACTTCATAAAATTGCTCTACTTAAAAAAGTAATTAGATTGTTTAATACACAAAAATCTTCATTGGAAAATGATCTGAACTACAGTGAAAACAGTTTTAAAATCCAATGTATGGTTTAGAAGAAGAAACCGAAAGAATAGTCAGATGAAATAAAACTAAGTAGGTATCGTCATACTAATTCCTACCGAGGAATCCAGGGCCCGTAGAATATAACTCACTAAATGGTATCGACATCGTATCGTCTCGCTTGTGATTGGTAGACAAACCGACGCGTTATGTCGCAGTGATTCCTCGGCCAATCACGGTGATCTCTCAACCATTCACAATGACACGATGTCATGTCAATATCGAGTGAGATACATTCTAACCCCCCAGACCACTTGAGTGATTGACATTCCTTGTCGTAGTATGCCTATTCACGGGGTGTGGTGCCGGTTTACCTCCTAGTGGTGCACCCGGGGCAACGTCGGCAGTCGCCGGCGGCTAAAATTCCGGATAGGACGGGTCTCCGCGTGTCCCTCTGACTCAGCAGAGGGAACGGCGGATAGACTAGGCGTCGAAGCCAGTGGGGCCAGACTGGCTCCCCGGCTCTGGAGAGGGGGGACAATGGGCCCACAGCGGCCTCCTCCGCGTCCCAAAATCGTAAACCTGATTGGGTGTCCGTGATTACGTCTCACGGCCCATAGGAACGAGGGTCTTGGCTTAACTTAACCGCCCGGACCGCGAGGAAGACAAGCTCTATAAAAAATTACCCCGCATCTCAAGTTCTGGTGCGCGGCGAGGAGATGCATGGCTGATGGGTAGTTCAGTCTCGAGCGCGCCCCCAGCCAGGTTACCTGCGGACCCCCTGTCTTGGGTTACAAATGTACGCTTGCCCGGGTATTAGGAGCTCTGCCCGGGTGGACCTCTTTTCTCCCACACTCGTGAGAATCAAATGAATACTGCTAACATAAATCAAACTTCATCGGAGTCGGGTAATACACCTGATGCCTCAGCCGGAAGGGGTCCGGCTGTAAATACGGCCCCTACCAATGCAGCCACGCGAAAAGCGCGTGGTGGTCGGAAGTCCCGCAAGGGCAAAAAGACTGGGTCCCAATCATCTAGAGATGGCTCGGTGACGGGTAGCTCGGCTGGTACCTCAGCCGCCAATATGTCGGCCGCTGAGGAGGGCGGCCAGAGTGAAGGCGCCATAATATTGACACCGCAGCTGTCAGAGGCCGCGATTGTGACGGAGCCGCTCCCATCGCGGTTCTGACGCAAGCGCACCCTGTCTCAGGGGGGCGCTGCGTCGGAATCCGATGGGAGCTCAACGGAGATGCCTCCCCCGAAGATAACATCGTCACTAAGGGGTCGAGGTACAAATAGGCCGGTTACGCCGGTTCCTCGTGTTGTCTCGGCAAATAGAGCCAAGACGCTGAATTTAAGAAGAATAGAGGCGGAGCAAACTGCTGAGGAACGCTTAGCGGTTCTCTCAGACAAGCTCCGCCTCCCAATAGATCAGAACGGGCCACCGTCAGCAGCCCAAATCGCTGACAGAGCCACGGACAGCGTGGCCATCATAACAACGGTGGCCACGGGCTCTAGAAATTTAAAAGGCACCTTCGTAAGGTGCCTAAAAATGCCACCACGGAGCTGTCCGACGTGGTGAAGTCCACCAGCCGGTGGCGCGTAATGAGCGCTTGGAGGCGGACGTGGCCGAGCTCGGGGTGCAAAATCAGCGTCTCGAGGCCAACGTAGAAGAAATGCGCCTCGGGATGGCCAATATGAGAGCCGAGCTGGGGCTCCCTGCGGCCGTCCTGAGGACCTCGGCTGCCACTTCGAGCGCTTCCGCGCCACCTGTCGATGTGTCAGAGGAGCTGTTCCGCCGGGTAATCGACTGCGTCGCAGTGGTCTACGATCAGCGCCCTCAGCGCCCGGCTCCCACCTGAGCCGCGCGTTCGTCCACCGCTAGCCGCGGATAAAAGAAGAGCTGTGGCATCCTCAGCACCGGCACCGCTTCCATGTCAGGGTGGTCGCGTGGCGTCATACTCTGCGGCAACAGCGGTGCCGTTACCAGAACGCGCCCCGAAAGGGAAAACGGGCGCCAAGGTTGGGCAGCCAATGGTCCAACCTAAGAAATCCCAGGGCCGGGAAGAGTTCCTGGCCCTACCCGGCGCTGCTGCACCTTCGCAGGCTCAAGCAGCTGCGCCCCGATCCCACCTCCTGTCCCCTGCACTGCTGTGTCCTCTGACGAGGGCTGGCAGACTGTGGGTGATGGCCGAAAGTTCCGGGGTAAGAAGCGCAAGGGTGCCACTGCTCGAGATGCGGTGCCTACTGCTCCCTCAAGGGGTGAGTCTGGTGGCGGTCATAATAAAAAGAAGAGATCGCGGAAGCCGCGCAAATTAAAAGTGCCAAAGACAGCAGCCGTTGTCATCACGCTGCTGCCTGAGGCCAAGGAAAGGGGCCTGACGTATGAGGCCGTTTTGAAGCGTGCCCGGCGGGAGATAAACGTCTCCGATCTCGGGGACGTTTCCGCTCGCTCCCGCCAAGCCTGGACAGGTGCTCGAATTTTCGAGTACCTGGGACCGGAGGGTGTCAAGACGCCCGATGCGATGACTGCGAGGCTGTTGGACCTGTTCCCAGAGGAGAGTGGTGTCCGGGTCGCCAGACCTGTAAAGGGCGCAGAACTGCGCATTTCGGGTCTGGACGATTCCGTGACGGCGGAAGATATCCGGGAGGCAATCGCCTCGAAAACCGGGTCTCCCAACAGCACCGTCTGGGTGGGCACCATTCGCCCAGGTCGAGGTGGTGTAGGTGCCGTCTGGGTCTCGTGCCCTGTCGCGGCGGCCAAGGAGTTGGCCGCCGCCGGTAGACTTCTGGTGGGCTGGAGCGCCGCGCGGGTAACCGTGTTGGAGCCCCGGCCTGCCAGGTGCTACAAGTGCATGGCGGTCGGCCACACCCGGCCTCTGTGCACCAACTGCTTTGACTGCAGCGGGCTCTGTTTCCGCTGTGGTGCCTGACCAGGGCACCAGGCCGCCACCTGCACTGCTACTCCACACTGCCCCGCATGCGCGGTGGGCAACCGCCCCGCCAACCATTGCATGGGGCAGGAGGGTTCCGGCCTCCAGCCAAGTCAGGCACTAAAAAGGGGGCGGGCAGCCAATCGGCCCCGGCTGCCCAACTGGCGTTGGCGATGTCGACGACACCGCCAACGCCTTCAATAGTCTGCCATTCGGCTGCATCAAGGAGGCACTCCGGTACCATGGAGAGCCCCTCTACCTAAGGCGGCTGGTGGCAGACTACCTCGACGGCCGCAGCGTCCTCTTCGTGGACCGGGAAGGGGTCGTTGTCAGGAGGGCCATGTCGTGCGGCGTCCCGCAGGGTTCGGTTCTCGGGCCGCTCCTGTGAGACATCGGCTACAACTGGGTCCTCCGTAGCCCTGCTTTTTCATGGGCCACGATGTGGCCCACCTGCCAGCGCCTCAATCTCATCGTGGCGGGAAGATGCCCGCCGCGCCACTGTCCTAAAGTGGAGGTCTCGGCTGGAGACGCCCCGGGCTGGTCTCTGGACCGTGGGGGCGCTCCAGCTGATCTTGGAAGAATGGGCAGGGCGGCAGCACGGGGTCCTCACCTTCCGGTTGGTGCAAGTTTTGTCGGGGCATAGTTGCTTCGGCAAATACCTGCACACGATCGCTAGGAGGGAGACGACCCCAGGCCAGGCTGTCACCACTGCGACTGCGGCGAGGATTTGGTGCAGCACACGCTCGAGTCGTGCCCGGCCTGGGATGTGCAGCGCCGGGAACTCGCTGCAGTCATAGGCGAGACCTGTCGCTTCCAGCCGTTGCGCGAGCGATGGTTGGCAGTGACAGGGCCTGGACCGCGGTCGCCACCTTCTGCCAGGCTGTCATCTCGCGGAAGGAGGTGGCGGAGAGGGCCCGGGAGGAATCCTCCTTCGCGGACCCAATTCGCCGCCGGCGCGCGGGGCGGCGTGCGCGCGCTTACCTGCGCCTGATGCCGCCCTAGCCGAGGCTGCGGACGGTGGGGTCGGGGAGTACCCTGCCGTCCGCGGAAGCCTACAGCGAAGGTGTGACGCCCAAGTGCGCGGGGCGTCGCACAAGAGAGGGTGCCCGAAGGGGCTGCCGCCTGCGGATCGCGGTGAAACGACGCGGTACCCGTGATCTGCCGTAGCAAGGGCGGGTGAGGGCGCACGGTGGGTTTTTAGTGGGTGAGAGCCCCACACTACCCCGTTGTCTCCCCGGGCAGCGGGGTGTGCGGTAGGACATTTTTGCCCACCTAAAATATAAATAAAAAATAAAAAAGTATGCCTATTCACACAGGCATAGAAATCATAGTATTTTTGTCTATCAAATGCATGAACCGACCTCTATTTGTTCCATACCATTTACACAGAAACCCTCTTGAGTCCCAAGGTATTAGAAACCTCATTAAGGTGGACGAATCGTAAATTGCATGCCATATTCTTATACTCGTACTAGATTGCTATCACATTTTATAAGATAGCGTTGAACAGACAGCGGGTATAATAAGGTTAAAATTAATGTTGTGCGTTCCACTAGCGATGTTATTTTTTTCTTAAATAATGTACAAAACGATAGAGGTTTTACTTCGTCGGCAGTCACCACAACTTTTTTTGTTTCAAGTCATCTTAGAACCTTAAAATCGGATAAAATTAATCACTAGTTGCTTTAAAATAAAAATACTTTGGAAAATCCAAAAGTGCACGCCTCATAATCTTCATTTTTCACAATAAAATTGATTATTTGATAAGTAACTAATAATGTATTGGTCTTACTAAGTAGTTTTCAATAAATCACATAGATAGCGCTAATTTCAAAAAGTACTAATGTGGTTCTCATGTCTTATACGCCATCTAGCGCTAATTTTAAGAAGTATTACTATATTGGTCTATAGAAGTAGTTCTCACGAAATAAGGTATAACGCTGGTTTTGGTGTACCACTGTACATCGAGTCGAGCGTAAATATTCACTATTTTTTGTTTATTTAATAACAATTAAACCACATCGAATCAGACCGTGAAAAGTGATAGGGCTCTATTAGTAATTATACTGAAACGTAAGAGAGAGAAAAAACCGGCCAAGTGCGAGTCGGACTCGTGCACAAAGGTTTCCGTACCATTGACTGGGTAAACAACATTACATACACTATAGTAACTCTCTGTAACCATGGTGTTTGGCTGTTTGTGTGTATATATTATTTTACTAGTGCAATATATGATAAATAGAGACATTTTAAGTTTGAAAAATCAGTTGTTCTTTGTTAAGCGAGAGTAGTACCCACCTCAACGCTTCGCTTATGAGGCGTGCAATAAACAACCAAATTAACAAAACCCTGTTCATTCGCATCTGGCTCTCATAATTTATACTATTATAAAGCTGTAATAGAGCTATGTTTTTACATTTAAAATACTTGAGAAAAAATGACTGATTTTGGCTATATAGGCATCGCTAAACACAAAACTATTTTTTTAGATTTTGTCCGTTTATCTGTTTGCAACACGCAAAAACTACTGAACGGATTTTGATACAACTTTTTTGTTTGATAGCTTTTGATTAGACTTAACAACTGGTATACATTTTATCCCGCTACTATATCGGGATCCTGAGATATTACCTAAAAAGTAGCTTTTGGCTGCGGTGGAGCCGCGGGCAAAGGCTAGTCATAATATATAATATTTATAAGCCTGTATCACAGAGCTGTGTCTGTACATTTAAGATAATTGAGAAAAAAATGACTGTATTAGGCTATATAGGCGTGTTTAAACACAAAACGATCTTTTTTAGATTTTTTGTCTGTTTGTCTATTTATATGTTTGTCTTTTTGTTCGTTCGCGCATCACGCAAAAACTACTGAACGGATTTTGATGCAACTCTTTTTTTTTGATAGCTCTCGATTAGACTTAAGACTGGTATACATTTTATCCCGCTACTATATCGGAAACCTGAGATATAACCTAAAAACTAGCTTTTGGCAAAGGCTATTTTATCTACACAATAAAGACGGCTTATGTCTAAAAGTGCGATGTAAGCGATAGAATGTACAGCAAATTTTGGGCTATAGAGAGAAACAACTAAATCCGCCCCGCTACCCGCTACCACTCATTACTCAGTTCGCTGTTGATGTCTACCTTATTCCAAGCCCGTCCTGCGGTCACGGCCGTGACAACATTCCTACATTATTACTCTTCAACAGGTTCTGCTTACCCCGTGGTACACTTTGGAGATGTTCCGTGAGCCTTATACAGTCAGTTTATTATGTTAGGTTGTTCATTAAAGAAACTTGCAGGGTTTATATCTACAGATTTTCTTTTACTAAATACTGCCTCAGTGATGCAGCGGTATTGTGAGCGACTGCTGATCATGAGGTCTCTCTCAGGTTTGATTCCTGGGTCGGCAAGTCTTATTGAGCATTTTTGTGAAAAAAAAACATAGCATCACGCCTGTATTTCCCGAAGGGGTAGGGAGAGGTGTATTACACACCCACGACTCGCCAGCTATGTTTAGGTCCCACATAATAGGGTGCGAGCCTATTGCCGTCTACCGGGCACATTTGCAAACTCCGGGCTTCTACTGAGAATTTTTCTTTTTACGAAAAAGTTCAATAACATTTCTCGACCCGGGGATCGAACCCGAGACCTCATGATCAGCAGTCGCACACACTACCGCTACACCACCGAGGCAGTTCTTTTTTATTATTATTTATTTTCGTAAAAAGAAGTTTGGAAATGTGTGCCCGGTAGGCGGCAATAGACTGGCCCATTATTACGTGGGACTTAAACATAGTTGGCGAACCGTGGGTGAGTAATACACGTCTGCCAACCCCTTTAGGGATACAGGCGTGAGACTATGTCGTGAGTGTATGTGAGTTTATGTCGTTTTTATGATATAGAAAACTTAGAAAACTATTTTTAATAAGTGTTCTATTGCTTTTGATTGTTTGTCCGTGTGGTGACGGACTAAGAATACAAGTGTCACCACCCCATTCTTTCCCACGGGAGTCGTGTGAGGCGACTAAGGGTAGTAAGCAATCATCATCCATTGCATGACTGGTGGTAGGTCTGGGTACCAAGTGGGAGTACTCACTTGGTATCGGGCCCGAGCAGGTTGATACCACCATCTCCCGTGAGACCGGCCATGAAGCACATCGTTGCGTTTTGGCTGTAGCAGGAGATAGATTTAGTCTTTCATTTCATATCGGTGAAATGAAATGTTAAGCAGCGGCTTGACAATACTCTCGGTATAGTTGAGTCCATGGGCGACGGTTACCATTTACCATCAGATGGGCCGTGGCTCCTCTGCCACTACATGCAATAAAAAAAATAAAAAAGACGAGACCCGTCTTTTGTTAAGTGGTAAGCCGCTCATGGTTTCAACGATACTAAGAATACAGCTAAGCTACTGCTAACCATTTCGTTTCGGGGATGAGAACTCAATGAATATATCACTATCTCCCGTAATAACCAATATATAATGAGGTGCTTCACTTGCGGTCACACGGTAGACGGTATACCGATCTCTGCCTGGGCCCTATATCAAGTGAGTATTCTCACTTGATATAGGCCCCTTCTACCAGTAATGTAATGAGGCACGTCGCCCATGCCTTCCTACATTTTTAACAAGGGAGAAGTTTGTTTTTGGTTCCAAACCAAGCGGCTACCACGAGTACCTACTATACAAAAAAATCTCCCTAAATAGATAGATAACTCTTTATTAAAAAAACCATTGTATGATGAAACTTAAAGCTAACTTAACGCTAATAGGCTTTTAATTGGCGGCCTTATCGCTCAATAAATAGACGAAGGTACGCTCAATAAATAGAAGGCAGGTCTTTCATATACTAGAAGTAATATGTAAATTTTAACCATCTATATTATTTGCACGCCTCATAAGCGAAGCGTTGAGGTGGGTACTGCTCTCGTTTTACGAAGAACAACTGATTTTTCAAATTTAAAATGTCTCTATTTATCATATATTGCACTTGTAAAATATACACACATATAATATATATAATACACACATATCAAGAAAAAACACTACTTTTAACACTCATGATATTTTTTGTGCCATTTTTTTATTTAAACTAGTTAAAAAAGACATGAAAGCCACATTGTACTTTTTGAAATTAGCGCTCTCTATGTGATTTATTGAAAACTACTTAGTTAAGACCAATAATAAATACATTGTTAGTTACTTATCAAATAATCAATTTTATTGTGAAAAATGATGATTATGAGGCGTGCACTTTTGGATTTTACAAAGTATTTTATCTTAGTTCGTTTCTCTCACCTAAAGAGACACATAAAAGATGGGTGGTAATTTTCATCAACTACCTAACCAAAATCTAATCAAGTTTCGTATGAGGTAAAATCGAAGTTTTAGCTTGAACAAAGCCTTTGAGCCCAAGTGTTTGTCCCTCGATATGTAAACATACCACCGAGTTTGTCTCAAACTGCGTTGTAGAACTAATCCGAAAGTAATTGCAGTCTTACAACTTAAAACAGGGAAATTGTTGATCAGAAAATCTTTAGGTACTAATTTTATACCACTGAAGGAATGTAATATAGTTCTGGTGGCCCGCCAATAAAGGCGAAAAAATGGCACACGGCGAGTTTCTTTAGTGGTTGAGCGAAGGAAAGGAATAGGAGAGGATAGGTACGATACTGAGGAGACGATAGGGAGGGGGTATGGGCCTCCGGCGCCCTCACTCACCATACGAAATACAACGGTAAGATTAACTACCGTTGTTACACGCTGATCTTTTGTGAGAGGGTGGTAATTCCCCGATAGAGCCATTCATGCTAGGATAAGCAAGGCTCTACTAAATATCCCAACATTTTAATATAAAAATCGTAGATACTAAAAGAGTACATTAAAACTCTCAAATAAAATTATACAAATTGAAAAAAATCGAAAGAGAAATCGACTTACACAGAAAACATTAAAGAAGATTCATGAGGTCTTCCTTTTTTGAAGTCGAATAAAAATGTAAGTGCTATACAATCGATGCTCACTTTCACGATCATCAACATCTGTTTTATCCCATAACAACATTATTTATATGGTATTACTTACAAAACCTGATGCACCGAATAATATTTTAATATTTTATAATAATATTTTATTTAATAATAATATTTTATTTGTTGGACAACCCCGAAACCTCAATGCGTAATTTTAATGCTGCTTGTGTCACTTTGTTCGGGACAAATGGAGAATACTAAACGGAGAAAGTAGCGCTACTAGTGATTTATTGTAACACGATTTGCTTTTCAATGATTGCCATACATCCATCCATCCTACAGACTTTTTTCCTACGTAACTAGACATAGGACCTAAAAACGCTACAATAAGCGGCCATGTCTCACACTCTGCGATTCGTAGAGGCGATAGGGTAGTAAGAATTCACTACCAAATAACGGTATGCCATCTTTCCGCTCATAGCCGGTGCACCACCAGTACCACCTTGTTATTCACTACAGTGGCTTTAAATGAAACTTTGCATGCCTTATTTGAGAGATGCGATATTAGACTAACTTCCCTTCCGTCATCAAAGAGGTTTATACGCAATAGTGGACATTCAATTAAAATTTGTTTTCGTATTTTTATTTCGTATCTTTAACATAAGACATGCTGGTTATTGCTTCACTAGGATAAACTGTGTGACAATAGAAACAGAGATATCTGCATCCGTACATGCGTCTCTCTCTCTCTCATTTCTATTTGCAAGGTCCAATCTCCTTACCACTAAATTAATATCTACCAGTTCCTGTGGTCCGCTAGTACCGGCCTCCGCTGTCCGCCCGCCGTGTACCGACTCTCCAGACGTTACAAGGCGGGTTTAGTGGGTGAGAGCCCCATACTACCCTGTACATTGCCCCAAACGACGGGGTGTGCGGTTAGGTACAATTATTCCCCCCTTAAAGAAACCCTCACCCACTTAATAAGCCCGCCGTAAGCCGTCTCCCCGCCTATACAACAACTTAAAAGCCTAAAAGTTTTCTAGTTAGCTTGGTAAAATCTGCTAACCTGCACTGTGCCAGCGTGGTGGTCTATGGCTTAAATCCCTATCACCCTGAGAGAAGACCCATACTCTACTACGGGTCTGTAAGTTGTATAAAAAGCAAATTATATGTGAATGTGGAAAAAGAGAAGTTAAGTGCAATTGGGATTCAAACCTGCGTCCGTGCTCTAGACCGCTAAGCCATCGCACTGACCGATGGTCATTCCCAATCTCTACATCACATTTGTCTTTACGACCCACGCCACCTATTGGATACATTTACATGCATTCCATCCATCCATCCATCAGCCTTTTAACGTCCACTGATGGACATAGGCCTCCCCAAGAATGGGGGATAGTGCCGTAATCGCCACGCTTGGCAGGCGGGTTGGCGATCGCAGTGGATGTTGTTAATTCCCTCAGTCGGCCCTTACGACTCCTATGGGTGGAGAGGGTTGGGACAATTCTAAAGCTGGTCCCACACGGCAAAACATTTATATGCATTAAGGTTGTATAAAAAAATGAACAGTTAAAATTCTTATAAAGCCGTATTTCCCTTCCTTTGTAGGAAACACGTCTTTCAGTGGGATGTACAATAGAATCTAATAAGAAAGTCAGTACTTAGAAAATTTAACTCAATGCTGGTTAATTGAATGTAAAACGATGTTCACAATACTACAGCTAATTAAAACGAGTAAAAGCAGTAATTAACTTATGTTCAAATTATAGTACTACTAGCTAGCTTTCTACTTCAAATAATTTTATTTTACTGCCATACTGTCAAGTACAGTAAAACGCGATTCTATTAATTTGTTTATTATTATGAAAGCGAGAATACGTAGCGCGAAAATGTGAAATGGAAAATGATAGTACGAGCAGGATTTGAATCTACGCCTTCTGAAATACCGTACCAGACGATCTACTTTTTTTATAATCTATAATGGCAGACATGCCATAGCCCACCACCGAAGTAATGTAACGTAGTTCCAGTGGCCCGCCAATAAAGGCGGAGAGACGGCACACGTTGGGTTTCTTTAGTGGGAGGGTGTGTGGTTAGGAAAATTTTTTCCCGCCTTAACAAAAAAAAAGACATGCCATTGCCCATCTGATGGTAAATGGTAACCAGTGCCAGTGCTCATGAACACAGCAATACTAAGAATACTTTTAAGCCATTGCACATCATTCCACTTCACGCATGAGAACTTAACTAGGCATTTTCAAATAAATATCCCATATTGGGAACATTTATTTGCATAAATAATAATCGATGCTAGTAGTAGCTAGACCACGGAAGTACAACTCTAATAAAAAAAAAGCTACTGGCATAAACACACACACACATACTCACGCACATATCCACTAACACACACACATTTTCATTCACACCATACACACACACACTCACTCACTCACCACAAACACACATACTTACCTACAATTTTGTTTTTTCTATTATTTGTTAAGGACGCCATATTTTGTAACACGGAGGTTGGGCATTAACAACTGCAACACAGTCTTTTATGTAGATTGTTATCGAATTTTAAGATGTACATGTAGTTCTATACAAATAAAGATTATTATTACTATTAAAGAACATAGGCTTGAAGCTATGGTAGGCAGCACTTGCTATTCAGCCCGTGTGGGTTGGTACCACCATCTCCCGTGTCGTCCATAAGTATTGTCAAGCCGCTGCGCATCATTACATTTTTCAGATATGAAATGTGATAATTGCTTATTTCCCTTAGTCGCCTTGTACGACACCCGCGGGAATTTTTTTTCAAATCTGTGATATGAAATGGTGAGCAGTGGCTTGACCATATTCTCGGTATAGTAGAGTCCATGAGCGACGGTTAGCATTTACCGTCAGGTGGGCCTTGGCTCGTCTACCACCATACGCAATAAAAAATGTTGAGTCAGAGCACCAAAGGCCCGAACTGCCAACTCATTCTCTCTCCGTAATTTTTCCCTATTAACTCCTCATCTGCTCTCTACTTGCTCTAGGTACCTTTTCTCTCAGTTGCCGATGCACGAATCATGCCCCCTTATGTTAGTTACTGCGTATGGCTACTGTAACCACTTTTTTTTTATACTACTTGAGTGGCAAACAAGCATACGGCTCACCTGATGATAAGTGGTTACCGTAGCCTATAGACGCTAGCAACACCAAAGGCATCACTCACGCGTCGTTATCTCCAAGGAAAGGGATAGGAGGTGGATAGGGTGGATAATAAGGAGAGGATAGGGAGGGGGTATGGGCCTCCGGCGCTCTCACTCACCATACGAAACATGACGGTAGTATTAACTAGCGTTATTAAACGCTAGTCTTTAGTGAGAGGGAGGTACTTTCCCGATCGAGCCGGCCCATTCATGCTGGGATAAGCAAGGTTCTACCATTTCTATTACCATTATAAATACATAAACTCACGCCTGCTTCCCAGAGGGGTAGCCAAAGACAAAGGATTTGGCACGTTTTGTAAAATGGCCTTCTGCTAAACAATTTTCACCCCCGTGGGAAAGAACCCTGACGTGAATACATTTATAGGGTTGTTACTAAAAATCTCAATTACGTACCCACGGAATTGGTTTGCTGGGCCGATTGATGTAAAACACATTTGTGGAAATTAAACAGGTACATTACAAAACTAAATAAATTTCACATTTCATTAATGTTTGCAGTTGGGCACGAATCTCGCCTGAGAATGGGATTTAGGCCCGCCCCATCCACACCATCCATCCATCAGCCTTTCATCGTCCACTGCTGTACATAGGCCTCCCCAATGGGGGATAATGCCGTAATCGCCACGCTTGGCAGGCGGGTTGGCTATCGCAGTGGATGTTGTTAATACTCGAGGGAGTGCTGCTGCCCACTCCTCCGGAATTCCCTTAGTCGGCTCTTACGACTCCCGTGTGTAAAGAGGGGTGGGACAATTCTACAGGCCCCACACGGCCTATCGCAGTCCATCTACACACCGAAAACCAATTTAAAACTAATTGAGTAATTTATGAGTAACAGGTCGCCCATTGCCTATCTATGTAGCAGTGAAGTAGGATTCTTAGAAGCCGATTCCTATCGGCTTACCATCGCGGGGAAAAGTCGCGTTCTCGAAGCATTTTCATAAATCTTATTATGATAAATATCCATGTGCAACAGGCTCTTCGAAACTCAATAAGCTTTACTGTTTTCAGTGTTTATTATTTTTAGATCGTATAGGAATTACTAACATTAATAATAATAAAAAAAATCAGCTAAGAAATATGTTCAAACTGAAAAAACACATACGTAGGTAGCTTTTTTCATCTATAATTTAGCACTTGACATGCTCAGCTACTTTTAAGAACAAATTATTTGTGAATGTGGAAAAAGAGAACTTTACTGCTAGCGGGATTCGAACGTACGTCCCTTCTAATCCGAGCACGTCAAGTACTAAAATATATTTTAATCTGTATTTTTAACATTTGACATGTTCAGCTACTTTAAAGTACAAATTATTATTTCTGAATGAGGGAAAAGAGAACATAAGAGCGAGCGGGGAACGAACCTGCGTCTCTTCCAATCCGGGGAACGAACCTGCGTCTCTTCCAATCCGGGGAACGAACCTGCGTCTCTTCCAATCCGGGGAACGAACCTGCGTCTCTTCCAATCCGGGGAACGAACCTGCGTCTCTTCCAATCCGGGGAACGAACCTGCGTCTCTTCCAATCCGGGGAACGAACCTGCGTCTCTTCCAATCCGGGGAACGAACCTGCGTCTCTTCCAATCCGGGGAACGAACCTGCGTCTCTTCCAATCCGGGGAACGAACCTGCGTCTCTTCCAATCCGGGGAACGAACCTGCGTCTCTTCCAATCCGGGGAACGAACCTGCGTCTCTTCCAATCCGGGGAACGAACCTGCGTCTCTTCCAATCCGGGGAACGAACCTGCGTCTCTTCCAATCCGGGGAACGAACCTGCGTCTCTTCCAATCCGGGGAAGTGCTCTAATCCCCCTCTAATCCTTCCCGCTCGCACTAAAGTTCTCTTTTTCCTCATACAAAAATAATAATTTATACTTTAAAGTAGCTGAGCATATCAAATATTAAAAATACAGATCAAAATGTTTAAAAAATCTCACCATCAAATAGTATGAATTTTAATTGCAAAATTAAACTTAGGTACTATATCAATCAATCAATCAGCTTATTGCAATCCACTGCTGGACATAAGCCTCTCCTAACACGCACCATTGCACACGGTCCTCCGCCTTCCGCATCCAGTCTGTCCCAGTGACCTTTTTGAGGTCGTCGGTCCACCTAGCTGGGGACCGTCCTACCTTACGCTTACCAAATCGCGGTCTCCACTCTAGGACACGCTTGCTCCATCGGCCGTCGGTCCTTCTGCAGATGTGACCAACCCATTGCCACTTTAGCTTACTGAGTCTGCGAGCTATGTCGGTAACTTACTATAATATATTGGATTAATGCATGAAAAATGTTCCAATAGATGGCGTTCGTTAAGACAAATGTGATGAGGACATTGGGTATGGCCGAAAGGTAATGCGGTAGCTCAGTGGATTAGAGCACTTCCCCGGATTGAAAACTCTCGCACTAAAGTTCTCTTTTTCCTCATTCACAAATAATAATTTGTACTAAAATATAGATCAAAATGTATAAAAAATCGCACCATCATATAGTCCCGCTCACAGTAAAGTTTAGTAGCTGTTAAAGCCTGCATCAATTCGGTACGTAGTAGGATAGCGGCATTTTTTTTTTATTGAAGTTTTTTTTTCACCGTGTTACCTTTTGACAATATCTACCCTTCGCTTATATATATAATTTTGTATAACATGAAGACTCAGAAGTTTAATGAAGCAGCTCATAGACTGAGTAATATCAATATCTATTCTGTGGTAATACTAAGAATACTGTAATAACGTACCGAGGTAATTCACGGTCAATCACACGGAAGAGGGTAGCACCGACCCGCTAAGTTTACTGCCAGTAATTGTTTACTTGGTTTACTTAGTCGTCTCTAAGAGATCCGCGAGAAAGAATGGTTACATTTTTATTCATTTTTTTTTAATTTGTATAAGGCATTGGCAGAGCTATCAGCATAACAGTAACTTATAAACATCGTTATTCTCTAATCACAGGTAAGTTTAATTCATCAAACAAGTCATATTTGAAATCAATCTTATAAAGTCAGTCAAGCCAAAATCGCGCTCCAGTAAAATGATGGCGACCTTACTGAAGCTTCTATGGAGTTTTGGAAACAACAGGAAAAAACACGTTATCTCACATTACATCACTTGCCTTCATTTATGCACATACACAATTAGTTAATAAACAAAAGGCCACCACTTTTACACATTAATACCTGAAATAACACAAGTTTAGGAAAATAATGCAGAGCGACGACATGATCTTCTTCGTGTTCCCGCCAAAACTCCATTTGTATTCGTAGAGAACACAGAGTAATGTAAGTCAAATGCTTAAAAACAAAGTAATATATTGCTACAAACATGTATAAGTTTGAGCTTCACAATGTTGCACTCAATGCACTCGCAATACTTTATCGCTGTGTACGATTCACTCGCAATAAAGGGAAAACAAGTTAAACGATCAGGGACCGGGTTACTTTCTTTAAACATGAGACAGGTTTTTATTAATCAACTGGGAAAAACCACAGACCGAACAGGTCTTTCTAAATTCTCATAGTTAGGGTTACCAACTATCAAAAATAATACTTTTTTAATCTATCTATACTATACTGTTATAAAGCTGTAACAGAGCTATGTCTGTACATTTAAGATATTTAAGAAAAAAATATTGTATTAGGCTATATAGGCGTGTCTAAACACAAAACATAATTTTTTAGATTCTGTTTATCTGTTTGTCTGTTTATTCGTTCGCGCATCACGCAAAAACTACTGAATGGATTTTGATGCAACTTCTTTTATTTGATAGCTCTCAATTAGACTTAAAAACTGGTACTTATACATTTTATCCCCTTACTATGTATATCGGGAACCTGAGATATAACCTAACAACTAGCTTTTTTAAGGCTGGTAAAATATATTGAGGTCAAGTGATTTTAAAAGTAAGCATTTAGGTATTACGATACTCTGAAGTATGTATTGTATTGTGTATATAAGCTTTTTGAGCGCAATAAGCATATTATGTACCTATAGTCAGCACCTTAAGTTGTTCAATACTATACACTCTTTACCTCTTTACAAGGGAGTGTCAGGTATACGTAATTACGGACGCTTAATAATCTGACTAAGAACAACTATATTTTGTAGTACAAAGAAATATCGGCTTGATTAGGAATCCACTCGACAAACTTAGATTCGGTAATCGTAACCACTTAAACCATATATAGTTTGGTTAGATATTATATTATAAAGACATCTGTTTAAAGATGACATTATTTTAAAGGAAGGACCTTTTATATATTAACACAAGCCTGTGCCCGCGGCTCCACCACAGTAAAAAGTTAATTTTTAGGTGATCAAGATCAATCAACTATCAAATAAAAAAAATCAAAAGCTTATAATTTTAGTTATATTAATATACATAAAACAAAAAAAAAAACATAGCATCACGCCTGTATCCCCAAAGGCAGAGGTGTATTACACACCAATGGCCAGCTATGTTTAGGTCCCACGTAATAGGGGCGAGCCTATTGCCGTCAACCGGGCACATTTCCAAACTCCGGGCTGCTACTGAGAACTTTTCTTTTTACGAAAAAGCTCAATAATACTGCCCTACTAGGGGATCGAACCCGAGACTTCATGATCCTCACGCTCACACTACCGCTACACCACCGAGGCAATTTGTATAAAGATTATAAGGTAGTATGTATGTGATAATGTGTAATAACCTATTAGTAAAAAATGCCTGTATTAGTTTTAAGCGCTACTCAAGTCGGACATTCACGTTATAATTACGACGCTGACTAACATTTAGAATTGTTATTAAAAATTATCATCAATCATATTGAAACAGAGAATAAATTGTGAGTTAATTAATTTTACATTAAGTGGGCATGATAAAAAGTAACGATATTATTTTTACTTATATAATTTTATATTTAAGCACATAATACCATAATTCACCAGAACATGAGGTGCAAAAATGTGAATATGAAAATGATAGCCACGAGCAGTATTCGAACCTGCGTCTCTTGGATAATCGTTCCAGCTACTTTGTTTACTAAGTTAACTGCCCATTGCCACTTCGACATGCTAAAGTGGCAATGGGCAGATAAGACGAATCGACAACCGCTGGGGAAGAAATTCACCGCATTATATCACTTGCCAACACTTATATACGTACATATAAAAATTGTTAATTAGCAAAATGCAACCACTTTACACTGACATCCATACTTCAACTAACACAATTTTTGGAAAATAGGCAGCACAAGACACAAGTTTTGGAAAATGGGAAAACCCCCACTAAAACATCAATTAAGTATACCATAATAGAAAAAAAAGATAAATACTTAAAGTAATAAAGAAATAATTCAAAATTACAAACAAACTTTTTGCACAACTCTTCGAAAATGAACACATTCTTTATTAAATAAAACAAAGAAATACGAATGAAAAAAATAATATTAAATTGTCCGATATGTACCTACTAATAGGTTGATGCTAATTGGAGTCCAGAATAGCTGTCGAATAGGGGCACAATAATTAATTTTCTGACATTAATTGATTTCACAGACTAATTTTTGTCAAGTTCGTAAATAACACTTCTTGTCTTGACTTGAATGTAATACGCAATCGGCACTGTTAAATTCATCTTTATAATTAATGAACTCTTGGACCAATACATAATAAAAACAAATTAACATATTAGTGAGTTTTATTTTACTAACTACAGAGATACTGTATTTGACCGCGGCTCCGCCGTAGCTCGTTGGTTTTTAGGATATATCTCAGGTTCCCGGTATAGTAGCGGGATAAAACATAGGTAGGTATACCAGTTTTTAAGTAAAATCATCCATCCATCCATCCATCAGCCTTTCACCGTCCACTGCTGGACTTAGGCCTCCCCAAGAGGACGCCACAACGAGCGGTCCCGTCATGGGGGATAATGCCGTAATCGCCACGCTTGGCAGGCGGGTTGGCGATCGCAGTGGATGTTGTTAATACTCGAGGGAGTGCTGCTGCCCACTCCCTCGGTATTCCTCAGTCGGCTCTTACGACTCCCGTGGGTAGAGAGGAGTGGGACAATTCTAAAGCCGGCCCCACACGGCACCATGAGATGAAAATCATGAGCTACCTAATAAAAAACAACACCAAAATCGTGATGATGTTTGTGAACAAACAAAGAGAACAATCTTATTATTAATATGAAATGTTCATGGCTTCAATCTTTTTCATTCGTAGCCCGAGAGTAATGAGTTGTAAAAAAAAACCATTGGTTTTAGGGTATTATAAAAAGGAAGAGAGAAAGGAATGATAATAGACAAAACATAAATAAAACAGACAATATAATTCTTTTTTAAAACTACAACCTACCGACCTGTCTTTTGCCTATTTATGTGGAGAAGACATTTGCCCAAAAATCATATTTATGGAAGAATTTCTCGTATATTATGATGTAATCATCCTTATTCTTTTCTTCTGTCTATTCAAGGATAAGAACAGAACAAACTCTTATCTGTCCCAACTAATAGTAGAGATAAGTTAAATTAAGGCCATTTTATATTTCTTACCAAATAATCCTCTGCCTTGTTCCTTAAAATTTGTAGTTTTTTGTCCATTCTGTAAATTGTTCCACACATTTTGTATACCAATGTTCTCTCCAAGCTTGTTCTTCGCACTCCTACAATCACCATAGTGCACCAAAATTAATATCACTATAATCACTTTGTAAAAATCCGATTTCGAGCACATCTTAATCGTTTCATAATTGCAAACTAACAAATCTTTGGTAAAAAAATAATAGATAAGTATGAATCATTTATAGATATTTTTTAAGTATGCTTTTGCCGTAACAATTATTTTTAGTTTCCCGCGTAAAATTCGCATTAGCCATTTTGGAGCGCTCGGCGCAAGCGCAATGTCGGCGGTCACACTGACGATTGGACACGCGCAAACTGGATTCAACGCAGAAAAGTCTTTCACTCCGCATTTTTATTTTCTTTTTCCGACAGAAGGCACCTGTGGCTGCAATCAGGCAGACATTTTGAATAATTATTACCTATTGGTATACAAAATCATATCCAAGACGATCGTGAATTCGAATGTCAGTTCGGGTCTAGTGGCAATACATAGGTACAACTATAACCTAGAGATTCTAGTCCCAATCCCAGTTTGAAGTAATAAAAGCAGCCTGGCATTAGTAAAAATGGATATTTTAATACTAGGAGGAGGAGAGGAAGGGTAATCAGGAAAGGAAAGAAAGGATACTAAGGAGAGGCTATGAAAGATAATAAAGAGAGGATATAGAGACGGTTTAGCCGCCGGTGCTCTCATTTACCATACAAGACATAACGGTAGGAGATTACGAATATAATACATATGTTACTTTTGTAAATACATACATAAATATGATAGATAGAAAACACCCAGACGCATTACAAATATCTGTGTTCATCACACAAATAATTATCCTGAATGGGAATCGAACCCACGACCTCGTGCTCGGAAGTCGGTTACCGTATTTTCTTAAGTGTGGAATGGTGAATCACGCACCTAATTTACTCATATAATTATGTAAAACCGTTTCAGTTGTGACCATGGCCGGCTCACGCAAAGACCTTGAAAAAAAAACTTATCAATTTGCATTATAAAAACCATCTCAATCTGTACTCTATTATGTTTTTGACTGTCATGTAAAACAAAAGTTTATGCATGAGCGCTGATAATGCATGTTCTTCGTTTAATCTATCAGACTATCTATATTGCATGTTCTTCATTAAATATATCTGATCTATAGGGGACGTTGGTAAAGTTGTGTGTAAGAATCATCTTCCCCGGCTTATCCTAAAATTTGTTGAGGTCAGCTTCCGATCTATTCGATTTTAGATGTCTAGATAGTCCGTGTGGTGACGGACTAAGAATACAAGTATCATCACCCCAATCTTTCCCACGGGTGTCGAATGAGGCGACTAAGGGAAGTAAGCAATTATCATCCTTTGCATGACTGGTGGTAGGGCTGGATACCAAGTGGGTATACCCACTTATCGTATCGGGCCCGAGCGGGTTGGTAACACCATTTCCCGTGTGATCGGCCATGATGCACATCGTTGCGTTTTAGCTGTAGTGGGAGATAGCCGTTTATTCTTTAATTTCATATCTGTGGAATGAAATAGTGAACAGCACCTTGATTTGCCGTGTGGGGCCGGCTTTAGAATTGTCCCATCCCTCTCTACCCCCGGGAGTTGTAAGAGCCGACTGAGGGAATAGCGGGGGGGTGGGCAGCAGCACTCCCTCGAGTATTAACAACATCCACTGCGATCGCCAACCCGCCAAGCGTGGGGATTACGGCATTATCCCCCATGACGGGACCGCTCGTTTTGGCGTTCTCTTGGGGAGGCCTATGTCCAGCAGTGGACTTTGAAAGGCTGATGGATGGATGGATGGATGGCTTGACAATACTCTCGGTATAGTTGTGCCAATGAGCGACGATTATAAAAAAAAAACCTATGTTTTTATTCAGGACTCTTCCATCAGGATCTTTTGTGTCATCAGGATAATAACAACTCATAGTAATTATTTGTGAATAAGGAAAAAGAGATTTTTTGTACGAGCAGGAATTGAACCCGCGTCTTTTCCAATCCGGGGAAGTGCTCTAAGCCACTGAGCTATCGTACAGATCTGTCGATCATCCCAATCTCCTTATCACATTTGCCTTTACGACCAACGCCATCTATTGGAATGCACACACACACACACACACACACACACACACACACACACACACACACACACACACACACACACACACCTACACACACATACACACCACATACATAACATATTTCATTATTTATTATCTTACTAGTATTTTAATAATAAATTTCACATTTAGGTTTAAGATTTTTTCATTTAATTTGGTTAGCGTTAATAGCTACGACACAGTTTTTTTCTTAACTAATGTAGCTGTTAATTTACACTAAGTTTGTAATATTTTTATTGTGTTTCCAATAAAGTTATCCTATCCTATCCTATCCTAATATAGTAAGTTTAATTTTGCAATTAAAATTTATACTCTTTGATAGCGCGATTTTCCAAACACTCTTGATCTATACTTTTTAGCATTCGACATGCTCCGCCACTTTTTTAAAGTACAAATTATTTGTGAATAAGAAAAAAGAGATTTTTTTATCATAGTAACTTCACATGAGTGTGAAAATTCTTTGTGCATATACTCATGTAGATATATATACTGAGAATGTTATGTTGTAGATAAACCGTAACTGTACAGCCGAAACAGGACCTACTACTGACTTTAATGCCTCGTGTTATAGGTTGAAAGTTTCTATACATTATAGCCTTTACCCGCGGCTCTGCCACAGCCAAAAGCTAGTTTTTTAGGTTATATCTCTTGTTACCGATGTAGTAGCTATATAAATCGTACCTATACCAGTTCTTAAGTATAATCAAATACAAAAAAGTTGCACAAAAACCCGTTCAGTAGTTTTTGCGTGATGCGTGAACAAACAAACAGATAAAAAATCTTTAAAAAATTGCTTTTTGTCTCTAATCTCCACCTCCTATCCTTTTGGAGTTAGCGACGCGCCAGTGATCTCTCTAGTAGTGCTGGCGTCTATAGCCGTATCAACGTCAGATGAGTCGAATTCTAATGCATGTTTGCCACCCTCCTACATAGTATAAAAAAATGAGGTCCATGCTTGACGAATCCTCTATAACTTAGGGAACTCCTTAACTTAGGACTTACTAGGTAGGAAAACCTTTATATTCATAAAAGCCATGTTGTACATACACCTATTTAAAAAAAAAAACAATTTTAATAATCGGAAAAGTTAACACCTGTGCCATGAACTTTTACTATGAAAAAAATAAAAGCGCAGCCATTTTGAATAGTCTACTTGAAGTCTTGAAGTGACATTAGTTTATTTGTCCTATTGCGTGCCAGTAACGGTACGAAGCGCTTTCTCTAATTACTTCTGCTACTCGTGTCGACAGGATGTTGGTCTTTTACATTTAATTTTATGTGGCGTAGCTATCAAATAGTTGATTCGTCATTATCTTAACCAAGTACTACAGAACATAACACGAACATTTACGATGTAAGTAAAATTTTATTATGTCTAGACAATAATAGTTTATATGAAATCGATGTATTTGCATCTCATTTAGTATTTGCTAGTCAAATTCAGCCCGCGACTTCGTCTGCGTGGACTTCAGAATTGTTAAATGACGTGAACGAATGAAATGAAAAAAAATTATGGAGTCACTCTATGGCACATTAATTTATTATTATTATAGGTGGTTCTAAGCCACTTAGTGATGGAGACACTGAGGGTTTTGGTGTATTTTATTGATAAACAGCGGCTCATCATTCATTACTAAATCTGACTGTTCAATTCATTTACCATTAGGTGGACCACAATCTCGCCTTCCACGGTTAACAATTGAAAAATATTATCTATCATGATGATGATGATGATGATGATGATCCGACCGATATCGGTCATGGCGACAGCTTCAACTCCGCTGTGAAATTTGGCTTTTGGGCGCTCGGATGTGGCTTATGTAGCCAATCTTCTTCGAGAAGATCCTCGCACATTGCGGGCATGTGAGCACACCATCCACATATTTATAATTGATAGCCGCAGGTGGTCGGGCTTTCAACTCATCGCGCTTGGCATCAAGGTCAATGCGCCGTTGCTTCTCAAAAACATGGACTTTCTTGTTGATGGAAGTCCTCCATTCGAGCCTATTTGTGGCCTGCTCCTCCCACTTAAATGGCTCTATGCCGCAATTTTTCATATGCCGCTTTAGCAAGTTTTTATATCTGAGGAGTTGTCCGCCGTTCTTACGCTTGCCCTCCTCAAGAGTAAAAGACGCGCTTCGCCACTCGCTGATCTGGCATTCGTGACACGTGTCCGCACCAGCGAAGTTGTCGCCGCATTAAATATGACTCGATTCCACCTACATTGGCTCTGCGCAGGACTTCACTATTCCACACGCGATCATACCATTGAATTTTCAGTATTTTCCGTAGGCATCTGAGGTGGAAACGATCCAGCATGCGGATGTGACGGCGGTACACGGTCCAGGTTTCAGCGGGATATAACAAATTTGGGAGGACGATCGCCATGTTTACTGAGACCTTAGTAGCCAGTTTCAGATCGTGCGAACTGAAGACCTTGTTGTCCAATTTACCGAACGCTGCAGCTGCAGCGCCGGTCCTGCTGTTGATTTCAGCGTCTAGGTCGCACTTAGATTTTAACGTGCTCCCCAGATAGCGAAACTTATCAACTTGCTTCAACTCGTCCTCATCGAGTTTAATGGTCAGTGCCTCGTGACCATCGATGTCCATAGACATCATCTCCGTCTTCTTGACACTGATCTTCAGGCCGAATTTACGGTAAGACTTATCAAATTTGGACATTAGTCGTTGTAGACCGTCTGGGGATACAGCCATAAAACATAAATCATCATACAAGATCTCGGTAACCATAATTATCGTATGAGACTTTTGTACGGGCTTTGAGCCTCGCTAAATTAAAAATGCTGCCGTCAGTACGGAAACAGATGCGAACTCCTTCAGAAGTAGTCTGTAAGACCTCCCGGACTGCAACCGAAAAGTACAACGAGTACAATGTGGGTGCTAGAATGCATCCTTGCTTCACCCCACAGGTAACGGGAAAGAAGCCAGACTGTTCACCGTCAACAGTGACGCAGCTTTCCATGTCTTCATGCAGGAGTCTGAGAAGTCTCACAAACCTCTCTGTGCAGAAAATCTTTCTGAGAATCCAAAGGGCTTCACGAGGCACACTATCAAAGGCCTTTTCTAAGTCGACAAAGCACAGATACGTATTACGACCCTGCTCTCTGAACTTCTCTTGAACTTGTCGGACCACAAAAAATAGCTTCACAGGTACCTCGGTCAGGGCGGAAGCCAAACTGGGTCTCTGGCAGCAATTCTTCTACGTAATCTCTACCACCGAAGGAATGTAACATAGTTCCAGTGGCCCGCCAATAAAGGCGGAGAGACGGCACACGGGAGGTTTCTTTAGTGGGTGAAGGTCCCACACTAACCTGTTCGTTGCCCCGAACGACGGGGTGTACGGTTAGGAATATTTTTTCCCGCCTTAACAAAAAAAAGGTACCTACGTAATCTCTAGTATATAATTATAAAACCCATAGATAATACTCTATTATAAGAATAAAACCGACTTTGTCGAAACAACGACACATACATTGACTATAAGCATGTTATTAAAGATGTCTCTAATAGTATTTACTTGACCCCGACTAATGACGGTACATAAAATTATTAATTCTCTTAATGCAACAAACTCAACTGGTTATAACGACATAGATACTAAAATTCTAAAATGTTGCTCATTATTTATATCTCCCCCAATCAGCCATATTATTAATATGTTCTTCATTCAAGGCCTATTTCCCACAAGACTAAAATTTTCTATAGTTAAACCACTACACAAAAAGGGTGATAAAAAAGATATAAATAACTACCGCCCTATAACCCTAATATCCGTTATTTCAAAAATTTTCGAATGAATCGCTTATGATAAGATTTACTCATTTATAACTAAACATAAGATACTAAAAGAAGAACAGTTCGGTTTTAGGAAAAATAAATCGACCACACTTGCATGTTTTACTCTTATGAAACTTACTAATACCAGTCTTAATGAGAAAAAGCCAATATTATCTATATTTTTAGATATGTCAAAAGCGTTTGACTTTGTGGATCACAAACTGCTTCTTTACAAACTGAATCATTATGGTATAAGGGGAAGCGCGTTAAAGTGGCTAGATAGCTACTTAACTAATAGGCAACAATGTGTGGAAATATACTAGGTACACGGTGTCTGAGAAAAATATACACAGATTTTACTACCGCCACAATTCTTGTGGGGTTCCCCAGGGCCGCATACTAGGACCCTTTTTGTTTTATATCAATAATTTGCCCAATGTTACAAAGCACAAGTGTATACTATACGCGGATGATACTACGCTCAGTATTGAACTTACAGGTAAAAATATAATTAAATATCAATATGAGATTAATGATAAAATATTAAAATGGCTAAAAGATAACAATCTACGAGTAAATATAAACAAAACCAAAATGCTACAACTTCAAACTTATAATAGCAAACGTCCCCAATTACACATAAGATACGGAAATGATACTATTAAACAGGTTGAAAGTGCAAGCTTTTTAGGTATAATAATAGATAAATATTGTAATTGGAAACCACACATTGACGTATTGTGCACCAATGTACATAGATTTATATACGTTCTAAGCAGAATAACTCGTCGCTGGTATTGACGTGGCATTGTATGGGTATCATGGGTATGTCTCGTCAATTCTACGCTATGGCATCATAATATGGGGTAACTCTGTTGTATTAAAGTTTTTCGAGTACAAAAAAAATGTATTCGATGTATATACAAGGCACAACCATTAGACAGTTGTGTCCCTCTACTTAAAAAGTTAAATATATTGAATTTTCCAGCTTTATACATATACGAAGTCTGTATCTTTGTACATAAAAATATAAACTTATTTGAGATTCATAAAGATGCTGTACTTAGAAAAAGTCGAAAAATTCGTAAACTATATACCCCAACAAAAAATTCAAATATTCACCAATAATGTGTTCTGTATGACAATTCGCCTGTATAACAAATTACCAGATACATTTAAAGAACTTGAGTTTTGTGCATGGACGTATTAAAGGAACGGACAGTGCCTCGCTAAGACAAAATTGAGGATACGTAATGGCGGCGGCTATCTATGTGTGAATGAATTTAGGGTTGCCATGTTAGCCAAATTTACCCTTTTTATTATACATATTAAAAAAAACAGGTTGGCAGATAGATTTATTGGAAATGTATATGAAATACACCGTAATATTTCAAAAGGTTAATAGTGCAAAAAACACTATTTTACTGTATTTATTTAAAACTTAAAATAAATCATCGGCAGATAATGGGTAATAAAGGATAACATAATTATGTTGATAAAACGGGATTAACTTGCATGTTTGCCGGGACTACAGTGGCCAAGATGTCTTTTCTGCTTTGACAATTAATGTGTTTCCGAGGAATCTGATGCAGTTGTAATTGGTAGACTTATTGTTCTAGCGCAGATGGGGTTCACAGAATTCTAGGAAACTATTGCTCTTTTTTGAGGTGAGCGGAATACACAAAGCTTATTGTTTAAAACAGTTTTATGTTATCTTTATGGGCCGCTACAGTTTCTAATTGTAAGCAGATATATTATATTATTATTAAAATAGAATATTTTGAAGAGTGGCTAAAGGTAATTTTGATGATTTCATTTTGGTATTAGATAACGCTTCTTAGCATTCCCATAAGGTAGAATAAAACTGCCACTACAGGGTGGCGTAAGGCCCAGTTCAAAAGTGGCTAAACTCAAAGAATGTAAACAATTAATAAATTAATACACTGAAAAGAAAAGACTTATTATCAAAAAATGTAGTTGAGGAGTTCACTGTCGAGTATGGTGTCAACATCTTAAAAGACTTCCTTAGCACTGTAAATCAAATCCCATATAATTAGTATGGGCACAGGTAAAGGGGCGTGTCGCAAGAAATAACAAATGTTTTAAAATGGCTGCAATTAAAGAATTATTTACTGAGGGCTAAAGTTGTTGACACTGCAATGGTAGTTGAGATATATCGAGTATGTTATTATACTTAAAGTAACGTAATAAAATGATGCTACTCATTCACCTTATTGATAATGTAACAGAAAGATTCTTAGTAAATGTAGATTCTGAAAGTAATATTTCAGAAATAAATTGTGATTAAGAAAGTTCGGCTTTTATTTTTTCCATTTGGACTAAAATTATAATAAGCAGTCAAATAGGCATCTACGGTGGGCATCTATCACCTTATTTTAAGTCGCTTTCGTTTAATGCGATTTTCTTATGAACATAAATAACACTCGCAAATGCAATTTTATTACGTTACTAGCCTTTCCTCACAACTCCGCCGCAGCCAAAAGTTAGTTTTTGGGTTATATCTCAGCTTCCCGATAAAGTAGCGTATAAAATGTATACCAGTTGTTAAGTGTAATCAAAAGCTATCAAATAAAAAGTTGCATGAAAATCCGTTCAGCAGTTTTTGCGTGATGCGCGAACAAACAAACAGATAAACAGACAAAAAATTAAAAAAAAATTGTTTTGTGTTTAGATACGCTTATATAGTCTATTACAGTCATTTTTTCTAAAATATCTTAAATGTACAGACAGCTATGTTACCGCTTCATAATAGTATAGAAAACATATTAAAATAGGTATGATTACTTTAATTTAGATTTTGTAAATGCTACAATAATAAATTCATGCTACTTATACTACTGATCAACGGAAATTCAAATTAATAAACCATCAGAAAATTTATTATAATACAAAAAAATATTAATTATGTGTTTTCGATAACTCAGACTACAACAACACTATTAATGGTACGTAATCAAATATCATTTTAGTCTACAAAATAAAAAATCAAAGTATAGTAATTTAACCTAAACAAATAGTACCTCATAAATATAAACTATAAAATTCCCATATTTCGGGTAATTTCCACTAGCGAATATGAGCAATACTGGCATTGTGATGAATTATTTTGTTCTGGTGAATTAATATAAATTTTAATGTATAAAATCGGGATTAGTTCCCTTGATAATTGCTAGTGATTAAATTATTAATTTAGCTATGAAACGTGACTCCTGGATTTTTTCTTTTGGTCACTACGGTTTTTCACCATTTCACCACACAAGATATGCTTTATTTTGATATTTTTTTGCAGCGTAGACGTACCGACTGTGATAACGTTTAATCGCGCAATGGCTGACTAAGATGTGAATGTGTGCGTGTCGGCATGTACGTACAGCGAACTGGCCGACTCTGAGTGACACAATCTTTTGTTAGCAAGGCTCAGTCCGTTCTTTTTATTAAGTCCATGATTATTACGTACAAAATGTTAGCAGTTTTTAAGTCTAATCAAGAGCTATCAAACAATAAAAGTGTTGTGAAATCCATTCAGTGGTTTTTGCGTGATGTGGGAACAAATAAATAGAAAAATTCAAATAAAAATGGTTTTATAGGAGTGGGTAGAGGTGTATTACACACCCACGGTTCGCCAGCTATGTAGCTAGTCCCACGTAATAGGGGGCGAACCTATTGCCATCTACCGGGCACATTTCCAAACGCCGGGCTGCTACTGAGAATTTTTCTATTTACAAAAAGCTCAATAACACACCCGGGGATCGAACCCGATACCTCATAATCAGCAGTCGCTTACACTACCGCTGCACCAAAGAGGCAGTTCTTTTTAGTTACTGTGGCTATCTTCCAGCTCCATCTTCAGACCCCGGATACCATCTAGATACCAAGTACTCTTCAAGACGAATCATACGAGTCCTAACTCTATGGGTATGTCGTTTTATATTGGAGTTCCTATGGCCACCTTCTAGCTCCATCATCAGACCCTGGATTCCATCTTGATACAAAGTACTCGTCAAGACGAATTATACGAGCCCAAACTCCATGGGATTATGTCGTTTTATATTGGTGTTCCTATGGCCACCTTCTAGCTCCGTCTTCAGACATTGGATACCATCTAAAGACAAAGTACTCGTCAAGACGAATCAAACGAGTGCAAACTCGATGAGGTTGCGCCGTTTCATTATACAGTTCCCATGGCCACTTTCTAGCTCCATCATCAGATCAGCTCTATGGCATCATAATATTGCATAGTCACGCAATATACATATGCGTGTAAAATTTCAACTCAATCGGAGTGTGTCAAATTTAACTTGCAAAATTTGACCGGGACAAGTTAAATAAAAGCTTGAAAATTAGCCTTAAAAATATGAATAACATCATTCGAGAATCTTCAGTCTTAATTTAAAAAAAACATAAGGTACGCGGCGGATATTATGCATTTTTTCTAAAAAAATATATATTTTAGTATTTTTATATTTTATTTTGATAGACCTGACAAATAGCTCCCGAACGACTGAGCGTAGATGTTAGGCCGTTCGGGAGCGCCCCGCCCGCGTCTCACCCTCACGATTGCTCTGTCTAGACGTCTTCGATGGCCGACTGTATGGTTCTTCGACTGTGGCAACGTAGTTCTTTCTCATGCTATAATTACTCTTATAATGTCATTATTATATATCGCGTGCGAAAGAGCGAGAGGCTTACTTTCCATCGAAGCGTTAGCATATAATCAAGTGATTCAATGGATTATACTAAAATCCTTGCAAATTGTTAATTCCTAGTGCATTACAGTGAATTGAAATATTTTAAAATCTACATTGTCCGTGGTAGAGCCAACTATGAAATGGTCTACAAGCATGCAGCCTTCTTTTTTTTTTTATTGCATGTAGTGGCAGACGAGCCACGGTCCATCTGATGGTAAATGGTAAACGTCGCCCATGGACTCGACTATACCGAGAGTATTGTCAAGCCGCTGCTCACCAATTCATTTCACAGATATGAAATGAAACATAAACAGCTATCTCCTGCTACAGCCAAAACGCAACGATGTGCTTCATGGCCGGTCACACGGGAGATGGTGGTACCAACCCGCTCGGGCCCGATACCAAGTGAGTACTCCCACCTGGTACCCAGCCCTACCACCAGTCATGCAATGGATGGCAATTGCTTACTTATACGACACCCGTGGGAAAGAATGGGGTGGTGACACTTTTATTCTTAGTCCGTCACCACACGGAAAAACCTGCTTGATGATAAGCTATTCCCGTAGCCTATTGACGCTGACACGAGACATCACTTTCGCGTTACCAAAGCCAAGGAAAGTCATAATAGAGATACATACATATTCACATATCCACGGACATTTTCACACAACGTCCTCTGGTCCCAAACTAAGCTTAACGCTTGTGCTATGGGTACCAGATTACGGATATAATACATATACCTATTTCTTTTTTATTGTAAATACATACATATAATGGATAGAAAACACCCAGACGCAGAACTAGTATCTGTGTTCATCACACAAATAATTGCCCTGAGTGGGAATCGAACCCACGACCTCGTGCATGGAAGTCGGTTACACTGCCGACTACGCCACGAGGCCCGTGCAATAAATATTCACGGACATTATTCACACAACGTCCTCTGGTCGCAAACTGCTATGGGTACCGGATTACGGATATAATACATATATTAAACACAAAGTGAAAAATGTGAAATCGAAAATAACAGTCAGGAGCAGGATTTGAACCTGCATCTTCTGGATACCGTCCAGATGCTTTACCAATTCAGCCATCCTGACAATTGCTCCTGACTGCTAATTTCGATAACACATCATACTTAACGTCTTTGGGTGACGCCTGCGCCATCTGTCGGAAGTATTTTCACACATTATACCGACCAGGTAAACTTAATTTTACAATTAAGATTTTACCTAATAATGACGCAAACCCTTTAAATATTTAGATATTTTTATATATATTTTTTAGCATTTGACATGCTTAGAACTATACATTAAACACAAAGTGAAAAATGTGAAATCGAAAATAACAGTCAGGAGCAGGATTTGAACCTGCATCTTCTGGATACCGTCCAGATGCTTTACCAATTCAGCCATCCTGACAATTGCTCCTGACTGCTAATTTCGATAACACATCATACTTAACGTCTTTGGGTGACGCCTGCGCCATCTGTCGGAAGTATTTTCACACATTATACCGACCAGGTAAACTTAATTTTACAATTAAGATTTTACCTAATAATGACGCAAACCCTTTAAATATTTAGATATTTTTATATATATTTTTTAGCATTTGACATGCTTAGAACTATACATTAAACACAAAGTGAAAAATGTGAAATCGAAAATAACAGTCAGGAGCAGGATTTGAACCTGGATCTTCTGGATACCGTCCAGATGCTTTACCAATTCAGCCATCCTGACAATTGCTCCTGACTGCTAATTTCGATAACACATCATACTTAACGTCTTTGGGTGACGCCTGCGCCATCTGTCGGAAGTATTTTCACACATTATACCGACCAGGTAAACTTAATTTTACAATTAAGATTTTACCTAATAATGACGCAAACCCTTTAAATATTTAGATATTTTTATATATATTTTTTAGCATTTGACATGCTTAGAACTATACATTAAACACAAAGTGAAAAATGTGAAATCGAAAATAATGATGGCTGAATTGGTAAAGCATCTGGACGGTATCCAGAAGATGCAGGTTCAAATCCTGCTCCTGACTGTTATTTTCGATTTCACATTTTTCACTTTGTGTTTAATGTATAGTTCTAAGCATGTCAAATGCTAAAAAATATATATAAAAATATCTAAATATTTAAAGGGTTTGCGTCATTATTAGGTAAAATCTTAATTGTAAAATTAAGTTTACCTGGTCGGTATAATGTGTGAAAATACTTCCGACAGATGGCGCAGGCGTCACCCAAAGACGTTAAGTATGATGTGTTATCGAAATTAGCAGTCAGGAGCAATTGTCAGGATGGCTGAATTGGTAAAGCATCTGGACGGTATCCAGAAGATCCAGGTTCAAATCCTGCTCCTGACTGTTATTTTCGATTTCACATTTTTCACTTTGTGTTTAATGTATAGTTCTAAGCATGTCAAATGCTAAAAAATATATATAAAAATATCTAAATATTTAAAGGGTTTGCGTCATTATTAGGTAAAATCTTAATTGTAAAATTAAGTTTACCTGGTCGGTATAATGTGTGAAAATACTTCCCACAGATGGCGCAGGCGTCACCCAAAGACGTTAAGTATGATGTGTTATCGAAATTAGCAGTCAGGAGCAATTGTCAGGATGGCTGAATTGGTAAAGCATCTGGACGGTATCCAGAAGATGCAGGTTCAAATCCTGCTCCTGACTGTTATTTTCGATTTCACATTTTTCACTTTGTGTTTAATGTATAGTTCTAAGCATGTCAAATGCTAAAAAATATATATAAAAATAACTAAATATTTAAAGGGTTTGCGTCATTATTAGGTAAAATCTTAATTGTAAAATTAAGTTTACCTGGTCGGTATAATGTGTGAAAATACTTCCGACAGATGGCGCAGGCGTCACCCAAAGACGTTAAGTATGATGTGTTATCGAAATTAGCAGTCAGGAGCAATTGTCAGGATGGCTGAATTGGTAAAGCATCTGGACGGTATCCAGAAGATGCAGGTTCAAATCCTGCTCCTGACTGTTATTTTCGATTTCACATTTTTCACTTTGTGTTTAATGTATAGTTCTAAGCATGTCAAATGCTAAAAAATATATATAAAAATATCTAAATATATAATACATATATTACTTTTTTTTGTAAATACATAGGTAATATAAATAAATAATAGATAGAGACGCAGTACATATATCTGTGTTCATCACACAATTTTCCTGAGTGGGAAACGAACCCACGACCTCGTGCACGGAAGTCAGTTACAGTACCGACTACGCTACCGCTACGGAACGATGTCAGAGTGTGCATAAGTTGAAGAAGTAATAGAGACGGGATGAAAAGGGGGTTTGAGCCTCCAGCGCCATTTCACCAAACGAACCGCAAAATTAGGAATACCTACAATTATTATACGATGATATTCTGTATACTTCCCCGATTGAGCCGGTATAACCAAACAGTATGAATGTGTTGCACCTTTGCCAGCATCCTAAAATCCGTGAAACTTTGGAAATAAAACACTATTAGTTAATTATATTTATTTAATTTATTTATTGCTTTGTTTTATTATATTGTAAACAATTCGTTGATTTTTCTCTTAGTGCTACTTGGCCGTAGAACTATACATAAGCTTAAAAACTTAAAACAAAAAAAAATAATACCAATGAAAATACAGAGTAGTCAAACATCAACATATAATATAAAATATATCTCCAAAACAAGAAAATTGGATAATGAGATTTACGTTATTATTGTTTTAAACTATAAAATCATTTTACTCTATAAAAAGTTTATTACAATAATTACGAAAATCTCGTTCTAAGTTTATATCCGAATTAATAATTTAAATACTGCTTTTATTGTCAATTTTTAAATACCAACATCACTACTATTATATTTATTTAAGTTAGATAATATGTATATTTTTTATTGTAATATGTAAGCAATATAGCAACCATTTATTAACTTAATCAGATCAACATTATAGTTACATATAAAACTGTTATTTTGTGCAATGTGTTATTGTAAGCGAACATGGTAACTATTTCTTGTAATAAGTTTCAAATCTATTCTCTTTACAAAACCTAAATAAGGAGTCTACACTATTTGAACCAATAAAATTATATAATTTTTTCTATAAGCACCAAAACTTGGGGTATTAAAAATATTGGCAGGCCAAAAAAATCATCAAGAGGTAAAGCTGGCTATACAACTGATACCATCTGTAATGATTTCTTGTTAAATACAATCATAGATTAGGTGTACTATACATACCTTTGTTAACCCATAGACTTATACAGAAACAGACCAAACATGCATTTACAAATATTGACAAACTACAAACAAGAACTACCCACTTACAAGAAAATTAAAAATAGCTTCTCTTTCTCTCCAATCAAAAATTAATATTTGCATCCCTTTTTCTTCCCTAAGACATAAAACAAATGAAGACGATTAAACCCGTACCGGATACAAGTTATTAGTGTGCGTGATCTCTATGTAAATTTTATATTGAAACGTTTGGTCTATTTCTTTTGTAAGTCTTCGTCTTTTAAAACGATATTCACTGCCCCATTAAAATTATGCATAAATCAATACTATTTTTCCACCAGGTAATTACACGAACTCCATATACTTAGCCATAAACAATATTGAACATTAATGGTCTAACGGTACAAAAACTCACAGCGGCGTTATTTCGTGTATCCAATAAAAAAAAAAGAAATGCCATAACGCTTCAAATAAAAGCTTCTAGGCAATTTCAAATAAACACTATAGAAACTCATTACGAACGTACTACGAGTGTCAATCTCAATTTTTCTGTTTTTTATTAAAGATTGGCAACATTAACTTACGCAATGTTATTGCCCGAATTGAAAATAATATATTTCCCTTTTAATTGTACTCATTTAAGGCTATTGTATGGACGTTATGTTTGGATGATTAAATTCTGAGACAACCTATATGTATCAGAAAAATTACAAAAATAATATTTTACTGAACAGGCGGTAGAGGGTAAAATTGAGTATAAATTTATCAATTCTTCTACATTCAATTGAACACGAGGGTAGACAGAAAACATGAAATAATCAAATCGATCAATCTACCTTCGATTTTTAAAATAATACTCGCGATACATTCGTAATATCACTAAAACGCTGTTATAACAAAAATCTGTACAAAAACTTAAATCTACATAAAAATGTGCTGAATAATTGTTGATAAGCCTCATCACACGTCAACATCAATGAGATCGCTTTGTATCGCGCAACGAACAATGTTCTACAAAATGTTAAAAACCTTTAAGCTTCGCCCATTTCTCTAATTGCATTATCAAAGACAATTAAGGACTCTTCCTAGGTCTATATTGGTAAATGAAGTATTTAAATTAATTTACCCAAACCGCAGAATACTTACCCCGCGTGGGCTACGTTATTGATCGATAATACTCAAGTGGTACTTCATAATATTTCGTATGTATAAGTCAAATTAATATTAAGCGATACTACGTGTGAGCACGAGTGAAGAAAACCTTCCCAAAGTAGAAACATAACAAAATAAACTTCTAGAAAAAACATTTTAAATGAATTTATATGTACAAGTATATAAATACAGAGAAATACATGTATACTGAGACGGAATCATAATACACGCTACTTTTATGTAACACTACAGTCTTATAAATCATATATACAAATAAATAATGTAAAACGCAATCAATTTTAGGAGCAACGCAAGTATATTCAAATTCTGAAAGGAAAGTCATGACATAAATACAGTCCGTGAAGGTAGATATTTTATTAAACCTGGTTAAAAACTGCTAATTTTAAAGTTACCTCAAAAATATTTACAGTGAGATCTGTTTTCCAATGACCTATTTTTATAGTTTAAAAAACCATTTTGTATATATTGAATGACAACAAACCATTGTACCTCCTAAAATCCATATTAAAATTAAATAATTATTATATTCATATAAAGAAAGGGTATATTGCTATCTTACATTTCAATATTTACTGTTCCTTTTTTATAACAAAACACTTGTTAAACTTTATAAGACACTAAACTGTAATATAGAAAAAAAAACTTATCTGTAATTCAAAACAGTTGGATGATACTATGATATTTATATAAGTTATACGCCATCTATCGAACGTGCTTGCAAATCATTAAGAAATCGACCAGTAAAATTTAAATGTTCTAATGACGTATCTTTTTAATTTCACAATAAATCGATTTAGTAAATCGAATTTACAAAACTAAGGTTTTATTTCACACTCGATTTAAAATTAGAACCAAACAATTTGATACCAAATTCTACATTTAAATAATGCAGTGCAATTTATGCCAATAGTGCTATATAAAGTGTAAATTTAGCTAAAACTCTCTAATATCAAAAGTTCACTATACCATCGCTAAGTGATCCCTAAGGTCCTAAGTTTCTCATTTAGTAGTTTTGCATCGTACTGTATGTCTCTTGTATATTACACACTTTATTTCGACATCTAAAAGAGCTTTAAATCCACGTCTGTCCGTGTGTCTAACGCAACAATCTCAAGCACTACTGGGCTGATTTTCATGAGGTTTTCATCAACGGAAGGAGTGTGATGTCATGCCCGTTTACCAGCCACTTGGCGTAAATAATTAGGTCTTCATAAAGTTTACAATAATCCATAGCAATATTAATACAGTACCATACAAAACATATTCTAACATATGTATATATTAAGGACGCATACAAATCTAATGGCCCACTAAGTTACATTCTATCAAGATTTTACTACAAAAACTAACGTTATCTAAATATGGACCATCCCAGGTACTAATTTTAACAATACTAATAAATTTTCTAGTACAAATACTCTAATTCTCATACCACGGGTAATCATACTGATATATACCAATTCTTTATCATGTTAATAGAATCTTGATAGATATTCGATAGATATTATTGTAACGTTGGTGCGTATTTATATAGGCCAAGTATTAAGTGCAAAATTCCCGTAATAATGAGTGTTTTTTCAAAAGGGCTATTTCGCATTAAGGAAAATAACTTGTTTCTTTAATGCAATTCGGATTCTATTCGAAATTCTCAACATTTTTAATGTCTGGTCTGTATTTTAGCATTTGACATGCTCAGCTACTTTAAAGAACAAAAATATTTGCGAATCTGGAAAAAAAGAGCACTTCCCCGGATCGGAAGGGACGCAGGATCGAATCCCGCTCGCACTAAACTTCTCTTATTTCCACATTCACAAATAATTTGATTTTTATTGTTATTATGGTGTTTTATAACAGTTGTATTTTCTCTAGAAATTTATCTACAAAATAGCATTTGTTCAGCGTTTAAGAGACGTACTTCTTAATATATTTGTGCATTCGATCCTCCACAAATAAACCCTTTTGAAAATACAGTCCATAATTGTAAAATTGATATTTTATATTCTTATATTAACCTATAGGTTTAGATCGATTCACTTAAGATTATGATAGAAACTTCCAGAAAATTCAAACTGAATTATGTTAGTATATTTCATAATACAAGAAAGGTATCTAAACATACAGGAAGATATAATATATACTATCATAGTAACTTCATATACAGCGAATCGATCTTATAATATGTTATTGCAAACATACGTATATTAGTCTATGTATATAGATATTGATGTGAATATATTGCGAAGTATATTAAATTTAATGTAGTATAATGCTCTCAGTAATAGCACCCAAATCTCTTATTTAAGTTTCATTTTAGACCAATCATGAACACTTACGTTTTTACAACAAATAAGTAGATAAAATATATATAAATAGCTAGTTTTCAGGTAAGTTTATCCAAAAATTACCACAAATAATACCCAGTCTTTAAATAGAAAAGAACTTTCGAGTTAACTACTACTAAGTTAACTGCTACTTTTGTGTGCGTATGTATGTTCATAAGCACTTGTACTCTATTTAAATACTGGATAGACGAATATTATGTTAAATGGCGCTATCTTGGGGTTCTAATGCAAATACTTTTAAACAATTGAAAAAAGTACACGTTAAATCACCACTATAAATTACAGTATTATTAAATTATTCAAAAATATTATTTCTGAACTTACTTTCTGAAAGCTTCATTTCGTCACAACGCGAAGTTTTAACTTATACTATGGTCCTTTATGGCCCAAAAAAGGAACATTGAGACTATGGTCCTTTTTTGGCCAAAAAATAAATTCTAATATGTAGCAATAAATATCGTTTTATAAATACTTATTTTATTAAAGAATGATTAAGATCGTAGACTTATCAAACCTGAAAACTAGCATTAAAACAAAGAGCACCGAAACAAAAAGTAGATAACAATTTGTATAAATATAACATCGACAGGTGAAGCTATAGCCTTCTTGGACATCATACAGTGTAAAGATTTCATCAAAAAAATTGGCACAATATATAAAAGTATAAATTAATGGGTTACTCCTTTAAATTTAAGGGTCAGTAAGACTTCCAGAGACCTTTTATAGCTTTAAGTTTCGGCGACTTTTTTGTCGCCTCAAATTCCTGTTTGAAACTCGTTATAAATTTGTCCCGCAAACTAAGTCTCGGTGTCGAAGGCTTCAAGAGAAACTTCTTTAGATCATTCGTAAAGCTCTTTGCCGTATAGTTAGGCTCATCTTTAGTCGATTCTTCATTACTCGATTCTAAGAAGGAAACCGATTTATTCGATTGAATCGAGTTTTTACGTTCACGTGAATGCCGCGGGATTTGTTTAGAGCGTGGAGTTACTTTAGGCTGGCTGTAACTTTTAGAAACGAGAGAGTATTGATCGTCATCGATAGAATCGAGAGTATCGGTAGACCTGTTACACACTTTGCAGCATAACTGGCAGTGTTCTTTGTCACTGTGATACCTACCATTGCAGTATACATAATTTTCTCGTAGTCTGGAATGCTTTAACGGCCTGGCTTTTGTCGGCTTATCTTTATTATCTCGATCGCGTTTTGATCGCTTACGACGACACTTCGGGCAATTATTACGAGCGATGCGACGTAATTCTTTAAGAAACTCATAATCAATTTCAAAGTATTTGGCGTCCGGTTCCGAGTAATATCGAATATCTGAATCTGTGGAGTCGCTGCGGGGTTGTTCTTTTTTGCGAGTTGTTTTTTGTTCTCGACCTGGGTCGGAGTAGTAGGAGGCGTCGTGAGGTGAAAGCGGCGGGGAGGGACATGACTTAGGGTACGCGGGAGATGGGCGGTGCGCGCAGAAGGTGACGGCCTTGTGGTGACGAGGGGGGCGAGAGGGGCGCGGCCGGGGCGCGGGGGGCAGGGGTCAGGCCTGTACTGACGGCACCCAAAGAGTTTTGTTTTGCTCTTCCTCGACAGCGGCTTTGATTTGCGTGCACGTATAGGCTATGTTCACGCCGGCGGGGATTTCCGCTGAAATACCGAATTATCAATAAAAACATGATCAGAATAAAATAAGTACTAAAAAAACAGAATAATATAATTTAAATTTGAATTCTGATTTTAGAATCCTAATGGTGAATTGTGAACAGATCCAACTCGAGGCGAGACGAGGGCATCACTTATATTTACTTATAACGGTGTTGAAAGGGACACTTCTCATTTGACCCTAAATAATCAAGCCCTGAAGATCAAGATAGTATACATCATCTCTAAATATGGTATTCATCACCACCAGATACCAACATTTGCTGTGGTATTGTCTTACTTCACTGAAGTGGCTCTTACAATACCTTCAGCAAATAATGAGCTAGTGACACATTGTATTGTCTCTAAACGGTAACGTTAAGTATTCCCATTGTAGCTTTTCATTCAATGAAAGAGAGCATAAGCGTCCCTTCCTCATTCTCTATCCCCTCTTTTCCCTAAAATTGACAATGCACCAACAATACCTCTGGTGTTCAGTCACCCTCGTAATATACATTGAAACGCTGATTATTTTAAAATCATACCTGATATGTAACTCCGATATTCGTTTTCGACTTTAAGTCCGTGTTCATACATTTCTTTAGCAGCTTTGGCGGACACTTTATCCGCGTGCCGCGTGTCTTTGAGATCCTTTATTTGCTTAAACGATTTGAACTTTATGAATAAGACGATAGGGTATATTTGTTGCTTGTGCAGCTTCTCTATAGTTGCTACGCTAATGTCTAGGATGCAGTGGATGCCCTGTAATATAAATTAACGTAATTATGTATTTGCTTGCATGACAGTTTAGAGTCAAAAAATATTTTGTTCAAATTGCAATTATCGAAAGATTATTAATATATTAAATATTAAAAACATAATGCCGTGCGTGTTTGCCGTGTGGGACCGGCTTTAGAATTGTCCCACCCCTCTCTACCCATAGGAGTCGTAAGAGCTGACTGAGGGAATACCGAGGGAGTGGGCAGCAGCACTCCTTCGAGTATTAACAACATCTACTGCGATCGCCAACCCGCCTGCCAAGCGTGGCGATTACGGCACTATCCCCCATTCTTGGGGAGGCCTATGTCCAGCAGTGGACTTTAAAAGGCTGATGGATGGATGGATGGAATGCCGTGTTGGGCTGGCATCAATAATAGCAAACTCCATGCCGTCTCTTCCTATGGGAGTCGTAGAAGCTGACTAAGGGGTTAGGGACCGGGGGGCCGGGCAGCAGCGTTCCCCTGTGTACTAAAAACATCCACTGCGATCGCCAACCCGCCTGCCAAGCGTGGCGATTATGGTAATACCCCCCATATGAGTGCACACACACACATCAGCCCCCAGTCACGGCAGCTCCGCTATTCCGTGGCCTAACGGTAGCGGGCCCAATAACGGCGGTGCAGGGCGTGCTAAGAATCTCCAGTCGCGATCCGGCTACCCTAAACGACTTCTGGCCCTGGTAACGCAGAACGTCAGGACACTAAGGACTTACGAGAGGATCACCGCGCTGGAAGAGGAATTGAGCAACATCCGATGAGACGTTATAGGATTATCAGAAATGCGAAGACACGGTGAGGGCACGATAATACTCCAGTCCGGAGGCTTGCTCTTCAACCGGAAGGGCGACCACCAGTCCAAGGGTGGTGTCGGGCTTATCGTTCGCAAGTCTCTCATAGGTAACGTGGAGAAGATCGAGTGTGTCGAGTAGGGTAGCGTACCTTATATTCAGAATAACCAAACGGTATTCGCTGAAGGTCATACAGGTTTACGCACCAACCTCGACACATTCCGACGACGAAGTGGAGGCCCTTTACGAAGACATCTCGGAAGCAATTCACGCGTCTAAAAGTCACTTCACAGTGGTTATGGGAGACTTCAAAGCAAAACTAGGCGTAAGGAGACGATGAGCTGAAGGTGGGGCAATTAGGGCAGAGGAACTACAGGGGCCAGATGCTGTCTGATTTTTTGGAGAAGAAAGGCCCTTCATGATGAACTCCTTCTTCAGGAAGCAGCCCCAGCGAAAATGGACCTGTATTAGTCCTGATGGATGAAAAATGAGATTGACTTCATCTTAACGGACAAACTACACATATTCAATGATGTCTCAGTGATCAGCAGGATTAAGACAGAGTAATCACTGCTTAGTTAGAGGCATATTGAATCTAAATATGAAAGTCGAGAGGTCATGCTTGATGAAGTCTACGCTCCGACTAACACCTGCTCAATACCAGAACCCCGAAAACTTTCAGTTTGAACTACAAAATCGCTTTCAATGCATAGACGAGTGCGAATCAGCGAGCGATATGAACAACAGGTTCGTGGAAACTGTCCACGCGGTCGGGATGACCTTCTTAAGACCAGTCGCGTCAATAGGACTCAAAATCTTTCGGAGCAAACTCTTAAGCTCATGGCGAGACGGACAGAAATGACGGTGCAGTCTTCGGTTGATTGGTCCAATCAGAGGCGACTAAACAGGCATATCTCCAAGTCTATGCAACAAGACATTCGCCGATTTAATACCTTGCGTATTAAAGAGACGATAGAGCAGAACCAAAGTTCCAAAGTGTTCGCAAGAGATCTGTTTGTTGATAAAAAGCCAGCTGACCAAGCGGAAGACCAATGATGGCACTGTTGCTTCTTCCAAAGATGAGATATTAAGAGAGGTCCACAAGTTTTATGAACATAAATACAGATCCCAGAACCCTGCTGTCAGCTTGGTCCATGAGCCCAGATACAAGCTACCTCGGCACTATACCGAAGATATCCCGGACGTCAGCCAGAATGGCTCTCAAACAACTAAAGGATGGAAAGGCCCTGGGAGACGAATTGTTATAGAGCTTCTGACGGCAGGCGGAAAGCCGATCCTCAAAGCCCTCCAGAGGCTATTCAATTCAGTCATTTTCGGGGGCGACGTTCCAGAGTCGTGGACCAGGAGTGTGGTGGTGCTGTTCTTCAAGCAAGGTAACAGAACCCTCTTGAAGAATTACGTCGCGGATGGCGCTGAACGGATGCAGTCGATGTGCGTGCAGTCGGGGCGCAGGCGCGGCTCGAGGTGCGTGTGTGTGTGTGTGTGTGACGCACCTTGTCGGCGAGGTCGCGGATGGCGCTGAGCGGGATGCAGTCGATGTGCGTGCAGTCGGGGCGCAGGCGCGGCTCGAGGTGCGTGTGTGTGTGTGTGTGTGACGCACCTTGTCGGCGAGGTCGCGGATGGCGCTGAGCGGGATGCAGTCGATGTGCGTGCAGTCGGGGCGCAGGCGCGGCTCGAGGTGCGTGTGTGTGTGTGTGTGTGTGACGCACCTTGTCGGCGAGGTCGCGGATGGCGCTGAGCGGGATGCAGTCGATGTGCGTGCAGTCGGGGCGCAGGCGCGGCTCGAGGTGCGTGTGTGTGTGTGTGTGTGTGACGCACCTTGTCGGCGAGGTCGCGGATGGCGCTGAGCGGGATGCAGTCGATGTGCGTGCAGTCGGGGCGCAGGCGCGGCTCGAGGTGCGTGTGTGTGTGTGTGTGTGTGTGACGCACCTTGTCGGCGAGGTCACGGATGGCGCTGAGCGGGATGCAGTCGATGTGCGTGCAGTCGGGGCGCAGGCGCGGCTCGAGGTGCGTGTGTGTGTGTGTGTGTGTGTGTGTGACGCACCTTGTCGGCGAGGTCGCGGATGGCGCTGAGCGGGATGCAGTCGATGTGCGTGCAGTCGGGGCGCAGGCGCGGCTCGAGGTGCGTGTGTGTGTGTGTGTGTGTGTGTGACGCACCTTGTCGGCGAGGTCGCGGATGGCGCTGAGCGGGATGCAGTCGATGTGCGTGCAGTCGGGGCGCAGGCGCGGCTCGAGGTGCGTGTGTGTGTGTGTGTGTGTGACGCACCTTGTCGGCGAGGTCGCGGATGGCGCTGAGCGGGATGCAGTCGATGTGCGTGCAGTCGGGGCGCAGGCGCGGCTCGAGGTGCGTGTGTGTGTGTGTGTGTGACGCACCTTGTCGGCGAGGTCGCGGATGGCGCTGAGCGGGATGCAGTCGATGTGCGTGCAGTCGGGGCGCAGGCGCGGCTCGAGGTGCGTGTGTGTGTGTGTGTGTGACGCACCTTGTCGGCGAGGTCGCGGATGGCGCTGAGCGGGATGCAGTCGATGTGCGTGCAGTCGGGGCGCAGGCGCGGCTCGAGGTGCGTGTGTGTGTGTGTGTGTGACGCACCTTGTCGGCGAGGTCGCGGATGGCGCTGAGCGGGATGCAGTCGATGTGCGTGCAGTCGGGGCGCAGGCGCGGCTCGAGGTGCGTGTGTGTGTGTGACGCACCTTGTCGGCGAGGTCGCGGATGGCGCTGAGCGGGATGCAGTCGATGTGCGTGCAGTCGGGGCGCAGGCGCGGCTCGAGGTGCGTGTGTGTGTGTGTGTGTGACGCACCTTGTCGGCGAGGTCGCGGATGGCGCTGAGCGGGATGCAGTCGATGTGCGTGCAGTCGGGGCGCAGGCGCGGCTCGAGGTGCGTGTGTGTGTGTGTGTGTGACGCACCTTGTCGGCGAGGTCGCGGATGGCGCTGAGCGGGATGCAGTCGATGTGCGTGCAGTCGGGGCGCAGGCGCGGCTCGAGGTGCGTGTGTGTGTGTGTGTGTGACGCACCTTGTCGGCGAGGTCGCGGATGGCGCTGAGCGGGATGCAGTCGATGTGCGTGCAGTCGGGGCGCAGGCGCGGCTCGAGGTGCGTGTGTGTGTGTGTGTGTGACGCACCTTGTCGGCGAGGTCGCGGATGGCGCTGAGCGGGATGCAGTCGATGTGCGTGCAGTCGGGGCGCAGGCGCGGCTCGAGGTGCGTGTGTGTGTGTGTGTGTGACGCACCTTGTCGGCGAGGTCGCGGATGGCGCTGAGCGGGATGCAGTCGATGTGCGTGCAGTCGGGGCGCAGGCGCGGCTCGAGGTGCGTGTGTGTGTGTGTGTGTGTGTGACGCACCTTGTCGGCGAGGTCGCGGATGGCGCTGAGCGGGATGCAGTCGATGTGCGTGCAGTCGGGGCGCAGGCGCGGCTCGAGGTGCGTGTGTGTGTGTGTGTGTGACGCACCTTGTCGGCGAGGTCGCGGATGGCGCTGAGCGGGATGCAGTCGATGTGCGTGCAGTCGGGGCGCAGGCGCGGCTCGAGGTGCGTGTGTGTGTGTGTGTGTGACGCACCTTGTCGGCGAGGTCGCGGATGGCGCTGAGCGGGATGCAGTCGATGTGCGTGCAGTCGGGGCGCAGGCGCGGCTCGAGGTGCGTGTGTGTGTGTGTGTGTGACGCACCTTGTCGGCGAGGTCGCGGATGGCGCTGAGCGGGATGCAGTCGATGTGCGTGCAGTCGGGGCGCAGGCGCGGCTCGAGGTGCGTGTGTGTGTGTGTGTGTGACGCACCTTGTCGGCGAGGTCGCGGATGGCGCTGAGCGGGATGCAGTCGATGTGCGTGCAGTCGGGGCGCAGGCGCGGCTCGAGGTGCGTGTGTGTGTGTGTGTGTGACGCACCTTGTCGGCGAGGTCGCGGATGGCGCTGAGCGGGATGCAGTCGATGTGCGTGCAGTCGGGGCGCAGGCGCGGCTCGAGGTGCGTGTGTGTGTGTGTGTGTGACGCACCTTGTCGGCGAGGTCGCGGATGGCGCTGAGCGGGATGCAGTCGATGTGCGTGCAGTCGGGGCGCAGGCGCGGCTCGAGGTGCGTGTGTGTGTGTGTGTGTGACGCACCTTGTCGGCGAGGTCGCGGATGGCGCTGAGCGGGATGCAGTCGATGTGCGTGCAGTCGGGGCGCAGGCGCGGCTCGAGGTGCGTGTGTGTGTGTGTGTGTGACGCACCTTGTCGGCGAGGTCGCGGATGGCGCTGAGCGGGATGCAGTCGATGTGCGTGCAGTCGGGGCGCAGGCGCGGCTCGAGGTGCGTGTGTGTGTGTGTGTGTGACGCACCTTGTCGGCGAGGTCGCGGATGGCGCTGAGCGGGATGCAGTCGATGTGCGTGCAGTCGGGGCGCAGGCGCGGCTCGAGGTGCGTGTGTGTGTGTGTGTGTGACGCACCTTGTCGGCGAGGTCGCGGATGGCGCTGAGCGGGATGCAGTCGATGTGCGTGCAGTCGGGGCGCAGGCGCGGCTCGAGGTGCGTGTGTGTGTGTGTGTGTGACGCACCTTGTCGGCGAGGTCGCGGATGGCGCTGAGCGGGATGCAGTCGATGTGCGTGCAGTCGGGGCGCAGGCGCGGCTCGAGGTGCGTGTGTGTGTGTGTGTGTGACGCACCTTGTCGGCGAGGTCGCGGATGGCGCTGAGCGGGATGCAGTCGATGTGCGTGCAGTCGGGGCGCAGGCGCGGCTCGAGGTGCGTGTGTGTGTGTGTGTGTGACGCACCTTGTCGGCGAGGTCGCGGATGGCGCTGAGCGGGATGCAGTCGATGTGCGTGCAGTCGGAGCGCAGGCGCGGCTCGAGGTGCGTGTGTGTGTGTGTGTGTGTGTGTGACGCACCTTGTCGGCGAGGTCGCGGATGGCGCTGAGCGGGATGCAGTCGATGTGCGTGCAGTCGGGGCGCAGGCGCGGCTCGAGGTGCGTGTGTGTGTGTGTGTGTGACGCACCTTGTCGGCGAGGTCACGGATGGCGCTGAGCGGGATGCAGTCGATGTGCGTGCAGTCGGGGCGCAGGCGCGGCTCGAGGTGCGTGTGTGTGTGTGTGTGTGACGCACCTTGTCGGCGAGGTCGCGGATGGCGCTGAGCGGGATGCAGTCGATGTGCGTGCAGTCGGGGCGCAGGCGCGGCTCGAGGTGCGTGTGTGTGTGTGTGTGTGACGCACCTTGTCGGCGAGGTCGCGGATGGCGCTGAGCGGGATGCAGTCGATGTGCGTGCAGTCGGGGCGCAGGCGCGGCTCGAGGTGCGTGTGTGTGTGTGTGTGTGACGCACCTTGTCGGCGAGGTCGCGGATGGCGCTGAGCGGGATGCAGTCGATGTGCGTGCAGTCGGGGCGCAGGCGCGGCTCGAGGTGCGTGTGTGTGTGTGTGTGTGACGCACCTTGTCGGCGAGGTCGCGGATGGCGCTGAGCGGGATGCAGTCGATGTGCGTGCAGTCGGGGCGCAGGCGCGGCTCGAGGTGCGTGTGTGTGTGTGTGTGTGACGCACCTTGTCGGCGAGGTCGCGGATGGCGCTGAGCGGGATGCAGTCGATGTGCGTGCAGTCGGGGCGCAGGCGCGGCTCGAGGTGCGTGTGTGTGTGTGTGTGTGACGCACCTTGTCGGCGAGGTCGCGGATGGCGCTGAGCGGGATGCAGTCGATGTGCGTGCAGTCGGGGCGCAGGCGCGGCTCGAGGTGCGTGTGTGTGTGTGTGTGTGACGCACCTTGTCGGCGAGGTCGCGGATGGCGCTGAGCGGGATGCAGTCGATGTGCGTGCAGTCGGGGCGCAGGCGCGGCTCGAGGTGCGTGTGTGTGTGTGTGTGTGACGCACCTTGTCGGCGAGGTCGCGGATGGCGCTGAGCGGGATGCAGTCGATGTGCGTGCAGTCGGGGCGCAGGCGCGGCTCGAGGTGCGTGTGTGTGTGTGTGTGTGACGCACCTTGTCGGCGAGGTCGCGGATGGCGCTGAGCGGGATGCAGTCGATGTGCGTGCAGTCGGGGCGCAGGCGCGGCTCGAGGTGCGTGTGTGTGTGTGTGTGTGACGCACCTTGTCGGCGAGGTCGCGGATGGCGCTGAGCGGGATGCAGTCGATGTGCGTGCAGTCGGGGCGCAGGCGCGGCTCGAGGTGCGTGTGTGTGTGTGTGTGTGACGCACCTTGTCGGCGAGGTCGCGGATGGCGCTGAGCGGGATGCAGTCGATGTGCGTGCAGTCGGGGCGCAGGCGCGGCTCGAGGTGCGTGTGTGTGTGTGTGTGTGACGCACCTTGTCGGCGAGGTCGCGGATGGCGCTGAGCGGGATGCAGTCGATGTGCGTGCAGTCGGGGCGCAGGCGCGGCTCGAGGTGCGTGTGTGTGTGTGTGTGTGACGCACCTTGTCGGCGAGGTCGCGGATGGCGCTGAGCGGGATGCAGTCGATGTGCGTGCAGTCGGGGCGCAGGCGCGGCTCGAGGTGCGTGTGTGTGTGTGTGTGTGACGCACCTTGTCGGCGAGGTCGCGGATGGCGCTGAGCGGGATGCAGTCGATGTGCGTGCAGTCGGGGCGCAGGCGCGGCTCGAGGTGCGTGTGTGTGTGTGTGTGTGACGCACCTTGTCGGCGAGGTCGCGGATGGCGCTGAGCGGGATGCAGTCGATGTGCGTGCAGTCGGGGCGCAGGCGCGGCTCGAGGTGCGTGTGTGTGTGTGTGTGTGACGCACCTTGTCGGCGAGGTCGCGGATGGCGCTGAGCGGGATGCAGTCGATGTGCGTGCAGTCGGGGCGCAGGCGCGGCTCGAGGTGCGTGTGTGTGTGTGTGTGTGACGCACCTTGTCGGCGAGGTCGCGGATGGCGCTGAGCGGGATGCAGTCGATGTGCGTGCAGTCGGGGCGCAGGCGCGGCTCGAGGTGCGTGTGTGTGTGTGTGTGTGACGCACCTTGTCGGCGAGGTCGCGGATGGCGCTGAGCGGGATGCAGTCGATGTGCGTGCAGTCGGGGCGCAGGCGCGGCTCGAGGTGCGTGTGTGTGTGTGTGTGTGACGCACCTTGTCGGCGAGGTCGCGGATGGCGCTGAGCGGGATGCAGTCGATGTGCGTGCAGTCGGGGCGCAGGCGCGGCTCGAGGTGCGTGTGTGTGTGTGTGTGTGACGCACCTTGTCGGCGAGGTCGCGGATGGCGCTGAGCGGGATGCAGTCGATGTGCGTGCAGTCGGGGCGCAGGCGCGGCTCGAGGTGCGTGCCGCGCGCGAGGGCCCCGGCGGCGCCGCCCACGGGGAGTGCGGCGGGGCGGGGGGCGCCGAAGGCGTGCGCCCAGTCCGACGTCAGCCGCGCCGCCACCGCGCGCGCCAGCGGGCCCAGCACCACCACGGGCCGCTGCGTACCATCTGCGACCACCACAACAATCGCATTCAGTGCGCGTCTTCACTAACGTATGCAGACTCCACCACGCACGAAAATTCTATTTTATGTTGAGTATTAATTTCGTGGGCGACGAATTCCACATGCTCAATCTGAACGCGCAGTGACAAATAATATATAATATAGTAACTCGTGCATGGACGCACCGAGGTATGGACACGTAATGTTAAAACGGAAGACTTCCGAAACTCATATGCCCAATTCAGTAACTAACTCAAACATCCTTCGGCTATTTGTCGGAAATGTATACATGTTCTAATATTACGTAAATAAAAAATTAAAACCTTATCAAAATGAATTGTATTTATACACAATACAAAATAACTAATTATTTATTTTAAAATGTTAAGTTATTGTATAATGGCTCACGCCCGATAAGTTCGAACATGCGATCTCTTTCTAACTCGTTCAACTTTAAAGCAGTACGTAAGGTAGTAGCTATATATCAAAAATGTATTAGAGCCTGCTCAGAGCGTCCTTGGATTCCCCGTCCACGTAAGTGCGATGTACGGCGCTATCCACCGGACATTGCCATTGGATATTGCCCCACTTTCGGCTCATCCTCTATCCTTTTGCCTAGTTTCGCATTAAAGGATTTTGCAAAATTGCAAATCATAATTTAGAAGAACACCTAGCGCCACCTTGCGATACACCTGTGACAGCGTTCCATGGACCGAATATTGTGGTTCCAACTTTTAACAGTATTGCCTTGAGGGTCTCGATAAAGTGGGCGTTGCGCCGGGGTATTAATCCAAGAGAGACCTCTGAAATTTTGTGGTCAGCGAACTAGAGGGAGGTAGGCTTTAAAAGGGCGTGTCGCGTACTCGTGTGCCTTTTCGCGTGCTTGTTGGTTACGTCGAGTGATGTGAGTCAGGAGTCCGGTGCAGTCAGTAGACGTGATGCCGTAGTTCGTCTCTCTTGAGATTGCACACGGGATGGGGACACGGTTTATTTGTTTGTTATTTTTTTTGCCCTTGAACGAAAGCTCAAAATAGTTTTGAAGAGTTGGAGTTTCTACGAATTTATTTTCAGGATTGTAGCTATATAAAAAGTTCCTGTAACCTTTATCATAATAAATACTAATATTCAGCTATTTATTTATTACATATTAATAGATACAACATTTATTCATTGCTAGGGCAGTCGCCCATACTTTATTTAGCCATGTTCTTTACATGCGGGTTCTGCATGTGGTAGTACCTGAGAATAAGTACTTTTTAGATCCGCTGTTATTTCGCCCACTACATCCATTACGCATGGCTGAAATACGAGGCTGGCCATGAGGGTGATTCTTTAACGAGGACGGGATACATCTACACCTGGCCCCGCCAGGTGTATCTCCGGATGGCATAGAGGGAACGTGTCGTTTTAAGCCCGTAAAGACCGACCTTGAAAACTTAGGAATCTATAACGATCACATTTACCATGTTTAGATGCTCTAAGCAGAGGATAAGTCCGCCATACCTTATATGCCCAGAGGTACTTTGTTGTGTTATTTGGCCATGTATGTAATTGTGTAATAAGTAAGCTCCATATTGTATATATCAGGTATTGGCCTGTGTAATTACATTAATATTCCTCCTCAGTATTTCACTCTTGACAGAGCCGTCGTGGTTTTATGATGATGTTTGTTTGTTTACTGCAGCCCTCGCAGTGCGCCTGCACTTCTCAAGATCTTCAGTGTCACGGGAACATTGGGCTGTAGTGTTGCGGCTTTTATCAGGTCTGTCCAACGTGTAGGCATTCGACCTCGTGAGCGCTTGCCTTCCACCTGCCCCTGGACAAGTCTTTCCACAGAGTTTTGGTTTCGTGTTATGTATTCGAAATATTTGAGTATTCGTATCTGCACAGTTGATGATAATCTTTCCTTGATTTTAAGTTCTTCGTTCTTAATATTAGTAATAAACAATTTGCATTAATCTTTAACCTTTGTTTAGTTTCTTATGGCCACACAGCCGTTCCAATCAAATGGTGGGTAAAGCATACACCTATCTAAATTATTGTTACACTATCCTTTAAGCGAATATAGGGTGATGGAATTATGGATAAATTTCATTCCACCACTAAATAAAATATGTTTTGCATTTCGTCATACGAGAACCAATTTAAGCCCTCGTCACACAGCGGCGGGAGCCGCGGGAAAGCGATCGCGCCCGTTGCTATGTGACAGGTTGCATACAAATTCGAATATTACAAAAAAATCCCGTCCCGGATCAAATTCAAATTCAAAAATATCTTTATTTCATAGGCCTATTAAATAGCACTTAAAATCGTCAATAATACAGTAATAATTAAAATAATTAACACGAGCGCCTGAGGCGAGTGCATCCGCAAAAACAAAGTGGCGATTGCTGAAAGATGATGATTGAAATAAGTATGATAACACTCCAAGTGGCATTTAATGGTACTATTCATGCAGAACTACGTTGTTTTAAAACTTCAGACTAAATACATCCAGACAGAGCGAAGAAAATTATTTGACATGTATGAGCGAGACCATAAGATACAATTTACTGGTGCAAAAACAGTCAGTCTTAGATTTTGTATTTGTCGCCGTGGCCAGTTTTTGTTATTGTCACGATGTCAAAATGCTTTGTCTGTCACGATTCAACTGACATAATCGAACATTTGTATAAAAAGTCGGGTTTTACATATATTTACGTGTTATTCAGTGTTTTGAGACGTAGTCTTTCTACGTGATAATAGTGCTTGTAAAATAGTGTACTAGGCTAAAAAATCTACAGCGAGCGAAAAAATACCGGTATAACATTTCATTCGTAAGTAGTCGAAAACGAAATAATTTAATGATTGAATGCTATAAAGTGATTTAAAATGGGTTTTTTTACTAGAAATTAATAATTGTTACTAAGATACACTGGCAAAACACGTTTTCTAGCTAAATTTCTATTACTGAAAATTGTTTCGGTGTTGCCTTATTGCGAATTTAATGTATCCAGTTTTCACTTTACTAATAAATTTATAATTATGTAATTTATGAGATGATAATAAAAATTTACCATTTTAGGTTTTCCTCTAATCCAGATGCGAGATCGAAATGGGTTGATGCTACGGCAACCCACGAAACACCCAAAATATGTTTCATGATATTTTGTTGATGTTTCATTATACATAATAAGAAAATAGTAACGTTGGGAGCAAAACCATTGCCAGTGAATATGTTCATGTAAGTATAGCTTTTAAAGTCTTTGTAACTTCAACTTTTGGTTAGGGAGCTGAGTGCCATTTTGGTATATGATTTGTTCGTCTTTCATATTAATAGGAATGAAAGTTTATGCCAATACAAACCGATTGGGTCCTGTAAATGCAAGTCGTATGTCACTGCGCTTTCAAGTTACAGCGCTTCAAAAATGTAAAACAATAAGTGATACTAAATCATTTGTTCGCGTCTGCCTCTTGGACTGATGGTCAAAATCATCCTTAAAACTATAAACATCGAAGAGGCAGATTTGCAGGGCCCTGTTTTATCACGGGACGTAGGTGCAAAAATGTAAAAAAAAACTATACTAAATTACTTGTTCGTCGTTCCCGTTGCGTCCATTCGATTCATTAGGACTCCCAGAATAGGAAAAAAAAGTTGGCAGACGTCTAGGTCGCTGATTTTTTTATGTACGATTTTTTTAGTTTTTTTCAGGAATTAAGGTAAAGCGGTTATTACGGTGGTGACGGATTAAGAATACGGTATGTCACTACCACTTACTTGCCCGCGGGTGTCGTAAAAACCGACTAAGGAAGCACTAGGGGAATGGGCAGCAGCATATTCCTGGGAAACGTTTAACACCATTCTGCGATCGCCAACCCGCCTGCCAAGCGTGGCGATTATGGCATTTCCCCCCCTTCGTGGGGAGGCCTATGTCCAGTAGTGGACGTTTATGGGCTGATGGATGGATGGGTATTACGGTTTATTATTGTTATTACTAAGAGTTCACGTAATAGTATATTATTTTCTGTCATATTTATATATATTTTTAGCATTTGACATTCTTAACACAAAGTGAAAAATGTGAAATCGAAAATAACAGTCACGAGCAGGATGTCGGTATAATGTATGAAAATACTTCCGACAGATGGCGCAGGCGTCACCCAAAGACGTTAAGTATGAATGTGTTATCGAAATTAGCAGTCAGGAGCTATTGTCACGATGGCTGAATTGGCAAAGCATCTGGACGGTATCCAGGAGATGCAGGTTCAAATCCTGCTCGTGTCTGTTATTTTCGATTTCACATTTTTCACTTTGTGTTTATTTTCTGTCTTTTATTAAAGGATATTTCCTTTTAATCAATTAAAAATTTAAAAAGGTTTAGTTGAAAAAAACATAGCATCACGCCTGTATTCCCGAAGGGGTAGGCAGAGGTGTATTACACACCCACGACTCGCAAGCTATGTTTAAGTCCCACGTAATAGGGGTCGAGCCTATTGACGTCTACTAGACTATGTAATGTAATTTTATTATTGCTTGAGTCACTTACCTTCAATATGTTATAAATGTCTTCAAATTATCCGCTAGAAACGCAAAGGAGATCATAGTATCCTTATGCGTACCAAGCGATACAGTGCCAAGGCCACGCGACGCCGCGCGAGGCCACGCGCCGTAAAGGGAGGACATTTTTTTGAAAAAAATTATAAAAGAAAACTACTTACCGATTGTAGAAAAATATATGTTTATTGTCAAGTATAATAACTATTTTATGCACTAAAACACTTAAAAACACTATCCACTAATTATTATAATAACACTGACGTTATAAAACGAAAATTTTCCACAAATTTTAATTTTATTTCACTTTCCCGTTGAAAACTCGACTTTATTACCGCACGGTTTGAGTCTATTGCGCAACTGGATAACGTTGACGTTTGGGAATTATTTCTCGTTGATACAGTATATATAGGCGTAGGCAAAAATCATACACAGATTATAGAATGAACAAACTGTATCGGGCAAAAATTCAAGAGTAGATAGCATTGAAAGTGAAGGAGTAGGAAATAAATTTTTAGCGCCAAAATTCTTTTTTTTTTGCGATTGCGCGCTCGGCGCGCCGCTTTCGCCTACGCAATGCTGACCCCTATTGCAAACCTGGGAGATTCTATCTGTATGTTGAGCGGTTATAAGTATTTAGTTGTGATGCGATGACAGATTTCAGGCGGTAGGTGACGGCTGACAGATAGCAGTTAGTCAATTTAAAAGAGGGATTCGATTGGCAAGAACGTGATCACAGTAGGTCGTGGTCGCCATACAACTAACCTGCACTCTATGTGATTTTTTTGAGAGTTACATCCTAAAATATTGTGAGCATCACTTGTTATTTTGTTACCAAAACTAAACTATCGTCTGACCATCATTCTGATGAACATGAAAATGAAGATAAGCCCCTGCCTTCTTTAAATATTTAGATATATATTGTACACCATAGTACATTATATATATAAGAGAGGATCACCACATAAATACGTGTACGAGAGAGCAAGACAGTACTATTCGCAGCGAACGAAGGCAAACGATCGACGGTTCTCACAGGGTTGACCGCGTAATACAGCCGTCTATAGGGGACGTTCCACGTCAAATCAGGCGGTAAAATAATTACTATAGATCAAAAATGTTTAAAATATTTTTTTTTTCAATATTTTATATTTTACATTTTACAATTTCTTATTGTTATTGTTTCTTGAAGTGAGAATACAAAAAGAAAAAATCCTAGTGAAACTTGATTTTTATTTCTTGGTTTTAGAGTGAAACAAAAACATTTTTCGTTAATTTATTAGCCTCGATGGCTGAAATAAAACGAATGATTCGAAGAGAATAATAAAATTAAAATTAAAAAAAAAATTGTATTGTTTTGGCCCATTCATCCATCCATCCATCCATCAGCCTTTCAACGTCCACTGCTGGACATAGGCCTCCCCAAGAGAACGCCACAACGAGCGGTCCTGTGCCGACCGCATCCAACGGCTCCCCGCAGCTTTGACCAGATCATCGGTCCATCTGGTGGGGAGCCGTCCTACGCTGCGCCGTCCGATACGTGGTCGCCACTCGAGAACTTTTCTTCCCCAACGGTTATCGGTTCGTCGAGCAATGTGGCCTGCCCATTACCACTTCAGCATGGCAACCCGGCGGGCTATGTCGGTCACTCTCGTTCTCCTACGGATCTCCGTATTACGGATTCGATCACGTAGGGAAATACCAAGCATAGCCCGCTCCATGGCCCGCTGAGTGACTTTGAGCCTTGATATGAGGCCAACATTCAGAGACCACGTCTCGTCACGTACATAGTTAACATGCTAGTAAATCTAAATAAGACACAATTCTCAAAGTTCGATTGCATTTCAATACCACCAAATTATAGAGTACAGATAATGCTAATATTTTACATTGAAAAGTGACGTTTCATCTTCCACCATTTCTAATATAGATTTTCGGTAACCTGGTATTTCCTTTTTACTTTTGTTAAATTTCTTATTTCGTTGTATTTAGTTATTATAATATTGACGTTTCGTTATTTAAAACACGGGTGAACCTGGACTTTTAGCTTTGGAAAAACTTTGGTTGCTTTGTTTACATTTTGTCTCAAACTAAAGTGAATATGTAATGTGTCATCTTAGAATTAAAAGGTATTTTTAGTTAACTTAAGATATCCTTTAATTCTAAGACCAGTTATTTATTTTTCTTTATATAACTCACTTATTCAAAAATAAATGCTTATTTTTAGTCCAGCTGTGTAAATGAAACTCCACATATCTGACTTTCGAGTTCACTTAGGCCTCCTCACTCGAGTTCACTTAGGGGAAAAGCCTCCACACTACCCTGTTCGTTGCCCCGAACAACGGCGTGTGTAGTTAGGTAAATTTTTACCCGCCTTAACAAAAAAAAATTAAAAAAAAAAGGCATGGTAAAAGCCAAGTGGCAATCCTTTGTCTCTGCCTACCTCTTTGAGAAACTGGCTTGAGTACCTATGTATGTATACAAAGAGGCAGTGATGGGTTGACAAAATATATACTTTTATACTTACAGTGTAATCTCTCGACCCTCTGATACGATAGGACTGGCACGTCATCAGCCAGCGTCCCAGAGTCACTCCAGCACCCTAACTCCGTGTTCGAGAAGGACGCCAACTCTTTACTGTCCCTGTGTTTCTTCCGCCGGAAGAAGGAGCGTCGGGCCGTCGTGGATGCGCGCCGTTGTGCCTCACTCTCAAGAGTACCCAAAGACCGCCGTAGAATTTCTTCTACCCTAATAATTATAGGCGTGAGAATTTGACTAGACAGATAGTACTACCAATTCAACCACAGGCATTCGGTTGATAAAGACAGTACATATCGTAACTGCCTCGCAAAGCGTATATACCTTGCCTCGAGCTGAAGGTATTCTAAAGCAACACCGGGTGGTTTTATCAGGTACACCACTGGAAAACCGACGTAACCAGCCAAGGGCTATCTATCCACAAAACATCAAAATAGGCAGAACAAAAACGTAGATCCTTATATAAAATAAATGGGCCAGCTCAACTATGAAGTAGCACATTATTTTCACAGAATAATAATACGGCAGGTTTATTTAGTGGGTGAGGGCCCCACACTACCCTATTCGTTGCTCTGAAGGACGGGGTGTGGGATTAGGTACATTTTTTCCGCCTTAACAAAAATAAAGGCTACTAGCCTTTGCTTGTGCAACCAAAAGGTAGTTTTTAGGTTGTATCTCAAGTTCCCGATATAGTAGCGGGATAAAATGTATTCCAGTTTTTAAGTCTAATCAAGATCTATCAAACAGAAAAAGTTGCACCAAAATCCGTTCAATCGTTTTTGCGTGATGAACGAACAAACAAACAGACAAAAAATCTAAAAAAAATTATTTGTGTTCAGACACGTCTATATAGTCATTTTTTCTCAAATAGCTTAAATGTACAGACACAGCTCTGTTACCGCTTTATAATAGTATAGATTATTTCTCATTCAGAGAGTGAAAGCGACGTAAGAGAAAACCTCCTCCTTATCCTCTCCATCCTTCTTTGCCTTGCATGCACGCACACATAATTATCACATGCATGCGCCCAATATTGATGGCTTCTATGACATTCAGCGTAATTGCTAACATTATACGACTTACTTGAATTTACTAGGAATCGTCCCCCAATGTCGCTTAGCACCTTTACAATCTAGCTGCCAGGCCCTCCACAAGCCGGGTGAGCCATTAAATAGCGTATTGTCCACAAACAACACTTCATCCTTCCGGAACCATAGAGAGTATTCGTCTATGGTATCCATGCCGATGGACGTGATCTTGGCACAGCGGTCGAAGCCTGCTCGGATGTAGAACGCGTCACCAGGTTTGTCTTTTATCTCGTGGTACTGTTGCAAGTCGTGGCGAACTAATACGGACACCTGAAAAGAAATTGATATGGAATTATGGAATGTTTACTTGGCATAAAAAACATGTCCAGAGAGAAATAAATAATAAGTGTTTGTGGGTGTTGTTTGTGAAAGTGGAAAAAGGGAGATTTACTTTTTAGATGTTCCTACGACCCAAGCCACCTATCGGATGCATTTACATACATTATTCCGCATGTTTAATTTTGCAATTAAAATTCATTCATGTTTAATGGCGCGATTTTTTAAATATTTTAATATGTATTTTAAATATATTAATAATTGAATGAAGTTAGTGAATTTGTATGTCTTGGTGAGTCGGGATGGAAGATACACCACTGATATAGAGAGAAGAGTAAATGAGGGAAATAGAGTGAATGGAGCATTGGGACAACTTCTCGGCAGTCACCACCTCAGCCAGACGGCACGTGTCGCAATACACAACGCAGTGCTTGTCCCAACGTTATTATATGGAAGCGAGAGTTGGGTATGCAAAAAGGAGTATGAGAGTAAAATCAATGCGGTCGAAATGCGATCTCTGCGAAGAATCTGCGGAATGAGGCTGACTGACCGCATTCGTAATAATGACGTCTTACGTCGTCGAGCGAGTAGGTATGAAAGAGAGTATTGGTGGAATGCTCCGATGGTTTGGACATGTGAAAAGAATGCCGGACGAGCGACTGGTTATGAAGATATACAACGCAAAAGTGGAAGGATGTAGGTACAGGGGGAGACCGAGACTCACCTACCTAGACCAAAAATCAGTCATGTATTGAAGGAAGGTGGAGTCAGGAGTCTCCGAAACCGGCGAGCGTGTATGAAGAAAATTATGAACGTTGAGGAAGCGAGAGATGTGTGCAAGAATAGAGCCTCTTGCCAATCTGTTCTCTCTGCCTATCCCGCAAGAGAAATGGCGTGATAATAAGTTAGTTATTTTTTATTTTAAAAATCAAAGACATCTAAAACAAATGTGAAGTGGAGATTGGGAGTCAGCGTTGGTGACTGCGATAGCTTAGCGGTCCAAAGCACTTTCCCGGATTGGATGGGACGCATGTACGAATCCTACTCGCAGTAAAGCTCCGTTTTTCCACTTTCACAAATTATTTGTTCTTTACAGTAGCTAAGCATGTCAAGTGCTAAAATACAGATCAAAATATGTATGTGATTAAAGAATTAATGGCTAGGTATATTTTTTTCTATAATATCGCTTGTATTGTAACAGAAAAAAATAGCTGCATTATAAGACAACGCCATCCAGACGTGCTGATATTCAATATTATATCGGTCATTTAAACATAAATTGATAATTTTTACATGATCGAGTAACAAACATTCTCACATACATACATTTACATTTAAAATATTAGTGGGATTATGAAATACGCATATTTCAGTGAACTTTAATAACACTCACTTTATCAGCCGGTTTTGCTAACTCCAATGCAGCTTGCTCCGCAGTAGCTCGTCTGAGGTCCACATTGTTATACTCCAATATCTGGTCACCAGTCCTCAACCCAGCATTGTATGCTGGACTCTCAATTTGAACACTATGCACGAATATTCCAACCGCATTCCCACCAACCAAACTAATACCCAAGTCTGAACAGTTCCTCATTTCGATCAACAGAAACCGCGGCAAGTCTTTGTTAGTTTGGGACTGCCGTAAGGTCGACACTTCTGTCGTAGGGGCCTCCAGCCTTAGAGACTGCTGTGGGCCAGGAGAATTTCTAGGCGTCGGAGACCCTGATAAAGACACCTCCTCATCATGCGAACTCTCCCCAGATGAAGAGGATCCAGGAACTTCTACTTCATCCTTATACTTCTCAGGACTGTATTGCACAAGCATTGTTATAGAGTTTCCTATCTGACGCAACACCCGAGCTGCTAGAGTATAAGTCGCTGACCTCATATTTATTCCGCAAACTTCTAGAAGCTGGTCTCCTACTTGAAGACCAACTTGGCTGGCAAGAGAATTATCGTTGACCGTCGAAACGAATACACCACCGCTGCTCGGAGGGCAATAAATTTGGATCCCTAGCGGTTGCTGGCTCTTGTCAATATGCACCCGTCTTAGTTCTCCTGGTAATGGTTTGTTCCATCCAAGACCACAATATTCTGGCATAGAATTCCTTGTTTTATGTGTCAATTGCTTAGCACCTCGCCCAGGACTTAGAACTTCAACATGAAAAGTTGGCATTGGAGAATTTCGCTCTGAACTTCTTTCTATGGATCCCGTACTTAGTTTACCAGCGGAGTTCTTGGACGTGACGCTTGGATTTGATGGAATCCGAAATCGTTGGTTTTCTTTTTTACGGGGGAATGTTCCACCTTCATACGTATGATGGTAGTCTCCTCCTCGATTCGTTCTTGGCACAGGCTGGAGATCAGACATGTTGTGGGTATGGGATGTGAACGAATGCATGTCATAGCTTGTGCCTATTGACTCTCCGGATTGGCTTTGTGGAATATTAGTGGGGCTTGCAAGATGAGGGTATCTGTTCGAAGTGTGAGGGTTGGAATTCACAAAAGGACCTCTATAATACTGTGACTGTAATCTTGATTGCGAAGGCAATGTCCCCGTCATTGGGAAGTTTGCATTGCTGTTTAAACTTTCAGGTCCAAAACTGTCGCTGTCCGAAGGGTACTTATTTACAGTTTTCGGTGACGACGAAGATTTTTTATTTGAATAATATTGGTCTAATAAGTCTTTTCCTGGGTGATTTTTAATAGAATGTTCTAGAGAACTGGGTGATTTACGCGTGACAAAATCCAATGAACTAGGTCCCTTGTTCACCATGAAGTCGAGGGAGTGAGGGCTTTTCGTCCGACTTCTAGTCACTGGCTGATAATCCAAAGAATCGTCTGAAGGGTTCAAAACTAAGCTCAATCGATTCGGTGTGACGTCATGTTCCGAATAATCACTGATTGACATTTTATCTTTTTCTAAAGTTCGGATTTTCTCAAAGTTCATATTGTTCGGGGAGGCGAAAGGGTTGTGTATAGCTAAAGGGGCTGGTTTTGGAAAGTGTTCAATGGCGGGGGAAGATTCTATGGATTTGTAAACAGAGTGCCTTGCTGGCGCGGTCATTTGAGTTAGAGGTGCGTGACCAAGTGGTATTGGATTTGAATTCCGGTTAATATTAGATCTCTGTGGTTCTGGTGGCAATTTCGTAGGTGGACTGAGCAGGATGGATAGAGGAGGTCTTTCTTTCCTCGAGCGTGGTTGAACAATCGTACCAGTAGAGTTTTCCTCTAGTATGAAGTTGGCCCGAGCTTTGGGCCAAGTCCCACCATTTTTAGAATTGCTCTGTGATTCTTTGTTCTTCCGTCGTGAACGTTTCAATACGCTGCTGGTTTCTTTGACTGGAAAATAAGAAAACAACTACAGTATAGTATTCATACAGCAGGGTTCACTCATACCACCTGGGAACTAGCTCTACGACGGTATGTTTTCAGATTTTTACTACAACGTAGGTATAAGTGTCTTTAAGAAGGGTACGTACGCCAAGGGGCGACTTGGCTGTGCTTCGGTGTTGCTAAAGTCCTTGAACAGAAGCTGCCACTTACCATCAGATGGGCCCCTGGCTGTTCTACTTGTATTTGCTATAAGAAAAACAAAAGAGAAGCGTCACGGTGGACAGCAGATTAGCTGTGCTATCACAGAGTCGTCATAGAAAAGAAGAATGTCAGAGTTCCAGTGGTCTCCAAATACAGGCGGAGAGACGGCACACGGCGAGTTTATTTAGTGGGTGAGGGGCCCCTCACTACCCTGATCGTTGCTAACACGACGAACGACGGGGTTTGCGGTTAGGTATATTATTTTACAAAAAGAAAATAAAACAGAGTACGCCTGTGAGCTGGAGATCCTATTTATCATAAGGTACACCATAGCACGTCTGCCATCAATAGTAATAAAAAGAAATACTTACTGGTTTTCCCATGATAACTGTCGATAACAGAATCCAGCTCTGCAATCGCATCAGACTCTGGTACCTACAATCCGCATACAATAATAGAATTGTATCAAATGCTTTAAATACGAAGCTTAATTGGTAGACAGTAAAGATGTGGTACAGAAATGGATATTTTACATCTTTATTGTCAATCAGTATTCAACCTGAACCATGTATTTCTTAATATAATATTCTTCAATCAGATAAGACAATTTTTTACAATTAATTCAGTGTTTGAAATGCACGTCAAATTTTTTAAATTTCGACAATAATCTAACCTTAAAAAAGTTTATAAAAAAAGGCCACTTGTAATTTTATGTTTTTATAAATATACTTTAAGTAATATCATCATGGAATTTCTTTTAGGAGATGAACTACACATGGTTTTTAATTCAAGAACATCTCTGTAAAACGACAACGCGTCGCTTTCCAGCTGATATCGTTGGACGTTGTACATATAAACGTCATAACATCTATATTATTTTATTACGATCTCTATCGATATCCTTACGTACCTTATTCTGTTTGTCCTTAGACTTGCTTCGCCCCGTGACTGCTTCTATTTTCCCTCGGATCATGTCCCATGTACCTACAAACATGAATGGTCCTATCAATGTCATCGTTTATCGACGCACCATTATCTTATCACGTGATAGCGTCAATCATGATGTTTTGATGTTATGGATGGTAGTATCAAAATCTATGTATTAAAGTTGAATCTTATAGGTTTGTTTGTCACACACTTCTAGTAGTAGAACCTTGCTTATCCCAGCACGAATGGACCGGCTCGATCGGGGAAGTACCACCCTCTCACAAAAGACCAGCTTATAACAACGGTAGTTATCCTTACCGTTGTGTGTCGTATGGTGAGTGAGAGCGCTGGACGCCCAAACCCCCTCCCTATCCTCTCCTTATTGTCCTTAATATCCTCTCCTCAGTATCCTACTTATCCTCTCCTTATTATCCGCCTTTTCTTGGAGATGGCGACGTGCGAGTGATGCCTCTGGTGTTGCTAGCGTCTATAGGCTACGGTACCCGCTTACCATCAGATGGGCCGTATGCTTGTCCGCCATTCACGTTGCAGTCTAGGGCGACAATTGGTGACTTTAGAACAAGACCTATATTCTTCAATTCACAATTTAATTTAATATCATAAAATCTATACAAAATTGTAACTTCTTATTTGATTAATTGTTTATTAGATTTACTTATCATTGCATACTGTGGCAATATAAGCGAAGAGACATATAATATCTATGTACCACTAACTGCTACCCGCGACTTCGCCCGCTTAGGATTTAGTTAATTTGTTTTTTTTGTGCGTAACCCTAATTTTCCATAATTACTCTTTAAAACAGCTATAAATACTCCAAGTCCCGTCAAAATCGGTGCAGCCGTTCCGGAAATTAGCCGGTAAAGAACAAACAGATTACAACAGATAGAGAAATTGTCGTTGTTATTTTTACTTATAATTATGCTTTCGTGATAATAATTTCGGCACGGGTCTTATGGTGAGAGGAATTAGGACATAGCTGGACTGTCCTAATTCCGCTGGCCCAGTGAAAATCAGAAGTGTATACCGTACGAGGTCTGGACCTTAGACCAAGAATCGAACTCGATACCATTCTCTCTCATCACTGATGTGATGATAATATGCATGTAAAAGCTGCTATTTAGACATGTCTCTGTTGTAACAGTGTCTGTTTGTACTTTTTTTATTTATTCGTGAAAGTGGAAAAATGTAACTTTACTGCAAGCAGGATTCGAACCTACGTCCCATCCTATCCGGGGAAGTGCCCCTTGTTCTTCAATATAGCTGAGCATGTCAAGTGCTAATATTAGAGATCGAAATATTTATTTGTATGGATGTATTTGACGATTGTTTGTTAGATATACTAAATAAATAAACAAATGGTATTTGTCACAATGGGTGGTGACAGACAGATTTATATCAGGATTCAGTTAACCTGTAATAGCTGCGAGGATGTTAGTTAACAGCAGTTATTTGACATTTCTTTTAACCTAAGTTCATTTAGTAAACATAACAAAGTAGACCTACCTCTCTCCTGTGGTATTTTTCCTTGACTACCGGCAGCCACATGATATACATATCTTCTGTCGAAATCTGGTATACCATGGTCTGTATGCACCTGGAGTTTAAAAAAAAATGTAAATAACCACACCGTTAGCACTAGCAGCATAGTTTATCTATAAGTATGACATTCATTATATATATTGATTTGTATTTTAGCACTTGACGTGCTCAGTTACTTTAAAGAACAAATTATTTGTGAAAGTGGAAAAAGATAGTTTTACTGGGAGCAGGATTCAAACCAGCGTCCCATCCAGGGAAGTACTCTAGACCGCTAAGCTATCACAAGCTACACACAATCTTCACTTCACAATTTGTTTTTTTTTAGATGTATTTAAGACTCACGCCACCTATCAGATGCACTTACCATACATTATTAGAAAATAGTAAGTATAATTTTGCAATTAAAATTTATACTATTTGATGAATTAAATCAATCATTAATTAATTTAAGCAGTCTTCTTGTTTAAATATTAGCAACACAATATTTTGATCTATATTTTAGCACTTGACATGCTCAGCTACTCTTAAAGTACAAATTATAATTTGTGAATAAGGAAAAAGAGTATTTTAGTACAGGCGGGAATCGAACCTGCGCCCCTTCCTATCCGGGGAAGTGCTCTAATCCACTGAGCTACAGTACTATCTTTTAGACATACCCAATCTCCTTATCACATTTGTATTAACGACGAACGCCCTCTATCGGAACGCATTTACATGCATTAATCCAATATAGTAAGTTTAATTTTGCAATTAAATTTTTTGTGTTGGTCATTAAGACAAATGTGATAAGGAGATTGGGTATGTCTAAAAGATAGTACTGTAGCTCAGTGGATTAGAGCACTTCCCCGGATAGGAAGGGACGCAGGTTCGATTCCCGCCTGTACTAAAATTTATAATTTGTACTTTAACACAATATTGTAGTGGTAGTGCGGCCATTACGGTTGGGTCAGCTCAACTGGGGAAATACCACCCTTGTACCAAATTAACTGTAAGTACACTTACTACTGAGTTTCAATAATACTTGATCTATATAATAATTACCTTGTTGTCCGTTGGAGGCTGGACAAACTGGCCGTAAGACTCATCTGTTTGGGAACAAATGTTCACCATTTTGTTGTCTGAGTAGGAATTGTCGTACAAAGCTAACCTAAAGATGGAAAACAAGATTTAAATATACACAATCAGTTTAATTAAGATTAATAAGGCATCTTGACATGATGCTTCAATTTACTAGCCAGGGGTGGCCATCTTACCAGTCTGGGAAGGCCATATATTCGCGCTCTAATAAAACAGACTCTAAATCTATACTATTATAAAGCTGTAACATAGCTATGTCTGTACATTTAAGATATTTGAGAAAAAAATACTGTAATAGGCTATACGAGTATAGGCGTGTATAAACACAAAACGATTTTTTTTCGATTTTTTTTGTCTGTTTATCTGTTTGTTTGTTCGCGCATCACACAAAAACTACTGGACGGATTTTAATGCAACTTTTTTTATTTGATAGCTCTCGATTAGACTTAAAAACTGGTATAATTTTATCCCGCTACTATACCAGGAACCTGAGATATAACCCAAAAACTAGCTTTTGGCTGCGGCGGAGCCGCAGGCAAAGGCTAGTTCAATTATAATAATAAAATAATTATATTATAGCATCTAGTCATATGCATGTTGTTTGTTTATGTGTTTGAATTAGAATTTATTTCGTTAAATTTATCAATGACATTAGAAGAATTTATCACGCCCTGGGATTTGTCCCTTACATGGGCGCATATTTTAAATTGACAGTCGGTTCTGTAATGAAACGTGAGGCGCTACCTGTCACGGGCGGCCGCGCCGCACGCGTGCAGCGGCCGCAGCAGCGTGAGGGCCGCGGCCTCGTACTGACGCTCCGTGAGCAGCGCCATCGCCTCCGATGCGCTCTTCATGCCTTCCAGCGACATGTTGTTGATCTGTGCGATACACATTCACACATTAACAGGTACCTTATCCCATGAATCATATGTGATACGTAACAATTAAATTTCTATTTATTTATTAAACTTTATGCAATAATGAATTATAATGGCGGACTTAATGCCTGAGGTATTCTCTACCAATCAACCAAGGGTGATGCAGAGACTAGGGAAGGTAGATGCATTTTCAAGAAGTAACGTGAGTAAAGAATATTCCTAACATATAATGTTAAGAAATTGATAATATACATGATCCAGGTAAAACAAAAACAAAATGAATAATAATTGTTCTATAAATATTGTTACGATGTAACCGAACAAATTACTATATAAATTATAAAGTCGCATATTCAATTGATACCGGATACCATATCCGCAAATTTAAAATACGCGCGGTTGTCTATACCCCCTACCCAGTTAGATTATCGCCAATGGGTCGCATGAATCCACTCCCACAAAGGCCAGAATCAAATATTATTACCATATATGGCCAGCATGCGATCCCGGATGCGAGCAGAGTACACCAGGGTTCGAGAACGTTCTATGGCTACTCCAATCGCAAACGTATGGATAGGAAAAGTTCTAAAACAAAAAACTATCCACCAATGAGTAAGTCGGGGCAACAGCGCTAGAATGAGATAGCAATAAGAAAAAGATAGAAGGGGGTATTATTAGGGAAATAATATAAAAGGATAACTGGAGGTAGTTTTTTTTTTCTCTCTGACTCTGAATTATCGTGTGTCATGGCAGATAATACTGCTTAAAATAATATAGTAATTAATAACATTATTTTTGCCTAGGGCATTTAAAAGTAAATGTGTGTGACTAGAAAACCCCAAAGGTACGTTTTATAATAATTTCTATTGTAGGACTCATTTTCTTTCGTTTACTTTATTGGTATAACCATGTTCGAAAAGTAGATTTTTACGTGTAACTGTTCTATAAAGTTTGATCTAACGAGATTTATTAGTATAATCATATTTGAGAAGTAGATTTTACGTGTAAGCAACTGTTCTATAAAGTTTGTTCTAACGAGACGATTAGACGTATTGTATAATACATACCTACCAATCATTTGTTTCAAAGGTACATCATTGTCAAAAAACATCATACTGTTCGTACAGAAATTATTACCTATTTATTTAGTACTACACAATATTTCGTACCCACCATATAATTTTTAATTTGTTAACGCCACCAGGTGATAAAGTTAAATAAAAGAAAAAGTAGAATTCCTAAAAGTTTTGACACTGTACTTTCCCTCCAGAACTGAGCTAAAGGGAGCGCCGGTCTTAAATATATCGCCCCCCATAATTAGCCACTAACACCCAAATAAAAGGTAACGTACATTTCTTTTACAATTTCCAAATTAACCTTGAAAAATAGCCCATGGCTGCTGCACAATTTCGTGTGTGTTAAGATTCTTATGGAGGAATATTTCACCCTTTGGCACATATATTTTGTATTGTTTTATTATGTTTCTTGTATAGAATTCTTATTATAATATCTATACGTTTAAATTCTTTGCAAAATACCTAGTAATACTCTTAACATAGTTGTCATTCCATAGAATTTTTATTCCAAATTTGTCAATACTAATTATTTAAGATTGTAACATACAACTGCATTTATAATTTTATTCGCTTCTACCTGTAAAATATAATAGTTCGCATACAGTATATAATTTAAGAATATTGCTTTTTGCTACTTGCTACTTAAGATCACGCTGTCTCCCTTATGGGGCAGACAGGCACTTCTAAAACAGTTATTTCATAAATGTTATACATCATCACGCCGTCTCCCTTATGGGGCAGACAGGCATTTTAAAACTATTTTTTGTTAAATGTTATATATCTTCACACCATCTCCCTTATGGAGCAAACAGGCATTTTAAAAACAGTTTTATCATTAGATGTTACTTATCATCTAGACTATTATGCAACTGGTTTTTTTGTTTAAATGTAGTCAAAAATTATTCTGTTTGTATGTTACTATATCATCTCACCGCCACCCTTAGGGGGCGGTCATTTATTAGGTAACTATTTTTTTTTTAGTGTCAATGCTTTATACCTGCAGAATGTAGTTCTGATTTATTTATTTTTTTATTAAACTTTCTCCATGTTTATATTTTGGATGGTTCCGCCCAATTCTGTAAGGATTGTTTTTATTAATAATTTAATATGGACACTGTAATGGTCAGCCGACACCCTCGGACCTGAACCTAGTTCGGGTACGGGGGCTCGGCGGGAAGATCCAGAACAGTGTCCCCAGAATGGGACGGACAACGAAGAAGTAAATTATTGGAAGAACGTAAATCCTTATTATGACTAGATCCCAAGTATTGAAAGTAAGATTTCAAGTAGGAAGGTGCAGCGGGTGAAGTAAGTAGAGTAGAGTAATGTGAGAGCTCGCAGATTCCGGCGCTGACGAATAGGCAATAATTTGAGACGAGAACGATAAGCAGAGACATGGTCATACTTGCGAAGATTGAATATGAATCGAATGCAGTTATTGAGAAGGCGGTCGAGTTTGTTAAGGAGATCTGCATTCAGGTCGAAATAACCCATATCCCCATAGTCGATCAAAGGAAGAATTAAGGTTTGCACAAGTGAAGTTTTGGTCTTTATTGGCAGAAAGTTTTTCAGCCGATATAGTGTGCGAAGTGTTCCAGTAACTTGCCTACTTACGCTTGTGACCTGCCTTCTCCAATTCAGCGTAGAGTCTAAATGTAGGCCAAGGTCTTTGACTGTAGAGCTAACAGGTATCACCGCACCATTTAAAATAATCGGGGGAAGCGATTCAAGATCTAATTTACAAGTTATACGCTGACTACCCACAATGATGGCCTGACTTGCTCGGGTTTACTACCAAACCGTACCTGGTAGACCAGTCACTTACGTACTCCAGATCACTATTCAACCTACCAATAGCAGAAGGAACGTCGTCTATACGTGCCTAAGAGTACATCTGCAAGTCGTCAGCATACAGAAGATACGAACACTGAAGATTTTGGGATAAAAGGTTAATAAACAAAGAACACAGTAAGGGAGAGAGAATGTTCTATTGTGTCTACAAACGGACAGGGAATGGGTTAATGGTACACAAATTATTAACTGTGATATACTCACACTAACAACTCGATCGCCGACGTAAAGATTGCCCTCTTTGGCGGCGGAGCTGCCGGCCGCTATTTTGCTTATAAAGATACCTGTGAAAAAATATATTTACTATTATAAGAATATTGTCTGATACTTGCTGTTTACCCACTACTTAAATTAATTAATGGTTGCTTAAGACATGCGCACGTGCCCGCTGCACGCGCACGGTGCGAACGTACGTGAGCACATACTGTAACAGAGCGCGATGCCCCTAACCACGACGTCGATACTAACAAGCGCACGTGCCCGCTGCACGCGCACGGTGCGAGCGTACGTGAGCACGTACTGTAACAGAGCGCGATGCCCCTAACCACGACGTCGATACTAACAAGCGCACGTGCCCGTTGCACGCGCACGGTGCGAGCGTACGTGAGCACGTACCGTAACAGAGCGCGATGCCCCTAACCACGACGTCGATACTAACAAGCGCACGTGCCCGCTGCACGCGCACGGTGCGAGCGTACGTGAGCACGTACTGTAACAGAGCGCGATGCCCCTAACCACGACGTCGATACTAACAAGCGCACGTGCCCGCTGCACGCGCACGGTGCGAGCGTACGTGAGCACGTACCGTAACAGAGCGCGAAGCCCTAACCACGACGTCGATACTAACAAGCGCACGTGCCCGTTGCACGCGCACGGTGCGAGCGTACGTAAGCACGTACCGTGATAGAGCGCGATGCCCCTAACCACGACGTCGATACTAACAAGCGCACGTGCCCGTTGCACGCGCACGGTGCGAGCGTACGTGAGCACGTACCGTAACAGAGCGCGATGCCCCTAACCACGACGTCGATACTAACAAGCGCACGTGCCCGCTGCACGCGCACGGTGCGAGCGTACGTGAGCACGTACTGTAACAGAGCGCGATGCCCCTAACCACGACGTCGATACTAACAAGCGCACGTGCCCGTTGCACGCGCACGGTGCGAGCGTACGTGAGCACGTACCGTAACAGAGCGCGATGCCCCTAACCACGACGTCGATACTAACAAGCGCACGTGCCCGCTGCACGCGCACGGTGCGAGCGTACGTGAGCACGTACTGTAACAGAGCGCGATGCCCCTAACCACGACGTCGATACTAACAAGCGCACGTGCCCGCTGCACGCGCACGGTGCGAGCGTACGTGAGCACGTACCGTAACAGAGCGCGAAGCCCTAACCACGACGTCGATACTAACAAGCGCACGTGCCCGTTGCACGCGCACGGTGCGAGCGTACGTAAGCACGTACCGTGATAGAGCGCGATGCCCCTAACCACGACGTCGATACTAACAAGCGCACGTGCCCGTTGCACGCGCACGGTGCGAGCGTACGTGAGCACGTACCGTAACAGAGCGCGATGCCCCTAACCACGACGTCGATACTAACAAGCGCACGTGCCCGTTGCACGCGCACGGTGCGAGCGTACGTGAGCACGTACCGTAACAGAGCGCGATGCCCCTAACCACGATGTCGATACTAACAAGCGCACGTGCCCGTTGCACGCGCACGGTGCGAGCGAACGTGAGCACGTACCGTAACAGAGCGCGATGCCCCTAACCACGACGTCGATACTAACAAGCGCACGGTGCGAGCGTACGTGAGCACGTACCATAACAGAGCGCGATGCTCCTAACCGCGACGTCGATACCAACAAGCGCACGTGCCCGTTGCACGCGCACGGTGCGAGCGTACGTAAGCACGTACCGTGATAGAGCGCGATGCCCCTAACCACGACGTCGATACTAACAAGCGCACGTGCCCGTTGCACGCGCACGGTGCGAGCGTACGTGAGCACGTACCGTAACAGAGCGCGATGCCCCTAACCACGACGTCGATACTAACAAGCGCACGTGCCCGCTGCACGCGCACGGTGCGAGCGTACGTGAGCACGTACTGTAACAGAGCGCGATGCCCCTAACCACGACGTCGATACTAACAAGCGCACGTGCCCGTTGCACGCGCACGGTGCGAGCGTACGTGAGCACGTACCGTAACAGAGCGCGATGCCCCTAACCACGACGTCGATACTAACAAGCGCACGTGCCCGCTGCACGCGCACGGTGCGAGCGTACGTGAGCACGTACTGTAACAGAGCGCGATGCCCCTAACCACGACGTCGATACTAACAAGCGCACGTGCCCGCTGCACGCGCACGGTGCGAGCGTACGTGAGCACGTACCGTAACAGAGCGCGAAGCCCTAACCACGACGTCGATACTAACAAGCGCACGTGCCCGTTGCACGCGCACGGTGCGAGCGTACGTAAGCACGTACTGTGATAGAGCGCGATGCCCCTAACCACGACGTCGATACTAACAAGCGCACGTGCCCGTTGCACGCGCACGGTGCGAGCGTACGTGAGCACGTACCGTAACAGAGCGCGATGCCCCTAACCACGACGTCGATACTAACAAGCGCACGTGCCCGTTGCACGCGCACGGTGCGAGCGTACGTGAGCACGTACCGTAACAGAGCGCGATGCCCCTAACCACGATGTCGATACTAACAAGCGCACGTGCCCGTTGCACGCGCACGGTGCGAGCGAACGTGAGCACGTACCGTAACAGAGCGCGATGCCCCTAACCACGACGTCGATACTAACAAGCGCACGGTGCGAGCGTACGTGAGCACGTACCATAACAGAGCGCGATGCTCCTAACCGCGACGTCGATACCAACAAGCGCACGTGCCCGCTGCACGCGCACTGTGCGGGCGTACGTGAGCACGTACCGTGACAGAGCGCGATGCCCCTGGCCGCGGCGTCAGACACCAACACGCGCACGCGCAGCGCACGTGCCCGCTGCACGCGCAGGGTGGCGGGCGCACGTGCCAGCGCCTGCCGCAGGGCTGCACTAGCCGCCTGTCCGCTTGCCCACACGCACAGGCCGCACGCTTCCATTATACGGTCCAGGATCCTGACAAAATACATTATACCTCATTTATATCAAACTTACACGAATGCTGATCAGTATTACATAATCAATCATTTATATTATTATTTTAATGTAACCACGCTAAATAAATTCTAGTCTTAGATTTGAATCCTAATCGCAGTTATCTGTTTCTATATTAGCAATTATATATTTAGAAAATTATTATTCTTTCTATAAGGGTTCTGCTTAGTGGTTAGCTAGGTCAGAAGACATAAATTGTATTCAATCAAGTATAACAACCATTCATCATTCACTGCTAGACATGGGCCTTCCCAAGAGCCACAACGAACGGTCCTGTGGCACCTGCATTCAACGACTGCCTACGACTTTAACCACGTCATGGGTTCATCCGGTGAGAGACCGTCCTACACTGCACCGTCTGATACATGGTCCAGTGCTGAAACAACATGTTTATTGTACATGACTTTCGCCTGGTCCATATTCATTATTAGACTCAATAGTCGAAAAACCCTGCTGAGATCGCGGAGCATGGTACCAAGGTCCTCCAGCAAATCGAAGGTGAATGATGTATTCGCCATTGATGTTGATGCCAAATCCGGTCCAGTCCAAGAGCTTCAAAACATCTTCCAATGCAGTGGTGAAGAGTTTTGGAGACATGACATCTCCCTGTCTAAAACCTTTCTGTAGTTGGAACGGTTTTGTGCTCTTGTCCTTGCAGTAGTGAAGAGTTTTGGAGACATGACATCTCCTTGTCTAACACCTTTCTGTGGTTGGAACGGTTTTGTGCTCTTATCCTTGCATTGGTGAAGAGTTTTGGAGACATGATATCTCCCTGTCTAACACCTTTCTGTAGTTGGAACGGTTTTGTGCTCTTGTCCTGAATTCGAGACAGTTATGGTGGCGTTTCTATACTTTAAGACTTCGATCTACGGATAGTTATTTTGGCACCGCAGAACTGCAGCACCGCCTAAGTTTCGATCGAAGACTATATTCCACAAACGCTAGACACAGAGGCCAATTATACTCCTCGATCTAATCTGGCGCAGCGTATGTATGTGGTCTACGGTATTATAGCCTTTTCGGTAACCGGGTTGTTCAGGAGGCTGGAAGTCGTCGAACCTGCGCGTGAGTACATTTGTAATGATCCTCATGAGGGCTTCTTTTTAATACAGCGTGGGTGGCAAACAAGCGTACGGCCCACCTGATGATAAGAAGTTACCGTAATCTATAGACGCCAGCAATACCAGAAACATCATTCGCACGTCGCCATCTCCAAGGAAACGGATAGGAGGTGGAGAGGAAGGATAATAAGGAGAGGTTAGAGAGGGAATTTGGGCCTCCGGTTGGTCCGGTTTGGTTCTGTCGACTTTCTTGAAGAACAGCACCACCACACTCCTGATCCTCTACTCTGATATGTCGCCCTCAAGGACGACAGAATTGAATTGCCTCTGGAAGGCTTTCAGGACCGGCATTCCGATTGGCCTTGAGTTTTCGGGGTTCTGATATTGAGCAGGTGTTGGTCGAAGCGTACACTTCATCAATCGTGACCACTCGATTTTCATGCTAAGATTCAAGATGCCTCTAAGCGGTGATCACTCCCAGTTTTGATCCTGCTAATCACTGAAACATTGTATATGTGTTGTTTGGCCGATAAGATGAAGTCAATCTCGTTTTCCACTGAACCACCAGGGTTAATCCAGGTTAATTATCGCTGCGGCTGCTTCCTGAAGAAGGAATTCATCATGTAGAGGCCTTCCTTCTCCATAAAATCAATCAGCATCTGGCCCCTGCGGTTCCTCTGCCCAAATCCATATTGCCCAATCTTCAGCTCAACATCTCTCTTTATGCCTACTTTCGCGTTGAAGTCTCCCATAACCACCGTGAAGTGAGCTTTGGATGAGTGGATAGCTTTCGAGACGTCCTCGTAAAGGACCTCCAATTTGTCGTCGGAATGTGTCGAGGTCGGTGAGGTCTTTTATGAGAGACCTGCGAACGATAATCCTGACAGCGGCATGGGACTGGTGGTCGCCCTCTCGGTGGATGAGCAAGTTTAATTTGTAATTATAAGTTGCAATTCCTCATTCAGGTCAGACGAGGTGGAGCTATTCTAGATGCCTACCCCACACAGCCATATAAGTATTCCATTATTGAGCCAAATATAAAGGTGTATTACTACTTGGCATGCTGAAGTGGCAATGGGCAGGCCATATCGTTTAACGAACCGAAATATTATGGATAAAGGTTCTCGAGTGGCGGCTACATATCACAAATTACAACATAGAACGGTCTCCTAGCAGGTATACCCACGATCCAGTGTAACTCACGAAGTGCAATTTAATGCACGTGGCACAGCACATGTATGGATTGATGTACGAAAAAGAATGCGTGATAGGTATCAGATGAACAAATATCGTACTTACTTGAGTTTTCCATCTGCCAATGAACCCTTCTTGACAGCGGTGACATACAAACTGCAGTCGTTAGGATAGTAGGGCTCGTCACGACCACCTGACAGCTCAAATCCAAGGTCACCATCTTTGGACAGTCCCGGTAATTCTACATCAAGGATCTCCCATTCGAAGTCCTGTAAACATTCATCTGAATTACTTTTTGATCTTTTATTTATCTCAAAAGACTGACAGTCGCTGAACATAAATCCTTCAGCGAATACCGCGAAACGGTGCTCGCACTACAGAGCGAAAAACTACAGAGCGTATTTTCATGAAAATGTTTTGGTTTGATAGTTCTTCGTTAGACTGGTATACGATTTATCGTTCGGGGCAACGAACAGGGTGGTGTGGGGCCTTCGCCCACTAAATGAACCCGCCGTGTGCCGTCTCTCCGCCTGTATTGGCGGGCCACTGGAACTGTGTTATATTACTTCAGTGTTACCCGATATATAACCTAAAAACTAGCTTTAGGCTAATTTATAATATTAGTAGGATTTAAGGCCTTCATAATGGTAAATGTGACTATTTATTAAGCCCTCGCTTATCATTAAGAACTGCTACTACGAAGATGAGCCGTAGGAATAGGTTCAGTCCAGGATAATGATTTACAGAGTAATAAGTCTCACAATTACCTGACGTACCTGTACATCAGCATCCACAGCGGAGTCTCTTGAGTGTAGATGTCTGCGGCAGTCCTTGCGCTCATCATCTTCGAGCACACCTCGCTTAACCTCCTTGCCTTCAGAAGACTTCTTGTTACCATGGCGACGAGCGTCTGCTAACTCGCCTACCATCTGGTCTCGTTCCTGAGAAAACATTTATAACCTAATTTTTATAATAGTGTCCTACCAACGTCAAAGTATTATCATAGCTCCACCTTCATCCCCTCTTTACTTTGCTTGCATATTTCCTTGAGGTTGCCCACGAATGGTGGTAAGGCTATGGTGACCATAAGATGGACTTTATGCTTATTTTTCCCCCTTCCCGGCTGTCAATAATAACATCCTGATAATCATTACACTTGTTCTGATGTCACCAGATGCAGTTCAATTGGACCGTCTTGTGCAGAAATGAGCTAATCCCCAAAAACATAAATAAAGTATATGCTGATTTGAACCACTTCTGCTGTATTTTTAAGTGTTATTCGTAGTTTTGGTTTGGTATAAGCCACCATAAATTTAATGTGTAGTTGGCAGAATAAAACGGGTCTTGGTAAAAAAAAAATATAAAAATAGAGATTATATTAGATTGCTTGCTTTTTTTTTATTGCATGTAGTGGCAGACAAGCCTCAGCCCATCTAATGGTAAATGGTAACCGTCGCTCATGGACTCAACTATACCGAGAGTATTGTCAAACCGCTACCTGAAAGAATAAACGGCTATCTCCTGCTACAGCCAAAACGCAACGATGTGCTTCATGGCCGGTCACACGGGAGATGGTGGTACCAACCCGCTCGGGCCCCATACCAAGTGAGTACTCCCACTTGGTACCCAGCCCTACCCCCAGTCATGCAATGGATGATAATTGCTTACTTCCCTTAGACGCCTCATACGACACCCGTGGGGAAGAATGGGGTAGTGACAATTGTATTCTTAGTCCGTCACCACACGAACACGGAACCTTAATTTTAAAGAACAAATTATTTGTAAATGTGGAAAAAGAGAAGTTTAATGCGAGCGGGATTCGAACCTGCAACCCTTCCAATCCGGGGAAGTTCTCTAGAGCACTAAGCCATCGCACTGACCGACAGCCATTCCCATTCTCCACATCATATTTGTATTTACGACCCACACCATCTATCGGATGCATTTACATGCATTAATCCAATAAGTTTAATTTTGCAAATAAAATTAATACTATTTTATGTCGCGATTTTTTGGATATTAGGAATGGCCGTCGGTAAGTGCGACGGCTTAGCGGTCTGCAGCACTTCCCCGGATTGGAAGGGACGCAGGTTCGAATCCCGCTCGCACTAAATTTATCTTTTTCCACTTTCACACATAATTTGTTCTTCGAAGTAGCTGAGCATGTCAAGTGCTAAAATACAGATCAAAATATGGAACTCACAATACCTTTCTCAATCGATTACAGAGCGCTTTCACGCTCTCTCGTTCTTGCAACAGCTTGTCTCGCTCTGAGAACGCCCAATCTCTTCGGCGCTTCGATACCTAAACAAGAAAATTACATGATCAACAGGACAAATGAGGAGTACCAAGTTCAATTCTCAGTCAGACTTAAGACAAGTCAAGTTGAACGCCAACGACTCTATTTAATTGTTGTGTGTACATAACCAACTCAAATTACCTCAGCCTCCCGCTGTGCATCAGCGAGCTCGGCCTGAAGCCGGTCGATCTGCTTCCTCAGCCGCTCCAGCTCCTGGTTGGCTTGTTCTAAGTTGTCCACGCGTTCCTTGTCCACGCCATCTACCACCATTCCCACCAGCCCTGTAGATAAAACATTATTATGTAAGTGGCTCACATTTATTGGTTTTGTTTCTGAACTACTGTAGCGACCTCTATTTTAAATGCTCAATCAAATATAGAACGGGAAAAATAAAGCGATTGTAACAGCGACTATCACAGCGACAAGCTATTACGACAGCGATACGCGACAGCAACAAGTGGTAGAGACAGCGTACGATAAATAAAAACTCGACAAGGCAGGCCAACCTTGTCGAGTTTTTGGGTAATTATTTCGATAAGATGATTTTGTTTTTTTTTTTTTTGAAGTTATACTTCTTTTGGCGCGTTAGGGAAAAATGATGAGAGTAAATTTTTACGATACGCGCGCACACCGTCGCGAAAAACCGACACCCTGAAGTTAGCTATAGTCAACATTTTAGTTTGTTTTTTTGTGATATTTAAATATACTTTATTTAACTAGATAATGCGTTATAATAAAACTTTCAATTTATTAAATACCTTTTGTCTATTGTTAGTGTCGTTTTTTCTACAAACGTAGAATAAGGCGGAAGATACAATTTTTGAAAAGGTTTTTATCTTGTTACGCCAAAGAAGTATAACTTCTAACGCGTGTACATAAGTACACACACACTTTTTTGCTAACCTTTTTGCTTAAACGATCTAGCGACCAAATTGATGATGATAATAGTCTCTCATGGACTTGGCTGCAACTGTCAACTATCGTAACTAGCGGGTCTAAATCTGGATTTACACACAAAATGGAGCTTTTGCTTCTAATATATTTCGATTCTATACATATTTTAACCATAAAAGTGACTCATCAAACTGACCTTGCAACTTATCCAATGATGGATCATTGGAGTGTTGACCATTGAGGAATCCGTCATTTCCCACGCCACTTGCTAGCCCCAAGTGGTGGTACGCAGAGTTATCTTGTCTGTGCGGGAAATATATAATATACATTTTTAAGCTAAGAAAACCCCATATCTATGTAAAATACAAACTATAATAATTATTGCAAAACTTAAGTCCAATTTTGCACGAGGGGGAGCTCATCAAATATTTTTGTAATACGTGCATTACAATTAAAATATTTAAAAAAGTTTTCAATAGACTTAATTCTATATGTAGCCTTATGTATAGGTTTCGTTACAAAACTGCCTCGGTGGTGTAGCGGTAGTGTATGCGACTGCTAATCATGAGGTCTCAGGTTCGATCCCCGGGTCGGGCAATGTTATTGAGCTTTTTCCTAAAAAGAAAAATTCTCAGTAACAGCCCGGTGTTTGGAAATGTGCCCGGTAGACGTCAATAGGCTCGCCCCCTATTACGTGGGACTTAAACATAGCTGGCGAGTCGTGGGTGTGTAGTACACCTCTGCCTACCCCTTCGGGGAATACAGGCGTGATGCTATGTTTTGTTTGTTTCGTTACAAATATTTGTATAAGCAACATAACAAATAGGGTGTAATTTGTGTCTATTGTATATGAGTATTTGTAAAGGTCACTAGTGTTAATATTTTCAGATATTTGTTTAATTAAAATGTTCATTTGTTGAAGTTTCACATCCGCTAGGCGTTCTACGATCGCTTATACTACGTTCATAAATAATAAGCTCTGCACATAATTTTCTTCAATACATGAGTGATATTCTCTAAAACAGTAGTGCAGGCCTGCACGTAATACCTGGATTTTCCCAATGTGGAGGTGTTCTGTGGCGTCTTGAGATCGGTGCACTCCTTGATAGCGCGATCCCTGTCCACCAGAGCCGACTCTATCTCACGACGTAAACTTTCCGCCTAAAGAAAGAACAGACAAACAACCTTAAATTAAAATCTTTCTAAGAATTCCTCCACTCTTTTTTTACTTGTCTGGAAGCGAATTTAAAGAGACGCAGCTTGCCTCGACCTTGGAAATACCACTCTTTCACACAGAATATTGGCATTATGTGTTGGTGTTCTAACTATTAAGTGTCATTTAGACAGCGAGCCGGAAGAAAAATATGACTAGAAGGGCGCTTCTGTTTACTTTCCAAAACGTAGATGTACGCGAATGACCACTTGTGCATTATAGGAACCACTCACCTTTAGCCCCCTTAGAATGAAAAACGAAACGTCAGATGAACTTTCGTTTCGAGTCATTGTGATTGATCAACAGTCTGACGAGTGATTCCTGATTAGTCCAGACTTCGACGCGTGGTTCTGGCGACCAATCACAATGAAGCGAAACGAAAGTTCGTCTAACGTTTAGTTTTTCATTCTAAGGGGGCAGAGTGATTTATGATTGTTTGCTACCCGTGTGGTATAAAAAAAATATAAACGTTTAATACTTTCAATGGGGATGGGCTTAGATTAATTATTTATCTAGATGCGAGTGTCACTCTTATAAACGTCATAAAAATAGGGCGGGAATTATTATGCTAGTGTGCGTAACAGCTGTCATTACGCTTGTGCAATTTGTGTTTGTGTGCGTGCGTAATGATACCAGTTTCAGTGGTAGTATTAAATTATGGGAAAATTATATTATCATAGATACAAGACATTCTTATACTATAAAATGTTTCGTAGGTATATAGACAATTATCTCTTTCTATTTACTCTCATAATCTTAATATATTATAAAAAAATATACTACATACATATAACCTCTTCATTAATGAGAATACTACTATAACCCACGATAATTATAAATTTAAAAATGTAAACAATCTTCATCATTAAAATAAATAATAATACTTTGGAAAATCCAAAACTGCACGCCTCATAATCTTCATTTTTCACAATAAAATTGATTATTTGATAAATAACTAATAATGTATTGGTTTTACTAAGTAGTTTTCAATAAATCACATAGATAGCGCTAATTTCAAAAAGTACTAATGTGGGTTTCATGTCTTATACGCCATCTAGCGCTATTTTTAAAAAGTACTTCTATATTGGTCTAGCTCTGTCATTTTGCAAGGCGCCATCTAGCAATTAGTAAGAACAACAATCCGTGAGTTTACAAATATACCTGCATAAGTGCATATAATATATATATAAACATGTAAAATTGAATAATTTATTAAACTGTAAACAAAAACAATTTAAGAAAACAAAAAGACATCGTTAGTTTCCTTACAAAAAAGCAATATTGTGGTTCTATAATTATATGCAACAGCAACTGATTACAGCTAAAATTGCCACTTGCGACATCTAGGGCTGCATTTTTCAATATCTCTTTTACTTTAAAACAGCGACATCTATCAATAGAAAATTGCAACTTTGGACAATATTATACGACTTATTTAAAAATCAATGAGTTCAACAAGAAATCTCTAAACTATTTATCTTCCTAACTTGGTTGCTTTATAATTTTATACTTTGTTCTAAGTGAAAACACCGTGACGCTAAGGCCACGCAAAAAAAATGTGGAATGTAAAATATGATTTTTTCGTGTTTTATAACGTTGGTGTGTTATTATTTACGTGTGTTTAGTATTTTTAATTATTGTTATGGATAAAATAGTTATTATACTTGACAAATATCATCAGTTCGTCAAGCAAAGGTAAGAACTTTATTTTAACAAAAAACAATGTACCGGCCGGGCGAACGGAGTTCTGTTGACGATAGTAAAACCACCGGTGGCTGTGCGTACGTAAAAAGGTAGTTAGTTTTCATGAAAGGTGCTGGCTTTAGTGTCGCGTCGAGCGTAAATGACGTAAATATTCAGTAATTTTTTGTTTATTTAATAACAATTAAATCACATGGAATCAGAACGTGAAAAGTAATAGGGCTCTATTCCTAGTCATAATAATTCGTAAACGAGAAAAAAAAAAGACTCGATTAATTAAGTATTTTGGTCGTTATCGTGTTAACATACATTACCTACAACTCACGGACGTGCAAGCCAGTTTTTTTTTCAAACAGTTTTTTAACTAGTTTAAATAACAAAAATGGCATCAAAAATATCATGAGTGTTAAAAATAGTGTTTTTTCTTTATATGTGTGTGTAGATATTATTTTACAAGTACAATATATGATAAAAAGAGACATTTTAAGTTTGAAAAATCAGCTGTGCCGTGTCAACCGGGAGTAGAACCCACCTCAACGCTTCGCTTATGAGGCGTGCAATATTACAAATAGTAATATTGTAATTAATTCCGAAAATGACGACTGTGCAGCTTTATGGATTCATTAAAAACGCTAATAATTATGTTAGGTAATGTTTCTATTACTCTCTATCGTTAAAATATCATCAACTTTGCAAGATTACGCGGGAAATTTAAGTTCATAAACTGGTATCACATAAAAAAATACGAACTAAAATTAATTTATTTTCGGAATATTTAGTGCTCATTTTCCGATTTTTGTAGTTTCGGGGCACTTTAAGTACACACATTGACCTTTTAAATGACACACTATTGCTCCTGGATACGACCTTGTCAAGTGACGTCACGATTGAGACTAACAGCATTGGGGTGAAAAGTTCACCCCAAATTTTTTTGACGCGTTTACAACGCCGAGGGTTCATCTAGATATATCATTAATCTAAGGGGATGGGGTATCTCTTAAGTTTCTTTATACCGCGACACATTTTTTTTATTGCGTATGGTGGTAGAAGAGCCACTGCCTACCTAATGGTAAATGGTAACCGAGGCTCATGGACTCAAACTATACTCCCGAGTATTGTCAAGCCGCTGCTTCAACTGAATCATACTGATGTGCTTCATGACACGGGAGATGGTGGTACCAACCCGTTGACGAAATATGTCACGGTCTATTTTTTTTATTGGAATTTAATAGATTCAGTAGAGTATCTAGTTTTCACCTAATCAATCGGCTCCTAAGAAATATTTTACAAAATATGTAGAAACGATAGTCCGTTTTAGGAATTATGCGGCACCGTTCATTAGTTTTGGATCATATTACATTCCCTTTGATTCACTGAGTAAGAACTATTCCTTCACCAAATATACGAGCATATAAGTACAATGGAAGCACGTCGTCACCTGTAAAGCGGTGGCTCGCTGTTCCTCCCTGGAAGCTTGCAGCGCTGACTCCAGTGCAGCGACTCGCTTGAGAGCCGCCTGGAGGTCGTCCGACAGCTTCTCCATCTCTTTGTGGACCGTGTCTCTGTTAATTACATAAGTATTTTAATTCATCTTATTCGCTTTTCAATAATTTAAATAGCTGAGCTGTTTGAGACAGCTGTTTTAAAAAAATCTCACGAGATGGGGGGATGATATTAACAAAACGGCTGGTACAAACTGGATACAAACAGCTCAAGATAAGAGATAAATGGGCGTCTTTGGAGGAGGCCTTCACCCGCGGAGGGGTTTCTGTAGAAGGATTTTGCATAAGTAACTATAAGTAGTAGTTTTAAGTTCACTAGTTTGCAATTTTGCATGAAATAAAAAGGCCTTTTAAATTTAATTTAATGGTAATGAAATGGGGAGTAGTGGCTTATTAGTACTATTGAGATAGTTAAGTAGTGTTGAGTACATGAGCAGTGGTTACCACTTACAATCAGGTGGGCCATGGTTACCTGCCACCAAAACAAAATAAAGGAATGTAAAGTTTAAGTTGACTAGTATAGTCTCGAAAGGACAGCGTTGGATTCGAATGACAAGTGGCGACGTTTCACCAAAAAAAAAAACCAAGGAGAGCAGACTACTACTCAGCCATGGCGGCGTTGCGCTCGTCGGTGAGGCGTCCCTACAGTAGAAGCGTGAGTGAGCACCTCACCTCTCGCTCATGATGAGCGTGTACTCGGCCATGGCGGCGTTGCGCTCGTCGGTGAGGCGTCCCTACAGTAGAAGCGTGAGTGAGCACCTCACCTCTCGCTCATGATGAGCGTGTACTCGGCCATGGCGGCGTTGCGCTCGTCGGTGAGGCGTCCCTACAGTAGAAGCGTGAGTGAGCACCTCACCTCTCGCTCATGATGAGCGTGTACTCGGCCATGGCGGCGTTGCGCTCGTCGGTGAGGCGTCCCTATAGTAGAAGCGTGAGTGAGCACCTCACCTCTCGCTCATGATGAGCGTGTACTCGGCCATGGCGGCGTTGCGCTCGTCGGTGAGGCGTCCCTACAGTAGAAGCGTGAGTGAGCACCTCACCTCTCGCTCATGATGAGCGTGTACTCGGCCATGGCGGCGTTGCGCTCGTCGGTGAGGCGTCCCTACAGTAGAAGCGTGAGTGAGCACCTCACCTCTCGCTCATGATGAGCGTGTACTCGGCCATGGCGGCGTTGCGCTCGTCGGTGAGGCGTCCCTACAGTAGAAGCGTGAGTGAGCACCTCACCTCTCGCTCATGATGAGCGTGTACTCGGCCATGGCGGCGTTGCGCTCGTCGGTGAGGCGTCCCTACAGTAGAAGCGTGAGTGAGCACCTCACCTCTCGCTCATGATGAGCGTGTACTCGGCCATGGCGGCGTTGCGCTCGTCGGTGAGGCGTCCCTACAGTAGAAGCGTGAGTGAGCACTTCACCTCTCGCTCATGATGAGCGTGTACTCGGCCATGGCGGCGTTGCGCTCGTCGGTGAGGCGTCCCTACAGTAGAAGCGTGAGTGAGCACCTCACCTCTCGCTCATGATGAGCGTGTACTCGGCCTTGGCGGCGTTGCGCTCGTCGGTGAGGCGTCCCTACAGTAGAAGCGTGAGTGAGCACCTCACCTCTCGCTCATGATGAGCGTGTACTCGGCCATGGCGGCGTTGCGCTCGTCGGTGAGGCGTCCCTACAGTAGAAGCGTGAGTGAGCACCTCACCTCTCGCTCATGATGAGCGTGTACTCGGCCATGGCGGCGTTGTGCTCGTCGGTGAGGCGTCCCTACAGTAGAAGCGTGAGTGAGCACTTCACCTCTCGCTCATGATGAGCGTGTACTCGGCCATGGCGGCGTTGCGCTCGTCGGTGAGGCGTCCCTACAGTAGAAGCGTGAGTGAGCACCTCACCTCTCGCTCATGATGAGCGTGTACTCGGCCTTGGCGGCGTTGCGCTCGTCGGTGAGGCGTCCCTACAGTAGAAGCGTGAGTGAGCACCTCACCTCTCGCTCATGATGAGCGTGTACTCGGCCATGGCGGCGTTGCGCTCGTCGGTGAGGCGTCCCTACAGTAGAAGCGTGAGTGAGCACCTCACCTCTCGCTCATGATGAGCGTGTACTCGGCCATGGCGGCGTTGCGCTCGTCGGTGAGGCGTCCCTACAGTAGAAGCGTGAGTGAGCACCTCACCTCTCGCTCATGATGAGCGTGTACTCGGCCATGGCGGCGTTGCGCTCGTCGGTGAGGCGTCCCTACAGTAGAAGCGTGAGTGAGCACCTCACCTCTCGCTCATGATGAGCGTGTACTCGGCCATGGCGGCGTTGCGCTCGTCGGTGAGGCGTCCCTACAGTAGAAGCGTGAGTGAGCACCTCACCTCTCGCTCATGATGAGCGTGTACTCGGCCATGGCGGCGTTGCGCTCGTCGGTGAGGCGTCCCTACAGTAGAAGCGTGAGTGAGCACCTCACCTCTCGCTCATGATGAGCGTGTACTCGGCCATGGCGGCGTTGCGCTCGTCGGTGAGGCGTCCCTACAGTAGAAGCGTGAGTGAGCACCTCACCTCTCGCTCATGATGAGCGTGTACTCGGCCATGGCGGCGTTGCGCTCGTCGGTGAGGCGTCCCTACAGTAGAAGCGTGAGTGAGCACCTCACCTCTCGCTCATGATGAGCGTGTACTCGGCCATGGCGGCGTTGCGCTCGTCGGTGAGGCGTCCCTACAGTAGAAGCGTGAGTGAGCACCTCACCTCTCGCTCATGATGAGCGTGTACTCGGCCATGGCGGCGTTGCGCTCGTCGGTGAGGCGTCCCTACAGTAGAAGCGTGAGTGAGCACCTCACCTCTCGCTCATGATGAGCGTGTACTCGGCCATGGCGGCGTTGCGCTCGTCGGTGAGGCGTCCCTACAGTAGAAGCGTGAGTGAGCACCTCACCTCTCGCTCATGATGAGCGTGTACTCGGCCATGGCGGCGTTGCGCTCGTCGGTGAGGCGTCCCTACAGTAGAAGCGTGAGTGAGCACCTCACCTCTCGCTCATGATGAGCGTGTACTCGGCCATGGCGGCGTTGCGCTCGTCGGTGAGGCGTCCCTACAGTAGAAGCGTGAGTGAGCACCTCACCTCTCGCTCATGATGAGCGTGTACTCGGCCATGGCGGCGTTGCGCTCGTCGGTGAGGCGTCCCTACAGTAGAAGCGTGAGTGAGCACCTCACCTCTCGCTCATGATGAGCGTGTACTCGGCCATGGCGGCGTTGCGCTCGTCGGTGAGGCGTCCCTACAGTAGAAGCGTGAGTGAGCACCTCACCTCTCGCTCATGATGAGCGTGTACTCGGCCATGGCGGCGTTGCGCTCGTCGGTGAGGCGTCCCTACAGTAGAAGCGTGAGTGAGCACCTCACCTCTCGCTCATGATGAGCGTGTACTCGGCCATGGCGGCGTTGCGCTCGTCGGTGAGGCGTCCCTACAGTAGAAGCGTGAGTGAGCACCTCACCTCTCGCTCATGATGAGCGTGTACTCGGCCATGGCGGCGTTGCGCTCGTCGGTGAGGCGTCCCTACAGTAGAAGCGTGAGTGAGCACCTCACCTCTCGCTCATGATGAGCGTGTACTCGGCCATGGCGGCGTTGCGCTCGTCGGTGAGGCGTCCCTACAGTAGAAGCGTGAGTGAGCACCTCACCTCTCGCTCATGATGAGCGTGTACTCGGCCATGGCGGCGTTGCGCTCGTCGGTGAGGCGTCCCTACAGTAGAAGCGTGAGTGAGCACCTCACCTCTCGCTCATGATGAGCGTGTACTCGGCCATGGCGGCGTTGCGCTCGTCGGTGAGGCGTCCCTACAGTAGAAGCGTGAGTGAGCACCTCACCTCTCGCTCATGATGAGCGTGTACTCGGCCATGGCGGCGTTGCGCTCGTCGGTGAGGCGTCCCTACAGTAGAAGCGTGAGTGAGCACCTCACCTCTCGCTCATGATGAGCGTGTACTCGGCCATGGCGGCGTTGCGCTCGTCGGTGAGGCGTCCCTACAGTAGAAGCGTGAGTGAGCACCTCACCTCTCGCTCATGATGAGCGTGTACTCGGCCATGGCGGCGTTGCGCTCGTCGGTGAGGCGTCCCTACAGTAGAAGCGTGAGTGAGCACCTCACCTCTCGCTCATGATGAGCGTGTACTCGGCCATGGCGGCGTTGCGCTCGTCGGTGAGGCGTCCCTACAGTAGAAGCGTGAGTGAGCACCTCACCTCTCGCTCATGATGAGCGTGTACTCGGCCATGGCGGCGTTGCGCTCGTCGGTGAGGCGTCCCTACAGTAGAAGCGTGAGTGAGCACCTCACCTCTCGCTCATGATGAGCGTGTACTCGGCCATGGCGGCGTTGTGCTCGTCGGTGAGGCGTCCCTACAGTAGAAGCGTGAGTGAGCACTTCACCTCTCGCTCATGATGAGCGTGTACTCGGCCATGGCGGCGTTGCGCTCGTCGGTGAGGCGTCCCTACAGTAGAAGCGTGAGTGAGCACCTCACCTCTCGCTCATGATGAGCGTGTACTCGGCCTTGGCGGCGTTGCGCTCGTCGGTGAGGCGTCCCTACAGTAGAAGCGTGAGTGAGCACCTCACCTCTCGCTCATGATGAGCGTGTACTCGGCCATGGCGGCGTTGCGCTCGTCGGTGAGGCGTCCCTACAGTAGAAGCGTGAGTGAGCACCTCACCTCTCGCTCATGATGAGCGTGTACTCGGCCATGGCGGCGTTGCGCTCGTCGGTGAGGCGTCCCTACAGTAGAAGCGTGAGTGAGCACCTCACCTCTCGCTCATGATGAGCGTGTACTCGGCCATGGCGGCGTTGCGCTCGTCGGTGAGGCGTCCCTACAGTAGAAGCGTGAGTGAGCACCTCACCTCTCGCTCATGATGAGCGTGTACTCGGCCATGGCGGCGTTGCGCTCGTCGGTGAGGCGTCCCTACAGTAGAAGCGTGAGTGAGCACCTCACCTCTCGCTCATGATGAGCGTGTACTCGGCCATGGCGGCGTTGCGCTCGTCGGTGAGGCGTCCCTACAGTAGAAGCGTGAGTGAGCACCTCACCTCTCGCTCATGATGAGCGTGTACTCGGCCATGGCGGCGTTGCGCTCGTCGGTGAGGCGTCCCTACAGTAGAAGCGTGAGTGAGCACCTCACCTCTCGCTCATGATGAGCGTGTACTCGGCCATGGCGGCGTTGCGCTCGTCGGTGAGGCGTCCCTACAGTAGAAGCGTGAGTGAGCACCTCACCTCTCGCTCATGATGAGCGTGTACTCGGCCATGGCGGCGTTGCGCTCGTCGGTGAGGCGTCCCTACAGTAGAAGCGTGAGTGAGCACCTCACCTCTCGCTCATGATGAGCGTGTACTCGGCCATGGCGGCGTTGCGCTCGTCGGTGAGGCGTCCCTACAGTAGAAGCGTGAGTGAGCACCTCACCTCTCGCTCATGATGAGCGTGTACTCGGCCATGGCGGCGTTGCGCTCGTCGGTGAGGCGTCCCTACAGTAGAAGCGTGAGTGAGCACCTCACCTCTCGCTCATGATGAGCGTGTACTCGGCCATGGCGGCGTTGCGCTCGTCGGTGAGGCGTCCCTACAGTAGAAGCGTGAGTGAGCACCTCACCTCTCGCTCATGATGAGCGTGTACTCGGCCATGGCGGCGTTGCGCTCGTCGGTGAGGCGTCCCTACAGTAGAAGCGTGAGTGAGCACCTCACCTCTCGCTCATGATGAGCGTGTACTCGGCCATGGCGGCGTTGCGCTCGTCGGTGAGGCGTCCCTACAGTAGAAGCGTGAGTGAGCACCTCACCTCTCGCTCATGATGAGCGTGTACTCGGCCATGGCGGCGTTGCGCTCGTCGGTGAGGCGTCCCTACAGTAGAAGCGTGAGTGAGCACCTCACCTCTCGCTCATGATGAGCGTGTACTCGGCCATGGCGGCGTTGCGCTCGTCGGTGAGGCGTCCCTACAGTAGAAGCGTGAGTGAGCACCTCACCTCTCGCTCATGATGAGCGTGTACTCGGCCATGGCGGCGTTGCGCTCGTCGGTGAGGCGTCCCTACAGTAGAAGCGTGAGTGAGCACCTCACCTCTCGCTCATGATGAGCGTGTACTCGGCCATGGCGGCGTTGCGCTCGTCGGTGAGGCGTCCCTACAGTAGAAGCGTGAGTGAGCACCTCACCTCTCGCTCATGATGAGCGTGTACTCGGCCATGGCGGCGTTGCGCTCGTCGGTGAGGCGTCCCTACAGTAGAAGCGTGAGTGAGCACCTCACCTCTCGCTCATGATGAGCGTGTACTCGGCCATGGCGGCGTTGCGCTCGTCGGTGAGGCGTCCCTACAGTAGAAGCGTGAGTGAGCACCTCACCTCTCGCTCATGATGAGCGTGTACTCGGCCATGGCGGCGTTGCGCTCGTCGGTGAGGCGTCCCTACAGTAGAAGCGTGAGTGAGCACCTCACCTCTCGCTCATGATGAGCGTGTACTCGGCCATGGCGGCGTTGCGCTCGTCGGTGAGGCGTCCCTACAGTAGAAGCGTGAGTGAGCACCTCACCTCTCGCTCATGATGAGCGTGTACTCGGCCATGGCGGCGTTGCGCTCGTCGGTGAGGCGTCCCTACAGTAGAAGCGTGAGTGAGCACCTCACCTCTCGCTCATGATGAGCGTGTACTCGGCCATGGCGGCGTTGCGCTCGTCGGTGAGGCGTCCCTACAGTAGAAGCGTGAGTGAGCACCTCACCTCTCGCTCATGATGAGCGTGTACTCGGCCATGGCGGCGTTGCGCTCGTCGGTGAGGCGTCCCTACAGTAGAAGCGTGAGTGAGCACCTCACCTCTCGCTCATGATGAGCGTGTACTCGGCCATGGCGGCGTTGCGCTCGTCGGTGAGGCGTCCCTACAGTAGAAGCGTGAGTGAGCACCTCACCTCTCGCTCATGATGAGCGTGTACTCGGCCATGGCGGCGTTGCGCTCGTCGGTGAGGCGCTTGATGTCGGCGCGGTCCCACTGCCGCACCGCACCTGCCACTTGCTGCTTCAGCGCGTTCCGCTCGCGTATCTGACGGCGATACGATCATATTTTATATACTACTTCACTTTTTACTGCACTCTAAAGCATTCCGAGACCATCAAAAAATTAAAAAATCTTTTAAATTGAAAATTTCTGGAGACCTGACTACTTGTATACAAAATTTTTTGCTGATCAGTTGAGCATAGAAGCATAAGAAACAAGCAAACTCACTTTCACATTTTTAATAATAGTAAAATTCCATAATAATAATTTTATTTTATATTACTTGAAACTATCCATGCTATAGTGATCCATGATTGATCGGTAACAAAGATCGAAAATATAAAATCAACGAACAGTATTTGAACCTACCTCTCCTGAATATCCGTCAAATCATTAAGAGAAAATGTGTTATCGAAATTGATAGACCCGAGCACATATCACAATGGCTTCAATGGCAAATCGTTTGGAACGGTTATCCAGGGAACTTAGATTTAAACCCTGCTTGTGGTATTTCCAATTTCACATTTACATATTTATTTGGCTCAAGTCAAATGCTTAAAAAATATCTAAACATAATAACACACTAATGAGTATATAAACACTTACCACAGAGTTTCTTTCTTGAGTGAGGTCGTGGCATTGAGTTTTCAGTCTACTATTCTCTTCTTGAACGATCCGTAACTTCTCTAGTGTGGTGTTGTGCGTCTCTATCAAGTCTTCATACCTACAACATGTAAATAAATTTTGTGAACAGGTGGCGTCCATGTGATAACGGATTAAGAATACAAGTGTCACCACCTCATTCTTCCCCCTTGGGTGTCATACGAAGCAACTAACAGAAGTAAGAAAGTTTCACTCATTGCCTTATGGTATGGTAGTGTACCATAACTCACTTGTTATTATTTGGTTCAGGACAACGAATAGGCGGCTTGCCCTCACGGGATTCTCTACATTCCCCATACAGCCTAGGAATTGTAACGCTGTTCAAATAGTACTGGGCCTCTCACCTCTTTTGAAAACAGTCTAGTTCTTCTTTAACCGCCTCGTAATTTCTAAGGGTATGCACGAGCGCGTCCGAGTTGCTCTCAGGGTTGCCACTCTGCTGCAGGTGCTGGACTTCACGCTCCAAGCTGCAATGAGGCATACGTGAAAAATTAAACAACCTTAAACACAAAGTGAAAAATTAATTTCTTTGTGTTTAATGTATGCACTATACAGCATGTCAAATGCTAAAAATATATGTAAAAATATCTAAATATATTAAACACCTTTTTCGAAAAAGGAAATGGAGAATACTAATTTACTTAAATTTATTCAGAATATTATATATTAATAACATCTTTAAAAAACACACAAACTATAAATTGTAAAATAATTATTGCACGCCTCATAAGCGAAGCGTTCAGGTGGGCTTACTCTCGTTTTACGGAAAACTGATTTTTCAAACTTAACATGTCTCTATTTATCATATATTGCACTTGTAAAATAAAAAAGCGTGTAATATATACACACACATATCAAGAAAAAACACTAACACTCATGATATTTTTTATGCCAAATTTGTCATTTAAAATAGTTAAAAAACTGTTTAAAAAACTTGTCTTGGACGTCCGTGTGTCTGTAGGTATGTTTGGATAATGTATGTTAACACGATAACGACCGAAATACTTTACTAATCGAGTCTTTCGTTTTCTCTTTTTAACTTCAGTATAATTACGAATAGAGCCCTATTACTTTTCACGGTCTGATTCGATATAGTTTAATTGTTATTAAATAAACAAAAAAATAGTGAATATATATGCTCGACTCAATGGCACAATGGTACACTAAAACCAGCGCTATGCCTTATTTCGTGAGAACTACTTCTATAGACCAATATATTAGTACTTCTTAAAATTAGCGATAGATGGCGTATAAGACATGAGAACCAGATTAGTATTTTTTGAAATTAGCGCTTTCTATGTGATTTATTGAAAACTACTTAGTAAGACCAATACATTATTAGTTACCTTATCAAATAATAAATTTTATTGTGAAAAATGAAGATTATGAGGCGTGCACTTTTGGATTTTCCAAAGTATGTATAATTAATATTGTATTCACTTATTTAGATATTTTTATATTTTAGCATTTGACATGCTTAGTACTATACATTAAACACAAATTAAAAAATGTTGAATCCTGCTTGTGACTGTTATTTTCGATATCACATTTTTCACTTTGTGTTTACTGTATTCACTTCATTTTGCATAACATTATTTGATTTGAAAACCCAAATAATAACTATTATTTGTGTTTTTTAAGTCTTGTTCTTGTTTCTTTGAACTTTTGAAGTTAGTTAAAAACATTGAAATTGCTAGAGCTTTATATGTTCGATTTTATATGAGCATAACTTATTTCCTGACATACGATTTAAATTAAATAAAACGGATACCGTTGATTGTCGTTGAGTAGGTCCCCGTACTTGCCGCGGAGGCTACTGGCCTCCTGCGCCGACACTTCGAGCTGGTTCATCGCTGCTCGGTGCTGCCCGCGGAAGTACTCCAACTCCTACAGCATTTTCTTTTTATACTACGCGGGCACACAAGGGAATACCGGGGGAGTGGACAGCAGCACTCCCTCGAGTATTAACAACATCCACTGCGATCGCCAACCCGCCTGCCAAGCGTGGCGAAACAGCGGACCGCTCGTTGTGGCGTTCTCTTGGGGAGGCCTATGTCAAGCAGTGGACGTCGAAAGGCTGATGGATGGATGGATGGATGGGCACACAAACATACGGCCCACCTGATCGTAAGCGATTATCGTAGCCAATAAACGCTAGCAACACCAGAGGCAACTTCAAGGAAAGCGATAGGAGGTGGAAAGTGGGTATATTAAGGACATAGTTTGGGCTTTGGCGGTCTCAGTCACCATACAAAACAAAACACTTCTGTAAGAGGGTGGTTCTTTCCCGATCGAGCTGGCCCATTTGTACTGGGCAACCACGATTCGATGATCAAAAGAGGATGGAGGTACAACACAGGTACTTACTGGGGCAAGACAAAGAACTGCCAAGTCAAAAGTATCAAGTGACCCTAGTCTGTGGTTTCACAGGAACCTCTCGCTTTTCGAAATGATAAGTGTATATCACAAATATCACCGCATGATGAACGAAAACCTTCTGAGGAAACCTGGGTGCCATTTTTATTGTGTCTTATTTCTTAAGATGGAAAAGTGTACCTAACCGCATACCCTGTAGTTCAGCGCAACAAGCAGGGTAGTAGTGGCCCTTACCCACTAAATAAACCCTTGTGCCTTCTGCGCACCTGTATAGGCCGACATTAATGATTGAAGACAGACAGCCTGTATAACTGCGACTTCGACTAAGTAAAAAATATAGACGGAGCATTACGAACAATCCAGTGAACCCATATAAAACCATGCCAAACTTGTAATTACACACCCTCAAGCACACAAATACAAACAAAAACCATGCCAAAACGAAGTGTCATACACCACGAGTGAGAGTATGATTTAAGATTACCCCAGATGACTCGACGATTTCGTACATATTTTACGCACATGAATAAGTCGTCAGCGCCATAATATTCCCCATTTAATTTGCTGTAAACTTATTTTATGCTTTTACTTCCTTTTTGTTTCAAACATAGAACTTTTTAAAATTTATCCAAATTATAGAGATTATTTATTTCCGGTGACAACACTTTCACAAACACATCTTTAAAAAAGAAACAAAAACATAATACATAGCATCACGCCTGTATTCCCCGAAGTGGTAGGCAGAGGTGTATTACACACCCACGACTCGCCAGCTATGTTTGAGTCCCACGTAATAGGGGGCCAGCCTATTGACGTCTACCGGGCACATTTCCAAACTCCGGGCTGCTACTGAGAAATTTTCTTTTTAGGAAAAAGCTCAATAACTTTGCCCGACCCGGGGATCGAACCCGAGACCTCATGATTAGCAGTCGCATACACTACCGCTACACCACCGAGGCAGTTAAAAAAGAGGCTACACTTTATTTAACAATGCGGCGTCTTTATTTTATAGTTAGTCTTGATCTGAGAAAAAATATTCTGAGAAGTGTACAAGACTATGGTTTATATTTAAATTCCTCTCACTCATAGTTAAGAGAGAACGATGCCCAAAAGAGTTGTTAAAACACATGTTAGTTCTGACCTTCATAACATGTTCACACCTTCTCGACGTCTCAGTATGCTGTCGTCTTAGCTGGTTCAGATCATGCAACGCCTTCTCACATTGCTGCTTCAAACTCTCATTTGTCTGTTTATTGATAACGTCATACTGTAAAGGCTCGTACGGACCACTCATCACGTGGGCGCCGTGTGGTTTAACAGTGTAGTTCTGCTTCTCATAGCACTGGTTTGAAGCTAAGACGTCATACTCGATAGGAATAGGGATGGTCGGCAGTTGGGTTGTGGTATGACGCTCTTGGCTTACATAATTGTGTGATATTGATTCTGTAAAAAAGTATAAATCTATCACGTTTTGGTGAAGTATAATGACTTTTAGCAGTATAAACTGCAATTAAATTTTATTTTCGACCAGCTCGGAGTCAGGTAAGTTGACAACACCGGAAAGGTAAGTTGACAACCCCGGAAGCGTGTCTTTGCAGAGCAGGTAAAGCCGTCCGTGCTATGCCTGAACTCTTAACACCACATGCTCGAAGAACATGTTAGTCAACGATGTTTTTTCTGACCTCTAACATCTGACAACCCATGTCTTACGTGAATCCGTCAATGTTAAGACAAACTGTCAACTTCCTGTGGCTTGAAGAGCCACATAACATCGACAACATTATGTCTGATATGCAACTCCTTTTCACAAGTGCATCGTGAGGAAACCTGCATGCCTTAGAACTTTTTTCTAAAACTTGTGAAGTCTTCCAATACGGAAGGGATCATAGCTAGCTGTGAACTATGGCTTATGATAGTTTTTATTACCCGTAGCCGATGACGGGTGTTCAACATGTCTCTACATCAGAAATAATGTCTCCTAAAGGTTGCAGACGCTGTGGCCGGCAGTATAAGACGATAATGGTCAGAATCCTATTAGCGATTGTTTACCTAACTGGTGAGAATCTATCCAAGAGTGTATCTAATAATATTTGGGCACCAGTTGTAAGCCTCTTCAATGGTTATCATTTTGAGTTTGTTATGTTATTCAAAATATTATGTAGAAACTCACCATTACTCCCATTACTTTCTAAAGATGATGTCCCAGATGCCATAATATATCTGGAATGACAATAATATACAGCGGTTGTCAAACTTTTATAGCAACAAAACCCTTTCAAAAAACTACATTTTTAAGGAAGCCCATTCATTAGAATATGATTAATTCAGGATGAATCCCAGTTTTGCCACATGGAATAGGTTAACAATAATCATATGACATTTTCATTGGCATTTTCATGTAAAATTGTACAGAACTCTTTTGTGTAAGTATTTTTTAAATGTAATATTTCTCTTTTTGCAATGCTCCTGCAGAGGCGATATGATACCGTTCCGCGGAACCCCCCTAGGTTCCGCGGAACGGTATCATATCGTAGAATACTCATCAGGGTTCCACCAAAATTATTTATTATTAGCTATTGAATAATACCATGGTTACAAATATTATTTTAAACATAGCATCACGCCTGTATTCCCCGAAGGGGTAGGCAGAGGTGAAGAACTCACCCACGACTCGCCAGCTATGTTTAAGTCCCACGTAATAGGGGTTTATTATTTTGAAATAGCGCAAAATATATAATGAGAAGGACTCTACTTTGTAAATGGGAAGTCAATACGAATCACTTCTCTTGCATACCGAAATCCGATGGCTTTCAAGAGGCAAAGTTCTAGCTAGGTTATATTAACTTCGTGACGATCTAAAGGTTTTCACAACAAATTAAGTCTGAGGCCCATAATATTTTTAGTGTTTTGCAAGATGAACAATGGCTCATAAAATTAGCTTATCTTGCGAAAGTTTTGGAATAGTCAATGAAATAACTACACTTTTGCAGGGAAAATCATCAACTATATTTAAGAAAAGGACAATACTGAAAATAACTTTCTACAAGAAAACGCATTGGAATGTATCAAATGAAATTAAAACTATTATAACTGAACATTTGGTAAATCTCCTGAAATCTTTGTCAATCTTCAGAGTTCATCCACATTAAAACACACATTTGAATCTGTATCTCTGAATTAGTTTTGGGTTGGTGTTAGGAGTTAATACCCTGAAATAGCCAAAAAGGCTATCTTCACATTGCTCCCATTCCTCACAACTTATCGTTTATGAAACAGGCTTTTCGGCCTATGTTTGTACAAAAAACAAATACAGGTCAAGATTGGATGCTACCCCAGATATACGCATACAATTGCCGGACATAATACCAAACTATAAAACAATTTTTGATCTATATTTTTTATTGACATGCTCCACTACTTTTTATTCCTCATCGTAAAGACAAATGTAATTTCCTCATTACATTTGTCTTTACGACCAACGCCATCTATCGGAATGCATTTACATGCATCAATCCAATATAAGTTTAACCTTGCGATTAAAATTCATACTATTTGATGGCGCGATTTTTTAAACATTTTTGATATATATTTTTAGCATTTGACATGCTCTGCTACATTTTAAAGTACAAATTATTTTGAAAATTAGATTTTTTTCCTTATTCACAAATAATTTGTACTTTATAAAACAATTATTCATAAAACAGTCAAACAATTTCATTCTTCACATTAAAACCTTAAGTTAAGAATAATGTGTTTCAAATATATTACACATTTCTTAAAAAAAATGTTCTTATATAAATTTCAGTGTTGATTTGTAATCATTTGATATGGGGTTCCATAAAATAAAGGTGTTTGGTTGGTGTTCCGTTATCTTTAAAGTTTAGGAACCCCTGCCCTAGGGTCCACTGAGCACACTGTAAATCACTACTATAGTAATTGATATGTCTGTTAGGAGACCCCATTCATATTGGATGAAAATGGGCATACTATGCAACACTTTAGCTTATACTGGAGACTCTTACTCTAAATTAGCAAAAGCTATCAAAATTTATGAAATTACTTAACCTAAGTTACTTTACTTTCATCAGGGAAATTAGTTTTTTTTTGTGTTCAATCAGTCTACCTGTTATAATGGATTTTTTATTATAATGCATTTGTGGCTATTCAATTCCCAGTCTTCCAAATAATTTTACAGCAATGATTGAACTTACGGTAAGAAAAGAGGATAATATCAATGGATGTAAATAAATTTATGCATTTGCCATGTCTAATAACTAAGCATGGCATGGCAGATTAACTTCCTTGCTATTTTAAAAAAAGGCTAGCACGCAAATCTGGGTCTTTTGATGAGCTGTAGAGAAGAAATAAATGAACTTGGTTGTTTTTATAAAAGACAACATCCTGTACTAAGGAATACTCCTTGTATTACAGGGACTTAACAAATTCAAAATTTCACAGACCCAAAGTACTCCTACACTCAGAACAATCATTTGTGGGTCACACAAATAGTTGTCCTGTGTGGGAATAAAACTGTTTTAACCTAAACAAGATAGTTGATATTTTTATAATATTTCTAAGCACTTCATATGCTTTGCATGTGTTAAATATCAGAGGATAGCTACAAGACCCTTCGTTTTTCCCTCCCTTCCTTGGGGTTTAATCCCTATTAAACCCACACCTTCTGGAATAACAATCTGGTATTCCAAATTCTAAAGTTCCCCAAAGATCCCTTCATTATTAATTTCAAAAGTAACTTCACCTGTGCAAAGCGAGGTTGGATCACGAGTATAATATCAAAAAAGTGAGCAAGAAGCATTTTATTAATCTCCTATTTGTCATCAAAAGTTCTATGTTGTACCATACATAGCCTATGTCATTGTCCAAGTATATCTGATCTATTTCTTGCAAGTAACCACTTACGCAAAACTTAATTAATAACTAACAATAAAATATTACCTTAATGGTTAGAATTTAACATCCTTTATTCCACTTCACTGATCAACTTTGAGACCTGTGAAACACAATAGTGTTTGATCAGATGTACTATTTAACTAATCTCATTAAATAAACATAATTACAGTAAAACTAGAATATTTAGAAGGGTCATTCCACTTGACATATTTTTTACGCTCTAATGAGTATTACAAAATTTGCACGGAACAAACAGGCTGCAGCGATTACAAACAGCAATCGAACAACGAAACATGCAACACTTTTGTATCACATAATATTAAAGGTCCACCAGGGTCCACCAATATACAACCGACACGGTCCATCAACGTCGTCGCACACCCCAATCACCTATCAAATACAGTAATACGAACAAAAAACTATCCTTTCGTTATGAATATGGTTTTGATTAAATTTGATGGAACATGATTGCCTATGATTTCATAATGTAAACATATTGAGTATTACTAAAGCGGCACATCCTTGCATCAACAATAAACGTTTCTATTCATTAATGGCTGCAAAATAAAGCAATAAATAATTTGAACAAGATAACACGTACATAGTCAGTGAATTGCCAACATTTCTCATTCGCATCCAAGATTTTGTAAAGGTAAAGGTAGGTACTCCACAGACCATAGACTAATAATCACAGAACATTTATACTCGACGAGCCTCAGACTAATACCCGCACTACACTCATTAGTATATTATCTATGACTACACTGCTCGCGAAGTAGCTGAAGGTTAAGCGAATACGAGAGTGTAGAGGGTCACTTCGCTTCGCTTCGTGCTACCTCGCCTTGCCACCTGCGCAAAGTAAGCACCCCATCGAAGGATTTTTGAAATCAAAATGACCTTAATCGATAGGTCTACGTTAGGTCTGTATAGGTCCACCAAAATTCTTGTTTCTCATCTGTTTACAAGTTATTACTGCTCGGTGAGGCAAAACATCGTGAGGAGACCTGCACGTCTGAGATCTACCTGCTAACCCGCACTGGGCCAGCATGGTTAACTTCGACCTAAATCCCTCTCAATCTGAGTAAATAGGGTTGGAAGAATTTAATATTTACAAATAATTTAGAAAAGTTAGGATCATTTTTTAAATTTTAAAATTAAAAACTATGACTTTTTTCTGAATTAACAAACACAGATCTTAGGTAGACCATTATTGCCCCTTAAAGAGCGTTAATTATTATATTAAACATATTTACATAAGTATTTTGTTGTTACGTCTACATATTTTTCCACTACTGCACGTATCAAATCAATAATAGCATAGCTTACATGTAACCTATATTTATATTATTTAATCACCCGATTATTTATTAGACAGAAATAATATTTTTATATAAAGTTACACTATTCAAAAAATACTTTGGAAAATCCAAAACTGCACGCTTATTAGATAATCTTCATTTTTCACAATAAATTTGATTATTTGATAAGTAACAAATAATGTATTGGTTTTACTAAGTAGTTTTCAATAAATCACATAAATAGCTAATTTCAAAAAGTACTAATGTGGGTTTCATGTCTTATACGCCATCCAGCGCTAATTTTAAGAAGTACTTCTATATTGGTCTACCTCAGTCATTTTGCACCTGGCAATTAGTAAGAACAACAATCCATGAGTTTACATATATACCTTCATGCACTGGCATGTATATAAAGTTAAACATGTAAAATTAAATAATTTATTAAACTGTAAAGAAAAACAATTTAAGAAAACAAAAAGACATCGCTACTATCGCTAGTTTCCTTCCAAAAAAAGCATTATTGTGGCTCTATATATGCAACAACAACTGAATACAATGATATCGACATCTAAAATTGCCACTAGCGACATCTAGGGCTAGATTTGTCAATATCTCTTTAACTTTAAAACAGTGACATCTATCAATAGAAAATAGCAACTTTGGACGGTATTATATGACTTATTTAAAAATCAATTAGAATTCATCAAGAAATCTCTAAACCATTTATCTTCCTAACTTGGTTGCCTTATAATTTTATACCTTGTTCTAAGTGAAAATACCATGACGCCAAAACCACGCAAAAAAAATTGTGGAATGCAAAATATGTTTTTTTCGTGTTTTATAACGTTGGTGTGTTATTATTTACGTGTGTTTAGTGTTTTTAATGATTGTTATGGATACAATAGTTATTATACTTGACAAATATCATCAGTTCGTCAAGCAAAGGTAAGAACTTCCTTTTAGCAAAAAACAATGTTCTGTGGACGATACTAAAACCACCGGTGGCTATGCGTACGTAAAAAGGTAGTTCTCATGAAAGGCGCTGGTTTTAGTGTCGCGTTGAGCGTAAATATTCAGTATTTTTTTTATTTAATAACAAACCACATCGAATCAGACCGTGAAAAGTAATAGGGCTCCATTCCTAATCATAATAATTCGTAAACGAAAAAAAAATGACTCGATTGGTAAAGTATTTTGGTCGCTATCGTGTTAACATACATTACCTACAACTCACGGACGTCCAAGCCAGAGTTTTTTCAAACAGTTTTTTAACTAGTTTAAATAACAAAAATGGCATCAAAAATATCATGAGTTAAGACAAATGTGATAAGGAGATTGGGTATGTCTAAAAGATAGTACTGTAGCTCAGTGGATTAGAGCACTTCTCCGGATAGGAAGGGACGCAGGTTCGATTCCCGCCTGTACTAAAATACTATTTTTCCTTATTCACAAATCATAATTTGTACTTTAATATCATGAGTGTTAAAAATATTGTTTGTTTCTTTATATGTGTGTAGATATTATTTTACAAGTGCAATATTAAGTATAAGACATTTTAAGTTTGAAAAATCAGCTGTGCTGTGTAAACCGGCAGTAGAACACACCTCAACGCTACGATTATGAGGCGTGCAATATCGTATAAATGTAATTGCGATACAACACTACGTCATCTTGTGGAAAAAAATTGCGGTTGATAGCGGGCAGGGACGACCTTTTTTTTTTGTTTTTAGTTATCGTAATACCTCACTTTCACATCTTTTTCTCCTGATGTCATCACATCACAAACTTATACAGGTATATTTGGACTTAGAATGAACGTCTATACCCATGATTAAATTATTATTTATTTCTTTATGCTTTTTACAACCCAAATCTATTTAATAGAGTGTTACGGCATTAATTTTCTGTTTGTTTAAAAAGAAGGCATGCCTGATTGATCTATCAACCACTAGCTCATATAACTGAATGGATTGGGTTGCAATTTGACAGACATAGATATAATTATAGGTACAGGTAGATAAAGATTGACGCAATTAAAAAAACCTTTGTCCACCCAAAAATTTATAGATCGCTTGAAGGACTGAAGTATCTATATCGATTTTTTTTACGCGCTTCCCTAGTGGATATTCCGCCATTTTTGGATTGCAAAAAATTGGCTCGGTAAATTTGTAGTCATTTCCTCTCCCCCTTATTAGAGCTCAATGCTCCAAGTGCACCCAGGAACTAAAAAGCAATAAATAATTGGTATTTAGATACGATTTCCGTGCTAGACACCTACTGATGTGTTTGAAGCCGGTGCCAAAAATGTTTTTAATGTTATCTAAGTATTTATTTTAAATTGTTTTTTTTTACTTTTGGACTTGGCACCGGCTTCAAACACATCAGTAGGTGTTTAGCACGGAAATCGTATTTAAATACCAATTATTTATTGCTTTTTAGTTCTTGGGTGCACTTAAAGGAGGTATTCTTTCTTTTTTTAACTGTTTTATTTTGTGTTTTTAGTGGTTTTTTATAAAATAGCTTAGAGTAGGTCATACAAAACGAAAAAAAAAATCAGACAACGAAAAAATATCATCAATATATACAATTTTTTAGAGTTTTGTTGATTTGTTAAACACTAGATTTGTTAAGCACCGATTTCAATGAAATTTAACTGAGACCATTTCGGAATAAACTTCTTTCAAACAAAAAAAGAAGTTTGCAAATCCGTCAACATATGACGGAGTTATGCCCGAACATACATAAAAAAAATATATAAACATCCGAATTGATAACCTCCTCCTTTTTTGAAGTCGGTTAAAAACACTACATGCAATAGTTATGTTTAAAAAAAAAGTTCATAAGAATTTCTTATCTTTCAAACGGTCATTATAGTGGTGGCCAGTAACATAGCAATTATTCAGTTTCTAAGTAAAATAGCTAGGAATTAAACGCTTTGAGAGCAGGTTGTATTATAATTATTTTTTTTATTGACGCAATGAAAACGGAACGAGAAAACTTTGAATTTCGCACCGTGCTATGACTAGGTGCGTGGAGCGCATGCGCGAGTGATAAATTATTTATAATTGTTAATAAAAAAAAAGCAAAAGATTAATATAAAAGCAAAAACTATAGACCAATACTGACCTAACGATAAAGAATACAGAAATATAAAGATTAAATAGGATCGTTTGTCTCTCTGTTTCACCCACTCCGAAAGTACTGGACCGATTGAATTGAAATTTGGTACACATAAATATGTAAGCCAGTGACGGACGTGTAACCTTTTTAAATATATTTTAAACATTGAGAGGTGATTTTATTAATCAGTTTCCATTTTAATGAGATGCTAAGATGCAAATTTTTTTTTTGCAAAATTAAAAAAAATATTTTTTAAAAATCTATAGGTGATCTAACAGTAATGTTGGTGAACCTATACAGACCCAACGTATACCTATCGATTAAGGTCATTTTGATTTCAAAAATCCTTCGATGGGGTACTAACTTTGTGCAGATGAATCACCAAATTAAAAAAAATATCTATTAAAAAGCTATAGGTGACCTAACAAAATTTTGGTGCACCTATACAGACCTAACGTAGACCTATCGATTAAGGTCATTTTGATTTCAAAAATCCTTCGATGGGTGCTAATTTTGCGCCTCGCCTCGTGTGACTTCCGGCATTACACTGTAGATAGAGATGTGTAACTCTTCTTCATCTTATTAATGGCAGTCCGGGTTATTTTGCCAATGACCAGTATTTTGAGGTGCTTTGGTGGCAATAGGTTTGCGGGCGGTAGGGCTCAGCAGGTGAGCGTTGGGCAGCTTACTTAGCTTAGTTTGGCTTTGTTTTGTGAAAGTAGATTTTAAAACAGAGGGTAAATTTTTACTGATTGTAGTGTTGAGTTATCTAAAATAAAAGAAAATTTTTAAACAGGAGTTAGTATGTTAGAGTAGACAGTCACAGTTTAATGTTATTGCTGTTAATAAAATTGGCGAGAATATATATGAAAAGGGAGTGCACCATCGAGAGGAGGGATGTAATATTTGAAGGGAGAGGGACATCAGGGGGGAGGAACTCGTATAGAGAGGAAGATACTTTGGAGCAGTTAAAGAAAATATGTTCAGTGGTTCCTTCATCCAGTCCACATTCACAAAGGGAAGAGTCCTTGACCCGGATTTTTGCTAGATGTACTGGAGTACAAACGTGACCCAGGCGTAAGCGGCAGATCACAGAGGTGGCGCGTTTACTGGCCGTCAGGGGAAGTTTTAGAGGCATCAATGTAAATAGTAAGCCAATTTTTCAACTTGTCCTCTATTATAAATGTAAGACTGATATCTGAGTCTGGGGAGAACTTTTGTAGACCTAAAGCAGTTTCAATATTAGGCTGGTATATTAGAGATTCATATGGGGTATCAAACAGTGGGTTCAGCTGACATTGAATGATCGGACAGGGCAGACTCAAGAGATTGTTAAGGCTCCTAATGAGACACGGAGGGTCTTTGTGGGACCAATATTTGCTAGAAGATATAAGATTGGATAGTTCATGTAGCTTAGGGATATGAGGATGAGAAGATAGTTGGAAGACTTTGTATAAGTAACAGTCCGATAGGTATTGTCTCCTAAGTCTTAGAGGAGGGTCTGCACATTCTACCTGTAGGCATTAATGGGAGAGGATTTCATTGCACCAATTACACTGCTGAGGCATTACGATTGGACTTTATCTAATTCTTTTAGTGCTATTTTAGTGCATGGTTCATATAAGAATTAACCATATTCTAGGCGGCTGCGGATGAAGGCGTTATAGATTAGTTTGTGTGAGTAAACCCTTACTGGGAGCCCCACCAAGCTCCTGACAAGGCACGAAGGAGATTAAAAATTTTTCGCATTTGCTGGCTATATAATTAGCATGGTTAGTTGCTAATAATTTAGAATCAAGTACCATACCTAGGAATTTCACTTGGTTTTTAACAGGAATGTTTTGGCCTTCATAAGATATGACAACATCTGGAATTGACCTATGTCGGGTAAACACAGCAACATTGCTTTTCAAAGCCGAAATTGAAAGCCCGTGGTCCGATAACCATTCCTGTAAGTATGATATTGCACTTGTTAGTCGATTGGATGCTTCCGTTATGTTTTTTGAGGCTACATATAATGCCAGGTCGTCGGCATATTGGAGAGTATTGCAGAAGCAGTTTACAGACAATTCCAGGTCATATGTGTAAATATTATATAGAAGAGGGCTAAGCACCGAGCCCTGGGGGAGGCCTGATGTGTAACTCAGGAGTGATTGAAACAAAAATGTACAATCTTTCAAAATGCGTAATCACTCTTTAAATCTTTGGTTTCGAAAATACATCTTTAACTCACTACGTTAGGCTTGATTTTAGTCAGATGGAATGGAATGATGGAAACTAACAAAACACAAACGTGGATGTAGAATGAGACAATAGATAAAGGATATTGTGAATTGAAATGAGATAATATAAAGTACAAATTATTTGTGAATAAAGAAAAAGAGATTTTTAGTAGGGGCGGGAAACGAACCACGCATCTTTTCCAATCCGGGGAAGTGCTCTAAGCCACTGAGCTACCCTACTGACCTTTCGATCATCCCAAATTCTTAATCACATTTGTCTTACGACTAACGCCATCTACCGGCTCAAGAACGCTCGGCAAAAAATGAGCCTCATTTGTTGTCGAGCGTTATTCTGTCCAAAGATAACCGGGATTGACAATCCGTGAGTGAGTGGTGGGCTCTCCTCCTAAAATCCATTCTATAATAGTAGCTTATGTAAAGTATTTAAATGTTTGTAAGCGATTGGATCTATATGTTATCTCGAATGGCAACGAACCTCTTTTGGGAAGGGAGTGGTTAAGATATATCTTTGAAATTGATTTTCAAGATATAGCGAGTCAGCACACTAGTTGTAACAGGTTGTGCAGTAGCGAGTCTTTTAATATTAATTAATTGTTTTCCAGATACTATAACGTCATGTCAAATGGGCTCGGCTGTTTCACAGGGGGTGAGGTCAGTTTATGAGTACGACCTGACGCCAAGCCCGTGTTTATGAGAGCGCGACTACTTGCCTATGCACTAAGGGAGCACGTTGAGCGGGCGCTAGATCAATTGCTAAGTGACGGTATCATTGCACCACTGGAGACGTCAGACTGGGCTACGCCTATTGTGCCTGTCATTAAGAAGGACGGCAGTTTACGACTATGCGGTGATTATAAACTTACATTAAATAAATGTTTAGTGGTTGACCGTTTTCCTTTACCTAGGATCTATCCTGGAATTGTTAACTAAACTACATTCAGGGCAGAAATTTAGCAAAATTTATATTTCCCAAGCGTACGCGCAATTTCGTTTAGACGAAAAATCCAAATCTTATACGGTGATTAAAACTCATCGAGGATTAGAGGTGAGGTCATTTTTAGGCTTAGAATAATAACGCTTAGAACACGAGTAGGTCAAAACGGAGTGAAGCAATTTCAAGTTAGCCTTAAAAGGCTAACTGCGTTGCTCCTTCTGTTCTTCGGTGTCCATGATAAAGTGTCATTGTAAGCATCGCGCATAATTTTATTTAAAAATGACTTACTGCACCGTGAAAGGATGTCACAAAGCGTCTCATAACCACAATAATCATAGGAAGAATACATTTCACTCGTAAGTACTCTTTGATAATTAATAATTTTTAGTAACACATTCATCTAAACAGAAAATTAAATTGTTATCAAAATATTGCCAGCCTTAGAAAAAATATTTATCCCGATCCAAAAATATCTATTTAATGATATTCGTTTTTAGATTTCCATCAAATCCGATTATTACTTGGTATGGTATTACTTGCTTATGATGGTAGACAAGCCACGGCCCATTTAATATTAAGTGGTAACCGTCGCTCATAGACTCAACTATACCGAGGGTATTGTCAAGCCACTGCGCACCATTTCATTTCTCAGATATGAAATGAAAGATTTATTCTTTATCTTCTGCTACAACCAAAACACACTGACTTGCTTCATTCTTCTCTTCATTCCTAGGAGACGGTGGCACCGACCCGTTCGGGCTTGATTGCAATTAAGTACTTTCACTTGGTACCCAGCCCTACCACCAGTAATGCAATGGGTGATAATTGCTTACTTCCCATAGGCACCTTGTACGACACCCGCGGGAAAAGGATGGGGTGCTGACACTTGTATTCTTAGTCCGTCCCCACACGGAAAAATGGTAATTTATGTTCCATTACCTACAGTTGTAATAAATTACAAATTTTGTCTACGTTCCGTGTTTCTACTTACATATCCAGTCCTTTTTCCATACAAATCTACTATTTATGACAATTTTCTATCAGAAAACTATATACGAGTCGATCTTGGTTTGACAAAACTGGAAGAGTGTACCATTTTCCTCACTTTTTGGGAAAAATGTTTTTACTTGTATCATTATTTGATCGTGTGCGTGGGTGCCGCTGAATGTAATTACGTGACGTTTATGCACACATTAATCGTTATTTTACTTCAAATTTGAGCGGTATTATAAATGAAACTATCGTTCTGAGCGTTATTATTCTAAGTTTTTAGGCTTGGTGATGTACTATGCATAGAATAAAATAAACATTGAGCTCTAATCTTCATATACCTAGGAAAAGTGACTTACTTCGACTGTCGTCCGCCATCTTAATAGTTACGATGACAGCGATATTTGGGTGTGTTCCGATATACACTGCGAGCACTGTAAGGTGTGATGTCAATTTAGTATACTGTGAAGTCGTTCCTTTATAGCTAGCTATACTGGTTACTGTTTATAACGGAATGCAGTCCAGTATCTGTCATTACTTTCATTTCATACAAAGTATTGGTTTTACACTGCAATAAACACAATTTCTTTACATTTGCCATGTTTGGGTTTTTTTTTATAGCTTTTGGTGGCAGACGAGCCACGGCCCATCTGATGATAAATGGTAACCGTCGCTCATAGACTCAACTATACCGAGAGTATTGTCAAGCTGCTGCTCACCATTTCATTTCACCGCTATGAAATGAAAGAATAAACGGCTATCTCCTGCTACAGCCAAAACGCAACGATGTGCTTCATGCCCGCTCACATGGGAGATGGTGGTACCAACCCGCTCGGTGTGGGGGGTGGACCAAGAGAGTACTCCCACTTGGTACTCAGCCCTACCATCAGTCGTGCAATGGATGATAATTGCTTATTTCCCTAAGTCGCCTCATACGACACCCGCAAGAAAGAATGGGGTGGTGACACTTGTATTCTTAGTCCGTTACCACACGGACAAAATCTTTGATTTACAATATTCAATAATAATAATAACACCCCATAGTGCAAATTGTTATATTTATGGAAGCTGTTGATCACGTGATATCACAGTACTCGCAGTGTATATCGGAACAATGCGCTTATCTGTTGTATGTCAGCTGTCAATTAGGGATGCAGGAAGAACCAACAACTATCGATATATCGATATTTTAAAAAATATTGATATAAATATCCTTTATTTTAAAAATATTTAATTTGCGCTATTTAGGTTCCAGCCTAGCATCCATCACTAATAATTTGTGATTTTTATTCGTCACAAATTTTCATATAGTGGGAAGAAGCCGGCCGTTTATTAATTTTGTGTGCTCGGAATGAAGTGGTGAGCAGTGGCTTAGCAGCATACCATTAAATAAAATAATTTTTATTAATTTATTGAATTTATTAATCATTTGAATTGTATTATTATTAGCATTCAAAGCATTTACTTTAAATAAAAAAAAATGTGAGTAGTAATAAAATGATTATAACTTTTTTAATGCGTGCTTGAATTGTAATGAATCAAACGATTCCAAAGTTGATGGGATTGTGGCTCCATTACCAGATCATGAATATCATGTAGGGCTATCATGGTACTATTCAAGATAACTCAAACTAGCCCTAAATCGATCTGTTGCGACGTTTAATTAACGAGTACCCATGGCCACCTTCTAGCTCCATTATCAACCATGGATACTATCTAGACACAAAGTACTCGTCAAGACGAATCAAACGAGTATAAAGAAAGAAAGAAAATATTATTTATTGAAACAACATAGCCTCATGACGTTAATTAAATTGCGTAAAAAAAAATTAAGCAACACAACTTATATTGACGTGACAACGTCTTATAAATTGGTTTGCCGGGTGACACTTCAAGAAACTGCGTTACGCTCCGCTCTCGTTATGCGCTCACAATGAGAGCGAGTGAGAGGCACGCGTCCCTTCCACTCGGGCATGGTTAGCCCGCCTATGAGCGAGAGAGACGAAGAAATAAAATTTTGTTAATATGAAATTCAGTGCGAGATTCTTTGTATAAATTAATGTTTTAAATATAATTCTTTGTATAAATAAATGTTTTAAATTGTTACTATTATTTCATCCTTCTTCCTACTATACGAATGAATATTCACATTAAAATTATTTACCACTCAAAGTCGTTGTCACGTAAAACTTTCGCCCGTATACCGACTTTACAGGCAACCAATTTTTATTATTATGGTACTACTAGGTACTTATATTATTATGTTTAAGTGCATACTGCATACCTACTCATGTCTAGTATGCCAACATTTATAGCACATAAATAGATACTAAGAGCTGACCACTGAATGAAGATATTTTTACAAATACCCACCAATGTCAACAATGTACCTATTCGTAATAGTGACACCACGCGTTGTCCATTTGTGAGACAATATTGGAATGAATAGCTAATTAGCCTAGTATACTTTATTTTACTTCACATTATTGTAAATAGTGTACTCGGTGTGGCAATGTGTGCCAAAAGGCCACAACCCAGCATGTGCTGCACATAGACACAGCGCTGATTTTCCGTTGCAACCTGAGGTGGCCATGTTTTATAATCTAAATATAATTTAAAGTACGCATCTAGTGTGGGATAATCAGGAATAATGATTTGACTGCCCAGCTATATACTTATTACATATTCAGTAAATTAATAACAATGATTATTAATAACAATAAAATAAATCTAAAGCAGAACTGATCCAAAACTTACTAATTTAATTATCATGGCACCTGCTGGGTACATTATTGTTTAGGGATTAGTCTTTTGCTCTTTCAAAAATATAGTCGATCTGATAAATTATTTATTGAAAAGTTTGTAAACTTACTCGTAACAATCACTTATAGCAAACATGAATGCAACTTATCATACTGGAAATCTGTGTGTCAAGATATAATTGTTTTAGCTTATCGCTAAAACTACTCACATTATATATATGATAGTGGCGGGGGCAAGTCATTCCAGCACTTGGTTGCGGCGTATCTAAAACTTCCACGGAATGCGGTTGTTTTATGTTGAGGATAACTTAAAGCGTAAGTGGAGGCCCTGGTTGGATATCTGCTATTTTCTGAAAGCCATACTAATTGGAATAAAGATATTTCGGTGTTATCCTCTGAATAATACCAAACAGTAATATGGAAAGATGTAATTCTCTTCTGTAGTTCAGTTTTAAAATATTTTTTGAATTTAAAAAGGGTGTAACATATTTTCTAGGTGGAATATTAAAACAAAAACGAGCGCAGGCGTGTTTGACTCTTTGAATATTTTTATATGTAGCATATGTTTTATGTAGCAACCTGGGCCCATAGATTGTATCCATGTAATTAAACTTTGACAAAATTAGGGATTCGACTAATTGTACTCGAATATCAACACTAAGATAGTTTCGTATTTTATAAAGTACTTTTAATCTATAGAAAAAAATTCTAGCCACATCCATTATGTGCTTTTCGAATCTCAATTTGTCGTTTATTAGTAGTCCGAGATTTTTAAATTCCGACACCCTTTCGACTACTGTATTATTGACTCTTATCTGAGGATTATTTTTGGTTATAAGACAAATCTGATTCTTTGTACCTAGTATCATATATTTCGAACCAGACTATTCTGTTCCGCCCATTTATAAACACGATCTAAGTCCTCGTAAATCAAACTCACTGCATTCTCTACATTGTTGGGATTAAACGACAAATATATTTGGATATCATCCGCATAGATGTGGTAATGGCAGAATTTGATTACGGAGACTATGTCTGCACAGTATAATGTAAATAAAAGAGGGCCCAGTACTGATTCCTGTGGCAGACCTCTGGTTATGGTGGACTTAGAAGATCTTGAAACCGTTCCATCCGCATTATAAGTTTCCACAATTTGTGAACGATTGGTGAGATAAGACTCGAAACATTTAACAGTATTAGAGTCGAAACCATATAAGACATCTTTGCTGATAGTAGCGAAACATTAATAGTGTCAAATGCCCTAGATAAATCCAGAAGAACCAAAGCAGTTCCCTTAACCCCATCCTGTGCAGCTAAAATATTATCTACAACATCGAGTAGTGCAGTAGAGGTGCTCCTATTACTTCTGAATCCCGATTGTGTCTCCGATAATATATTATTAGCTTCCATATAGTGCTTCAACAGTAAACCAACCACTCTTTCCAAAACCTTAGAAATGGGGCGAAGATCCCTGATGTCACAGATATTAGTATTCTTAGGTATGGGCCTTACAATAGCTGTTTTCCAGGATAAGGGAAAGTGCGATGTAGTTATCGATCTATTAATAATGGTGATGGAACCTCAATAGTATCAGGGACAAGCATTGCTATCATATCCATCGATAAACCATCAACTCCTGCTGCCTTAGATTTTTGGTCTTGGATTGGATGAGCTGAAATGATTACTAATAACTTCAGGATCGTTTAAATGTTTGGGTATTTCAAATCTCTTAGGTGGTATAACGTTTGATTTTAAATTCTTCCACAAGATTTTAGGGTTCTTTATATTATTATTTATATGCTGTCTAAGGTAGCACTTTTTTTCATTATGTATGGCTATACTAACAATTCTTTTCAATTCCCTGTAATACTTTTTGTGAGATTCTAGCTTAGTACGTCTAAACTTCCGAAGCGTGGCATTGCGTAAATTCATCATAAATCTAAGGTTGCTGGTCAGCCAAGGCGCGGGTAATTCTTTTACTGTTTTATTTTTAATAGGCGCATGCAGATCAAATATATATTTCATCACCCTGCTGTATTCAGATACAACAGTGTCTATATCCTCCTAATTTGTTATTAAATCCCATCGGATAACGTTCAGTCTCGTTGAATAAATCTATGTTAATGTCCTTGAGGGGTCTGAAAGTAATTGTTTTATTAGAGATTTTGGGTTTACGAAACTGAAGTTCACAAATTACAAACCCATGGCCATTCTTTACACCTACAGAATCCACATATGAGTCTCGTACCCTAGCGCTAGTACAAATAACATCTATCAACGTTCGACTATCACCACAAAAATGGGTTGGCTCCGAAATCACCTGTTTTAGTCCTGTACAATGTAAAAAGTTCTTAAAAATATTTATAATTGTGTTGGATTCCCTAAATAAATTAATATTTAAATCTCCCAATAGAATCATAATTATTAAATGAAGCTATAGTATCTGTTATTGCATTAAAAAATAATTGAGCGTCTAACCAAGGAGGCCTGTACGCCGTCCCTATTATATTAGTATTGCCGTTAACTTTAGTTCTTAACCACATCTGTTCAACAGTTGGATGGATAGGATGGGCACAGCTACGAACCTTCAAGCCACGTCTAATATAAAACCCCACGCCTCCCCCGCGACCATCACAGATTACATTTGGTCGGGGGATATGTGTTAGGCGATATTCCGGTACTATAGGAGCTCTTCCCTCTTCACCTCGTCTAAGCCAGGTCTCGTTTATAGCCATGACATCGACTTGATTTCGGCCCATAGCATTAATGAAGTTTTCGTGGTTAGTGCCTACGGAACCGGCATTTAACAATCTGACTTTAAAAAACATATTATGCATTTATGATATTATTATAAATAATATATAGGGATATGAGCCAGTAAAACATTGTCACCCTACTCTTACAATTACTACAATAACTACATAAACATTTAGAACCAATGACACATTTATTTCCACACCGAGTCCACAATCCGTACGTAGTATAAACCACAAAAGATATAATGATTATATAATATGTTATTTAGATATTTTTATATATATTTTTGCATTTGACATGCTTAGCACTATACATTAAACACAAAGTGAAAAATGTGAAATCGAAAATAACAGTCAGGAGCAGGATTTGAACCTGCATCTTCTGGATTCCGTCCAGATGCTTTGCCAATTCAGCCATCCTGACACTTGCTCCTGACTGCTAATTTCGATAACACATCATACTTAACGTCTTTGGGTGACGCCTGCGCCGTCTGTCGGACGTATTTTCATACATTATACCGACCAGGTAAACTTAATTTTACAATTAAGATTTTACCTAATAATGACGCAAACCCTTTAAATATTTAGATATTTTTATATATATTTTTGCATTTGACATGCTTAGCACTATACATTAAACACAAAGTGAAAAATGTGAAATCGAAAATAACAGTCAGGAGCAGGATTTGAACCTGCATCTTCTGGATTCCGTCCAGATGCTTTACCAATTCAGCCATCCTGACACTTGCTCCTGACTGCTAATTTCGATAACACATCATACTTAACGTCTTTGGGTGACGCCTGCGCCGTCTGTCGGACGTATTTTCATACATTATACCGACCAGGTAAACTTAATTTTACAATTAAGATTTTACCTAATAATGACGCAAACCCTTTAAATATTTAGATATTTTTATATATATTTTTGCATTTGACATGCTTAGCACTATACATTAAACACAAAGTGAAAAATGTGAAATCGAAAAAAATATAAAATTAAGTTTACCTGGTCGGTATAATGTATGAAAATACGTCCGACAGACGGCGCAGGCGTCACCCAAATACGTTAAGTATGATGTGTTATCGAAATTAGCAGTCAGGAGCAAGTGTCAGGATGGCTGAATTGGTAAAGCATCTGGACGGAATCCAGAAGATGCAGGTTCAAATCCTGCTCCTGACTGTTATTTTCGATTTCACATTTTTCACTTTGTGTTTAATGTATAGTGCTAAGCATGTCAAATGCAAAAATATATATAAAAATATCTAAATATTTAAAGGGTTTGCGTCATTATTAGGTAAAATCTTAATTGTAAAATTAAGTTTACCTGGTCGGTATAATGTATGAAAATACGTCCGACAGACGGCGCAGGCGTCACCCAAAGACGTTAAGTATGATGTGTTATCGAAATTAGCAGTCAGGAGCAAGTGTCAGGATGGCTGAATTGGTAAAGCATCTGGACGGAATCCAGAAGATGCAGGTTCAAATCCTGCTCCTGACTGTTATTTTCGATTTCACATTTTTCACTTTGTGTTTAATATATAATATGTTACTACCAAATGACTATAGTATAGCCAGTCCTTATCCAATAAGTATTGTTTACATATAAAATTTCGAACGAAAGCTATGGTCCAATATACTAATACGCCAAACTTAAACATAACCAAAAACCCGAGCAATATCACGCTCAGAGACTATTTTGTAAGTGGATTTGCCTTCTACTTGTTTGACGAATATCCGTCCTCCTCTGGTCCTATACGTACCTCCAACGGAGGCGGGCACGCGCCTCTCTTGCTCTGTATAACAGCATGCGATTGTACTTAGTGAGCCGCTCGTTTATATAGAACGGGCGGGACTCCCCAGGAATTTCAAAATCGCCAGTGTTAGCGCCGCGGCGTACCCGCACACTGTGGAGAAAGTACCGACCGGTGCGCGAGCCGAACTACCAGTGCACGTGGCCGCGGGAGACGTACGACACCAGCATCACCAGATGAAGTACGCAGCACCTTAGAGCCCACTCGTTCGGCGGAGACGACGTCGGGCTCCCTAATGATAATACCCAGCTTGGAGGCAATTAAGGCTACCAGATGTCCCGGACTCTCCCCACTCACTTCGGGCACTTTCGCTATCTCAATGTCGTTTGCCAAGATGTCCTGATCCCTATCGTTGAGTTCAGACTTTAGCTTATTAATATCTGATTGAAGCTGTGTAATAGTGCTAAGCTTGTTTGTTAGGTCACTTTCTAGGGTTTCTACCTTCCCTTCAAGCGCGTCGAGACGGGAGGTATTGGTCGTCAGTGTAAGACGCAGGTCCTGGAACTCCTGGTGCAACTGCCCTATCTTATCGAGGACGTTAGATATTTGCTCCCTGAAAAGGCTTAACTCTAAAGCCAGATCCAAAGGTGCACAAGCCTGCTCGGCATCCGGCTCTTTAATGCTCTGATAGTCAGTTGCCGCCGTGGTGGGCATGCCGTTCATCATCATGGCGCATGTGAGTCTCCACAGCACCTTTGACTGGTGTTTCAGGTCTATTATCGCGAAGCTTGTTCTTGGAGCATTCGAGACACGACCAATTGGATGGTTTAAACGTAGCCTTAGACTTTCCTAGACCAGCAAAATGAAAGATTCTCGGGCACATGGTACAAATCGTGCCCTCCTGTTTATTTAAGAAGCGACCGCAGGCTCCACAATTCATCTTTACTGGAGTTGTCAAAGTAGTTTGCAATGAACACAATAGATGTCGCTATGCACTAGGATATTATAAGCTTTTTAACGCAGCTGATTGTAGGTAAACAAATAATTTTATGAAGCTTTAGTACCTACGCAATATTACGATATATTTATTTGTATAAGAATCATTTGTAATATGATAACTATGAACAGTTGTAATGTTATACTTTTACTTATTCTGTTTAGGACACTCCGTCGGTAAGAACCGTTCAATACGAGTTTATTTAGTGCACATATATTACAATCACTGAAATACATATTTACTACACAGAAGTGTACGCGAACATTAGTTAATATCCCATAGCTGCAAGCAATCACTGTATTTAATGAAAACCACTTGAGAAGCAATCCTAACATTTTTAAACCACAACTATACTAGAGACGTACGTACTAGGTGAACACACACACCACCCCCTCTATCCATCTGAAATAAACTCGATGGGGATGTGTTGTTTCATTACAGAGTTACTGTGGTCACCTTTCAGCTCCATCATCAGACCCTGCGTACCATCTAGAGACAAAGTACTCGTCAAGAGTAACCATACGAGCCCAAAATCGATGGGGTTATGTCGTTTTATAACGGAGTTCTTATAGCCACCTTTTAGCTTCATCATCAGACCCTGGAAACCATCTAAAGATAAATTACTCGTCAAGACAAATCAAACGAGTCTAAACTCGGTAGGGTTGCGCCGTTTCATTATAGAATTCCTCAAAACATCCACCTTCCAGCTCCATCGTCAGACCAGCTCCATGTCATCGTAATATTGTATTGTCACGTCAAAGCGTCGCCACGCTAACACCCGGTTTTACCCTCCCTCCGCATTAGATGTTTCACATGTTTCACAGGAAGGCGCAGCATAGGACGGCCTCCCGCCAGAAGGACTGACGACCTGGTCAAAACCGCAAGGCACCCTTGGATGTAGTCACAAGAGCGTCGGTGTGGAATATCTGTAGACGATCCTATGACTCTCCATTATGACGGGAAAAGGCGTCGCTGTCATGTTTATAGTCGGTATTGTGACTCATGAATTCGACACAAGAACCGAGCCTGTATGACATCAAGCCCGACACTCCCCCTGGATCCTGTTGGTACCCCAGTGACGTGCATAAACTTGCATTTTGGACCGTGTTAACAAATTAGAAGGACTGCTTATTGCGGCGTTCTCTTAGGGAGACCTATTATGTACAGCAGTGGACGTCGAATGACTAATGGATGGAATAAAATATTATTATATACTTTTTGAAATAAAATTACGTTTACGGAATCTATCGCGATTACGCAAACAAACATGTAAACGCGATAAATTCCGTAAAAGTAGTTTTATTTAAAAATGTGTAAAATTCGCGTAAATGTTAGAAAGTATTATATTATATACTTGTTTTTAGTTATCGTAATACCTCACTTTCAAATCTTTTTCTCCTGATGTCATCACATCACAAACTATATAGATATATTTGGACTTAGAATGAACGTCTATACCCATGATTAAATTATTATTTATTTCTTTATGCTTTTTGCAACCCAAATCTATTTAATAGAGTGTTACGGCATTAATTTTCTGTTTGTTTAAAAAGAAGGCATGCCTGATTGATCTATCAACCACTAGCTCATATGACTGAATGGATTGGGTTGCAATTTGACATACATAGATATAATTATAGGTACAGGTAGATAAAGATTTATGCAAATAAAAAAAACCTTTGTCCACCCAAAAATTTATAGATTGCTTGAAGGACTGAAGTATCGATATCGATATTTTTTACGCGCTTCCCTAGCGGAAATTCCGCCATTTTTGTATTTAATAGAATTGGCTCGGTAAATTTGTAGTCATTTCCTCTCCCCCTTATTAGAGCTCAATGAAAATAAACAAAGAGTATTTATTTATTTATTAGATTCACCAACAGTTATGTACAATATTTCATGATTTATAATATTACACTTTGAGTTTTACGATAATTTTATAACTAATTATAGGTGAATACCGCATGCATTATATTATTACGTAATTACAGTGAGAATATTGCATAAATATTTTTAGTTACTATAAAATATGGTAAGTTCAATGCTTAAAAACAATTACATAGTATCAAGAATATCTGCCACGACAATTTCTTTACAAAATGATAAAGATTAGAAAAGTTAAGACAAATGAATTAAAAATTAAAAATTAATTAAATTTAAAATCAAAATTAAAATTAGAATCATAATTAAAATCAAAATCACAATTAAAATAAAATCAAAATCAAAATTACAATTAAAATCAAAATCAAAATTAATTAAATAACATAATAAGCATAACAAAAGTAATATAAATAGTATAAGAGAAACTTAATTGAGTTGGTTTGTAAAAAAATTACTCAAATTTTGAATTATTTTATTAACTAGTTATCTACTATTTCATATATATATTTGCAAAATTCATTCAATTTTATAGCAAAAATATCAATGGATTTTGTACAATACTTGTTAAAGCGCCTTACGCACCTTCTATCCCCGCTATACGTCCGTTCAAGGCTGCGGTGCTGGACGTAGCATACGCACCATCGTAATGGTGGGAGACTGCGAGCATCCAGCGTAAGGGCTGTCCACTTAAAAAATAGATCGATATTTATATACGATTTAAAAATCGAATCCCAGTATCGATATTTGTTGATATATCGCTTGAAGAACATCGGAATTTTTTGCAATATCGAATACTATCCATAAAAGTTTAACGTTAGATACCTTTCTCCAGTCAAACGCAAAAAGCTAGCTACTGTATTTGATTTCGTATGTGTGAATGTAGAATCAGAGATCAGAATTTCATAGCTACACGAGTAGTGTACCTAATGATAGAGGTTTTATATGCATGTTACTTGAATAGAACTGTACTACTAAGATAGTAGTGAGATGACTGTGATGAGTTATATTATATGTTTGTAAGTAAAACGACGCGTCACCCAGGACGTTAAGTATGAATTTGTTGTCGAAATTAGCAGTTGAGAGCAGTTGTAACGATTGCTGAATTCGCAATACATCTGAACGGTATCCAGGAGATGCAGGTTCAAATCCTGCTCGTGACTGTTATTTTCGATTTCACATTTTCCACTTTGTGTTTAATATCATAGTAAGTTATCTTTTAAAATTATTGCGGTTGTCATATGTCAAACTATTGCTATCTCGGTAATGCATACGCTGAGAACGTGTCTATAATATCCTCTGTCTACGATCAGGACAAATAATTTAGCTGCTCACTGACAAATGTCTTACCTGTTAATTATGTTTTTAACGTTTTGTTTTTATTGTAATTATTAGTCCGATATATTTTTCAATAGATTTGGCAAAACATAAAAAGGAATGATGTTTCTATAAATAAATATATCAATTAATTGAATAGAATATATAATTGTCATAACTTCAATTAATCATCATCAATTCGATATATAGTATGGTCAACATCGAATAAGTTAAGTTCTATAATATATCGATATTTAGTGAATACCCTAGTGCTAGATGTAATCGATGAATAAACTGAGCGCACATGTTTTAGGTACATATTAACATGTTTAAAATGCCACCAGTTTTATTAAAACGACAAAAAATGGGAGTTGTTGCTGACAACAGAAGAGAGGCAAAAATGAGAGGAGATTTTATATAATTTTTTTTTATTTATGTTGTAGTTCGCGCAGGAGACATTTCATAGACAATTATAGTACTTGTATCTTTCAATAAATCTAGTTATTTTTTGCTATCCTATATTTGTCGCCAACAAGCTTAAGCGCCTTCCATTTTGTTATACGTCCCGCCAAGGACATGCACGATGCACGACGAAAACGACAGTGAATAGTTTCAACGTACGTCAATAATTATTATTAATTGCTTGCTGGACTTGCACGACCCATTTTGCATCCAGCAAGCACCCCCATCACTGCAAACGTCGTGCAGATCTAGCGAGCAAGATCTCTAGTTGTCATATATATTGAATGTACTCTGTAATCTCTAGCACGCACGACGCACGATCGGTTCGACGTACGTCTGCGCTATTCACTGTCCATCTGCACGACGTTCGAAGTGGTGGGGGTGCTTGCTGGATGCAAAATGGGTCGTACCATAGCCGTCTCTATCTAACGTCGTGCACGTCCAGCAAGCAATTAATAATAATTATTGACGTACGTCGAGACTATTCACTGTCGTTTTTCATCGTGCATCGTGCATGTCCTTGGCGGGACGTACAGCAAGATGGATGGTGCATAAGGCGTTTAACAGCTCTACATAAACGCGGTATTGGCGAATTGTATCCCAGAACTGTGTTTCTAAAAGGAGAGATCATAATTTCCATAAGCTTACGAGGTAACCTAAGGGGTGCTCTAAACCTAAGGTATCCTAACAGAGCCGAGCAGTCGATTTGGTTATGTAATAACTTCTAGAAAAATTTGAGATCTAATAATATCCTTCTTTTTTCGAGCGAGGTAATTTTGAAGGTTATCAGTTTGTCATTATAATATTTGAGCCTATTAGATAATCTAGCAGAAAATGATAAGTGCCGCAAAAAGCGTTTCTGTATCCTTTCCATTCTTAAGATATGCGTGGAATAATGTGGTCTCCAAACAGTTGGACAGTATTCGAGGATAGTACGAACCAAAGTATTATACAATGTAATTTTAGATTGTGGCTTGCGAAAAATTTTTGAGGGCCTAATGACAAATCCGAGCACCTTGGAAGCTTTCTTAATTAATATATCTATATGTGATTGGAAAGTGAGCCTGCTATCTAGAGTAACACCAAGATCCCTCACTGTATCAACTTCTTGTACTGATTTACCTCCTAATGAATAATTTGAATTGATGGAATTGAGCTTTCGGGTAAATTTGATATAGTAGCATTTTTCAATATTTAGATACATTTGATTGCTGTCGCACCACTGATATAAGCTATCTAAATCCCTTTGCAAATACATTATATCATCAATACTTTTTACCACACGAGAAATTTTTAAATCGTCGGTAAACATAAGGGGTTTGGAATATTTTAGGCAATAAGGTAGGTAGGTCGTTTATAAATATGACAAAGAAAAGTGGACCCAAATGAGATCCCTGGGGCACCCCGGAACAGATAGAAAACATGCTTGATCTAAAGCCATTAACCACGACGTAAGAATGGCGCTTCGTTAAATAGGAGTATATCCACTGCAGACAAGAGAGAGAGCATTTTTTAATTTTTGTTAAATCCTTACCTACAACTTTACTTATTCATTGCTAACTCTTTTCCCCGCCACTTACAACGTAGAGTCTGTAGGCGCCGTTTTTTTTTCCGTGGTATCCCCAGTGTGCCATGTGGGGCTGGCTTTAGAATTGTCCTACCCCTCTCTACCCATGGGATTCGTAAAAGCCGACTGAGGGAATACCGGGGTAGCTGCTGCTCAGCACTCCCTCGAGTATTAACAACATCCACTGCGATCGCCAACCCGCCTGCCAAGCGTGGTGATTACGGCATTATCCCCCACGACGGGACTGCTCGTTGTGACGTTCTCTTGGGGAGGCCTATGTCCAGCAGTGGATGTTGAAAGGCTGATGGATGGATGGATGGATGGATGGATCCCCAGTAGGCCTACTCCACAGACATCTTGCCGATGAGGTAATCCTCAACATATTCATATTTTCAATCAGTTATTAGCTAGCTATTCTATTCTACTTTTTTTCGATAGTCCAGGCTCTGGCTCAGAATGTAGTGTGCACTCCTCTTAGAAATTACTATAAAAATCAATAATTTGGTAAGTTCTATAGTAAGGAAAACAGGAATGAATATGTAAAGTTGTACGGATTTAACAAAAAAATTTTAAGAATTTATTTACAATAAAAAAAGAGATCATAAAACTAAGTTAAACATTTCGTTTTGACCGGATTCTCATGAGCATTGACGAACCCGGTCAACTTTGGAACGCTGTAACAGCGTTTTAAATGAATGAAATAAAAAATATACACAGAGAAAAATTTTCCTCAAATGACCATCTATCTACAAGATTAGCCTGAGGTAATTTTAAAAAGATAAATACTGCCGACAGATGGCGCAGGCGTCACCCACAGACGTTAAGTATGAATGTGTTATCGAAATTAGCAGTCAGGAGCAATTGTCACGATGGCTGAATTGGCAAAGCATCTGGACGGTATCCAAGAGATGCAGGTTCAAAGCCTGCTCGTGACTGTTATTTTCGATTTCACATTTTTCACTTTGTGTTTAGTGTGATTAATGAAGGTTTTTTTTACGTCAATACAAAAACAAGCTTACAAACCGATGATGGGGACGGTTGGCCACCTTATTGTTTGGACTCAGTTGATTGGGTAAAACCTAATATGTGCATCCTTTTCTTCATCCTTAATGTCAAAATAGTAGCGGGTCTATATTATTCTTCGTCTAAGAATCAGTCACCTGCACAAAGTTAGCACCCCATCGAAGGATTTTTGAAATCAAAATGACCTTAATCGATAGGTCTACGTTAGGTCTGTACAGGTCCACCAAAATTTTTGTTAGGTCACCTATAGTTTTTAATATTTTTTTTAATTTGGTGATTCACCTGCACAGAGTGAGCACCCCATCGAAGGATTTTTGAAATCAAAATGACCTTAATCGATAGGTCTACGTTAGGTCTGTATAGGTCCACCAAAATTTTTGTTAGGTCACCTATAGTTATTTAATAAATATGTTTTTAATTTTGCAAAAAAAAATTGCATCTTAGCATCTCATTTAAACGGAAACTTGATTAATAAAATCACCTTCCAATGTTTAAAATATATTTAATAAAGTAACACGTCCGTCACCGGCTTACATAATTTGTGTACCAAATTTCAATTCAATCGGTCCAGTACTTTCGTGACCTAACAAAAATTTTGGTGGACCTATACAGACCTAATGTAGACCTATCGACTAAGGTCATTTTGATTTCAAAAATCCTTTGATGGGGTGCTAACTTTGTGCAGGTAAACATTTGATCATTTTTTTGCCTGTCACAGTCACATTTTTTATTCAATCGGAAATCTGGAATTTATAGAAATAATTAATAACATATAAAGAAGAAGCTGAAAAATAAGCAAGTGCTCTTCAGATATTACTGTAACTCTTGTACTATTTGATATATGCTCTTTAAACTTTAGTACGTTCTTTTTAAGAGTATAGATTATCAAAATATGCAAAAAAAGTAGATTTTTTTAACTTCTTTTTATGAAACTTTATAATTTTTAAAGTTTGGGAAGTGTTTAATTTCGGTCCTATTTTGAGAAATCGAGTTTTTATCAGATCTTTATGCTTAGATATCTTAGGAAGTCATTCGTACTGCTACATATCAGGCTGGACGTTCCACCGTGAGGACCGTGAGTGTATGCATGAAAGTATTTGTAAAAAAGAAACGTTATCGTACAAAAAAAAAATTGTTTATGTTTTTCAACAACGCTTAAAAAACTTCATCTAATGCCATAAAGAACATGAATATTACAAGACGTTCGGAAGATATCGCACAAGTGATTTAATAACTCAATTCTACTTGTTGATGAAAAGAAATGTTACTATCCCTTTTATTTTGCTGCCAGGAATCGTTTTTACAACCTGGCTCTGTACATTTCACCATTTTTATCAAAAAAATAATAAAATATTGCTCTCCGACTTAATATGAACCGTATTGTTTTGTTACTGATTGAGCGTTTCAACGATGCGCGATACTGTTCATACTTGTGCCTACGGTTCATACTTTTTTTAGACCCTTGGCCAATTGCGAATCGCCGGTTGAAATTAATATTTGTTAGTTTAGAAATTATATTTTTTTTAAATGAAACTTCGTTTACGGAATCTATCGCGTTTACTTGATTTTTATACTATCCCGACGTTTCGAATACTTTACAGCATTCATAATCACGGGTGGACTTAGATGGTAGATGTCAAAAGCTGATATGTTGTTACAACGGTTTCATCTACCCACAGTAATATGATTTTACAAATTTTTGGTGTATTTATTTCAACCCACATAATATTCCTTTAGAAACACAATTAAAAATATCTACTCTAAGATTTATGCTAACAATGCATGAGATTTTAAGCTAGTGTAAAAATTAGTATAATACTCCTTTAAGTTTTAACATTTTTGTTTATATTTAGTGCTTAAAAATTCTACCACAAACTACCAATTAAAATTAAACACAAAGTGAAAAATGTGAAATCGAAAATAACAGTCAGGAGCAGGATTTGAACCTGCATCTTCTGGATACCGTCCAGATGCTTTACCAATTCAGCAATCCTGACAATTGCTCCTGACTGCTAATTTCGATAACACATCATACTTAACGTCTTTGGGTGACGCCTGCGCCATCTGTCGGCAGTATTTTCATACATTATACCGACCAGGTAAACTTAATTTTACAATTAAGATTTTACCTAATAATGACGCCAACCCTTTAAATATTTAGATATTTTTTATATATATTTTTAGCATTTGACATGCTTAGCACTATACATTAAACACAAAGTGAAAAATGTGAAATCGAAAATAACATCAGGAATAAGTCAGGAGCAGGATTTGAACCTGCATCTTCTGGATACCGTCCAGATGCTTTACCAATTCAGCAATCCTGACAATTGCTCCTGACTGCTAATTTCGATAACACATCATACTTAACGTCTTTGGGTGACGCCTGCGCCATCTGTCGGCAGTATTTTCATACATTATACCGACCAGGTAAACTTAATTTTACAATTAAGATTTTATCTAATACAACAAGATTTCGCACCATGCTATGACTAGGTGCGTGGAGCGCATGCGCGACTGATAAATCATTTATAATTGATCGGTAATAAAAAAAACAAATGAATAATATAATAATATAAAAGCAAAAACTATAGACCAATACTGACCTAACGATAAATAATGCAGAAATATAAAGATTAAACAGGATCATTTGTCTCTCTGTTCCACCCACTCCGAAAGTACTGGACCGATTGAATTGAAATTTGGTACACATATTATGTAAGCCGGTGACGGACGTGTAACTTTATTAAATATATTTTAGATATTGAGAGGTGATTTTATTAATCAGTTTCCGTTTAAATGAGATACTAAGATGCAAATTGTAATTTGCAAAATTAAAAAAAATATTTATTAAAGAACTATAGGTGACCTAACAAAAATTTTGGTGGATCTATACAGACCTAACGTAGACCTATCGATTATGGTCATTTTGATTTCAAAAATCCTTCAATGGGGTGCTAAATTTTTGCAGTTGAATCACCAAATTTAAAAAAATATTTATTCAAAAACTATAGGTAACCTAAGAAAATTTTGGTGCTAACTTTGTGCAGGTGATTCAGTCTGAAATCGACACAGATAATATAGCACTTCACAGCACAGACTGCTAAGAGATAGTAGCGCCACGCCGTTGTATACATTATACATGTTACTTCCATGGCTACGCCATAGTCTGTTTATCATACTCTTTGGTGTCAGTACTTCCCGCGTAGGCGCGAGCTTGTTAGGGGCCTTTGACTTTGGCATTTTGGTATAGATAGTGATGTCGAGCGTATGACACCATAGGTGTCGATAAAATTATTGTTATGGCATCCGAGAGTGAACCTTCACGGCCCGGCACCACACTGGCCAATAATATGTACCTTTAATATACATATAAATTATCTATATTAAAGAAGTTATTTTTAAAGTTTAATTATACATATAATTAGCCTTTACAATTTTTTAGGATTTATCTCACATTCCCGATATACTAGCGGAATAAAACGTATACCAGTTTTTTAGTCTAATCACGAGCTACCAAATAAAAAAATATCATTGTAGTAGCTTTTGGTTGACGTGCGAACAAAGAAACAGACGAAAAATCTAAAACATGAAGTCTGTCAACAGTAGTAGGCCTAATGAAAACTTAAAAGAGAAAAATATTCGTAATAGTTTTTAAGTATCTAAATTGATCTCATATGTGTAGGAACACTAAATACGAAAATTTGAAATCAATAATAATAGTCACGAGAAAGATTTGTAATTGCATCTCCTTGAAATCAATGCCAGATTGCCAATTCAGCCATCGTCACATCTGCTCGGGACTACTAATTCCAATAAATTACGGCAAATCTCCTTTTTAAGGCTACTTAAATTCAATCTCATTTTTTTACTGAACTATCGGGTCTAATCCAAGTCCAGGAACCATCTACCACTGATGGTCCAGGATCCAGGTTCCACGGGGGCTGCTTCTTGAAGAAGAAATTCATCTTATAGAGGCCTTTCTTATCCAGAAAATCAGATGGCATCTGGCCTCGTGGTTCCTCTGCCTAAATCCATAGTGCCCCACTTTCAGCTCATCGTTTGTCCGTTTGCCTGTAATGCCTACGAAAGACCTGCGAACGATAAACCTAACACCACCTTGGGGCTGGTGTTCACCCTCCCAGTGGAAGAGCACTGGAAGATTGTCGTGCCCTAACGCTTTCTTCAGTCTTCTGACAACCCTGCAATGTCCCAGCGCATATTACTTAATTTCTCGTCGGTCCTAAGTGTCCAAACGTTGTGCGTTACCAGGCTCAGAGGTCATTGTTTTGGTAGTCTTGCCACGATCGGAGATTCTTCGCACCCCCTGCTCGTCTGCTACCGTTAGACCACGGAATAGCGGAGCGGTGAATGGGGGCCATTTTATGTTCGGTGCCCATTTTGAGGAATAATGCCGTAATCCCTTCGCACGCCTGGCAGGCGTGGCACAAATTGCTAATAATTATCAAAGAGGATAATAATAATGAACCAGAACTGGTGAATAATACTTTCAAGTGGTAATGTACTACCGTTAGACTATCATATTCACAAGATAGACATAGGTAGAGTAACTTTTATATTAGGAAATTATTATAAAAGAAATTAACCATTTGATTTCTCAGATGTGAAATTAAAGAAATAAACGGCTATCACCAATCTGCTACAGCTAACACACTGATGTGCTTCATGACCAGTCACTCAGGAGACGGTGGTACCAACTCATTTGGGCCCGATAGCAAGTGAGTGACTCTCGCCTAGTACCCAGCCCTACCACCAGTAATGCAATGAGTGATAATTGCTTACTTCCCTTAGTCGCCTTATACGACACCCGCGGGAAAGGATGGGGTGGTGACACCTGTATTCTTAGTCCGTCACCACAAGGAGAGACTGGGATAAAAACACGAGAGCGGTGGAAAAAAAACTCCGAAAGTTTTGAGATGTGGTTATATTACTCATTACCGTTAGTCGGTAGAGAGTACTTATGTTATTCTCATAGACTACTATTTATACTACGGATAATTATTCTTTGGGCTATAATATATTTGCTACGATACATAATATGCACAGCACTATTCGATGGTCTCGTTTTGATATCTTTTAAACTAAATAAAGTGACTTCTGCATTGGAGATCTACTAATATTGCTGAAAATTATTGCTTTATCATAAATTATATTAATTTATTATCAGTTAAAGGTAACTTACATCTACTAAGGTTTATGAATACTTGTTTGCAAAGTATTCTTACTTCCTAATCGATGCTTAAATAAAAATAGACGGTGATTGGCTAATATAGAAATAGCATGAAAAATCTAATAGACGCTATACGTTACATTTGGTTTGTTGAAGGAATGCTGTCTTGCGATTGGTAGCTTGTAATGTGACAAATATATATAGATAACAGATTCATGTACATACATATTCACATAGTAAGTACTACTCAGTCAGACGGACGGCCGGAGTACGTATACGTACTTACGTACTATTTCGTCGTACAATTTAAATGACACGCAATAGTGAAGAGCCAATAAAAAACGAGGCGTAAATACGTGATTCTTGTAAATTATGTGGTCAAATAAAAAAAATACTCTCCAGTATATCATAACTAACGGTTTACAAAATATTAGTGAATCATAACAGTGTGTGATAAGGTAAAAATCGAATGTTTTGATGTCTCAAGGCATGATCACGGCATGACTTCCATGCCCTGCGTGGGTACCTACGGAAGGGCGTGCGGTACGAATTACGTTTACTATGAATGATTTTATCTCTTTCTAAACTCGAGTGTCTGTGAATGACCGAGTGTAACAGCGAACGTACCAATTTATGGATTGAAAAATAGTGTTTGTTATTGATGTGTTATGATTATTTCGCAAAGATAAGATTTAACATTTTTTGTTATCGTGTTAGTGAAGTACGACGTGTCTCTATTTCAAGGAAGAATTACTTATGTTATTACGTCGAATTCGTAACGCAATTCGATTTATCATAACGAGGTACTATTTACGCACTATATGGTTATTATTGTAAGTATTTTTAGTCGTGGCGCGTGTCTGCCGACGGTGTTTTACTATTCGTCGTTTAGTAGAGTGACTTTCATCATCGGTGTAAACAAATTCAAGGTTATCGGTTGGCATGTGCCAGAGTCGTTAGCCGCGGGACTGGGATGCAGGAGTGATGTCGGCGAGTACTGGAGGCGGCGCGGGTGCCGTGGTGCGCCAAGGCCACCTGCGGAAGCTGAAGACGATGAAGAAGAAATTTTTCGTGTTGCGCGCGGAGACTGCGGATTGTTCCGCCAAGCTGGAATATTATGAGTCAGAGAAAAAGTTCCGCGCGGGTGCTTCACCTCGCCGCGTGCTGGCGCTCAAGAGTTGCTATAATATCATGCGTCGTCTGGACCTCAAGCAAAAGCATGTGATCGCACTGTTTACGCGCGAAGAGCAGTTCTGCATCGTCGCGGAGAACGAGCAGGATTTACACGGCTGGCTCACTGCAATACTTAAGGAGCACCGCTCTGATGATGCTTCTGAAGAACTTCTACACCCCATCCGTAAGTAAACCACTTTTACAAAACTTTCCATGATGTTTACCAAATAGGTACATGCTGGATGTTTAAGGTTATGTAGAAAAAATTACAGGTTCATTTGTAACAAACAAACACAAAACATTCTGTTATGAATACTATCCTCAAATAAAGTCATAGGATATAAAATTAGTGTAAACATTTAATTTTATCATCCTGTTTATTGGTTTACTAAAATTTGTAGTTATGAATATGCTTTTGGAACACTTTTTCCTATTATTCTAATCATATTATTTTTGCAAAAGTAAATAATATCAAAACTGCTTAGCAACTTCTACTATTAAAATTTCTAACTTGATAAAGTTGTTGCTGTTTGACTAGTTGGATGCAGCAGATAGTACAAGACTGTTTGTTGTGATGCTCTTTTGGGAAGGTGTATGTGTGTTACGGGCCCAAACCCCTTCTCCTCTCCTTATTTTCTTTGTATCATCCTTTCTCTCAAGTTCTATCGTGTGTCCATCAGGTTGATAACATTCAAGTGAAACACCTGATTTGACTAGTGTTAGGTTAGCTTTGCATGCATGCTTGTTGTATAAATTACATGTAGTAACCAGAAAGAGGAGACAAAAATAATAGGACTATATGTACCCTGCTGAAACATAATATAACTATACTAATAAATGGAGAGCCAGTTTTTTTGTTCAGTTATACTGCGAAAACTACTAAAACCGATCGGAATAATACTTATACCATAAGATGCAGCGTGTTTCGGAGAAGGTTTTAGTATATGATATGTTGGTGATTACTTATCCGGAACCTATATTTTTGATGTGAAACATCATCACGGCTGTTAGCATGGCAACCCTTATACCTAATAATAGGAATCCTATCTAAAATAGATTTTTCACCAACAATACTATGACGCGAGCGAAGCCGTGGGGAATGTACTAGTATATACATATATATGGCCATTCTACAATAAAAGTTTTAAGTCCATAGAGAATGAAGCTAAGGGGAAAAGTTGGGAGTTAACACAAAAAACTTTATGATACTGTGATTTCAATAAATTATGCAATAATAAAATGACAACATGTAAAATAAAAAAAAACAAGTGATCTCTTATTGTAGAATGGTCCTTAACTGTGTTCTTTCACATTCACAGTTTAAATCCTATAGACATACATGTTTGTCTCATTTTAGTGTTGCTTTTTCATTTCATCCAGTTTCAAATTACAAGGATGCTAAACAACATTTCACTTAAAAAATGTATTAATGTAACATAATTTATTTAATAATATGATGATTTAATTGTTTTGGTTTGGAATAGCTTCATTGACTAAAGGGAAATTTATCACTACAATTTCCTTTCATATGGTGTCTATTGTAGTCATATGTCTATATATAGATGTTCCATCTGAACTATTTTCAGTTTGACTTCTTTTAGTAGATAACATTGCAGCAAGAGTGAGAACTTTTTCAATCTCACTGCAATGTCATCGACAGGTAGCAACTCCAGGGGCATCACTTTGCCACCCTCAGGGAAATGGATAGGAGGTGGAAAGGAAGGAGACTAGAGAAGGAGGTTCAAATTTCCAGAGATTTATTGTAGAAATTAATTTAGAATTTAGATTTTAATGTGGGAATTAGAAAATTTTCAACTTTCTTAATTTTTTCTTTTATAAAAACCTGCTGACAATATAAACTCAACAAAAAAGAATTAGCAAAATTGTCTGTTCACTCGTGATGGGATAACCAAGGGAAATAGACATTCATTTTTATATATATTAAGTATAATATCTTCAGCAGTTGAATAACTAAAATTGATACCTATTCTATTGAATTGTATGAGTATGTTATTAAATCACTTAGCCTTTTGTTATATAAAATACTACATGGAAAAATTCTCACAATTATTTTGGTTTATTGACAAATTTATTTGTTATTGTTATAATTTCATTCAGTTGCCAACCCTGAAATTAATTAATTCAAAGTGACTTAATTTAAGTGGTTGAATGCAGCACCGCATACAACAACTTATTGAATATTGTACATCTGTTTTTGCGTATTATTAAGGAAGATTTCATAAAAAATGTAGTGATGTCATATCCTAGGCAATATAACAAATATTCAGATTCTGAGTGACATATCAAGGCGATCGAAAAGCATTTTAATACATCCTTGGTATATAATTGGCGAGCCGCATCTAGATATGACCTAAGTTTTCAATACTTGGAATTGATGATTGCCAATTGCAGTTGGGTTTTAACATACTTAAGAAAAAATATAAACTTGCTCACCTACGTTACTAAAGATAAGAAGAAGTAAAATTCAATAATGCAAATTATGTAACGCTTTTAAGTTGCACAAACATGTTGTGTGTAAACATTTCATAAGGTCACACTTTATTTTTCTTTACATATGCAGGCATTTGCAAGCACGACAATTTAACTGGTTCATGATTACCTCATTTCATAACTAATTAAAACCTTGAATCTTTAGATTAGTCAAAACTCTCTTATAAATTAAAGTAAATAAAAGAACATGATCCTATTTACTATACTAACATACACAATAATATTTATTTCATTATTTACATTCCTTGGAAGGTTCTACAAAGATTCAAGCAGACAAATTTGCAAAAAGTTTGTTCAAAGAGTAAACCTTTTTGGTCCAATCAGCAAAAATAAAAAAAAGTGTACGGATTATTTCCACAAAACACTATGGTGTGACTTGTAAAAGTGGCTCAAGAATTTTTTGCAAGTTCCACTCAAGAGTTGAATTGAAAAATGAAAATTACGCATACAATTTGGGTAGATGAATTTGTATGCTAGGTAGCTTTCGGAAATATATTTGAGAATAAATATCATGAATGTGTTATCAAAATTCGCAATCCTGAACAATGGTCACAAATGGCCGAATGAATTGGCTAAGCATCTGGGTTCAAATCCTGTTTGTGACTGTTATTTTCGAATTAATATTTTCGCGCTTACTATTATCGGGACTAGGTATATACGTAGTCTTGCCATAAATATTGTTGCAAGGAAAAGATATTTTTTTTCTATTGCATAAAATATTTTTCACATTTATTACAGAATTTCGGTTTCTTTTTTTTTGTTGAGAATACCTATTTTATTAGTATATTCATAAGACCATAATTTTGAGAAAATTATAATGAAGGAGGGATCCAATAGAATATTAAATAAAGTTTCGGTTATAACTGTTAAAAAAATAAGATGTCAGTTTCAATTGTCGGAAAATGCTTGCACCTTGTTTTTTGCCACAACAGTGGATCTTCGAAAATATTTGTGATCAATATTTTTAGCATTTGACATGCTCCGCCTCTTTTTAAAGTACAAATTATTTGTGAATAAGGAAAAAGGGATTTTTTGTACGAGCGTACATAAAATCTCTTTTTCCTTAGTCACAAAAATTCTTCGAAAATAATTAATTCTTCATTTGGTTGTCTGGAAGAGGTTGACAAATTTGAAGCCTTTGCGATTAGGGCGCCAAGTGTACACTATTTTGATTATTTTGTAACATTTCTAGACCTAAAATTGTATTTTATATATTATACAATAGAGAATTTATATATTTATCTGAGTATCTTCCAAGAGAAGCATCCTTTACAAATTAAATTTAAATAACGGGACGAGTGGTCTTGTGCGCCCTTCAACGATTAGCTGAACAAACGTTAAGGGCCCTATAATTACTCAACGGCCTACTAGTTCGTATTACATTGATAATAAGCAACTTTACGTACCGTAAAAAGGCTTAATCATGTACTGTGGAAATTTATGTGCGTACGTAAGCAACGGTCGTTGACCCGCCTGTTTGATGCTGTGTGTAAACATACCAAAAGTGCTATCATTAATCTTAATAATTGTGATTCGTTACCCAGTGCGGCCCTTTCCATTCGATGTTAGGGGTCATCGATTTATTTGACTCTAGTTGTATTTTAATGGTATTGAGTCAAACTTATTTCGAGGTGTCTGACCGATGGCTTTTTAAATTAAGAAATTCTAATGTTTGGCTTTCTATCCTGAGCATAAGGATGTGACATTTCCGTGTACGGCGTGTACTTGGCATTGCAATCATTACAGCCCGGTAGGTACCTCTCACCATAGACAAGTTTAGTGCGTCATAAAAAAATTGCGAAGGTCACGTTAAAATAAACAATGACGATAACACTCATCGTCACCCATTGTTAGATGATGGTATAGACTTTACTAGAAATTCAGTACGTCACGATTTTAGCGGGAAGTTCCGAATTTCAAGGCGCGGTTATCGTGACGTGGTTTGCTAATGCTTTCGGTTCAATGGATGATTCACTGAGTGTGACCACGTGGCAAAAAACAATACGTTTGATCGAGTAACCGTTATGTAGATTATCGGACTATGCATTTTATAACGGCTAGAGAGTAACTCTCCTTGTGTGTTTTGATCTGTATTTTAGCACTTGACATGTTCAGCTACCTTAAACAACAAATATTATTTGTGAATGTGGAAAAAGAGAACTTTACTGCGAGCGGGATTCGAACCTGCGTTTCTTCCAATCCGGAGAATTAGTGCTCTAGACCGCTAAGCCATCGCAGTGACCATCTGCTCGCAGTAAAGTTCTCTCTCTCCTTGTGTGCTTAATTCAGGTCAAACATATGCACTATTACTTCCTTGTCCGCGACTTCGCCTGCGTGGACTTCTATATTCTAATCTAATAAGTCTACAGGAACTTCGTATTGGGATAAAATATATTCTGTCTGTTTATCTAGGATATGGTGTTTTTTTTTTATTGCCAACTATGGCAGATGAGCAAGCGGTCCACCTGATGACACCTAGTGTGGTAACCGCCGCTCATAGGCTTTAGCAACACCAGGGGCATAGCCAAGTCGCCGCCTATCGCAACTTAAGTGCTCCTTTCAAACCTCGTTTAAAGAGGGACATGTCGCTTTTAGCGCCGGAGGTATACCGTAGCACGTAGGTAATTTCAGAGCTTACACGTACGTGGTAGAAAAGAACTCTGAAAACGAACTGTCTTGGACGAAATCATTTCCAGGTGGTGTGGATGAACCTTATCGCGATGTCTCGTGGTTCGGTGGTAAAATTGTGATGTTGGTACCACCTCAAACAGCTCCTCCGAGCACTCCCCATTGTAGTTCGAATAGCACGCCTTTGGGAGGCGACTTTTTAGGGAGTCAAGTGGGTCGAGTTGGTACTTAGGCGCACCTGCCCAGAGATGTGAGCGGTACTCCATATGAGGGCGGACCTGTGCTTTATATAGCACAAGTCGTTGCCTCGGTGTGAAGTACTGCTTGGTTCTGTTCAGGACGCCTACTTTTTTACTCGCCTATTTGGCTTTGTGTGTCAAATTTCGTTCAATTCAGTTTAGTCTTTAAGTCTCTGTATACAACGACCACTGCAGTAATGTCACATGTTCCAGTGGTCTACCAGTACAGGCGGAGAGACGGCACACGGCGGGTTTATTTTGTTGGTGAGGGCCCCACACTACCCTATTCGTTGCTTCGAACGACGGGGTGTGCGGTTAGGTACATTAAAAAAAGGTCTCTGGCAATTGGCAGGCGGGTTGGCGATCGCAGTGGATGTTTTTAGTACACAGGAGAACGCTGCTGCCCGGTCCCCCGGTAATCCCTTAGTCGGCTTTTACGACTCCCATAGAAAGAGACGGGGTGGAGCTATTCTTGGTGCCGGCCCCACACGGCAAAAAAAATGTTTTTACATATATTATATTAAAACATGCCCTAATCAGTACAGTATTTTTTTCTCATATATCTTCAACACACACAACGTACTTTTGTGTCCGTGAAATTTGTATTTATAATAAGAGCCATTACGCACTCTCGATTAGTCGCCGGCGTCTCGGTCTCTCGGCAACCAAAACATAGGCAACTAGGGCCAGGAGACCAAGCCGAGCGATCGGTGTATATTGCTGTATGTATCAATACTTCGGTGACACGATCTTTACGACAGTTGCTCGCAGTGCGAATGCTTCCATTTGAGGCCGTGCTTCTATTGGTTGCCCGCTGCAGTCGCCCGTGCATTGCCACTACGCGGCGAGTCGTCGAGTCGCCCGGGCATAGTAGAAAGAGTGGGTAGTAGGTTATCTTCATAGAAACGCACCGCGCGCGTCTTGTATGTGTGCGCCATAGTATCGTAGGCACACTAACAAAATCTCGACCCGTTTCGCAGTACGCCAGTCAGGGCTAACGCCGCACAAGATTCGCGCGTCACGACTTTTCGGCACCGCTAAATAAATGAAAAATGTGTGATAATCGCAGAACTTATTGCTGTCTAAATAATTAATCGATTCAATTCGAAAAAAAGTAAGGGCCTCGCGATACAAGGATAAATCCTTAGCGCAGGTGTTGTCTCAAAAAAAAAATGGTCTACTCTGTTACGACTTTATAATAGTACTTACAGGTTAGATATTAAACTACGCAATTATTGATAGTGAAATAATTGCGTAGTTTAATCTATAGAGGTTTTACATATTCCAACCAAGTATGTTTATACAGTCTATTAATATACAGTTGGCGCCCTCATAAATCTAACACTGACCTATTATTGGGCACAGTCCTCTCGGAATGACGTCAAATCAGGTCATGGTCACCACTTTTTTGATGCATTTCGATATAAAATATAGCGAAACTATGGTTGGTTTCCAACTAACGATCTCAACCCTTAGATAACTCATAACAATTATGTTTTGATGTGATAACGTCTTATAAATCGATGAACGCCGGCAGCACACACGAAAAAATTTCACGTTCCGAAAAATGTATGGCGACCGATGCATTGTTTGATGTTCGCGCCCTCAAGAGAGCTGCGGGCTAAAGAGCGTCTGCGGGAGTGTGTACTTTTCTTTAATGTAGCTTGGTACCACGGTAATATTCTAGGAGTAGATAACAGGATCTCTACAGAAAATAGGATAATATTTCTTCTTTTTAAACCAAATATTCTCAATACGATCCAGTCATGGAACATCAAGAAATTATTTTCCTATTATGTGCTTAGATCAGAAACCCTTTTGGAAAAATAAATATTAGACGGAACTCCAAAATAGATCTGCCGTGCGCACTTAATTCCAAACCAAAAACTGGTTCTGCTCCTCGCGATAGATTATTTATCATTTTAACTGCTTCGGTCTAGTGGAGCGACTGCAGAACAAGAGATCTCGGGTTCAATTCCCGGGTCAAACACCCCGGGTCCCGGGTACAAAGAGCTATTAAGTTTCCGTCAAGAAATTCTCAATAGCAGCATGATGTTAAGAAATTTACAGGGTTTCACCCCAGTATCTGGGGAAGCAAGTAAAAACTGTCCGATCGTATCAGAATCCCGTCCAATCGGATTATGAGTGAGGGAAAAGAGCGTGCACTTGTTTTTGCGCACACATTCGTGCACTATAATATCTCCTGTGTACACGGCTAGTGCCGTCGTAGTGTCGCCGTGTGGGGCTGGCTTTAGAATTGTCCCACCCCTCTCCACCCATGGGAGCCGACTGAGGAAATACCGGGGGAGTGGGCAGCAGCACTCCTTCGAGTATTAACAACATCTACTGCGATCCGCCTGCCAAGCGTGGCGATTACGGTACTAACCCCCATTCTTGGGGAGGCCTATGTTCAGCAGTGGACTTTAAAAGGCTGATGGATGGATGGATGGATGGATGGACATGGCTAGTGTCCGTTGACAATGGCCGCTTTGACCGAAATCACAGTCTGGGGATTATTATTTGTAATTGATATTACAATTATTATTTTATGGCAGTATCTCGGTGGTGCAGCGGTAGTGTGAGCGACTGCTGATTATGAGGTCTCGGGTTCCATCCCTGGTCGGGCAGTATTATTAAGTTTTTTCATAAAAGAAAAATTCTCAGTAGCAGCCCAGAGTTTGGCAATGTGCTCGGTAGACGGCAATAAGCTCACCCTCTATTAAGTGAGACTTAAACATAGTCGTCGAACTGTGGCTGTGTAATACACGTCTGCCTACTCTTTTGGGGATATAGGCGTGATTTTATGGTAGGTTTGTTATTGTAATTTAAAAAAGTAGGGCCAGTTTCTTGCCGGGTTCTTCTCATGAAAGGCTTTACTACGGGATCCGGCCGCTTGTGGCGATTGCAATCGTTTGTTGTTGGTGCATCCATCAACAACAAAGTGGCGATTGCAATCGCCACTTTGTTGTTGATGGATGCACCCATCTCAGGCGCTCGTGTTAGTTTTTAGTGTATTCTTGACGATTTTAAGTGCTATTTAATATACCTATAAAATGAAGATATTTTTGAGTTTTACTACTTAGGGTTAGATTTGCCCGCGGCTCCGCCGCAGCCAAAACCCAGTTTTTAGGTTACCTCTCAGGTTCCCGATATAGTAGCGGGATAAAATGTATACCAGTTGTTAAGTCTAATCAAGAGCTATCAAACAAAAAAAGTTGCATCAAAATCCGTTCAGTAGTTTTTGCGTGATGCGCGAACGATCAAACAGACAGACAAAAAATCTAAAAAAAGTGTTTAGACACGCCTATATAGCCTAAATCAGTATTTTTGCATTCGTAACAACGACGTAAGAGAGCGAGTAGGTATGAAAGAGAGTATTGGTGTAAAGTAGCGAAAGGGAATGCGCCGATGGTTCGGACATGTGGAAAGAATGCTGGACGAGCGACTGGTTAAGAAGATATACAATGCGAAAGTGGAAGGATGTAGGTACAGGGGGAGACCGAGACTCACCTACCTAGACCAAATCGGTCATGTATTGAAGGAAGGTGGAGTCAGGAGTCTCCGAAACCGGCGAGCGTGTATGAAGAGAGTTATAAATGTTGAGGAAGTGAGAGATGTATGCAAGAATAGAGCCTCTTGGCACTCTGTTCTCTCTGCCTACCCTGCAAGGGAAATGGCGTGATGATAAGTAAGTAAGTATGTCAGTCATTTATTTCCCTTTAGTATTTATTTTTCACTACGGTCAATATCTTTGTGGAGCTATAGAGGCTATACCTACAAAGAATGGCTAGCAGCAGCTTAGATAGAAAGAAGAAAGAAAGAAAGAAAAAATCTTTATTAATCCTTCACAGAAGGGAACACACGCACACAATTAATATACTTACTTACACACTACGTTAGTAAAACAATTATGAAAAAATATTAGAAAAAAGAAATAAGTAAGTAACTATACTAAACCATAAAAAAAATCTAAAGTGATCCCCAGTGAGAAGTGATCAAATGGTCCACTGCTGTAGATCAATATTTTATCGCTCTTATAACCTTTGTTTAGACCGGTTGCGGAAAGTCACGAAGTTTTTGCTTTAGTCGTAAATATATCTATTTGATTTTGCATAATTTGATAAGCGCTTGCAGGTTTATCTCTTAGGCTTAGTTGCTCATGGAATAGTTCCGAGTTTTAGTTTGTTTTGATAAATTGGGTTGTAATCAAGCTTTATGTGACTCGCATGCTAAAACGAGTCTTGTATTCTGATTTCTTATTATTTTTGTTTTGTTACAAATATAAAAAAAGTAATAACTTTGATTGCCTTTTTTTTGTTAAGGCGGGAAAAATGTACCTAAACGCACACCCCGTTGTTCGGGACTAACATGTCGTGTTCTGTGTGTATTTTGTTATGAAAGACAACGTTGCAATACAATAAAAACAGTCAGTGTAAGGGTGTCAAAGTATTTCAAATTATTGGGTTTATTGATTCATCGACTTTAATTGTAAAAAAAACTAATTCATTTATATATATACTTACCTTTTAATTTATCTATAATAATTATAGTTTAACGTACTACAACTGACCATGATTAAACTACTTTAGAGTATTGGTGTATATTATACAATACATATATGTGACTTATTTTACAGCTATGACAGATTTGGTTTCTCTAAATTTTAATGGAAACCTTACCTTTTTCTTTTTCCGAATGTTCGGCATTTAAAACCAAATTTCGGCCGAATGCCGAAGTTCGCTTGAAGCCAGCGAAATTCGGTTAAACCGAATGTAAAACGAATTTCGGCGCATCCCTAATATAAAGCCTTTCTTCACGATCTTCGGAAGCTTCGTGACGCTGTGCTCTATTTTTTTTCTTTACTGCGCTTTAGGCGCTCATTTTTGTAATTTTCATACTCCTGTGCTCGACGCTTTCTCATACGAGATGCACCCAAGGAAGGCTTCACCTTCATTTACCACCTACTCTAACCTACGCAACTATTTTATAAAAAAACACTAAAAAGCAAAACATAAATTATTTTTAAATAAAAAAGAAACCGCCTTCTAAAGACACCCAGGAACTAAAAATCCAAAAATAATTGGTATTTACATACGATTTCCGTGCTAGACACCTACTGATGTGTTTGAAGTCGGTGCCTAGTCCAAAAATAACACTTATACTCATATAATACCAAAAAAAAAATGTACTTGTATACCTATCTATTATATATAATTCCAGTGTCACGATGTTTGTCCGGCCGTGTGGGGCCGGCTTTAGAATTGTCCCACCCCTCTCCACCCATGGGAGTCGTAAGAGCCGACTGAGGGAATACCGGGGGAGTGGGCAGCAGCACTCCTTCGAGTATTAACAACATCCACTGCGATCGCCAACCCGCCTGCGAAGCGTGGCGATTACGGCACTATCCCCCATTCTTGGGGAGGCCTATGTCCAGCAGTGGACGTTGGAGGGCTGATGGATGGATGGATGGATGGATGTTTGTCCAGGATGAACTCCGACACTACTGAACCGATTTTAACATTTTTTGTTTTAAAATGTGTGTTTTGTTCCAACTTATGAGATAGGATACTTTATATCTCAATTTATAATTGCAATAATTTATTCATGAAAAAATATATGGCGGTACGAAGTTCGCCGGGTCAGCTAGTATACTTATATAAATTAATAACATTAACATAATTTTTGGCACCGACTTCAAATACATCAGTAGGTTGTCTAGCACAGAAATCGTATGTAAATACCCAATTATTTTTGGCTTTTTGTCCCTGGGTGTCTTTTGAAGGCGGTTTCTTTTTTATTTAAAAATAATTTATATTCTGTTCTACAACGTTTATGCAACTTGGCTAGGGGTCCAGTAATACTTACTTATCATCACGCCATTTTCCTTAAGGGGTAGGCAGAGAGAACAGTGCCAAACGGCTCTATTCTTGCATACATCTCGCTTGCTCAATATTCATAATTCTCTTCATACACGCTCGCCGGTTTGGGAGACTCCTGACTCCACCTTCCTTTAATATATGACCGATTTGGTCTAGGTAGGTCAGTCTCGGTCTCCTTCCCTTCCACTTTCGAATTGTATATCTTCATAATGTAATTGCAGTAATGTAATTTGTGATAATTGCTTTCGTGTTCGTTTATGCCCGGTTCCTATATTCAACGAATCGTCATTGTATAACAGCTACCCATCCGTCAGTTGCAAACTGTCAGTCAATTCACTTACGACTCGTATTTTATAGGGACAGATTATACTTACGCCTGGTAGAATATTCTACCAATCGTTAGTAAAACGATCCGTTTTATTATTATAGGAACCGGGCATTAGTTGCCTCTTACAACACCCAATAGAAATAATGGAGTAGTGATCCTTGTGTTCCTAGTCCGTGACTACGTAGACATTTTTTTTTTCATTCTTAACATGGTCTAAATTTCTTTTACTAATGCAACATTCTACACTAAAAGGTTTATATAAATCCTGTTGTCGCGCGGAATTTATGCGTACAAATAAAATGTTTTCAAATAGTAGTGTGTACATAAGCGTGTGTAGCGTTACACACCTAAAAAAACAACACAAAGTGGCACATATTATATTTGTTTCGTGAAGGTATCGAACACGGAAATCAAACATATGACTTTGAAATTATTATTTTATTTGTGACTCGTTCTGGCTTCGCACGGGTGGAACTTTATTAATGAAGAAAATGTTTAGGATTTTGAAAACTTAGAACTCTAGTATGTTATTGCACGCCTCATAAGCGAAACGTTGAGGTGGGTTCTACTCCCGCTTTACACGGAACAACTGAATTTTCAAACTTAAAATGTCTCTATTTATCATATATTGCACTTGTAAAATAATATCTACACACACATATAAAGAACAAACACTATTTATAACACTCATGATATTTTGATGCCATTTTTAGGGTTCCGTACCCGAAGGGTCAAAACGGGACCCTATTACTAAGACTTCGCTGTCTGTCTGTCCGTCCGTCTGTCGCCAGGCTATATCTCGAGAACGGCGATAGCTAGACAGTTGAAATTTTCACAAATGATGTATTTCTGTTGCCGCTATAACAACAAATACTAAAAACAAAAAATATTTAAGGGGGGCTCCCATACAACAAACGTGATTTTTTACTCGTTTTTGCTCGATATTGATAACGGCAACAGTTAAACGCTGGAAATATTCACAGAATATTTAGTTAAGTATATTATTTAGATATTTTTATATATATTTTTAGCATTTGACATCTAAGCATGTCTATGCACTATACATTAAACACAAAGTGAAAAATGTGATATCGAAAATAACAGTCACGAGCAGGATTTGAACCTGCATCTCTTGGATACCACACCATATAATACCAAAAATTACCTACACACACACACTTTTTTTTAAAGGGGTTTAGCCAACGTGACATAATTTTATATAACACTTTTTTTTTGCTCGTGGATCCACCGCAGGTAAAAGCTAGTTTTCAGGTTATAATATCTCAGTTTAGAATATTATATGTACTTATATTAAATTATTTGTGAATAAGGAAAAAGAGATTTTTTTTTGCGGGAATCGAACCCGCTTACTGGTGGTACCGTGGATTGGAAAAGCAATCCGGGGAAGTGCTCTAAGCCACTGAGCTATAGTACACCTCAATTTCCTTATCCCATTTGTCCTTACGACCAACGCCATCTATCGGAAAGCATTTACATGCATTAAACCAATATAGTAAGTTTAATTTTGCAAATAAAATTCATAATATTTGATGGCGCGACTTTTTAAACATTTTTGATCTATATTTCTTAAGCATTTGACATGCTCCGCCACATTTTAAAGTAAAAATTATTTGTGAATAAGGAAACTGTTGTACTTGTACTTTAAAAAGAGGCGGAGCATTTCAAATGCTAAAAAAATATAGATCAAAAATATATATCAAGTTAGAATTCCATATTCAAATAGTTTTTAACAGATTTTTTTTTTGCAAGACCTGCGTTCTAGTGAACCCATGTATCGCTGAGGACTTTAAATATATACGATTAATGAACATAACGTACACCGAGCCTGAACAACTGTCTCTGTGGTGCAGCGTTAGTGTGAGCGACTGCTGATCATGAGATCTCGGGTTCAATCCCCGGGTCGGGCAATGTTATTGAGCTTTTTAGTAAAAAGAAAAATTCTCAGTAACAGTCCGGAGCTCAGTAGACAGCAATAGGCTCGCCCCCTATTACGTGGGAGTTAAACATAACTGGCGAACCGTGGGTGTGCTCTCTGCCTACCCTTTCAGGGAATACAGACGTGATGCTATGTATTTTACATAACAACTATTTGTTGATCACACAAATAATTTTATTGTCCTGTGCGGGAGTCTCGAAACCACAACACTCGGCACGGGAGAGGTATCTACACCACTCTGCAAACGGTTCTTGACATTCTACTTGCAAAAAATGCACTATATTTAAACGTTCTACGTTTTATTGCGCAACTTTTAGAAATCATAGCGATGAGTATAATTTTCATACCTTAATTGTTGTTTACATTGCGTGTTATTGTGTTCTTGTTTGACCTCCAAAGTATTGCGTCGTGACCTCCGCTGCGAATAAAGCGACGTTCGAAGCTTAAGCGGGTTACGGGGTGCACGGATATTAAGGGATGTTTATTTTCTAAATACGCAGCGGCTTTTTCACGAAAACAAAAGTTATTTTTAGCATTAATTCTTGCCCTATCATGACTAATAACCTATTGGTAAGACCAAGGATTGCAAAGATCCTAATACCCTAGTCTTATTTCGGACTTATCCATGCGTTGATGTCGCCAAGAGACTAGAATGAGTTCCTAATTACACACAAACCTACTGATAGACCATAGATTTCAGGTTCGCCTGATATTACGACGTTATCAACTTATTTGGTAGAGAACAAGGATTATATTGCCGAATTGCTATCTTAAATTTGCAGATATTTGAGATAAGATTACTTATTAATTTTATTTATTTATGAATTTTAATTGCGGACGCGCTGATAACACTATAATTTTGTTTTTTGAACAACAACAGTCTATAATTTAATCTGTGTATAAAATTGTTTTTTAACAACAATCTATGCGGTGTAATCGTCGTACCTATGTGAAAGATACGGTTTTAAAATATCACAATATGGTGCTGGTAGCGTTGGGTACCAAGTAGTAGTAGGGAGTACCCACTTGTTATCGGGCTTGAGCGGGTCGGTACCGCTCTATCGTGTGATCCACCATGAAACACCTAGAGATAGCCCTCTATTCATTTAACCTATTTCCCTTTCGCGAAATGAAATGGTGAACAGCTGCTTGGCAGTATTCTTAGTATTGTTGAATCCATCAGCGGCGGTTACCGCTTACTATCAGGTGGGTCGTGGCTCGACTGCCACCATAAGCAATTAAAAATGTAGGATTTCAACATCACGCGTTCGTCCTTAGGATCAGGATAAATGCGAGTAATTGTGGACTGACTGAGAAGACTACGTTTGGTTTCCGATAGTAATTTAAATAAAAATATGAGGAACAAACTGTGGTTTTAGCTAACAGAATATATATTGTGATACTTTTATGTACTTATCTAAGCACTTGACGTGCTTGCCCAGTTCTTACGTCAGCCATGACATAAAGAAGAAATGTGTTATCGAAATTCATTGCTGAATGCGAAATATCTGGAATGGTTTTCCAGGAGATACAGGTTCAAGTCCCGCTCGTGACTATTATATTTGATATCCCATTTTCGCATGTTGTGTTCTGACAGAATATATTTTGATTGATTGCTTTATCACACCTGTTTAATCATGATGTCCATTTTTCCGGGATATCACAATACGTGTATCCCTTGTATTGATAGTTGATCCTCATGGTTATTTAGCGAGTAAATACCCACAGAGATATTTTCCGCCGAAACAAAAAATAAGATTTCGCATCTTTTTTGGAGGGAATGCTCCGATGGTTCGGACATGTGGAAAGAATGCCGGACGAGCGAATGATTAAGAAGATATACAATGCGAAAGTGTAAGTAGGGACAGGGGGAGACCGAGACTCACCTATCTAGACAAAATCGGTCATGTATTGAAGGAAGGTGGAGTCAGGAGTCTCCGAAACCGGTGAGCGTGCATGAAGAGAACTATAAATGTTGAGAAAACGAGAGATGTATGCAAGAATAAAGCCTCATGGCACTCTGTTCTCTATGCAAATCCCACAAGAAAATGTCGCGGTGATAAGAAAAAACAAAGTGTTAGTCCGTCACCACAGGGACAACTTCCTTCTAAGAATACAAGTGTCACCACCTCATTCTTTCCCACGGGTGTCGTATGAAGCGACTAAGGGAAGTAAGTAATTATCATCCATTGCATGACTGGTGGTAGGGCTGGGTTGGGTACCAAGTGGGAGTACTCACTTGGTATCGGGCCCGAGCGGGTTGGTACCACCATCTCCCGTGTGACCGGTCATGAAGCACATCGTTGCGTTTTGGCTGTAGCAGGAGGGATATCGGTGAAATGAAATGATGAGCAGCGGCTTGACAATACTCTCGGTATAGTTGAGTCCATGAGCGACGGTTACTATTTACCATCAGATGGGCCGTGGCTCGTCTGCCACTACAAGCAATAAAAAAAAAAGAAGAAGACTATGAAGGTTGGTACTGAAGGAGTCTCTCTTCTTGCTGGCACGAAAGACAAGCATATGTACAATGAGTACCTTGTAATGTACGATAAATAATTGTTGGCCACAATTTGTTCATAGGTCAAGCAGTGATCTCATGTTTGTTTGTTAATTAATTTGTGTTTACGAGCGTTCTGATGGATTGTTTATTGTGAATGTCTTTGTTTACCGTTCCAACATAGTTCTAAATATTGTTGTTTGTGTAACGTGTAGGTGTGTGTGCTAAAGTTCAGTTTCCTCATTGGTAGCTAGCTTCGGCCCGCGGTTGGATCTGTCTGGACTTTAGAATTGGAAATTGAATAAAGCTGTAATAGAGCTATTAGATGTCTCCGCATTTAAGATATCGTGGAAAAAATAGGCTATTTAACCGTTTCTGAACGCGAAACAATTTTGTTGTGGTTGCCTGTTTGTTCGCACATCACACTAAAACTACTGAAAGGATTTTGATAAATTTGGTAGCGTTTGATTAGACTTAAAAACTGGTATATGTTTATCCCGGGAAACTAACGGGAACTTGAGATACAACCTAAAAATAGCAGGCTGCAGGCAAAAGTTAGTATAATATAAATATGTCACTCGAATGCATATAAAATCTCTTTGCAAAAATAGCTATCATACTACGTCCATTGTTCGGGTTAAAACATTCTCTGCAATGTGGCCTAAATGTGTGGACAATTTCATGATGATCTGTTAACTAACGTAACGAGTGAAAGTATAACAAAGATTATGTTGTCATCAAGGCTCGAAGGACTCTTATCAATTCCAGCTCTTTTTGCCGGTCGAATAAAATATACCTAAGCGTACACCCCGTCGTTAAGGGCAACGAACAGGTTAGTATGGGTCCTCACCCACCAAATAAACCCGCCGGGTGTCGTCTCTTTAACCTGTAATGGCGTCTAGTCAAGCTCTTCCAACTCACAGATGTGGAAGAGAGAACATACCAGCCCCCTTAGAAAGAAAAACGAAACATTAGGATGAACTTTCGTTTTGAGTCATTGTGATTAATCAACAGTCCGAGGTGTGATTCCTGGGAGATTAGGCACAATCTCATATCTCACATGTCGATCGTATCGTCTCGCTTGTACGATAACCGTGATTGGCTAACGGATTATTGTGACATCACGCGTTGGTTTCTCAACCAATCACAGTGATCTCGATACGGTCGACACGTCAAATATGACATTCTGCCTCAGGGACTGATTAGTCGAGTATTCGATGCGTGATTCAGGCGACCAATCACTATGAAGCGAAACGAAAGTTCGTCTAACGTTTCGTTTTTCATTCTAAAGAAGCTGCTGAATCGGAACCTTGTTCTATTTATTGTTAGGAACTAATACGCTAATCCTTACTTAATATTATAAATGTGAATGTAAGTTTGTTTGTTTCGCGAATACCTTCAACACCATCTAGCATTCCAGTAATGAAGTTCCAATCCTGTAATACCGTTGCACTGTATTACCGACAGACGCGTTAAAATTTTCTCTTTAAATTCAAGACTTAAATTTTAAGGGTTGCTTTATTTATTTTCTTGCTGTGTGTGGCCGGCATCAAGAATAGCTCCAATCCGTCTCTTCCTATGGGAGTCGTAAAAGCCGACTAAGGGATTACCGGGGGACTGGGCAGCAGCGTTCCCCTGTGTACTAAAAACATCCACTGCGATGGCCAACCCGCCTGCCAAGCGTGGCTATTATGGTAAAACCCCCATTTTGGGGAGGCCTATGTCCAGCAGTGGACCATGAAAGGCTGATGGATGGATGGATGGATTATTTATTTTTATGAAATTCCACCCGGACGAAGTCGCGGTTAACAGCTAGTAAAAATATAAAGGTTTATATATCTAATGGAGCACTTGTCCCAGTCAAGATAAAAAATACCTGACAGCCCTGTACACACATAAAAGAGGTCTTGTAAACATTGATGTTAATAAAGAAATCTCATTATGTTCTAAGAAAATCTATTTATAAATTGTATAGATTTTTTTATACAGGGAATAGTTGACTAACTCTTCTTCTGAGAAACGGCTATAGTCATTGACGCAATACCTATGGACTGGTCGTAAACAAAACGCAGTTCCATCGTGCGGTGTGCACTACAAATAAACAATCCAAATCTTTTATGCTACGAATATAGAAAAAAATATCTGAATATTTTAATGATAGCAGTGATATTTTAGTGCAGTTACAACCTACCGGTAAAACCAAGGACTGTGACGGTGGTAGGTATCAAATTTGAAGCCCCGTCCGAAGCCCGTCCGTGTGGTGACGGACTAAGAATACAAGTGTCACCACCTCATTTTTTGGGTTTATTTAGAGGGTGAGGACCCACACTCCCTCCTCCTCCTCTTCCTCACCCTCTTCTTTGCCCCGAACGACGGGGTGTACAGTTAGGTAGAACGGTTTAGACGATGTAAATTGATTAGGATTGATAAGTATTGATAAACGCTGATAAAATAAATTATAGGTGATACAAAGTTCACCGGGTCACCTAGTCTGTTAATAAAAATGAAACGAAACAACATTGGAAACAAATTATAAAATCAAAATGGTTTGAAACTTAACTTGGAAATAAAATGTTTTGCACCTTTGCTGCTAAGAAGCCTCTTTTCTCTAGCATGCTGAAGGTATCCTGGTTACACCTGTGAAATATCATTAAGTACAAAAAATATTCAATTAGTTTTTTTTTTATTGCTTGTAGTGGCAGACGAGCCACGGCCCATCTGATGGTAAATAGTAACCGTCGCTCATGGACTCAACTATACCGAGAGTATTGTCATGCAGCGGCTCACCATTTCATTTCACCGATATTAAATGAAAGAATAAACGGTTATAGCCAAAACGCAACGATGAGCTTCATGGCCGGTCACACGGGAGATGGTGGTACCAACCCGCTCGGGCCGGATACCAAGTGAGTACTCCCACTTGGTACCCAACCCAGCCCTACCACCAGTCATGCAATGGATGATAATTGCTTACTTCCCTTAGTCGCTTCATACGACACCCGTGGGTAAGAATGGGGTGGTGACACTTGTATCCTTAGTCCGTCACCACACGGACAAACATTATTTGGTTATATTAAACACAAAGTGAAAAATGTGAAATCGAAAATAACAGTCACGAGCAGGATTTGAACCTGCATCTCCTGGATACCGTCCAGATGCTTTGCCAATTCAGCCATCGTGACAATTGCTCCTGACTGCTAATTTCGATAACACATTCATACTTAACGTCTTTGGGTGACGCCTGCACCATCTGTCGGAAGTATTTTCATACATTATACCGACCAGGTAAACTTAATTTTACAATTAACACACGGCCTCGTGGCGTGGTCGGTAGTGTAATCGACTTCCGTGCACGACGTCGTGGGTTCGATCCCCACTCAGGACTATTATTTGTGTGATGAACACATATATTTGTACTGCGTCTGGGTGTTTTCTATCTATTATATGTATTTATTTACAAAAAAAAAAGTAGTATATGTATTATATCCGTAATCTCTGGTACCCATAGCACAAGCGTTAAGCTTAGTTTGGGACCAGAGGACGTTGTGTGAAATGTCCGTGAATATTTATTTATTTATATTTACTTAATTTTACATTTTCACTTTGTGTTTAATGTATGTTGCTAAAGCATGTCAAATGCTAAAAATATATATAAAAATATCTAAATAATTATTTGAATATTTTTTATTAAACCTTTGATATCGTGGAAATGCTACATTAATGATATGGCCAGTTTTTAGCTGATCATATCATGAAATGAAATACAACTTTTTTTGGAATTGGTCGGTCATATCAGGGAGTGATCAATTCTAAGATCTGGCCACGACATACACATTTCTGAGTGATGTTTCGTTTATTTTGCGACTAAACAGAGCGCGCAATAACCGAGCATGGATTAAAAATAAATTGGCACCGTTCACCATAAAACCTCTTTTAATTCAACTTTATGGTAATATATCCAATTATAAAGTGTTTTTCACTTGGCCTGTTTATTACAGTTTACGTCAATAGTTTTTGCTGGTTAACGCTACTTTCACGGCTTTCTCACACTGGCGCCATGCAGCTAGTGTTACCATCCGTAAAATTTATAAAGATAACCCTTTTATTACAGATTCTAGCTAAAAAATAATTTCCTGATTAAAAATAACTGAGTGCACTAATACCTCCTTTTTTACCTTTTCTGCTGTACGCTTTTTCATCAACCACTTGCAATTAGGTGGCTAATATAAAATAACTGTGTTGCCGCCCTACAAAAATACATTTAATACAATAAAAATATACTAATCGCTAATTTTGTTTTATAATACAAAATAGTTAATTATGAAAACACGATGATATGTTACATGCACTTGTAGGTTATTGGGTCATTGCTGAACGCTAATGACCTAGGCATTGTTATTGTATTATGGTTAAATACGCGGCTAAATGTTTCGTATGTTTCGTAACTTGTTTTGCTAGTATATAATTAACACGTTTTGATTCCTTTTCTTTTTTTGAATTTTCTAGTAAGCTTAGGTGTGTTAACATTCAACCAAATACATACACACCTTATTGGAGGGAATGGGGCTATATATCATATGGTATGATATAGACTGGTACACATACATTATGTTATTTAGTCGACTCTTGCAGTAAGAGCTAAAATCATACTGATGCGTTTCCATGCTTGCCAAGGCTCGACAAGCATCCACAAGCCCCAAGCGTCCACAAATCTCGCTTGGCATTTGGAAGTCGTTTACACGCTTGTGAATGCGTCAGTGTGCTACGTATATCCAAGCGTGGCGGACGCCGAACTTGTATCGGCTATTACGTTTGGTTTAACCTACTTTTATTGATGTGAAACATCTAATGCATAATAATCTAATGGGTAAAATCGGCTGTTAGCGTGGCGACGCTTTTTACTTGTCCCGTTCAAATTTTGCAAGTAAAATTTGACACACTTCCCGGTTTCCGATTGAGCTGAAATTTTATACGCATGTGTATATCACGTGACAATGCAATATTATGATGACATGGAGCTGATCTGATGATGGAGCTGGAAGGTGGACATAGGAACTCTATAATGAAACGGCGCAACCCCATGGAATTTGGGCTTGCATGATTCTTCTTGCCGAGTACTTTGTGTCTAGATGATATCCAGGGTCTGATGATGGAGCTGGAAGGTGACCACAGTAGCTCTGTAATGAAATGACGCAACCCGATCGAGTTTGGAATCATTTGATTCATTTTGACGAGTACTTTGACTTTAGATGATATTCAGGGTCTAATGATGGAGCTAGATGGTGGCCATAGGAACTCCGTTATAAAACGACATAACTCCATCGAGTTTGGGCTCGTATGATTTGTCTTGACGAGTACTTTGTATCTAGATGGTATCCAGAGCCTGACGATGGAGCTCGAAGGTGGCCCCAGTAGCTCTGTAATGAAACGACGCAACCATATCGAGTTTATACTCGTTTGATTCGTCTTGAGGAGTACTTTGTCAAGTTATGATCATTTTTTTTTTACAAAATAATTCCGATGTTTTCACATCTGCTAGACGTCCCGCGATGTCTAGTTATTTCAAATATAAGCAAAGTAAAACAAGAGCAAGGAAATCCCGACGACCACGAAGATGGTGGATGATAAAGATTCATAGAAATCGTAGGGTGTTTGGCTTGTGGACGCTTGTATTCGATCCGGTCTGGTGTCGGTTTTTGGACACAGATCAAAAGGCGCTTGCAGCAAGCGCTTGCGACGCGTTCACACGTTGGTGCGCGCTTAGTAGCCGCTGTGATCTCGCGACGAACGGGCGTCTAGTTCTGTCAAAATGAGTGGCTGATCGAATGAAGAGAGTTTATCGTTTTTAGAATATTAACAGACCGAAACGTTTGAACAACCCTAAAATTTTTAGAAGGTTTTAGGTTCCTCCTAAATTTTTTTCGGTATTCAAAATTTCATCCATTCATCCATCAGTCTCTCAACGTCCACTGCTGGACAAAGGCCTCCCCAAGGGAACGCCACAGCGAGCGGTCCCGTCATGGGGGATAATGCCATAATCGCCACGCTTGGCAGGCGGGTTGGCGATCGCAGTGGATGCCGTTAATACTCGAGGGAGTACTGCTGCCCCCGGTATTCCCTCAGTCGGCTCTTACGACTCCCGTGGGTAGAGAGGGGTGGGACAATTCTAAAGCCGGCCCCACATGGCCCAAAAATTCAAAATTTAACAGTGTATAATTATATATTGTGGGATAACATAACTGACACAGATAATGGTAACCGAAATACCAATTAAACCATAATTAAACTGAAAAACTTATTAGTTGGTACGATTTCTATGAATCTTTATCATCATCCTCTTCGTGGTCGTCGGGCTTTCCTTGCTTTTGTTTTACTTGGCTTGTATTTGAAATGAAGGTAGGTTAAACCAAACGTAACAGCCGATACAAGTTCGGCGTCCGCCACGCTTGGATATACGTAGCACACTGACGCATTCACAAGCGTGTAAACGACTTCCAAATGCCAAGCGAGATTTGTGGACGCTTGGGGCTTGTGGATGCTTGTCGAGCCTTGGCAAGCATGGAAACGCGCCTTAAAATGCTAAGGAAGCCGGTTCACGGTATCCTCGGGTGATGCTCTGGTTTTGCAATTGTCGCTCTTAAGACGACTAAAAAAAATATAAGGTATTTTTGTATTAGAATAGCCTATTCTGCTGCTGTGCAGCTCCTATCATACGGACACGAAGTATGTGGTTCCTTTTAAATGTTATTCACCTAACCATTTACTTTACGGCTCGCATACCGTTGAGTGTTTACCGTAGCCTGTAGATGCTAGCAGTCACTTGGGTGTTGCCAACGCCAGGGAGCAATCAAACACAAACTTTCGCATTTATAGGTAGTATTAATTTGTAAACTGCCGTCGCTACGCAAGAATCCAATTGACTACTGCAAATATCGTTAGGAGAGTGTTGCCAACTTCAGAAAAGGTAGAACAAGTAGAAAAGGATGCCAGAGAGGATTGAGTAGAGGGATTTATCCACCAAATATATCACTACAATAGAAATATTTTATTGTACCATTTCATTTAGTTAAGTAATGAATAAATCAATACTTTTTTGTAATTCTATCTCATATATTTCCAGAACACGTCTGGCAAGTAAATGTCCAGAAAAAAGGCCTGGGTGCTACTAAGAACATCCAGGGTATGTACAATCTATGCCTCACCGACAAAACGGTGACGCTGGTCAAGATCAAGAGCCTTAACAACGTCATCAGCGACTTGGGCATACCGGAGCGGGTGGAGTACTCCTTGAAGAACATTCGAACGTAATTATTTTTTTTAACTTTAAGCATGACAAAGCTTCTGGTATAAGTAACTCATCCATTCATCCATCCATCAGCCTTTCATCGTCCACTGCTGGACATAGGCCTCCCGAAAATGGGGGGTTTTACCATAATCGCCACGCTTGGCAGGCGGGTTGGCGATCGCAGTGGATGTTTTTAGTACACAGACGGGGTGGAGCTATTCTTGGTGCCGGCCCCACACCGCAAAAAATAAATAAAAAATAAGTAACTGGTGTGCAGTAACATTTTTGATCTGTATTTTAGCACTTGACATGCTCAGCTACTTTAAAGAACAAATTATATGTGAAATGTGAAAAAAGAGAAATTTAGTACGAGCGGGAATCGAACCTGCTTCCCTTCCAATCCGGGGAAGTGCGCTACCGCTAGCCTAGAAAGCCACTTAAGTGCTCTTTTTCCACATTTCACAATAAATTTGTTCTTTAGTGTGCAGTAAATTTTGCATATATAAAAAATGTGTGGTATTTTTTTACTGGTGCTGGGGTTGGGTAACAAGGGGGTACATACTTGTTATCAGTGCCATCGTGTCCCGTGTGACTAGAAGCAACTCAGTGTGTTGTAGCGGGTGATAGCCGTTCATACAATTATCACATCTACGAAATGAAATGGTGAGCAGCGAGTAACTCTTTCTATAGGTAGTTGATACCTTGAGCGGCGGTTGCCAGTTACTGTAGAATCTGGTCTGTAGGGTTACCAACTGTACTTTAACGTATTGTACTATATTTCGGGTCTGCGTACTATATAATATACTGTTGAGGAAATATATAATACGTAAAAATACTATATTTAAAGGAATTACATTTCTGCTCCATATTCCCGCCACTTCGGCATTCACAGGAAGAGATTTTCGGTTATAATTAAAAATGGCGAGACGAAAGAAACCGAAGTAGTATCTCATTAAAAGAAAAAATAAAATAAAAGATGGGGGCGCATGCAGCAGATAAATTGATGCATTAATAGCGTGCCCCATATTTTTCGTTTCCAATCTTTGAAGTATTTTCATTATTTTATACTTTTTAGTCCGTTATAAAAACATGGTACATTTTTTTCCGCTTTTTAGGGTTATGTTCTTCATCTTTTTGTCACGCTCTCTTGTGCAGGGAAGCTTATCAAGTGTGATGATATATACCGGTGAGGAATTAGATTCAATAAAACTCTTATTTTCAATCAACGTTTATGAACTCAAGAAACTCTTTATTTTAACTCAACAATATGGCGTCACACAGCAGAATAGACAAAATAGATAAAACTCTAAAGGTCATAGACAAACTATCTAATTATTTTATTATATCCCTCAACATTTTTTCCACCCACTTCTGAGGTATGGTCCGAATTTCAAGTATCTAGCTCATCGGGACATTAGTTTAAAATCAATTACAAAATTCCACCCGGACAGACATACAAGAAAAAGAGTAAAATGAGCTTTTAATTAACATTCATTTAAAAATTTAATGTGAGGCATTTACCTACAAAAGTAACATACATACTAGCGGACCCGACAGACTAGACACAGGACAACCCTGTCTAATCATTGGCGTTTCGTTTGTATGGAGTCACTTATTTTTGCGGATTATTTTCATAATATGTTTTTAGATTAGAATAAATTTAAGAAATAATCCTGAAATCCTATCGTGGCGCCACCTACTGGGTCCAAATATGAATCTAAACCACCCTGGTACAAACATACATCTAATTTTTTTAGATTAGAATATATTAAAGAAGGAAGATCTTCTCGTCCAATATTCCACAGTGTCTAAAAACGAAGGTCTACGACCAGTGTGTTACCAGTGATGACATATGGAACAGAGACGTGGTCTCTGAATGTTGGCCTCGTATCAAGGCTCAAAGTCGCTCAGCGGGCCATAGAGCGGGCTATGCTTGGTATTTCCCTACGTGATCGTATCCGTAATACGGAGATCCGTAGGAGAACGAGAGTGACCGACATAGCCCGCCGGGTTGCCATGCTGAAGTGGCAATGGGCAGGCCACATCGCTCGACGAACCAATAACCGTTGGGGAATAAAGGTTCTCGAGTGGCGACCACGTATCGGACGGCGCAGCGTAGGACGGCCCCTCACCAGATGGACCGACGATTTGGTCAAAGCTGCAGGGAGCCGTTGGATGCAGTGGCCTGTTGTGGCGTTCTCTTAGGGAGGCCTATGTCCAGCAGTGGACGTTGAAAGGCTGATGGATGCATGGATGGATATTAAAGAAAAATCCTGAAATCCTCTCGTGGCGCCATCTATAGGGTCCAAATGTGAATCTAAACCATCCTCGTACTTACACAAACATACACAAAAAAAATCGTTAAGATCGGTCCAGCCGTTTAGGAGTTCAGTGACATTCACACGTACAGTAGATATATATATATATATATATATATATATATATATATATATATATATATATATATATATATATATATATATATATAAAGATATATATATATATATATATATATATAAAGATATTATTAGACTATTTTTTGCTTTTTACATGATACTACTACTACATTTTCTTGAAGTGTTCTATAATGTTTTATAGCTTATTAAAAAAATACTATATTTCGCCGATGAAAAGTTGGCAACCCTACTGGTCTGCCACCTAGAATAGTATTAATCCGAGACGCCTAAATAGTATAATAGATATTTTTTTTCTAAATCTTTACCGTCTTATCTTTGTTACAGTTTTATAATAGTGTGGTGTAGACTACCTTGTAGCGATTAATTATTACAAAAATCCTTGTTCAGTTATTTCCTTGTTCAATGTCACCCTTGTGGTTTTAAAAAGTAACAATCAACATGTAGATTATAGGTACCTATTCAACTACTAAACATTCATTAGTTCAATGTTATTTCAACATTTGAAGCTAATTGGCTAAATATACAAAAACAGGAAGCTGAAAGTCGATACGACATGTCGGTTGTCCATGTATCATAATGAGTACTAGTCTGTCCCTATAGTCGCGGCTTCAAATATATTTTTGAAGTGAAAACTTTAGCACTTTTTGGGTGAACAAAAATCATGGAACTCGCGTCATAATCACTGAACGCTCAGATCTTCTTCAGGCGCGTTGAGTACACTACTGAAGGAATGTAATATGGTTCCGGTGGCCCGCCAATAAAGGCGGAGAGATGGCACACGGCGGGTTTCTTTAGTGGGTGAGGGCCCCACACTACCCTGTTCGTTGCCCCGAACGACGGGGTGTGCGGTTAGGAACATTTTTTCCCGCCTTAACACAAAAACAGAATAAAAGACAAAAAAGGAATTAGCCCAAGTTACTCCTTCTAACATCATGTATCAAAAAATAATAAATTCGGTCCAGGCGTTCCGTAGATTAGCCGGAACAAACAGATGAAGGTAGTTTTTTAATATAGGTAAATTTGTAAAGTTGTGTCTAAGTATATTTAAGAAGGAATAATCTATTAATTAAGTACCTATATTTAAAAAAAATATTATTTGTACTAATATTAAATGTTCTCAAATAAACTATTGACGTTGTAGATAAACATTACGCAAAATATGGATGGTGTATAACGAACAACATGACTAACGAACTTAATAGAAACACTAATTTGTTCAACATCAGTGCAGTATTTTCCTTAGACCTCGTAATATAAACAGCATCCGTGTGATGACGGACTAAGAATACAAGTGTCACCACCCCATCCTTTCCCGCGGGTGTCGTACAAGGCGACTAAGGGAAGTAAGCAATTATCACCCATTGCAGTACTGGTGGTAGGGCTGAGTACCAAGTGAAAGTACTCTCTTGTTATCAGGCCCGAATGGGTAGGTACCACCGTCTTCTGTGTGACCAGTCATGAAGCATGTCAGTGTATTTTGGCTGTAGCAGAAGATAGGTGTTTATTTTTTAATTTCATATCTCAGATATGAAATGGTACGCAGCGGCTTGACAATACTCTCGTTATAGTTGAGCCCGTGAGCGACGGTTACCACTTACCATCAGGTGGGCCGTGGCTCGTCTGCCTTCATAAGCAATAAAAAAAAGAAAAAGCAAGCGACGAGGTTGTATTCGATACATCGCTAACGCTACGTGGACTTTTAAAATTGTCACCACTGTTCGAAAACACTCGTTCAACAATGCTGGTCGCATTTGCCTGCTGAGGGCTAGTGGTCATCGCGAATGTGACTGCATATATGGCCGAGTGGTTTAGATAACGGCCTCCTCACACACAGGACTATTCTGTGTGATCCACAAATGGTTGTTCTGAGTCAGTCCACCACGATACAAGGATTATTCCTTAGTGCAGGACATTGTCTTATAAAAAAAGTAGAAAGAAAAATAGAAATCCGAGTTTTGTTTCGGTCAATTTCTTGCTTCTGTGGTGCAGCGGTAGTGTGAGTGACTGCTGATCATGAGGTCTCGGGTTCGATCCCCGGGTCGGGAAGCGTTATTGAGCTTTTTCGTAAAAAGAAAAATTCCCAGTAGCAGCCCGGAATTTGGAAATGTGCCAGGTGGACGGAAATTATGGCCTCGCCCCCTATTGCGTGGGACTTAAACATAGCTGGCGAATCGTGGGTGTGTAATACACCTTAACAGCTGTTGTTGGTCTACGAGCACTTCCTATATAAACGCCCTTTTTTGCGCGTTGTAAACTTCTTTTTTTATGTTAAGGCGGGAAAAAATGTACCTAACTGGACACCCGTCGTTCGGGGCAACAAACAGGGTAGTATGGGGCCTCACCTTCTAAATAAACCCGCCGTGTGCTATCTGTTGGTGCGTTGTAAACCCCTGGGAAAGGAATAGGTTGAATACATTAATAACAAAAAGGGATGAAGATACCACCACGTGGTTGGGAACAGTAGACATAGTGTGGTTCGTCTACCACTGAAGAAATATCACACAGTTCCAGTGGTCCGCCAATACAGATGGACAGATTGTAAACGGCCGGTATATATAGACGTGACACACCATAGTTATACGTTGCCCCAAGCGACGGGGTGTGCCGTTAGGTACATGTCTTCTCGCCACGCAGAAAAAGGCTTGCCAAAACACTACTAGTAAATAATAAGAAGCAAAAATATTAAGTACTTAAAATAAAAACAATTACCTCACAAAGTAAAACGTTTTAAGGAAAAAAAGTAACATGGGAATAAGTGTTTGTTTTGTTAACTTTGTGTCAGGGAATTCCCCTTGCGTCGTATAAAATCAACCGCAGGAATTCGTACCTATATTTAGCTATCGCATATTATTGTTTTCTTGTAAAACTTTATCTATTCTTATCCACCTAAAAACTAGCTTTTGGCTGCGGCGGAGCCTTGGGCAAAGGCTAGTTAAACATAATAGCGTGAAAGTTACTCAATTTATATTTTCATAACAGTTACCAAAGATCGTAAAATAATGTATTTTATTGTTAAATAGTATTAAGGAAGTAAAGATGGAACTAACTGGTTAATTATTTTTCTTTAATTGTCGTTAAATTTACGATGAAATTTGTTTCATGTTCGTGCCACTAAAAAGATCGAAAATTGATTGAAATATTTTCATCCTTTTTCACGACAGTAACATCATCAATAAATAAATTAAGGAAATAATTATATCTAGTATTTGCGTAATGCACGTAACGAAAGTAATATTTAATTAGTTTTCGATTTTCCTTCCATGGATTGTGTTAGTGATTTATAAGCATCGTACTAACTTTTCCATATAGGATAATTTTATTTATAATTGTTAATGGAAATCTCGTAAGACTTTCTGATGTTTATGTGAATACTGAAAATCTAGGTATATTGTTATAAGCTGTAACAGAGATATGTTTGAGAAAAAAATAATACTTTCTTTTTTTTTAAGACCACCCCTGCACTTAGCAATAATCCTTCTATCGCGGGGGACTTTGCAAACATACAATTTCACGGACACAAAGTACACCCAGACTCCCAGACAGAAGAGTTGTTCTGTGTGGGAATCGAACCCACAACACTCGGGCGGGAGGCCACTATTTAAACCACTCCGCCATTAGTGCAGTCAATCAGGCATTGTGCGGCCTTATACAGTCTTTTAGGTACCTATTATGGCTGATGGCTATTTCCATCCATCAGCCTTTCAACATCCACTGCTGGAGGCCTCCCCAAGAGAACGCCACAACGAGCGGTCCTTTGCCGACCGCATCCAACGGCTCCCCGCAGCTTTGACCAGATCGTTGGTCCATCTGGTGGGGGGCCGTCCTTCCGATGGCTATTTAGGCACCCAAAAACAATTTATAATTTTTATCTCTGGTTTGTTCGCGCATCGCGCAAAATCTAATGAACTGATTTTGGTAAGTATTTTTGGTTTGCTAGCTCTACCGCGTTTTGATCACATTTACCCACATATTATCCTCGAGGCGTTTAGACAAAAAGTAGTATCGTAATAGGTATCTATGTATATTCTTTATGGTCGAAATAAAAGAAAGAATTTGAATTAGGTATCTCGTTGTGGCCCGGGAGGAGCTTGGCGGGCCTCGACAGGGATCTGTGGGGGCGCCCATACCAACGGGCGCGGAACTAGCTCCGCGCTCATGTCGCCCCATCATCGACTCGATGGAACGAGATCTCCTGTCGGAGCTGGTGGGGGGTCTTTTCCCGCGCTCTATGGGACACGTCCCCCCAGCAATGGCTCCTCCGTCGGTGGCGGAAGAGGAGACACGAATCCCTTCTGTCAGTGACATGGAACTCGAGGTAGCCCTCTACCGCCTTAATGGACGAAGGAAGGCGCCCGGTTCGGACGGCGTTCCAGGTCTGGTAATCGGCTTCGCCGCTAAATATATCAAGGATAGGCTCCGGGAACTGCTCAACGCATGTTTGAGGTCCGGGCAGTTTCCGGAGCAATGGAAGTGCGGATGTCTATGTTTGCTGCGGAAGGAGGGTCGCCCACCTGACTCTCCTTCCGCATATAGGCCGTTGGTGCTGCTGGACGAGACGGCCAAACTGTTCGAGAAGGTGCTGGCGGACCGTCTCGTCCGGCACCTCGAGGATGTCGGGCCGGGGCTGTCAGAATTGCATTTCGGATTCAGGGCGGGCCGCTCCACGATAGACGCACTGGCCGCTCTAAAAACCCTGACCACCGAAGCAGTGGCCAGAAAGGAGGTCGTTTTGGCAGTCTCGCTAGACATTGAGAACGCCAACAATAGTCTCCCTCACGAGACGTTGAAGGAGGCGCTCCGGTTCCATGGAGTGCTTGGCCTCTCCAGGCCGAGGCACTGGCGGAGGTCTACTGGCTTCGTGCGGAGGCGCGGGCCAGGGGCGAGGAATTCTCTGAGAGGAGTCTGGGCAGAGTACGAGAAGCGGCCCGAAGGACGTTGATCCGGCGGTGGAGGAAAGAGCTGGAGTCTCCCGGAGCAGGACGGGAGGCTTTATAGGTGGTTGCACCGCACCTCCACCGCTGCTTAAATTTTTGCGTTTTCGGTTGACGCAGGTGCTTACTGGACACGGGTGTTCGGTAAGTACCTGCATCGTATTGGTCGGGAAGAAGCCCCCGGATGCCACGAATGTGGCGCACTAATCGATGACGTGTGGCACACTGGAGGAATGCCCCGCCTGGGGGCTCCAGCGCTGCGCCCTGGCGGTGGCAATTGGAGGAGACCTGTCGCTGCCGGCCGTAGTAAGCCAAATGCTCGGCGGCGACGGGTTCTGGTTGGCCGTTGCCTCTTTTTGTGAGGTAGTAATTGCATGGAAGGAGGCTGCGGAGCGGGAACGCGAGGCGTCGGCGCACGCCAACTCGCTCCGCCGGCGACCAGGGGGGAGAAGGCGTCGCTACGCCCACTTCTTCCCACCACCTTGATGAGGACAGGGCGTGGCCAGTAGGCCATCTTCCGCCTGAGGCGCCAGAGTAGAATGTCGAAGACGACCCTCTGGCGCCCCGCTAATAGGCGTGGAAGGAGCCGCTGTGGTTTTAGTGGGAATTCCGGGTGCAATTAAGATTCAATTGCCCGGTGAGTCCTACATACCCCCTGTTACCCCGGGATGTGTAAAGGCATATCCACAGCGATAACAAAAAAAAAGGTATCTCGTTGTAATATCGTTCCTGCCGCGGAGCCGCTATCAGAAATTAGCTATAAAATAGTACTACTTTTACGGAATATATCCACAGCGATAACAAAAAAAAAAGGTATCTCGTTGTAATATCGTTCCTGCCGCGGAGCCGCTATCAGAAATTAGCTATAAAATAGTACTACTTTTACGGAATCCTTTATTAGTTTCAGTTATTATACTACGAGTACAAGGGTATTGGATGTATTGCGTAGAAATACTGGCTTGTCAGATATATTTTTTTTTTTATTTAATCATAATTTGTAAGGTTTCATACAGATTTTTTGGAGGTAATAGTGTCCGATTCTACTTAGTGTTTAAAATTAATCGTTTGTTTTAGATGTGGCGATTCCGAATGCTTTTTCTACATGGAGGTCGGGCGGCAGACGACGACCGGTGCCGGCGAGCTTTGGATGCACACTGACGACTCCAACATTGCGCAGAGCATGCACTCCACTGTATACCAGTAAGAACAAATCATAATTTAAACAATATCGTGAAAACAAAAAAAAATATTATTACGAATCCCCGTTTGGTGATATTATGAACGTTTGGGTGGTAAAAATGTGAAGTAGAAATTGATCACTACAATAGGCTTGCTTATTACGAGTATTTAGTGGAACCGAAATGTGGGTGTGTTGCAGCTAACTATCAACCACATTTCACCAAATATTGCTAAGGCGAGGTAGAGGCCCATATAATTACCCTCAATATAATGGTCTGTCCCTTTCCAGCGCGATGCGCAACTGTGCGCGTGAGACAGAGAACGAGCGAGACCACATTGTGATGCAGTGCGAGGCGCCTCCCGCGCGGCGCCAGACGTACGCCGAGGGGCACACGCGGCCCGCCGTCAGCGCCGGTCAGTACTGTACTCCTTCACGGGGGGACTCCGATCTAGCAAAATGCCGCTACAAAAATAACGAATATGATATAAAACCTATTAAGAAAAATACTTTTATACTACTCCTGCTCGGAAAGTAGGTACCTACTTATTTGAAAATGATGCAGAAAATACGGAGAAGAAAAACCATATGAAGATCTAATACTAACGTACTTTTTTAATTTTTTTCACACACATACTATCTAGTTTAAATATATAATATTAAAGAGAAAAAGTTTAAGAATTTAGACATAATATAGACTAAATTCGCAGAATAGAACAGGCTACTTGCATTTTTTATGTTTGTGCATTAAAAAAGGGGAAAATCACAAGCGATCCGCTTTCTTATGTATTTTTTTTTGCGTTTGAAATTTGTTAAATTCCTCTTTGTTAAATAAAATGACTTTAATTTTCCTCACAGGAGTAGTATAAAACAATTTGTAACTCGGGATGAAGAAAGTACGATGCCCGATCTCAGGTGCTTTTAAAATAGCACCCTTGGGCGGTAATCTGTCCCTTTCTCAATAAGAGCGAGTTTTGTGATAATCACCTGTGCAAAAAAACTGTAGTGTGATCTTAGACTCCAAAAATGCCTCAAAAGGGGCCTTGAGATAGGGTTTTTTTCTGTTACGATGGATTAACATAACAGCGGCATTAGTCTATGGTAGGTATAATACAATATATTAGATATTAGTAAGCACGGGAATCTTGTCTAATGTTTGTTCCACAAGTGTCATGGTAAGGGTTTGAGTATATATGTATTGAAGTACTAGGTGAGCGATCCCAAAGCGAACGCAACAGATCTTAAAGTTGGTATATTATTATGCAGTAGCTGATGTGAAAGAAGAACGGCAGAAATATATATAGAAAATTCGTGTTAGTTAATTTTTTTTAATATTTTTAAAATATTTGCGGAAATGGATAAAGAGAGATAGATATTTCCCGACGTGTTCGAATCCGTAATACGGAGATCCGTAGGAGAACGGGAGTTACCGACATAGCCCGCCGGGTTGCCATGCTGAAGTGGCAATGGGCAGGTCACATCGCTCGACGAACCGATAACCGTTGGGGAAGAAAGGTTCTCGAGTAGCGACCGCGTAACGGATGGCACAGCGTAGAACGGCCCCCCACCAGATGGACCGACGATCTGATCAAAGCCGAGGGGAGCCGTTGGCCTATGTCCAGCAGTGGACGTCGAAAGTCTGATGGATGATCTTCTCCTTAGTATCCTACCTATCTTCTTATTATTCACTCTACCCATCTCCTATCCCTTTCCTTGGAGATGGCGACGTGCAAGTGATGCCTCTAGTGTTGCTAGCGTCTATAGGCTACGGTAACCACTTACCATCAGGTGGGCTGTATGGTTCTCCGCAATTCACGTAGTACAAAAAAAATATACATTCTTGTGTCGCATCTACTTTGAGTTCGCTCACCTATACTTAGGCATTAGAATATTGTACCAGTATAAAGATTATTTTTATACTCTATATAGAATATAAAGTATAATCATCCAGGTCTCTATGGTTAGACATAATTAGTACTGACATTGGTCCTGTATATAGTAGTACTTTACATTATAGTTTTAGCTCTTAGCCGTTGCTGGAATTACAGTAGTATGTAGATTGTAGAACTTATGCTTGTTATCCTGCCCTTAGAACAAGTAGTTGCTTTTTATATATTTTTTATTACGTGACTAACATTTGTTTGACCCTCTTGAGTTTACAATTTATTAAAAAAGAGGTCCGTTAACGTTTGACTATAGCCGCTGTACCACTTAACTCTGTTAAAAACAACTTTTAGTTTGTCTACATTCTAAAAATTTAAGTTAGGGTTTAGTATTGTCATTGAAAACGGTTCTACAATTTTTTTTATTATTTATTTTAAGTGTAGAAAAGCAATCTTTTTCAAATTCAGTGTACCCATCATATCGCTTACCAACAGGTTAAGGATGATAAATAACGATGGAGCCACTAATTGATTTTAACTAGAAAAAAATAAAAAAAAAACTAGTACGAAAATATTGCGATGTGTATAATCTTTATCTCAATCAAATGTTAAAACCATTAGCTTCTATAATAATTATATTCGCCAGAGTTGAGGTAAGAATGTGGATGCATTTGCAAGTTGGATCTTACATATAGGGTAAAAGTAGGTTGTCCCTTGCAGACAAGGGGCTATGCGTGGGCTCGTGCATAAAACAGTGCGTGTGCGCAAGTGCCACGCACTCCATCGACGAGTCGACCGCACATCTCCCGCAAACTCCTAACGGTATAATACCCTGTATATGTTGTGTATCCTTCGAACGATATAACAAGCCTGTACATATTGAGTACTCTATCGGGTTGCCGGATAATTAAACCGCTTTAATTCATGCAGAATATGACTTAAGCTTGCCTGAATGTTCTTATAAGCAAAAAAAAAAGTCGTTGCTTCATTGGTTAATTAAAATGCGAACGATTTTAGGTAACTTTTGCTTGATAGTGCTTGATAGCGCCCGAGAGAGCCCCCGGCGCCCAGGGGGCTCACCTGCGGGGATGGGCCCCGTGAGTGGCCCTGTTAATTTTCTGTCACATCGTGAGGGTATAATGCACGCCGCATTGGTGACGCTACGTTTAACTTTATCGATCAATTTAAGGGATACTACTTTCTAGTTATATTTATTTAACATTGTTTGTTTTATAATTTGGTTTTTATGTCACAGTTTAAATCTTATTTTTATGAATATACTTTAAAAAAAAATTTTTTACGTGTTACTGTGTAAATGTCTGTCTGTCTGTCAACTAAAGTATGATAAAATAACAATAGAACAAGGTTATGCCTGAAAATGCTTTAAATATTTATTGCAATACTGATTGCTATTAATTAAAAATAACATTAAATGCTTTTAAAATTGTATTATAAGCTTCAAGGTGCATAGTTGATAAGAGTGCTTTTAGTAACAGCTTTCACTGGATGTTGTGGGTCGTATATTTTTGTGTAAAAAAGGTTATTTTAATGTATATTTTGGAGTAGTATATTTTGTTGTCATACTTTATTTTGATTATACAAGGTACTAAGAATAACAAATTAACAGAGCTTACACTGACTAGATTTGGCCCATGCGGACTTAGGTGCAAAATCCTCTAAATTTGGCCTATTCAAAATAAGTTCAAAAGACAAGCAGATTTTCTAGGTTTTTTTTTAATTTCATAAGAAGTATAGGATCAGTTGGAGTCATATGTTATAATATAATACACATTAGTTTTATTTACTGGTAATTAATGGCCAACGCTTTTTTTTTGTTTATTTAAGGGTTTTATCGCTTAGCGACCACATCTCCCATATCAAACCAAACAAAACAAATCACAACAGAAACAAAGAAAACATAAGGGAAAAACACAAACTTAATTTTGATCTATACTTAACTCTAGTAATTTAACGCAAGACTTGTCTTAACTAACGGTTTTTGTGCGTGGTGTACCTATTATGTATTTTACTCTGATCATGCAAAAATTTGCCATTGAATTTAAAATAAAAGGTACATTCAATAAATACGAGTAGTTATCTCTAACTTATTTATGCAAATGGGACTTAGAATTGATAATTACTGTTAGGTTATTCACCTCATTTTTAGTACTAAATAATGGCCAGGTGGGCTATATATAGGATAATATCCTCATTATATTTTTTTTTTTATTTAAACAGCAACGCAATGAAAGAGGCCGAATGATAATGTGCTTTGTGTTATCGAAATTATTCAAAAAGGACAGTCTTAAACATAATACTAACATAGGTAATTATGATAGTGTCTAATGTTTTTGGATTAAAACGTTTTATGGACATTTGAATGTATCTAAAATAATTCGTAGTCTGTTATAATCAGTGTTTTATTAGCTTGGGTACGTGTAGTACTGAATCCTAATTATATGGAGTGTGATAACGTTATTTCTAGTTTCCTTATCATGCTCTTATAGGTAATTTTTACTCGGCCCAAGCCAAAAGAGCGTTATGATTTCAACTTGCATGTATACTATGTTTAACTGTTCCCGTATAACCTCTAAAATACATATTTTGATTTGTATTTTATACCTATTATATTGTATATATATATATGTATATATATATATATATATATATATATATATATATATATATATACAATATAATAGGTATAAAATACAAATCAAAAAAATATATATAGTGTTTTCTGCAGTTTTGTGGATTTGGAGAATGCATTTGACATGGTTGTACGAAAGGAACTTTGGGACATTTTGCCGGAGTATGGATTAACGGTAGACTGCTACAAGCGGTGCAGTCCAACTACATGGACTGCAGAGCTTGTGTGCGGCTGGATGATGGAATGTCGCCCTGGTTTGATGTCATTATCGGCGTTCTATCTGCCAGATTGTTTATCATATATCTAGATAAATGTCTACAAAGGTTGAATGAAAGGAATGTGGGAGTTCAGATGGGCGGCTCAGTGGTTAACTCTCGGCTATATGCAGACTATGCGGTTTTATTACCGCAGTCCGCGACTGACCTGCAAACCCTAGTCGACGTAATGGCAAAAGATTGTAAGAAAAGGGGCCTAAATGTGAATGTGAGCGAAACCAAAATAAAGGTTTTTGAAAGAGAAGAAGCCCGAACAGATGTTAGAGTAGCAATAGGAAATGGTGTGCTAGAACAAGTGGATGAATTTGTATATCTTGGATGTGGATTCAGTTGGGGTGGAAGGTACACCACTGATGTAGAGAGAATCGTGAATGCGGTAAATAGAGTGAACGGAGCATTGGGACAACTTCTCGGCAGTCATCACCTCAGCCAGAGGGCACGGGTCGTAATACACAAAGCAGTGCTTGTCCCAACGTTATTATATGAAGCGAGAGTTGGGTATGCAAAAAGGAGCATGAGAGTAAAGTCAATGCGGTCGAAATGCGATCTATGCATGAATAGAGCCTCTTGGCACTCTGTTCTCTCTGCCTACCCCGCAAGGGAAATGGGGTGATGATAAGTTAGTTATTTTATAGTACTTGACATGCTCAGCTACTTTAAAGAATAAATTATTTGTGAATGTGGAAAAAGAGAAGTTTAGTGCGAGCGGGAATGGATTAATGCATGTAAATGCATCCGATAGGTGGCGTGGGTCGTAATGACAAATGTGATGTGGAGATTGGGAATGTCCTTCGGTCAGTGCGATAGCTTAGCGGTCTAGAGCACTTCCCTAGATTGTAAGGGACGCAAGTTCGTATCCCGCTCGCACTAAACTTCTCTTCTTCCACATTCACAAATAATTTGTTCTCTAAAATACATAATTAATAAAGTATCGTTAAATGCATCTGAATTGTCCGCTGGCTGTAATCTATGTGACACCACACAAAATTTAATATGGCGCCCTTTAAACGACATAGTTATGAGTAAAAAAAAATTTTTGAAACGTGATAATTTTGGATATCAAATAAGTGCTTGATTAGCACATTTCAAATATACATATACGTTTTAGTTTTCCAACTTAACTTGTATGGGGATGGCGATTGTGGCAACATTAGTAGTTTATATAGTTTTTGCTTGCATGGTACCTTTATTAATTAGCTGCCTATTATATATTATTGTATATGTATACCATCGTCATACTGCATGAGCTGACGGTATAAAGTACGTGTGTGGGGATCATCATCATTACTTACTTTATGATATAAACATTATTTGTTATATATTTGAGTGTGGCAAATTGATTTTTAAAATTGTGCATTTATTTCAAACAATATTTTAATTGTAAATTGTGTTTTTACCGGCTGATCTGTCTGTTTTAGAGAATTTTATCGATTCTATTGTCTGCAAATTAAACTAGATTTAATATCGTCTTTTTAACTGTATATATATATATAAAAAAACATTAAAAAAAAATTAAGAACAGTTGAGGAGTATATTTTTAAAAGGGCTTGTTTCTGTGAATTTTTCTTTTCTTTACTGCAATTCGATTCTTACTCAATATCCTCGATGATTTTCAATGATATTGTGTTAATATATAACAGCTTGTTTTCTCTACAATATATATCTAAAAAAAAAATTCTTCAGCGTCAAATTGTCTTAGTTTTTATTGGTATTGCCCCGTCTATGTCCATCTAAAGTTCTAAACATTAATTAATTGTAAGACCTTTTAAAAAGAAACTTCATGGTTCATATAAGCATTGCGTCATTTTGACATAAAGTTAGTAATACTTCTTTGTAAATAGAATGTTTTCAGGGTATAGTTTTTTCACGTGTGTTAATTCTTCAATTAAATTATTAAGTGACATTTTCTATATTTATTTGTGTTGGGGATATTGGGTTATGTTAGTGGTATTGAATTTGTTTGGGATATTGAGTTATATTTAGGATATTGGGTCATCGAGAATTACATAAATTAATATGTTATATGAAATTTATTTTTATAACAAAAACAAAATACTTTATTGAAGTGGGTTATTAGTTTATTCTTATTTTTGCAAACCATAAAGGTATGCATGCAATGGAATATAAGTCAATATTCAAATTTATTTTGCTACACTCTTATTATATTATCATTGATCATATTAAAAATGTGGTATTTGTGAATGCGTGTATAATAGTATGTTTATATTAATATATTGTTTTCAAACCGATAATTAATATACATACATATTAAAACTGTAATTTTGACTTAATTAGTTAAGATATGGAAATAATAGAATAACGTTTATAATGGTTTTATAATCAAAATTGAGTATACCACATTTTTTTAATTCTTAACAATCTAAAGATGTACTCGATGGCGTTTTGATAATCATAATTATGATTATATTGATGTTTTCATGAGAGCATGAAATATAAAAAAATAATAAATAAATATGGGAAGTAGATATGAAACTAATACAATTAGATTCGTAGTGGGATTTACTTTAATAATCAAGAGCTAATATGCTATATATAAATTATTCTTATTGTTAATATTCATTAACAGCTTTAACTATTATATATTATTTGATGGAAAATTTGTAAGCCATTTATGGATTAATTTATAATGTGACTTAGATTATGCAGTAACGATTTAAATGCTGTGAATTAAGTTCCTACTCAGGGTACATATCGGCGAGGATAGAATATGGATTGTTGTGTATGTTGATTAAATACTCTTCAAAAGTTACCCTATTAATAATAACCTCATTTAGTGTTGTCTCTAAAAAAGATTTTTACATTTTGGTGGTAGACACAGTTTCATCTCTGATCTCCTACCAATCCATTGACAAATGTTAAATAAAATTAAAGAAAGTCGTTGTTCACATGTATACAAACGCCATCGTTTACCGAACATAATCTCATAACTTCGCACCGGGAGCTACTGGGTGCATAAGTTTTACGTATAGCTTATCATTGTCAACAGCCGACAGCCAGAATAACACACTAACAGACAAAACAGACACAGTGCGTCTGGTAAAACACCATAGAACAGAGTCGTTACCTAGCGGATGTATATTCCGAGAGCCACTCAAGATAGAACACGAACGGACGAGGTCGGCACCTCTCACAGGGGATGAGGTAGACCGTGTTATGCTCGAGAAGAACATCGCACATTCATCATGTAAAGCAGTCAATGGGGAGAGGAAGACTCAGTGGTCCAGGCGGGCGAGTACTGGAACCCGATGGTCCAAACTATCGCCGGCCCATTCTAAGAGTATGTATATTTGGGAGCGTACATGACACGCGGTTTTATGGTAAATGTTGCCAGGAAATTAATTAAATACCACGAAGTTTTATCATAAAACCAGAGTTATATGAGCGCTCTTAAAATTTAGGTATAATTCATATTAACCGTACACTGCATTGCATTTACTAATTTTTATTTTTTACCTGTTTATATTTTTATGTGGTAAAAGTTCATTTATTTTTAACAATGATAAGTACTTTTATTGTGTGGTAATATTGGAATGTATCAGTACGTTGCGTGTGTTGTGTATGCCCGATAGATTGACAGACAAACGTATTGTTTGCATGTTTATTTCCACTTCTTATTTATGTTTTTATAGGTGGCAGTAATGTTAATTATATTTTTTGTACATATTACAATATATAAAGAGGTAAGTTTATAGTTGTCAAGCTTTTTACGGACTTCGTTCAACTTTTTCAAAATCTTGATATGTTCAAGTTTGTTTTTGTTATCCTTAAAAAATATTTCTATTAAATGCAACGTTCTTATATATCGCCGTCTCTCCTATAAGTAGTTAGTGCTTCGCTATTTATTGTATATTGTGTACAACATTATTGTAGTAAACAGCACCCTACACACATAAAATACTTTAAATGTTATGTTAATAATCATTTATGAACTGTATTACATTTACATAAAGTTTGCTTGGCTAAAATGCTAAGAACTGAATTCGAACATTTACCTATTATTGCTGACCTTGCCTTGACTGTATGTATATTAATAAACATGAAATCAAATCTCCTTTGCACAAAGTTCATATTTGAATGTGACATGTACCACCAACACTGATGCTTCAGATTGAGAGTTAACGTTATCGCCGGCACTTAGAGTTTAATTTACTTTACTATCATGGAACCAATTTGTGTGTTTATTTACAGATGCGGGATCGTTACGGACAAGATGTGATAGCATGCCTTCTGGACCTTCTTCCTCGTTTGATGGCGAGTGTCCACCGCTAAGATTGAATGAATCGGAAGGTATTTCAATACGATATTTCATTTTTTTGTTTAAATTCGTATCATGATTCATATGGGTCCAGATATACTTCCTTGTGGAACCCCATTCTATCTTATCTCTTAGTACAGTACAATCATATAGTTATTAAAAACTAAATACTATTTTGTTATTTACTAATATACATACTTATTGATGGTTAATTTTCAATACATTTAAAATCAAGTCCAACGCCTTCTTAGTATCCATGATGGATTATTTACTTCGTAGCTGTAAAGATTTGGCGTTATTCACAGGTATGGAATTGGCTCGTGATGAGACGGATGCGGTCTCGGACTGGTACCGCACACCCCGCATCCCCGAGGAGCCTGACTGCTGCGACATCTCGAAGGATTTTATGAAGTTCGTGTCAGAGTTAATACTTATAGTAAATTGTAGAAATAAAGATTTTCTCCCTTTTATCATTTGATTAGTGGTCAGATCGGTATCTGACCGTTGATTGTGTTACAATGTCCTTAATATTTTGTTTATATAATATTATTTGATTTGTATTTTATCATTGAAATTGGTAAAATGCTCTGGTTGTACGTATAACTTTTTCCTATTAAAATAAAAATGGTCGTTTGACGTCACGTTTATTTCCAACAGTACCTCTATAATAAGCGGCAGTTCGGTGGCGCATTCTCGTACTTCGTCAATGGGGGAAGGAGGTTATCTACCAATGGCGCCGGTGCACGATCCTCTCGCCGGACTCATATCCGCCTCCAGTGGCTCGCTCTGTAGTGGGACACCATCCACAGACCCTCGGTTTAGGTAAGTTAAGTTTTCAATAATGTTTTTAAATTAACATTATCATCGTCTTCATCATAATAGTATATCACTATCATTCCCAATTTGATTCCATCGGATTTTGAATTTTTGCAGATTACTATTTTTATTTGGAGACTTTGATATCTATAACTTTGTTGATGGATAACAATACTCAAAAGGTTAGACCTGGTATCAGGATAATTAAAACTTCCTGAAGGTGTTTACTAATCGTTTAGGCGGGAATCGGCTAGAGGCCTAACCGGTTTACTTAGATGATTTTAAACCAAAAGACGCGTCGCTTCCGTCACGTGTCGCAAGACGCTGATTATTTGGTATATTACGTGCAGTGAGTACCAGCTGGAGCCGGCCACGTCGCACATCGGCGTGGAGGCGCGCCCCCCGCGGGCCTACAGCGTGGGGTCGCGGCCGGCGGGGGGCGCGGGGGGCGCGGGGGGCGCGGCGCGGGGCGCGGCCGAGGGGGGGCGCCACCGCGCCTACAGCGTGGGCGCACACTCGCGCCCCCCGCGCCACCCGCACGCGCGCCCCGTCACCGAGGACCACATGGAGATCGACTTCTCCAACAACTCGCCCGCTAACAGGGTCAGTCGAAAGATATTTTCATAATGCTTCTTGGTTTTTTATCCGGAAATTAATATCTAAATTTGTAACAGATTTCAGCTTCGGTCGTCCGCACTCCTCCGATAACGTGCTTCACTGAACGTCCGAAGACAAACGTAGATGAGTACGTTGATATGTCCCCTCGAAACACGGGCTACGTCGAAATGAAGCCCGGGGAACCCTTACCGACACCGCCAGTTAACGATGGATACGTTGAGATGAATTACGGTAGGGCTGCCACGAGACCGATCGCTATCGGAACTGCGAGACCGGAGAGAGTAAACAGAGTGTCTGCGGCGGCGTCGCCCGATGAACCGCGAAAAAGGGTAACACCGCATGGCAGTCAAATGTTGTTTGATATGTCGTTGGATTCCCCAGCAGAGTCTCACGATACTAGTGCCTCGACACCACCAGGAGATTTAACGCCGCTTGCGGATGAGCCGGTCCATTTGCTTTCGACAGTGAGGGAACTGTCGGAGGATGGACGCAAGAGTCCCGATGTGGCCGCATCGCCCCAGTATGTCACTTTGGCACCCCGGCGAGAAGATATAGAGGAGCTACCGTGTAATCCCACCGCTAATAAAACTATTTCAAGGTTACCAGATTTGAATGACACCAAAAGTAAGTTATATTTCGTTTTATATCTTTACCATTTTTCTATTATTTGTATAATATGTGTCAATGTTTATTTAAAGAATGGGATTCAAAATATAACCTTGGGTGACTCCCTATAATTATGTGATATAAGGTAATTTTTTATAGCGTTTTGTCTATGAAATGGAAGCTGCGTCATATACACTGCTCACATCTTGCAACTTCCTAGTAATTTGAAATAGTTTTATCATTTAATATATCATATAGAATGTGACATACTTAATCAAAAGCCTTTAGTTGCCTTCTAAAGGTGATTTACATAATAATTATTGTATAAAATTATTATAGAAGCTCCTAATAAAATTTGGTAAGGTGATCGCGTTACTTTAAGATTTTTTCGAGGCTATATATGCTAAATAAATTATAGTCACACCTTCATTACCCAATTCTAGATTAAATAAAGTGTTAACAAACAAAAGTTTACCACTTGTATATTTTAAGATTGGAAAATTCATTCAAACTTATTTCTGACGATGTCAGTTACCGCTATGCCTTACAAAAGTGATCCCTTTTGGAGGTTAAAACTCAGGTGTCAACTACTACCTACTACATTTATTTAAGAAAAAAGTGAATATTAATCATAACTCTCCCTTATCTTCGAAAAACTAAAACAGAAAATAGTTATTTACCACAAAACATTCATTACATTTTACAGAAAAAACTCATAAAAAGTCTACGGTATTTAAAATAAAAAAAAACAAACAAAATTGGGTCAAATTAAAAAAAAATGACTCCTCGCAAGTTTAACTCGCACTTGTCCAGATTTTTTATTTTCTATGGTAGTACTGGAGGCAAATAGCTGTGTCATGGTAAGACACCCATAAACAAAGTATTTAAAAATTATGATAAGTATTTAAGGGGTTGAAATAGTAATATGTGACCACAGTAAGTATTTATTTGTCAGAATCACGGAACAGAGGTTGCTAAAAGCCCTAAAAGGTACATAATTTAAGGTTCAACATGTTTCGCCGACAGCGGCGTGCAAATGAGCAAAGGATCTACGAGGGGTGATCCAAAAGTAATGATAATTGGTTACTTCAGGTCCACATAAAAATCCAAAAAAAATTTTTTTCGCTAGCCTATACACTCACTACGTCAGCCTAAAAAAATCATATAAATAGGTCAGGATTTCCGGGAGATACATTCATTTGAATACGAACTGTCGAAGAGATAACATCAACATGGAGAAAAACGAAATTAGAGCTGTGATCAAGTACCTCTGTTTGAAAAAAATGTCTACAAAAGACATACACTGTGACTTGGTGGAAACATTGGGGGACTCTGCTCCTCCATATTCTACAGTTGCACGCTGGGCCAAGGAGTTTAAGTTGGGCAGAACATCCACTGAAGATGAACATCGCGAAGGACGCCCATCCACGTCCCTCACAGAAGACAACGTGAAAAAAGTCGAAGATGTTGTGTTGGCAGATCGAAGAGTGACCATCAGGCATGTAGCTGAGGTCACAGGGATCTCATATGGAAGCGTTCAAAGAATCATTTCGAACGAGTTGCATATGAAAAAGGTCTCTGCGCGTTGGGTTCCCAGAATGTTAACCGACGAGCAAAAGAAAAAACGAGTTGACATTTCGAGGGTCAATCTCGAAAAGTTCCAAGCAGATAAAGAAAATTTTTTGTTGCGTTTTGTGACTATGGACGAGACCTGGATCCACCATTTTGATCCTGAAACAAAAAAACAATCGATGACTTGGAAGCGAGCCTCCTCACCGACGCCAAAGAAATTCAAAGTCTCAAGCTCGGCGGGAAAGGTTATGGCGTCTGTTTTTTGGGACGCTAAAAGAATAATTTTGGTGGAATATTTGGAAAAGGGAGCCACTATTACGGGCTCTTACTACGCAGACCAAATAAGAAGATTACGGGAGGCCATTAAGGAAAAAAGACGCGGCAAACTGCGAGCTGGAGTGCTGTTTCACCAAGACAACGCACCGGCTCACAAAGCCGCAGTTGCGATGGCTGCCATTCAAGAAACGGGATTCGTACTGGTCGAACACCCTCCCTATTCGCCAGATCTGGCTCCTAGTGACTTTTACCTCTTTCCTCGGCTCAAGGAACACCTCCGAGGCAAGAAATTTGAAGACAATAGCGAAGTTATGGCCGCTGTTGAGGCGTTTTGGGAGGGTCAAGAAAAGGAATTTTTTTCAAAGGGAATCCTGGGTTTAGAAAAAAGATGGACTAAATGTATTGATTTGTTAGACTATGTAGAAAAATAAATTATTATTTTAACTTTAATTACCGTGTTTTATTTTCATTATCATTACTTTTGGATCACCCCTCGTATTATTTCGGTTTATCTAATTAGTTACGAACTGCACCGTATTTTTCAGAACATGTTCCTTACTTTCATTTTTTTTTGCTAAAACAGTTACTGAAATATCGTCAGCGAACACAATATACACTTAATATTTACTATTTTTGGCATATAATAGAGAAGAAATAAAAGAGGTCCTATTTCACTTCCTTGCGGAACTCCTGTTTTATTATGTTTATATGAGGATCTAAATTACCTGCATACTGAACTGTCTAATTGAGTAATTTCAACACTTTGCTTTCGATCGCTAAGATAACTTTTTATCCAATGTAAGGACTGATCTCTTATACCATACTTTTCGCATTTATTAAGTAGAAAGTCATGACAAAGTACGTCAAAAGCCTTGCTCAAATCAAAGAGCAGAAACTCGACGCCGTTCATCAATATTTTTAGAGATGTTATGAACGAGGTAAAAGGCAGCCAACGTCTTAGATTTTTCCGGCGGAAAGCTATTCTTTTCTTATATTATGACATTGTTTATAAAAAAAATGAGTGTGCTTTAGACCACACGACTGAAGTAAAACTTAACAATATATATATTATTAATATATATTATCAAGTAAATACGGTTATGTGAAAAAACTATTTCGCTAATTTTATTTAAACTTGTGTGACAATCGACATACGACCAATGAAAATGTCGCAATTTACTTATCGTTTCCGAACATGTATTAACTAAACCCAAAATTTGACATACAGTATTAATGGTTTGTTGGTCTTGTGGCACCTTGCTTCAGTTCATTAACATCAATATCGAGCCCGAGTTGCGCCAGTTGACTTTTTGAGAAATATTTATTTTAAGAAATATTTAATCAACATTGAATGCAATGTTTTTTCGGCAAAATTGAATATTGAAAGCATAAAAATATATAAATTAATATATAACAATGAGAAAGAGAGAGAAAGTGAGTGTGTGCTCGTGGTTACCACCCAAGTCAAGCGTGCGTAAAGAAGTATTCTTCAAAAATCATGTGTACCTTCAACAGTGGAGGGAACGGCGGCTCTCGTGGTGGCGGCCGGCGGGGTGGCCGCGGCGCGGTTCGCGTGTCCGACCGCGCCCCCCGCGGGCCTCTATGCGCCCCCCGCGGGCCTGACCGCGCCCCCCGCGGCCCAGGCCGTGCCCCCCGCGGGTGCGCTGCACTACGCGGCGCTGGATCTAGAGCCGCGGCGCGCAGCGGCCCACCCGGCGGCGCGCGCCTACACGAAGATCGACTTCGCGCGCAGCGAGCACCTGCACGCCGACGTCACGTGAGCGCACTGTCCACCCGACCCTCCTCTTGTTACGAATCCAATCGTTCGGCTGTTATTCTAAAGTGATTGAACAAAGTGACAAGATCGTCGATGTATGCTCGGTAATGTACGGTGCGAGTGAAGTCAATGTCGCGCAACAAATATGATTTGTCGCCCGTACCCTAGTGACGTGAAAACGGACGCTATTTGCGTAGTCGACTGCCCATTTATTTTAGTGTCCTGGGTGTGGCCGTAGCTATAGTGGATCGGGTTGCCGTATTGGAAATTGTGTGGTAATGTAAGGCGGTATACTGGATTTTTGAACGAAACGTTTTGACTGTATTGACAGCGTGTCCTATCCCAGCTTTGACTATTTTTATTATTTAAAAAAAGGAAAAAATGTATTTATATTATTTTATGCGCGAAATATATTTTGAGGCTAAAATGAAAATCAACTTTGCGGTCGACCATACTTTTTCTGAGATATAGCCTTTTAAGATCAGGTTGTATTTTTTATTATTGTTCTTCAATCAAATACGCGTTATTAAAGAGAAGGCGTGAACAACAAGGGAATTATTTTGAACTCAAAGAATACTTTTATAAACTCTGGCACACTTGTCATACGAAAACTGCTGATAATGCTCACCAAGTGCCTAATATATTTTATGACCCTTTGATTTTAGTGTACATATCGAAATATATTACATATTATAAAAAATAACAAAGTTAAAAAAAAATATCTCGAGAAATTGAGATGGTATTATCAGAGCAGGCAATTTAATTAATTTGTTAAATATCTTTTTTTAATCTTATTCTTTTGGCATTTATATTTTGAAATAGGAAATATCTCTGATTTGGCTCAAAAGCTTTTTTGAATTAATTTAACCACCTCCCAAAAATGAATTTTCATCTGCAATGTTGATTTTCTAAAAGTTTAATGTAATTTGATGGGTCACAAAGTTGGTTATCAATAGAAAACTCGTTGAAAATCCAGTGCGAGGTTATTACTGGCCGTCATTCAATAATATTGGGCCTATAGAGATATGCCATATGAGCAGACATGCATATATATATAATATGCGTAAAATCCCCTTAAAAGAGCTATAATATATAAATAGACATTAAGCTTGTGCCTGTAAGTTATCAATCATTTAGAAAGTAGGTGGGGCAAAATAAAGAAGCAAAAATCTTCAAAACAGGAAAATTGCAAAATATCAATATAAAAGAAGTTTAAAACTACTGTATAATATACGAACTTGATTTATCCAAATATTGATTCTAAAAATGTTAGCTACCATTACGGCATTCATTAGTGTTTTCATTAAATAAAATAACTTAAACACTTTGGAAAATCCAAAACTGCACGCCTCATAATCTTCATTTTTCACAATAAAATTGATTATTTGATAAGTAACTAATAATGTATTGCTCTTACTAAGTAGTTTTCAATAAATAACGGCGCTAATTTCAAAATTGCTAATGTGTTTCTCATGTCTTATACGCTATCTAGCGCTTATTTTAAGAAGTACTTCTATATTGGTCTATAGAAATAGTTCAAGTAGTTCTCACGAAATAAGGTATAGCGCAGCGCTGGTTTTAGTGTCGAGTCGAGCGTAAATATTCAAAATTTTTTTGTTTATTTAATAACAATTAAACCACATCGAATCAGACTGTGAAAAGTGATAGGGCTCTATCCGTAATCATACTAATTCGTAAAAGAAAAAAAAGACTCGATTAGTAAAGTATTTTGGTCGTTATCGTGTTCACATACATTACCTACAACAAACGGACGTCCAAGACAGGACTTTTTCAAACAGTTTTATAACTAGTTTAAATAACAAAAATGGCATCAAAAATATCTTGAGTGTTAAGAATAGTGTTTTTTCTTGATATATGTGTGTATATATTATTTTACAAGTGCAATATATGATAAATAGAGACATTTTAAGTTAGAAAAATACGTTTTTTTGCATGAAGCGAGAATAGTACACACCTCAACGCTTCGCTTGTGAGGCGTGCAATAATTATTTATGGAAATTATTTATACTTTTGTCTATGGCATATCTCTATGGACACATTTACATTGCTTCATCGTTTACCAGGCTGCTAACTTGAGAGTCAGGAAAATAACATGTATTTCAGAGCAATGATTTTCATATTTTCAGGAATCAAACCTTGGTAGCACGGAAGTGGTTTTAGTTAATGTATTTATTTTTGACACACTAGGAAACCAGTCATATTTGAGATCTTACATATCAGATTTAATGCATTTGTAAGGCCTTGTGATGAGAAGGAAAGAAAGATATGTAACGAAAATAATATTATTTGTGAATGTGAATACTTAGTGGGAGTACTCATTCATTATCTGGCCCGAGCGGGTCGGTAGTAATACATCGGTGTGTTTTGCTTTTAATGGGATATTACCGTATATTTATACCCGCAAAATGAATTGAGAATGACAGTACTGTTAGTATAGTTAAGGCCATGAGCGACGGTTATTATTCGCGCCAGTAATGAAACGAATCAAGAATGACGGTGTGTAGTCAGTTCAGTGATATATTTTTATTATAGACCTTTATTAGTTGAAAAATAATACCTAAGCAAAATTATTTAAAAAAATCGACCAAGGTTCCGTATTTTCTAGAACGTATAAAACCTAATATTGAGTTCTTAATTTAAATAGAATGATAAAGGTACTGAATAATATTTTGCGTGTGTGCCTGTATTTATAATGAATTGTTCGTGTTTTTTTTTGCATGCCGTACCGAGGTGTGTGATTAAGACAGGTATAAGGAGTGAGTGAGAGGTAATGATTAGCGTCGCTATTTAAGATTCGTTTCTTTACTACTTGCCATCAGATGGTTTGTCCTACTCAAAAGTGTACGGTGATAAATCCCACTCAAAAGATATATACTGGGCGGATGAAGAGGAGGATATGCCGTGCTGACCCCAGGTGTTGGATAAATGTCAGGCTAGGAGTGAAAGGCTATGGGGCCACTTAATGTCTAATGGTTGCTATTTACAGCGGTAAATACAACGAAAGACTAATTTATTCAAATCATAATGTTAAGTGCAAAAATCGTTCACACCCCACGTCTATTTTTTTTATATAATCCAATAAATATACATGTCTCGTATTGTCAAAAATAAATACATTAATAAAAAAAGTCCTTTGTATAATGCATGGTACACACATCATGCATACTTTAGTACACAATATACATAATATAGCTTATAATAGCTGTATCCAATATGTATAAAGCACGATGTCGTTTGCTTCTGTTACTACATTAGTATACATGTTTTGTTATTAATTTTATTATTATTACATTTTATTACTACTGTTATGAGATTTCGGTGATACGTGTATAGCGAACATTATTATGTAAATATATATAATAACATTGTAAATCTTCTACAAAAGTTTCACTTAAACAAATTGCAAGTTATTTCGTTCGTTTATTATTCAAAATATTTATATTTTTAGGTATTAGTGTATCTCTAGTACAATCGCGGACAAAATCATTACAAAAATATAACGAAAAAATAAAAAAAAGTGTGCACGGGAATGTTAGGACATGTGGACGCGTTGGTTCCGTCTTGTACTTTAAAAGTAAACATTTAATAATAAATATATTCCACGGTTGTGACAGAGGCCTACTATAGTTGATACACACTTTTGTTCTCGATAATACTGCCTATTGTGTTCTTAGAATACTCTGTGCAAATTTAAAACACCATTTTTAATGTTATTTCTACAATATTGTTTGTTTGTTATAGAAATTCTGTTCAAGATTCACAACAAAATATAGTCGAAATATATAATATATTTGCAATAAATATAGAGAAATATATATATTTAAATTTCAAAATAGGTGTTATGAATTAAAGCAATAATACTGTATAAGTTAAATAATAAAATGTATAATTGTAATCTTGAACGGAATAAAGCTTCTAAGCAATTGTTTAGACAATATGTAACAACTGCTTTTAAGCAAACATTCAAGTTATAATGGAACTATTATTTGAGCTTGTTATTTGAAGTTATCACAAAAATGCTGTATTAATATAACTCACCAGTTGTTCTCATTTAGAAAATGTAAATGAGTTATAAAAAATTTCAAAATGTCCTATCGATATATTTTTGATAGAAGTCCTATCAAAATGTTTTGTTAATAAGTTTAATGATAATATTATTAATATGTTTCATGTGTTATTTTTTTATATAATTTAATTTTAAGTAATTTTTTTATGTTAGATTATTAAATAACAGTTATTGTATGGTATATGTTAATTGATACGTGTTAAAAAAAAAAACTTTTGTGTTACCTTTAAAGGTATAAGAATTTCTAATTGGCTGACTTTGTCTCCTATATGATGTAATAATAATAATAAAAATAAACAAAAATGCAAATATTAATAAGGGCACTATCATACATCCTAATATGTAACCTCTATTTATGCATAGTAATTTTAACTAAATAGGTAACTGCTAAAATTAGATTACATGATTATTGCACCCTCAATAATATATCTAACTGCCATACAAACTTAGTAGTATAATAAACTATCAAGCTCAAATAACAGTTAACGTAAATTATGTGTTCAATGCAAAACTATTCATTTTAACTTGTAACTGAATATTGTAAGTATATTTAAAACAAAACGTTAACATTTTAAACACTTACGTGGATATTAATATTATTTTTTTAGTGTCTTGTAAGATGTTTTGCTGTAGGTTTTTTTTATTGTTAGTTACGTCATGGTGGCGCCACTGGAGCCGAGGTTCTTAGCATACTACCCTCGCGTTTATATAATTAACAATGACCGTGAACTCGATTACAGATTTCAGTTGTCATGTCTACCCTCAGTGAAATTTCTTACAAGTGTAATCTTCATAAGATATTATTAGTAAACGTATGAGTATAATGTTGAGTAAAATAACGAGTTTCTGACCGATCACAGATATTGTATATAGTTATTACTATTAATTACGTAGATACGGTAGCGTGCTGGTAGAATTGAAAATGCTTTTAAAGTGTTGATAAATCCAAAATTTCCATTGTGATAGGAGCTGCAGTTTCGTGATTCATCTAACATATCTCAGGAGCGTGACATAAGGTTTTTTTTTATACTAAAGGTGGTTGATACAGCTCACCTGATTGTAATTGGCTACCGTTATAGACACTAATATTGCTAGGTTCAGGGCAAGGGGTAGGAGGTGAAGCAGCACTAGTGGGAATAAAATAGAGGTTTTGGTTTCCTCTATCCAAGATCGAGGTTTAGACGAATACTTTTATTATTATTTCCTTTTCTAAATGGGTTGATTAGGTCATTAAAGCAACATAGTTTAGCATGTACGATATGATCGTTTACGGAAATCTCCAAAATATATAATAGGTATTTTAAACAGCTTCCATCCATCAGCCTTTCGACGTCCACTGTTGTACATAGGTCTCCCCAAAGGGGAATAGTGCCGTAATCGCCACGCTTGGCAGGCGGGTTGGCGATCGCAGTGGATGTTGTTAATACTCGAGGGAGTGCTGCTGCCCACTCCTCCGGTATTCCCTCAGTCGGCTCTTACGACTCCCATGGGTGGAGAGGGGTGGGACAATTCTAAAGCCACACTCCAGGAAACATTTTAAACAGCTTATTAGCTTATAAATAATTATGTGTTTCCGATTTATCCAAATTAAATGGTTATCGAAACTATCTTAAGTCAATTTTGAAAGGTTTTAACGTTGATACGACGCGGTATTAGAAAAATAACAAATCGGTTGAATATGTTATTATAATCTGCGAGAAACGCGCTTTGGAAATGAGTATTCTAGAAACTTATTAGATAATTTAAAAGATGTACGCAAATATCAGGACATTTAGTAAAATTCTTAACGCGATAAAATCGTAAGTTTATTTCGTCATGTCTCATATTCGCCGTTTATAGAATGGAATTTAGTTTAATTGATAAGTGGAGTTTGGTCCAGTGGCGTGGATAGCCTAATGTTTCCCAGCACGCTGCAAAATATCTAAACAATACTATTGAGGCGAAAATTGTACGTACATATAACATACAACATAGTACATTCCGACTCAAAATAAAATTATGCATGTAGGCAGCCAACTTACCTACTTCATAAAATCGCTAGCATTTCTTGATATAATATTGGACCTGTTTATACACACACCGAATTCGCTAAAATATATTTTAAATTATTGTCATTGCGCAGTTTATAAAAATGTTATTTTATTGAAGTAAACTAGGACAAAATTAGATCAGGTGTTATTAGAATAATCTACATTTTTGTACAATCAATGATAGAAAACTTAATTCAGATATTACTGTATATATACTATTGTACCCACCAGAGTTTATCTTGCCAGAACTAAAAACCGTAGCGTTATTTTAAATGTTTGCAGAATATTGAAAATGTCTGTTGGCGTGTAACCACAGCGGTGCAACGCGATAACCACGACTCTTATCTTCTTTCTTCGACCACTCCATATTTGAAAATGAATGAAAATGAATTTCTTTTTTATTTTCGACAAGCACAAACATTCTATTTTTAAAATTGGTCAAAGTATATCTGGCCAGTATTCGCAAATTTAAAATAATAAGATTTTGACAGAACTTATATATATATACGAGCCCCGATGCAAAATAGTTCGTCTAGGGTGAAATTTTTTCTAACTTCATTATTTTTGTATATCTATATAAAATACTAAGCTGTTCTACTATCACATGTCGCGTTACTTATGCAATTTTTTAATTATGAACCAATAAACTATTTTAGCGTTTTAAATTTATACGAGTACATATCCTGTTTTAAATTCGAAGAAGTTATAGTTCGTCTAATTGTTAATCGATGCAAAAGAGTTCGTCTATCGGTGAGTTAAATACGATTATTCCTTCTTTGTACAATTATGTTGCATCATTTAAATTTGTAAAAGTAATTCTGTGTCATTTGTCAAGTGAGACAGTATAAATTCTGAAAATTTCAGTTTTTTTCATTAGTTTTCAAATAACAATGGGTCGTGGCAAACCCGTGTGTGAAGAGCTTCGAAAGCGAATAGTTTGTGGGGCGATGCTGGCAAATCAAGTTACCAAATATCTAAAGACTTGATACTTCCCAGGTCTACAGTCCAATCTATCATTCAGCACTATAAAAAGAATAGAACGACTTCTTGTTTGAAGAAAACTGGTGGTGGAAAATGAAAAAAGTTCTCCGTAAAAATCCATCAAGATCGAAGAGCGACTTAAAGGCTAAACTCTTGGCTGTCTGGGAGTCAATTACGCCTGAGGAGTGTGCAGCGTTGGTTGCAACCATTCCTCTTCGCATTAAAGCTGTCATTGAGAGCAAAGGCGACACAACTAAGTGGTAGACGAACTATTTTGCGTGAGTGACAAGGCTAGACGAATACTTTTGCGTTGTCTTTTAGAATATTTTTTTTAATTTTTTATATTATGTAAAGTCATGAAAGAATTTCAGTTATGTTAAAATAAACTTTAAAATGTTCCTCAAATTGTGGTTTACTTTTTATTAAACGTTCTTAATTATTTTACCAATATTTACTTTGTATATTTTACGCTTTGCACTACTTTCCATACTAGACGAACTATTTTGCATCGGGGCTCGTACTAGTCGGGTCTAGGTATACACCAATAGCATTTGTAAATCATAAGTAACTGAATCAACATCAGTTATAAGAGACGGACCGTATACGTTTTAAGATTGATGAAGTTAAATAATTAATAGAAGGAAAATTAAGGTGAGTTGGCATGGGTCAGGTCCAGTCTTCACGGGCAGTGGAGTGTGCTGTCAGTTACTTTTTCTCGCTTAAACAGAACAATTTGCTTCTGTGTTTATGCAGATTTTTTTCCTTTATAAAGCCTACTTAAGTGTCACATGTGAACTAACTCCAGTCACCATTAAATAGATTCACGTAGTATGTAATTATAGTACAATTTGGCATGGCTAATCTAATCTAACGTTAGCATATTTTAGTACCAGAAATTCGCGTTGAAAGCATCTGTACGACCGGTGCTGTGGGGGATTCTGTACAACATAATATTTGAAATATTTATCTAATCCATTGTTTTTTCTTTTATAATTCCAATAATAATTCCAATTCAATATAATTTTTTGTTATTCCATATAATAAAGTTATTAGTAAATTTAGCCAAAGTCGTGGCTGATAAAAGATTCGCGCTATAAAATAATAAATGTTTGGGTTATAAGGTATCAAGTAGCTAGAGAAAAGATGTTCTTCTATGTCGCATACACGAATTGATCAGACCCTTAGAATGAAAAACGAAACCTTAGACGAACTTTCGTTTCGAGTCATTGTGATTGATCAACAGTCCGACGCGTGATTCAGGCGACCAATCACAATGAAGCGAAACGAAAGTTCGTCTAACGTTTTGTTTTTCATTCTAAGGGGGCTGATCAGTCGCTTAGCCTTTTATCAGTTACGACATAACTTTACTAGATGTCTGCTCCATATATCCCAGTTTATACTGTTTAGTTTATTATTAGAAATTTTATATGTAAAAGAATGTTGTCCACGGCCCCCCTCGGTCCACTTAGATAAGCCAATTCGCAAATTGTTAGTGCCACCTCGCAGTTAGTACCATGATTATATATATTGTATATATTATACATTTACTTTATTCCATTTAGATTAGGAGACTTAGGAAACGCGGGTACGAAGGACCGGTTGAAGTTTGTAGAATATTGTGGTAGCTCCTTTTATAATAGCAATTTACGTGGACCGCGGCTCGTATACCACTACAGGTAATACAAATTGAGGGATGATTGCATGGAGGCTTATAACTAACGTCTAGTGCTTGTCCGATGTGAAGTGGGAATATGTGGGTCGGCCTTGTATCTTTGCTGTGGTAAGTGTACCATTTACCATCAGATGGGCGCTCCTTTCAATACATTTAAAATAAAGGATATTGTTAATCCTAACCCTCGCTTAAACGGTCGCATTCTTTACCAATACAGAAAGGTCACAAAATCAGCTGTTCTATTTATTGTAAAAGGAGCTTTAGGCTATATTTACATTGGTGAGGCTTGTATTGTGCTACATCGAAAGCTAGTGTGAATGCGGCCTTATTTTAATATATTTATAAGTATAAATTAAATATACAAAAATAATTTACCAAACTCCGCGCGACGCATATTGACAAGGAGTTGTTTTATTTAAGAAATCTATACTAGTCCCATTGCAAGTTAAACATATTTTTTTGCATTAAAATGTTCCTGTAAACGGCGTAAAAGTTTTATAAGGTTTTAATTATAAGTTAAAGTATGGATAGAACGGTTTTTTGTAGTTTAGTACCTGGGGACGTCAGTACGCTACGCTGCGAGCGTTTGACGAAAGTGCGCATCGCCGCAGCCATGGGATGGTAAAAAATATATTTTTTTACAAATGGTGCTACCGTTTTATTTAGTCGAGTATAGCTTATCCGCTCCTACTGCCATGTAGATAATGTGAGGCGTCGTGCCTCACGTCCTACCGTTAAGGACATCACCGCACTACGTTTAACTAGGTGTAGTTCATAGCTTTTGTAACTTGCAAGTTGTTCGCGACAGTTGGTTGATACTTGGGACGCTCGGACTGTAGAATTAAATTGTGTGTACGCCACGCACACGATTAAAAATGGTCTGTTAAAAAAATGCAGTCGGTCCGAGCCCCGATAATCACAATGTCAATCGTGTTTCAACTAGTCGGCCGAGGGATGCCGATCGGTCGACGTGTCAGCCGTTAAATTATAAATATAGTTTCTTTGGTACGTTATGTTTTGTTTACTTTCATATTATTGTAAATAAAGAGAAAAATAAAAGCTTTGGATTTGTGTATTTATTCTGACCTGTAGTTTCATTATAGCTACTTGACCTAGATCAATAAGTAGGTATTAATGTAAGCTCCACGAATCCGACTTTTCGATCAGGATTGATTTACCGTCACAAAGTCCAGTAAATAATATTATATATATTTTGGTCTGTTTGTTAGTTTGGGCATCACGCAAAAAGTACTGAACGGATTTCGATGACAAATTTTTTGGTTGATAGCTATTGATCAGACAAAAATTGGTATACATTTTATCCCGCTAATATATCTGAAACCTGAGGTAGAGCCTAATAACTAGCTTAACTGGCGAAGACTAGTAATATTATAAAGGCATCTCGAGTGATAAAAATAGATCTTATGTTCAAGAAGTCAGCTTAAGAGTACCTTACTAGTGTTATTCCAGATTATAATTACTGAAAATCCGGGGAAATACCACTAAAATCAAACTATTAAATATTCAAATACTGTTTATTTTACGTATATATTACATAATAACACACTGACACGAATCCATAGGTCATTAAAGCATTTTAACTGCTTACAACAAAATCTCAGACGCTCATTATCACAACAAATTCGCTCTATTACAGTAAAATAACTATAAATATGAACCAGCGTATTTAATACCAAACCTTCAGTTGGCTCCCCAGGATAAGCAACTAATAGTTCTAATAACGAATCAATTAAACTTTACTAATATTATAACAACGCAATGTTTGGATGCCACGTGTAATCTCCAAAACTAATCAGCCGATTTCACCAATATTCAGAACGTACTTTTGACACTCATAAATTATTTTCAAAAGGCTTTCCATGGCTTAGCCACCGCAGGCTTCAGTTTTGTTAATTTTTAATACATACGCAGTTTTCATATAAATAAATAATAGGATCATAATTATATGAAAAATATCTAGTAAGTAATAAAACAACTGATTTATGATTATTATCCATTCATCCATCCATCAGCCTTTCATCGTCCACTGCTGGACATAGGCCTCCCCAAGGGAACGCCACAGCGAACGGTCCTGTGTCGCCTGCATCCAACGAATGCCTGCGACTTTGACCAGGTCATCTGTCCACCTGGTGGGATGCCGTCCTACACTGCGCTGCTACTCCCGTTCTCCTACGGATTTCCATATTACGGATCTTATCACGTAGAGAGATCCCAAGCATAGCCCGCTCCATGGCACGCTGAGCGACTTTGAGCCTTGATATAAGGCCAACATTTAATGACCACGCCTCTGTTCCGTAAGTCATCACCGGTAACACATACTGGTCGTAGACCTTCGTCTTCAGACACTGTGGAATATTGGACAAGAAGATCTACCTCAGCTTCCCGAACGCTGCCCAGCCGAGCTGGATTCGTCGATTGACCTCTTTCTCGAAGTTGTGCCTACCTAACTGGACTGTTTGTCCCAGGTATACATAGTGATCGACAACTTCGAGATCCGCGTTCCCGACTAGGACCGGTGCTGAAATGACATGGTTATTGTGCATGACTTTCGTCTTGTCCATGTTCATTTTTAGACCCACTAGTCGGGAGAAACTGTTGAGGTCATTGAGCATGGTACCAAGGTCCTCCAGCGATTCTGCCATGATTATTATATTAACACCCAAACAAATGTAGTTGCTCGCGACCATCCATCTGAAACGTCCTTGTGGTCCCTATCCCTATAAAAAAAGTTGAGGATGGCTGACCTACCATAGCGTGCATTCTCCGCTAGATATTATGGCTCATAGACGCCCATAGCAACGAGGATTCTCAGTAAATTGTGCAACGTTTCGTAATATGCATCCCAATCAGTAACCAATTCTATATCAAAAAAATTACAATTTAATGATCAACATTAAAGACAATCACAATATCCTATACGTATCATTTAATGAAAAGAGTACACATTCGAAGTTTTATTTAAAAAAATATTAACAGGTACAAAAATCAAACTAAAAATATCTCCTTGTTATAACGATTATAAACATACATAAAGACAAATATCAATTGCATTCACTCTCTGAACCATGATTTTTGCGGATCGCAAATATTATAAGTTTGTATATATTTAAGGTACTAGCTGACCCGGCAAATGTTGATTTGCCATATAAATTATTTCTAGAGAATTTTTAAGGAATTTCTAGCGTAGAAAAAATAACTAACTTATATGCCGAATCATAAAAAAATTAAAATAAAAATTTGCACAAAAAAATTAAAAAAAAATTGGGGTGGACCACCCTTATCACTTAGGAGTATGAATAATAGTTTACATCCTATTCTCCTACTGAATGTACACACAAAATTTCATAAGAATCGGCCAAGCCGAGAGGAGAATGGCGACGAACACTGACACGGAGAATTTTATATATTAGATAATAATATATTCGATGGAGAAAGAATATACGGATCTCATTATACCTTTTGAAACAAAAGACTGTCAACAGTTTTAATATTACACATCTCACACTAATATTTGGGGCACACCTTAGCTATACATACCTTAGCTATGCTATACAGAATCATTTCTTTATAATAATGGAGAAAAACAGAAGCTAATAATTTTATATGATTGTATTTAAATGAAAATAATTACAGGCCTCGTGGCGTGTTCGGTAGTGTAACTGACTTCCGTGCACGAGGTCGTGGGTTCGATTCCCACTTAGGACAATTATTTGTGTGATGAACACAGATATTTGTATTGCGTCTGGGTGTTTTCTATCTATTACGTGTATGTATTTACAAAAAAAAAAGTTATATATTTATTATATCCGTAATCTGGTACCCATAGCGCAAGTGTTTTAAGCTTAGTTTGGGACCAGAGGATATTGTGTGAAATGTCCGTGAATATTTATTATTTACTTGATTATTCAGCTTATTCATTTTTGTTTGGATGTAGAAGTGTTAGTTTTATTTTGTGTGACTTATCATCATCATCAGTCCTAACTAGTGCTAAAATAAAACAATCGCTCTTTGCGGCAAAATCATTTACAGTAGAGAAAGAGACAAAGGAGAAGAGTATAATCTAATTTTAAGGCCAATCGGGAATGACGAACCTGAAAATTTCTTTGTATGTATATCAGTCATACATGATTCAATTAAAATGATTGCGAAAACATTTACCAAATGGCTCTCTCACTCTAAAAATAATTAGAGAATTCTGTAACAGATTAAATATTAAGCGGAATAAAACTAGATTGTAAAAACGCGATTGCAAAATATTATATTTTGGTGGTACCAATAAACATGGCACTGTTGTTCTCAACTAAACATTAAACGGATTCACAAATTGACGTTATAATTAACACATTGTTACACTCACATACATACATAAACTTATACACACCAAGTAGTTTGAATGTGTTATGTTGGTGGGGATCGTCCATTAATTATTGTCGATGAATCTTTCCACGATTTAGTTTTTTTAACACTGGCCACTTTTTTCTTAACTACCCTCTTTACTACAACTTCTTCGTCTTTCTTAGACAATAACTTTCTTTTGGGTTTGACTTTAACTTCCTTGATGTCAAAAGAATCATCAAATATATCTCCACTTGAGTTTATAGAATCACCTTTCTGACTTCCAAGTACCTCAGAAACGGGACTATCAAACGAAACGTGACGAGAGGTATCTACTCTTGGACTGCGACGAGTTCTGTCTACAGAAGTCTGTGTCGCTATATTGATATGATTTTTTTTTGCTGGCGGAGTAGCGGTAGGTTTAATTTTAGGCTTTTTAATGTTAACCAGCACAGCAGGTTCAGAGGATTTTCGTTTCACCTTTTTCTTTGATTCCTTCTTAGGTTCAGGTGCTTTATTTTCTAATTCAGTGTCTGCTTCAGGAGTAACTTTAGCTTTCCTGCCTCGTTTCTTTGGTATATCTCCGTTCTGTTTCTGAACTTTGATGGGTTCTTCATCAGATACCTCATCTTCTGCAGGCTGATCTTTTTTGTTTGAAGTCTTCTTAGCTGGTGTAAAGTCTAACTTGTTAGTGCTTTTATGGCCTTGAGATTTGAGGTAATCTTCAAATATTTTACGACATTTTGCATAGTCAGGGACTTGTTTGGGCTTCATTGAGTCAATGAATTCGAAGAATTTGATTAAAGCTTCTGAAATAATAGTTTCATTTAGTTTTTTTTAATTATTTTAACTTCATATTTTGAAATTGTGAAAATGTGAAATCGGAAATAACAGTCACGAGCAGGATTTGAACCTGCATCTCCTGGAATATGGTCCCAGATGCTTTGCCAATCAGCCATCGTGACATTTGCCCGGGACTGCGAATTTCGATAACACATTCGTTGTATGTCTTGGCGCAGGCGTCACCCATAACCTTCTTATCAAACTCACCAGGTATTTTGCTGTACTGCTTCGTAATATTTTTCCGTACGTCTTTTATGAAGTTCTCTTTCATAGTCTGAACAGTTTGCGGTGTGTTGAGAGACTTCTCCCAAGGCAGTTCACCTGTCAGCCAGTGCAGCATGTTGTAGCCGAGGATCTCAAGGTCTCCGCGCATTGTTGGCTCTGAAACCAGAATATTGTTGTGCTCACCTGGCTCATGGTAAGACCATAGAGGATATCCACTATATGTCATTACTCAGTTAGAATATTTAATTCAAAAGACTGCTCTCTTTGCGGCTAATGTTTAATTTCGATACCATACTAACCAAGCCAGCGGCTCCACTTGACTAACTAGAGAATTATCGTTATGGCGGAGACACTGACCTCCGGTACAGAATATTGTGGGTTGATTTTTATTGTAAAATTATATTTACTTATATCACGCCATTTCCCTTGCGGGGTAGGCAGAGAGAACAGAGGGCAATGAGGCTCTATTCTTGCATACATCTCTTGCTTCCTCAACATTCATAATTATCTTCATACACGCTGACCGGTTTCGGAGACTTCACCTTCTTTCAATACATGACCGATTTGGTCTAGGTAGGTGAGTGTCGGTCTCCACCTGTACCTACATCCCTCCATTTTCGCATTGTATATATTCTTAACCAGTCGCTCGTCCGGCATTCTTTTCACATGTCCGAACCATCGGAGCATTCCCTTTTGCACCTTTACACCAATACTATCTTTCATACCTACTCGCTAAAATTATACGTCACGAAAAGCGCTCTACTCCTCAATGTTCATTCTAATTATTGTTAAAACAATTGAAATCGGATGAGCAGTTTTAGAGTTTACCCTGATATCCAAAGTTCCAAACTTACACATACTACTTTTATATGATACTAGCGTATTACCGGAGGCTTCGCTCGCGTCATACTGTAAAATCCATTTTGGATATGATTTGCTTAAAATCCTTTCTTAGTGCTCACTTACAATACCTATCAAAGAATCCTGTATGCAAATTTTCACGTTCCTAGCCTTTTTTTTTTAAGGCGGGAAAAGATGTTCCTAACCGCACATTCCGTCGTTCGGGTCAACGAACAGGGTAGTGTGGGGCCTTCACCCACTAAAGAAACCCGCCGTGTGCCGTCTCTCCGCCTTTATTGGCTGGCCACTGGAACTATGTTACATTCCTTCGGTGGTCACGTTCCTAGCCCTAGAAGTTTGGGCTATGCGTTGATATGTCAGTGAACCAGTCAGTTATTCTTTTCTGTACATATATAGATATATAGATTAATATAGAAGGGTGTAGATATTTTTATATATATTTTTAGCATTTGACATGCTTAGCATTATATATTAAACACAAAGTGAAAAATGTGAAATCAAAAATAACAGTCACGAGCAGGATTTCAACCTGCATCTCCTGGATATCGTCCAGATGCTTTGCTAATTCAGCCATCGTGACAATTGCTCCCGACTGCTAATTTCGATAACACATTCATACTTAACGTCTTTCGGTGACGCCTGCGTCATCTGTCGACAGTATTTTCATACATTGTACCGACCAGGTAAACTAAATTTTACAATTAAGATTTTTTACCTAATAATGACGCAAACCCTATAAATATTTAGATATTTTTATATATATTTTTAGCATTTGACATGCTTAGCACTATACCTTGAACACAAAGTGAAAAATGTGAAATCGAAAATAACAGTTGGTATCCAGGAGATGCAGGTTCAAATCCTGCTCGTGACTGTTATTTTGGATTTCACATTTTTCACTTTGTGTTTAATGTATAGAAGGGGGTTCTTCGTGGACCGGGAAGGGGACGTTGTAAGGAGGGCTATGTCGTGCAGCGTTCCGCAGGGTTCGGTTCTTGGGCCGCTCCTGTGGGACATCGGCTACGACTGGGTCCTCCGTGGCCGGCTCCCTCCCGGGCTGGGCGTAATTTGCTACGCAGACGATACGTTCGTCATAGCCCGGGGCTGGACCCTCGAGGAGGCGGCAACGCTGGCCACCTCAGGTATCGCGGAGGTGGTCAGGCGGATCGAGGCGCTAGGGCTTAGGGTGGCCCTTGAAAAGTCGGAGGCCCTACTCTTCCATGGGCGCCGACGGGGCCCGCCTGCCAGCGCCTCGATAACGGTCAACGGTGTGGGCTTGCCAATCCAAGCCCACATCAAATATCTGGGCCTGGTATTGGATGGAAGGTGGCACTTTGACGAGCACTTCCGCCGTCTTGCGCCAAAGCTCGTCGGCACGGCGTCCGCCCTCGGGCGACCCAAATCGGATGCCGAATTTGGGCGGACCGAGTCTCGCGTGTCGACGACTCTACGCGGGGGTAGTACGGTCGATGGCACTATACGGCACGCCCGTGTGGGCGGAGTCCCTGGCCGCTCGCAATAGGGCCCTTCTGTGGCGTCCACAGAGGGTCGTAGCGGTCAGGGCAATACGCGGGTGCCGCACGGTCTCGACCGATGCAGCCTGCGCGTTGGCCGGAACCCCCCCGTGGTATCTGGAGGCGGAGGTACTCGCCGACTTCTATCGGCGGGCGTCAACGGTGCGGGCAGGGGGCAGCCGCCCCTCGCCGAGCTCAATGTCATCGTGGCGGGAAGATGCCCGCCGCGCCACCGTCCTAAAGTGGAAGTCTCGGCTGGAGACGCCCCGGGCCGGTCTCTGGACCGTGGGGGCGCTCCAGTCGATCTTGGAAGAATGGGCGGGGCGGCAGCACGGGGTCCTCACCTTCCGGTTGGTGCAGGTTTTGTCGAGGCATGGTTGCTTCGGCAAATACCTGCACATGATCGCTAAGAGGAAGACGACCCCAGGCTGTCACCACTGCGGCTGCGACGAGGACGCGGCGCAGCACACGCTCGAGTCGTGCCCGGCCTGGGATGTGCAGCGCCGGGAACTACTCGTTGCAGTCATAGGCGTGGACCTGTCGCAGCCGGCCGTTGCGCGAGCGATGGTTGGCAGTGACAAGGCCTGGACCACGGTCGCCACCTTCTGCGAGGCTGTCATCTCGCGGAAGGAGGTGGCGGAGAGGGCCCGGGAGGAATCCTCCTTCGCGGACCCGATTCGCCGCCGGCGCGCGGGGCGGCGTGCGCGCGCTTACCTGCGCCTGATGCCGCCCTAGCCGAGGCCGCGGACGGTGGGGTCGGGGAGTACCCTGCCGTCCGCGGAAGCCTACCGCGAAGGTGCGACGCCCAAGTGCGCGAGGCGTCGCTCAAGAGAGGGTGCCCGAAGGGGCTGCCGCCTGCGGGTCGCGGTCGAAACGACGCGGTACCCGTGATCCGCCGTAGCAAGGGCGGGTGGAGGCGCACGGTGGGTTTTTAGTGGGTGAGAGCCCCACACTACCCCGTTGTCTCCCCGGGCAGCGGGGTGTGAGGTAGGACATTTTTGCCCAACAAATATAAAGAAAAAAAGGGCGTCAACTTGTATCTAATTAAAAAAAATAAAGTTGCCGCCCACGTCTCTATATCTACAACGTCTTTGTGGCCCCCGTAAAAAAGATTGAGTACGCCTGATTTTATATCACTACTTACTAATGCCGATAGATGAGCCACGATCTACCCGGTGGTAAGCGCTATCTATGAGTAAAAAAAACCGAGTTAATGACGATACCGCCTGTGTTCTAAAAAATAACAAACGGATGGTTGGCTTAAAAATACTGATAGGATTAGTATCTACTATGATAGCGAAAGTATGCGTATCTTCGAAAACAAATCAAGGACCACCGGATGACCGCCACCGGTTCAAAATACCGATAACATTAGTACTATCCATAGATATAGTATAGCGTATAGATCACCAAAGCGTGTGAGCGAGAAGAAAATCTTATACGGCAACATAGCAAAATGGAAGAGGAAAGCAAATCTAATGTCATTGCAAACCATTTGAATGACAGGTATTCTAAAGTCTTCTAGCTTGAAATTAGCTTCGCGGTTTTTTGAATTATTTGTGTTATAAATCTTGTTTATTATAATGTTTATAACTATTAAATACAATGGTTGTTTGTTCCGCGAGTGTCTGTGATGTAAATCATGCAAACAATGCTGATAATTGCATGTTTCACAGGTAACTTCTCAGGATGTTATCACTACTAAATTTGCTTTTATCATAATTACTGATATTTTCTGTTTCAGTTACAGATTAATTTCAATTTCATTGTTACTGTTTATATTTTACATAGAAATATGTCGCATTGTTACATATTTGCAAGATTTTAGTAGAAAAGTGTTCAGGTATATATACACTAGGGCTTGACTTTATCGACAAGGTATATTGTCGATATTTATGTAAATGTTTGGAACATTTTCTCCTAACACGTTTATGGAAAAAATGCAATAAAAGTTCTACAGCAGATATTGTCAGTAAAGTCGATTTATTTAGATAGATAATTTAAAAATTATAAGTAGGTTTATGTTGCTAAAAGCTGAGTCTATAATTCTCTTACAAAATGCATAATATCGTTGACTGACGTTGCTGGTGAAATACATAAATAAAAACTAATTAATTATGTTTGTTTTAATTTATTATGTCTGTTTTGTTTCATTAGTTGAAGATGATTATCTGAATGAGCGAGTTCGTTAAAGAACTGATTTGTTTTATCATCTTATCGATAGTCAACTCTTAAAACTTACATCACTATCCAACGCACAAATTGGCAAATCAAAATTGGTTACGCAGTATCGAGCTGTCAGGTGATCTATACGTTACTATATCTGTGGTACTATCAACTATGATATAGAAAGGAGGCGTATTTTCGAAAAAAGCCAAGTTACCAACGTGGATGACCAGTTCTAAAGCTACATAGGCGTGTTGGAACACAAACAATTTCTTTTTAGATTTTTGTCTGTTTGTTCGTTCGCACATCACGGAAAAACTACTAATCGGATTTTGATGCAACTTTTTTTATTTGATAGCTCTTGATTAGACTTAAAAACTGGTATACATTTTATCCCGCTACGGGAACCTGAAATATAACCTAAACTCTAACTTGTGGCTGCGGCGGAGCCGCGGGCATAGGCTAGTCTGTATAAATATATTTCAAGCATTTCTATTATCTAAAATAAAAAATCCTGTTTGTATTAACTGACCAAAACAAAATTGACTAAAAGGTAAATCTGAGCTTACCACCAAGATGGGCGTCCCTGCTCGTATATTCAATAGTCCCATTATGTGCACACTTCGGGTTAGGTGTGAACGGCTGGTCCTCCTTCACTCTCGTGGCTAAACCAAAGTCTACCAAGTACACCTGGTTTTCGGAACCTTTTTTCAGACCTAGCAGCATGTTTGCACCTTTTAGATCTGCATGTACATAGCCCCTGCTGTGAATGTACTCGAGGACATCAAGCTGAAACCACAGAATTCAGATTGAATTTCATAACATAATACTATCACATACAATATATATATTTTTAATAATAACACCCTGCACTAAGGCATTAGCCTTGTATCGCGCGGACTTTATAAACATACAATTTAATGGATACAAATTACATCCAGACTAGAACAGCTGATAAGCTTTAGCTGATTAAACACACAGTGGAAAACGTGAAATCGAAAATAACAGCGTCCAGATGCATCGCCAACTCAGCCATCGTGACAACTGCTCTGAACTGCTAATCTCGATAACATATATTATTAGGTAAAAATCTTAATTGTAAAATTAAGTTTACCTGGTCAGTATAATAATAATAATAAGCCATTTATTTATCCTTAACAATGAATCAATTTTTTCTAATCTACTATGTTATTTTTCTTTATTGAGGACCTCTTTTCGAGTAAAGGCCTCCTCCATTTCACTCCAAAGTTTTTTATCTTTGGCTTTTGACGCCCAGTTGCCTCCTGCTATGTTTTTAATTTCATCAAGCCACCTATCAAGGGGTCTACCCTTCTTCCTTTTTCCAAATGGGCCAACCCATTGTGTTACTTTGTTAGGCCATCTATCTGTATTCATACGTGCTACATGGCCTGCCCATTTCCATTTTAGTTTTTTGCAATGGCTTAGAGCATCTATTACCTTTGTCCGTTTCGTTATGTCTGTGTTTCTTTGTTTATCTATGCGTTTTAGGTTTAGAATGCTCCGCCGCTCCATAGCTCTCTGATAGGTTTGGATTTTCCTTTCGGTTTTTCTATTGGAAATCCATGTTTGGCTCGCATATGATAGGCAGGGCAGTAGGCTGGAGTCCAGAACAATAGACTTTAGGTTGATCGGTAGACTTGACTTGTAATATCTCCTTATAACTCCAAAACTTTCCATGTTAAGTTTATACGTCTGTTCAATTCATCCATATGTCTGGTTTTTTTGAAGGAAATTTGCTTGCCGTGGTAGATGTATTCCTGTACAAATTCTAGTGGGATATCATCAACTTTAATTGTTTGTTCTACTCTGTTTGTCATAATCTTGGTTTTAGTAATGTTTAGCTTAAGCCTATGCCACGACTGACATTGTTGAGATCGTTAATCATCTTTGGTAATTGTATTGGTGTTTCTGAGAATATAACTATGTCGTCAGCAAATCTGAGATTATTTAGGTATTTTCCGCTTATGAAAATAGTCTTTTTAGTCCATTTTAGGCTTTTCATGATATATTGAAGAACAGTAATAAATAACCTGGGTGACAGCGGGTCTCCTTGTCTTACTCCTCTACATATTTTTATTTCCGGACCTTTTTCCTCTAGTCTGACTCTGCTTATACTTTTTTCATAAATATCTTTTAAAAGCTCTATTGTTTCGTTTGGTACGTTAAAACCTTCTAAAGCTTTTCATATGCTTTCATGTGAGATTGAGTCAAATGCTTTAGCATAGTCTATGAAGGCCAGGTAGTGGGGATTGCTGTTCTTCGTATTTTTCAATTATTTGTTCAAGGGCATGTATGTGGTCAACTGTTGAGAAACCTTTTCTAAAACCTGCTTGCTCAACTGGTTGGTACTTTTCAGTATAAGGTTCTAGGCGTTTTTCGAGACACGAGGCAAATAGTTTGTATATATTTGGTTGAAGACTGATGGGGCAGTAATTGCCAATGTCAGCGGGGTCACCTTTTTTATATAGAAGTATGATATCCGATTGTGCCCATTCTTTTGGTATTTGTCTATTGTCTAGTATTTTGTTGAAGAGGTTAGTTATATAGCTAGTTAGTACATATTTAGCTGATTTCAAGGTTTAATTCACCTGGTCAGTATAATGTATGTAAATACTTCCGACAGATGATGCAGGCCTTACCCAGGACGTTAAGTATGAATGTGTTATCGAGAATAGCAGTTGAGAGCAGTTGTCATCTGGACGGTATCCAGAAGATGCAGGTTCGAATCCTGCTCGTGACTGTTATTTTCGATTTGACATTTTTCACTTTGTGTTTAATGTATATGCCTAAGCATGTCAAATGCTAACAAAGTATATAAAAATTTCTAGATAATCCTCCCCTTCCTTATAAATTAAGTAGGTACTAGCATAACAATGACATGTGTTTACCATTTGTAACCCTAACTGGAAGACAGTAGTTGGCTGGAAGCTCTTCCCAGCCTTGTTGAAGAGACTCCATATGTCTTTACCATATTTTTCCAGTACAAGATATCTATAAGTGGTCCCTTTATGTTCATGTGTCCCTCGTCCAAAATACAATGGCATTCCCAAATTAGACAACTTCCTCTTCTTCATAAACTGGGCAACTGAAACAGGGAAAAATCTACTAAATTGGAGTAGCCACTAGTTGTGTGAGCAGGTTGGTACCATTGCCAACAGGGACAGAAGTGAAGCACCTCTGTGTTTTGGCTGTCCAAATATAGCCAACAATTCATTCATTTCCCATATGGCAAGCAAATGAAATGGTGGCAGTATTCTTAGCAGGTTCGACTCGCGCTCACACTAAAGTTCTCTTTTTCCACATTTCACAAATAATTTGCTCTTTATTCTTAGTATCATTAAGCCTTATGAGCAGTAGTTGCCGGTTACTATCAGGTGGACTGTGGCTCATCTACCACCACTCAGAGGTTTATCAATTACTCAGATTATTATATTGAAGACAATTTTAGGCTTTAAGGGAAACTTTTATCCAAATAACTGAGCTATCATGTCTAGTTCACAGCTATTTGTTGCATTACAATTTTCTAATTTGTTTAAAGTACATACTTAATATATTAGCAGAATCTCATTACCCTAAAAAGCTATTCTCAATGCAAGTATTGTAATGTGTAGTAATAAATAAATGAAATTGACAATATTTTAGCTTGTTTAGTAGTAGTTTCAGCTAAACTAATGAAAGCCAGTGATAATTAAAAATAATTCTGTTGTATTATCTATAGATGCATAGCAAGTAGGTTTTTAGTACTAACGACCACAATTTAGCTTTGTGTTGGCCTTGAATACATTAACAATAAATACGTGGAACCAAATAAACCATCAGGAAATATAAATTCTAAATTGTAATTGCTTGTAAAATACATACTGTCATCCTTGTTAGCGTTTCTGATATAAAAGTTATTTTCCACGAAGAGCGGGCCGTTCTCTGATGGTTCCTGAGGATGAATTATCACTTTAAAGTATCAATACTCGTGCAATTGTAATGTATATATGAGGCAAATGTGTGTACTTACGATTTTTATCGCGAAAGGATAATCCTTGGCCTTGCTGGCATTGTCACAGGCAGAATATATCTCTCCGAATCCACCGACGCCTATAGATGGACCTATTCGCCACTCTTTTTTAAAGAGTGTGTCCCGAATTATCTCCCCAGATGGTATGGGATCAGGCATTTTGTAGCCAGCGCCTTTTTTCTTTGGAGCCACTTTTCTTGCTCTCCCAGCCATTCTTATGCGTTAAACAATGAATAGTTATTCAAAACTTGAACTTAATCTCGGATCTTAAATTCGGAAACAAATAAAGCAATATTTAAAAACAAACAAAGTGGAATCCGTCGGATTGTCGGCTGCCCACAGACTAAAAGACGCTTAATTAACGGTCGCCCCATAGACAGACTAAGTGTACTATCCTCTATCTACATAGACTATAATGTCCTCTGTCTACGGGTCGTCCTATCATAGATATAGTATAGCGTATAGATCACCAAAGCATGTGAGCGAGAAGAAAATCTTCTTCTTCTTCTTCTTCTTTTATTTATGGCAAACTGCTGTTGCTTTTAGCAATTTTACAATTACTGCCAGTGTCGTGTAATGGCTACTCATGGGATATAACTTGTTGAACAAGAAAATTTTGGATAACAGATTAAGTCAAAAATTGTGAAGTCAGTGAAAGGGCCTGGAACAAGCACAAACATGTATGGTTATTAGAATATATATATATATATATATATATATATATATATATAATTTGGAATCGATAGTGTTATTATAGTTTTATTTTGTTAATTTCTATAAACTTAATAAAGGTACTCTAACAATACGCGGGTCTGGAAATAATGAAAGTAAATGACGAACGTTAACAGGTCGAGGAATTTTCAGTTTATCAATTATGAGATCAAGGGAGAACGCGTTATTTAGATGACAGTTAAGGAAGATATGGTCGATAGAGCCATCATCGAGGCCGCATTCACATATGGAATTATCGCGAATTCTAATTTTATGGAGGAATACTGGAGAACAGCAGTGTCCAAGACGAATCCTGCAGAGCACCGATGTTATTGTTTTGGAGGTGGTTTTGTATTTCTTGAACCAAGGTTTTGCGGGGATATCCTGTTGGATGGAAGCATAGAAGGCTCCTATAGATTTACTCGATATCATCCATAGAGATTGCCATGATTCAAATAAATTGATCTTCGCTTGATGCAGCAAGTCATAAACTTGAATAGAATAATGTTTGAGATCCACTGTTTCACTGTTAATTGCGTTTTTGGCCAACATATCCGCGCATTCATTGCCAATAATACCTGAATGGCTAGGAACCCATACCAATACAACCTCTACATTCATTATTGAGCAGGTGTATAAGAGATTTCTTATTTCAGCTATTAATGGGCTCCGGAGTTTATCCCTGAAGGGGCTTTTGGCTATCGCTTCTAGAGCACTGCGGGAGTTCGAGAAGATAACTGCTTTTTGGATATTATTATGCGAAAGAATAAAAACACATGCTTCAAGAATTTCTGTACACTCGCCTGTGAATACAAATGATTCAGGCGGGCACTGGAATTGAAGGATGATTCGGGAATTCTGATAATAAACAGCGATACCGGTTTTACTGGCTGTGGAGATTTTTGATGCATCTGTGAAAAATTTGTGATGTTCCCGCTACTTGTTATCGACTGCATCGCGGAAATGAGCATTGACCTGGTCCATTACGATACCAAACTCAATGATATGAGAGCAATTTGGGACAAACTGAGCAGTTTCATAGGGCAAGTCATAAAGGGGGAACTTATCGAACTGGTTAATGCGGGTGTTTTCCTGAACCACGCGTATTTTCCTAAATGTGTTTATGATCACGGGGGTATCCTTATGTTTCCAGTAATCTGCCTGTCTACAGGATTCATCTAGTTGGGCAAGTTTAGCCAATAGGATGTGGTTCTTGAGAGAGAAAACCTTATAAATGAACCTATCCGCAAGATACTGCCTACGGAGCTGCAGAGGGGGGTCACCACTCTCCACTTGTATAGCATTGTGGGAGTGGATTTCATACAGCCGAGGACAATACGGAGAGATTTAGATTGAACTATGTCCAATTTTGATAAAGCAGACTTGTTGCATGGTTCAATAAGAAATGTACCATAAGCTAGGAGCCTTCTTATAGTGGCATTATAAACAAGCTTTAATGACGATGGATGAGCACCCCACCACACCCCAGTAAGTGCCCGTAGCACATTAAGGTTTTTATCACATTTTTAATAATAGAGTTAACATGGGGGGTAAAAGTCACTTTAGAGTCCAGTAACACACCAAGGAATTTTACTGTATCTTCAGTTTTTATTGGGATTCCTTCTATCTTCAGCCATATATCGGGTATAGTTCTTTTACGGGAGAAAACAACAACACTACTTTTAGAAGCTGATAACTCAAGATTGTGGGTAGAAAGAAAGCCAATTACATAGGGAGTTTAAGGATATTTGTAAAGATTCCCTAGCCTTGTTTATGGCTGGGTCTGATACATAGATGCATAGGTCATCTGCATATTGTAGGATTCGGCAGTTTAGATTGAGAGACAGATGGAGGTCTGAGGTATATATATTATAAAGCAGCGGGCTTAATACAGAACCTTGAGGGAGTCCTCGCCAAACCTTTCTAGTCTGTACACCTTGGTTGTCAGGTGTATGAAGAGACACAGATCGACCAGCCAGAAAATTGAGGATACAACGTGTAATCTTTACAGGAATAATCAGCTCACGTAACTTAGTTCTGAGTACTGAAAGGGAAACATTGTCATATGCCGAGGAAATATCCAAAAAGCATGCAACCACCGACTGGTTTTTACTAAAGGCGATTCGCGTGTCTGTCATAAAAGTACCGATGCCATCCATGGTGCTGTGGCCTTTCCGGAATCCAAATTGTGATTCTGCTATTATTTTTCTGCGTTCTACATACCACTCCAATCTATTTTTTATTAAATGTTCAAAAATCTTGCGCGGAACTGGTGAGAGAGCAATAGGGCGATAATGGTTGGGGCTATCAGGAGATTTACCTGGCTTCAATATAGGGATTATAAGCTGGGATTTCCATATCTCTGGGATAAATCCCATATTAAAGCATGAGTTTATTAGATTTAGTAAGTACAGGCGGCTTTGCGGACCTGACTATTTAAAAAAAAGAATATGGAAAGCCATCCAAACCCGGGGTGGAATCCTGAACATGGTTAAGTACCACCCCCAATTCGTCAACGGAAAATGGTTGATCAAGTGCCTCATTGGTAAGAGGAAAATTGTCAGGTAATGAGGAGCATTCATCATAAAGTGGGACATATGGAGGGGCCAATTTGTTAAGAAATTGCAAAGCTATATTCTGGGGGATACTGTTGAAATTTTGAGGGGAACAGCCCATCCTAATTTTTTTTTAATTTTGCCAAATTAGGGAGGATGGGCTGGACGGGGAAAGGGAAGAGCAAAATTTCTTCCAACCTTCATATTTCTTTTTTCTGAATAGTCTCCTGGACTTTGCTAAGATTTTTTTATATTCTATTAAATTGCTGATAGTCATGTGCGATATGTACCTTCGTTCTGCTTCATTTCGTTTTTTAATAATAAGGGTACATTCTTTGTCCCACCAGGGTGGAGATGTTCTTTTGCCTGAAGCAGAATTTTTTGTGGGAATGCTCATGTCAGCTGCCTCGTAAGTTTACCTGGTCGGTATAATGTATGAAAATACTTCCGACAGATGGCGCAGGCGTCACCCAAAGACGTTAAGTATGATGTGTTATCGAAATTAGCAGTCAGGAGCAATTGTCAGGATGGCTGAATTGGCAAAGCATCTGGACGGTATCCAGGAGATGCAGGTTCAAATCCTGCTCCTGACTGTTATTTTCGATTTCACATTTTTCACTTTGTGTTTAATGTATAGTGCTAAGCATGTCAAATGCTAAAAATATATATAAAAATATCTAAATATTTATAGGGTTTGGGTCATTATTAGGTAAAAATCTTAATTGTAAAATTAAGTTTACCTGGTCGGTATAATGTATGAAAATACTTCCGACAGATGGCGCAGGCGTCACCCAAAGACGTTAAGTATGATGTGTTATCGAAATTAGCAGTCAGGAGCAATTGTCAGGATGGCTGAATTGGCAAAGCATCTGGACGGTATCCAGGAGATGCAGGTTCAAATCCTGCTCCTGACTGTTATTTTCGATTTCACATTTTTCACTTTGTGTTTAATGTATAGTGCTAAGCATGTCAAATGCTAAAAATATATATAAAAATATCTAAATATGGAGGATATCATGTTTCTTAGGTAGGACGCTCCTGGCGTTCCACTGCAGCAGAGTGAACTTTACTAAAGTAAGATATAGTGTCAATGATATCATGGGCAACGTGGTCAGGTAAGTTTATTTGTTCAAGCAGAGTGTTTAACACAGATATTAATGTATCAGATTTATCAATAGCAGTGTCTGAGCTAGTACTATAATTATTTAGTGCACACCCATTTGAGGAGGGAGAGAAGGAATAATTATTAGTTAATTCCCTGTAAACCAGGCATCAGTGGGGCTCGAGTTTTGGGTTTAGATGTAACTGTTTTCTTGTAGGAGGATGAAGAAGGAGTGTTGCGCTGTGTATTAGAGTTGGGACGGAATGGAGAAGGAGAAGATGCAGATATTTCTGCATAAGATTTACTTACAGCTGGGAATAATTTAGAGGCTTCTAAATATGACATTTTTTTCTCTGCCATAGTTATTTTAATATTTTTTTTGTCTGGTATATTCCGGACAGTTCTTATTATTAGCACAGTGTGCTCCTGAACCGTAAAAACAATTAATGTCCTCCACAGTGCAACTTTCACCTACATGCTCTCCGCCACAACGGTAACGGGGCTTTGACCGACATTGTGTTTTAGTATGGCCATATTTACAGCATCTATAGCATTGGATGGTAGGGTAAATGTATAAATCCACTGGTAGGTAGTTAAAACAGCAAAATACTCTTTTGGGAAGGGTCTGGCCATCAAACGTAATTACAACAGAGGAAGTAGGCTTCCACTCTATTGTACCCTCATTCATAACTCTATGGTTCAGTCTCCTTATTTTCAGTATTTCTCCACACCCCATGGGAGTTTTGAAATTTTCTTTAACCTCGGATTCAGACCATTCATTTGGAACTCCTCGAACTATACCCATCCTGGAAATATTATACGAAGGGATTGATGTGGTATACCCATGGCCGTCAAGTTCTACGTTTGCTAAAAAGCTGTTTGCATCCTCCGGTAACTTGAACTCTATAGACAGTTTATTGCGTCCGATTTTTTTTATACCATCTTCTAGGATATTTTTAATTTTTAGTCTGCACAATAATTGGCCAAACTTGATGGGATGAACTTCCGTGCTCTTTCCACGCTTTCGCCTTTAAGCGGCTTCAACAGCCTCAAAAGTGGACAAGGGAGTGGTTAGAATTGGTAAATATCGACTTTCATTATTTCCCGGGGTTTTGGGATCTGGAGGGCGGCCAGGAGGCCGATCATCAACCTCCATGGTCGTCCCGCATTACCCACGTAAATAAAATGAATTGAAAACTTACCAACAGTAGTAACACACAATAAGAACGAACACAACAGAAAAGACAAACACTAATATATACTAGCCACCAGTAAAAACACCAAAATGTAATAAAAGCGCCAGGTATTTATGTAGAAAATGATTTCCACATGTGTTCACCATAAACACTTACCGAGCAGTCCGAAGAAAATCTTATACAGCAACATAGCAAGATGGAAGAGGGAAGGAAATCTAATGTCATTGTAAACCATTTGAATGACAGGTAGTCTACAGTCTTCTAGCTTGAAACTAGTTTCGCGGTTTTTTGATTTATTTGTGTTATAAATCTTGTTTATTATATGATTATAACTATTAAATATAATGGTTGTTTGTCCCGTGAGTGCCTGTGATGTAAATCATGCAAACAATCCTGATAATTGCATGTTTCACAGGTAAGTTCTCAGGATTTTATCACAACTTAAATGCTTTATTTTAGGTCATAATTAGTGATATTTTCTGTTTCAGTTACATATTAATTTCAATTTCATTGTTACTGTTTGTATTTTACATAGAAATATGTCGCATTGTTACATATTTGCAAGGTTTTAGTAGAAAAGTTTTTAGGTACATATCGACGCTTGAAAGGCAATAATTACCAAGCGACATATAGTGAACTTTACACAAGAGCATCTTAAAGTTTCATTTTGCGGAAAAAAAATCGTAAAAATCTATTAATTGTCATAACTACTTGATTCCAACGAATTTTACATGCAATTTTAAGGGCTAATAACATGGCATTTAAAAATGATGTGTTTTTTATATCTTATGAAATAGTGTCGGTTAGTAATAATTTCATTAAAAACACAAACAGGTAGAAGTTCCTTACCAACAAAAAAATTTAATTATAAAACAAGTAATATTAACTAAACCTCATTATTTTATAATTTTGTGTGAGGAAAAATGACGCTTCCGGAAGGAGCGCATTTTTTACACACGTGTAAAATTATCTAAATATAAAACAAAAAACTTTTCTGCCAGCCAATTTTAAACATAGCTCAAATTAAATATGATCAATGTATAATTGTTTTGAACAAGTAGCAATAAACTTTATGTTTGGTACAAAAAATCAAAGACCTTCGGATAAAGGTTTTCGACAGATACCGTCATCATTAGCATTATTAATGCCCTTGTAGTAATTTAGCATACTCGACCATGCTGTGGGTTGGTGGAGGTTTTAGACCAGTGACTAACCCTATGTTAAGGACGTCTCTAGACCTCTATTATAGGAATATTGCAGTCAAGTCTATCACAACGTGGATAGCTGATCTTACAAAGAATGTTGACTGTCGTTGAATACTTACGATAGCTGAAATCAATTGTTCCCAAAAAAAATTTAACAAATAAAGCATTGATTTTTTTAGTTATTTATTTGTAATTTCAAAATCAGTACAAATAGGTAGCACACAATTTCAACTACCTATTAACATTATGTCTTAGTTTCAGATCAGCCATTTTCAGCAGTCTTACATTACTATTAGTTATAAGGCATATTAGGTAAGCTTATCAATAACATTTTAACACAACACAATGTAATAGCACATAAGAAACTTTGTACTATATTACATACATACATATTGTCACGCCTTTTCCCGTAGCGTTAGGCAGAGACCACTTCTCTCTCTCTTGCTACGATCCTGGCACACATCTTTCGCTTCATCTAATTTCATCAGCGCTTTCATGCATGCTCGTTGATTAAGAGAACTCTTAACCTGCCCTTAAGAACGTCTCCGATCTGGTCAATATACGTTCGCCTAGATTCACCTCTACCAACTTGCCCATTCACAGTCGCCTTGTATATTTGTTTTGTTAATCTTTTTTCATCCTTCCTCACTACGTGTCCGAACCACCTAATCATTCCTTTGTCTATTTTTGTCACTACATCTTTTTTCACACCACAGCTTTCTCGTATCACACTATTTTTCACTTTGTCCATCAGGGTCACTCCAGCTATGCTTCTCAGACTTCTCTTCTCCACAGCATTTATCATACTCTCATGCTTCTTCTGCCATGCAACATTCACTACTATACATAAATGTAGGGACCAGCACTCCCCTAGGCACTGCCAGTTGTGCCTTTTTTGACACTTTCTGGCTATTCTTATAGCCATGCAGTGCCCCATTCACTTTATTTCCAGCTTTTGCTCTCTGCTCAATATCACAGTCATACTTTATATCTCTCGTAAACTTTGAACCCAGGTAAAGGTATATAAATTCTTTTACTAGTTCTACTTTTTCCTCTTGCAATCAGAATCTCGCAATTTGTCATACTATCTTCCCTTTCAAAAACCATTACTTTCGTCTTGCTCACATTCACTGACATCCCCTACTACTTGTACTATATTATCACAATAAAATATTTATTAACGTAGTTGTACTAAATTAAAAGCAAAGTATTAATGAACAAGGTAAATTTAGGTTGCGAACTATACAAATAGAGATTTTATCGATTTTATAAATCACATAATTAGATTTTCGAATGCCCGTGCGCATAAAGAGAACGATTATATAGAGCAGCCGTCAGACTGGCCATGACATACGGAGCCTAATGCTGGCTACTCAAAAAGTAGCACGAAAATCAATTACACTGCGCAGAAATGAAGATGCTCAGGTGGGCAGGTGGTGTAACTAGGCTGGATTATGTCAGAAACACACACATAAAAAAACTAAGGAGAGCCGTCTGCGGTGGTACGGACACGTTATGAAGCGACCATCCGACCACATGACCAGAAAAGTGCTAGATATCGAAACTAAGCCCCGAGGACGAGGAAGACCCCGAATCACATGGATGTACGTAGTAAATAAGAACCTCAAAGAAGCCCAAGTCAACAAAGTGACGACCTAGGACCGAGCTGCTTGGAGATGCATGATACGGAAGGCCGAACCCAATTTTTTTTGCTAAGGCGGAAAAAAATATTCCTAACCGCACACCCCATCGTTCGGGGCAACCAACAGAGTAGTGTGGGGTCCTCATCCACTAAATAAACCCGCCGTGTGCCGTCTCTCCGCCTTTACTGGCGGGCCACTGGAACTATGTTACATTACTTCAGTGGTAAACATACTGGTGTGCCGTGTGGGGCCGGCTTTAGAATTGTCCCACCCCTCTCTACCCACGGGAGTCGTAAGAGCCGACTGAGGGATACCGAGGGAGTGGGCAGCAGCACTCCCTCGAGTATTAACAACATCCACTGCGATCGCCAACCCGCCTGCCAAGCGTGGCGATTACGGCATTATCCCCCATGACGGGACCGCTCGTTGTGGCGTCCTCTTGGGGAGGCCTAAGTCCAGCAGTGGACGGTGAAAGGCTGATGGATGGAAACATACTGGTATCCTGCTCTCCCCTTCATTAATATGATAATTAGAACTAGCCGAGCGATTTCCCGAATAAAGCCACTTCCACTTTATCTCTTCTTTTTGTGTTATACTTACGAATCAAAAAACATTATATTAAATTGTAATAAATTGGCAATTTAAAAAAGTGGCCCATCAGTTTCTTGCCGATTTCTTCTCATGAAAGGCTTTACTACGGTATCCGGCCGCTTGTGGCGATCGCAATCGCCACTTTGTTATTGCGGATGCACTCGCCTCAGGCGCTCGTGTTAATTATTAATGTATTATTGACGATTTTAAGTGCTATTTAATAGGCCTATGAAATAAAGATATTTTTGAATTTGAATTTGAACCAATCTCTTTGAAGATTTCCAAATAGTCCCCAGAAATTATTAAATATCTTCGGTCTTTTTTGAGTATCAATATATTTCCAGTTATTTCCACATTATTTATTAATGAACGGGTTAGGTGGTGGTTTAGATTCAATGATGTTCCAGTGGAACAGATTTAGATTCGATAACTTTGCACATATTCTTGTCCAGCAATTCTTTTTTGTGGCTGTTCCTTTAATAAGCTTATTCTTTTATTTAAAAAGCCCTTTTTATTTTCCCCATTATTTTTTATTTTTTTTATTTTATTTATTAGGATTTCCAACAACAAGTACAATGTTTACATTAAAAAAATACATTAATAATAATTAGAGCTAAATGCCTTGTTACTTACAGGAAATTACAGCATGCACTAGTACATAAATAAAAAATAACACCACCACCAAGCTAACGAATTACTAAGGGCCACTCACAAAATGATACTTAAATGTAAATACACAAAATATTTAAAAGTATGAATTTAAATGCTGCACTGAAACGCTGGCGTTGTAAAGTGTACAATTTACACATTTGACTTCATGTTGCGAGTGGAGAATGATGAAGTACAAAATTAAAAAAATAAAAATTATACTAATTCTATAGAAACTAAACTTTGGAAAATGCAAATCAATATTGCCAAAACTTACAATGAAGAGAAAACATTTACAAATACACGTTAAGGTGTTTAATATTATTGAGTATAGTTCTTTTAACATTTTTTATGTTTGAAATAGTAAATATATCTAAAACATTCTGGTGGATACTGTATAATGAGTACATACGTGATAAAGGACAGAATTTTCTTAAATTTGTGCGAAATACAGGACGAGAGAACAGCATCTTTCTACATGATCTAGGATTAATTCTTGGGATGAGAAACTGAACTTTGTTAAGCAAATTAGGACAGTTAAGCACCCCTGTACATAACTTACTGAGAAAAACTAAATCCAAATATTTTCTGCGGTTTTCCAGTGAATGAATTCTAAAACGTAAAAGACGTTCATGATAGGTTTTAAATTTTTTAGCTACTCCTTGACCATAAGACAAATGCCACAGCCAACGCTTCTGTAAACGTTCAATTATATCTACATGCACTTTGTAGTTAGGGGACCAAACAACACTTCAATATTCAAGATGACTCCTTACCAGCGCATTAAATAATATAACTTTGGTAGATGTATTTTTGAAGTTTTTACTCTCTCTAATTACGAAACCTAATAATTTTGAAGCCTTAAGTAATATTGTATCTATGTGCTTGTCGAATTTTAGTTTATTATCAAAATAAACTCCAAGGTCACGGATAAACGTTACTTGCGTTACGTAATATATTTTTATATTTTGTAAATTTAATATGTTTACACTTTTTGACATTCAAGGACATGCAATTTTTTATGCACCACTCAGATAGCCTATTTAAGTCATCCTGGAATAACTGAGAGTCAGCAGTAGAGGCAACACTTCGCGAAGCCTTGAGATCATCAGCAAAAAGAAAACAATTCGAATTGAGAAAGCATTGAGTAACATCATTGATAAAGATATTAAATAGATGAGGCCCAAGATAGGATCCTTGAGGGATACCTGAAATTGCAGTAAAGAAAACAGAAGCAAAACCATTTATGACAATTCTGAGCCGTCTGTCGGAAAGATAAGATTCGAACCAACTTAATAAAGGATTTGGCACTCCACATTTTTCTAGCTTATATAGCAATATTCGATGGTTTACTGTATCAAAAGCCTTACTGAAGTCAGTGTACACAGCATCAACCTGTGTTCCTGCATCGACGGCCTCCGTAATACACTCTTCATAGTCTACCAGATTAGTCTAGGTAGATCTATGCTTAAGAAATCCATGTTGATTATCGTCAATTAGCTGCGAGATATGCCAAGTAAATACTCTACAAACAAACGACTCAAATAACTTGGCCATCACTGATATAATTGATATCGGTCTGTAATTGGATACCAAAGACTTGTCTCCGCTTTTATAAACTGGGACGATCTTGGTTTCCTTCCAAGCAAAAGGAAAGACGCCTGTTGAAAGGGATTTATTAAAGATTATTCTCAGTGGAGATGATAATCTATCAGCTAGTCTTACCAGAAACACAGGCGGTATGTTATCAGGACCTGCGCCCTTATTAAGATCTAGATTTAGAAGCGCTTTATGAACCTAACTAGTATCAACGTGCAACACATGTAGAATATTATTGCTCAAACAAGCCTTATTCGAAAGTTTGCTGATAGTTGTAGCTGTACCAGGTGAAGGTTGACATAAACTGATGAAAAATGTGAACCAAAAAGATTAGCTATAGTTTCGGCATCATCGGAAGCACAACTGCCATCAGACATAATTGCAGGATAAACACTAGTGCCACCTCTTTTGGTTTTAAAGTAACTCCAGAAAAATTTTAGATTCAGCTTAATTCTATTTTCTATTAAAGCAATGTAAGAGCTATAACAAGTCTTTAACAGGGTTAACTGTAGTACATCCATTGGGTTCCTATATTTTCTAACTCTTATACTTAAATTATTCTTCTCATTGAGTCTCTTTATTAATGATCTAGAATACCATGGAGGATATTTGTTACTTTTAGGTCTAGTTTTAGGTACATGTTTTTGAATGACATTATTTATAATTTTGTAGAAAGAGCTAAGCATTTCATCAACATAAAGTCTTATCCCAATCAAACTCTTTTAGCTCAGCAACTATATCATTATAGTCAGCCTTAAAATAATTACATTTTTCAAAATTGTTATACTTGAGGAAGTGAACCGTCTCATTGAAGAAAAGGAGTAATTGTATAGGGGGGTGGTGAGTATCAACCTTAGATAGTACACTAGTTGCAGGGTAAACTAGGGTAGTGTAAGGTAAGTTTGATAGAATGAGATCAAGAGTTTTACTATTTGCATTTAATATATTAATACGCTGTCGGAGTGCGTTAGAGGCAATGAAATCCCTGAACAGACATTCACTGTTACAGAAAGTACATGTGGGATAATCAATTAAAGACCTGTCGTTATTAAGCCATTCAATAGAACCCAAATTGAAATCACCCATTAACAAACAATAACTTTCTTTTTCCAGTACTCTGTTGGAATTATCAATAAAATGTTCCAAAACATTATACTTTAAAGGAAAAGGCAAGTACACTGCACAAATACATATATCGACTTTAGAATTACCAATACATAGATTAAGTTTGATAAAAATATCCTCACACTCACTTTCATATTCAAATATACGTTTTGATTTTAATTTATTAGAAATAGCTACAAGAACACCACCGCCATCACACTTGCTATTGAGTGTGCTTGACAAACGATCTCTTCTATACAAAGTGTAACGATTGTTTATGATTTCTGTGTCGAAAATACTGTCATTGAGCCATGTCTCAGTGAGTACAATAATATCGTAATCACAAACAGAAAAATTAAAATATATATCATTTAATTTAGTTTTAATACCTCTGACATTCTGGTAGTAAGCTTTTAACTGATTGAATTTTAATTAGTTTAATCCAATTCATTTTAATATTTTAAAATAAATCTTTGTATCTACTTAATTAGTCTAGTCTGCGTAGTGAGTCATGATCTTTAATATATTTAAAGTCTGAGTCATCCGATTTTCGCATAAATATCTTGCCATTGCGAGTCCACACGTACTTATAATTCAACTCCTTCCCTTTCAGTCTAGCTGCTGCATGCAGACTTTTATTGAAGGGGGACAAGTGCTCAGTGACATAGATGCTAAGCTTGCTCCCAGCTATTCCAAGCAAACTGCTGTTCAGCTTGTCATCAGGGTTATTTTTTGTTGAATTTAATGGCCGCTGCGAGGAAGGTATCCCTCATCCTAGGGCTACGAACTGCACAACAATAGATCTGGGTCGTGGATTAGAGGAATTAATTTTAGCAATTCGCGTGACATTATATATTTGAGATTCGACTAGTTCGCAAGAAATTACCCTTCCCAAATTCATAACGGTACTGATGAGGTTCTATCCTTTAAACTCAGGAACGCATTGTAATTCGACGTTAGAAGAACGAGACTGCTGCTCCATCACATTAATTTTCATATTCAATTCCTTAATAGACGATTTAAGTTCGTCGTTTTCTTTTTTGAGAATATCAACCGAGTCCAAATTATTTAGAACATTCGCTTTCATATCATCATATTGCTGGCTTAAAAAACTGATCGAAGTTTTTACCTCCCCGAGATCTTCCTTAATAGATTTTATTTCTGTGTTAACGAAGCTAGCCAGAGTTGAATTTAGATGTTTCATTAGATCACTAATTGCATTTTTAACAATAAGCTGCACTTTGGATGACGTCTCAGGGACATTATCAACTTTCTCGACGGTAGGAGAAGTCGCAGGTGTGACTTTTTTCCTCTGTGTGACATTCAAATTATCACCACCTGATGCAGTTAGTAGTCTGGTACGAACCGGGGTATTATCGGTATTGCTGGTCTTAAGTTTGCAAGCTGGGCACACCCATCCAGCCACATCAACTTGGCTCGAGGGAAGCTTCAACAAAATCTTCACACAGGATTCATGGTAAATTAATCGACATATAGAACAAGATATCGAAGAGTTATGAGCTGTAATTGATTGCTTACAGCAAGTGCAATCAGTGCATTCCAACATATTAGATGGCTATTGACACAAAATAGTACGTAGAATCTAACTCAAGTTATTATGTTATCCACCCGCAAGTTCCAACTCCAATAATGATAAAGTATTGAGCGAGTATAGCTACGATGATACGAGGTGTTTGACAAAAAGGTCGTAAGCGCCATGTATAAGCTGGCACTTACGTGTTTTTCCTGGATTGGCGTTGTTATGAAGTGATTGAATGCAGATAATTTAAGTTAAACACTCCAAAAAGCACTTTTTTGATGTTAGTTCACTAATATGTACAATAATTCACTATTTAAATATAGCAATCTAGATATTCACTAAGTTCACTAATTGCACTTCATTCACTAATGCCGTAAAGTAATGAAATTTAATAATTTGTACGGAGCGAATCGTAAACAATGTTATCCGTTTGGCGTTTTATAGTAAGTTGTGATATATTTTGGATTATATTTTCATTAATGTTATTTATAGTTGTATTTTTATTTTAGATTACTTCTTTTTTAACTTTTTGTTTTTGCTAAATCTTAAACTACTTCATCGTCACTAAAAGAAGAAGTAGATGCTAACCATTTATTTTAAATTACAGCTTCAACACAATCGATAATGGTTGAGTAATCTTCATCTAAATAATCAATGTACATTTTATTAGGTTAGCACTAAGGTTTAAGACCTTTCTGATGGTTTATAATTTTTGATTCGCCTCGGTGGTGTAGCGGTAGTGTATGCGACTGCTAATCAAGAGGTCTCGGGTTCGATCCCCGGGTCGGGCAATGTTATTGAGCTTTTTCCTAAAAAGAAAAATTCTCAGTAGCAGCCCGGCGTTTGAAAATGTGCCCGGTAGACGTCAATAGGCTCGCCCCCTATTACGTGGGACTTAAGCATAGCTGGCGAGTCGTGGGTCTGTAATACACCTCTGCCTACCCCTTCGGGGAATACAGGCGTGATGCTATGTGTTTTTTTGAATCGCCAAATTAGGAACAACCCACAAAGGAAGAATTTGTACATCTATCTACTCACTTATTGCTATTCATTGAGTACCTAAAATAATAAATTTAAATTAATATAATATGCGTGTTAAATTAACACACTCATATTTTTTTATAATTCATGAAAACGCTTGCCGAGTACTCATTATCAAGCTACGCGATGATACTAAGTGCGATTCACGCGAGCACACGGGTTACCTAAGCGACAGTTTGGTGAAGGCTAATCGTAATGTTTGTTACCAACAGCCACTCAAATTCTGCTTTACAGTGCGTATAAGCGACAAAACAGAATAAGTGCAACAAGAAAAAGCTAATGTTTATACTAATTTTATATCAGTAATAGTTATCTAAGTAATAAAAACAGTAAAAAACGGCAGGAAAAATATTACCAAGCGACAAAATAATATACTTTTTAGGTAGGAAAAACATTACTATATTACGTTTTTAAATACATTGCATTTAGGAAAAAAATACTAAATGGAAATGAATACATAATTAAGGTGTGTTAAAAAGTCTTAAATGACGAAATACGAACGACTAATAAACATTTTCAATTGTGTGTGAATAATAAACATTTTCAATTGTGTAAATTTTCTTAAGCAATATTCTTACCCCAGATACCGTAAGGAAGAAAATACTTTATATTTAAACGCATTAATTCGAGTCAAGGCAAAAATTACCAAGTGTAAAAAGTTACAATCAAATATTTACTCAGTGAAAGTTAATCAAAAATCGGTAAAATTTTAGTTGCTTGGTCACCGAAAACTATGAAAATGTGATATTTTTTAAGTTTAAGCGACATTAAAACTTGTCCTAGCGGAATGAGTGTAGGGCTAATCGACTCAGTTTTTTTTCTGAATTCAATGATGTATATAACTCAATATCGCCCAAAATGTCGCTTGGTAATTATTGCCTTTCAAGCGTCGATATACACTAGGGCTTGACTTTATCGACGAGGTATACTGTCGATATTTATCCTAAATGTTTGGAACATTTTCTCCTAACACATTAACGGAAAAAATGCAATAAAAGTTCTACAGCAGATATTGTCAGCCAAGTTTATATTGCTAAAAGCTGAGTGTATAATTCCCTTAAAATGCATAATATCGTTGACTGACGTTGAATGAATGAATGAATGAATAAATGAATGAATGACGTTGCTGGTGAAATAAATAAAAACGAATTAATTATGTTTGTTTTAATTTCTTATGTCTGTTTTGTTCCATTAGATGAATATGACTAATTGAATGAGCTCACACCCAAGAAGAAGGTTTCACATCCACCCACATGCAAAACATGCGCTCAGACGTGGAGTTGCGGAGAACAGCCCACCAAACCAATACCAATACCAATATTTTAATGAGCGAGTTCGTTAAAGAAACTGATTTGTTTTATCATTTTATCGATAGTCAGTCTGACTCTTAAAACTTACATCACTATCCAACGCGCACATTGACAAATCAAAATTGGTTACGCGTTATCGAGTTGTCAGGTGATCTATACGTTACTATATCTATGGTCCCTATCGTCTTTCGCCTTGTTATTTACTATCCTTTACCTTAGACACTTCTGAGTCTTTATCTAAGCCTTCTAAGTCTTTATCTTTAATTAAGCTGTACCCTTAGACGAAGAATAATATAGACTCGCTACTATTTTGACATTAAGGATGAAGAAAAGGATGCACATACTAGGTTTAACCAAGAGTGAGAGAGACACAGGTATAAGTATATTTATCCTTTTCGCGTATGCGTCAGTTGTATTTGGACCCAATGAACTGGGTCCAAACAATAAGGTGGCCAACCGTTCCCATCATCACTATGTAAGCAACAAAACGATGTCACGGCGTGACATCGATGTAGCGATATTAGCGAGCGATCCACCATTAAAACAATCTAGGTACCACTTCCTACTACGATTGACATTGACATACCGATAGACGAATTTTTAAGAGTCATCTAGTGAAATATTCAAAAAGCTTTTAGTACATTGTTACAGTCTCTTTTGACAGTTCCCTCACTTTTTCTGTGGCATTGTGGATGTATTGTGGTGTGTACATCGTTCGTCGGCTATCTGTTAAAAATAAAGTTATTGTTACTTCATTTTAACGCCTTGGAATTTAAAACCATGTAAGTAATTTTCTTTATGAATTGGATTATCAAACTAAACTGGAACTAATGCTTAAAAAAACAAAAAAAAATATTTCTTTTTTTGCAATTGCCTTTTTTTTCAATACAATTTAGTTTTTAGTTTAGTCGTCTCAATTAAAACCATTCTGATGATGATTATAGTTGTTTTCTTTATTTATGGATACTGCTTTGCAAAAACATCGATGTTGGCTGACATCGATGTTTTGAGTTCGATGTTTAGCTACCGATGCTATCATCGATGTCATCATCGATGTTTTTACAACATCGAACATCCCTACTTGAAACAGCAATATTTTTTTTAAATGGTGCCTGGTTGACAAATATTGAACTATATTTGGGCAAATTAAACGATAGTTAGAATGAGGTCTGTAACTAGGTCGTAAATAAGAAACTCTTCGTAACAAATATTTTATTGAAAATTGCAACGTTTATCAAAATGATTATTTATAAGTAAATCTGCCACCCCTTCTATTCATCCAACCATCAGTCTTTAAACGTCCACTGTTGGACATTGGCCTCCCCAAAGAGAATACCAGAACTAGCGGATTGTGCTGACTGCATCCAACGGCTCTCTGCCGCTTTGACCACATATTTGGTGCATCTGGTGGGAGGAATGTTACGCTGCGCTGTCCGATACGTGCTCGCCTCTCGAGAACCTTTTTCCCCAACGGTTGTCAGTTCATCGAGCGATATGGCCTGCCCATTGCCACTTCAGCATGCAAACTAGGCGGGCTATGTCGGATATTCACGTTCTACCTCCGTATCCGTAATAAGAATTCGATCACGTAGAGAAACACTAAGACTTTGAGCCTTGATGCAAGATAAGTATTGCTTCTCCATATATTGCCGTTCTGTTCGATATCTCATCTGGTAAATAATAATAAGTTATATTAATAGTACACAAGAATACAATTAAATTATCTTTCGATTTTTAAATTTTTATATTCTTTCTTTTCTGGGTCAAATAAGTAAAGAATTATCATCCTTCCAGCGCTGATTTAATTAATTGAATAAAAACTTTTTTTTTATTGCATTTAGTGGCAGACGAGCCACGACCCATCTGATGGTAAATGTCAACCGTCGCTCATGGACTCAACTATACTGAGAGTATTGTCAAGCCGCTGCTCACCATTTCATTTCACCGATATATAATGAAAGAATAAATGGCTATCTCCTGCTACGACCAAAACGCAACGATGTGATTCATGGCCGGTCCCACGGGAGAGAGAGTACTATAAGTGGTGAAGTTAGCTATAGGACGAATACCACGACCTTATAAATTTGTGTTGCCACCTACCATTTGGGTTGTGGATATATCTTATTTAATTTTGTTTTACTCCTGGGTTTTATTTTGAAACCCTTAAATCCCAGACAGGTGTCACAAGAGAGAGCAAATTAGTTTCTCTGAATTCTAGATTATGACTACAGCGGTAGTCATAATTTAGAATTGAGATTTACTTACAAAGTTGAAGTACAAAGACTTTAAAAGCTATACTTACATGAACATATCCACTGGCAATGATTTTGCTCCCAACGTTGCTATTTTCTTATTATGTATAATGAATCATCAACAAAATATCGTAAAGCATATTTTGGGTATTTCGTGGGTTGCCTCGTTTTCCCGTAGCATCCACCCATTTCGATTTCGCATCTGGATTAGAGGAAAACCTAAAATGGTAATTTTTTATCATCATCTCATAAATGACATATAAATTTATTAGTGAAGTGAAAACTGGGCAAATTAAATTAGCAATAAGGCAACACAGAGACAATTCAAAGTAATAGAAATTTAGCTAGTAAACGTGTTTTGCGAGTGTATCTTAGTAGCAATTATTAATTTCGAGTGAACAAAGCCCATTTTATATAATTTTATAGCATTCAATCATTAAATTATTTCATTTTCGACTACATACGAATGAAATTTTATACCTGTATTTTTTCGCTCGCTGTAGCTTTTGTAGCATAGTACACTATTTTACAAGCACTATTATCACGTAGTCTTTTTCTCAAAACACTCATTAACACAAATTAACATTAAATTTTAATTAAAACCCGAATTTTTATACAAAATGTTCGATTATGTCAGTTGGATCGTCACAGACAAAGGATTTTGACATCGTGACAATACCGAAAACTGGCCACGGCGACAAAGACAAAAATCTATGGCTTTGTCTGTTTTTTGCACCAGCAAATTGTATCTTGTGTTCTCGCTCATACATGTCAAAGAATTTTCTTCGCTCTGTCTAGATAGTCTGAGGTCTAAGCCTGTACCTGTTGCTTCTTAGATAAAGAATTTATAGATGTAGCCAGCCCGGAGTTTGGAAATGTGCCCGGTAGACGTCAATAGGCTCGCCCCCTATTACGTGGGACTTAACCCTTTAAGCGTCCCATTTACCTGTTTTTTCTGGATATCGATTTATAAAAACGGCGATATCTTGTTATTTTTATAATTATATACTATGTTGCGTATATCACAAGATTCCTTGTGAAGTATACTAGCGAATACAAGTGAATTATGAAGTCTTAATTTTTTTCTAAACTACAAAAAATCTATTTAAATCTAGTACTTACATAATTTCTCACGATCTGCCGAATTATTTGAAACAGTTTTGTATTTTTCCATTGAAATTTTGTAATTTCAATTATTGTATTAGCTAGCACACTTCATTGTCAATCACTTTAATATTTCACTTCACGTACACATTACTATTATCTAAACAAAAACGACATTTTACACTAATATAAACAAATGGCGGCTTTTGCCAAAGCAAACACTATGCGCTTGGCGGGCGCTTTGTTACTCTCAATTGACTAATCTTGGCGATAACGCTGTGTATAGTACTTACGGTCGAGTAGTCAAAATGAAACTGATTTTTTAGAAATCACATACAATACGAAACTATTATTTTCAAATGTTGTTAAATAATTATTAACAATTTTACAAGCAATAAAACTTTGTTTAAATGTACATTTAGAATTGTATTATATAAATAATTCTACAGAATTCTTAGTATGAACCCGCTCGGAAGGTCTTCAAAAACTTTTATGTTTGCATTTAAAAAATACACAATGAACACATAATAAAACACTTTTAGCACATTCTACAGACATTTGTTTAAAGATTATAACTATTTATTGACCGCTCTTGTTTTTAATGTAATGTACACACGCGACGAACGACGCCACTTAACTGAAACATGATACTCAAAATGGCGCGAAACGCTTTTATTCGCTGTAGCGTTGCGCTTACGAGTCTGTCTTCACAGAACAATATTACTCAAGTCTGTCTTACTCAACAGTTTTGTGTCCACAGTATAAATATTGTGGTAGAAGTTTACTCTGTTTCATTGAAAATTGACTAAGTAAATTTATAACGTTACTACGTCCATGCCGATAGAGAAAAAACAAGAAATATATGACAGTGGTCTCTTAGGTTCACATCTATGAGCCGCGCGCTCAAGGGGTTAAACATAGCTGGCGAGTCGTGGGTGTGTAATACACCTCTGCCTACCCCTTCGGGGAATACAGGCGTGATGTTATGTTTATCAAATAAACATTCAAACCATAGGCGACAACAGTCAACGACGTCATTTTGTATTGAACCCTGAACAACATTCAGAGTTCTATGTAGTGGTGTAGCTTGGGGCCTTTTTTTAATTTTTGTTAAGAAGGGAAAAAATGTTTCTAACCACACACCCCGTTGTTCGAGGAAACGGACAGGGTAGTGTGGGGCCCTCACCCACTAAAGAAACCCGCCGTGTGCCGTCTCACCGCCTGCACTGCAATTGGCGTAGGTATAGAAGGAAAGAAGGAATAGTTTTAATAACACATTTAAAATAATCACTTTAATTGTTAATATTTTTTTATAAATCAACGTTATTACTTAATTTTTTTAACATTTCACTAGCCTTACAAAGTAAGTGTTATTATAAAAAAATAAACATTAAATTTATTTACAATTTGTTGTTAAACTCTAACAAAAGAAATAACAATTAAATCAATAATTTAAATGAGAGAGAACGACGTTAAATAGATGATAAAAATAATATGGGCACAAAAATTAAAATTCATGTAAAAAATCTCTCGTTAAAATCAAGGTGGGTTTAAAACGAACCTTGCAACTATATCAGTCGTTCAAGAGAGTTCTGAAACTAAGGAAGTTTAGTTAAGTAGGTATTTAAATAAGTTTTTCCAATTCTTTGGGTATATCGTTCATCATACGACTGTTTTTTACCATGACAGTCTTTTTACCATTTTCTTATGACTTTATAGTCAGTGTAATCACGATTTTGTATAAGAAAAGTGCTGTGTATTATCAAGCATTCTAATATTAATCTAATAATATTATTTAATGGACGGAAACATGACATGTAAAATTATTATGAATAAGTTTTACGACCGAAATTAGAATATTTTTTAAATTTTATGACCGGTTAATAAATACCTATATACCTATGTCATATAAAAATGTTCCAATTTATTGCTGTATACTGTAGGTATGAGTCTTTCCGGAAATTGTCTATGAACTAACAGTATAGGGCAACTTGTTAAAACAAATCTTCTTCGTCATCATAAGCCGTCATGGTGTACCAATCTCTCGCAACGTCTTCATAGATAACTCTTTTTACGGTTTCGTCGTATTGTGGATGTAGTATCCGGGGTGACCGGGCACGAAACTCAACGGGGACATCGTAACACTTGCATACACAGCACGAGGGGAACTTAAACCATTCTGCAAAAATTCCTCGGCATTCATTGCGAGGATCGTACGCCAGAAGACGATGGAGACGGAATTGTTGCTCGCATCTGACAAATAGAAAGAATAATGATATAGGGCCTTATTCATAGAAACTAACGCAGCTCTATAGCACTGATTTAACTAAAATACTGTTTTGTCCCTTTTCAACAAATTACATTGAAAATTTGACAGAAAGTGACAAAATATCTGTCAGCTTAAACAGTGTTTTAAATAACTTTCCTTTTATTATGAATAAGAGCGTAATTATACATATTTCTTTTTTTTATAAATAAAAAAAGCGGTTAGCGTGATCATAGTCCGGAGCGTGGTCGTCGCGATCCCTGCCAGCCTGTAATCCACAGGCTGCAATCCGGCTCGAATGCGTACCGCAGTGCGGGTTAGGGCGTGCCCCAGAGGCGACGCGTACCGACCCGCCCTCGTCGGTACGAACAACGGCAGATGCGGCGATGGGGGCCGCCACCCATCACGCCTTGCCCAGTTTGGCGAGTCGAGGGGAGCAGAGTGTCGAGTAGGCACGTGGAATGTAAGAGGTGGTGTGGAAGATAAGTTACACGAGCTGGTAACCGTCATGTCGGACAGACAGCTTGATGTGCTCTGTGTTACAGCGACCAAGCGAAAGGGTAGCGACGCCTGTGATCTTCCTCGTGGCGGGTTAGCTCTGTGGTCTGGTGTACCGCAGAGCGATCGGGCCAGCATGGTAGTGGGGGTGTTGCTGTCCACTCGCTTGGCCTCAGGTGTGAAAGACTACGGAATGTTTGATCCCAGACTTCTATGGGTCCGAATAAAACTAGGTGTCACCAGTGTCTTCATGGTCGCAGCTTATGCTCCCGTAGGCTCTTCGGTGGCATCGGATCTAGAGAAGTTCTGGGATAATGTTAGGGAAGTTCTGGATTTGGCAGAAGCTAGTGAACGCGTGATCGTTTGCGGAGACTTGAATGGATGGGTTGGGACCAAGCGTCCAGACTTCGAGGACGTGCTTGGTTCATTTGGTGATAAGAGAGTGAATGATGCAGGTAGGCTCATTGCGGATGTATGTATGGAGAGAAACCTTATTGTGTCAAACACATTTTTTCAACATAAGGACATACATATGTATACATGGAGAAGGAATGAACAGAGAAGTATGATAGATTTAATTCTGGTAGACAGTCGCCTCCGAAGTAAAATTCTGGATACAAGAGCCTACCGAAGAGTGAATACGGGAAATAGAGTGAACGGAGCATTGGGACAACTTCTCGGCAGCCATCACCTCAGCCAGAAGGCACGTGTCGTAATACACAACGCAGTGCTTGTCCCAACGTTATTATATGGAAGCGAGAGTTGGGTATGTAAAAAGGAGCATGAGAGCAAAATCAATGCGGTCGAAATGCGATCTCTGCGGGGAATCTGTGGAGTGAGGTTGACTGACCGCATTCGTAACAATGACGTAAGAGAGCGAGCAGGTATGAAAGAGAGTATTGGTGTAAAGATGCGAAAGGGAATGCTCCGATGGTTCGGACATGTGGAAAGAATGCCGGACGAGCGACTGGTTAAGAAGATATACAATGCGATAGTGGAAGGATGTATGTACAGGGGGAGACCGAGGCTTACCTACCTAGATCAAATTCGTCATGTGTTGAAGAAAGGTGGAGTCAGGAGTCTCCGAAAACGGCGAGCATGTATGAAGAGAGTTATGAAAGTTGAGGAAGCGAGAGATGTATGCAAGAATAGAGCCTCTTGGCACTCTGTTCTCTCTGCCTACCCCGCAAGGGAAATGGCGTGATGATAAGTAAGTAAGTAAGTAAGTAAAAAAGCGGTGCATACTGGATTAGGTATGTCCTGCTTGGTGTCGGCTAGCGTAGCGCAATAAATGACAACCACCCAAAACCAAAAGGTTGCCAACCTTGGGCAATAGGATGTGAGGAGTAAGTATAGCTAAACTTCTCTACTCTATCAGTAGGTTTCATTGTGAGTGTTCCTTTCCACGCAGTGATTTCTGATTATAGGCAAGACAGAAATATTTTTATAGCATTTTCTACACACCTGCAGCCTTCCCGACAGTACATCTGTTTTCGTTCATGCACGCACGTCTCCAAGTGTATGTATTGCTCATAAGGATACATGTTGAGCAGAGCCAGCAGTTCACCTCTGGTACTGTTAGCCCAGAAAGGTGCAGCAATCTGCTCTTTGGTCTCGCAGGCGTTTCTGTAAATAAGATATAACGTTTTAAGATTTAACGTGCATCAACAGCCATGACTAAGGTCAATAAAGTAAGTTAACGATGGGGAAACTTTAGCCACTTACATGTAGATAATACATATACATACTACTTTTTTGTGTAAATACATACATAATAGATAGAAAACACCCAGACGCAGTACAAATATCTATGTTCATCACACAAATAACTGTCCTGAGTGGGAATCGAACCCAAGACCTCGTGCACGGAAGTCGGTTACACTACTGACTACGCCACGAGGCCCGTCAAAAAAAGAATCAATAATATCTATAGATACGACTTAATTTCACGAGAAATAATGACTGAATAAGTTTAGACAACAGCTAAACACGTCTTTAGTCACGGTTCGGGGTTATTTAATATAGACAGGAGTTTCAAGTATGTTTAACCCTAAAAGAAAGTTAGACAAGGATTTGTGGTAAAAAAAATCTACAACATTTGTTGAACACTTGTTCATGGCGTGTTTCAATCTTTTGTAGTAAGGCCGTTATCCTTTAAATATGGTAAAACACTTACGCTCCTCTTAACTTTATGACGGCAGGCCTCATAGTTTCCTGATGCTGCGTAGGTTTTGTATGAAATTCTTCTTTTTTGTCCGTATCTTTCGTATTTGTTCGATCTATTTTCACTTTTTCATGCTCAGAAAAGAGAAGGGTTGGTGGTAACGTCGAGGTATCAACGTTCATAGGTCTCCAATCTTCTTTACTCGCATCAGTGGTTGAGTCATACCCATCTGTTGTAGTCTCAGTAATATTGATACTCTCCGTAGTTGTATCATTTTTCTCAGTATCATTTTTTACATCATTACCGGCTTCAATTTTCTTGTTTCCAGAGAATTTTGGGTATACACTGTTCGTTTCAATACTTTGTTTTATAACAGCTTCTAAAGTTATGACATCTGGTTCTAAATTATTAATTTCTATATTAGCTATGCTTTCTAGTTTTGTTTTGTAAGACATGCCTTTGTCTTTCACCGTTTCAGTATTGGTTTCTGTTTTGTTGATGTTGTCTGTATTGTTCACTTTTGTCGCAGTTGTTTCTAGAGGTTTAACTTTCAACGTGTCATTTTCTGCCTTTTTATTTTTATCGCTGTTAATTGGTCTGAAGTGGGGCTTGTCTCTCATAGCTCGCCCTTGAGTCATCTTAGTATACACCATCTTTGTTTTAATGATGTCTGCAGCGAAATCTGATGTTTTATCATCATCATTTTCTTCATCATCGTCTTCTATAAAGTTGTCTAGTTCTGCTTTTATAATAGATATTTGCCGCTCTTCACCATACATCCTACGCATCAGACCCTGAAAATAGAAAAAGAAAAGGTTTAAGACTATTACGAAACATACACATTGCCACATTGTTGTTATTCTATTTACGTGAATTATGTTCTCGTACTTTAATGTTGTTTTAAGTACTTAAAACTTTGGTATATTATACTGAATTCTTCTAAATGTCGTGTTATCCATATAACTTAGTGTATATGATGGTGCACAGCATTTTTACGTTCAATGGGCTATTTTCTAAAACCCATTTAGGTATCTATTTATGCAATGAAAGACATTTAATCAAACCTCCGAAGCAAATGTGTGTGTTATTATCATTTAGGTGAATGAAATATAACTATTCATAACTCCAACATTCTTACATACATCGTGCATCTAAATGGTAAAGCCTTAGGTTTGAGCTTGCAAGTCGCGAAGGTGTTTGTCAGTCATCAGAGCAGCATAGTCAGTAGGGGACTGTTGCTCTAAAACTACTATAATATTTGGGCACAGATTCTGGTGTAAGTTATAATCACTCATGAATTTCTTCTTCTTTATTCATTATAGCAATAAGCCTGAGCCATTGTTGCTAGTGTCATGTTTCATGTTGCATCAAGTAGATAAGTTTAGTAAAAATAATTCGTCAGACAAGTCACAGTCAAAGTCATATAAAGTTAGTCATAGGCAGACATACATCAGAAAAGTGGTGGCGACTTTACTAGAAGCTTCTATAGAGTTTTGGAAGCAACACGAAAAGCACGTTACACCGTATTATATCACTTGCCAATACTAATAGTGTATACGCATACACAAATTGTTAATTAGTAAAATGCCAATATTTTTGCACATTATAACACAGGTCTTGGAAAATAATGTAGGGCGCTGACATGATTCTTTTATGTTCCCGCCAAAACTCAACTTATAATCTTATTTATATGCTATTTTAGGCAATAAAAATCCAAACACATTGTCTGCTTAATTCTGAGTCAATTTGATTATAAAACTGGACGGGATCTATTTTTAGTCTGTCAACACGGAGCAGTCTTTACAATCGACATTTAATATTAAATATCATTGAACAGTATAGATCAGGCAGTGATAAGCTGGCAACCAGACTCACGGCAGAAAACAATTCGAACTCATTACAAGATTTTCTCACCTGGTTCTCTCTTACAAATCGCCTGATCGCCTGCCAGGGATAGTTGTTCCCGGGTGTAGTGCAGTAGTTATGGCGGCCGAGGTCGCAGGGAACGTTCGGCAAGGGCCGGCCACGGCTCGAGCGGTTGGGCCGCGCGCACACCGACGCGTAGTCGAGCCCGCCACATTGCCCTACTATCCATGTCACCTGGGAAGATAAAACATGAGTTATTTATGGACCCGGACAATCTAGAAAGCGTTTTAGCGCAGATGGAACGCAACTGACGAGCGGTTTCACAAATCTTTAAGCCTTTTTTTTTTGTTAAAGTAGATTTTATCGATTACGGGGAGTGCTATGAGTAGTTTTATTGATAACTGGTACAGTTTTTGAAACGTTTTTAGTTACATACTAGCTGCTACCCGCAACTTCGTCCGCGTGGAATTTAGTTATTTTCTTTTTTAGTAAGAAAGAAAGAAAGAAAATATTTATTTCTTGCCACACAACCAAGTATAAAATAAAACAAATTGTGAAACTTAATTATAACCAAAAAATAAAAACAAATAGTACTATCATTTTACTACTAGTACAGAATCTTAATTATTTTTCCAAAATAACAGTACTGATCCCTGTCCCGTGAGTCCGGTCCAAATCGGTCCAGCCGTTCCGGAGTGGTATCCATTCACAATTTCATGGGTTTTATTTTTTTACGCGGAACCCTAAATATTTTTCCAAAATAAAAGTGGTCTAAGTTACGCCTTGTAACAACAGCTATCTGCTAGTGAAAGTCCCGCCCAAATCGGTCGAACCATCCGGAGTGGTATTCATTCACAATTTTATGGGTTTTATTTCTTTTTACGCGGAACCCTAATTATGTTTCCAAAATAAATGTAGCGTCAGTTACGCCTCGTAACAATAGCTATCTGCTAGTGAAAGTCCCGTCCGAATCGTTCCAGCCGTTCCTGAGATTAGCTGGAACAAACAGCCCAAGACAGACAAAACTTTAAAAATTGGTATTTTGTTATAAGTAGCGTATATACCCTCGCAAACATTTAATAAAAAACTGTTACATTAAACACAAAGTGACACAAAGTGTGTGTATAGTGCTAAGCATGTCAAATGCTAAAAATATCTAAAAAACTGTTAGACATTACAAACAGACATTTCAATTTTATTATATGTATAGATTTACTTATAGCTTGTTGCACTGTCGCGCATATAAACTCGAGATGTAACGATTTATGTTGTTTTGGTTATTTTTAAGCACCTGACGTGGTTTGTTACAAATTCTGAAATACAAAAAAATATACTGCGAGCCTTTATACGTCCACGATGACGTAGCTCCCAGAAACACAATTAAAAGCATGTAATTTAAAAAAAGATCTAATTTTTGTTCAGCGCCTACCTGACAAATAAGTGATAACCATTGATGTATAGGGTTTTTCAACAAGAACTATGTTTTTTAAATCAAAATAAAACAATAAATTTAGATGATAATGATTAAAATTTTTATTGTATTACAATATGTAAGGTCTGGCAATTATGAATGATAAATAATATCTGATAAATGACCACCACGACGACGGTTACAAATCGAAGTCGATTCTTTCATCAGTTTTTAATCACTTTTTGACAAAATGGTGGGTTAATCAGTTCACGAACTTTGAGTTTTAAGGCTGCAATCGATTCGATTGGCTTCGTATAGACTCTGCTTTTAACATAACCCCACAAAAAATAATCCAGCAGTGTTAATCACATGTTTGAGCTGGCTACTTAACAGTTGAATTTCGTAAAATTAATGCGATCGGCAAATTTAGTTTGCAATAAATTCATTGTTTCGGTGGCTGTAACCGTGGTTGTGGTGGACATTTATCAGATATTATTTGTCATTAATAATTGCCAAACCTTACTTATGGTAATACAATAAAAATTGAATCATTGTCATCTAAATTTATTGTTTTATTTTGATTTAAAAAACAACGTTCTTGTTGATAAACCTTATATATGTACTACGTAGGTACCATAACTCAATGGAGATAACAGTCGTTAATAGGCTTAGTAACTGAGAGCACAACTAAACGAAAATTGTTTATTTATTAACTAGCCTTTGCTCGCGGCTTCGCCGCAGCCAAAAGCTAGGTTTCGGTTATATCTTAGGTTCCCGATATAGGTAGTAGCGGGATAAAATATATAGGTACCAGTTTTTAAGTATAATCAAGGCCTTTCAAATAAAAAAAGTTGCATCAAAATCCGTCCAGTAGTTTTTTTAAAATAAATTCTAAAAAAAATCTAGTCTACATAATTTTCTAGTTTTTCGGTTATATCTCAGGTTCCCGATATAGTAGCGGGATAAAATGTATACCAGTTTTTAAGTCTAATCAAGGCCTTTCAAATAAAAAAAGTTGCATCAAAATCCGTCTAATAGTTTTTGTGTGATGCGCGAACAAACAAACAGATAAACAGACAGACAACAATTCTAAAAAAAATGGTTTTGGGTTTAGACACGCCTATATAGGTATATAGTCTATTACAGCAATTTTTTTTCAAATATCTTGAATGTACAGGCACAGCTCTGTTACAGCTTTGTAATATTATAGATTAGTGATAAGTTTGTAAGAGATATCATGTATGTTCTTTGTTTTTCGATTTCAATAAAAATGATAATTAAACGAATGTACTTAGGCAATTTTAGTTTTATTATGTCACAAAAATACGAGCTCACTTGAACACGAGTTTCTAAACCAGACCACCTGTTTTTTATGTTAATTAATTGAAGCCGTTTGCGCGTCTCTTGCTCTTAGAATAAAGCGTTATTATTCTAAGCTCTTGCTGTTGTATGTAGGCGAGGCACCTGTCCGAAAGAAATAAGAAAGTGACCGCGTTGACATTAGCATTATTATAATGTGGTATTGTTCAAATGTCTCGCTTATATTTCGCATTACGACCTTTTTAGCCAACTTCAAAATGAGGAAGTCTGTAATTCGTCGGAGATATTTCCTTGTATATTTTCAGCAATACATTTTAAAATATTACATTAATGCATATCAATAATAATAAAAAAAGCCTAGCGATAATACTATGAACTGAAAAACAGTGGTATCGAGTTCTATCTTCTGTCCCGACAGGCACAGCACATAACCTCTATTTTGAAAATTATGTGTATATTTTTTTTATAGATTTATCACAGTGAAGGAAAACATTGTGAGGATAAGCCTGCCTAAGAGATTTTCTGGATGGCTTGCGAAGTTAACCACATTTAGGCTAGCACGGTGGGCTACATCTTAAATCGCACCTAATCTGAGAGTTAATCTGTGCCTAGCACTAGGGCCATAATAGTTTAGGGAAAAAGTATAAAAGATGATATATAAATTTTGTCAAAAGGTTGATCCAAAGAGTAAAGTAATAGGTACTACAGGGGATGATCGGATCGTGGCGAAATTATGTACTAATGGATAGTTTTTTTTTTTGCACGATTTATGCAGTGTGAATTCGACCAGTCATAGACCACCAAGCAGGTTGGTGATTGAAAGATTGAGAAAATCTCTCAGGCTTTCTCATGATGTTTTTCTTCACCAAGCGCGTCATATAAATGATTATTTACGAAAAAACCCACACACACACGATTTCTAGAAGTCAGATGTGTGTGCCTCTCTAATCGAATTATGGAATTAGTACCTAACCATGTGACTAATTATTTTGCGCATGAATCCGACCACCAGGACGAAGACTAGACTAGAGTCTTGGTCATTCATGGCAAAAAAATGGTGGTGGTGTGTTTTTTTCTTTCGTCATGGCAACTTATTGGTGGCTCGCCTTGCTGATTAGGCTGGCTTGAGTGAGGAAGTACTACCTTCTTATTCCTTCAAAGTTGACAATGTAAGACTATAAAGGAAATAATTTAAGTAAATAATCAGAAACCCTACCAGAGGCGCCTCATGTCCGAACAAGATCTTGTGTTTTCACAGTCCTTGGTTTTGCTACTACTCGTAGGATTTAAATTTTGTCTATTCAGATAAGTACGTCATTACTGTTATACAAATATGTGGGAGAAAAAGTGTGTGAAAATCCATTACTTACGTGCTTTTTCTTTTTAATTTTTTAACCACATTAATAGGCCGGTCGCATAATAATTAATTGTATTATGTTAAATAGAAAAAGTTTATAATACTTATCTAAATTAGCAAAACGATAATGGCCATATGCATTTTTCTGAGCATTTAAAAAAAAAAGTGAAAACCACAAACAAGCCGCCTTTTTTCGTTTTTTTTCTGTTAAATCTTAAATTTTCTTCACAGGAATAGTACTCGTATAAAGTAGGTACTTATCTATCAATCGAGAGAAAGTGCGATTTCCGATCTCAGGTGTTTATGAAGCAGAAACAGCACCCTCGAGCGGTAATCTGTCGCTTTCTCCCCTAGGTGAGAGTACTATAGTTTCTTCTATAATCAAAGAACTCTGAATAAGCCAATCTGAGTTATGTAACGTAACTATAACCCATGTGCCTGACATTAAAACGCATTTTTTTAAAAACAAAAAATACTATCATATTTATTCTCTTTAACTCCCTATAAATAGACGGGATGGCTTATTCTTATATATTATATAAGTACTTTTTTTTATTAAGGCTGGAAAAAATGTACCTAACGTGCGGTAAGCCCCGTCGTTCGGGGCATCAAACAGGGTAGTGTGGGGCCCTCACCCACTAAATAAGCCAGCTGTGAGCTATATCTCCGCCTATATTGGCGCGGGCTACTGGAGCCATGTTACATTCCTTCAGTGGTATCTATTATTTAACATCTTTCACTACTTCTACTATATTCATGTAATGTGCTGATGGATTAGGAATACAAGTATCACCATAGCATTCTCTCGGTACTATCATCTCCTGAGTTCTCTCTGAATCCAGAGTGAGTTTCGGTTGTAGTTGGAGATAGCTACCCATACGTCATAGGTACGTGAAATTTAAATTGTGAGTAGTGGCTTGGCTGTATTCTTAGTGTTGTTAAGTGCATAAGCGATGGTTACCACTTACCGTCAAGTGGGTTCGTGGCTCAACGACCACCTAAAGCAATAAAAGAAGACTAATCTACCATTATGCGACCAATTTGTACCGCACTTTGTTATCGATTAGTTGTAGTCGACTACGTTAACTCGATCAAATTATCGTTAAACTAAATAGTTTGCAGGCTGCAAAGGTTCTTAAACTAAAGGTGTTTACTTACTTTCTGCATCGTCATGCTTGCGCCCTTCTAGGGCAGAGAGAGTTCGTTGTTACTTCTTTAAATACTTAAATTAATTCTTTGTAAATTCCGGGAGATTTTTGCAGTATTCAATTTGACTAATAATAATAATAAAGCCTTTATTTCTACTATTTTACAATTAGCTAAGCATAAAATTAATTTAAACTACTTACAATATTTACATTTACTGCTTCACGTTATAGTAGTCGCCTCCATGGCGTAGGCTTCCCCCATTTCCTTCCACTTTTTTCTATTCCTTGCTGCTCTCATCCATCTAGATCCGACTCTCTTCCTAAAGATGTCATCCCATCTTTTATTTGGTCGACCTATTCCTCTATTTTTCTCTCTCGGTACCCACTCTGTGACAGTTCTAGTCCATCGTCGGTCACCCATTCTACATACATGGCCTGCCCATTTTCACTTAAGTGAGCGTATTTTAGCTGTCACGTCTATTAACTTTGTTTTGTCTCGGATTGATTTATTTTGGATTTTATCTTTTAGTGACAAACCTAACATACTGCGCTCCATCTTTCTTTGACAGATCGCTAATCTATTTTCATCACTTTTTTTTAAGGACCATGTTTGGCAACCATATGTTAGACACGGAAGAACCGCCACTTCGTAAGGTCTTTTCTTTATATTAATGTGGATTTGTCTGTTTTTCATTACCTCTTTTAAACTCCAATATTTACTCCATGCAATAGCTATTCTTCTCTGAACTTCATTACTTGTACAATTCTTAAAGGAAATCATTTGTCCTAAATATATATAATGATTAACATAGTCTATGCTTTGTTTTCCTATAGTTATGGTTTCTGCTATTCCATTTGTTAAAATTTTGGTTTTTGAAAGATTAAGCTCTAAGCCTACCTTATTGCTTTCTATTGCTAATTCATTCACCATTCCATTCAGCTCTGTAGAGCTCTCTGAAAGCACAACTATATCATCCGCGAATCTTAAATGACTTAGGTACTCTCCATTTATTTTTAAACCATTTTTGTCCCAGTCTAGTTTTTCTCCTTGTCTAACACCTTTTTTGATAGGAAACTCCTCTCCTTCTCTGTCTAATTTAATTTTCGCGGTAATGTTAGAGTATAAATACTGTAGCAGTTCAATGTATTGTTTTCCTATCCCCTGTTGTGCCAGAGATTTCCATATTGCTTCATAATGTAGAGAATCAAAAGCCTTTTATAGTCAATAAAGCACATATATAGAGTCATCTTGTACTCGTTGACCTTTTCTATCACTTGTGTAATTACATGAATGTGGTTAATAGTAGAAAAACTCTTCCGGAATCCTGCCTGTTTACGTGGTTGTTCTTCTTCCAGTACTTTCGTAAAATCGATAGAGGAGTAATTTTGAAAAAAAATTATACACCAATGTGTATAAATTGTTGTGTTGATGTCCAATGACATCAGGTTTATAGGGCGGTAGTTACATAAGTTATCTCTCGCACCTTTTTTATGAAGTAGAATGATACTCAACTTTGACCATTGTTTTGGAGTATTCCTACATATAAGAATGTTGCTATTTAGCCTTTGGAGAAAATTCTGTAGAGTTTCTGATAATGATTTCAAAACTTCATTAGTTACATTATCTTCACCCGGAGTTTTATCGGCTTGCTGCGATTTAATCACGTGAATAATTTCACTTTGTAATACACATGGAATTTGCGTATCGCTAGAGCTTGAAGACGCATGATCTAAATATAAATAGCGCTCTACATTTTCTTGCTCTACATCTTGACAACTGCCTGCATATAATTCCTTGTAGTAGTTTGTAGCTACCTTTAGTATATCATTTCTTTTATAAATTGCTTTTCCTGCTTTATTTTTTAAATTCTCTGTCCAATTCCTTTTGTTTCTTAACTCCTTAAAAGTTTTCTTTACACCACCAAATTTTTCCACATATTGTACTTGTTTTTTCTGTCTATATAATTTTCTTTCTTTTTCTAAATTTTTTTTTATTTCCTTACTTATACATGTAATTTGTCTTTTTACTGAGTTTGTTCGTTTTTTTCTTATATAATTGTTTCCTCTTTTCTAATAATTCCTTGCTGTATGTAGATAAATTGTACTTCTTTTTATTCCTTCATAAAAGAAATCCTTCATAACAGTCTCAAAAGCATCATATTGATTTTGAATACCGTAGAAATTGGTTAAACACCGCATAAAGTTATTTTCTAGCTCTTTTCCTGCTGTTTCTGACAATACATGTATACTTTTAATTATCTTATGGTTGTCTGTAATAAATTTCCTACTTTTGCGACAGTTTGACATAACCAATTTGCATCTTATCATACGGTAGTCAGTTTCGAAATTTAAAGTATTCATTATATTCAAGTTATGAATTGAAGTAGGTCGATTTGTTAAAATATAATCAATTTCATTAAAGTATTTTCCATTAGGTGATCTCCATGTCCATTTCTATTTCGGGTTACATTTGAACAGGCTCACAGGTCAATAGTGAGGTTGTTCTCTAATACAAACTCTATTAACTTTTCACCATTTCTATTCCTTTTTCCTGCCAAAAATTTACCAAATACTTTCTCTTCTCCTTGTCTCATTAACCCTATTTGTGCGTTAAAGTCACCCATTATTATTACGTTTTTTGATCTTATTGTGTCTAGAACCTGCTATACCTTTTCATAGAATGCTTCTAAATCTTCTATTTTGTAGCTCTCTGTCGGCGCATATAGTTGAACAATAGACCATAAGTTACTGTCAAGTGTTATTTCCAGGATTGCTATTCTATCTGAGAGAGATCTGAAGGATAATACATCATTTTTCAGATATCTTCTCACAAAAAAACCAACTCCATTTCTTCCATTGCTACCATGTGTGTGGTAGAAAATAAAGTCTTTATGCTCTTCTATTTTTTCACTCGTTCTTCTGACTTCACTAAGACCGATAATAGCCCACTTTATATCTTTTAATGCGAAATTTAGTTCTAACAATCTGTTCTCTTGTAATAATGTTTTAACATTGAGGCTTGTAACATATAAATATGCTGGTTTAGTTTTTCTTTGAATTTTATCTAATATTTGTAGTTCTTTAGGTGGTGGGGGGTGTTGGTCTATCTCCCCCACGGTGACCAGCCGGCTTGGGGGAAGTGGAGGGACTCTGCTTATTTGTTTTTTTTAATCTTTGTTTTTTGGTGAACTTGATTTTTGGCTATTTATAGAGTTCGCACGAAGATATGTTGAAATACTATTAGATTTGTTTTTTTTTGTAATTTGTTTTGCATTTTTATTGTATTCTAAATCGTTGTTATTTATTACTTCCGGTGACTTTGACATTTGTCTTTTCTGATTTCACGTGTTTTTTGTCTCATTGTATTTTTTCAGTATTACTATCTTATCGTATCGTAGGACTGCATTTTTTCCTGATTCTCGTTCGCGCTTCAGCTCTTCTTGTAGATTTTTACGTTTCTCCAAGATGATTTGTGGATAATCTTCCTTAACGTATATGCCAGAGCCCTCTAAGAACCCTTTCTGTTTAAAAACTTTAATTTTGCGGCCCACGCTGCTGAATGTTAATAATATTGGTCTAGTTTTATCATTTATGTATTTCCCTAATCTTCTAACTTCTTCTATTTCGCCGTGCTTACAATCCACTCGCATGTTATTCACCAAAATACACAATACCAGTTCTAGTAGCTCATTATAACTATGCTGTTTCCTTAATTCCGAAAAATATTAAATTTTTTCTTCTTATTTTTTTTCCAGATGATCTATAGTATTTTGTTGTTATTCAATTTTGTTTTCTAATTCAGACTCCTTTCTATCTATTTGCATAAATTTTTCATTCATATTATTTATAACTGACTTTAATATTTTCTCCCATATTTTTCATTTCCACCTTCTGGCTAGCTATGTCTTTTTGAATGTTTTTTAAGGTTTCCATAATTGTTTCCATTTGGATATAGAAATTAGCGCCCTCTTGCGTTAAGTAGTAGTATTTATTAAACTATTCGTTACTAGATGGCGTTGTTATAACTACTTTTAATTTATGAATAATTTTTAGGTTATGTTCTGCATGAATTGTGAAATTAGCACTTATTTCGCCTGTTAATCTTGTCACTAAGTATATAAATAACTTGACTAACCTTTCAACGGCTGAGGTAATCATTCAATCCCACAATTTTCAATACTCATAACGTTTTTGCAAAACAAGCCGTTAAAACATGTATTCTTTGTTTTCTTTCTTGTTTGTAGGATTTACTTTCAATTAGCAACTGTACTTTTTACTTTAGTGTTTAAGAACGAAATTTATCACTAACTATTATAATATAATTTGATACATTTACTTATGGCACACAGTTCTTAGTTATTGTTATTCATATTCTGACGGGCTTCGTGGCGTAGACGTTAGTGTAACTGCCCTTCGTGCACGAGGCCGTGGGTTCGATTCCCACACAGGACAATTATTTGTGTGATTAACACATATATTTGTACTGCGTCTGGGTGTTTTCTGTATATTATATGTATTTATTTACAAAAAAAAGTAACAAATGTATTATATCCGTAATCTGCTACCCATAGCACAAGCATTAAGCTTAGTTTGGGACCAGAGGACGTTGTGTGAAATGTCCGTGAATATTTATTTATATGTTTCGTAGGACTGAATTTAGCTGAAACAAAAAGGTCCTCAAATTAAAAGTGAACCGTGAATAGGCGAATCTAAGGTTGCTCGGGCTTGTTCTGATGGTAGCGATACCCTATCCATCGGCTTTAGGAGACTGAATGTAAATTAGCAGCGGTTTATTCAGACACTAGTTTTTCAAACCATCTATACCAAATTTCAATTGAGTATGTCGTTTTTTGAAAGGTGTGTCAGTACAGGAGGAGAGCACACGGCGGCTTTATTTAGTGGGTGAGGGCCCCACACTACCACCCTGTTCATTCAATGAACAACGGGGTGTGCGGTTAGAATAGGTTGTTTTTTTTCCCTCCTTAAAATAAATAATACCTAGTCAAGCCAATTGTACAATGTTAATGTTTAAGATCTTTGTTTTGTTATTTTGGTGTACAATAAGGACGTTTATTATTATTATTAAAGATTTATTCTAAACTAAGAATATTGGTATTAGTTTACGTTGCGTTACCGAGCTTTGGTGACTTATAATTTTGCCGGAGTCTTAAATTTTATTCCTAAGTTTACATATTATGTAAATATTTACTTACTGCTAAAAGAGCTATCAATACAGATTGTTATGCAAGCACCCATACCAATCTGATTGGTCTGACTACTCACATGACTCCTTACATTAACTTTTGAAATTTTGAAATGGTTCCTTGAGACAGAAGATAAAGAAATGTTACAGAGAATACATGAGAAAGGGTTAGCACATTCTGCACTCTCACTCACCAAATTAAACGCAAAAGTAGTAGGTCTTTCGGTACATAATATAATATGTTATACTCGTATATATAATTTTCGTGTCACATTGTTGCTCACTATGAACTCCGAAACTATCTAACCGATTTTCAGATTTTCATAGTTTTTTTTTAAATGTGTGTTTTGCTGGTGTGCCTAAGATAGGATAGTTTTTATCACGTATTTTGTTAATTAATTGCGAAATATTCACGTAAACAAAATATGGTGGTACGAAGTTCGCCGGGTCAGCTAGTGTTCTAAATGCATAATTTTAATATACCTATTAGGTATAACATTAATGTTCATATTGTGTTTACATATTATGGGAAGTAAGCAATTATCATCCATTGCATGACTGGTGGTAGGGCTGGGTACCAAGTGGGAGTACTCACTTGGCATCCGGCCCGAGCGGGTTGGTACCATCATCTCCCGTGTGACCGGCCATGAAGCACATCGTTGCGTATTTCATTTCATCTGTGAAATGAATTGGTGAGCAGCGGCTTGACAATACTCTCGGTATAGTCGGGTCCATGGGCGACGGTTACCATTTACCATTAGATGGACCGTGGCTCGTCTGCCACAACAAGCAATAAAAAAAAAAAACTTTGATACTCTGCGAGAGTGTGATGTAAAAAGTGGATTAAATTTACTTTTACGACAACCTTGTTAAGGAATGGGACGATGTCACAATGTTTTAATTAGATCTTGAATAAAGATATAAGATACACATATTATCTAAGATTATTCCATTCAGTTTAGCAGCGATAGGAGACGTCACATTCAGATAACGAATAGGCGCGCCGTGATGACGTCACATAACCTGCTCCCAAATACATAATCAGTCACTTTCACTGCATGCCTGTCCGTCCGTCTCAACTCACTTATCATAGAATGAACTCGAATCAATCAAATATGTATTCTAACAACTCATTGCTCAACTCTTTAGAAGGATTTACCATGGGAAATACAAGGATTTCATGACGCTTTCCACCACGGAAGATCACGCCTGTATTCCCCGAAGGGGTAGACAGAGGTGTATTACACACCCACGGTTCGCCAGCTATGTTTAAGTCCCACGTAATAGGGGGCGAGCCTATTGTCGTCTACCGGGCACATTCCCAAACTCCGGGCTGCTGCTAAGAATTTTTCTGTTTAAGAAAAAGCTCAAAAACACTGAGGTCTCGGGTTCGATCCCCGGGTCGGGCACCTCATGATCAGCAGTCGCTCACACTACTGCTGCACCACAGAGGCAGTTATTACAATTTTTTCACTATGCAGCGATAATTGGTTAAATATGTACCCACGCATATAATTGTGGGGCATTGGATGTAGATACTATGGGAGTCCTCAGATTAATACATCCCGAAATCCAGAGTACGGCTAAATGATAAATTTTAACCCGTCATGACCTGTCCTTCGATACCTTTGTTGACCGCTTTCTTATAATACTTCTTTAGCAAAGGCGTCCTTGACCTTGGCTCTATCATGCAAGGACGCCACTTGACTTAAGGTCGATGTTTCAGGCTTAGACGAAATCTTTTTCTATTTTTTGCCAATTAAATGATGTATCACGCTTTGAAATCTGCTATTATTCTCCATCCTTTTCTTATTATCCTTTCTCTACATCTCTTTGCTTGGAGTAGGTGACGTGTAAGTGGTCTGTGGTGTTGCTAGCGTCCTAACCACTTACCATCAGGTGGGCTGTATGCTTGTTTGTCAGCCGCTTTTTGTAAAAAGACAACAACTTGCACATCGAACCCTGTAATTGATTTACTTTGGAGATTTTGAAACACATAACTAATTGACCCGAGATTAACGCGAACTCGGAACAATCATCTATGAATCGTATAAATAATTATCCTGTGTGGGAATTAGACACACAAAACTCGACACGGGAAGTTGTTATCTAAACCTACTCCATAAAAATATGAGCAGTCGACGCCCTAGTAGCTATAGTTAGCTGCGGCATCAAAACATGTGTGGAAAATTGCCAAGTATAAATCTGATACTGATGTTGCACCAACACGCAAACCACTTGATGCTCTGCATTATGCATCTTTAAGAACCTTTGCGACATCCCTGGTTAAATACTCATTTTTAAATTAAAACTTTTTATATTGTTCTCTTTTTATAACAATGTAAAACGAAAGAATGCGTAGACATTGGTATCGATACGATTCCTAGTCCAAGGACCACGTACGATACATACCTCTATAAGACTACGAAATTTTAAAAATTATGGTTGTGTTTGCTTAAACACTACCATTGTTCGGTAAAGCATAAAATTATGAGGAAACCTGGATGCCTGAGAGTTTCTCTGCTAATACATACTGGGCTAGCGTGTTGGATTACGACCTAAATTCCTTTCACCTTTGAGAGGATACCAGTGCCTAACAGAGGCGCAACAACGGGTTGGAAAAAAGGCGATAGAAAAACCTCGTTTTATCGCTTTGGGTTGGCATAAAAGCCAATGTTCAGCTGGTAATTATTGTTTCAGCTCATGAACTTATAACCTGTGACTAATTTACATCTTGATATAATCGAGAAATGCTAAAATAATTATCATATCATCAAGCCAGAACACAAAGTGTAAAAAAGTGAAATAGAAAAATTATAAACAAATATACACGAGTAGGCTTTGAACCTGCGTCTCCTGGATTTCTTGCCAGGCTGCTTTGCCAACTGAGCTATCATGTTTCCTGCCAGTGCAGATACATCACGGCTGGCTTAAACAGGAATAACGGTGTATCTGACTAGGTAACCCATTTATCCGCAGATCTAGCCGGAAGTGTATCAATGTCACTAGTACCAACTCACATGTATCTTAGTTAACTTTACCGTTAATAATTCTATGAAAATATTTTAAGTTGTTATGGCGATTGAATTACTGATTGACAACAAATTTAAACACTTTCGTTCTTATCTTTCTTTCAAAGAAATCAGTAGATCGTGGGGTATTCCTTATATATATGCAGCACTACTGCAACAATGGTCTGTGTATAATATGACCAAAGAGACAACAAAATTGCAATGACGAATGATCTTATTGAAGTGACTTATGGTTACCCTACCAGGCTTTGTTTTGCTAACGGTACTGCGTGCCCACACGTCGCGATTTTGGGTAAGATGTTCGTAATAAACATCTTCATTTTAGTCCGATTGAGGTGAACAAGTTACATTAGTGTTGTGTTAGTATTTTGGTGTTACAAACGTGCGATTATTTATGATGTACGTAAACGAAAAGGACCACTGAAGTAATGTAACATAGTTCCTGTGGTCCGCCAATAAACGCGGAGCGACCGCATACGGCGGGCTTATTTAGTGGGTTAGGGCCCCACGTTACCTTTTTCGTTGCCTCGAACGACGGGGTGTGCGGTTAGGAACATTTTAGGCAAAAGAAAGGTAAACGAAAAAGGTTGTACATTTATTTTTTTATTACTTATATGCGATGTTTATGTTAAAGGCGGTCGTGTATATAAGCTCCTAGGATCTGCCAACGATTATGTTGCGTGGATTTCAGAATATAACTACACCACTCTAGTGTACACAATAGTGTCAAATTATCGAGAGTCGATTGTATTTCCTTTTCTGGGCTCCAAAGTAGGTATATGTATGCAAAACTTCCTGGTGATTGGTTAAGTAGTTATAACGGGACAATATTAAGATATTTTTATATATATTTATAGCATTTGACATGCTTAGCACCATACATTAAATACAAAGTGAAAAATGTGAAAATCGAAAATAACAGTCACGAGTAGGATTTGAACCTGCATGTCCTGGATACCGTCCAGATGCTTTGCCAATTCAGCCATCGTGACTATTGCTCCTGACTGCTAATTTCGTTAACACATTCATACTTAACGTCTTTATTCATACTTATATCTTTATTGTGTAAAAATAAAATACGATAGAAATTAAGATAACCAACTTTCTCTTACATAAACAACAGAACACGTCATCCTCTTCCAAAATCGATAGAATTTATAATGAGACGCCTTAGCCAATAAGGATTAGCTAACAAAGAATTACGCAAGCATCCCCTACAAGTGTCCAACGTGCTTTCCTTTAACGGTAGCTATATCTACACTTAGAAAGTTATTATGTAGGTCCGTCAAAAGTGAAAGCACCTAGGATATCATTAGGCAACGCCCGCGGCTCTGCTCTACATCCGATGTTCAGTATAAGTAGTTGTTTTAGTAACTAACCACTTATCAAGTTAGATTCTATTATAGCGACAGCACAAAGGCAATGATGGTTTTGCCATTTCAATAAAAAAGTTATGATAAATTATATTTGAAATAAATTTAAATTAAGAAAACAGTTTGGTGTGGAAAATAACACAAATTATAAATATTTTTTAAGACTATTTAGGCATCAAATTATGTTTTTTAATTTTTTTTTCTTTTTAAACAATGGCTACTCTGTTTGAGTATTTGCCAATGACTTATAAATAAAAAATATTTTAGCGAATCCGCCCGGCGTCATGATTTTCAAACATGCATAGATATTAGCGTGTGCAACCAATTAAATAAAACAATGAGAATTAATAGGTATATTATCATTATGTGATCTTGTTATTAATACCTAAAAGAATACCTACCAATCGCACCCTCAACCTATCGATTATTATTGATGTGAAACATCTAATGCGGAGGGAGGGTAAAATGGGCTGTTAGCGTGGCGACGCTTTTATTTTACTTGACCCGTTCAAATCTAGCAAAGTAAATTTGACACACTTCCCGGTTTCCGATTAAGCTGAAATTTTACACGCATGTGTAAATAGCATGACAATGCAATATTATGATGGCATGGAGTTGATCTGATGATGGAGCTGGAAGGTGGACATGGGAACTCTATAATGAAACCGCGCAACCCCATCGAGTTTGGGCTCGTATGATTCGTCTTGCCGAGTACTTTGTGTCTAGATGGTATCCAGGTTCTGATGATGAAGCTGGTAGGTGGCCACAGTAACTCTATAATGAAACGACACAATCCCGTCGAGTTTGGACACGTTTGTTCGTCTTGATGAGTACTTTGTCTTTAGATGGGATCCAAGGTTTGATGATGGAGCTAGAAGGTGACATAACTCCATCGAGTTTGGACTCGTATGATTTATCTTGACGAGTACTTTGTGTCTAGATGGTATTCAGGGTTTGACAATAGAGCTGGAAGGTGGCCACAGTAACTCTGTAATGAAACGAAGCAGCCCTATCGAGTGTATACTCGTTTGATTCGTCTTGAGGAGTACTTTGTCAAGTTATGATCATTTTATTTCTACAAAATAATTTCGATGTTTTCACATCTGCTAGACGTCCCGCGCCGTCCAGTTTTTTATGTTTTATGAGCGTGGAAGACATCAGGCTCATGTGCCCGTCAAGAAAATCTTTCAGGCGTGCATTTTAGCATTTGCAGTGATAATTTCTAAGTAAATCTTTACTAGTTCTTACTAATAACATTAACGCGAATGTGAGTTTGTTTATTTGTTACGCTTTCACAAGTAACTATTAAACTAATCACTATGAAATTTTGCATACTATATAGTCTGGAACTCAGATAAAGACATGGCTACTTTTTACCTCGAGAATTGAATGATTGATCTTCCGTGAGATAATTAGTGTGCCGTTAGGTGATGTATTTATATTCTAAAGTCAAGGGCTGAAACTAGTAGTATTCTATATACATTTTGAAAAGTCATAGATATGTTTATATATATATGGCGAACGTGAATGGTGCAGTTGGGAGGGGTAGACCTCGTCGAACGTTCTCTGACCAAATCAGAGAAGTTCTCGAGAAAGGTCTGGTACGAAGTACCCTTAACCGACTTGCATGTATGAGGAATATAATGACAGTGAATGAAGCCAAAAAGGTGAGCAAGGATCGTGGCAAGTGGAAATCCGTTGTCTCTGCCTACCTCTCTGGGAAAAAGGCGTGAGTCTATGTATGTATGTATAGATATGTTTATTATGAGGTCTCGACCTAAAATGGGAATTGAACTTGGTACTCTCGATGTGGCCAGCGTTGGATTTACCACTAGGCTCTATAGTATTATTACTTCTGTGCGTCTCTACAGTATCTTGGTTGATAAAATTCGTAATTTCACTGTACCGTAATCATCCGGATTTACATTCACATTAAAAAGAAACTAGACGTCGCGGGACGTCTACCAGATGTGAAAACATGGAAATAATTTTGTAGAAATAAAATGATCATAACTTAACAAAGTACTCCTCAAGACGAATCAAACGCTTCCAAACTCGATGGAGTTGCCTCGTTTAATTATAGAGTTACTGTGGCCACTTTCCAGCTTCATCATCATCCCCTGGATACTATCTAGAGGTAAAGCACTCGTCAAGACGAATCATACGAGCCCAAATTCGATGGGGTTGCACCGTTTCATTATAGAGTTCCTATGTCCACCTTCCAGCTCCATCATTAGATCAGCTCCATGTCATCATAATATTGCATTGTCACGCGATATACATATGCGTGTAAAATATCAGCTCAATCGGAAACCGGAAAGTGTGTCAAATTTAAGTTGTAAGATTTGAACGGGCCAAGTAAAATAAAAGCGTCGCCACGCTAACAGTCGATTTCACCCTCCATCCGCATTAGATGTTTCACATCAAAAACTTAAAGACTTATTAACAAATCTGTGTCAAAGCAAGTCAAACTAATAATATAAACTAATCTCTGTGGAAAATATGTGGAGTGAGGCTGACTGACCGCATTCGTAACGATGACTTAAGAGAGCGAGTAGGTATGAAAGAGAGTATTGGTGTAAAGATGCAAAAGGGAATGAATGATCGGACATGTGGAAAGAATGCCAGACGAGCGATTGCTTAATAAGATCTATATATCTACAGTGCGAATGTGGAAGCATGCATATACAGGGGGAGATCGAGACTCACCTAACTAGACCAAATTAGTCATGTATTGAAAGAAGGTGGAGTCAAGAGTCTGCGGCGAGCGTGTATGGAGATAATTATGAATGTTGAGGAAGCGAAAGATAGAGCCTTTAGGCACTCTGTTCTTTTGCTTACCCCGCAAGAGAGATGACATGATGATAAGTAAGTATTTCCTATTTTACATTTCCGCACTTCGTGCTTTAAAAATATGTATATAAAAATTTCTTTATTTGCAAATCAATCGTTGCGTAAGTAAAAAAAAATAATTTCTTTACACACACTGTTAGAAACAAGCGAGGATTGATAAAAGCGTGTTAAAAACATCACCGGTCACGTGATGAGGTAAACACTAACAGAATGTTTAATATTGCCTACCGTACCCTCCACTGACCCATAAACTCAGTGTCCCACTTAAGCACGCCTCGACAGAAACAATCAGTTATTTGCATTGAAACGAGACCGCAGCGCCACATTACGCATTACTTGAATTTTAAAACCACGTAAACATTGAATTGAAAAAAAATTTTAAAAAATTTTAAAAAAAATTTTAAACATAGAATTGACGTTGAAATTTATTAATTTGAACTACATATCTGTTTTTTTAGAGACAACACATTTTTTTTTGTTTAGGCGGGAAAAGTTTACCTAACCGCACACCCTGTCGTTCGGAGCAACGAACAGGGTAGTGTGGGGCCCTCACCCACTAAATAAATCCGCCGTGTGCCGTCTCGCCGCCTTTGATGGCGGGCCACTGGAACTGTATTACATTATTTCAGTGGTTAGAGACAACACCCTTGACTAAGAAATAACCCTTGTATCTCGGGGGACCTTACAAACATACAATTTCTCAGAACAACTATTTGTGGATCACACAAAGAGTTGTCGTGTGTGGGAATCGAACCTACACCACTCGGGCAGGAGGCTGGTATCTAAACCATTCCGCTATCTCTGCAGTGTTATATAAGTATAATATATCAGTGCCTATCTCGACGGCTCGTAAAGTCTGCTAATTCACATTAGACCAGCCAGGTGAAGTGTCCCAAATCCCTCCCAGTCCGTGTGGTGTCGGACTTATACAAGTGTCACCACGCCATCCTTTCCCGCGGGTGTCGTACAAGGCGGCTAAGGAAAGTAAGCAATTATCACCTATTGCATCGCTGGTGGTAGGGCTGGGTATTAAGTGAGAGTACTCACTTAATATCGGGCCTGAACGGGTTGGTACCACCGTCTCCTGTGTGACCGGTCATGAAGCACGTCAATATGTTTTGGCTGTAGCAGAAGATAGCCGTTCTAACGACTGTCAGAATGCTATTCGACCGCCTGGAAACACTACGTCGAAAGGCAAGTGTCAACAAACAGACACACAAGACAAAAAAAACACTTTTTGGTCACCAATCTGATTGCTAGCCAAGCGAAAGTTGTTTAACCTTGCCGAACAATCGACTACGAAAGTGAGTTTGTTTATTTGGTATTCTTTCACGTCAATTATTAATCAATATGAAAAACAATAGGTATATAGGTACTCGTATATATATAGCCCTTTTTTTGTTAAGGCGGGAAATATTATCTTAACCGCACACCCCTTCGTTCGGGGCAACGAATAGGGCAGTGTGGGGCCAATTACCCACTAAAGAAACCCGCCATGTGCCGTCTCTCCGCCTTTATTGGCGGGCCACCGGAACCATATTACATTCCTTCAGTGGTCGTACCTACATACGTATATATAGCCTCCCAGAAAATGATTATAGGCTACTCTTTTATTCCAGGAAATGGTAGGTACCCGGTGGATAGGTGAGGTGGATAGCTTTTAGCATAGATATATACTGGTGGATTCTTCTTATTCTTAATTCCACTCGGACGTAGTTAAGGCAGAATCTACCTACTAGGACAATAAAGAAGTGTTAAACCTTTACTTTTAATTTTTTAAAAGCTAGTCTATTATACTATTATAAAGCTGTAACAGAGCTGTTTTTGTCTGTTAATCTGCTTGTTCGTTCGCGCATCACGTAAAAATTTCTGGACGGATATTGACGCAACTTTTTTTATTTGATAGCTCTTGATTAAACTTAAAAACTGGTGTACATTTTATCCCGCTACTATATCAGGAACCTGAGATATAACCTAAAAACTAGCTTTTGGCTGCTTCGCTTTTGCTTATGAACCCTCAGGCAAATGCTAGTTTATTATCTAAGTAATATACATATGTATATGTATCCTATCACATGCAATGAATTTGAAACGTTTGTGCAATATTGGCGTTTGTATATATCCAATATTAGAAATAATTAAATTTATGTATTTTAGTAAGAAGCCAAACATATCATATCATGTGCTTAACATATAAAATAATGAGTTTTAACTAAAATGTTAGAAATGAATAAGTTCAAGTGTAGTAAACATCTTATAACTATAATAATTTCATATACCATGAACATAGACAATGTACATTCAATTAATATAAATTATAATTGAATGCACTCATAATACATACCGTCATGGTTAGCTTTGCAATAAATAATTATTATTTATTACCCCAACTTCGCTTAGTCAAGTGCACACTTACGAAGGCTATAATAATTTTCATTATTACGGGTATTTGTTTTTTAAATGGCAACATTTACATGTTGCTTATTTTCTATCTTTTTTTTTTGTTTAGGCGGGAAAAGATGTAGATAACCACACACCCCATCGCTCGGGGCAACGAACAGGGTAACTCCTTTCATGTGATCACAAACGCGTGAAAACACGCAGCTAAAATAGTTTATATCTCAGGTTCCCGATATAGTAGTGGGAGAGTATACCAGTTTTTAAATCTAATCAAACCTATAAAATAAAAAAGTTGTTTCAAAATCCGTTCAGTAGTTTTCGCGTGATGCACAAACGAACAAACAGACAACAAATATTTTTGTGTTCAGACATGTCTATATAGCCTAATACAGTCATTTTCTCAAATATCTTAAATGTACAGACAGCTATTTTTTAACTTCCCGCTAAGAAAATTAAAATTTTTCAAAAGTTGGGAAGTTATTAGTTTTACCCCGTTTTTTCGAAAATCGAGTTTTCAACGGATGTTGACTTTTTAAGGTCCTAGGAAGCTTCCCCGAATGTTTCCGCGATGATGTCCGTATGTATGTGTGTGTGTGTGTGTGTGTGTGTGTGAGTAAGTGAGTGCGGGGTTGGCATCATTCGAAAGGACTTGACAAAACTTAGATTTTCAATGCAATTAAGACCGATTGGAACCGGTAGATCTTGAGAAATCTCAAAAAACTACAATTTTTTTTCAAATGTTTTTTTTTGGAATTACTTTTAAACGGTTTTACCGATCGATTCCAAAAACTAATCAGCTCTTAACATCAAAAAACCACGTTGATCGTCGCCAGTCCGGTCAAAATCGGTTGATTCGTTTGTGAGACATCGTTGTCGAAAAAAAATGAAAAAATATTTTTTTCAGAATTTCTATAAAATTTTTAGTCTGACCAGTTTGAGCTTTAAAATTCTTCAAAGAGCTCAAAAAGCTGCGTTGAATGCCGTAAACTATGAGAAAATCGGTTCATTCATTCAAAAGTTATTGCGATTTGAAAATTCAACGAATAGTGTTTTATGAAATCTCTATCAGACTTTTGAGCTTGAAGAGCTCAAAAGCATAGAACAGTTATCTCTTGCAGGTCGGAGAGCTATTTATTGCGATTTGAATATTCAACGAATAGTGTTTTATGAAATCTCTATCAGACTTTTGGGCTCGAAGAGCTCAAAAGTCAAAATAGAACAGTTATCTCTTTGAGCGCGGAGAGCTCAAAATGACACGAAAATTATACTTTTAAGCTCGAAGAGCTTATTATATATAGTATCAAATTAGCGGAAAGTTGTAGGGATGGCCTTTAGGGTCAACCGTTTTCCAGATTTTTATTTTTATTTATTACATAAAAAAGCTATGTAACATAGCTTTAAAATAGTAGATAGATTTGAATGTGTGTTGCAATCATGCATAAATATCTGGATGGATGAATGGTATTTGACACACAGATATAACTCGAATAAAGATTTAGAATACTTTTTAAAACCACTAGCAAATTTTTTTAAATAATCCTTGCACTAATTAATAATCCTTGTATCGCCGGCGACTTTACAAACATACAATTTCACGGACACAAAGTACATCCAGACTCAGAGCAATCGTTTGTGGATCACACAGAGTTGTCCTGTGTAGGAATCGAACCGGTCGGTATCTAAGACACTTCTTCATCTGTGTAGTTGTTAAAATTGCCGTTTTAGTTCTGAACTTCTACGTTCCCACGCGGCCTATGCTTCTGACTATCAGACTATACCCACTATACTACTCTTGTCCTGATTCGCTTGTCTCGAACTAGTTTTTATTACGTACAGACAGGTGTACCTACCTACTCTTAGAATCAGATTATTTGTCTTTGAAGTAGCTGTGTCTGCAGCATTAACACATTTCACAAGTAGTTTTTTCGCCCTTAGCTCTATAATCTGACTGCACAAATGACGGGGTGGTTTAGATACCGGCCTCCCGCCCGAATGTTGAGGGTTCGATTCCCACACAGGACAACTCTTTGTGTGATCCACAAATGGTTGTTCTGAGTCTGGGTGTACTTTGTGTCCGTGTCATGTCTAATGTGTAACATATATTATATTTGTACAGTCCCCCGCGATACAAGGATTATTCCTGCAAGGCGTTGTAAAAAAAAACTATCGTTTCGTAGAATTTTTTTATGCAACAACCCATAAAAAGAATGCATATTTTTTAAGGTTATGTGTATGTAGCTGTGTCTGTCTATCGCGACTGGCATGCTGGCTGGATGGGTGACCAAAAAGTTTCACCTATTTGTAGACATATACACTAAGCGGTGTGTCCCTAACGTCCTGCAGTCCACACAAGTTGCCATAGTCCTAAATAAAAATCTACGGTCACCCGTGGTCCATTTAGTTGCTTCGTAAAGGTCAGATAGGATGTCGCTCCATGTACCTAAATACTGGTGAAATGATCATGTAGATATGTATGTTTAAAGCACCTGTGCAGATTTGAAGGTGTATCGTTAGAGCCCTCACATCATTCCGAGTTCCACAGCCTATAAATTATTAGAAAAAAGAAACTAATATGGCGGCGATTTTATACAACGATTTAGTTAACATTGCACAAGAAAAAGTTTATGAATATACATATTTCTGATCTAATCTATAAAAATCGATGTTTATAATTATGTATGTTTCCTATGGACTCCAAAATAGCTGGGGAAATTATGATGCAATGTTTCGATAATACTGCCCAGTGAATGATTGACCGGATCAACAGATTTTTATTTCTGGTAATTTTATGTCATATTTTTCCTAGAAATAAGGCTACTCATGCGAAGTCAGGGCAGGTGGCTAGTCAACTTATATACACATGCGAATGTTTGACATTAATTTAAAGATGTCTTAATTTCTCATTTATAATACATTATTGTTCTTTACTTGTGTATTTTTAACTGCCTAGGTGGTGCAGCGGTAGCGTGAGCGACTTCTGATCATGAGGTCTCGGGTTCGATTCCCGGGTCGGGCAGTGTTATTGAGCTTTTTCATAAAAATAAAACTTCTCAGTAGCAGCCCGGAGTTTGCAAATGTGCCCGGTAGACGGCAATAGGGTCGCCCCCTATTGCGTGGGACTTAATCATAGCTGGCGAACCGTGGGTGTGTAATACACCTCTGCCTACCCCTTTGGGGATAAATGCGTAATGTTATGCAATGTATTTGAGCTTTAGTCTCCGTTCAGTAGATTTCACAAGCATCCAGAGAGTCTGTAGGCTTGCAGTTTCCCTCACGATGTTTTAAAAAACTAAACATAATTTTAGAAAAATCAGAGGTGGTTTGGCTTGCGAGGTCTTGACTATGAATTGAACTCGATACCACTACGTTTGCAATCCTTGGTTTTACAGCTACATAGTTATATCTACTAATAACAAATGAATGTATTTGAATATTTTATAGGCCTACTTAAAAACTTCTATTTCACATGTGAATTTAACTAAACTAATCGAGATTTTGCCCCAGTTTCAACGGGCACCTGTCAATAAACTTCCACATAATTCCAATAGATAATTGTCTAACTCATTACTTACCTACTTAAGAGGATGTAGCCGCTTCTTGTTTAACAACAATGGTCACCAAGTTCACTCACCTCATCCTGAGCGTCTGACCGATTGTTATCTATCAAGTTATTGTTTAGACTGTTATTTACGATCTGTTCCACTGACTTTTCATTAGTGGTTACTGTTCACTATCCTGTCTGATGGTAGAAAGGTGATTTTTCATCAGGTCAACAATAATTTTCTAAAATTGTTTGTATATTTGGACTATATTGTAAATACTGCCATTTATCACAAGAAAAAGAATTTTAAAAACAATTTCTACAAATATTATAATATAATTATAAGGTTATAATTATTAGTTTGAAGTAAATCTTCAAACTATGTGATGTTTGGTTGCTTAATCACGAATAAATAGCGGTATGAATTTCGATGAAATTTGGTAGATATGTAGTTAAATAGCTGAGAGACATAGAATTATATTTATCTCGGTAAATTATATTAATCACCGAATAATGCATGTAAATGCATCCGATAAGTGGCTTGGGTCGTGAAGATAAATGTGATGTGAGGATTGGGTATGGCCGTCGGTCACTGCGATGGCTTAGCGGTCTAGAGCACTTCCCCGGACTGGAAGGGACGCAGGTTCGATTTCTGCTCGCAGTAAAATTCTCCTTTTCCACATTTTCTTTAATCACCGATTGTTTTTTTAATGTCAAAACTTATTACTGAACTTTATCAATCAATGACGATGTCTTATAATACTGCACCATTTTTTTTCTATTGCAGCGCAAGCGATATGACAGGATTTCTTATCTCATTTACATTTTAATTACACACACAACACATTTTTCCAGACTCTCTGGATCCTGGATACGATAGGTACTCTCTACCCAGGCGGAGGAAGTCGCGAGCAGAAACTATTTTAACATAAATGTGCCTAAGTTCAGTTATGTTAACTTTTATTTTTCTTTGTAATGATATCGTTAAATGAGACGCTTTATTTAATTGCTATTCGATAAAACTTCTATTAAGCCAACTAAGTAATGTCCTCATTTTAAACGATTTTTGCTCGTTCAGAAACTCGTTCTATTAGCTATGTAAATCAACAGATTGATGTACTACAACTGTAATACTGCTATCGTCATTCCTAATCTTATTAGTTCTAAGCATTAATTAACTAAACGAACTTCCCGAAACAATCACAAGGCGTCCATTTGCAAAGAGAGAGCCCCTTCCATTAACACTTTTAACATACTTAGCACTCACCACGAACAGAAAGGCGATAACAAACCGCATTTCGCAATTTAACGAACTTTCACTGCGTACGCGCTTACAAACATCGTGGAGACGTTACACCTCCACTACAGTTGATCACTGACTGACTTTCTCACTGCCAATCTCAAGGACTGCATCTGTTGCACTTGTCATCAGTCCTTCTCCTTGAAAGGCACTGACTGATTGATTCAGGGATAGGCGCCGGTGCTTGGTTGTCCCATAAAAGGGTGCTGAATGAAAGTAGCTGTTATTACGGCTCTTAATCGAGACGTTTACTGCTTGTTTGGGTGAATAATGGCTATAACTCAATTTGCCTGTAAGGAAATGTTTATCCTGTAAAGAGTTGCTTTAAAAAGCTTTGCCCTTTTTGTGAACAAACTTCTGAATGAACGAATTATAATTAATTGGGTCCATTAGGCGTAGTATTGCACTTATGAAATTAAAAATAAAATATTTAAAGTAACAACAAAAATTATATTAAGTGAATTTTTTTATTACTGAGGTTACTAGTGACCACAGCTGATGCAACGCAAAGGAAATGTCGTAGTTATAAAAAAAATTTAGACGTGTACGTACAACTAGTATTATCAATAGTTAATATAATGAATTTCTAGTAATAAGTAGGTAATTAATTGCTAAAATAAAATAACGTTACAATACCTTAATATAAAATGAGATTAATTATTATAACATAGACAAGGTTTTGTCATTGAAGAAAAGGTTTGACCTATATTTGGATACTATATAAACCGTTGATCAAGTTACAGTATCTTAGCGCCAATAGTTTATAGCTTTGAGCTCACTTTACACGTATACATTGTACCCATATATATAATTATATCATGAGTTTTGCGAAAAATACAAGTTCATTTGGCAAAAAGTAATGCGGTAATCTAGCTTCAATTATGATACATATCATAATATTTCTGTTACCTCAACGGTAGATAGTTTTACTCTTTTTTCTAAATGGGAAAATTATCTTGAAAATGGCGTAAGTATAAAATATTAATTTAATAAGCGAGATATTTCAAGATCACACATAACCCATTCCTAGTACCTATTAAGGTGTTGTTTTTGTGATTATGATGAAACAAGAGTGTTTAACATTGACAAATAATATAGAGATTACTTGAGTTTGGAGCAATGAAATTATGTTTATTCAGTTATTTAATGTATATCTTCATAATTATGAATAAAGAATGGAAAAATTTGTTCATGGTGGTTAGATAGGCAATCGCGTACTGTCGGATCAGTTAAGCCCAGGAAGATTGCAACCCTACTACAAAGCTTGGAATGAGGCTTTGAAGACTATGATGAATATATAATACTAGTCGACCCGTGCGGGATTCCGCATCACCACCTTCTTCTTAGATGAGTTTTAATCTCAAATTTAAGAAAAGCGGTACTTTTTTAGATCTTGGGTATATTTTCCGTCATTAACTAACACGATAAGCTTTAAAATGAGGGTTAAATCATGGAACTCGATAAAGGAATAACGAAGATCTCGCAGACCGACAGAAAAACAGGGATAAATAATAAATATAAGATAAATTCCTTCTATAACTTTAAGATTTTAGTTACCTACTTTTCACTGACACGCCTAAAATAGAATTAGTTAGTTTATATTAAACTTAATTAAAATATAAATATACTCTCATCAAAATAAAACGTTTCGCTCAGTGCGCATAAATCATTTTCTAAAACCATACAATGGCGCATTAAAGAATACCTTCAGTTCAATCATCAATCATTATAATTTCTGTTATTTCACGGTACTAGATACAAGCATCGCGTTACATTGCAAATTCACACGATATAAAAATTAGGTTTCATTTGCTGGCGAGAAAGAGTTTGTGCTATTGAGTGGGTCAGTCGAGTAATCATTTGCCAGCCACTGTCTGACCTCTATCGCTTTCTTACGCGTCAGTTGTGCGTATGCAAGAAAGAGACCGATTATGCGTGTGCCGAACCGTTATCCCGCGACGATATCTTGAATGAAGATGGTGTTTTCTCCCGCGCCAAAACAATGGCTACCAAGACCTGCTACTTTAAAAACGAAAGGTGCAATTGACATAATTGAATGCGTTAAATTTTTGTCGTTCATTCATTTAGACAAATGCGCTCATTTTAATTGCTTTTTGTGTTTTTTTTGTTGGCATTACTGCCTGTCTTTACTTGAGTATTCCGTTTTTAAAACACGTCTTAAACGGTATCGGCGGTGTAATAATGCTGCTCTAAATACTGTTTAATTACCGTACATAGTAAATTTATTATTTATTCTGTTACTAGCTAAACTCACGACTTCGCTCACATGGAATTCGGTTTGTTAAAAAATCCATGTTCATGAATAATAAGGGATTAAACTAGTCTTCTTTATTAAACTTCTTAAATTCACTTCAAGAACTGACGTTAGGTACTCTCCAATTATAAAAGGGAGAAGAGAGTTTCAAGTGGTAGAACCTTGCTTATCCCAGCACGAATTGGCCGGCTCTATCGGGGAAATACTACCATCTCACAAAAGCTCAGCGTGTAACAACGGTTGTTACGTCTACTGTTGTGTTTCGTATGGTGAGTGAGAGCGCCGGAGGCCCAAATTCCCTCCCTATCCTCTCCTTATTCTCCTTCCTTATAAAAAAATATAAGAAAAATGGAATAACAAATATTTGCATCCTATTAGCTTCTCGAGATAATAATAAAAATAGTCCATGTCCTTATCTAGTGTTTCATCAAAATAGGTTTAGAGGTTTCACCATGAAAGCGTATATAGATAGAGCTACTTTCGTATTTACAATATTACTTGTACCTAGCTTACGCCCGCGGGCTAGTTAATATTGTAATTATACGACGTGCTTAAGCTAATTAATACCTATACATATATAATATTAAACCACCTCAAATTTAAATACAAATTCTTTCACAAAAAATATCTCTACACGAAATCTCACGTGGAATTCATCTATTTTCTGGTGTAAACACGTCTATGCCCTTTTTTTACTTTGGCTTATAAAAAAGGTTTTTTTTTATACTACATGGGTGACGTAACAAGCATATGGCCCCCACCTGATGGTAAGCGGTTACCGTAGCCTATAGACGCTAGTAACACCAGAGGCATCACTCACGTGTCTCCGTCTCTAAGCTAGGAGGTGGATAGGAAGAATAATGAGGAGAGGATAGAGAAGGGGGAGGGTTTGGGCCTCCAGCGCTCTCACTCACCATACGAAACACAACAATAGGAAAAGCTACCGTTGTTACACGCTGATTTTATGTGAGAGGGTGGTACTTCCACGATCGAGCCGGCCCATTCATTCTGGGTTAAGTAGTTTGTGGTGATTAAGTAGTTATGGCACCAAAAGATAACAAACATACTCACTTTCACACTTATAATTATTGTGAATTCGGTAGATATCTGTTTATTCTGTTACTAAGTCCATGTTAAACTATGTTCTGTGATATAGCTGAGTGGCTAACAGAAAGGCAGATTTATTTATTAGCCGATTATATTAAAGCAAGCTTTTTGATATTCGTTGTCTGACTATGATAAAGTGGTTCTGTTTGACATAGAGTAGGCCTCTATCAAAATTATATTTTTTTTTATAAGTACTACGTGGGTGGCAAACGAGCATACGGGGGAGAGGATAGGGAGGGAGTTTGAGCCTCCGGCGGGAATATAGGCTTTTTAGCGACATCATTGACTGCACATTAAACACAAAGTGAAAAATGTGAAATCGAAAATAACAGTCACGAGTAGGATTTGAACCTGCATCTCCTGGATATCGTCCAGATGCTTTGCCAATTCAGCCATCGTGACAATTGCTCCTGACAGCTAATTTCGATAACACATTCAAAGGTACTTAACGTCTTTGGGTGACGTCTGCGCCATCTGTCGAAAGTATTTTCATACATTATATCGACCCGTAATCGAGGTAAACTTAATTTTACAATTAAGACTTTTACCTAATAATGTTGTGTGTGGATTAAATGTTGATATTAATAAAGAAGTAAATGTGTATGGGGTAATCAGAGTCACAGGGCTTACTTATGGTAGAGCCTTGCTTATCTAGCTTGATTGGGGAGCTACCGTCTCACAGAAGATCAGTGTATAACCCATACGAAACACAACGGTAGCTACTCCTACCATTGTGTTGCGTATGGTGAGTGAGAGCGCTGGAGGGCCAAACCCCCTGCCTTTCCTCTCCTTATTATACTTCCTATCCACCTCCTTATCCTTTTTATGGAGGTGGAATCGCGCTAGTGATGTCTCAGGTGTTGCTAGCGTCTATAGTTTGGAGTTACCGCTCAGGTCGTATGCGTGTTTACCACCCACCTCACGTAGTATAAAAAAAGAGCTTGAATTCTATACAAAAGATTACAGACCACTTTTCTAATCCTATTTGGCTGTGTGGGGCCGGCTTTAGAATTGTCCCACCCCTCTCCACCCATGGGAGTCGTAAGAGCCGACTGAGGGAATACCGGGGAGAGTGGGCAGCAGCACTCCCTCGAGTATAAACAAACTTCCACTGCGATCGCCAACCCGCCTGCCAGGCGTGGCGATTACGGCACTATACCCCCAATTTGGGGAGGCCTATGTCCAGCAGTGGACGTCGAAAGGCTGATGGATTTCTAATCCTAACTATAATAAAGCTTTAACAGAGCTGTGTCTGTACATTTAAGGTATTTGAGAAACTATGACTGTATTAGGCGATATAGGCAATACAGTAAAAAAATTTGTGTCTGGACACAAAATATTTTTTTTCTAATTTTTCTTTTTATTTGTTTGTATCAAGCAAAAATACTTTTGTGTTTGGTAGCTTTTGAATAGATTTGAGAACTGGTACACGTTTAATTCTGTTACTATATCATGAAACTGATATATAAATATGTATTTGGAAAATTTTTATATATATTTTTAACATTTGACATGCTTAGCCATATATACGAGTATACATTAAACACAAAGTGTCAAATGCTAAAAATATACCTATACCTATAAAAAATTCTAAATATTGATAGGGCTGTGTCATTATTAGGTAAAAATCTTAATTGTAAAATTAAGTTTACCTGGTCGGTATAATGTATGTAAATACTACCGACAGATGGCGCAGTCGTCACCCAGGACTTTAAGTATGAATGTGTTATCGAAATTAGCAATCGAGAGCAGTTGTCACGATGGCTGAAATGGCAAAGCATCTGGACGGTATCCAGGAGATGCAGGTTCAAATCCTGCTCGTGACTGTTATTTTCAATTTCACATTTTCCAATTTGTTTAACTGATATATAACTAAAACACTAGCTTTGGTCTGCGGCGGAACCGTGGGCAAAGGCTGGTCTATGATAACATTAATGTTTTCTATTGGTCAGTGCACGTGGTGATTGTGGTTTTTCATTTAAATTAAAAATATTTGAACAATAATGTATTGCGCCCTAGCAGTGCAGGCACAGGTCTCCTCTCGGAGTCAGGGGACTAGGCTATACTGAATCACGCTGCCACCATGCGGGAGTCTTTTAGACATGAAGGTTTCCTCGCGATATTTTCAGTGACAATCAGTAAATATACACATAGTTTTTTTTTATTTTACCTGACCTAACCTGATGGTAAGCGGTTACCGTAGCCTATAGACAACAGGCATCACTCGCGCGTCGCCGTCTCCAAGGAAATGGACTGTAGGTGGAGACGAAGAATAATAAATAGAGTATAGAGAGGGCGAAACACTACGGCCAGGGTACCTACCATTGTTTCATGTTTTCACTAATCTTCTGTGAGAGGGTGGTACTTCCACGATCAAGCAGACCCATGCTGGGATAAGCATGGCTCTTCCACTAATAAATTTGTTCGAAAATTGCGGCGATGGGGGCCGCCACCCATCACACCTTGCCCAGTTTGGCGAGTCGAGGGGAGCAGAGTGTCGAGTAGGCACGTGGAATGTGTGGGAGAACCTGGGGGAGACCGAGACTCACCAACTTAGACCAAATCGGTCATGTATTCAATACAAGGTGAAGTCAGGAGTCTCCGAAACTGGCGAGCGTGTATGAAGAGAATTATGAATGTTGAGGAAGCGAGAGATGTATGCAAGTATAGAGCTCCTTGGCACTCTGTTCTCTCTGTCTAGCCCGCAAGGGAAATGGCGTGATGATAAGTTAGTTAAAATTTCGAAAAATCAGTGGTATGTCTTTCTAAGTCACGACTTCAATCTGAGATCGAATTTGATACTTCTTGACAGTTACCTTTAGTCTACCGCAGCTCATAATATTTTTGTTATCGTAAATCATGATTATTATAGAATGGATATTTTAGGAGGAGAGCCCACTACTCACCCACGGGTTGTTAATCCCGGTTATCTTAGGGCAAAATAAACTAAGATTGCCAATCCGCACTCTCACAGGTAGAGGAGAATGTGATAATAGCCTTTGCTACTTTTAGCATGCACGAAAATGACAAAAAACTGACCAACGCGACACAACCCTGCGATACGGCAGGACTCTCTACAACGTTGCAATATTCCGCAAAAATCCGAACAGAAATTCCACACGTGTTTCACCTCTAAACGAGGCATCCTCAGGACCGCTCGAGAACAAATTTGTGCGGATTGGCAATCTTAGGTTATTCTGTCCAACCAGGATTGACAATCCGTGGGTGAGTGGTGGGCTCTCCTCCTAAAATATCCATTCTATAATAATACCAGTGGATTACCGCCAAGTGTCGCCTTATTTAATCAATTATCGCAAATCATATTTAGTGTTTACTTTATATTATATCCCATTTCTCAAGTAATCGATACTTTACTCGATCACTCGAGTAGAAAGCGAGTGAAACTTGCGTCGTCGATAAATATTATCTTTTATGCAGCGATATTACTTGCTATATTTAGCTTTCACGAGACGCTTTCGCAAAACGAAAGTGCAAAGGAGGAAAATGACACTTGCGTGTAATGAACCACTTGTGATTTTGTATTTATTTTTAAACTTTGTTTACAAAGTTATTTAACCTCATTTATTTTATTTTAATGTTATTCACCAATCCTTTTTTGTTTAATTAGTTACTAGCTGCTGCTCGTGACTTCGAATGCCTGGACCTTAGATTTGGGTCATTATAAGTAGGTACTTACATCTATGGAAAAATAGATATCACACAACACAAAAGTTTTCCGGGATACATTTTTTGAGTAGGTATTCTATGTGTATCCGTGTGTCAAATTTCATCTAAATCTGTTCAGCCGTTTTTGCGTGATTTAGCTCCAAGCACCTAACTTTCACATTTTTGTAATATTAATTAGGGTTGCACTCATCTCATTACCAATTTATTCTATAAAGCAACTTCATTTTGTAAACATCTCTTACCTTTAAGAATAATTTTCTCTAACACACTCTTTTTTGTTTGTAACCGACTCCTTTGGGCGCGATTTTGACCCACTTTAAACGGTCAGATTTTATTCAAACTTTGTAGATTTATCGAGGACCAATGACAAAACACTAATTTCATATTTTTTTATTAGTTTTAATTGTATGTTTGTTTGTTTGTAACAGCTTCTTTGACTTTGATTTTGACTCAGTTTCAACGATCAGATTTCGTTCAAACTTTGTAGACTTATCGAGGACCGATGGCAAATTAACAATTTCATGAGACCGATGACAATGCAATAATTTAAATTAACGAGTTTATCGGTTTTTAGGGTTCCGTAGCCAATAAAGAAACCTTATAGTTTAGCCATGTCCATCCGTCCGATGATGCTTAAAGGCAAATTATCACGGCATAAGTAGGTTTTATTTCTTTTAAATAACAGTACTTTTAATACTATTGTGAGACTAAAAAGAAGAAAATAAATTATAGTTTAAAAAACTAAAATAACACGCGTTTTATAAACTATAATTTTTAAAATTCGAATTTAGAAGGTTATAAAATTATCCGATTAATATAAACCGAAACAATTTTTGTAAGCTTCAATTATGACAGCGGCTCTCAAACTGTTTTTTCAACGGAATGCTTTTATTCATATCCCATCAAGATAATCTTTCACCACGATGTTTTCCTTCACCGAGTAGTGATATTATAATTTGTAAACAAGTCTTCAAAATTTTCTATGGAGACCGTAGTTTTGCTATTTTTAACACGCTTTTATTAGCTTTGTAATATCAATGTATCTATCTAATGGAAGCTTTGATCATGATTTTGCCCACTTTGAAAGGTCGGATTAAATTAAAACTTTGTATACTTATTAAGGAACGATGAAAATACAATAGTTTGAGAAGTTTTTAGGGTTCCATAGCCAACAAGGAACCCTTTCTTCTTCTTAGTTTTAAATATTGTTGTTGTTTTATTTAACTTATATTGTTATGTTTAAAATAATCGGTATCTGTGACGCCATCACATACGCACCAATGGAAGATCAGCGCAGGCTTATGCCTGCATTATGCTGAGTTGGTGACGTTTTGTGACGAAACTTGTGGTTGTAATTTTCTTTATAAAACTAATATTGTTCTTTTTCTGTTTTGTTTCGTCACAATAAACATTTTTTCTTTCTTTCTTTATTTCTTATAGTTTCCGCTGTTTGCAGCTTAGCTCAGACCCTTAGTAACTTTTTTTTTTTGAAATAAAACTACGTTTACGGAATCTATCGCGTTTACTTGATTTTACTACTATCCCGACGTTTCGAATACTTTACAGCATTCATGATCACGGGTGGACTTAGATGATAGACGTCCAAGGTTGATATGTTATTTCAACGGTTTCATCTACCCACAGTATATGATTTTACAAAATTTTTGGTTTATTTATTTTAACCCACCTAATATTCGTTTAGAAACACAGTGAAAATATCTTCTTCAAATGTTTATGCTTACAATGTATTTGACTTTAAATTAGTATATTAAAATGAGTATAATACTCCTCTTTAAATTGTAAAATTTTTGTTTTTATTTAGTGCTCAAAAATTCTACCACAAACTACCAATTACTACCAGTACCAGTAAATAAAGTTTTACATGCAAATAAGCTGCAGGATCCACGCCGCCGTCACAGAAACCGAGTGACGCCACCCACAGTTGAGCGCCTCCCTGCAGTCCTGCCCTATGTTAAAGGAGTCACTGACAAGATTGGCTACATTCTTAAAAAAGCTTCAATTAAAACCTACTATAAGCCACTCAAAAGAATAAGTCAATTTTTACCACCAGTCAAGTGCCATATACCCTTACAGGATGCAGGAGTATACAAGCTGGATTGTGATTGTGGTCTCTCCTACATTGGGCAAACAAAGAGATCCATAACAACTCGGATCAAAGAACACATAGCTGATGTGAAGCACAGTCGCTATACAAAGTCTGCAATTTGTGAGCACACACAGGACCACACCCGCCATTACATTAGGTTAGACAAACCTCAAATCCTCGCAAAAGAACATCGATATCGCCCTAGAATGATACGTGAGGCTATTGAAATTTAGAAACATCCCAATTTCAATAGAGAAGACGGCTGGGTCTTACCATCAAGCTGGAATCCTGTGATAGGCCTCACCAAACAGAATACAAGAAGGCACACCACAAGATTGCAAGACACAGTTAGCGCTTATTGTGTAGATAAAACCCACAGTAGTGATTAGTCTTTGCCTTTTGTAAAAATTTAAAATTTAAACCTTATTAGATCTCAGTAATTCCGTACAAAATTTAATAATCCATAACAGTTGTTGCCTACTGAGTTTTCTGGTCGGATCTTTCTCAGTCAGGCCGAGTTCCGATCTGGTGGTAGCTTCTTAGTCTTAGCTTTTGGCAAAATCAATATATTTAATAATATAAACTATTAACCAAGATTGTCTTCTTACTGGTAGTAATTGGTAGTTTGTGGTCTACCACAAAAAACAGAAAAATTCTAATTTTTGAACACTAAATAAAAACAAAAATTTTACAATTTAAAGAGGAGTATTATACTCATTTTAATATACTAATTTAAAGTCTCATACATTGTAAGCATAAACATTTGAAGTAGATATTTTCACTGTGTTTCTAAACGAATATTAGGTGGGTTAAAATAAATAAACCAAAAATTTTGTAAAATTATATATTGTGGGTAGATGAAACCGTTGAAATAACATATCAACCTTGGACGTCTATCATCTAAGTCCACCCGTGATCATGAATGCTGTAAAGTATTCGAAACGTCGGGATAGCATAAAAATCAAGTAAACGCGATAGATTCCGTAAACGTAGTTTTATTTCAAAATGTGCATTCGCGTAAATATCAGAAAGTATTATAACTTTCTTTTTTTGTTTAGACGGGAAAAAAGTTACCTAACCGCACACCCCGTCGTTCGGGGCAACAAACAGGGTAGTGTGGGGCCTTCACCCACTAAAGAAACCCGCCGTGTGCCGTCTCTCCACCTGTGTTGACGGACCACTGGTGCTGTGTGTATTACTTCAGTGGCCTGCCGGCGGCTTACCCTTCCGGGTTCCCTCTACTGAGCGTCGCACCTTCGCGGGAGGCCTTGCGGGTGGCGGACGTTCCCCGGTCCATCCACCCGCAACCTCAGCTAGGGTGGCATGAGGCGCAAGTACTCGCGCCTGCGCCGCCCCAGTCGCTGGCAGCGGTTTGGGTCAGCGGAAGAATCCTCCTCCCTGGCCTTCTCTGTCGCTTCCTTCCGCGAGATAACCTCCTCGCAGAAGGCAGCGACCGCAGCCCAATTCCTGTCGCTAAAATTGTTTAGATATCATTTATTTTGTAATATGTCTGGAAGATATTTTTACAGAATATCGGTCGGTAAAGTTATGCCTACAGGAACTCATAATTAAATATAAAATAAATTCGACGGCTACTTGAGGTGCCGGTAATACTGCTGGAAAAAAAAATAGCTTACCTACGTCTTTGGAATTCTACGGTATCGTAAAAGTTGGGTTTGCAGCATCTCGCAAGTAATGTTACTTGAGATATGAGATAATCATACGGATTGTCATAAAGCTAATTCAAAAACCGCTGTAAATCCATTATAAACACTAGAAAACAATATTCACATGAAATAATAAACTTCAGTAAATTGTTTATAGAACAAAAACTTCCTTGAGTATTCCTTAAGGTTGGTCCCGATGTACCTTGAGATTGAGAGTTGTTTCCTCACCTCGAGTGAGGAAAGGCGTCGAGTGGAGGAGATTTTTTGCAACTAAGAATTTAATATTCCTTAAGGTTGGTCCCGACGTACCTTGAGATTAACAGTTGTTTCCTCATCTCGAGTGAGGAAAGGCGTCGAGTGGAGAAGATTTTTTGCTACTGAGAATACCAAACTCCTTGAGTGCGCTTGAGTGGAGTCGAGAAATTTTCGTGGAACCGTCTTAGAATATGGGTGTAAGTCGCTTGGATGCATTTACATGCATTAATCCAGTATAGTTTAAGAATTGGGTGAATGCAATATAAAATATTTCCCTCTACGACGCATCAAATAATCTTAATCAAAAATTAGCTATCCCTAGGCTACTATCCATTTTTCCAGGATAAAAAGGTAGCCATCAGTTACGCAGTTTAACTATATTTAGGAAAATTTCTTGAAGATTAATTAAGTAGTTACGGCGTACAAACAAACCAAACAAACTCACTTTCACATTTTAAATATTAGTAAGGGTTCAAGTACTCGGTAATACAAATATTTAACCGCCGAAGGATGATCTATCTAGTTGTAGAACCTCGCTTATCGCAGCATAAATGGGCTGGCTTGATCGTGGAAGTACCATCCTCTCACAGAAGATTGGTGTGAAACAACGATAACTGTGTTTACCCAATGGCAAGAAAACTTTAAAATATTATTAATTTTATGTTCAATAAAACCCATATTTTATATAAAGTATTAAAATGTAATCAAAATACACTTTTAATAAAATTGTCTATAAAATATGTATTTACAACATCACACCGTCTTACATATTACTTTCTTTAATTTCTTCCAAAACTCTTCAGCATTCGCTTCGTCCCACGAATGATAGATCTTCGTCTTCAACAAGTACTTTAATGTAGTGGTCAAATATTTACTTTGTATTTCACCTAGTTTAACTAATACTAAAGGATCGTACGTCGTCCCATCTTCTAAAAATATTCTGTGATACTCCGCAAGCTGCGTCTCCCAACGACACCAATGGGATTTCACGAAACTATTACTTATTATTAGAATTATATATTTACTATCGTTTATACTATCCGTTACTGCTTCCGATATAAACGAACCTATCTCAAAATCTCTTTCATAAACACACAGTTTTAAAAAAGGCGGCTTCGTTTCAATTTGTGTAATCATTTCTAAAACAAACTCTCGATCTTCATTAGAATATGAGACAAAAGCATCGTATTTATAGGATTTTTTTAAATCATGCTTCGATCTCTTCTTTAAGTTCCTTCCTAAAGCAATCTTCGCGATGAACAACCAGTAGTGTATATACATTCTGTACTTATAAATAACAACTATTATCACTACGACTAGAGCAATCGTGACCAGAGATGGTGCTGTCCATATTAGCACCATTACGTTCGATATTTTCTCATACATTAAGCAATGTAAGCTCTTCATAGAAGTTAAGTATTCTGCTACTCTTCTGTCTTCCCATAAATCTGGACTGCTACACTGGAATTTGGATGTAAAAAAATATTGCTTCAGAGCCTTAGTACCGTTGGCGTGTAACCAGCTGTAAGTAGTGAACATAGATTTGCAGTCACACACAAAAATATTGTCCATAAAGTCTATAATTACATTCGAACTATTCTTGGTTTCGAGTAAATACCCAATATCCTGGATCATACTTAGAGAGAAATGTGTTATTTTATTGTTCATGAGGTGTAATTTTACTGGCTTTACTCCAGCAGCTAAGAATACTGGTTTCCACCAAGTTATCAATAAGTTCTCACTTAGATCTAAAAACTGTAAAAACTTTAACGGTTTCAGTACTTCTGCGGTTATGTAATAAAGTTGATTATTTCTTAGAACTAAATGAGTTAAGTTTGGCATCATTTCGAAAATGTTATCATCTTCATAAAGATATTTTATACCGCAATTTTCCAAGATCAGAATTTTTAATCCATTCAAACCTTTGAATTGTGAGCTTGTTAGATTTGCACTAGTTGTTAATGGGTTATTAGCTAAGTTTAACATCTCTAGATGTCTCATAGGTTGAAAACTACCATATCCAATATGATAGATTGTATCATTTTCCATATTTAATATTCTTAGATTCTCTAGTCCTGTGAATGTATAATTAAATATCGCTCGAACTCTGTTATAAGCCAAATTCAATATCAGCAGCTCTTTGCTTTCTGTGAAGGTATCTCTATCTATGTCAAAGTAGACTGGATTATTCAAGTGTCCCCTATTCTCAGAGAGATCTAAAATTCTAAGTTGGTTAGATAAATGAGGTCCATGGATTCCAGGCAGATTGTTTCCGCTCAATAACAAACATTTAAGATTTGGAAACTTTCGGGGATCAAATGATTTTGGACCTATATAAATGACCAGCACTTTTCTAAGATCCATAAATTGAATATTGGGCATCTGCGGGAACGTATCGTCGTCAATTGTTTCAAATTGGTTTCTCGATAGCATCAAACTTTGTACTGTGGTATTTGCTAAAATATTCATAAGGCTTCTTGGTGGTTGTTTTCTGAAACCTAATCCAGACAAATCTAAGTGTAACAAATTGATATTATTTTTGATTAATGATTTTAGGAAGTCTTCTATTAATGTAATATTTAAATCATTATCGCCAATATGAAGGTCTTTAAGATGTTTCAATGGCAAAAAACTGTTTGGATGTATAAAATCTAATCTACACAAATTAAGATCTAGTTTTCGCAAATGAGTGCCTTCCATAGATAGAAAAGCATCTTCAGGAATAGCCCCTAAAGCGTTTTCTGACAGGTCTAGTCTTCTTAATGAAGGTAATATACAGGTTTTGAAGGCTGGTGTAAGTTGTAGTACTGACGTAAATCCATTATTGACTAAAGTTAAGTTGTGAAGGTTTACGAGCCCTTCAAAGGTTTTCTCGTGTATTGATTGAAGCAACGTGTTGTAAGATATCGAGAGTTGCTGCAGATTTGTCAGATTTGAGAAAATACCGGGTTGTATGTATCTGAGCTGATGATTTGCTTCTATTTCTAGAACTTTTAAATAATATAATGAATCTAGTGTTCCTTTTCGAAGTTCTGTGATTACTGAAGTCCTCACTCTTAAAACTTCACTTCGCACTGTAATCTGAAATCAAAAGGACATTTTTTTAGTGTTTATAATTGTGTCACTTCTATAAATTAAATTCTTAAAATATTATTTTATGAACTACTTGATTCTGCTCGCGACTCTAACGACGTGACTCTTGGGATAAAAGTCTTTCACTCTTGGGATTAAAGTCTTTCATATTCATAATTTGGATGACCGAATACTTTAATGCTACTCACTTAACCGATTAATATTGTTAGAAGAGAAGGAGAGTACCCGGTGAACTTCCTATTACTTGTAATTTATTTTATCAGCGGTTATCAATCCTAATCCATCTGCAACGTCTAAGGTTTCATGTTACCTAGATTATTAAATTTAAACTAATTCAAATGAATTAGAAAAAATGACAGTAGCTGTTATTTTCCCATATTATATTCCCATACAAACCAAATTAAAATTTTTCATTTATTGTAGATTTTAAGCATTTCCCTATTTTTTTTCTTTAAATCCACCCCTGTTTTAGAGCAAACAAAATAAAATACCAATTATTCAAATTGGTCGAGCCAGTTTGGAGTTTGAACAAATAGCAATTGATTTTATATAATATATATGGGTCATATTCAAAATAAATGTATATAACAGATAAAAACAGATAGGAAAATAACAGAAAATATAACGGAGAGGAATTATAAGGGCAAGTTTATAATATCATTTTTAGAAATGATAAGTAATAGAGAACTAATTAATTAAATAAAATCACATTTTGATAAGAATAATTATAATTAGTAATAATTAATCTAATCAATAATCATCTTTTCTATAAAAATAATCGAAAATAAAACTCGAGCAATAAAAGTACAGTAAAATCAATAACATAAAAATTTAATCTCCCTGCTGATTATTTTAAACTTTAAATATTGAATTATTTTTTAACTTTTAAGTATTAAAAAAATAGATATCAAAATTACAGACAAATAAGGCAATATATAATTTGCTTTCACTGTATCTTGAATTAAATTACCGATATACTTAATATTAATCAGTCTTTAACATTTTTTTAATAATCATCACAGTTCTATAAAAGCTGATTATTTTATTTTGAAAAATATTGAATTAATTATAAAAAATCATCAAAGATTGTTTCTTAACACAGTGTGAAAATGTAAAATCGAAAATAACAGTCACGAGCAGGATTTGAACCTGCATCTCCTGGATACCATCCAGATGGCTTGCCAATTGAGCCATCGTGACAATTGCTCAGGACTGCTAATTTCGATAACACATTCATGCCTAACGTCTTGGGTGACGCCTGCACCAGCTGTCGGCAATATTGCATACATTATACCGACCAGGTAAAGTTAATTTTACAATTAAGATTTTTACTTAATAATGATGCAGCCCTATAAAGAGTTGAAGAAAGACTGAAGAGAAAGTCTTGAGCAATTGTCACGATGGCTGAATTGGCAAAGCATCTGGACGGTATGCAAGAGATGCAGGTTCAAATCCTGCTCGTGACTGTTATTTCGATTTCACATTTTCACACTTTGTATTAATTTATATGGCTAAGCATGTCAAATGCTAAATATATCTAAAGACTGTTTTTTGTTTTAAAGACTACATTTTTGTTTTATTATATTATTATTTATATTTATAGACGATTTTTTAATAAAGTTGACCGGTAGAATGTTAAAACACTAGATTATTATGTATTTGAAGATCTTTAGTAACATATAAAATAAAAATAATAAGAAATTAAGTACCCGATCAAAATAATTCGTCGTCCTCATCGTCACTGAGATCGAAAAAACTTTTACCGTATGGTTTTCGCTGTATATTATTACATATTATGCTATCGGTTTTTGAAGTAGATGGCATCGATTCTTGTATATTAGTTAGGTCTTGAAAATCTCTTCTGATGTCACCGGAAGATATGTTATAGCGTTTGGAACCACTTAATAAGTTTCTTATTTTTTTATCATTGTAGTGAATGCGAATATCTGACAGTATTGTCACTGTCGAATTTGGCGAACTAATATTTTTTTTTGCAAAGCTAGTGTGTTCTTTGAAAGCAATATCTTCATCATCGTTGGATGAAGAATATGATAATATTCTTCTTGCACGTTTTAAAGTTGTGACTACTATTAAATTGTGCTTTTGAAGGGCGTAACAATTGCAAAATCCTCTTTTGTTTGCATTAGCACAGAAACAACTTAAGATACGCGAACAAATATTGTGTGAGTCGTCGTCAGTGGTCTGAATTTGGTGTATTTTCATAGTGTTAGGTACAGGTTTTAGACGGAACAAATATTGCTTATATTTGTCGGAAATGCTTTTGATATCGTCGTCGGTAACAAGGTGGAGTTCCACAGTGGTGTCTTCTTTTAAAAGTCTGTATGCTGATTCAGCATCTAGTACGTCTGCTCCATAGGCTACTTTCCTATCTAAAATTCTTTTGATATTTCCACCCACGCCATCTGCTGCCCCTTTGCCGTGAGACGCTTCAAAAAAGTTCCACGTTCCATTAAAACCAAATTCGTTTAATATGTTATTTAATAAAAAGAAGTTCTTTTTTTGTTTGTACTGTGTTACAGGACCGTCTGAAAATACGTGTATTGTATCAACTTCTCTATTTTTATGCTTTATTTGCATTATGATGGGTTCTAAGTGAGCCCAAATAGCTTCAGGGGAATGATCAGTTGAGTTAGATAAAGTGCAGCAGCATAGTGGTTTTTTATTTTTTTGATAAACAACGCTTGTGTGTAATGTGATTTGATATTGTGAGGCTCCAAAATGAACTGCTTGAATTTCTTGATGCATTTTGCAAGTATAATTTTCAGAAAAGTCGCAATGTAAAATTATTTCGTTAGTCTGAACATTCTCTTTTATATATTTATACATATTGTACTGATGCATTATATTAAATATATGAATTTTATACTCTTTCAGTTCTCTTTCAAATTTTAGTATTAGCCTTTGTAGATTTTCAGTTTTTATTAACTTTTTCATTCTTTTGCATTTCTTTTTAATCTCATTATTCTTGTATTCTACGTCTACAGCAGTCCACTCCAACCATGATACATTTTCATCAATCTTTGTGCTATTAGAATTGTAACTAATGCAATTCAACTTACATAGAGTACATTGTGAATACATGCATTGCTGAGATTTTATGTCACATACTAATGATTCAATCAAATTAATCAATTTGTTAAATCCTATCAAAACTTGTAATTTTTTAAGTGCGATGAATTTAAACTCTATATTTGAATGTTTCTTGCAAATGCAAGTATCACGGTCAGAAAGATTAGGTTGAACTATATAAAAAGGCTTATATCTAACAAATGTGGTATACGATATATTGCTTCCGGTATGTTGTTTAAATTTTTTAAATAAATTCGTTAACTTATCAAGTAGGTATCTTTTCTGTACTTTAACTTTCTTTTCAGTCTTTGTCTCTTTCTTTCCTGAAGTTGCTCTCGATACATTATCTTGTAAAAAAAAATTCACTATAAGTTCATGTAAGTCATTTTGCTTTATATCTCTTTTTTCATGTACCCGCAATGCTCCTTTTAAACCAAAATACGGAGTTAACTGAGTTTGCATTTTATATTTTCGTACAAAAGCGTTGTTAATTATTCCTTTTAGTGTATTCCGTTCAGCATTTGAATTCGAATTCCTATAGGCTTCAGTCAATGAATGTATTAAAACGTTTTTTTCTAATAGCTCTCTTCTCACTCTATTCCTATCTGAAGTATTTACATTACTTAAGGTACGAATGAAAGACTCAGTTTTATATTCTGGAGAATTTTGGTGTATAGGTAATGTTGGGCTCATATTTTCTTTCTCAGACAGTTTATCAACTTTTTGGCATTTCAATAATAATTTATATCTATAAGCCCTTTTCCTAAAAGCAGCAATACGTTTTGTCAGATTTTCTATTTTCTTCTTTTGATTTTTAGTTTGTTTGGTTAATTTGTAATATTTTTGTTTATAAGCACGACGGTTTTCCTTCTTATTCTTAGTTTGGTTTTGGTTTACGTTCTTTTGTTTTAATTCTCTCCACATTTTTCGCCTTTTTGCTTTTTCAGATTCGGATAATTGTGAAATTTTTAAGTATTTTTTTTTCTTTTCATCGGCTTCATTTTTCTTTCTTTCTGCCCATATTCCAGGATTATTTATTTTAAGCCGTTCTCTGTAATTACGTTGTCGTTCAGCTGCTGTTAAAGGCATTTTTCCTAAAGGAAAAAATATTTATGAATATAACACATTCCATCAGTTAAAATCCAGGAGGCTGACATAATCACTAAAGGTGCACCCAAGCCTCCGAAAACATAGAAACAAAAAAAATATGAATATGTTATGTATCCGTAGTGACGCTGCTTTCCGTGCAAGAGGTCGTGGTTTCGATTCCCACTCAGGACAAATATTTGTGAGATGAACACAAATATTTGTACTGTATCTGGGTGTTTTCTATGTATAATATGTATGTAGCTACATATTTAAAAAAGTAATTTATGTATTATATCCGCTAGCTGTTAACCATAGCATAAATTAAAGCCAACACCAGACACACAGATTAAGCATGCACCAAATCAAATTTGGTGACATACCGACAGCAGCACCACCTACCTGTCCAAAATTCGGTAACATACCGACAGCAGTGCCACCTGCCGGGTCTAATTGTGTTTTAAAACTATCCAGCAACCTATTGAAATACTCACAAAATTTCTTAGAAATCGGTCTAGCCGTTTAGGAGGAGTTAGGTGACAAACACACAAAGATATTTTTAATTGCCTGCATGAGACAATGTGAATAAGGCTTTACCGTTCATATCTGTTACATAACAGAAAAAATATAACAGATAAATAACATATATGAACAAATATCACATGTCTAACCTAGAAAACTTCACATATTTCAGCATAATTTTCGACTTTACTAGTAATTTTTATTTTGAGTAAATTTAACAAAAATAAATCTTTTCTCAAAGCGATATTATATAGACAATTACTTACCGATATGATAAAAAGTCTTACAACAAAGAATCACCACTTATTGTCTAATTTAAGCGGCCAACGTAACTTCTTGCATACATTTATTAAGCAAAATGGCCGAATGGTTACAGTTGCGCCGTCTGGTGAGCAGATTTGTTATCTAATGTTGCCGTAATAATTATTTTAGTTTCTACTATAGAAATAATTTTAAAATGTTCAACAGAGAGGAATAACCGATATGACTGGAATTCGAGACATTAATCAATTAATTAATAATGAAAAACCGTTTTAATATTTTAATATTTATTTAAAGAAATACTGTAGTCACAGCTATATTCATTACCGTGAGATTACTATTTCTTCAATTAAGCATATTTTTATATTTTATAATATTTTTCTATTGGTTATTCAAAAACGGGGACATAGAATATTTGTATGAGATGGTAATTACATTGCCTGCAGTTTATTTCTTTTAGAATATTCTAGTAAAATTTACTATTTATTTAAATGGTTTTATTGTACTTTGATAAGTATATAGTTCGTAATAAAAAAACAGATGCCCGTTACCTGGGTCAAATAATAAAAAAGTATTTAGAGACAATAAAATTTACATTTTTTTTGAATATGACCCATATATTAGGTCCTTACATATGAAATTGGCGTTTACCACAGGACTTCAGTAAGGCAAACCAACCAACACGAGTCGAGTGCTTTACATTTACTGTTACGTTACTCAACCGTCACTAACGTTGTTGTCCGTATGGTGACGGACTAAGAATACAAGTGTCACCACCCCATTCTTTTCCACGGGTGTCGTATGAAGCGACTAAGGGAAGTAAGCAATTAAAACCCATTGCATTACTGGTGGTAGGGCTAGGTACCAAGTGGGAATACTCACTTGGTATCGGGCCCGAGCGGGTTGGTACCACCATCTCCCGTGTGACCGGCCATGAAGCATATAGTTGCGTTTTGGCTGTAGCAGCCACTAAGATCCCAGAGAGACATCCCGATCTCCTCATCACAATTGTCTTTACGACCAACGCCATCTATCGGAATGCATTTACATGCATTAATCCAATATAGTTAGTTTAATTTTACAATTAAAACTCATAATATTTGATGGCGCGATTTTTTAAACTTTTTTGATCTATATTTTTTAGCATTTGGACATGCTCAGCTACTTTTTAAAGTACAAATTATTTGTGGCTTAGAGCACTTCCCCGGATTGGAAGGGATGCGGGTTCATTTCCCGCTCGTACTAAAAATCTCTGTTTCCTTATTCACAAATAATGTGTACTTTAAAATGTAAGGACCTATTCTTATAGTACTCGTATATAGTTTATCTATACTCTAAGGACCTATTATTAAATTTATAGTTCCATCCATCCATCAGCCTTTCAACGTCCACTGCTGGACATAGGCCTCCCCAAGAGAACGCCACAACGAGCGGTCCTGTGCCGACCGCATCCAACGGCTCCCCGCAGCTTTGACCAGACCATCGGTCCATCTGGTGGGGGGCCGTCCTACGCTGCGCCGTCCGATACGTGGTCGCCACTCGAGAACCTTTCGTCCCCAACGGTTATCAGTTCGTCGAGCGATGTGGCCTGCCCATTGCCACTTCAGCATGGCAACCCGGCGGACTATGTCGGTCACTCTCGTTCTCCTACGGGTCTCCGTATTACGGATTCGATCACGTAGGGAAACACCAAGCATAGCCCGCTCCATGGCCCGCTGAGCGACTTTGAGCCTTGATATGAGGCCAACATTCAGAGACCACGTCTCTGTTCCGTATGTCATCACTACCAGTGATGACATACGGAACACACACTGGTCGTAGACCTTCGTTTTCAGACACTGGTCGGAACACACACTGGTCGTAGACCTTCGTTTTCAGACACTGCGGAATATTGGACGAGAAGATCTTCCTTAGCTTCCCGAATGCTGCCCAGCCGAGTTGGATTCGTCGATTGACCTCTTTCTCGAAGTTGTGCCTACTTAACTGGACTATAATCGACAACTTCGAAAAGCGCACTCCCGACTAGGACCGGTGCTGAAATGACATGGACAATAGACATGACTTTCGTCTTGTCCATGTTCATTTTGAGACCCACTAGTCGGGAAACCCTGCTGAGATCATTGAGCATGGTGCCAAGGTCCTCCAGAGATTCTGCCATGACTACGATGTCGTCGGCATATCGAAGGTGAGTGATGTATTCGCCATTGATGTTGATGCCGAATCCGATCCAGTCCAAGAGCTTGAAGACATCTTCCAATGCAGCGGTGAAGAGTTTCGGGGACATAACGTCTCCCTGTCTAACACCTCTCTGCAGTTGGATCGGTCCCGTACTCTTGTCCTAAACACGGACTGACATGGTGGCGTTTCTATACAAGCACTTCAGCACTTCGATGTACCGATTGTCAATTTGGCACTGCTGAAGGGACTGCAGCACCGCCCAAGTTTCGATCGAATCGAAGGCTTTCTCATAGTCCACAAACGCCAGACACAGAGGCCGATTGTATTCCTCGGTTTTCTGTTTAATCTGGCGTAGCGTGTGAATGTGGTCTATGGTACTATAGCCTTTTCGGAAACCGGCTTGTTCGGGAGGCTGGAAGTCGTCAAGCCTGCGCGTGAGTCGATTTGTAATGACCCTCGAAAACAACTTATAGACGTGGCTCAAGAGCGAGATGGGTCTATAGTTCTTCAAGAGGGTTCTGTCACCTTTCTTGAAGAACAGCACCACCACGCTTCTGGTCCACGACTCTGGAACGTCGCCCCCGAGAACGACGGAATTGATTAGCCTCTGAAGAGCTTTTAAGTCCGGCTTTCCGCCTGCTCTCAGAAGCTCTGTGGTGATTCCGTCGTCTCCCGGTGCCTTTCCGTTCTTTAGTTGTCTGAGAGCCATTCTGATCTCGTACAGGCTGACGTCCGGGATATCTTCGGTAAAGTGCCTAGTTAGCTTGGATCTGGGGTCTTGGACCAAGCCATCAGCAGGGCTCTGGGATCTGTACAACTGTCTATAGAACTGCTGGACCTCTCCCAAGATCTCATCTCGAGAAGAAATGATAGTGCCGTTGTTGGTCCTCAGTTTAGTCAACTGACTTTGGCCAACAGACAGATCTCTTGCGAACACTTTCGAGCCTTGGTTCCGCTCTAGCGCCTCTTTAATACGGGTAGTATTAAATTAGCGAATATCATGCCGCACAGCCTTGGAGATCTGTCTGTTTAACCGGCTTAGGCAGGACCAATCGGCTGAGGACTGGACTATCATTTCTTTTCTCCTCTCCATGAGTTTGAGAGTATGGTCCGAGTGTTTACGATTCCTACTGACGCGACGGGCCTTGAAGTAAGTCGACCCGACCGCGTGGACAGTTTGCACGAACCTGCTGTTCATATCGCTCGCTGATTCACACTCATCTAGACATTGGAAGCGATTTTGTAGTTCGAGCTGAAAGCTCTCGGGGTTCTGATATTGGGCAGGTGTTGGTCGGAGCGTAGACTTCATCAATCGCGACCTCTCGACTTTTGTTCTAATATTCAAGGTGCCCCTGACTAGTCGGTGATCACTCCCAGTTTTAATCCTGCTGATCACTGAGACATCATTGAATATGTGTCGTTTGTCCGACAGGATTAAGTCAATCTCGTTTTTCACTGAACCATCAGGGCTAATCCAGGTCCATTTTCGCTGGGGCTGCTTCCTGAAGAAGGAATTCATCATGAAGAGGCCTTCCTTCTCCAGAAAATCAGCCAGCATCTGGCCCCTGTGGTTCCTCTGCCCAAATCCATAGTGCCCCACCTTCAGCTCATCGTCTGTCCTTTTGCCCAGTTTCGCGTTAAAGTCCCCCATAACCACCGTGAAATAGGTTTTAGACAAGTGGATGGCCTTCGAGATGTCCTCATATAGGGCCTCCACCTCGTCATTGGAGTGTGTCGAGGTCACTGCGTAAATGTATGACCTTCAACGAATACCGTTTAATTATTCTGAGTATAAGGTACGCTACCCTGCTCGACTCACTTTCAATCCTCTCCATGTTGCCTACGAGAGATCTGCGAACGATAAACCCGACACCCCCTTGGGACTGGTGGTCGCCCTCCCGGTGGAAGAGCAAGTTCCCGGACTGGAGGATTGTCGTTCCCTCACCCTCTCTTCGGTGGATCTTGCTCATTTCCTCTTCCAGCTCGGTGATTCTCTCGTCGGTCCGAAGTGTCCGAACGTTGTGCCTTACCAGGGCCAGAGGTCGTTGTTTATGGTAGCCTATCCATGACCGAAGATTCTTCGCACCCCCTGCTCCGCCGTTACCGGGCCCGCTACCATTAGGCCACGGAATAGCGGAGCCGCCGTGACTGAGGGCCATTTTTTGTTGGGTGCTCATTTTTTTGGGGGATATTGCCGTAATCGCCACGCTTGGCAGGCGGGTTGGCGATCGCAGTGGCTGTTATTAATACTCGAGGAAGTGCTGCTGCCCACTCCCCCGGTATTCCCTCAGTCGGCTCTTACGACTCCCATGGGTGGAAAGGGGTGGGACAATTCTAAAGCCGGCCCCACACGGCAAATCATAATTACAACAACTGAATGACGGATTTGTCGAATTTCTGAAGGTTTTATGTTTTTATTAAAAGTGAATTTATGTTATAAAATTCAGTTCAAACGTGAAGTATTATAATATACTTGGTTAGCATGTTTTCTCGAATTCATAGGGAGGGATCAAAAGTGTGATTGAAATGTTTGTGCATAGATTAAAGTTGTGTATGTGTAATGATAACATTTGTAAATTTATTATTGTAGATCTTGCGAGATGTTTTGATTCATTTACGCACTTTATGAAATGATGTGACATCTTATTTTAACATTACATTTTTTCACCCTTCTATATAAATAAATAAAAAATTAAGTGTCTGTTTGTAATGTCAAAATATTTTCTTAAGCTTTCTACTTAATTCTTATATATAATGTTTACAGTATTTAGAATGAATGAATGAATGAAGAATGTTTACAATATTCAGTATTTGCAATTAAACCAAAATAACAATCCAAAATGCCTGCCTGCTTGTTCCGTCTAAACTCCATAATGGTTAAACCTATTTTAATGGACGAGAGATGGTGCTATAAGGAGTAACGTAAAGTATATTTACTTCATTAATCACACTGCCACGCAATGATGAATGCGTGTTCTAACGTTGTTTGTAAGTACAGTCAAAACCGTTTATGGCGACATTGTTAGAACAACTTACCGGTTATATTGACCCAAAACAAAGGTCCCAGCTGGATATTATCCATCCATCCATCCATCAGCCTTCCAACGTCCACTGCTGGAAATAGGCCTCCCCAAGAATGGGGGATAGTGCTGTAATCGCTACGCTTGGCAGGCTGGTTCGCGATCGCAGTGGATGTTGTTAATACTCGAAGGAGTGCTGCTGCCCACTCCCTCGGTATTCCCTCAGTCGACTCTTACGACTCCCATGGGTGGAGAAGGGTGGGACAATTCTAAAGCCGGCCCCACACGGCAAATTAAAGCCGGCCCCACACGGCAAGTATAAAAGATTAGCGTGAAACAAAGAAAGGTACTCTAGTGTTTCGTCTGGTGAGTCAGAGCGTTGGAAGCACAAACCCATCCCTATTCTCTCCTAATTACCCTTTCTGAAACCTCCTGTCCCCTACCAAAAAAACGCTGTGTACCTATCTGTATTTTTTTATAATAATGGCTTCGCGGTTTTAGTATTTGCAAGTGACTTAATTAGCGTATATTTCTTCTTCACAGGTAAGTTTAATTCATCAAGCAAGTCACAGTCGAGCTCAAAGTCATAATCAAGTCAAAGTCATGCCTCTGTAAAGTGGGGGTGACTTTACTGAGAAGCTTTAATGGAGTTTTTGACACAACACGAAAAAGCACTTTACACGGCATAACATGAATACATGCTTAATTATACACATATAATCTTTATTGAGAAAATTAATATATTAATACTTGAAATAATACAAGTTTTGGAAAATAATGTGGAGCGATGACATGATTATTTGATTTTCGCGCCGAAACTCCAATATCTATCTCATTTTTTGACGGGCCTCGTGGCGTAGTCGGTAGTATAACCGACTTTCGTGCACGAGGTCGTCGGTTCGATTCCCACTCGGGACAATTATTTGTGTGATGATCACAGATTTGTACTGCGTCTGGGTGTTTTCTATCTATTATGTGTATTTATTTACAAAAAACAAGTATATATATTATGTATTATATCCGTAATCTGGTACCCATAGCACAAGCGTTAAGCTTAATTTAGGACCAGAGGACGTTATATATATATATATAATTATATTATGTTTGTCTCTTTTTAAAGTAATTTTTAGTGTCGCAATTTTCAAATCACAATGGTGAATGGTTTTACTTTGACAGAACATTGAAGGAAAACCAAACATAATTGCGTTATTGTAATGTTCGTTTTTTACTTTTTGTTTATTTTTTCCATTATTGCTAAGCCCGAATGGGTAGGCGCCATAGTCTTATTCATTACAACCAAAATTAAGTATCTTAAGGTGTCTCAATTTGTCGTGGAGAGTAGCTAATTCTAGCAGTTCATCTTTTATGCATACTGTTTAGAATTTATAGGAACATTTCAGTGATGCCGCAATTATTATTAAGCCTTCACTGGTGGTAGAGCTTTACTTGTCCCAGCACGAATGGACCGGCTCGATCGGGGAAGTACCACCCTCTCATAAAAGATCAGCGTGTAACAACGGTAGTTACGCCTACCGTTGTGTTTTCTATGGTGAGTGAGAGCGCCGGAGGCCCAAACCCCCTCCCTATCCTCTCCTTATTATCCTTCCTATCCAACTACTATCCCTTTCCTTGGAGATGGCGACGCGCGAGTAATACCTCTGGCTAGCGTCTATAGGCCACGGTAACCGCTTACCACCAGGTGGGCCGTATGCTTGTTCGCCACGCATGTAGAATAAAAAAACCCATTACAGGCTGTTACCATCAAACCATTAGCTCGTCTGTTAACAGTGAAAAAGAAAAGGGTAGCTGTTATACCTTTGGAAACTTCCTGCACTCATAATTCCCAAAACAAACTATGAGTTTGTAGTGTTTGCTCGCTCTGCATATGCACCCTGAGCTCCAATCCTTCTCAAGAACATTTGGCAGGACCTCATTCCTCTCTTCTTGAGGGTACAAAATGTTTTGGGTAAAAGCTTCGTATTCGTCAACTAGTGTACTCCTAGCATATTGAGCGTAGCACAGAAGCAGCCACAGGAACCGGTTCGGGGACATGACACTACCTCTGGAAAGAAAATTGAAAACTAATTTATTGTGTGGATCAATTAGATTTAGTCAAAACTACAAATTGCTTGCAAATTAGTTATTTACACCGAACTGATCGATGTAATGTATTGCCACACAGCAGAACGACCCAAGGTTTATTCACATTTAACATCATTTATGTTGGTACATCCAACTAACATCTATGTACGTCTCAAATTTTAAACGCCATCTACTGGATTTTTTTTTAAGGCGGGAAATAATGTACACAATATTGGGCACGGGTCTCCGCTCATAGTGAGAGGGAGTAGGCCATAGTCCATCACGCTGTTCCGATGCGGGTTGGCGGACTTCACAAGCCGTCGAGAAAAACTCTCAGGCGTGCCGTTTTCCTGATAATGTTTTCGTTCACCGAGCGTGATAAATTGTAAACAATTTCTTTTTTATACAACGTAAGTGGTGAACAAGAATACGGCCCACCTGATGGTAAGCGTAGCCTATAGACGCTGGCAACACCAGAGGCATCACTCGCGCGTCGACATCTCCAAGGAAAGGGATAGGGGGTGGATAATATGGAGAGGATAGGGAGGGAGCTTGGGCCTCCTGTACTCTCACTCACCATATGAAACACACCGTTAAGATTAACTACCGTTGTTACATGCTGATCTTTTGTGAGAGGGTGATACTTCCCTGATCGAGTCTCTACACTAATGATCCAGGAGCCCTACAAATTCGGTTAATTATTTCTTCTCGAGCGAAACTTCGTAAAATGCATTAGGGATTTACACTATGAATACTCGCGACCATCAGCTGCGACTCCGTGGATGGGGCGAAAAATTTACCTGGTGATCGTTTATATGCTACTATGAATGAAAATAAATGTCATCTTGCTGTATTTCAGTGGAAAGTTTGTCAGTTGGTTCAGTCGCGAAAATTCATATTATAAATCCCTAATGAATTTCACGAATTTTCGATTGGGAGGGACTTGGTAATGAAAATCTGTCACTGGCTCCGGGTCTATAAAGGCCACTAGAATACATTCATAATTTCAAAAAATATTGAAAATTCAGAGGTGTGTGCCATAAGAGGCTTGAACTTTGGACTCGGGATCCAACTCGATACCACTGTCTCTGCAGTCCTTGGTTTTACCGTTAGGCTACTGTTACGATGTAACCGATCAAATTATGAAATAAATAATAAAGTTGCATATTCAATTGATACCGGATACGGTATCCGCAAACTTAAAATGCGCGCGGTTACCTAGGCCCCCTACCCAGTTAGATTATCACCAATGGGTCACATGATTCCACTCCCACAAAGGCCAGAATCAAATATTATTGCCATATATGGCCAGCATGCGATCCCGGATGCAAGTAGAGTATGCCAGGGTTCGAGAACGTTCTATGGCTACTCCAATCGCAAGCATATAGATAGGAAAAGTTCTAGAACAAAAATTATCCACCAATGAGTAAGTCGGGATGCAATAGCGCGAGAGAGAAATAGCGATAGTAATCTTAGAAGGGGGTGTTATCAGAAAAAATATAAGAGTTTAGAGCGGGTAGAATCTTTTTTCTCTGACTCTCAATTATTGTGTGTGTCGCGGCAGAAGTATAACGCTGCATGAATATAATTATAAAATATTATTTTTGCCTAGGGCATTTAAAAGTAAAAGTGTGTGACTAGGAAACCCCAAAGAACTGCTGTAGCGAGCGTCGTGTCCCCATAAATAACTAAAACCTGAATAAAAGCTCCTGGGGTTACTGGTTACGACTGTTCCTGGTTACGACTGTTCCTGGTTACGACTGTTCCTGGTTACGACTGTTCCTGGTTACGACTGTTCCTGGTTACGACTGTTCCTGGTTACGACTGTTCCTGGTTACGACTGTTCTTGGTTACGACTGTTCCTGGTTACGACTGTTCCTGGTTACGACTGTTCCTGGCTACAATCAAGTTCCGGGTTACTACCTTCCGGGTTGCGGCTGCCCTACGAGTTCTGGTTCCGGCGCCGGTTGCGCCGGCTTCACACACCTACCGGCATCTATCTGCGCACGCCCGAGGGACGAGGGCCTGCCCTTCGGCCCAATTACAGCCGGCCCGCAGTTAAGTACCCCTAAGTGACGGTCCGGGGAACCTCCTGAGTTGCAAACCACCCCCTGATTTCTCAATGGTCTCTCTCTTTTTATATATTTTCAATTAACTAATTTTTTTTTGTTAAAATAATTTTTATTGTATTAAATAATAATTTATATTTATTATTTTATTTGAATTGTTAGGGTTTTCCCCGTACCACCGAAGGAATGTAACACAGTTCCAGTGGCCCGCCAATAAAGGCGGAGAGACGGCACACGGCGGGTTTCTTTAGTGGGTGCAGGCCCCACACTACCCTGTTCGTTGCCCCGAACGTTGCGGTTAGGAACATTTTTTCCCGCCTTAACAAAAAAAAAAAAAAAAAAAAGGGTTTTCCCCGTAACACTATCACTGCTTGAAAATTTATTTTCACGTTATTCTTTCTTGTAACTCGGTTCTTCGTTGCTAGCGTATATAGGCCACAGTAACCGCTTACCATGGAATATCTGACAGCTTGTTGGCTTTGTATTACCAAAACGTTCATAAACATTCCTCTGCTTTGTAAAATCAACAGTTCGATTAAGTCTCCATTCAATAAAACTCCACGTCTCTAGAATTGAACAACATGCATCATTGCAGCTTTGCAAGTGAGTATAAACTGATAAAGATTACATGAGCAGTAAACAAAACGACGTACATTAAATGAGCACTATGTAGGTTATACAATTAACCTTCAATTTTCTTTTAAATTTGTGAGAACGTTTATGATATTGAATATTATTAGTTCCTGTAAAATTTAATAGTAGCAATTGATTCAAATATTGGAGAGCTCCTCTCCTCAAGGACGAAGAGACGTTGGCGGAAAGTGGTATTAGGTCAATACTTGTGGCACTTTCATGAGAGGCCTATTATAATGGGGACTATCGTTTCTTTGCTCACCAGTTGGCGCCACTGTTGGCTAACGTCCAGAGGTATAGCTGTCAAAGGTGACTTTATAAGATTGGCGCCGAAACAAAGTTTTCATTATATTTATTAATTATAAATAACTATCATCATATCGAGTAGCTATGCCGCAATGTTGCGCAGTTCCGTTTTGTTTGGAAAAAAAGGAGGACACATCATGTTTCCAAAAGATAAAACTCTAAAACAGTGGCTAGTGGTGACGGTTTTACCACCAGTCAAGTGCCATATACCCTTACAGGATGCAGGAGTATACAAGCTGGATTGTGATTGTGGTCTCTCCTACATTGGGCAAACAAAGAGATCCATAACAACTCGGATCAAAGAACACATAGCTGATTTGAAGCCGTTGAAACAACATATCAGCCTTGGACGTCTATCATCTAAGTCCACCCGTGATCATGAATGCTGTAAAGTATTCGAAACGTCGGGATAGTAGAAAATCAAGTCAACGCGATAGATTCCGTAAACGTAGTTTTATTTCAAAATAGTGGCGATTTCTTAATTCCGCTTTCAAAGCGTTCACATTCATCGCCAAATAATCCATATTTGCGATAATTTCACGAAGGAGATCACTTTTCAACAAGTAAATTAAAGAAATTATAATTTATGTCACGAAGCCCGCCAAAACCAGTGAAAATATATATTATGCTATATATAGCTCTATGTTTTTATGGAATATATAAGACAACGCCCTGCCACCCTGGCGCCATGCGCCCGTCTACTATGCCGTGTACAATTTTCGATGCCCTATTTTAATAATTTTGGAAAAACTGTGATATAATTGTCTCATATTTTCAATTGAAGAGCTAAAAATCATCAAAGAAAATTCAACCCTCCATTTCAGGCTCTTAGGGGACGAATTTCGAAAAACCCTTTCTTAGTGGATACCTATACTGCGCAAAGAACACACCCTCCAAACTTCATATATCTCTAAGACCAGCGGTTTATGTTGAGTCAGTTAGGGCTTGGAATTTTATGTATACAGATAAGAATTCCATATAAACGCTGCAAATATATAGGTACTACTAATTAATTGACTGGCTGCTACCTGCGACTGTGTTCGCATGCCATTTAGATTTTTCACGGAATTCTAATAATATTTTCCGAAATGAAAGTAGTCTTAAGTAATTTTTAAAAAATAACGTTTCGTTTTTCATTTTAAGGGGGCATGGAACATCTTATACGCTATCCTCTCGTTGATTTATTCCCATTCAGGGAAATCTTATCTTTTGTGTGTTCCTCAAATGGTGGTTTTAAGTGTGTAGTCTGTAGTAGCGGCAACAGAAATACACATTCTGTGAAAATTTCAACTCTCTACATTTACGGTTCGTGAGATACAGCGCGCTAACAGATGGACGGACGCACAGCGGAGGCTTAATAATAAGGTTCCGATGTCACCCTTTGGGTACGGAAACCTAATTACCCTTAGTACCCATTTAGGCTTCACTACTGTTAGATGGAAGGGCACTAATAATGCGGCCCGCCCGGGTCCCTTAGTCCGTGTAGTGACGGACTAAGAATACAAGTGTCACCACCCCAGCCTGTCCCGCGGGTGTCGTACAAGGCGGCTAAGGGAAGTAAGCAATTATCACCTATTGCATTACTGGTGGTAGGGCTGGGTACCAAGTGAGAGTACTCACTTGATATCGGGCCCGAGCAGGTCGGTGCCACCGTTTTCTGTGTGACTGGTCATGAAGCACATCAGAGCGTTTTGGCTGTACCAGAAGATATCCATCTATTCTTTCTTTTATTATTGAAAAATGAAATGGTGCGCAACGACTTAACAATACTCTCGGTATAGTTGAGTCCATGAGCGACGGTTACCACTTATTATCAGGTGGGCCATGGCTCATCTGCCATCATTAGCAAAAAAAAAAAGATTCAGCCCAATCCTGAATATACTTAGCACTATCTGTATTGCCCTTAAATATTTTATTAAATCGAGTCGACATTCCCATTATGTGTCAACAATGTATAGCCATAAAACAAGAAAAAGAAGAAGAAATTTGGTAATACGACCTTAGCCTTGACGCTTCCTTGTTATCACTTCTAGTGATAACGCGTAATTGTTGTAAATTCTGTGACGTTATATACAAACATACCTTATAACTTACAATTAAAGTATAATTTCTTACGGCGCATTTTCTTTTGAATGAAACCGTGACGCTGGTGTGGCGATGTCTTTAAATGTAAACAGGAATGTTGAGATGAATATGCTGCCTCGACCGGCGAATTAACATAAGAAAATTTGGTACTAAAAAACTGCCTCTGTGGTGCAGCGGTAGTGTGACGACTGCTGATTATGAGGTCTCGGGTTAAATCCCCGATCGGGTGGTGCTATTGAGTTTTATCGTAAAAATAAATTTCTGAGTAGAAGCCTGGAGTTTCGAAATGTGCCCGGTAGATTGCAATAGGCTCGCCCCCTATTACGTGGGACTTAAACATAGCTGGCGAGTCGTGGGTGTGTAATACACCTTTGCCTACTCCTTCGGGGAATACAGGCGTAACGTTATGTTTTTTGTATGTATGTTTAAATTAGGTACTCCTATCAATGCTGTACATTGTAACTGCACATAAGCGTAGTATTCGCAAAGGTAGTTTTATTTCATAAACGAAAAAGGTAAATTCAACTATTTGTAGGCGTTTCGTTTGATAAATAAGAGCATCGGAGGCACAAACTCCTTCCTCATCTACACCTTATCGTTCCTACAGACTTTATCCCCTTTCTATCAAACTTTCTTTCCACCTCCTCTCTTACCCTACCCTAGGGTTGACAATGACGTGCGAATAATACTCCTTGGTGTTTCTGGCATCTACAGACTACGCGCCTTACGGCATTTAAATTAAAAAATAAAATCTTCGTTTCAAGGAAAAGTTCTAAACACAAATGTTTTACTATGTTGATGTTACACAAAATGCTTTATTAAAAAGTTAAGTAAAATTATACTAAGCCAGATTCCGCGACTCAGTCCAAACACAGCCTTCAAAATTGTAATACATCTTCGCGAGAGACGTTGCGGGTGGTGGACTTTCTCCGGTCCATCCACCCGCGGCCTCAGCTAGGGTGGCATTAGACGCAGGTACTCGTGACCATGCGCCACCTTAGTCGCTGGTAGCGGTTTAGGTCAGCGAAGGGGTTTGCCTCCCTGGCCCTCTCTGCCGCTTCCTTCTGCGAGATGACTTCCTCGCCGAAGGCAGCGACTTCGGATCAATTCCTGTCGCTGCCAAGCATCACTCTCACGACGCTCGGCAGTGAGAGGTCCCCACCTAACAATTTCTCGTCCTAGCCCCAGGAGTTTGGGCTGTGCGTTGATATATCAATCAGTCAATCAGTTATTCTTTTATACATATAGATAGTAAAAAGGGAATATACATAATATGCCTTAAAAGCTGTAAATTAGATTTCAGTAGTATTATATTATCTCAAGACTCTTGAAAATGTTATACGAGAGATATCTAGAAAATTCTTTTTAAAATTATTTTTTAATGTAGTTACAAATACTGCCAACCCATACAATGCTACAACCACGGTCCAACTGATGCCTACCTCCGACCCAGTAATAAGAGAATATACCCATTTAGTACCTAAGCAAGCAATGGATGATAACTGCTTACACCCCTTAGTCGCCTCGTGCACCCGAGAGAAAGATAGATGTGGTGGTATTTGTATTCTTAATACGTCACCAATAGAAATTAACGTCATATCGGAGGTCTAGGATCATTCCGACTTGGTTTAACGTCATCTGGTGGAGTGAAACCTCCTCAATTTCTGGTCGGGTTATAAAAGAAAAAAAAAACCTTCGACTGTAGAAGTAAGTATACAAAATTCTTGCACATTTGCGTTTAAGAAAAAGACGAGCATCGATCCAGTAGGCCTAGCTAAGTTGCATTCTATGATCGCTAACGCTAATAGAAAACTATTTAAATGTTTGGGAATTTGACATCTTTAACCTTAGATAAAGAACCTATATTTATCTAAGTCTTTAACAATATCTATAACGCTAAGTCACGTGACTTAACGTTAGAGATGTCAAATTTCCATACATTCTAATAGTTTTCTATTAGCGTTAGCGATCATAGAATGCAACTTGGCTAGACCCACTGTTTAGTACATTACAGATCTCTTCCTCTTCATCCTGATTGGATAAATACAAAGTTTATTAATGACTCTGGTCTTTTAAATTAAATTTGATTACACAAAGGGTAAAAAGCATTTGTTAATCTATACAAATAAGAAAATATCCTCACTACTAATTAACGAATTTCGGCAGATCAAACATATCTCCAGTTTCAATGTTCCTAAATTGAAAAGCTTTGTAAGATTGTTAAAAATAATAATTCCTACCTCAAATCCAAGCATCCAATTAACAATAAACATCCGAAACACCGTCCAGCGACAAATAAATCATAGCAAATCACTATACAAATGTGAGACGAGTTTTCAACGCGTTGTACCTTCTTGAAGGCTATCTCGTAATGTGAACAGCAAATATGCCTCTTTTCACCATTCGTTACATCGCAACAAACACGTCACACACAAAATTATCACTTTTTGATCCTCACTTGACTTTCAATGCATGATTTGGACAAGTTAGTAAATCATCTGCTAAATTAAATTACAGCAAAATTGAAGACAACAGCATTTACACAGGATTCACGTACGTTTGAGTCGAAGGCTGTGGCAGAAACTTGCCGATGTTTGCTTAAGATTTTCGCGATCCGCTGTGCAGTTCTTACCTTTGCGATAACAGAGAGATAATTTTGCACGAAGCCCCCAATGGGGAAAGGCTATTAATGAAATACGTAGTTGTTATGAGTACGTTTATCTAGCAACCAAGTTAATTGTGATCTTTTTTTATTATTAAATGATTAAGGTTATTATAAAGGGTACCTCCGAAACTACTCATCCAATTTCAAAAATTATTTCACTAATCAATTTCAATATTTAAACGGACCTTGGGGATTTTAATAGGCTACATTATAATATTAACTCAAAAAATAAAAAGACATTTCGCATCCCTAATTTTGCAATACGAATGTCGAACAACACTCGGCAGAATAATTCTATGGTGCATACAATTATAGAAAATACATCGCGGGCACAGATAGTAATAATATACTTATATTTAATAACCTGCATATTTTCCTCGGTGGTGTAGTGGTAGTGTATGCGACTGCTAATCATGAGATCTCGGGTTCGATCCCCGGGTCGGGCAATGTTGTTTGAACTTTTTCCTAAAAAGAAAAATTCTTAGTAGCAGCCCGGAGTTCGGAAATGTGCCTGGTAGACGTCAACAGGCTCGCCCGCTATTACGTGGGACTTAAACATAGCTGTCGAATCGTGGGTGCCTACCCCTTCGGGGAATACAGGCGTGATGCTATGCATATTTTCCAGATTTTTTGAGGACTCGTGTATTTGGTAAAGTCGTAAAGTATGATCTTAAGTTCATTACGATGATGAAGTTGACCATAATGAATTGATGAGTTCCAGTTTGACATTCAGATAAATTTATCGATAGGACTTTCTGTAAAATATGTTTCTGCTTTGGCCTGTCTAAGTGCATGGTTGATTCACTTTAGAATTGTTATTTAATTTGGGTTCTTCCTTGGCGTTACTATTTCACTAATGGTGTAAAATAAGTGCTTGGCAATTACCATGTGTGTGTGAGAGCGCCATATACATACACATTTTAAGAAACATGGCGTCATTTTATTCTTCGTTAAGCAGACAGGTGTAGATAAATATTGTATTATTTGCAATATATATCTGCATATGAGAAACCGCTAAGTCACTAGGCGTGTTTGTCTATTGACGTAAGCCTTGAGAGTTTTAGTTTGACTGAAGCACCAGCCTTGCTTAGCAAAATTCGAAAAGAATCTGCTCTTTTAGATATTTTTATATATATTTTTAGCATTTGACATGCTTAGCACTATACATTAAACACAAAGTAAAAAATGTGAAATCGAAAATAACAGTCAGGAGCAGGATTTGAACCTGCATCTTCTGGATTCCGTCCAGATGCTTTACCAATTCAGCCATCCTGACACTTGCTCCTGACTGCTAATTTCGATAACACATCATACTTAACGTCTTTGGGTGACGCCTGCGCCATCTGTCGGACGTATTTTCATACATTATACCGACCAGGTAAATTTAATTTTACAATTAAGATTTTACCTAATAATGACGCAAACCCTTTAAATATTTAGATATTTTTATATATATTTTTAGCATTTGACATGCTTAGTACTATACATTAAACACAAAAAAATATCTAAATATTTAAAGGGTTTGCGTCATTATTAGGTAAAATCTTAATTGTAAAATTAAGTTTACCTGGTCGGTATAATGTATGAAAATACGTCCGACAGATGGCGCAGGCGTCACCCAAAGACGTTAAGTATGATGTGTTATCGAAATTAGCAGTCAGGAGCAAGTGTCAGGATGGCTGAATTGGTAAAGCATCTGGACGGAATCCAGAAGATGCAGGTTTAAATCCTGCTCCTGACTGTTATTTTCGATTTCACATTTTTCACTTTGTGTTTAACGAATCTGCTCTGTTAATTTTAGGCAAAGTTTTGACCTATAAGTTGATCAAACGAATCGGTATCATAATTTCGTCCAATTTGCTCATAGAACAAAATGCTTTCCATAAATATTTATTCTGAGTACAGAATTTGTGTATCTTCAAATTTATCCCAGGGCGTATTTTTTTTTTAATGAGACAGTGAAATGTCGAGTTTACACAGAACCAATGTTGTTTAGATCTTTGACCAGTGGATTAAGACATTAGCAATACTAGTAAAACTAAATCTTACAATCGCAAAAAGAAATCCTTAATAGTAGGTACTTATTTTCTTCTGAAAGACACAAAAATATTTAGGATGACGGTCGTTAACCGCATACCAGCATACCTATATGATTTATTTAACTGTTTGAATAACATAATAAATTATAACAACTGAGTTTGTACGTCTTGTTGGCATTTGAGCAATTTTTACATAGCAGATTATCATTTGAACTAATATCGTTTATATATAGTAGGTATAATTTTTATTTTTATAAACTAGTTGAACTCGACAGACGTTGTCCTGTCCAAAGGTTGGCTTACCTGCTATGAGCACAAATTGAAGAATAATGTTTCATAAAAAAAACAAAAAAAAACTGCCTAGGTGGTGCAGCGGTAGTCTTTGTGACTGCTGATCATGAGGTCTAGGGTTCGATCCCCAGGTCGAGCAGCGTTATTAAGCTTTTTCAGTAGCAGCCCGGAGTTTGGAAATGTGCCCGGTAAACGGCAATAGGCTCGCCCCCTATTACGTGGGACTTAAACATAGATGGCGAACCGTGGATGTGTAATACACCTCTGCCTACCCCGTCGGGGACACGGGCGTGATAATATGACATGTATATTGTTTCAATATTTGCATTTTGATAAGGGCGTTTGCGGTGAAACTTTGTAGATACACATTTTAAAAATAACAAAAATTCTGTCAACAATTTATGAATTTCTGATACATCATCGCAGCGCCATCTCAAGAATCCAGTTGTAAAGCTAAACCATCCATAGACCTACTCAAACGCACAAAAATGTCGACTAAATAAAGGGTGTTTTTGAGTTGCATATGCTTAACGCACGGCAAATGATTTTTTAAATATAAAAAAAGATGATTGTTGTAATATAGATTGGTAGACAGTAGATAATTTCTTGGTGTATTAAACCAACATCTAAAGACGTTGAAGGAATCACCACAGCATTTTAGGGAACTCTTGCACAATTTTTTTTTATGACGTCACAGTTTTGTTACATGGATTATTAACCTTTATAAGCCTTTAACCTGGAAACTCAATGCGGCTAGTGATACCTATTACTGGGTCAACCCGGTATAATGGGTAGATGGGTTGACCTCTTCCATGAAACCACTGAAGTAATGTAACGTAGTTCCAATGGCCCGCCAATACAGGCGGAGAAATGGCACTCGGCGGGTTTATTTAGTGGGTGAGAGCCCCACACTACCCTGTTCGTTGCCCCGAACGACGGGGTGTGCGGTTAGGTACATTATTTCCCGCCTTAACAAAAAAGCGAAACAGCATTTTGTCTTATCATTCAGATTTCTGTGATAGTTACAAAACCATCTGTAACTGCCTCGTAAGAACTTTAATTGTTATGCATATCTTTTATGATGTTAGTCATCGTAATATAATTAGCCATGGATTTAATACTTTACCTACGTTACAGTTTCGAAATTAATCTTAAATAGTTTATAAGATATCTCAACACACAACCGCGGCCTAAGTAAATAATTTACAGAGTAGTTAACGCGACACATTAAAAAAACAAATAGGTAGGCTGTATAGATTAATGTATTGTTTACAGATCGTCACGTGGGCTGACAGTTTGACATTCAGTTTACTTTACATATTATTTTTAGATTATGTTATCATAGCAACTAATTTGAGAATTTATGTAATTAAAGTCAACCGACATTAGTGTCTATGTAATTTGTTAGAACTTGTGAAAATAGTATCAGCAAGTTTTTTATATTGCGTATGTTGGCAGATGAGCCACGGCCCATCTGAAGGGAAATGGTAACCGTCGCTCATGGAATCAACTACACCGGGAGTATTGTCAAACCGCCGCTCACCATTTCATTTCACAGATTGAAAGAAACGACTATCTCTTGTTACAACCAAAACACCGATATGCCTCATGGCCGGTCACACAAGAAATGGTGGTACAGACCTGCTCGGGCTCGATAACAAGTGAGTGGAGTACACTTGGTACCCAGCCCTACCACCAGTAATAACCAATGCACTGGGTGATGATTGTGTACTTCCCTTAGTCGCCTCGTACGACATCCGTGGGAAAGAATGGAGCTGTGACACTTGATGAGTGCAGTCGACGCGCTCTACCACTAAATAATTACAACTAGTATCTGCATAATTATTTATGATATTTACACGAATGTTGCACATTATTTTTATATTTGACGGGCCTCGTGGCGTAGTCGGTAGTGTAACCGACTTCTGTGCACGAGGTCGTGGGTTTGATTCCCACTCAGGAAAATTATTTGTGTGATGAACACAGATATTTGTACTGCGTCTGGGTGTTTTCTATCTATATGTATGTATTTACAAAAAAAAAGTGTTAGGTATATGTATTATATCCGTAATCTGGTACCCATAGCACAAGCGTTAAGCTTAGTTTGGGACCAGAGGACGTGTGTGAAAATGTCCGTGGATATTTATTTATTATAAAATGAAACTACGTTTACGAAATCTATCGCGTTTACTTGATTTTCTCCTTGAATTTCATAAAATAGATCAGTACTTAATATTATTCCTAACACACACACATTCACCAAATTGGCAATGAAAAAAGAACCAACACAACGTCTAAATAAATCAAGTTGAAAGCTCTCTCGCTGTGGCACATGATCACAAACACGGTCATTTTTTACCCTCCGGCCCGCTTTCTCTGCTTGTTTGTACTTGTTATATTATATAAGTGGCCGTGCACTTCTCGGTAAAAGTGCACTATATTAATTGGTTCGTTCAACTTGTTTCAACTCCAAGAACACTGGTTTTTGAGGGCATATATGGAGACAACAATCTGTAGTTTATTTCTATATTAATCAAGCTGACGACTTTACAGTTCGTGTCTTAGATTAATAGGTAATATATTAATATATGGTTCGTGCAGTGCAGGCATACTTAATCTCTAAATTATTTGTGATTTTTAGCATACGACATGCTCTTTTGCTAGAACAATGTTTTGTAAGTTGTTCAACAGAATGTACTAGTGAAAATTTCTACGAGCTGAATTCGAACTTGCGTCCTTCATAGTCCAGTGGAATGCTTGAGACTGCTAAGATATCGTAGAAACCTACTTGCATATATGCTACGCGCGTGGCAAGCAAGCTTGCGGCAAACCTTAACAAGCCTTAGCAACACCAGGGGCAACACACACGCGTCACTACTAACATCGAGGAAAAGGATAGGAGCTGGAAAGGAAGGATAATAAGGAGAGGATATGGGAGGGGTTGTTTTCTCTTAATCTCCACCTCTCAATTAGTCCTATGGTAGCCTTGCCGGCGGCACCGTTGCAGACAAAAGCTGGTATTTAGGTTATATCTCGGTTTCCCGATACAGTAGCGGGATAAAACGAAAATACCAGTTCTTAAGACTAATCAAGAGCTACAAACAAAAATAATAATAGTTAAAATCGATTTATTAGTCTGCCTGGTATGCGAATAAACGACAAAAAGATTTACAGAACATTAACGCCGTCTACCAGATGTAGGTACATATTTGCATGCTGGAAGGAGGGGAGGCTGGTACTCCTGCCAAAGCCGGGACGAACGCCGGATTCGGTCGGGGCCTTCAGACCCATCGTGCTGCTGGATGAGGCGGGTAAGATGCTGGAGAGAATCCTCGCTGCCCGCATTGTCCAGCACCTGCGCGACGTCGGGCCCGACTTGTCGGACGCCCAGTTCGGTTTTCGAGCTGGTCTTTCGACAGACGGCGCGATCGCGTCTGAGGGCCGCGGCCGCGGCAGCCATCACCGGCGGGGAAATGCTGTTGGCGGTGTCGCTTGACATCGCCAACGCATTCAATAGTCTGCCATTCAGCTGCATCAGGGAGGCGCTCCGGTATCACGGGGTGCCTGTATACCTGAGGCGGCTGGTGGCGGACTATCTAGAGGGCCGCAGCGTCGTCTATGAGAGCCGCATAGGGGACGTTGTGAGGAGACCCATGTCGTGCGGTGTCCCACAGGGTTCGGTCCTGGGGCCGCTCCTGTGGGACATCGGTTACGACTGGGTGCTGCGCTGTCGGCTCCCCCCGGGCTGGCGGTCACCTGCTATGCGGATGACACGCAAGCAGCATGAAGCAGCGGAGAGGGCCAGGGAGGAGGATCCTTCCGCTGACCCAAACCACCGCCAGCGTCCGGGGCGGCGCAGGCGCAGATACTTGCGCCTCATGCCGCCCTAGCTGAGGCTGCGGGTGGATGGACCGGGGAACGTCCGCCACCCGCAAGGCCTCCTGAGAAGGTTCGACGCTCCGTGTCGGATGCGTCGCTCGCTAGAGGGTACCCGAAAGGGTAAGCCGCCGGCGGACCTCCGAAGGAATGTAACATGGTTCCAGTGCCCCGCCAATAAAGGCGGAGAGACGGCACACGGCGGGTTTTTTTAGTGGGTGAGGGCCCCACACTACCCTGTTCGTTGCCCCGAACGACGGGGTGTGCGGTTAGGAACATTTTTTCCCGCCTTAACAAAAAAAAAGGTACATATTTGCATAAATCTGTGGTTCCAATTGTTTTTTAAACGCAATTCCCTGCACTATGGAATAATTCTTGTATCGCGGAGGAGTTTACCATCATGCAATTTCACGGACACAAAGTACACCCAAACACAAAAAAAAAAAACATAGACTCACGCCTAAATTCCCGAAGGGTTGGGCAGAGATGTATTAAACACCCACGATTCGCCAGCTATGTTTAAGTCCCACGAAGGTAATAGGGGGCGTGCCTATCGCCGTCTGGCGGACCCAACGCCGAGACTCTACTGTCAATTTTTCTTTTTACGAAAAAGCTCAATAATAATACTGCCCGATCCGGTGATCGAACCCGAGACCTCATGATCAGCAGTCGGTCACATTATCGCTGCACCGCCGAGGTAGTTACAACCAGACTTAAAGCAACCATTTCTGGGTCACACAAAGAATTGTGCTGTGTAGGAATCGAACCCCCAACACATGGCACGGTAGATCAGTATCTAAATCACTCTGTCATTACTTTCTTATCTTACTAAATGATTAGAGCTTGGGAGTTGTAAGTAGGTTTCTTCGATAGCTTAGCGGTCTAAAGCATTCCTGCGGATAAGTCGCAATTTCGAATGCTGTTCGTAGAAACTTTATCAGGAATATTCAAAGACAATTAAAGCTTTTAAAGATATTTTATTGCAACTATAGAGGTGATGGTTGTGCAGCAGAAAGGTTTTTAATAAGCTCATCCATTTGTATCAGATTGATCTTCGCTTGGTGGAACAGCCGACCTTCTGGCAGCTCTGGGGGTTCATGACGAAGCAACATAGCTGACTCTTTCAGGATTCGGTGAGATTCCTGGAACGATAACAATTAAAACTCAACAGACTTCAAAAAGGAGGAGATTCTCAATGCGACTGCATGTTTGTTACTCGATTATTCGGACAATTATGAATTTATTTTGATAATTTCTGTTTAGTAGGTCATACTTTAAATGTAGAAGATACCCGAAAGGGTAGATAAGCCACCGGCGGACCACTGCAGTAATGCAACATAGTTCCAGTGGCTCGCCAACGCAGGCGCAAAGACGGCACACGGCGGGTTTATTTAGTGGGTGAGGGACCCACACTACCCTGTTCGTTGCCTCGACGGGGTGTGCGGTTAGGTACATTATTTCCTGCCTTAAAAAAGGTCATACTTTAAAGGTCTTATATAAATTTTATCAAAATTAATTCAGCGCTTCCTGAAAAAAATTACAATACAAAAAATATATACACATTAAATAGCGTTTTGAAGCCGGTTAATGGTTTTTTTTTAAAAAAAACATGATTTTTTTTATTATCCTTATCTACATGTGTGTTTTATGATGCTTGATAAAAAAAAACTATTAGTTTCTTTTTTGTATGAATCTATATGACATACGGTTGGGTTCTGTAAGACACGAATATTAAAAATATTAGCTTACCGTAACATAGCCAAGCAACACTAATGGCCCTTCTTCGAAAGACTTCCTCCTGCCAGTCTCCGCTAGTGCAGCATGAAGCTCGTATAGTATGGTGCCGCGGAGACGAGTCTCAGCTGCAAAAAATAGAATTCCTTTTATATGATAGATACTATTCTTGTATTGCGGGGGACTTTACGTCACGGACAAAAAGTATACCCCGACTCAGAACAATCATTTGTGGATCACACAAAGAGTTGTCCTGTGTGGGAATCAAACCCACAACACACGGGCGGTATCTAAACCACTCCCGCCATCTGTGCTGCCAAACAATTATTCATCTTATAATTACTTTACCTGGCCGTGTGGGGCCGGCACCCCTGTCTACCCACGGGAGTCGTAAGAGCCGACTGAGGGAATGCCGAGGGAGTGGGTAGCAGCACTCCCTCGAGTATTAACAACATCCACTGCGATCGCCAACCTGCCTGCCAAGCGTGGCGATTACAGCGTTATCCCCCATGACGGGACTGCTCGTTGTGGCGTTCTCTTGGGGAGGCCTATGTCTAGCAGTGGACTTTGATAGGCTGATGGATGGATGGAATTACTTTAGTCGAATAGTAAATTCTCTGTATCTTAGTACAAAATTTCTTGAAGTGCCTTTTTGACAATACTTTTACATTAGTTGATTATTATAAAGATAAATGACAAGAATTCCATTTAATATATTGCAGAGAAACGGACCTAAGAATAAGAAGAAATTAGATGTAAACCTAGTGGTAGAACCTTGCTTATCCCAGCATGACTGGGGTGGGTCGGTCAGGGAAGTACCACCCTCTCATAGGAAAATAGCGTGAAACAACGGTGGGTACTTCTATTATTTTGTTTCGTATGGTTAGTGAGAGCACCTGATGCACAAACCGCCTTCCTATCCTCTCTTTATTATCCCTCTTATCCTCATCTTAGTATTCTTCCTATTCAAATCATTATTATCCTACCCACCCATCTCCTCTACCTTTTTAACTCATATCATGTGTAATACTTTCTAACATTTACGCGAATTTTACACATTTTGAAATAAAACTACGTTTACGGAATCTATCGCGTTTACTTGATTTTTATATTATCCCGACGTTTCGAATACTTAGCTAATCATCTACTACTCTAATCATCAGCTTTGGACATCTACCATCTAAGGCCACCCGTGATCATGAATGCTAAAAAAGTATTCGAAACGTCGGTCGTCAGTCGGTATAAAATCAAGTAAACGCGATAGATTCCGTAAACGTAGTTTTATTTCATATCATGTGCTTAAAATATCATATCATCATATACAGGGTAATTTTTTTAACCAGTGCACAAATTTTGAGGTAATATACTCAAAGAAATTTTAATAAATACGTATATTTTAGTTTAATATGTCCTACTAAAAAATTAAGTTATCGCTAACGAAAGGTGTTTACTTTTGAAACTGATTTTATAGTCACACGGCGGGCGCACTTCTGTAGATACATACGTCAGCGCTCGTTCAATGCACCGACGCATAGGTATCTATGCGAGTTACTGACCGCTAATTTTTTTAGACTCGAACTAGACTTTTTAAGTTTAGGTCGTGAGCTGAAGTTATTTGTAAGAGTAGTTCCAATTTTTCCTTCATATTTTCATGGGCTTAGGAACATCAAAATGCAGTAAATAAAGCTTTGAACCGCTCGTATAATTGGTGTCCATATTTTGCTGATTTCTGTCGGATAAATAAAAACGGGTTTAATGATTAATGAAAATGTGTTCTATTACTGATACAGGGCCAACAAAAAAATTTGCGCACTTGTTAAAAATTTTACCCTGGATATGTAAATAACAAAGAAAACCAGACGTCACGGAACGTCCAGCAGATGTGAAAACATCGAAATTACTTTGTAGAAATAAAATGATCATAACTTGACAAGGTACTCCTCAAGACGAATCAAACGAGTATAAACTCGATAGGTTTATGTAGTTTCATTACAGAGTTACTGTGGCTACCTTCCAGCTCCATCGTCAGACCCTGGATACCATTTAGAGACATAGTACTCGTCAAGACAAATAATACGAGCCCAAACTCGATGGAATTATGTATGTCGTTTTATAACGGAGTTCCTATGGTCACCTTCTAGCACCATCATCAGACCCTGTATACTATCTAAAGACGAATCAAACGATTCCAAACTCAATGGGGTTGCATCGTTTCATTACAGAGTTACTGTGGTCACCTTCCAGCTTCATCATCAGACTCTGGATATCATTTATGACCATACCATATTAAGACACTGGATCACTCATTAAGACGAATCAAACGTGTCCAAACTCGACGGGGTTGCGTCATTTCGTGATACAGTTACTGTGGCTACCTTCCAGCTTTATCATCAGCCCCTGGATACCATCTAGACAAAAGTGCTCGGCAAGACGAATCATACGAGCCCAAACTCGATGGAGTTGCGCCGTTTCATTATAGAGTTCCTATGTCCACCTTCCAGCTTCATCATCAGATCAGTTCCATGTCATCATAATATTGCATTGTCATGTGATATACACATGCGTGTAGAATTTCAGCTCAATCGGAAACCGGGAAGTGTGTCAAATTTAACTTGCAAGATTTGAACGGGACAAGTATAATAAAAGCGTCGCCACGCTAACAGTCGATTTTACCCTCCCTCCGCATTAGATGTTTCACATCAAAAAAAAAAATTATAAACAAGCTAAATAACAGTTCATCCATACATCCATCAGCCTTTCAGCGTCCACTGCTGGACATAGGCCTCCCTAAGAGAATGCCACAACGAGCGGTCCCGTCATGGGGGAAAATGCCGTAATCGCCACGCTTGGCAGACGGGTTGGCGATCGCAGTGGATGTTGTTAATACTCGAGGGAGTGCTGCTGCCCACTTCCCCGGTATTCCCTCAGCCGGCTCTTACGACTCCCGTGGGTAGAGAGAGGGTGGGACAATTCTCAAGCCGGCCCCATACGGCCAATGATGCCAATAACAGTTCACGCCCAGATTAATAGTGTGTATGCATTACCTGGTGCTAATATCTCCAGAAGATCCTGTATCTTCTTGCAGAGTTGAGTCTTCAGAAGGAGCCTGTCTTCAGATACGGCTGCGAGTCCTTGCTCGACCTCTTGACCTATCATCTGAGCAAGAGCTAAGCTCACGTCCATCATGTAGTAGTGAGACGGGTGGAGATAAGAACTACAGTGGTTTATGAACCTGTAGGGAATAGAATCAAAATATATATTTTTGCCTTTGGTGGCAGACGAGCCACGGCCCACCTGATCTTAAATGGTAACCGTCACTCATGGACTCAACTATAACGAGAGTATTGTCAAGCTGTTGTGTGCAAGTGGTCACTATTTCATTTCAGATATGAAATGAAAGAATTAATGGCTATCTCTTGCTACAACCTAAACACGCTGATGTGCTTCATGGCCGGTCACACAGGAGATGCTGGTACCAACCCGCTCGGGCCTGATATCAAGTGAGTACTCCCACTTGGTATCAAGCCCTAGCACCAGTAATGCAATGGGTGATAACTGTTTACTTCCCTTAGTCAGCTCGTCCGACACCCGTGGGAAAGAATGGGGTGGTGACACTTATATTCTTAGTCCGTCACCACACGTACAACTTCAAAAATGATAAGTAACTAGCAGTGGACTGAGGAATGCCAGAACAGCCTCCTTAGAATGTGATTCACAAAATCGTATCGACATCGCATCGTCATATATGTGATTGGTAGACACACAGGCAAGTGACACAGTAAATATATAAGCTAGAGTGATGTCGCAATAATCGCTCAACCAATCACGATGATCTTTCAAGATCTCTCCACCAATGACAATATCACGATGCGTTACATTCTACGGGCCCAGCCCCCGTAGAGAGTGATTCACAATATCGTATCGACCTCGTATTCTCTTATTTGTGATAGACGCATGATGTCAAGTTTTCATATTCAATCTGAGATCCAGATTACGTAAGGCCCAAGAGTTTTTACAATTATGTGCATATTGATCTAATGAAGTTTAATGAACCTCGAGATCCTTAGTCACGTACAGTAACAAGCATACGGCATTGATATTAAACCACACACAGTTTCGAAGAAAAGAAACGTCCAAAACTGTCGCCAGTTGTACATAAGTAGTTATAGTTATGATATAAATGCATTCTTTCCAAAATTCAACCTTACACGTATGATTTAAAGTTGTATTTACAAAGTATTATACAAAAAGCAATAAAATTTTACGACCGAAATTTGCGAGCAGGGCAAGGACGGAGTGGAGACGAATATTTTTTTATAATTTTCATGTATAAACATTTACTTAGTTTATTAAATTTGTTTAATTTATAAATGTGTTCTAAACTCATATTTATACTTTTATCCGATCGTATTAATATGCTTTTAGGTAGAATATTTATTTATATATAAATAAAATAAAACTCGTAAAATTAAATTTTAGTTTTTATTCCCAATATAGTAATTCTAATATTATTAGTAGTACCCAGATCTATTCCAGTCTAGATGAATAGCGTCATAATAAACATTGACAATACAGTAGTAAGTAAATCAATTTCCTTGAAATACAATGGTGGACAATTTTCGTGCCTGATTGTGTATCTTCTCTTTTTTATATATCAATGGCATACGGCCCCACTTTTGGTAGGCGGTTACCGTAGCCTATAGACGCTAGTAACACTAGAGGCATCACTTGCGCGTCGCCATCTCTAAGGAAAGGGATAGGAGGCGGATAGGAAGGATAACAAGGAGAGGATAGGGAGAGGGTTCGACCTTCCGGCGCTCATACTCACCATACGAAACACAATGGCAGAAGTACCTACTGTTGCTGCACGCCGATCTTCCGTGAGTGGGTGGTACTTCTTGATCGAGCCGGTCCATTCATGCTGGGATAAGTAAGGCTCTCTCTACCACTTGATATAAAATGCCAATAACCTTCACTTTACTTCTCAATTTTTACCTTTCACAAGCTTCAGGATCTTCTTTGGGCATAATTCTGAGCTCTCTGCCAATGTCTTGAAGCAGTTGTTGTATGATTGCGTCCGAGACGATATCCTTGCAAGCGTTGCAATTCCAGGACTTGTTGTCTAAGTTGCGAGTCGTTGGATCCGGGCTCTTGGTCTTATGCAAGATTGGCAAAATGAAAGATTCTGGCAGAAGATAACCTTTGCAGTCTCTGAAATCATGCGAAAATTCATTGTTACAGAAAATTTGTCGGATATATCACGCGTTGATAATATCATCATGCCTCTCCCTTTATTTTAAAGGCGGAAAAAATGTACCTAACCGCACACCCCGTCGTTCGGGGCAACGAACAGAGTAGTGTGGGGCTCTCACCCACTAAATAAACCCGCCGTGTGCCGTCTCTCCGCATTGGCGGACCACTGGAACTGGAAGACCGCCGGCGTCTTACCGTGCCGGGAATCTCTTTTAGGAGCGTCGTACCATCGATCCGTCCTATTCCTAGGGTCGGTAATAGGGTAATGCCGGCTTACCAGTTAGGACTGAGGGATCATCTTACGAGTCTGGGGAGGGTCATTATAATAATGAATTAGCATAGTATAATATATTCAAATGTGTTTGCCATCATACAAAGGCATTATTTTATTAAATTTGTCAATAGGATTAGAAAAATTATCAGTATCAGATCTAGCCCGGGGGGTAATGACCCCTCTCATCCGCTATGTATAGCTTATGGTAATCGCTTGGTGGTGGCATACACTAATCAGCGTCGTTCGTTATTACTTACTATATTTTGCTTGCTGCTTGCGACTCTATGGTCAACAAAAAAAAGTAGTATATGTATTATATCCGTAATCTGGTACTCATAGCACAAGTGTTAAGCTTAGTTTGGGACCAGGGGACGTTGTGTGAAAAATGTCCGTGAATATTTATTTATTACTAGCTGTTTCCCACGGCTTCGCTTGCGCAAATAAATGGATATTAAAATAGGAAAGATTTTGTTAAAAAATACTGTCTCTAAATGAAATTAAACTATTAGTATTCATCAAAATTTTAGGTTTAATTACTATAGCACTTACTATAGTATTGTACTTACAGTTCGAATTATTAGTATTGTAGTTTGAATCCCGCTCGCAGTAAAGTTTCCTTTTTCCACTTTCAATTAATAATTTGTTGTTAAAAGTACCTAGCTGAGCATGTCAAATGCTAAAATACAGATCAAAATACTTTACGAAAATGATATTTATCATGTTTTGTTGAGCACAATTATTTAGGATTATACGTAGGTAAATTGAAATGCCCTTTAATTTAAATAAAGAAGCGCCTGGTATATACCAGTAGTTAGTATCTGTGTTTCTCACTGGAAACTCTTAAATTTGTATCACCCGTACTGTTATGAAGAAATTTTAATCACCTAAATTGTGCAAAAGAACAAAGTTACAAATCAAAGCTCTTTATAAAAACGTCGTAGGAGCCATAGTAATTACCTAACGTTGTGAAGGAAATGTTTTCATTCCACAAATACCGTTTAATTCCATCAGAGAATAACAATTAACATGTCACTAGGCCAGTCACTGAAAATGACTGGCATCGATTAAGTAAGGACTGCTTTTCACACGGAGAGATTTATGTTGCATGCTCCAGAGTGAGTTTTAGACGCAAAAGGAAACACTGCAAACGTCGTTTACAAAGAGGTACTTACTATGGTAATTAAACCTAAATTTGTTTTTTTTTTATGTTTACTAATATTTCATTTAGAGACATTATTTTTTAACAAAATCGTTTATTTGCAAATTTGTATTTGCGCGAGCGAAGCCGCGGGAAACAGCTAGTAATGAACAAAAAATCGTGTAAGCAAATCAAATTGTAATCAGTTTGCAGTGTAATGAATTTGCAACGGAAAAATCAGTATTCGCATGCGTTGTTGTTGTCACAGTTGTCTGCCCTCACGTGTCTGCCCCTTCGTTCGGGTAAGCACACTTAGGCATATTTCCCCACCTACACCGCGTCGTACTACGCCGCGCTTCCAAAAAAGTAAGTTTCAAGCTTCTAGCTCTAAAAATGACGATACTTCCATACAACTTTTCATCCCCCCCTTTCAATCCCTTGCAACCCCTATATCCTCCCTATATTTATAAGTAGCCTATGTCCTTTCCCAGGCTCTAGAGTCTCTGTGTACCATATTTCATTTAAATCGGTTCAGTAGTTTTGGTGTAAAAGCACGACAGACAGAGTTACTTTCGCATTTATAATATTAGTAAGGATTTATTTGTAACTAATAAGATCTATGCGAAAATCGCTATCCCATAAAAAACTATTTTTTTGAGGATAAAAGTTATATAATCGAATCGTTACAAACAAATAAACAAACTCACTTTCACATTTATAATATCAAAGCATCAAAAATCATTTGAAAGAAAGAAATTTATTTATTTTGGTTTCTACAATAACATAAATCTATTAAACACAAAATAATTGCTGTTCGTTGGTCTCGCTAAAACTCAAAACTGGCTTGACCGATTTGAATAATTGCTGTTTTTGTTTTGTTCGCTCTAATACAGGGATGGTTTAAAAGTAAAAATAGGGGAACCCTATAAAAAAAAATAGAAAAATTTAAAATTCATTATCGGTAACACAAAATAATAGCTATTGTCATTCTTTGTAATTCATTTGCATTACAATCAAGCATAATTTATTAAACCATCAAAATCCTTATCTTAGACAATGCAGATTGATTAGAATAAATATAGCTGATAATTGTAGATGATACGAAGTTTCAAAAAACATATACTTACTTCTTTTTGCACTTAACTGCACTAAACATGGTATTGAACTCGGTAACGCTGCAGCACCTCTCGCAGGTACACTCGAAAAACTTAGAGTCGGCGAGGTGGTGTCTCCTGGCTTCGGTACCCCACATGGGGTCGGTGTAACATACTGTGATGTGGGATCCAGAGCTGATGCTTACACCGGCATATAGAACCTGACAAATATTTTATTTATAAAGCACAGTGTAGATTAATAGAAAATGCGAAAATATGAGATAGAAAAGCTTTTGCTCAAGACTGTCAATTTTGTTTTTTTTTCCTTCTTAATGTATCGGAATAGCTGTATTGAAGATGCAGGTTTAAATCCGACGTGGTGGTAGCGATGTGGCTCGCCTTTCGCCACGTCTCATTTACACGTGGGTGAGCAGTGGGCAGTGAATAGCCGTTTTATGACAATAGGCAATTGTCTGCCTACTTCTATAGAAAACGGGCATCAGTTTATGCTATGCATGATTTTAACGTGGTTTTGCTTGTTTGATCTGTATGTGTCTATATAACACAATATTTATTAAAAAATCAAAAGAGTAATCCACGCCATTTATCGGTAGCTTACAATTTTACTTGTAATTTTAATTGTCCTAACATCGTAACTTAATGTCTTCAATAATTCAATAAAAATGTGATACGACATTGGTCATTTAAAATTCTATCTGCGGTAGATAAATCGTTTAATAATTTTGCAATGAATTTTCAGAAGTAGTGGCTTCGAGTTAACATTTTTCATAATTTTTTTTTCGCATGATTTACTTCCTTAGATAAATAGAAGAGAAAAATATTCGATTCGAAAAAGAGTATACGCACAATATCTCCCTCTGAAGTGAAACTCTTGTTGCAGTTCGCGCGACAATTGTGTTCCACCATCGAGACACGGTCAAATAGAGCCAAGTACTCCGGCTCCTGTAGAGGAACCTCGTGACCATTGATCTGAAATATTTAAATCCTTGAGGAATTTATTATTTTCCACCTATCCATCAGTTTTTCGATATCTCCCGCTAGACATGACATAGGTCTTCTTAAGAAATTGCCGTAATGAACATGGAACCGGCACTGGCTGAAGGCGAACTAATTCACCATTTAATTCCCTCCAAGGGGAATAACCATAACCGATGTTTTAGCCATTTGTTTTAAAATTAATTGACAATCATAGCCTTTTCAGCAAGCAGAATAAACTGCCAGCAAAATAAAAATACTGGCCATATTGCGAAACTAGCAGTGCCCGCGGACTCCGTTCCGCGTTAGAAATATTTTTGTCCCGGCCCGTTTGTCCCGCGTTATACTTCAGGTTAAAAGTTCGGAATAAATAAAAAATATGATGATGAAGATTTTTTCTTATTTTGTTTTTTTTTATTGCTTTTTTTTATTGTTTTTTGTATGTTTTGTGCTTTTTATGTTACTGTTTTTTGTTGTTATTTTTTTTTCTTGATGTTAATATACACTATTTACATCATGTTTACTTATTTTAATTGTTCAAAACTTGTCGATATACTATATTAGTAGTAATGCTGTCATTTGGTACTAAAATAGATTGTCTTTCAGGAGTTCCAACCCGAGATAAGCCAACATATAACTGCCCATGGGAAAAACAGTGCTTTCTCAGGTCAATGCCCACCAGAGAAAATGTTTGACCCTGGAACTTATTAATAGTGAGGGCAAAAGAGACCTTGATGGGTAACCTTTTAAACGGTATAGGTAAATCAGTCGGAATCGTGGGTATCAAGTCATAGTCATATAAGCAAGTTGTCCCACTGCTGGCCCTGTGCGAATGGTCGCCACGATTATATTCTCCCGCAACTATTTTATGAGTAGCCTTGTGCCATTACACATGTTGGGGGATCTCAAGTTCCTTTTAAGCATGATAGGAATACCAACTTTTAGCATAAGGTAACGTGGGGAGGTAAGCCAGAAGGACTCAAAGAATTTAAACATTCTTGAGGATAGTGCACTGTATCCTCAATAATACACACCGTGTCAATGGACTTATAGTGATTGATTTGGCTGGGAATTTTTCCTAAAATTATTTTATTTATCTCATTCACTGAATCGTTTCTGGGTGAGACTATTGCCCTAGAACAAAGCCAGTGATAATCTCTTTCCATTAAACTACCAAGACCGGGATATATTGCGTCTATCAGATCTTCAAACCTGTGTAATATGTGACCTAACCGATTGTCATGTTTAATGTCATCCCTACTGTTAGTGTTAGGACAGCAATTTTTTCCTTCTCCAAGATTCAGTAGTCGATGCAGAAAGTCGTTATCGTAGTTGTCGCTCAAGTGGGCTCTCATGTTTGTTCGTAAATTAAGAGTTTCAACGGAACTCCATAAGCATGATGATTTTAAGCATGCCCTGATGACATCGGTGCGTGTTCCTTTTGTTATTACTGGCAGCGTTTGCCGAAAATCGTCCGCAAAACCAAAAGTAACACCACCCATATCAGCGTCTGAGTTTCTGATGTCTCTTAGCGTACGGTTCACGGCTTCAATATGAGCTCTATGACTCATGGTACATTCGTCCCATATAATTAAGGATGTATCTTGTAAACGGCCGGGGCGGCGCGCACCGCACGTTTTTATTTTGCTAATATCTTTGACGATATTTGTTTAAGCTGTATAGAGTAAAGGGCACAGATATTCTACATTAAATTTCCGTTCTAAAAACATATTTATAAAGATACATGTATATTAATACCATATGGGCTAAATAAGCTTCACAAAAATTATTTTTAATTCACAATTTTAACAGTAAAAGCAGTTATTGTGAGTTATCCGTAGGAGATAGGCATATGCTACATTTTGGATTTTTTTACAGATTTTGATACGTTATTTAATATTGTAGTACATTGTTTTGTTCTATCCTCAATAGTTTCCGCAGCGCTTGCGATGAAAGGAATTTTTTTTTACAACTTGGATTACATTATTCAAGTTTAAGTAAAGATGCGTAATTAATTTTGGAAATTATTATAGCCTATGACACTGCACGATAACATAGCTTTCTATTGGTGAAATAATTTTGAAAATTGGTTCCGTAGATCCAGAGATTACCCCTTACAACGTCACAAACTCACAAACGTTACCTCTCTTTATAATAATAGTATAGAAGAATGTCAAAAAAAATCTTTAAAAATATAGCTACATATTTATCTATTCTCATTTAATAATCTATACCTAATATAATAAAGGGTTGAGTTTGTTTATTTATATGCGCTAATCTATACAACTGCCAATCACATTACAAAAAATCTTTTTGGAGTTCATAATACAATTTAAGAAAGGTATTTATAGGCTATTTTACATCACTCTACGACTTTTAAGGGCCGAGCAGAAATAAAAAAATATGCTCTAATCAAATAATCCAACGCCGTTTTTTTTTAAACTATACCCTGCGCTAAGGAATAATCCTTGTGTCGCGGGGGTCTTAACAAACATACAATTTTTACGGACACAAACTACACCCGGACTCAGAATAACCATTTTTATGGATCATACAAAGAGTGTGGGAATCGAACCCAAAACACTCGGGCTGGAGGTCGGTATCTAAGCCACTCCGCTATCTGCACATCAAAATTTCTAAAAAAATTACCGCTATTCGCTTTAAATAATAAAACATTTTAAACTAAAAATCATTATTAAGCTTTTAAATGTTTTTTGGTGTTGCAATATTAAAAGTAGCGCCTTCAAAGCAGTGTTTTAATTTCTCTGGTCAGACTTTCCATACCTGCAGAATTCCACAACATCTCATAATCTCATCTTCACTGAAAGTCCCCTCCAGCTTGAAGAACTTCCAGATAAACTCTGCTATCATTTTCCTATCGTAGTTCCACTTGGTGGTCCCGCGTCGATCCTCACAGTGAGACTCCAACGCCAAGAGTTTAGTCCATAATTTCTCGTCGTTATCACGTTGGTAGAGGCACCTAAGAACTGTGATGCACTCGTAGTTGGGATGTGGTTCTCCGAATGTCTTGATATTCACCTATATTCAACAGCTAAACTTAACTTTCTGTGCAACAATAACTTATTAATATAAGTAAAAATACGTTAGGTGTAAGTGTTGTCATCATACAAAGGTCGCGTGGACCGGGGAAGTACCACTCTCTCACAGAAGATCGGCGTAAGTAACAGTAATATGTTGGTAAGTGGGAGTTATTAGTGAACCAAAAACTAAAGTTTTTTCTATAACACAAGACGGTAAATCATCTGCTAATCATGAGGTCTCGGGTTCGATCCCCGGGTCAGGCAATGTTATTGAGCTTTTTCCTAAAAATAAAAATTCTCAGTAGCAGCCCGGAGTTTGGAAATGTGCCCATCCATCCATCCATCAGCCTATCAACGTCCACTGCTGGACATAGGCCTCCCCAAGAAATGGGGGATAGTGCCGTAATCACCACGCTTGGCAGGCGGGTTGGCGATCGCAGTGGGTGTTGCTAATACTCGAGGGAGTGCTGTGTGGAAATGTGCCCGGTAGACGTCAATAGGCTCGCCCCCTATTACGTGGGACTTAAACATAGCTGGCGAGTCGTGGGTGTATAATACACCTCTGCCTACCCCTTCAGGGAATACAGGCGTGATGCTATGTTTTGTTGTTATGTTTTTTTTACAAGACGGTAAAAAGAATGTGATTTAAAATTTCGTAGTTTCTAGCAACTGGTACATACAGTTCTAGTGGTTCACCCATACATACAGAGACGATACACGGCGGGTTAATTTAGAGGGCGAAGACCCCACACTATCATGTTCATTGCCCAGAACGACGAGGTGTGTGGTTAGATACATACATTTTTCCTCGCATTAACAAAATGCAAAACTACGATCCAGATGTTCAAACGGGTTCAATCTATATATAATAACATATAATTTTCTATTAATCAATTGTGCAAGTGAAAAAAGAGTGCTTTACTGAGAGCAGGATTCGAACCTGCATCTCATCCAAAGGAAGTGTTCTGGACCGCTTAGCTATCGCAGTCACTTAACGGTTTTTTCCACTTTCACAAATAATTTTGTTTTTTTTTTAAATTAGCTGAACATGTCAAGTGCTAAAATACAGATCACAGTAAGTTATCAAAAATAATCTTTTTTTTAGGGTGTCTTCTACTGCCGCCGGCGGACCACTGAAGTAATCCAACACAGTAGCAGTGGTCCGTCAACACAGGTGAAGAGACGGCACACGGCGGGTTTCAATAGTGGGTGAGGGCCCCAAACTACCCAGTTCGTTGCACCGAACAACGGGGTGTGCAGTTAGGTACATTTTTTCCCGCCTAAATAAAAAAAAGGATGAAGGATGTAAGTACAGGGGGAGACCGAGACTCACCTACTTAGACCAAATTGGTCATGTATTGAAGGAAGATGGAGTCAGGAGTCTCCGAAACCGGCGAGCGTGTATGAAGAGATTTATGAATGTTGAGGAAGCGAGAGATATATGCAAGAATATAGCCCTCACTGCTTACTAAACTGCCATAACATTACAAAAAGAAATACCCTTTCTCCCCTCTTCTGAGTGTAATGACATTCTGGTATATGAACGTCCTTAGTGGTGCACTTTCTAGAGCAAAACGGCCAGCCGCATTTCTCACAAATTACTGTCTTTCCTTCTTCTAGCAATTTGTAGCACCCGAGGCAAACAGGACTCGTCACCTATGAACCGAAATACTCATTGAATATTTGATAAGTTGTCGCTATATTATCTTTGTAATCAATAATATTAGTTGCTGGATTGTAGATTTTTTCCTCATGTGATAGTAGCGGTAATTTCAGCTATTACCAGTGATATTTCAACCGTGAATACAAATTACCACGTTCAAGAGGAGTCGATATAACATCGGTTATGTTCTCGATCAATCGAAACACATTGAGATGATGGAAGCGATGATTAGAAATATATAGGTAATACTAGTTTTTACGATATATCTCAGGTTCTCGATATAGTAGTGGGATAAAATGTATACCAGTTTTTAAGGCTCATCCGGAGCTATCAAATAAAAAAGTTGTATCAAAATCTGTTGAGTAACTTATGCGCGAACGTACAAACAGATAAATAGACAAACAGACAAAAAATCTAGAAAAAATATTTTGTGTTTAGACACACCTATACATATAGCCTAATATAGTCATTTTTTCTCAAAATATTTTAAATGAACAGACACAGCTCTGTTACAGCTTTATAATAGTTAGTAGCCTTTGCCTGCGGCTTCGCCGCAGCCAAAAGCTAGTTTTTGGGTTATATCTCAGGTTCCCGATATAGTAGCGGGATAAAATGTATACCAGTTCTTAAGTCTAATCAAGAGCTATCAAATAAAAAAGTTGCATCAAAATCCGTTCAGTAGTTTTTGCGTGATGCGCGAACAAACAGTCAAACAGATAAACAGACAAACAATCTAAAAAAAATCGGTTTGTTTTTGGACACATAGCCTAATACAGTAATTTAACTTTTAGCGTTTTCCATCACTGAAGTACAGTTGTAATACAGTTCCCCATATTACCCCGTTCGTTGCCCCCAACGACGGAATGTGCGGTTAGGTACATTTTTTCCCGTCTTAACAAAAAATAAGTTTTTCCGTAATTAAGTAACAAACATTCAAACATCCAAACAAACAAACCTTCACATTTATAGTATTAGTAGAATTTTAATAAAATAACAGAACTATTCGTAAGTAGAAGAAGAATATATGTTACCTGTGCTGGACCAGTAATAAGTGGCTTCTCCTTCAGAACAATGTCACCAGTTTTTATTTCTCTAATAGCTTCGAGGTACCTGCCTACTTTCTCGTCTTCCTTAACTTTGGCTGGGGTGCACTGGAATTTGTGCGTCTTCCAGTCCTGCTTCTGGTGATCTCGAGAGCAGTAATGGACGTTCTGACAGCCAGAGCATTTGTGGATGGCAGGCGACAGGCATACCATGCAAGCACCTTCGACTACCATTCTGAAAATTGTTTTGATCAATATAAAGCTATAAAAAATTGTACTTATTTACTAGCTGATCATCACGCCACCTTCCTCACGGGGTAGGCTGAGAGACCAGAGTGCTAAAATACTCTATTCTTGTAGGTATACATATCTCGCTTGCTCAACATTCACAATTTTCTTTATATACGCTCGCCGATTTCGGAGACTCCCGACTCCAACTTCCTTCAATACATGATCGATTTGGTCTAGGTAGGTTAGTCTCAGTCTCCCCTTATACCTACACCTGTTTTTTTTTTGTTAAGGCGGGAAAAAATGTTAGTAACCGCACACCCCGTCGTTCGGGGCAACGAACAGGTTAGTGTGGGGCTTGAACCCACTAAAGAAACCCGCCGTGTGCCGTCTCTCCGCTTTTATTGGCGGGCCACTGGAACTATGTTACATTCCTTCGATGGTCTTATACCTACATCCTTCCATTTTCGCATTGTATATCTTCTTAACCAGACTATCGTTCGACAATCTTTCCCATGTCCGAACCAAAAAATTGTGTTATAGGATTTTTTTACATATTAGAAGTAGAGTGTATTCTTCTAGATTGGCTTAAGTTAGATTCTTTATTGCTTGTGGTGGCAGACGAGCTACTGCCAGCTGATGGTAAGTGATTACTGCTGCGCATGAACTCGGCAATACTATGAATAAGCATAAGCCGCTACTCACCATGTCTGTTACGTATGAGAAATGAGAATGAATGGATGCTTTTCTCACTCTGCAATGAAAACAAACCGAGGTGTTTAACGGTCGGACACCTGGAAGACGTCCCTCAGACCAGAAAACAACATAAAAAAAAACGGCGTTAAATGTCTCTGCTATAACAAATTGCTAACATAATTCTATAAGGCGTTCACTAATAATAAATCAGCTATATTTTTGTCAACTACGACTCGTCACTTTCGAGGTAATTTTTATTTAATGGTTTATTGTAAACTATCTGTTTCCCGCGGCTTCGCTCGCGCCAATAAATGATTATAAAAATAGGAACAATTTTGTTAAAAAATACTGTCTCTAAATGAAATTAAAATATTCACCAATGAAGGAAAAGATTTATATTTAGTATTTCAATCGGAGGCCGAAGGAGGTACTCCAATCACACTTACGTACAACACTTTTTTTTGTAAAGGTGGGTATCTAACCGCACACCCCGTCGTTCGGGGCAACAAACAAACTAAATAAACCCGCCGTGTGCTGTCTCTCCGTTTGTATTGGCAGACTATTTTTTTTTTATTGCTTGTGGTGGCAGACGAGCCACGGTCCATCTGATGGTAAATAGTAACCGTCGCCCATGGACTCGACTATACCCAGAGTATATTTTCGATTTCACATTTTTCACTTTGTGTTTAATGTATAGTGCTAAGCATGTCAAATGCTACAAATATATATAAATATTTATAGGGTTTGCGTCATTATTAGGTAAAAATCTTAATTGTAAAATTAAGTTTACCTGGTCGGTATAATGTATGAAAATACGTCCGACAGATGGCGCAGGCGTCACCCAAAGACGTTAGGTATGATGTGTTATCGAAATTAGCAGTCAGGAGCAATTGTCAGGATGGCTGAATTGGTAAAGCATCTGGACGGTATCCAGAAGATGCAGGTTCAAATCCTGCTCCTGACTGTTATTTTCGATTTCACATTTTTCACTTTGTGTTTAATGTATAGTGCTAAGCATGTCAAATGCTACAAATATATATAAATATACCCAGAGTATTATCAAGCCGCTGCTCACCAATTCATTTCACAGATATGAAATGAAATATAAACGGCTATCTCCTGCTACAGCCAAAACGCAACGATGTGCTTCATGGGCGGTCACACGGGAGATGGTGGTACCAACCCGCTCGGGCCCGATACCAAATGAGTACTCCCGCTTGGTACCCAGCCCTACCACCAGTCATGCAATGGATGACAATTGCTTACTTCCCTTAGTCGCCTCATACGACACCCGTGGGAAAGAATGGGGTGGTGACACTTGTATTCTTAGTCCGTCACCACACGGACTCTGTGTAACATTCCTTCAGTGGTCGCTTACGTACAACATACGGTGTGTTTAACGTTATCTCGTCATATAATAATTATAAGCAGCATAACAAAACAACAACCCGAATCAGAAAACATGCATAATACCATCTATCAAGCGTTAAACTTATATATAATAGCTGATACCCGCGACTTCGTCTGCGCAGGATTAGTACTTCGAGTAGCTTATTTTCTTATCCAACGTCCTATCTATCTTTATACCAAAATTCAATAAAATTTGTTCTGCGCTTTAGTCGTGAAAACGTAACAGACTGACAGAGTTACTTTAGAGACCCTTGTTCTATACTGTGTGATGTATGTAAATTGAAACTAAATATTGTTGATGATGATCTCACTAACAATTATAAACGCTATAGTTTGTGATGTACGGATGTATAAATAATTATTGTTGGTGATGCAAAAGTTATAGGTAGCTACTGCAATATACTCCTATAAACTATGTTAAACGATTTTTTTCGTTCGGCATACATTTTATATATATTTTTAGCATTTGACATGCCATTAGATAGCCATTTAGATCAACACAAAGAGTGAAAATATGAAATCCAAAATAACAGCCACGAGCAGGATTTGAACCTGTATCTGCTGGATACAGTCCAGATGCTTTGCCAATTCAGCCATCGTGACAACGGTTTTATTGTTTTTGTGCGGAACCCTAATTATTTTTCCAAAATTAAAGTAACCTAAGTTACTTCTTATAACAACAGCTATTTGCTAGTGAAAGTCCCGTCCAAGTTCCGGAGGTTCAACCATTCCGGAGATTTTATTCAGTCACCATCTCACGGGTTTTTTTACGGAACCCTAATTGTTTTTCCAAAATAAAAGAATCCTAAGTTACGCGCTGTAACAACAGCTATCTGCTAGTGGAAGTCCCGTCCAAATCGGTCCAGCCGTTTCGGAGATTCGTCTGCCACCGTTGGCAATAAACAAAATACCTTTATAAATTATAGCCTATGTGTTATTCTGATGTATAAGCTATATTATTGTAAAGTTTCATTAAAATCCATTCAGTAGTTTTTGCGTGAAAGAGTAACAAACATCATCACAAACTTTCACGTTTATAATATTAGTAAGATTAGTCCGCTTTACTGATATTACACGGCAATTAATTAATGAAGAATATATCAAGGCTTGCCGTGTGGGGACGATTTTAGAACTGTCCCACCCCTCTCTACCACGAGTCGTAAGAGCCGGCTGAGGGAATACCGGGGGAGTGGGCAGCAGCACTCCCTCGAGTATTAACAACATCCACTGTGATCACCAACGGCGGGTTTCTTTAGTGGGTGAAGGCCCCACACTAACCTGTTCGTTGCCCTGAACGACGGGGAGTGTGGTTAGGAGCATTTTTTCCCGGCTTATCAAAAAAAAAAAAAAGGTGTTAATCAAAAAGCATTTTTATTTCATTATTGTCTGTTTGTTCTCACATCACGCAAAAATCACTGATTTTGATGCAACTTTTTTTAATAGTTCTTGGTTAGACTTCAAAGCTGGTATACTTACGTATTATCCCCCTACTATACGGGAACCTGGGATATAACCTAAAAACTAGACTTTGTCTGTGGTGTAATCGCGAGCTAAAGTTAGCCTATTTCTAAGGATTAACTTAGTTTTAAAGTTATACTAAAAAAATCAAACTTATTTAATAATAAAGATTAATATACTCTACTTCTAAAAAAGTTTAATTGCGGTGTAGGTGCTATACATCGAAACCTTTTTAAAAATATAACCATAATGGAAACCGTATCAATATCCAATGCGCGGTTTAAAAGGAGTGAGTGAAAAAACATACATACGTCTCTTTTACTTACAGTAATGATTATGAAGTGCGTCAAAATATAATAACCAAACGATTTACTCACTTTAAGTATCAGGCAAAAAGATTATTTGTGATTTTACAATAATTATTCACTCACACAAACAACACACTAAGAATATCTAAAACGCACATGTGGAGTTGTTCCCGGCGACCTGGAACAGAGTGCGCACGCGCAGAAATTTGGAGCGGTGTATAAATAAACCAAAGCAGTTGAAATATCAGCCACCATTAGGCACCGAGCTCTTGTCATTGTATGTTCACAGGAGTTACAGAAAATGTTTGATCGCCCGTGAGAAAGCAATGGAGACTTTTTAGTAACAACTAGCCTTTGCCAGGGGCTCCACCGCAGCCAAAAGCTAGTTTTTAGGTTATATCTCAGGTTCCCGACATACTAGCGGCATAAAATGTATACCAGTTTTTAAGTCTAATCAAGAAATATCAATTGAAAAAAGTTGCATGAAAATCCGTTCAGTAGTTTTTGTGTGATGCGCGAGCGTACAAACATACAAACCGGCAAACAGCCAAAAAATCTAAAAATTAGCTTTGTGTTTAGACACATCTCTCATTATGGCCTAATACAATATTTTTTTAACACAAAGTGAATTTTTCACTTTGTGTTTAATGTATTGTTAAGCATGTCAAATGCTAAAAATATATATAAAAATATCTCAATATTTTTTTCTCAAATATCTTAAATATACAGACATAGCTCTATTACAGCCTTATAATAGTATAGATAGAAGATAAAACTAATAGAGTTAAAGCCGAGCCTGGATACCAACAAATTTGTCAAATTTTACGTGTTGGTCAAATTTATTTGATAATCTGAGGCTTTGCTTGATGTATTTGTTAAACAAAATACACTCATTATTTGTTGAAAATGTGAAATTTGACAAACACCTTGGTCAAACAAATTTGATCGTTAAACACAAAGTGAAAAATGTGAAATCGAAAATAACAGTCACGAGCAGGATTTGAACCTACATCTCCTGGATACCGTCCAGATGTTTTGCCAATTCAGCCATCGTGACAATTGCTCCTGACTGCTAATTTCGATAATACATTCATACTTAACGTCTTTGGTTTGCGTCATTATTAGGTAAAATCTTAATTGTAAAATTAAGTTTATCTGGTCGGTATAATGTATGAAAATACTTCTGACAGATGGCGCAGGCGTCGCCCGTGTGTTTAATGTATAGTGCTAAGCATGCCAAATGCTAAAAATATATATAAAAATATTTAAATAAATTTGATGGCTTACAAGGCGCTTAAGAGTTTTTGCACAACTTTTTTAGTTTTCCAATTGGCGTACTTATACACTCAGAGCGTTTTGCAATTCGTTGTCTCTGCGTATTTCTCTGAGATACAGTGAGACAATGTACGTATTTGATCAATATGATAAATTAAAAAAAAATATATAAATTCCTCTGCAAAACAGGAATGTTTTCAATGCGAGGTTGTCACTTTAGGGAAATAATGGACTGGCTTGCCTGTGAAAAATACCGCATCAATCCTTTTCCTGCATTTCCTTGAGTGAGCGAAACTCTTCTTACTCCCTCAACTTCTCCATATCATATTTTCCCTATAGTTAGTAACGCTTGAGTGAGGTCCCTGATTGTCGTATGATCGTTTGTCATGTGTTTGTATAAAAAGCAAGATTATATAATCTCTAGATACCACTGTAGTAATGTCACACAGTTCCAGTAGTCCGCCAATACAAGCGGAGAGATGGCACACGGCGGGTTTATTTAGTGGGTGAGAGCACACACACCTTTGTTCGTTGCCCGTTGCTCCGGGTGTGCGGTCAGGTAGATTTTTCCCGCATTAAAAAAAAGAAACGCTTTTTTCCAATCATTAGATATTATTTAATATAATATTATTTTCTAGTAATCTAGTTCAACGGTAATGGTAGGTGAGCGACTGCTGATCATGAGGTCTCAGGTTCGATCCCTGGGTCGGGCAGTGTTATTGAGCTTTTTCGTAAAAATAAATATTCTTATTAGCAGCCCGGAGTTTGGAAATGTGCCCATCCATCCATCCATCTGCCTATCAACGTAGACGGCAATAGGCTCACCCCCTATTAATTACTTACTTATCATCACGCCATTTCCCTTGCGGGGTAGGCAGAGAGAACAGAGTGCCAAGAGGTTCTATTCTTGCATACATCTCGCGCTTCCTCAACATTCATAACTCTCTTCATACACGCTCGCCGGTTTCGGAAACTCCTGACTCCACCTTCCTTCAATACATGACCGATTTGGTCTAGGTAGGTGAGTCTCGGTCTCCCCCTGTACCTACCATCCTTCCACTTTCGCATTGTATATCTTCTTAACCAGTCGCTCGTCCGGCATTCTTTCCACATGTCCGAACCATCGGAGCATTCCCTTTCGCATCTTTACACCAATACTCTCTTTCATACCTACTCGCTCTCTTACGTCGTCGTTACGAATGCACCCCCTATTACGTGGGACTTAAACATAGCTGGCGAACCGTGGGGGTACAATACACCTCTGCCTACCCCTTCGGGGAACACAGGCGTGATATTCTGTTATGTTTTAGTTCCACTAGCAATTAAAGCGTATTTTTTATGAAATTTTTTGAACTATTATATTTTCTTCGCTTTTAGTATCAAAACAGCATTAAAAGTAAGTATCTGCTTAAACCCCACGGTGTTTCTTCAGACTACTTTTAGCAAGAGGCGAGGTATATACCCTGGGCATTAGTTCTGCCTCCACAGGCAGGTCAGGGCATCCAATATCTGGTGGACCCATCTGGTTTGGAGGCTAAGCTCATCACCTTCATGTCAGCACTCATTGGGATCGGGTAAAATTGTCCGTGTGGTGGCCATAGGTATAGATATGCTATATCTATGGTAGTGACAGACTAAGAATACAAGTGTCACCACCCCATCCTTTACCGCGGGTGTCGTATAAGGCGACTAAGGTAAGTAAGCAATTATCACCCATTGCATTACTGGTGGTAGGGCTGGGTACCAAGTCAGAGTACTCACTTGCTATAGGGCCCGAACGGGTCGGTACCACCGTCTCCTGTGTGACCGGTCATGAAGCACGTCAGTGTGTTTTGGTTGTAGCAGAAGATAGCCGTTTATTCTTTCATTTTATATCTGAGAAATGAAATGGTGCGCAGCGGCTTGACTATACTCTCGATATAGTTGAAGTCCATGAGCGACGGTTACCACTTACCATCAGGTGGGCCGTAGCTTGTTTGCCGTCATAAGCAATAAAAAATACACAAATCATGTTTCAACACATTTAAATAAATGAAAAGTCAATAAACAATACAATACCAAATAATTTATTGAATTTCAATTAAAATTAGTTTTAGATAGTTAATTATTTTATAACAAAAATAAATTATATTAAAACAAACAAAAATAATGTCTTTTAGTGAAAGGAATGAATATATAACAATAGAATTAGAAAAAATATAGATAGATATTTAAATAAATAAAAATAAGTAAGCTGAAAGAAAAATATCTTGCATGAATTTGTTAAAAAAAATTAAATCTCTACAATATAAGATGCCCGGCGGTTATGGGACAACTAATAGGTGTCTTTTAATTGTGGTTAATACGAGTACATAGTTTAAGAAACGTCTAACTTTTTAATAGATAAAGGGTGAATATAGTCGTATACATGCATAACAATAGTCCCTTATAGTAAGAATTATATCACAATTATTTGCTTATTACAAAAGTGATTAATGTTATTATTAGAAAACAGACAAAAAATAGGAGGATGATCTACAACAATTACACGTAACTTCATTTATTGTAAAATAGAATAAATATTTTTTCGAATATTTATTAAATTAAATTTATAAATCAATATAATATAATATCAAAAATAGTGTCAAAATAATTACAAAACTATAGTACAAAGAAATTACCTGACACAGTATTAGATTATTGATATATTACAAAATTGATATTGGTTTTAAAGCATAACATTCTAATATTTAATAACAGCATGAAAACTCATGTAATAGTAGAAAAAAACAAACATTTCTATTTAAGCTTTCTGAAAATGATATTTTTCCTTTTTTAAAAAACTATATTTTAAAAACATGACCCCAAGAACACCAAAGTTGTTTTCATGATATTTTTCCAATGATCTGTTCCCAAGTTTTGATCTTCTTCAGCGCGTCTCTCGCGGCGGTTGCCATCAGACCTTCCGAAGATTGAGGCGGTTCGAAGCCCAGGATGAGAGCTGAATCGGTTAGGTATCTAACGATCTGAAAAGTTAAATGTGATGACTACACAGATGGCGGAGTGGTTTAGATACTGGCCTCTCACCCGAGTGTTGTTAGTTTGATTCCCACACAGGACAACTTTTTGTGATCCACAAATGGGTGTGCTGAGTCTGGGTGTACTTTGTGTCCGTGAAATTGTATGTTTGTAAACTCCCCGAGATACAAGGATTATTTCTTAGTGTTACCTTAAAAAAAATTGCATATTCTGTACATCACTCAAACGTCATTTCGTTACAAGTCTCCTTTACCATAGAAGTAGGTATTATTTATAATTCTTGAATCGACTCTTGCGACATCCATGATATAGAATGGGATCATGTCACTAAATCAGTCCCCTCACTGTATTCTATTATCTCTTCTCTTTTTTAAATATTATAAAATAATGTCGCTCGCACTACCTTTTGCCAGGAGTGTACGAGTAAGCAGAAGAAGAAGCAGAACTAGAGACCCTGAGTAACTATTTTTATGACCCTAAGGGCAGTTAGTGTTAATATTTAAATAGAAAAAGAGAACGGAAGTCGGAATTTTAATTCGATTCCAGATTTGACAATTTCAGTGTTGCAACGTTATGACAAGTAGTAAATAGTGACGTTGCGAAATTATTCGATACGGAAATGGAATATTTCCGGATCGATTCCTCTCGTTTATAGTAGTATATCTAAACAACTACTACTTTAATAGAAATTAAGTATATCAGGAAATTAAATATTTCTGAACGGATAATTTAGTTATGACGATTAATTTTATTAAGGATCTGAGAGTTTTCTTTAATAATTGTGTGTGAAATAAATAAAAAAATGTGATCATGAAGGAACATGAGAAATAAAACAAATAGATGTATTATGGTAATATTTTATTTTATAAATCGTCGCCGTCATCGCTATCACTATCGCTGACACTTTCTGTAACATTTATTATAAATGTGTCTGTGATATTGTCAATTAACATATCTAGCCTACTCATTTTTTCCTCTTCTTTGACAACATGGGATACGCATTTAGACCATTCGGTAGCCGTAATTTTTTGAATGCCTTCCTCAAATAAATTTCTCACGTCTGTCAATTTGAAGGTTTTATTATTTTGAGCTACATGCCCCTTTACCTGCGCCCATATCAATTCGATAGGGTTCAGCTCGCAATGGTAAGGGGGCAGTCTTAAAACCGTGATCCCATGTTGTGCTGCCATTTCGTCTACAGCGTACTTATTAAAAGACTCGTTATGTGGAATCAGTTCTAAAAGCGTAGCTTTAACCATATCTGGTTCGTAATGAATATTTTTATTTAAAAGCCAGTCTTGAATTGCAGCTTTTTTCCGGCTCATTGTTGGTGCCGTTTCCAATTTTCGGGAGTGGTAAGGTGCCTTATCCATCACCACAATTGAGTTTGGTGTTAATTTTGGTAAGACTCCAGCGAACCACTCCTCAAAACAAATTGCATTCATCTCATCATGGTAATCTTCGCAATTTTTCTTTGCTTCAAAAATCATGAGCCCCTCTTCCAGGAAGCCTTCTTCACTTCCTATATGGCTAATTAAGAGACGTTTGCCTTTTCCAGATGGATTTTTTAATCCAGTGGTCAGTCCCTCCAAAAACGCTTGCCGAGATGATGTGACTTTCTTGTCCACCCAAGTTTTTTTTACAGTATGACCTAAAATGTATATATGAACATTCAATATTACTATTAAATTTAATGTAAAATGTATATAAATTCAAAATGTTATCCTTACCTGCGTTAACCCAAGTTTCATCGTGATAATATTATATCGAAATTATTATCAATAATAATAATATTATAATTATTAATTATTATCGAATTTTAGTCTTAAGAAGCTTGTAATGTTTGAAATAATAAAAAAAATATTAAAATAAAAAACATATATGTCTCCCTTCTCGTCGAAACTGACATATAGATCGCAAGTAACGCTGGCGCCATGTTATTATATCATTTCTATCAATAAGTGTGCTCTTGCGTGACCATGCAACAAATTTAAAATTAAGATGCTTCAAAATTTTTCTGAGGGTGTCTTTGGTAACCTTGGGCATTTCTGGATCATCGTTCATCACTTGTATAAAATCTAAAATATATCTAAAATATAAATTATTTGAGAATAAGGAAAAAGAGATTTTTTGTACTAGCGGGAATCGAACCCGCGTCTTTTCCAATCCGGGGAAGTGCTCTAAGCCACTGAGCTATAGTACAGGTACTTCGACCATCCCAATCTCCTTATTACATTTGTCTTTACGACCAGCGCCATCTATCGGAAGCATTTACATGCATTAAACCGATATAGTAAGTTTAATTTTGCAATTAAAATTCATACTATTTGATGGCGCGATTTTTTAAACATTTTTGATCTATATTTTTTAGCATTTGACATGCTCCGCCACTTTTAAAGTATAAATTATTTGAGAATAAGGAAAAAGAGATTTTTTGTACTAGCGGGAATCGAACCCGCGTCTTTTCCAATCCGGGGAAGTGCTCTAAGCCACTGAGCTATAGTACAGGTACTTCGACCATCCCAATCTCCTTATTACATTTGTCTTTACGACCAGCGCCATCTATCGGAAGCATTTACATGCATTAAACCGATATAGTAAGTTTAATTTTGCAATTAAAATTCATACTATTTGATGGCGCGATTTTTTAAACATTTTTGATCTATATTTTTTAGCATTTGACATGCTCCGCCACTTTTAAAGTATAAATTATTTGAGAATAAGGAAAAAGAGATTTTTTGTACTAGCGGGAATCGAACCCGCGTCTTTTCCAATCCGGGGAAGTGCTCTAAGCCACTGAGCTATAGTACAGGTACTTCGACCATCCCAATCTCCTTATTACATTTGTCTTTACGACCAGCGCCATCTATCGGAAGCATTTACATGCATTAAACCGATATAGTAAGTTTAATTTTGCAATTAAAATTCATACTATTTGATGGCGCGATTTTTTAAACATTTTTGATCTATATTTTTTAGCATTTGACATGCTCCGCCACTTTTAAAGTATAAATTATTTGAGAATAAGGAAAAAGAGATTTTTTGTACTAGCGGGAATCGAACCCGCGTCTTTTCCAATCCGGGGAAGTGCTCTAAGCCACTGAGCTATAGTACAGGTACTTCGACCATCCCAATCTCCTTATTACATTTGTCTTTACGACCAGCGCCATCTATCGGAAGCATTTACATGCATTAAACCGATATAGTAAGTTTAATTTTGCAATTAAAATTCATACTATTTGATGGCGCGATTTTTTAAACATTTTTGATCTATATTTTTTAGCATTTGACATGCTCCGCCACTTTTAAAGTATAAATTATTTGAGAATAAGGAAAAAGAGATTTTTTGTACTAGCGGGAATCGAACCCGCGTCTTTTCCAATCCGGGGAAGTGCTCTAAGCCACTGAGCTATAGTACAGGTACTTCGACCATCCCAATCTCCTTATTACATTTGTCTTTACGACCAGCGCCATCTATCGGAAGCATTTACATGCATTAAACCGATATAGTAAGTTTAATTTTGCAATTAAAATTCATACTATTTGATGGCGCGATTTTTTAAACATTTTTGATCTATATTTTTTAGCATTTGACATGCTCCGCCACTTTTAAAGTATAAATTATTTGAGAATAAGGAAAAAGAGATTATATAATTATATTGAATAATATAATTTATACTTTAAAAGTGGCGGAGCATGTCAAATGCTAAAAAATATAGATCAAAAATGTTTAAAAAATCGCGCCATCAAATAGTATGAATTTTAATTGCAAAATTAAACTTACTATATCGGTTTAATGCATGTAAATGCTTCCGATAGATGGCGCTGGTCGTAAAGACAAATGTAATAAGGAGATTGGGATGGTCGAAGTACCTGTACTATAGCTCAGTGGCTTAGAGCACTTCCCCGGATTGGAAAAGACGCGGGTTCGATTCCCGCTAGTACAAAAAATCTCTTTTTCCTTATTCTCAAATAATTTATACTTTAAAAGTGGCGGAGCATGTCAAATGCTAAAAAATATAGATCAAAAATGTTTAAAAAATCGCGCCATCAAATAGTATGAATTTTAATTGCAAAATTAAACTTACTATATCGGTTTAATGCATGTAAATGCTTCCGATAGATGGCGCTGGTCGTAAAGACAAATGTAATAAGGAGATTGGGATGGTCGAAGTACCTGTACTATAGCTCAGTGGCTTAGAGCACTTCCCCGGATTGGAAAAGACGCGGGTTCGATTCCCGCTAGTACAAAAAATCTCTTTTTCCTTATTCTCAAATAATTTATACTTTAAAAGTGGCGGAGCATGTCAAATGCTAAAAAATATAGATCAAAAATGTTTAAAAAATCGCGCCATCAAATAGTATGAATTTTAATTGCAAAATTAAACTTACTATATCGGTTTAATGCATGTAAATGCTTCCGATAGATGGCGCTGGTCGTAAAGACAAATGTAATAAGGAGATTGGGATGGTCGAAGTACCTGTACTATAGCTCAGTGGCTTAGAGCACTTCCCCGGATTGGAAAAGACGCGGGTTCGATTCCCGCTAGTACAAAAAATCTCTTTTTCCTTATTCTCAAATAATTTATACTTTAAAAGTGGCGGAGCATGTCAAATGCTAAAAAATATAGATCAAAAATGTTTAAAAAATCGCGCCATCAAATAGTATGAATTTTAATTGCAAAATTAAACTTACTATATCGGTTTAATGCATGTAAATGCTTCCGATAGATGGCGCTGGTCGTAAAGACAAATGTAATAAGGAGATTGGGATGGTCGAAGTACCTGTACTATAGCTCAGTGGCTTAGAGCACTTCCCCGGATTGGAAAAGACGCGGGTTCGATTCCCGCTAGTACAAAAAATCTCTTTTTCCTTATTCTCAAATAATTTATACTTTAAAAGTGGCGGAGCATGTCAAATGCTAAAAAATATAGATCAAAAATATCTAAAATAGTAAATTTTGTAATAGTTTGGAATCATTAGTTATATTTAAAAGATGTAGGTATAAAATAATACTGTCTGACTGATTGACTAACCTTTGCAATGGTTGGAGGTTCATTTTGGTAAAAGAACTGATGAACAATTCTTCGTATTGCGGAGAATGTAAATTCATCAATTTTATCTTTGAAACTTCGCTTTGAAACAGTTTTTTTAGGAGGAGTTGGCGGCGCACCTTTATTTACTTCCTTCAAAACGTTACAAACAGAGCGCGAGGTTAATCCCAATATGTCAGCAACTTTGCTCATACATTCATTTTCTTCCACAACTTCAAAGGCCTCCAATTGCGCAAAAGTTTCATTTTTCACGTACTTGTAGGCGTTGGGGATCATTACTTTTTCAGTAACAGTGAACGCTTTTCGTGGACGTTTTTTTCTTGGGGACAAGAAAACATCCACGTCTTTTTGTGATGTACTTGGCTGAGGATCCATTTTGATGGAAAACCAAAACAAATAGATTCACTCAAAGTTCACAAAAAAACTATAAACGTAACAACAAACACAACGTAACAAAATTTTAACAAAAACCCAACAAAATAAAAAAATATCGATTCGCAATGAAACAAGATATTCGTGCAGTTAGATTGGGAGAATGAAGCCGAATGACAAGATAAACAAAATGGCGATAGCTGCACGAGCGCGCACGGGTTGCCAATACAGAAAACTATCTAGGCTCTTTTATTATAAGTTTTGTTTTTAATATAAAAAACAAAAATATTAACTTTTTATAAAATAAAGCAGCGGTTACTAATTAATAAATAATTATTATGAATAATTATGTATTTATTTAAATAAAAATCAATAATTTAGTCTTTAATTGGCACACCAATATTATGATTACATAAACATAAATCGCGATTGTTTGTCGATTTTTGTGTTCATCACTACACTATTAATATGTGGTATCATTATTTTACAAAATGACAGTAGCTAATGTCAAATGTGGAATCGAATTATAATTCCGACTAATAATTTGTACTTTAAAGTAGCTGAGCAAGTCAAGTGCTGACATACAGATCAAAAATGAATTGTGTACAGAGACGCCTCAATAGCCTAATACAGTTTTTTTTCTCAATTATATTAAATGCTTAGACAGCTCCGTTACAACATGGATGTGGACAGTGGTTACCATAATAACGTTTTTAGGTGGTGCAACATCTCAAAATGTTGCCCCTCTTAATACAAATCTTTGTTGTTCCTATTACAGAACTATGCTTTTTTGAGTTCTATGTTTCCTTTATTAAGCAGTTGCTTATCCCGTGTGTGCGTCCGAACGATCGTCGGTCTATAACGATAATAGTAACGAGTCGGTGGTTTCCCCTATGACGGCGGCCGGTGCAGTCGCTCGCACTGTCCTTAGGTTCCCATTGGGTAGATAGTATTAGTTGTTACCTCCTTAAGTCTAGTTCTTAAACTGTCTTTGGTGATTGCTTTTTTTTCGAAGTCCCTCGTTGTCAGAATCATTAGCGGCGCATGTAGTTCGTATAAAGTTACACCTGTGATGTGAAAAACAAATATTTAGTTTATACAGGACATAGTATCTTAGTACTCATAGTTAAGTTGTTACTTTTTTTATAGTAGGTACATGGGGGGCAAACAAGTATACCTATAGGTACATATATATGATGGTAAGCGGCCACCGTGGCCTATAGGCGCTAGCAACACCAACATCAAAGGCATCACCCACGGGTCGCCCTCTCCAAAGAAATGGCTAGGCAGCATTAGCATAGGCGCATTGTCCGTGTGGTGACGGATTAAGAATACAAGTGTCACCACCCCATTCTTTCCCACGGGTGTCGTATGAGGCGACTAAGGGAAGTAAGCAATTATCATCCATTGCATGACTGGTGGTAGGGCTGGGTACCAAGTGGGAACTCACTTGGTATCCGGCCCGAGCGGGTTGGTACCATCATCTCCCGTGTGACCGGCCATGAAGCACATCGTTGCGTTTTGGCTGTAGCAGAAGATAGCCGTTTATATTTCATTTCATCTGTGAAATGAATTGGTGAGCAGCGGCTTGACAATACTCTCGGTATAGTCGAGTCCATGGGCGACGGTTACCATTTACCATCAGATGAACCGTGGCTCGTCTGCCACTACATGCAATAAAAAATAAAACAAAAGGCAGTGAAGGAGAGGATTGTTAAGGCACTAAGAACAGGATAGGAAGGATAACAAGAAGAGGATAGGCAGGGGGTCTGGGCCTCCGGCGCTCTCACTCACGATATGAAAAACAAACTAGGAGTCACTACCGTTGTTACACGGTGAACTTTAGTGAGAGGGTAATACTTGCCCCATCGAGCCGGCCCATTCATGCTGAGACAAGCTCATGGCTCAACCACTAATATTATTTACTACAATGTGAGTATTGCGAAAATCGAATGTTTAATAGGGCTGATTATTATAGTTAATTGGAGCACAAGGTACAATAGTTAAGTAATTCCGTAACCTATGTTTATCATAATCCTGTAACCTAGCAACGATAAGTTAACCTTACTATTTTTAACCGATTTTACAAATGAGGAGGTTCTTGTTGCGATTGCATTTGTTTATTTTAATGTTTACTTCAGAACTCCGTCATTTTAAACCAAATTCAAAATAAATAATTCATAAAGATATAACTCAATGCTCAAAATAATGTCGGTTTTCCAGAAGATGCAGCAGTATGCATCTTGCTCGTGACTATTATTTACGATTTCTAATTGTGCACTTTGTGTTTTCGTTAACCTTTTTGCCATTTCAAAAGTAATTTAAACTAAGTAAAAAAATGAAAGCCACACCTCTTAACCTGGAATATCCAGGCTCAATGACGTTAAAAGTCTTCATAAGATCTCTGCAAATCTCTATTTTCCTCTTCAGTTCTTGTTCCGGCATCTCGTGTATCATGTACTCGGCCACTTTCCCGTACAGCTGGCTAAGCGAGTGTTTAGCTGAGAGGCAGAGGTAATGTGACGGGTGGACGACGTTGCGGTACTTGTGGAGGAAGCCTTCGAACCCTCGGACATCGTTTGCGTCAATTTGTTCATACTCATCTGTGAGCCTGGAAAGATACACAATATTTACTGTCGCGTAGATACTGAATGGTCAATATAAAGAGGATGTATACTCAAGGAAATCGATATAAATACGTATATAATCGATTAAAACTAATGATATAGAATATTAGATGTTAATTATAGGTCTTATGTGGCTTTTTTCAGTTTATTTATTTGTTAGGTACATATCGGGTTCCCGATAATTGCTTTAAGTTCAGAGATGCCTGCATAGCCTATTTATTTTCAAATATCTTAAATATATAGATGCAGCTCTGCTACAGTTTTATAACTGAACTAGCTTTTGCCCGCGGCTCCGCCGCAGCCAAAAGTCAGTTTTTAGGTTATATCTCAGGTTCCTGATATAGTAGCGGGATAAAATGTATACCATTCAAGACTAATCCAGAGTTATCAAATAAAAAAGTTGCATCAAAATCCGTCCAGTAGAATTGCGTGAAACGCGAACGAACAAATAGACAAAAAAATCTAAAAAGAAATCATTTTGTGTGTAGACGCCTATACATATTTAGCCTTTTACAGTATTTTTTCTCAAATATCTTAAACTAGACTTTGCCTGCGGCTCCTTATTTGTGAAAGTGGAAAAAGAGAGATTTACTGTGAGCAGGATTCGCACCTGCATACTCGTACCTCCCTATCTGGGGAAGTGCTCTGGACTTTTAAGCTATCGCAGCTACCTACTAGCGAGGTGACACCAAATCTCCACACTACGTTTGTTTTTAGATGTCTTTAGACTCACGCTACTTAAAAGTTGACGGATATACTTTCTGGTGAGAAATATGTTTTCTTACCTTTTTAACAGCATCTGTATCGCAACAGCCGGCATGGTGTAACCACAATCGCCGTCCACACACTGCCAGCTCGCAGTTGGGTCTAAAGGTTTAGTTGGCAGCACCCTCCCACCAGCGCACTTGGGACACCTGAAGGCGCTTGCGTAGGTCTGTAGCTCTGTCGGGTCTGAACATCGCTTGCAGCAACAGTCGAAGAACTTACTGTGTTTTATGTGTTCTCGACGTTTAAGTGTACCCTGGAAAATAACGAGATCTTTAAAAACGCAACCAGATATTTATCACACATCTGCAAGTGTCATCGAGTGTAAGTAACTTTGGAAAAATCAGACCATATTGATTATGACGGCAAATGCACACGTCTCTGGAAATATTTCATGGATTTTCAGTAGATATATCTTGGATTGAAGCAGAATGTATGCTTTATATATTTTGAATAGAATGGTAAGAGAAAAGCTATTCCCGTTTAAAAGTTTTAATCAGAATGTTTAATATGCCTTGGAACTCATTAAGGAATAAAATTAGATTCTATGTAGAAATCTAATATTATTCCTCCTCCATATATTCTTGATAATGAAAGATTTATTTTTGTATGCGTCAGTATTTATATCAAATTGTCTGTAGACAACTCTCTTTTATTTTTTCGGGAATAAAAGGTGTAAAGCTTAAATACTTACTGTAACTACCTTTTGCCCACGGCTACGCCAATATACTACTCTCTCAAGAAAGTACCGGGAAAAGATCAATAATACATAACATTTTTGTTATTCATCCAAATTTATTTTATCACCTTCAAAGTATGCTCCTTCAGAAACGATAAACTTACGCCAACGAATAATCCAATCATCAAAACATTTTTTAAACCCTATTTCCGGAATTGAGTTCAGTTCTCGCCGCAAATTCTCCTTTATGTCTTCTACCGATTGAAAATGGGTGCCACGAAGTGGTAATTTGAGTTTAGGAAAAAGAAAGACGTCGGCTGGAGCCATATCTGGTGAATATGGTGCTTGCTCGATGGTATTTGTTGAGTGTTTGGACAAAAATTCATTCACAATGATGGCCTTGTGCGAAGGCGCATTATTGTGGTGCAAAATTTAAGAATTTTCTTTCCACAAATCTGACCTTTTTCGTCGAATTTGCTCTCTTAAACGCCGCATAACGCTCAAATAATATTCTTTATTTTGAAATAAAACTACGTTTACGGAATCTATCGCGTTTACTTGATTTTTATGCTATCCCGACGTTTCGAATACTTTACAGCATTCATGATCACGGGTGGACTTAGATGGTAGATGTCCAAAGCTGATATGTTATTTCAACGGTTTCATCTACCCACAGTAATATGATTTTACAAATTTTTGGTTTCTTTATTTCAATCCACATAATATTTGTTTAAAAAACACAATTAAAAATATCTACTCTAAGTGTTATGCTTACAATGTATGAGATTACAAAAGCTAGTATAATATAATTAGTATAATACTCCTTTAAGTTTTAAAATTACTACTTAAAGCACTAGCTTAAAAATTCTACCACAAACTACCAATTAAAATTTTTAAGTTATCAAAAAACTACCATTAAGAAGACAATATTGATTATTAGTTTCTATTATTAAATAAAGTCGGGATAGCATAAAAATCAAGTAAACGTGATAGATTCCGTAAACGTAGTTTTATTTCAAAATGTGTAAAATTCGCGTAAATGTTATAAAGTATAATATTCTTTATTTACCGTTTGACCTTCTGGCATGAATTACAAGTGCACAACACCGCGATAGTCAAAGAAAACAGTCAACATGGCTTTGACTTTTGATCGACTTTGGCGTGGTTTTTTCGGTTTCGGTTTAGTTGAAAGTCGCCACTCCGAAGCTTGTTGACTAGTTTGCATGTCAAACTCGTAAACCCATGGCTCGTCACCAGTAACAATGCGTTTCATGAATGTTGGGTCGGAATTGACTCGTTCTAGCATGTCCTCAGCGACTCTCATGCAATTGAGTTTTTGGAGAAAGTTCAGGTCTTTTGGGACTAGCCAAGCGAAAACATGTTTCATATCCAAGTGATTATTTAAAATGGTACGGATTGACTCGTGAGACACAGAAAGTTCGGCGGCTATCTCTCTCAAAGTTGAATGAGGATTTTCAGTCACTATTTCCTTCACTTTTGCAATGTTAACTTCAGTTGCAAACATCGATGGCCTACCAGAGCAAGGCAAATCTTCCATCACATCTCGACCGCTTTTAAACGCTTTGTACCACTCATAAGCACGTGTTTTTGATAAAGTCGATTCACCGTAAGCCTTCTGTAACATTTTCAGTGACTCCGAATACGAAATTCCATTGGCGATGCAAAATTTAAGACAAACTCTTGTTCGATGTTTTTGTCCATTATGAAATTCGCAATACACACTAGATATGATGTAACTAAAAGCATCACTGTATTTAATATATATAACAGATGGAACTCAAACTCCGCGCCAAAATGGATAACAGTTGTGCCAATCTAACAACAACAAAAAAAAACAAATCATCCATTCCCAATACTTTCTTGACTGAATGTGCGTGGTGGACGGCGTGCAGTCGTGCGCCGGCAGGTGACACACACAGGTCAGTTACAGCTGTATAACAATAGAGATACCTGCAAGGTGTAAGCGTAACAGAGCGATATGAGGTCGCCCGCGCCGTGCGGAACGGAGGCGCGCACGGTGAGCGGGCGGCCGGGCGCGCGCTCGGCGTCGGTGTGCGTGGTGGACGGCGTGCAGTCGTGCGCCGGCAGGTGACACACACAGGTCAGTTACAGCTGTATAACAATAGAGATACCTGCAAGGTGTAAGCGTAACAGAGCGATATGAGGTCGCCCGCCCCGTGCGGCACGGAGGCGCGCACGGTGAGCGGGCGGCCGGGCGCGCGCTCGGCGTCGGTGTGCGTGGTGGACGGCGTGCAGTCGTGCGCCAGCAGGTGCGCGCGCGGGTAAAGTGCACGCGCGCTCGCGCCGCTGCCGCCCACCTCGAACGCGTTCACCTGCCAGTACCATCCACGTCTTCATTCTCCATTTATAATACGCAGGTGGCAGACAAGCTTACGGCCCACCTGATAATAAGCGGTTACCGTAAGTGGAAACCACCATTCGTGCACTTAACAATACTAAGAAGCCACTGCACGACATTTATTGGATGGAAAATGAATAAACCGACGATCTCGTATTACAACCAAAACGCTCGGAAGTGCTTCAAGGTCAGTCACACGGCAGATAGTGGGTACCGACTCGCTCAGATCCGATCATTCATCCATCTGTCCATTCATAGGCATCAGCGTCCACTGCTGGGCGTAGACCTCAACGACTGGTCCTATGTTGACTACATCCAACGGCTCCCTACGGCTTTGACACGTCCCACCAGATAGATCGACGATCTGGTCGGTTTATCCCACCAGATAGACCGATGATTTGGTCGGTTTATCTGGTGGAACACCGTCCTACGCTGCGCTGTCCGATACGCAGTCACCACTAGAATCTTTTTTGCCCCACAGGTTGTCAGTTGTCGAGCGATGTGGCATGCCCATTGCCAGTTCAGCATACCAACTCAAAGGGCTATACGAAAAGATCTTCCTTAGCTTCCCGAACGCTGCCCAGCCAAGTTGGATTCGGCGATTAACTTATTTCTCTAAGTTGTGCGTACCTAACTGGACTGTTTGTCCCAAATAGATAATTAGTGATCAACAATTTCGAGAAGCGCTTTCCCGACTAACACCGGAGCTGAAATGACATGGACATTAGACATGACTTTTCTCTTGTCAAGGTTCTCCAGCGATTCTGCCATGACTACGATAGCGTTGGCATATCGAAGTTGAGTGATGTATTCATCATTGATTTTGATGCCGAACCTGGGGGGTTAGGCAGAATGTCATATTTCACGTGTCGACCGTATCGAGATCACTGTGATTGGTCGAGAAACCGACACATGATGTCACAATAATCCGTTGACCAATCACGGTAATCTGTCAACCAATCACAGTGATCTCGATACGGTTGACACGTGAAATATGACATTCTGCCTAACCCCCCTGGTCTAATCCAAGAATTTGAAGACTTTCAGTGCAGTGACGAAGAGTTTCGGGAACATAATGTCTCCCTGTCTAACACCTCTCTGCAGTTGAATCGGTTTTATATTATTGTCTTGAATTTGAACTGACATGGTGGCGTTTCTATACAAGTGCTTCATTACTTCGATGTACCAATAGTCATTTTGGCACCGCTGAATGGACTGCAGCACCGCCCAAATTTAGATCAAATCAAAGGCTTTCTCATAGCCCACAAATGCCAAACACAGAGGCCTTCTTCTCAGTTTTCGATACAACCTGGCGTTAGCATATGGAATGTGGTCTATGGTGTATGTTTATGGCCTTTTCGGAAACCGGCTTATTCGGGAGGCCGGAAGTCGTAGAGCCTGCGCGCGAGCCAATTTGTAATGAGCCTTAAAAATAACTTATATATGTGGCTCAAAAGCGAGATGGGTCTATAATCCTTCAAGAGGGTTCTGTCACCTTTCTTGAACTACAACACCACCACACTCCTGGTCCACAACTCTGGAACGTCGCCCTCGAAAGCGACGGAATTAAACAACTTCTGAACATCTTTAAGGACCAACTTTCCGCCAACTCTCAGAAGTTCTGTGAAAATTCAGTCGTCTGCCGATGCCTATCCATTTTTTGGTTGTTTGAGAGCCATTCTAACTTCGTACTGGCTGACGTTCAGGATATCTCGTGTAAAGAACCGTGTTAGCTTAGATCTGAGGTCTTGGATCAAGCCAACAATAGGACTCTAAGATCTGTACGCATCCGCACCAGTACGCATTCAGTAATGCAATGAGTGGTAACAACCTGATTTCTTTACGACACTCGTGGAAAGGAATGTGTTAGTGACTTGTATTCTTAGTGCGTCAGCAATTCACCACATGTTTGATGTACATTATTGAATAAAATATATTTGAGCAATACCTATCAACATTATGGCATCGTGTGATTCTTACCTCTAAAATCCCACAAACAGTATGGATCTCCTCTTCATCATATTCTAATTTCCATTTCTTGATCCTCTGGACTACATTCTTCTCATTAATTGGCCATATATCGCCACGAGCTCGTCGTATCTCATTATGTGCTTCCATAGCTGAAATCGCTCGCCATTTTTCTGGATCGTATTTTTTTAGGAGTAGACACCTGAAAAGGTGAACATCATGTTTTTAGATGAAAGAAAGAAAGAAAACTAGGATTTATTGTCACGAATCCCAATTGAGAATAACATTGTACATATTAAGTAAAGCTAAACATGCAACAATTACGTGACAATGAGGTTCCCATTCAGCAATATTGCTGCAGCGTCCGTGTGGTGATGGACTAATAATACAAGTGTCACCACTCCATCCTTTCCCGTAGGTGTCGTGCAAGGCGTCTAATGGAATTAAGCAATTATCATCCATTGCGTTACTGGTGGTAGGGCTGGGTACCAAGTGAGAGTACTCACTTGCTATTGGGCCCGAATGGGTCGGTACCACCGTCTTCTGTGTGTTTTGGCTATTGTAGAAGATATCCGTTTATTCTTTCATTTTATATCTGAGAAATGAAATGGTGTGCAGTGACTTGACAATGCTCTCGGTATAGTTGTCCATGAACATCGGTTAAGTACACACTTATCATCAGGTGGGCCGTGGCTCGTCTGCCATCATTAGCAATATATAAATAAAAAAGAAGACTCGCGGGACGTCTACCAGATGTGAAACATCGAAATTATTTTGAGGAATAATGAGTAGAAATAAAATGACCATAACTTTTTCAATGTGAGCTTACATAAAACTATGACATGTGTAAAATAGCAGAAATGGACATAAATCATCATCATCAGGCCCTGGAAATCATCTAAGACCAAAGTACTCATCAAGAGGAAACAAACAATTCCAAACTCGATAAGGTTGAGTCGTTTCATTACAGAGTTACTGTGGCCACCTTCCAGCTCCATCATCAGAGCCTGGATACTATCCAGAGACAAAGTACTCTTCAAACTAATCAAACGAGTAGGTATAAACACGATGGGGTTGCGTCGTTTCATTACAGAGTTACTGTGGCCATCTTCTAGCTCCATCGTCAGACCCTCGATACTATCTAGAGACAAAGTACTCGTCAAGACGAATCATACGAGCCCAAACTCGGTGGAGTTATGTCGTTTTATATTGGAGTTCTTATGGCCATCTTTTAGGTCCATCATCAGTTCCTGGGTACTATCTAAACACAAACAAAGTACTCGTCAAAACGAATCAAACGAGTCCAAACTCGATAGTGTTGTGCCGTTCCATTATGAAGTTCCTATATCCACCTTCCAGCTCCATCATCAGATCAGCTTCATGTCGTCTTAATATTGCATTATTAGGCAATATACATATTATGCTTGTAAAATTTCAGCTCAATATGAAATCGGGAAGTGTGTCTAATTTAACTTAACCAAGATTTCAACGGAACAAGTAAAAAAGTGTCGCCACGCTAACAGCCGATTTACCCAAAGCAAAGGCTAGTTTATCACTATTACGCGAGGGGGCCTTGGGTAATGCGCTAGTACTTCACAAAATATTATAATACCTCAAAGGCATAAGTGCCTGATAAGAGTCCTTCAAGTCTTCAAGTTTGGAGTAATCAGGAGGTATTGTCTTCAGGGTATCGCACTCGTACGTGGAGTGACCGGTGTACTTCCCTGAACCTGGACACAAATCGCTACACATCGGCCATTTGCAACCTTGGCACCTGAAAATCAAACCATCACTGTTTGACTCTTCGGCAAACAACCTCACCTCAGAATGTCAGAAATAAAAGCAAATAGGCAATAGCGATAGATTCTACACATACGCTACAACATCACCGTGCGCATAGGTACCGGAGTGAATTGCGCTTGTGCTTAAGTTTATCGCAACATCTACACCGATGCAACTGTTGCACTTACATCAATTTACAAGTTAGTATCTTGAAATTCATTTTAAAGGATAATTGATATGGATTATTTTAGTGTTATTGGTGAAATAATTTGCGGACTGCATTATAACCTAGGCCGTGTGGGGCCGGCTTTAGAATTGTCCCACCCCTATCTACCCACGGGAGTCGTAAGAGCCGACTGAGCGAATACCGGGGGAGTGGGCAGCAGCATTCCCTCGAGTATTAACAACGTTCTCTGCGATCGCCAACCCGCCTGCCAAGCGTGGCGATTGCGGCATTATCCCCCATGACGGGACCACTCGTTGTGGCGTTCTCTTGGGGAGGCCTATGTCCAGCAGTGGACGTTGAAAGGCTGATGGATGGATGGATTATAACTGCGGCTGTACACATTCGTCGAGACACCCCGAGACAGGCCGAGGGCGAGTGTGTACATGGTAGCCTCGTCTCGTCTCGGGGCTCTCGCTATGTCTCGGAAGAGTGTCGGTTTTTTGTGCCCAAGTCAAAGGGTCTCGGTGAGTCTCGCGATAAAACGAGACTGTGCCTGTAGCCCTGTACACACTCGTTTGCTTAGTTGCCCGCCAACTGCGTTCGCGTAAAGACGTGCTTTCTGTGTGCGACAACGATGTGTTCTAACGCTTTTTAGAAGCCTACTAAAGGCAATCACTATTATGGAATCCTAAGAATGTCAGGCACAAGGATTAAGCAACTATTACACGACGCTTGGTTGCGGATAAGCAACGATTTTGATATCCCCGTGGAAGATTAAAATATATATATATATATATTATATTCCTGTTGAATAGTTAAAAAGTTATTTTTCGCCATGGTTTAATATTTTTTTTTATGGTAAATGATTAAAAAATTACAATACAATGCGACTGGCATCCGAAGTTCAATTTATACAACGACCGTGTACATGGTGCGCTCTCGTGTCAAGCTTCTACGAGACGAGAGTGGACGAGAGGTTCGCGAGACAAATAGACGAGTGTGTACAGCCCCCGTTGGGATACGTAAAATCCGTCGACATACAAATTTCGAATTTTACTTTGCTTACTTTGCTAGACTACTTTCATCGATTTCTCGGTAGCATCCCAGACAGATGAGACTGCAGCCAGTGCAGGGTCCCACGGCCAAAGCAAGTTCCTCCACTATAACTTCACCAGGTCTAATGTCACGGCTCGCCACCAAATACCTGGAATCGTAACATTTTTTTTTATTATTGTACCTAAGTCTATTGCTGACCCGCTGTTGGATACGGGTTCCCCCCAATATCGCAGCAATACTAATTTCATAGCCAGGCAGACTTCACAAACTCTCAAGAATACCTCTCAGGCATGCAGGCTGCCCCACCAGGTTTTCATTCCCTGACTATTGTTTACAAATAGACAATTCTTTCACTGAGGATGATTCTTGCATCATAAGATACTTTACAAATCAATAAACGGATTCATAGTATACCCAGGCTCTGAGTATATTTATGAATCCAATGAATTTGTATCCTGGAAATATAAAACTCTGAACGGGATTGGATTGAGAAGAAGAGTTGGCATGCCGAAATGCCTATGGTCAGGCCACATCGCTCAGCAAACTGATCACCGTTGGGGTAGAAAGATTGTTACGATGTAACCGAACAAATTACTAAATAAATTATAAAGTTGCATATTCAATTGATACCGGATACCATATCCGCAAATTTAAAATACTTGCAAAAAAATTATATTATTACCATATATGGCCAGCATGCGATCCCGGATGCGAGCAGAGTACGCCAGGGTTCGAGAACGTTCTATGGCTACTCCAATCGCAAGCGTATGGATAGGAAAAGTTCTAGAACAAAAAACTATCCACCAATGAGTAACAGCGCTAAAATGAGATAGCAATAATAGAAAGATAGAAGGGGGTATTTATTATCAGAGAAAAAATATAAGGGGACAGTAGGTAGATTTTTTTTTCTCTGACGCTGAATTATCGTGTGTGTCAAGGCAGATAACACTGCGTAAATTACCATAGTAATTAAAATATTATTTTTTGCCTAGGGCATTTGAACGTAAAAGTGTGTGACTAGAAAACCCTAAAGGTACGTTTTATAATAATTTCTATTGTAGGACTCATTTTCTTTCGTTTACTTTATTGGTATAACCATATTTGAAAAGTAGATTTTTCGTGTAACTGTTCTATAAAGTTTGTTCTAACGAGATGATTAGACGTATTGTATAATACATACACACCAATCATTTGTTTCAAAGGTACAAAATTATCAAAAAACATCATACTGTTCGTACAGAGATTATTAGCTATTTATTTAGTACTACACAATATTTCGTACCCACCATATAATTTTTAATTTGTTAACGCCACCAGGTCATAAAGTTTAAAAAAAATGGATTTCCTAAAAGTTTTGACTTTGTACTTTCCCTGCAGAACTGCTGGTAGCGCGCCCTCAAATTTAAATTAAGATCTGAATAAAAGGTAACGTACATTTCATTTACAATTTGAAATTAACCTTTAAAAATAGCACATGTCTGCTGCACAATTTCGTGTGTGTTAAGATTCTTATGGAGGAATATTTCACCCTTTAGCACATATATTTTTTATTGTTATTACTCGTCATTGTATTATGTTAGATAATTTTATTTTACATATGAAATTTTTTACACTAATTTAGTTGACCGAAACTCCTCCAATAGAATTCTTATTATAATATCTATACAAATGCTTTGCAAAATGCCTAGTAATACTCATAACATAGTTGTCATTCCATAGAATATTATTCCAAATTTGTCAATACTAATTATTTAAGATTGTAGCATACAACTGCATTTAGAATTTTATTCGCTTCTACCTGTAAAATATAATAGTTCGCATACAGTATATATATCATTTAAGAATATTGCTTTTTGCTTGCTACTTAAAATCACGCCGTCTCTCTTATGGGACAGACAGGCATTTTAAAACTAATTTTTGTTAAATGTTATATATCTTCACGCCGTCGCCCTTCTGGGGCAGACAGGCATTTTAAAACAGTTTTATCGTTAGATGTTACTTATCAACTAGACTATTATGCAACTGGTTTTTTTGTTTAAATGTAGTCATACAATTATTCTGTTTGTATGTTGCTATATCATCTCACCGCCACCCTTAGGGGGCCATCATATATTATGCAACTATATTTTTTTTGTTTAATTGTAGTTAAAAATAATTCTGTTTGTATGTTGCTATATCATCTCACCGCCTCCCTTAGGGGGTAGTCATATATTAGGTAACTATTTTTTCATCAGTATCAATGCTTTATACCTGCAGAATGTAGGGGGGATCTCATTTATTTTTTTATTAAACTTTCTCCATGTTTTATATTTTGGATGGTACGCCCCCAATTCTGTGAGGATAGTTGTTTTTATTAATAATTTAATATGGACACTGTAATGGTTGGCCGACACCCTCGGTCCTGAACCTAGTTGGGATACGGGGGCTCAGCGGGAAGAACCAGAACAGCGTCCCCAGGAGTTGAGACGGGCCGCCCTGTGTTTTCCAGCTCCTGGGGTTTCAAGTTCAAGTTACTGTTCCTGGCTACGCTCGAGATCCGGGTTACGACCTTCCGGGTTGCGGCTGCCCTACGAGTCCGGGTTCCGGCGCTAGTTGCGCCGGCTTCACCCGCCTACCCGGCATACATCTGCGCATGCTGAAGGACGAGGGCCTGCCCTTCGGCCCAAGTACAGCCAGCCCGCAGTTGAGTACCCCTAGTTGACGGTCCGGGGAACCCCCTGAGTTGCGAACCACCCCCTGCTTTATCATTGCTCTCTTCTATTTTTTAAATTAATTTCGGAATCTTTATATTTTTAAATAATTAATTAATTTTGTTATACATATTTTTTTGAATTAAATTTTAAATTTTGAATTTTTCGTTTATTTAAATTGTTAGGGTTTTCTCCGTAACAAGGTTCTTAAGTGATAACTTATCGAAACGCACAGCGTAGAACCGTCCATCCACCAGTCCACTGACGATCTGGTCAAAGCTGCAGAGTCGTTAAATGTAAACGTAGTCGGCACATGACCGCTAATTGCTGCGTTCTTTTGGAAGAGGTATAATTCCAGCATTTGACTTTATATGATTTTTAGATGTAACGGGAGCTTGCTACCTTTAACAGTAAGTACGCCATTAGTGAATCTAAAGGGTGACTTAATGGTTAAAAATTGGATTTGATTTCCAGAATAGAAAAAGTATTAAATCAATTTTAGTAATAATATTACTATTATTTTATTGCCCGAGACTTCGCTTGCGTGGACATCCTAATTAAAATCCAATTAACTCGTTTATGTGTATCTCAAGTAAAATTCCTATTTAGATTAAAGTTTCTGTGTTTATCCAAGCTATAATTTATTTGTATACCTGATCTCATTCAAACCAGTTTAGTATTTTGTATACCAAAATTTAAGAGAACTATTAATTTTTCCGGGATAAAAAGTCTTATCTATCTTATTTACTAAATCTCGTCCAAATCCGTTCAGTGAGATCAGAGATGTATGTCTGTAAATCACTTACAGACAAACATCTCTGAACATCCACCGCATTTATAATGTTCGTAAGTAGGAAGAAAACGAGCCTTTTCTATTTTAGAATAATATATTCTAGTGGCTAAAAGTAAATTACTAATTTAAATTACTGTTCCACATTCAATGAGTATTCACAGTACGAGTACTGACCAGAAACAGATACATCCTTACTTCATAGTTATTTTATTCAGAAACTCAAACCAAATTCAACACAAATAATAATAGAACATGCTATACGAATGTAGAAAGTTCTATTGTCTATTTTCATTTTAAGTAAAATTGTTTTCTTATCGTTTCATTGTAAATCTACTGTGCTTACCTGCCCATTGCTTCGGACTGCCTGATCTCATAGCAAATATCCTTCTTCTCTGCAAGAGGCTCTGGACAATGACCTTCATCTTTATTATCGCAAACATCTTCTATAATATTTTCCTTGTTCTTTCCATCACCCTTCGAACGTTTCTTATGCTGCAAACACAGACACATTTATTATGACAGATTTTTTTTTCTAGACTCACTAAAAATACCTATATGCTTACACAAAATATACAACGGAGCATTGTTTTGGTAAACAATCTGTGCGCTCGGGAGACAATTTTTTGTGTTGCACGCGAAAGTAAGTCAGTCGATATATTTGAATGACGTCGGTATTATGAATGGATGTTGGTAGGCGGTGTCTAGATGTATTTTTATTCCACTTGACTTGGCCGTGCCAATGGCTCGATGTAAAAATCTGCTTCATAACTCAGCAAATGATTTATGTGACCGTGAAATAAAAAAGCGCTAGTTTAATTCGCAATGACAGGTTCACGGTCTCCGTATCATTTAGTAAGAGTATTAAAGATTGTGCAATTGAAAATACTGCTTAGATTTTTATCGGCGATGAGTTTCACATATTTACGGCGTAGATATAGCATAGATGTTAAAAGCAAGAGGTAGGCACTGAGCGGTCTCAACTTCAGGCTGGAGATCTACCTGTGGTGCGGGTCGGGATACCTCCGCATTGGTGCACCCCGGGCAACGTCGGCACTTTAGTGCCGGCGGCTGAATCCCGGCAAGGGACGGGTCTCCGCATGTCCCTCTGATTAGCAGAGGGCACAGTGGATAGGCCGTACGTCCGCCGTGGAGGGTCAGCGGGGCCACAGTGGCCCCCCCGATCCTGGGGTGGGGACAGCGGGGTCACAGTGACCCCCCCGTCCCCGGAGGCGGGGCTTTTAGCCCGAGTGGCGACGGGCTCACTGCTTGCAGTGGGCCAAACGTCTGTCGTGCAGGGCCAGCGGGGCGATAGTGGCCCCCCCCGGAGACGGAGATGGGGCTTTCAGCCTGAGGGGCGACGGGCTCATCGCTTGCTTTGCGAGCGGTGGGCACGGTCTGATGCAGACCACCGTTCGGCCCGACCCGTAATCCTGAACGGACAGAACTGGGGGTCTTCGGACCGCGGGGAAGAAAACCCCTATAAAAAATTACCCCAATCCCGTGCTCTGCCGCCCGGCCAGGGGATGCATGGCTGAGGGGAGCTCAGTCGCGAGAGTTGGCACGTCGGAGGACGTAAAACTGCACCAACAATGACGAAAAGTAAAAATACTAAGATTCCCCAAGAGGGTACCGGGAGCGACGCCCCCGGAGAATCCCTTACAGGGCCGAGTAGCAATACCGGCCCTGTCAGCTCCACGTATTTGGGGGGAGCAACTGACGCCAAAGGGAGAGGAGAGGAAGACTGGAAGGACTAAGAAGAGGAAGGCAACCCGTGGGAGGAAACCCACACCCGCGGGAAGTCCTGCCTCAGGAAACGGCTCAGCTGCCACGTCGGGGAGGGAGACGGACGGCGGTGGTGGCGGTGCAACAGCCGCAAGCGCTCTCGCTCCAAACCCATCGGAGTCTCAGCCGGGGATGGTTGGCTCGTTGGAGCAGCCCTCACGACTCCTAAAGCGCTCAACGCTAGCTCCACGCGCTCAACGCTTCTAAGGCCACCAAGGTGGCCTTCGAAGCGTTGGAGTCCCTCCGGCGCCACTCGGCGTCTGAGGAGAATAGGAGGCTGGAGGCGCGCTGCAATCGCCTCGAGGATGAGGTGGCAGAACTCCGTAAGGAGCGCAGCGGCCCACGAGCCAAACCAGGGCTCGCCAAGGCCGTGCCGAACGCATCAGCATCAGCGGCGGGCGCGGGGTCTCTGGCCCCTGAACTCCTCAGTGAGGAGCAGATGCGCCAGGTCATTGATCGTGTTAGCACGCGTCGACTCCCTAAGCGCCAGGGTGGCGCCGGAGCCGTGACTCCGGCCGCCACTGGCCGCGGATAAGAAGAAGGCCGCCGTCTTCAGGCCTAACGCCGCTGCCCTGTCAGGGCGGCCGCGAGGCCACTTACTCTGCGACCGCGGCCGCGTCGCCCTAGGGGCAGGGCAAAGCCCCCAAAGCGAAGGCGACGTAGAAGGCAGGAAAAAGAAAACCCGGGGCAAGAGGGAAAAGGGAGCCGCGACTGGGGCTGCTGCTCAAGCTGCGAATCCCGCTGCGCCAAGGAGCAAGTCCGGCCCTAAGAAGCCGCGCAAGCTTCAAGCGCCGAAAACGGCAGCGGTGGTAATCACCATGCTGCCGGAGGCGGAAGCGGGCCTGACGTATCAGGCCATCTTGAGGAAGGCCCGGGCGGAAATTGACGTCTCTGACATCGGAGTCGTCGCCGCCCGGACCCGTCTAGCCCGCACAGGGGCTCGAATTCTCGAGTTTCCTGGGGCCGAGGGCCCCAGGATGGCCGACCCGGTGGCCGAAAGGCTCTGTTTGGCGAGGGGAGTGGAGTCCGTGTCACCAGACCGGTAAAGTGCGCTGAACTGCGTATTTCCGGTCTGGATGACTCGGGGCTCCAGTAGGGGTCACGCGGCGCGCAGAACTCCCGCGTTCCCGCGGTGGGCTGTGGGCAGGCTAGATAGGGACCTACTGGCGGAGGCAGCCATCGTTCAATCGTGGCTGTCCTCACCGGCCCTGACCGAGGGGTGGACGTTGAGGCTGGCCGATTTCGCGCTGCGATTACGCAGGTGTGCGACTTGGCCATAATATGTATGGTAATCCTTGTTGAGATTTTAATGGGCCTTAATAATATTGGTATTTGAATATTCAATATTAAAATAAAATCTATTAATTGCCATCAAAGAGACCGCCATATTGCTATTGGTTATTGGGCGACCGCATTACGACAAGTATATAACTATTCGTTTTATAAAGGTTATTTATACAATTTATGGCCTCCACAATGACGGTTGCAGTACAATTTTTTTTTGAGATTATTTGAAGATGTTGTTGTTGTTTTTAACGATTGGTTTGCTCTTAATTTTCTTCTAAAATCATCATTTAACTTAATTATTTAGGTACCACTTTTCTGAATCCATTGTTATATATATTAATTCAAAAAATGGCGATTGAATTATACAAAAGTCACCAATTAACGTTAAAATAATCAAATTATTTATAAAAGTTATATTACAATAACGTTATAACCTGAAAGTTACTTAAAGGTGGAAGTACACGACTTAATACGACTGTTTTATAAAAGTTAATTAGAAAATCATTAAAGGACAGTTTGTTTTGTAGATGTAGTATAAAAGGTTCTAATTTAGACAAAAATGTCGGCTCATGACTATTATCTAACTGAAACGTTAACTCGGCTTAAACCCCGGTCGTGTAAACGTTATGGCAGATATGTTATTTTATAGTCATAAAAAAATTATTGAAAAGACGTTTATCAGACACATTAATATGACTTAATTATATATAACTAATGTGTTGTATTGAGTATCATTTTACAACTGTTTAGTTGCTGCAAAACTGTTATAAGGCCATTATATGTCTGTTAGTTGTATAATCTAATTTAATATAACATTTTTGCTACTTGGGATGATACTCCTGACGACTCTGCTGATCTTTATCGTATTTTTGTCATCGATTGGAACAGTTAGTTTGTCGGGGAATATAAAATGGACAGTGCGCTTCTTCTAAGTAACAACGGACATCAATGGTCCTTTTCACTCGCAGAGAGGGCCTTTTGTTGTCGTGTTTGTTCATTTTTATGTTGTATCCCTTGAGGGCTCTTTGTTGTCGTGTTTGTTCATTTTTATATTACTATGTTGTATCCTTTTGAATTTGGAATACCTAGTGTTTTGATTGAAAATTTTGAAATAATTTTCGAGTACTTGCTAGTCGCATGCAATTTCTAACTATGAAAATAAAACAGCCCTGTGACACAGTTAAAGGTTAAATACTCAATTTAGTATAATTAAAAATAATTACTTATTAATAATTATTTTTATAATTTTATATATATTTTTTGTATTTAGTGATAATATAACAATTTTTTATTGAATAAAATCTGATAGGGAACCTAAATCATCGTGATTTGACACATTTCTTGAAACCAAAATTTTGACCTTGCTAAGTTATTTCACTTGTGTAACTAATATTGCTTGTAAAGTACGCATGTATAATACTTTTTTAGAATCTACATATACTTGGCATTTTTTTAAGATAATGGGCAGCTATACTGCCGTGGTAATCGACAGGGCAGTAAGTCAAAGTTGGCCAATTTTGTTTATTACCGATTTGGAGTGTACTTTAAACGAGCGTTCTTCCTATCTAGGTTTCATACATATACGTAAATTAGAAGTGCATTTTCTCGTTAGATAAACAACAGTAAGAACAATAAGATAATCTAGTTAACTACGTAATAGAGCAGTATTCTATTGACATACTACCCTTTTCATTTGTATTCACAAATTTCTTAACAGAAGAGCATTACATTTCTAAGGTTACTGCTCTCACTGTAGTTTCAACCAATGTACCAAATGAATTTTACTAGTAACATCTACAGTATGAAGCTATGCTGCACTTTTAAGATAGTAAATATATTCAGTGTCTCATAAATACACATAATATATATACGTAGTATCTTCCCCTACTGCTTTTATAATATGGCATAAGATAAAATAATGTTATAGTTTTGCAAATCAGTAGAGCAGTAAGTGGTGGCTACTGCGCTACTAGGTATATATTAATATACAAAATATTCGGTCATTTCGCTTCAAACAGCAGTGAGCACAAAATTTCGGTAATGTTCTCAAAATAAAAAAGTAAATACTTACTATTTTTTTTAATTGCTAGTGATGGCAGATGAGCCACGGCCCACCTGATGGTAAGTGATACCGTCGCCCATGGACTTAACTATACCGAGAGTGTTGTCAAGCCGCTGCGCACCATTTCATTTCTCAGATATGAAAGAAAAAACAGCTATCTTCTGCTACAGTCAAAACACACTGAAGTGCTTCATAACCGGTCATACAGGAGACGGTAGTACCGACTCGATCAGGCCCGATAGCAAGTGAGTACTCTCACTTGGTATCCAGCCCTACCACCAGTAATGCAATGGGTGATAATTGCCTACATCCCTTAGTCGCCTTATACACACCCGCGGGAAAGGATGGGGTGATGACACTTGTATTCTTAGTAGAAATAATCCTAATTTTGTGGTTAAAAGAAGCAATATTAAATACGATTAAATATCAACTCACACCTAATAGATAGATATATTATCTCTTTATAAAACATTTTAAATTAAATTAGAAAAATGTTAAGGAAGTTACAATTAAAATGTATAATTGGCCTTATCGCGTATAGCGATTTCTTCCAGACAACTATTGGATGGAAAATAAATGAAGAAAATATATATATGAATATATATTTGCTTAATATGCTATTTGAGAATATTATATCAACAGCTGAACTAAGTGTAATTGCCTTGGGAAGCACTGAATGTGTACCTAGCTTATTTTTATCAGGGAACAATATTAAACAACTCAATCAAGGAACAATATTAAACAGTCGAAAATAATGAACCTTTGCTTAACTTAGTCTTCGAGGAAATTATGCCAGATTCGGAAGATGATAAGATCTTTTATAAGGATTCTGATGATTCAGTCTGTGATAAGAATTACGTGCCGCCGTTATCTTTTCCATTGTCAGACTCTAGCATAGAAATAACGACAACTCCATATGTATTTTCGTCAATATCTGCTCACAAACAAGCACAGCATATGTTAAATGAGCAGCAAAACGAGCTACTGCTCTTCTTGTTCTTTATTTGTAAAACGTAGAAGTTTTACAGGATACAGTAGTAATCAACACAAATAATCAACAACGTGAAACTAGCGTAGAATGCTATCTAGGCAAACAACAGAATAACCAGGACAGAAGATAAATTAATACAGTCAATAGAGAGATAACACCAATAGAATCAAAACAATATGCTAGTGACAAAAATAAACAACAAATGAAGATAATATAGAATATTATGAAAAAAATCAACATAGCAATAATTTGGAAAATGAATTAAACACAAAGTGAAAAATGTGAAATCGAAAATAACAGTCAGGAGCAGGATTTGAACCTGCATCTTCTGGATACCGTCCAGATGCTTTACCAATTCAGCCATCCTGACAATTGCTCCTGACTGCTAATTTCGATACCACATCATACTTAACGTCTTTGGGTGACGCCTGTGCCATCTGTCGGAAGTATTTTCATACATTATTGTATGATGTGGTATCGAAATTAGCAGTCAGGAGCAATTGTCAGGATGGCTGAATTGGTAAAGCACCTGGACGGTATCCAGAAGATGCAGGTTCAAATCCTGCTCGTGACTGTTATTTTCGATTTCACATTTTTCACTTTGTGTTTAATGTATAGTGCTAAGCATGTCAAATGCTAAAAATATATATAAAAATATCTAAATATTTAAAGGGTTTGCGTCATTATTAGGTAAAATCTTAATTGTAAAATTAAGTTTACCTGGTCGGTATAATGTATGAAAATACTTCCGACAGATGGCACAGGCGTCACCCAAAGACGTTAAGTATGATGTGGTATCGAAATTAGCAGTCAGGAGCAATTGTCAGGATGGCTGAATTGGTAAAGCATCTGGACGGTATCCAGAAGATGCAGGTTCAAATCCTGCTCATGACTGTTATTTTCGATTTCACATTTTTCACTTTGTGTTTAATGTATAGTGCTAAGCATGTCAAATGCTAAAAATATATATAAAAATATCTAAATATTGGAAAATGAAGATCAAATACAACCTGAGTTAAGACCAAATGAAAGCTGCTTAGTACAAGATTTACGCACAGAAACTGAAGAAAAAAGTGCATACTGTCAAAATATTGTAAAATATATACACTAACAATGAACAATTAAACGAAGTAAAATGAACACACAAGTCTAAATGAAAGGAAAAAGATAAATCTTGAAGAAAGAGAATATTAAAATCCCATGAGTAGATGATAAAGTTATGAATAATATTTTTTAATAATCGGTCAAACTACAACAGGTCGTATTTGAAATTTTCTAATTTTTTTTAATCATAATATAGTGTCATGCCAAATAACAAGAACTAAGATTGTTGATTTCTTTGAGTATATTTAATTAGTAAATAGACTTTTTGATGTTATTTTTAATGCTTTTTGTCCTTTTCGCTGCTCTTTAGACATACTGCTCATGAAATTCTGATAACACCTAAATTAAAATATTAGTCTTAAAAGCAGTAACGTTTTTTACTTCATAGTGAGATGACCTAACACCTAAATATTTTCAAGATCTTAGGTAAAGGGCAGTATGATGCTTCCTTACTGCTGTTTTAAGTAGTAATTTGAATTTATTATTTTGAATTCTGTAAGAAATATAGCGGTATGAATATAATACTAAGCAAGAGTGCAGTATCTATGGCAGTTACTGCCCTCTTACCTAAATATTAATTAAAATTAGTTAACAATATAGTAATGAAGACACGATTTGTTATGTTTTACGACAACCCTAATAATAATGTTAAAACAATGTTATTCTATGGTAAAATATATAATTTTCGCTTTCTTTTGAGTTATAGAACATAAAAATCGAGTTAATAGTTTTATCACAAACGCTAAAATTGTACCAAATCTTTGCGCGCTTTTTTCTCGAAACCGCCTTTTCTGACTTACTGCTATATCGATTACGGGTTATCCATTATTTACGACAGACCCTGTATATACATATATTTATGTATACAGGCGTGATGCTATGTAATAGGGGCGAGCCTATTGTCGTCTACCGGGTACATTTTTAAACTCCGGGCTGTTACTGAGAATTTTTCTTTTTGGGAAAAAGCTCAATAGCACCCGCCCGACCCGGGGATGGAACCCGAGCCTTTGCCTGCGGCGCCGCCGCAGTTAAAAGCAAGTTTTTGGTTATATCTCAGGTACCCGGTATAGTAGAGGGATAAAATGTACCAGTTTTTAAGTCTAATCGAGAGCTATTAAATAAAAAAAGTTGCATCAAAATCCCTTCAATAGTTATTGCGTGATGCGCGAGCAAACAAACAGATAAATAGACAAAACATCTAAAAAAAACATTTTGTGTTTAGTGTCTAAACATAAAATGTTTTTTTTTAGCCTATATAGCCTATAACAGTCATTTTTCCTCAAATATCTTAAATGCACAGACATAGCTATGTTACAGCTTTATGATACTATATAATAGAAATCTTAAAAAGGACGTACTATACACGATTGAATTGTAAGATTTAGGCAGTACTTTACAAAATAAAGATTTTCATTAATTATCACCTCGTAGACGATATAATGTGATTACACTGAGTTGATATCCGTGTCTATAATGCCACTGGCGTCGTAAACGTATTTATCGAACATTCACTGTTATACAAAGAAAAATGTTTCCTGTTTATTAATAGACGGTCGGACAGCGTAGTGTGATGTTTTATTTTTTATTGAAACAACGATAAATATGTCTTCAGTATATTGTTTTAAGAATGTGTACTATATAAATAATCTGAATATTGTGTTGAAATATGTATATATTCATGTTTCTATTTCTACATAATATTTTTATTGTGCAAGACCAATCTTAAAAACGGAGTTTTTGGCGGGACGTCATGGAGAGCGGTGGAAATCGTGCGGCGTATGGCGTATCCTTACAAATATTTAAAATGCGACAGTGCGTTTGTTTGTTTGTTACACCGTCACGGCGTAACTACGGAATCATGAAATTTAGCATAAAGTAGAAGGCTTTTTTTATGTGTGCTATTTTATATATTTTATATAATAGTAAGTATGTAATTTAATATAATTAAAGGATAATTTTCAAGTTTTTACAGGTAGCATACGATCTTTACAAAAAATGATAGTCGGAAATCACTAAGATGTGAAATATAGATATTATTTAATAATACTTATGAAAGGAAGTATTTCTTAATTGAGAAACATTAGTACTAAACATATCTAGGTCAAACTTAGAAGAAATGTCGTTATATTACAAACACGTATACTGAAACAATTGTTATACCAGAAAAACTTATGATTCCTGTGGGATGGCGTTTTAGTATAGAGATAATTTTCCGTAGAGGGGCGTATTTATATTTTGAAGTTCACGTAAGCGAAGTCAAAATATATTGAAGTATTTCACTGACAAACAACATTCATGGTAAAGAAAAAATCCACTCTAGATTTCTACAATAATTATAGATAGAGGTGGGTACAGAGTCCGTCCTAGATCGAGGTTTTCACAGCCTTTTATAATCCAGTGTTGGACATAGTTCGAGGATATACTTTGGCTGTGTAATTAGTCATGATTGTCATTACAGCTTTTAATCTCAGAATATATGTATATGAGCATCCTCTGAAGCAGATTTAATGTTCACAGTTAAATATGATATTCGTCAGCTTTATAGGTTGTAACTGTGATTTATGGAACTAGTTGAACCCAGGACTCAGAAAAATCCTTTTATACATACTTTATGGGCAGCAGCACTCCCTCGAGTATTAACAACATCCACTGCGATCGCCAATTCGCCTGCCAAGCGTGGCGATTACCGCATTATCCCCCATGACGGGACCGCTCGTTGTGGCGTTCGTTTGGGGAGGCCTATGTCCAGCAGTGGACGTTGAAAGGCAGATGGATAGTTCATGAAAAAGAACTGAGTCTCCAAACGGCTGTACAGATTTTTTTAACCTACATATAAAACACTTGATCAAGTTCAAACTAAAAACTAAATTTAAAACTTGTTTGGAAACTGTGATGCTATGGACATACACACAGACATTATTACAAACAGACATATACACAGATACACATTAAACTTATAATACCTATCCGTTTACGTTTTCAGTTTAAAATGTTGTACTTTTTCCAACAGGAGGGAAGTTCAGAAGTATTTTGTGATAAACCTTTGTTCATAACTGGTCCCAAGTTAAAAATTATGATTTGATGACTATAATTATGTCGTAATAGATCCCAAAACGAAACGTTACCGTCGTTAAAACAAAAGCGCTTTACTAACAGCGTGCCAAAAAACGTCAAATATAATTTTAATTACAAAATGGTGGCTCGCTGCCAGCTGTTGCACGCTCTCGTTGAACATAAATGTATTGTGTACTATGTTTTATTATTTTTCACAGTATGTCAACTTCGGAACATAAGCAAATAAACTAGAGAATTGTTAAAGAACATAAGTCTGAATAGTAGATTGCTAATTCATTCTTAGGCGTCACTTATGATTAAAAATAATAATCTTGAATTATCTCTTTTAGCACTCTGTAAATCTATATTGTATATTAAAATACTACTCAAATGCATCACTAAGATAAAGGTATACACACTTAAAGTATGCAGCCGTTTGTGATGCAAAATAATGATTTGGGTTCTTTGAGACAATTTTAAAGATAGCAATTTTGAATCCACACACACACACACACACACACACACGGGATAGTGCCGTAATCGCTACGCTTGGCAGGCGGGTTGGCGATCGCAGTGGATGTTGTTAATACTCGCAGCAGTACTGCTGCCCACTCCCCCGGTATCCGGCTCCCCCTCAGTCGGCTCTTACGACTCCCATGGGTGGAGAGGGGTGGGACAATTCTAAAGCCGGCACCACACGGCAATTACAGTCAATAAATATTATTATCTAGATATCATTATTATTATAAAAGCAATGTCGCTTATTCAAAACAATTGTTAAACACTACTTGTAATAATTAAATTGATTGAACAGGATTGAAGATCCTTGATTAACGAAATAATTGGCGTTGTATGTGGAGCACGCCTGCACAGGTCACACCTGTGAGTATCATCGACTCCCTAGAGTCGTAAATATTGATGTTAAAATTATATATTAAATATTGTATTGGAATAAATATAAGTATTGATTACTAGTCACAAGCTAGTTTTTAGGTAATATCTCAGGTTCCCGGTATACGAGTAGTAGCGGGATAAAATGTATACAAGATTTTAAGTCTAATCAAGAGCTAACTGGAAGAGTAAACAAATAAACAGACAAAAAATAAAAAAATAAATATTTTACTTTCAGACGCGCCTATATAACCTAATACAGTTATTTTTTCTCAAATATCTTACATAGCTTTATATAGATTAAACCTACGTGCTGGCCATTTGATTTGATACAGAACTTCGTTTTTAAAGTTTTACCCTTTACTATTCGACGTCATTTCCTAAGCATGTGCCATGCATATAAAAAAATAAAATTTGTTTATTACGTATTTGTTTTGCTTGTGCCTAACCGCACACCCCGTCGTTCGGGACAACGCCGTTCTCTGCTTGTATTGGCGGACCACTGGAACTGTGCTACATTATATCAATGGTACACACTGTGTAACCGAACCTATGTTTCCATCCATCATCCATCCATCCATCAGCCTTTTAACGTCCACCCCATGTGTACCCCATTATCCTAAAGCGCCCAGGGATTTCAGTAAAAGACGGCCCTGTTTACTCTGTAGATGACCCGATGACACCATTATTGTCTGTAATATTAGTCAACACATGATATATTTGGTCAAATTTATTACCAAGAATTTTTATATGAGGCAAGTTAACTAGGCTAAAGCATCACAAAATATGTAAATAACAAAATTTAAAGAAGAGTTAACTAGTGTTACAATATTTTTGTACGTCATAAAATAGAGATATTTAAGTATGATTTACAGCGTTCATAACTAAATGGATGTTTACGAGAGACGTTGCATTATAATAACGTATTGCTGTATTGTGTAATAGTTGAAGTCAGCCGTTTTTAAATACGTTATTTTTTATATTTATAAGGGTTGTTTTGAGTAGTAGAGTGTTTTTGATCTATATTTTTTTACATTTGACATGCTCCGCCACTTTTTTTTAAAGTACACAGTTCCCGCTCGTACAAAAAATCTCTTTCCTTATTCACAAATAATTTGTACTTTAAAAAAAGTGGCGGAGCATGTCAAATGCTAAAAAATATAGAGTAAAAGTTTTTTAAAAAAAATCCCTACATCAAATAGTATAAATAAATTAAAAATAAATATTCACGGACATTTCACACAACGTCCTCTGATCCCAAACTAAGCTTAACGCTTGTGCTATAGGCACCCGATTACGGATATAATACATATATTAGTTTTTTTTTGTAAATACATACATATAATAGATAGAAAACACCCAGACGCAGTACAAATATCTATGTTCATCACACACATAATTGTCCTGAGTGGGAATCGAACCCACGACCTCGTGCACGGAAATCGGTAACACTACCGACTACGCCACGAGGCCCGTTAATCACGTATGAATTTTATTTGCAAAATTAAACTTACTATATTGGTTTAATGCATGTAAATGCATTCCAATAGATGGCGTTGGTCGCTCTTTTTCCTTATTCACAAATAATTTGTACTTTAAAAATAGTAGAGTATTGCTTAACTCAGCATGAATGGGTCGGCTTGATCGGGGAAGTACCACCCTCTCACTAAAGAACAGCGTGAAATAGCAGTAGGTAATTCTACGAGTGAAAGCGCCGGAGTTCTAAAACCTCCACTCTATTCTCTCCTTGTTATCCTTCCTCTGCACTTCTTACCCTTTCCTTGGAGATGGTGATGCCCGAGTGATGCCTCTGGTGTTGTTAGCGTTTATAGACAACGGTATTACGGTAACTGCATGATTGTTTGCCACCCACGTAGTATAAAAATACTTTGGAAAATCCAAAATTGCACGCCTCATATCATCTTCATTTTTCACAATAAAATTTATTATTTGATAAGTAACTAATAATGTATTGGTCTTACTAAGTAGTTTTCAATAGATCACATAGATAGTGCTAATTTCAAAAAGTACCTTCTCATGTCTTATACGCCATCTAGCGCTAATTTGAAGAAGTACTTCTATATTGGTCTATAGAAATAGTTCTACCAAAATAAGGATAGCGCTGGTTTTAATGTCGCGTCGAGCGATCTCGACTATACCAAGAGTATGTCAAGCCGATATTCTCTATTTTTTTTTATTAATTATTTCGGTCGTTATCGTGTTAACATACATTACCTACAACATACGGACGTCCAAGACAGAACTTTTAAACAGTTTTTTAACTACATTAAACACAAAGTGAAAAGTGTGAAATCGAAAATTCACTTTGTGTTTAATGTATGTTGCTAAGCATGTCAAATGCTAAAAAAATATATAAAAATATCTAAATATTAATAGGGTTTGCGTCATTATTAGGTAAAATCTTAATTGTAAAATTAAGTTTACCTGGTCGGTATAATGTATGAAAATACTTCCGACAGATGGTGCAGGCGTCACCCAAAGACGTTAAGTATGAATGTGTTATCGAAATTAGCAGTCAGGAGCAAGGGTCACGATGGCTGAATTGGCAAAGCATCTGAACGGTATCCAGTAGATGCAGGTTCGAATCCTGCTCGTGACTGTTATTTTCGATTTCACATTTTTCACTTTGTGTTTAATGTATGTTGCTAAGCATGTCAAATGCTAAAAATATATATAAAAATATCTAAATAGTTTTTTAACTAGTTTAAATAACAAAAATGGCATCAAAAATATCATGAGTGTTAAAAATAGTGTTTTTTCTTGATATGTGTGTGTATATATATTATTTTACAAGTGCAATATATGATAAATAGAGACATTTAATGTTGGAAAAATCAGTTGTCCTGCGTGAAACGAGAGTAATACACACCTCAACGCTTCGCTTATGAGGCGTGCAAAAGGAAGGCGAACACTCATACGACCTGCTTAATAGTAAGCAGTCATGTTAGTCCAGAAAACTTAATACATTATTATGGCATTGCCGAAAACGATAACAGACATAGAAGAAGGATGACAGGAGAGGATGATAAGTTAGAAAACATAACAATAGGAACAACTACTCTTTTTTTATGCTTTGTTTTTGTTAAGGCCTGAAAAAATGTTGCTAACCGCAAACCCTGTCGTTCAGGGGAACGAACAGGGTATAATATATGCTCGTATACATAAAATATATAGGAATACATACCGTTACGATAATGGAACTTTCTCAGACGAACTGACTATACTCGTAGGTATGCTAAATTATATGATGACCGGTTGAGTATTTATGGCGTCAAAACAAAACAGATAAACGCACTTTCACATTTATAATACTCGTAAGGGTTATTAAAGAAACACAATAATTTTGGAAATCATATCCTTGCGTAGTTTTTTCCTCAAACTGAGTATCGAATTGACATGTGTTTTAATATTTCTCTATTGTACTCAGCCATCACTGCTAATCTATGTGATCGATATAGACATATCGTACACATCAGACACGACGGGGAACCGACACGATGACATGTAGAGCACGTGCCGGAGACATGCCAACTTTCGCTTTGCACTTGTTACAACAATATGTCATCGTTTTACTTTGTAGATTTAACCGTCCAAGATGCGCATAAACAATTATATTAAGTACTATTTTCCTAAATAATTGTTTGTTTGTTTGCCTCATCAGTTCCCACTTTGCAAGGTGATGACGCGGTGTGTATTTTTCTTCGATACATCTCATCGCACTCAATACTTTCAATTCATCAATCACACGATATGGCGCTCTTTTCAGCTGCTTTTTTTGCGTGTCCATCCACAATTATAACCTACTAGCCTTTGTCAGCGGCTTCGCCGCAGCCTAAAGCTAGTTTTTCGGTTATATCTCAGGTTTACGATATAGTAGCGGGATAAAATGTCTACCAGTTTTTAAGTCAAATCAAGGCCTTTCAAATAAAAAAAGTTGCATCAAAATCCATCTAGTAGTTCTTTTAAATAAATTCAACGAAAAAATCTAGTTTAAATAATTTTCTAGTTTTTCGGTTATATCTCAGGTTTCCGATATAGCAGCGGGATAAAATGTATACCAGTTTTTAAGTCTAATCAAGACCTTTCAAATAAAAAAAGTTGCATCAAAATCTGTTCAGTAGACTTTGTGTGATGCGCGAACAAACAAACAGACAAACAGATAAACAGACAAAAATTCTAAAAAAAAATTTTTTGTGTACAGACACGCCTATGTAGCCTATTACAGTCATTTTTTCTCAAATATCTTGAATGTACAGACACAGCTCTGTTACAGTTTTATAATAGTATAGATATTTCTGCTTCCGTTCCCTTCATTTGTCAATTGCTGGTGCCATACTCATACTTGCTCTCACACGCACACCGTTTATTTCATCTATACGCTATGCCGAACTATCTCAAGCTTCTCATCTCGGCAAAAATTTTAGCTGTTTGGAAAGTATACCGACTCAGGGCTGCCACAGTAGTTCTTCTTTTTATTTACATAAGGATTTCACTTAATAAATATGCAATGTCACGGACACAAAGTACACCCAGACTCAGTACAACCATTTGTAGATCACACAAAGAGTTGTCCTCTATAGGAGTCGAACCCACAACACTCGGGCAGCATTTAAACCAGCCCGCGATCTGTGCAATATAAATTATGAACGAAAAATATGCGTGGGATGCAAAGTTAGGTCATATGTACATATATAATTGCTTGTCCCGTGATAGTTGATGTTTTTTTGTTGTAAGCATTACTAAAAAGAATTTTTGAAAATTTCACCTATATTATAGGTGAATTTTGGGTCAAAAGTATGTATGCAAACTTCATCTACGTACTTTACGTCTCGTGACGTAGTCAATAGTGTAACCAACTTCCGTGCACGAGATCGTGATTTCGATTCCCACTCAGGACAATTATTTGTGTGATGAACACAGATATTTGTACTGCGTCTGGGTATTTTCTATGTATTATATGTATGTATTTACAAAAAAAAAAGTGATTTATGTATTATTATCCGTAATCTGGTACCCATAGCACAAGCATTAAGCTTAGTTTGGGACCAGAGGAGGGTTGTGTGAAATGTCTGTGAATATTTATTTGTTATTTATTCCTAAATAATGGATAATTTCCGTAGCCTACAAATACTGTGCCACAGCAACATATGGTCTAGTTTGCTATAAGTATACAAGGACATATACGTACATCATTTTAAGAATAATTATCCCTACTTATACAAAAATAGCAGTTGTTTTAAGCAGTTGTGGCGCGAAAGCGAGACAAACTCAATTTCGAATTTTGAATATTAGCAATTAGAACTTACTCGTAATTGCTTTCTGTCGAGGTTTGTTATGTAGGCTAACCTGTGTCCCTGATATTATGAAGCCTATGAGCTACGTTTCATCAAGTAATCTTGTCTGTAACCCATTACTCCTTACAATATATCTAATTCTTAATTTCATAGAGCATTTCATTTAGCATAGAGAACACTGATAATGAACCGAAATAACTGTATATGATGTCACACGATGAGCTGCCAATATCTAGAATAAGTTTGTATATAATAGCCTCAGCGAACAATATGTCTGTCAGCATCTTCGATGTGATGGTTTTTTCCATCATATTCTATAGTTACATGAAAAAAAAAATATTTAAGGCTGATTTCTTTTAATATTAGTAACAGCTCCGCCGCAGCCAAAAGCTAGTTTTTAGATTATATCTCAGGTTTTCGATATCGCAGCGGGATAAAATGTATACCAGTTTTTAAATCTAATCAATAGCTAATAAATAAAAAAGTTAAATCAAAGTCCGTTCAGTAGGTTTTGTGTGATACGCGAACAAACAAACAGACAACATATCTAAAAACAATTGTTTTGTGTCACGCCTATAAACACAGTATTTTTTCTCAAATTTCTAAAATGTACAGACACAGCTTTATTACAGCTTTATAATAGGTTATCTGACTGACTGATTGAAATATCAACTCCAGGGGCTAGGACCGCTTTACTTCTTTAATATTGTAGGTGAGCACTTAGAAATGACGGTAATATCCTATGGAATAGCAATGTTTGCAGAGTGATATTAATGAGACGTAGAACGACGTATTTTTATTATTTGACTCATCTCAAAAACCATCTCCAAGTTGTTAGAATCTAGTATTGCAAGCTTCACCAAAACTTATATATACATTAAAACAAATTAGTACCTATAACTAGCTGATGCATGAAACAACGTTATTAGCTTCAAGAACGAACAGAAATTAGCGAACACAAAAGTTTACATTACTCGTTACACAAAAATCAACAAACTTTATTGCGTTCATATTTAGTTATTTACCAGTTTAGCGAGATTCCGTCCGCATTGAAATAAAGATTATCATCATTAAAAAACATTGAGAAACTCTTTCTAATATCTTAAATCGTTTTCATTGATATTTAGTTTCACACTAATAAATTACTAGTGGAAAAATTCTCTAGTTAAAGAGTTGCGACTTAATCACAAGATATTGAAAGAAAGAGAGAAAAGTTTATCGCAACGAAAAATACAACAGGTTATAGTGTAGTGTGTAACTAGTTGTGAGTTAAAGAGGTAGTGTGTAATAAGCTTTAATTATTATTATTATTATTTATCATTCCCTTGCAGGGTAGACAGAGAGAACAGTACCAAGAGGCTCTATTCTTACTTACATCTCTTGCTTCCTCAACATTCATAATTCTCTTCGTACACGCTCGCCGGTTTCGGAGACTCTTCCTACTCCAACTTCCTTCAAAACATGACCGATTGGGTAGGTAGGTGAGTCTCCCCCTGTACCTACATCATTTTCCTTTCGCATTGTATATCTTCTTAGTCGCTCGTCCGGCATTCTTTCCACATGTCTGAACCATCGGAGCATTCCCTTTTGCATCTTTTGACCTCTTACGTCGTCGTTACGAATGCGGTCAGTCAGCCTCACTTCACAGATTTTCTGCAAAGACCGCATTACTGTTACTCTCATGCTCCTTTTTGCATACCCAACTCTCGATTGCATATAATAACGCTGGGACAAGCACTGCGTTGTGTATTGCGACACGTGCCTTCTGGTTCTGGCTGCCGAGAAGTTGTCCCAAGGCTCTATTTCCCGCGTTTACTTCTCTCTCTATATCAATGGTGTTCCTTCCATCCCGACTGAATCCACATTCAAGATATACATATTGCACCTAGGCTGTCCTGATCATGTTTTTTACAATAATTATAACATTATTGTCTACTTTTTAGTTCAACTAATTATAAAAGCGTGTTTTTTTTAGTTTTCTAAACTATATTTTTGTTCTTTTTAGTCTCAAAACAGCATCACAAGTACTTCAATTCAAAACATATATGGCGTATTTAGCTGTTATAATTTACGCAAATCTTATCCAAAATGAATTTATCGCTACGACGCAAGCCAAGCCGCGTGTAATGCGCTAGGTTAATATTATATATGCGGAAGTTTGGAAGGATGTTTGTTATTCGATCACGCCAGAACGAAATTAGATGAAATTTGGCACAGAGATAGATTACAGTCTGGAATAGCACATAGGTATGATGGATTTCTTTTTATGTTTTTAGAGCAAGGCCACGACACTCATGTTTTTTTTTAATTTAGGCATCAGAGAATGAACCACTGAAGAAATGTAATATGGTTCTGGTGGCCCGCCAATAAAGGTGGAGAGACGGCACACGGTGGGTTTATTTAGTTAGTGAAGGCCCCACACTACCCTGTTTGTTGCTCCGAACGACGGGGTGTGTGGAAAGGAAAAATTTTTCCCGCCTAAAAAAAAAAGGATGACTAGTCTCTTTGGTCTTGGAAGAATATGAAAAAAAGAATAGATAGCTAGGACATGTACCATTTACGGCTTGTGGCGGCCATAATGTTGTCAATATTTAAAATTAAACTAATAATTTATAAAATCCGTCAGTGGTTTTCTTTTCTTTATAGAACTTCAGAAAAAGATTATAGTTTAAAAAGCTATTATTTTGAATTTGTACTTTTACCATTACGATGGTTATTGGTGAATTATTGTTATCTGTTGACAATCAAATAGGATATTGCCGCTACGCTGAATTGACAACATTAAAAACTTTGGTATTATATTACAAAACAATATTACGTAGTTATTAGTGAATTATTGTTATCTGTTGACAATCAAATAGGATATTGCCGCTACGCTGAATTGATAACATTAAAAACTTTGGTACTATTATATTACAAAACAATATTACGTAGTTATTTCTTAAATAATTTCGTGAGAACAGTAATATGACTATTTAAGAAAATATATTTTATAATTATTTGGTGAATACTGATATTATTTCTAATCAAGAGTAGCAATTATGATTCAAAATATTGGCAAAACATTTTACATCTGTCATGTCATGTCATTCTACTCATCTAATGTTGTTATTGTGTACTTATTGTGTATCGTGAATATTGTATTGTGATTTTATGAGTGTAAGTTATATATTTAATGATTTTAAGCCTCATTATTTGTTTATATATGTAGATATTATTTTATTTATTTATAATTATGGTGTTATTTTTGATCATATATTCGATTTTGAGGTATTTCAATTTCAAAAAAATATCCATCTTAGATGTCTTTTATCTCATTATCCAAAAGTTTTAGTGTGAAAAGAAATACATAGGGCAATAGGGTAGTCATTTATCTTCAAACATATTGTTTTATGTATGTCCTTTCCAGGCCGAGAATGTATGGGCATTTGGTACATCTCCTTTAGACATATCGTCATGCTGGACAAATGAGGGTTGGTACTTTCATAGGTCGCCCGTGATCACTAGGACGCAATAATTTTGTCAATATACGCAGTAACGCACATAATTTCGAAATATCATTTAGCGCCGTTGTTACCAAAATATCAACTCTAATAACCGATTCAGAGTTCCAATATCCCGCACTCTCATTCTCATGAAACGTAAATAAACTTATGCCTTGAAATCGTGCAATTGCGTGAGAATCTCGCAATATGCAATCTTTATGTATTAACATTTATAACAGCGATGCACTGCCAGTATCTACCTACAGGAATAGACGTACTTGTTGTGTAAAATCTCAAGGGTTACTTGTACAAATGCTGCCAAAAAATTGTATATTTAGAGTGTTATGTAACGATATTATGTATTAGGTCTTTATAGCCGTCAACTCTATTATACTAGCCCTTACTTACAAATAGATTATATGCGTGACCATCCGCGTAGATTTCAGTCTCTCTACGGCAGTGTGTCGTATGATATATATAATTATATATGTTACTGTAAAAGGCGGGAAAAAATGTACCAAATCGCACACCCCCATCGTTCGGGGCAACGAACGGGGTAGTGTGAAAACCAACAACCTAAGACAACCAATATTGCCGTAATATATATGTTAGTAAAAGCCCGAATGTTGGTTAATCTTAGGATTTACCAACACGAGTCGGTCGAGTGGAAATCGCGCAATCAAGTAGTATGAATTTTAATTGTAAAATTAATCTTACTATGTTGGATTAATTCATATAAATGCATCCGATATGTGGCGTGGGTCGTAAAGACAAATGTGATGTGGAGATTGTGAATGGCCGTCGGTCAGTGCGATGCTTAGCGGTCTAGAGCACTTCCCCGGATTGAAAGGGACGCAGGTTCGATAACCGCTCGCACTAAACTTCTCTTTTTAAACATTTCACAAATAATTTGTTCTTTAAAGTAGCAAGTGATTTTTTTTTTATACTTACTACGTGAGTGACGAACAAGCATACGGCCCACCTGATGGTAAGCGGTTACCGTAGCCTATAGACGCTAGCAACACCAGAGGCATCAATGGCGCGTCGCCATCTCCAAGGAAAGGGATAGAAGGTGAATAGGGTAGATAATAAGGAAAAGTTAGGTAGGATACAAAGGATAATAAAGTGAGGATAGGGAAGGGGATTGGGCCTCCGGCACTCTTACTACCCCACCACCCCCCGGATTGGTACCACTCGCCAATACCAATACCAATCCGCTCGGGCCCGATACCAAGTGATTACTCCCACTTGGTACCCAGCCCTACCACCAGTTATGCAATGGATGATAATTCCTTACTTCCCTTAATCATCTCATACGACACCCGTGGGAAAAATGGGGCGGTGACACTTGTATTCTTAGTCCGTCACCATCACCATATTACCCCCCATTTATTCTCGTGGTTGTCGTACGAGCCGATTAAGAGAAGTAATTATTACCCATAGCATTACCGTATCTACTTATGGTAGCCTGGGTTCCAAGTGGGAACACTCACTTGTAATCAAACTCGACCATGTCGGTTCCACCATCTCCCGTGTAACACCTTGTTTTGGTTGTAGATGGAGATAGCCGTTCATTTTTTCATTTCATAACCGCGAATAAAAATGGTGAGCGGCGTCAAGACTGTAGATACTCTTAGTATAGTTGCGTTGTTGATGCTCGGGGCACATTAACCAGCAACGTCAATGTCCATCAACGCAATAATGGTTGGCCACACTTAAACGATCAATCTCTTTAAAGTAGCTGCACTGCATTTCGCTTAACGTAAAACGGCAATGTGAATGCCGTTGTCGAATTATCGCGATAAGTCGTGTCTACACCAAAGTTAAACGTCCATCATCGCGATAATTAACGGCGTCCTCCATTAGTGAAGTCTGAGCATGAGCGATTGTTACCGTATACCATTAGGTGGGCCGTGGTTTGTCTGGCACAACAAGCATTAAAAAATACAAGGGTGCCAAAAAGCATTGAGCCCGCTGTTAGTGGTTACCGTAGTCAATAGGTACACATTAAATAGTACACTGTTACCCTAGGTGTGAAAGTAAACTCGAACCTATACCCTCGAACTATACATTGTTACCCTAGGTGTGAAAGTAAACTCGGACCTTTACCCTCGAACTATAGGCGTCAAACCCCATCTCGGGACTAATTAAGTCTTTAACCCGAGGCAAACACTGTGCTTTTCATTACGAATACAAAGAAAGTAAAAATAAAAACATGCAAAAATGAGTGAATTTTAATTTACATCAACTGCTGAGATAATTATTTATTTAAAGTTTTTTTTTGTGGCCGGCCAGCTTAACAGCCATTATTTTTCATTTTCAACATTGAAAAAATGGTAAAATATTTTTCATTACTCATACTCTGAGTAGGCCTGAAGTTGCCTGAGGAGTGGGTTAGAGCAACCTCCTCTAGGGGGAAAGCAACCTCCCTCGAACTATTGGAGCCCACGCTATGCTTGGGCGCCAAACACCGTCTCGGGACTAAATAAGTCTTTATCCCGAGGTAAACACTGTGCTTTTCATTACGAATACGAGGAAACTAAAAATAAAAATTATGAATTAGCTAAAGAAAAAACGGGAGTCTTTAAAAAATTGAATTTGGAATCGCCGTTTTCCCGCCGATTTTGTTTTTTTTTCTGTGGTCTGTCAGCTATTCAGCCATTATTTTTCATTTTAATCATTGAAAAAATATAAATCTTCGTTATTTTAAAGATATAGTTGCAACTATATTAAAATAAAGTCATATAAAAAACAAATTCTTTAATAAATACTTAACTTTATGTTATTTAAATTTTACATCGCGCTGTAATTGACTGGCTGTACAGAAAATAGAACTGTTTTTTTTATAATTACTCAGCTGTCAGTTGAAAGTAATTCTCCCTAGGGCTGAAAAGTATTACTTTCAACCCGCTCCTCAGGCAACTTCAGGCCTACTTTCAGAGTATGAGTAATGAAAAGTAATTTTTATTCATATTGGCTGCTAACAACATATTTGTACGCGTGGAATTTAGATTTTTAAAAAAATTTGAAACATTCAAAAGTTGGGTAGTTATTGGTTTTACCCCGTTTTTCCTTTTCCGAGGTCCTAGGAAGCTTCCGCGATGACGTTTGTATGTGTGTGTGTGTGTGTGTGTGTGTGTGTGTGTGTGTGTGTGTGTGTGTGTGTGTGTGTGTGTGTGTGTGCGTGTGCGTGTGGCCGTATATAAACCTCTCATAATCTTTTGAACGGCTTGACCGATTTCATCGCGGTTGGCGTCATTCAAAAGGACTTGACCAAACTTAGATTTTGAATAGAATTAGGACCGATTCGAACCGGTAGATCTTGAGAACTCTCAAAAAAACTACAAAAAAATATTTTCAATTTTTTTTTTTTTTTTAATAACTTTTAAACGGTTTTACCGATCGACTCCAAAAATTAATCAGCTCTTAACGTCAAAAAACCACGTCGATCGCCGCCAGTCAGGTCAAAATCGGTTAATTCGTTCGTGAGATATCGTTATCGAAAAAAAAATAAAAAAAAAAATTTCAGAATTTCTATGAAATATTCAGTCTGACCAGTTCGAGCTAAGATTCTTCAAAGAGCTCGAAAAGCTGCGTTGAATGCCGTAAACTACGAGAAAATCGGTACATTCATTAAAAAGTTATTACAATTATATTCCAAAAAATGCTGTTTTTATAAATTTTTATCAAACATTCGAGCTCGACTACCTTGGGTTAATTTCCAGAAACTCAGATATTGCATTCTTAACGTCAGATGTGTACCTATCGATCACTTTCTTGACTGAATATTTTCCTTGACTCGTTGTCTGAACATTCTGAGCAAGATACCGCTTGATACATACAGACATACTGTTTTATGCTTTTGAGCTCATAGGGGCCGTGGGTCGTAAAAACATCTAAACCAAATGTGAAGTGGAGATTTGGAGTCGCCGTTGGGTGACTGCGATAGCTTAACGGTCAAGAGCACTTCCCTGGATCGGACGGGCCGCAGGTTCGAATCCTGCTCGCAGTAAAGCTCTCTTTTTCCACTTTCACAAATAATTTGTTCTTTAAAGTAGTAGCTGAGCATGTCAAGAAGTTTAAGTAAATACAAATCGAAATACCTACTGTATTTTGATATTTAATTCGTAAATAGCTGTTATTTAGACATTATAAACAGACACTTCAATTTTATTTATTTGTATATATATATAGGTAACAGCTAAGGTTGTTTATTGGTCATAGCCACTGTAATGTGGCTAGAAACAGATGCCTAATATTTACTCCCAAGGGAAGGTTGCCTCTTCAATTGATTTGTTATAATGACGTTTGATTACATTAGTAATGTTGATGTCTATACATACAAATAAATGCAATTGAACTGACTGTTTCTTATGTCTAAATACCAGCTTTTTACTAAAGTAAATACGTTATTTTGATATTTTTATATATTTTGTTTAGCATTTGACATGCTTAGCCGTATAAATTAACACAAAGTGTGAAAATGTTAAATCGAAACTAACAGTCACGAGCAGATTTGAAACTGCACCTTCTGGAATACCGTCCCAGATTCAATACGTCACCTATAACAAAATAGCAATTTTGACTGTTTATTCCTAATCTCCGAAGCCGCTGGACCGATTTGGACGGAACTTTTACTGACAGATAGCTCTTGTTATAAAAGTAACTTCCATCCATCCATCCATCCATCCATCCATCAGCCTTTCATTGTCCACTGCTGGACATAGGCCTCCCCAAGAGAACGCCACAACGAGCGGTCCCGTCATGGGAGATAATGCCGTAATCGCCACGCTTGGCAGGTGGGTTGGCGATCGCAGTGGATGTTGTTAATACTCGAGGGAGTGCTGCTGCTCATTCACCCGGTATTCCCTCAGTCGGCTCTTCCGACTCCCGTGGGTAGAAGGGGGTGGGACAATTCTAAAGCCGGCCCCACACAGCCTAACTTAAGTTACTAATATTATGAAAAAAATTATTAGGTATTTAGATATTTTTATATATATTTTTAGCATTTGACATGCTTAGCACTATACATTAAACACAAAGTGAAAAATGTGAAATCGAAAATAACAGTCAGGAGCAGGATTTGAACCTGCATCTTCTGGATACCGTCCAGATGCTTTACCAATTCAGCCATCCTGACAATTGCTCCTGACTGCTAATTTCGATAACACATCATACTTAACGTCTTTGGGTGACGCCTGCGCCATTTGTCGGAAGTATTTTCATACATTATACCGACCAGGTAAACTTAATTTTACAATTAAGATTTTTACCTAATAATGACGCAAACCCTATAAATATTTAGATATTTTTATATATATTTTTAGCATTTGACATGCTTAGCACTATACATTAAACACAAAGTGAAAAATGTGAAATCGAAAATTTCACTTTGTGTTTAAAATTATTAGGGTTCCGTAATTAAAGAACTCTAATAGAATTCTAAAATAATTTTTTGTCCGTGTGGTGATGGACTAAGAATACAAGTGTAACCACCCCATTCTTTCCCATGGGTGTCGTATGAGCTGACTAAGGGAAGTAAGCAATTATCATCCATTGTATGACTGGTGGTAGGGCTGGGTACCAAGTGGGAGTACTCACTTGGTATCGGGCCCGAGCGGGTTGGTACCACCATCTCCCGTGTGACCGGCCATGAAGCACATCGTTGCGTTTTGGCTGTAGCAGGAGATAGCCGTTTACACTTTCATTTCATATCAGTGAAATGAAATGGTGAGCAACGGCTTGACAATACTCTCGATATAGTTGAGTCTATGAGCGACGGTTACCATTTACCATAAGATGGGCCGTGACTCGTCTGCCGTGAGCAACTGCCTATCTAACTTCCACGACCCGGCGACAACTGGCGACCTTAGAACATGACCCGGGAAAAGTCCGTTTTCATTCAGGACTGACAACCTGTAACCACTGTCTGGATGTTATCTGAAAGTCCTGCTGTTTAGCGTACCTTCCCAAGCACGGATATTAGGTGTCCACAAACAGGTTCACTTTTTGGTCTCCCATCTGAATGCCAGCCGAGCGTAAGTTGCTTAACGTATCGAGCGTCATATGTCGGTAGATGTGCTCATATCGCGATACAAATTCAGATGTTAGATATTCTAAGGTATAAGGCGATAGTTCAAACTATAAGGGCACAATCAGTCTATGACCCCATCATGTCAACCATTTATACAAATTATTATTGTCATTATATATATTGTTTACAGTACGCAAACTATTTGTAACATACAGTTTGTAACAACACATTTTGAAGCACATTGACCTACCTAACCTTCTGGCAATCTACAGCTCAGTAGTGACGTTATATCGTTAATCAGTTGCCATGCCAGCCCGGCGTGCCAGAACCGTGCTGGTGCCAAATGCTTATAGTTACAGGCATACCTGCTTCGGCAGGAGATAATGCTAATAAACAGTGATAGCCTAATGGTAAAACCAAGGACTGCAAAGACAATGGTATCGAGTTTGATTCGGTCGGATAGGTCCTCACACGGAACTTGCTATTGACTTTTCTCGATTTTTTGAAATATTGGGTGTATTTGTTTACAAACTATCACTGCTCATTGAAGGAAAGCATCGTGAGGAAACCTGCGAACGTGAGATAAGTATTTTCTCGATGCCTAGTGAAGTGCCAACTCGCAATGGGGCAGCGTGGTAGAGGTAGGTAATCCCTTACGCTGAGAGCAGCCCTTGCCCAAAATTGGGACAGTATAGAGTAAAAAAAATACATAAAGATTATGTTCGATATATAAAATGCTACCAGGAATTAAAATTGCAAAAGATTAAATCTTAGATTAATTATATTTCTAGATGGAACCTCGGCGTTGTAAACGCGTCAAATAAAAATTGGGGTGAACTTTTCATCCCAATGCTGTTCTATGGCTGTTAGTGTCAATCGTGACGTCACTTGACAAGATCGTATCCAGGAGCAATAGAGTGTCATTTAAAATGTCAACGTGTGTAATTAAAGTGTGCCGAAACTACAAAAATCTGAAAAACAGCACTAAAGATATCTCTTATCATCGGTTAGTAACATTATTTCATACCATAACTGGCTAAATAAGTCATTTAAGTAAATATTCCGAAAATAAATTAATTTTAGTTCGTATTTTTTTATGTGATACCAGTTGTTTTTAATGGATCCATAAAGCTGCACAGTCGTCATTTTCGGAATTAATTACAATATTACTATTTGTAATATTATTATTTATTTGAATGATGAAGATTGTTTCCTTTTTTAAATTTATAATTAACGTGGGTTATAATTGTATTCTCATTAAAGAAGAGGTTATCTATCCATCCATCCATCCACCAGCCTTTCAACGTCCACTAATGGACATAGGCCTCCCCAAAAGAACGCCACAACGAGCGGTCCCGTCATGGGGGATAATGCCGTAATCGCCACGCTTGGCAGGCGGGTTGGCGATCGCAGTGGATGTTGTTAATACTCGAGAGAGTGCTGCTGCCCACTCCCCCGGTATGCCCTCAGTCGGCTCTTACGACTCCCGTGGGTAGAGAGGGATGGGACAATTCTAAAGCCGGCCCCACACGGAAAAAGAGGTTATATATAGTATATATTTTTTTATAATATATTAAGATTATGAGAGTAAATAGAAAGAGATAATTGACTATATACCTACGAAACATTTTGTAGTTTATGAATGTCTTGAATCTATGATAATATAATTTTCTCATAATTTAATACTACCACTGAAACTAGTATCATTACGCACGCACATAAACACAAATTGCGCAAACGTAATGACAGCTGTCACTCACACCAGCATAATAATTCCCGCCCGATTTTTATGACGTTTATAAGAGTGACAGTCCATCTAGATATAAAATTTAATCTAAGGATTAAATAGTACTTATTTATTCCATTAATGACAGCTGTCATTTACCATCAAATAAGCGAGTAACTCAGCTACCAACATTTGCCAATAAAAAGCTATTACAGTAGGTATTTTTAAATACCGAATGTAATCGTAATAAAATCCTTTTTACTAAGATTAGACGGAACTCTAATCGCAAACAATAAAAACGTATCTACTGACCTTTTTCTTTTGAGTTTTCTTATTCATCGCGCCAGCTGTCCTCTGAAACAAAACATACTTAAAATTATTTTTGATTTGAAATATCTTGTATTTTAATGAACGCAGCTGTTAGATGTGGAACGTTCGTCATTTAAATAATTATTTAAACATCTGTCTAAATGAATCAGTGAAACAGCGGCTTTAATTTGAATAAACCATTCATTAAAAATAATAAAATTTGCTTTTGAAGTTATTATTATATTGTATAATATATGATTCGAAGCAAAAAATAGTATTTGCCATCAAGAGACAACAATACCTACTGTAAGCATAGTTAGGACTGCAATAGCAAGGGTACTGTGAGAATGATGTATTACAATCTAATACTAGAATTTCTGCCGAAATATCTTTCAATATTAAGTTTTTTTTATTAATATCAAACATTAACATTTAATTGGTAGGTTGAACTGAAGTTAAAAGCTGTTTAATTTTCTAACTAAACAGCTTTTTGCTTCAGTATACCTACCATTGTTCGAAAGTTTTAAGGCTTTCTAAATTGAAATAGAAAAAAATTATTCTTTAATAATAAAAAATATTTTTTTTATAAATGTTGATGTCAGTATCAAACCACGATATTTTTAACGGGTTTCTTATTCCAAATTATTTATTATTAGCTGATAAATTTCATTTCAGCATATTTTGGTCGACAGCTTTACGGGTTTCTAAATTCAAATTAAAGACACTGATTCATTTTAAAGATCATATTATTCGACCAATAGTTCTATGGTTTTCTTAATTCAAATTAAAGAAAATTATTCTTTGCTAAACCTATGTACCGACAGCATTTGGCCGATATTATTACGGTTTCCTAAATTCAAATTACTTAAACAAAATTATTGGTTGAGATTAAAGTACAAATTATAATTTGTGAATAAGGAAAAAGAGTATTTTAGTACAGGCGGGAATCGAACCTGCGTCCCTACCTATCCGGGGAAGTGCTCTAATCCACTGAGCTACAGTACTATCTTTTAGACATACCCAATCTCCTTATCACATATGTCTTAACGACCAACGCCCTCTATTGGAACGCATTTACATACATTAATCCAATATAGTAAGTTTAATTTTGCAATTAAAATTCATACTATTTGACGGCGTGATTTTTTTAAACATTTGGATCTATATTTTAGCACTTGACATGCTCAGCTACTCTTTAAAACAAAAAAGTAAAAAAGAAATGAGTAAAATCGCCTTAATTTGTGTCAACAACAAGAAAGAATGAAAGTAAGAAAGAATGAAAAGTGATTTATACACTACAATAACCATTACCGCAATTTTTAATACGAATCATGCGATGAGAGTTTTAGCCTTCTCAGAATTAAAACATCTTAAAACTTTCATCACTTGATATTCACGATATTGAAACTGATTTAATTATAGCTTTATTATCTTCGTTAAAACGCCCGAACAGTGGAATTCATCGCGTTATAATAACACTATGTGTTAGCCGAGTTGAAAATGAAATCAGATCCCGTTATTTCGAGAATTTGTTTCCTTAAATAATAATAATATTTTTATTGAAAGTTACCAGGACTAAATTAGTTAGTAAAACTTAAAATATATTTTAAAGAACAAATTATTTGTAAAATGTAGAAAAAGAGAACTTTAGTGCGAGTCGAAATCGAACCTGCGTCCCTTCCAATCCGGAGAAGCGCTCTAACCGCTAAGCCATCGCACTAACCAACGGTCATTCCCCATTTCCACATCACATTTGTCTTTACGACCGCACTAAAGTTCTCTTTTTCCACATTTCACAAATAATTTGTTCTTTAATGTAGCTGAGCATATCAAGTGCTTAAATACAAATCAAAAATGCTTAGAATACAAACTACTCTTATTAACAGTTACAGTATACATAGTTACATACATGGATCATCGCTGCGGCTCTCCGAGAGAAACACTGTGTGGTGACGGACTAAGAATACAAGTGTCACCACCCCATTCTTTCCCACGGGTGTCGTATGAAGCGACTAAGGGAAGTAAGCAATTATCATCCATTGCATGACTGGTGGTAGGGCTGGATACCGAGTGGGAGTACTCACTTGGTAAAGGGCCCGAGCGGGTTGGTACCACCATCTCCCATGTGATCGGCCATGAAGGACATCATTGCGTTTTGGCTGTAGCAGGAGATAGCCGTTTATTCTTTCATTTCATATTGGTGAAATGAAATGGTGAACAGCGGCTTGACAATACTCTCAGTATAGTTGAGTCCATGAGCCATTGAAATCCCGTTGTTATTGAAATTTTAAAGAACAGATTAGAAACTAAATCAGTTATTTGTAAGCAAAATCACACTCACACTATGTGTGCAGATGGCAGATTAGTTCAGATACCCTACCTGCGTTGTGGGTTCGATTCCCAGGCAGAATATTTTTTTGTGTAAACCACAAAATTATTGATTCGTGTAATTATGTGCCCGTGAAAATAGCATGTTAGTAAAGTCGCCCCCGTACAAGGATTATTTTCTAGTTCAGGGTGTTGTGTAAAAAAGTGTGACAAAATGTCAAGGTATCTAAATAAATATCTTGAACAGAGTTACTAGGGTGCATACTATGCGGGATGGCGCAGGCGTGAATAGTTGCGCCTAATGCCGCCCGGCTGAGGCTGCGGGTGGATGGGCCGGGGAAAGTCCGCCACCTGCAAAGCCTCCTGCGAAAGCGCGATGCCCTGCGTCGCTCAGCAGAGGATACCCGAAAGGGTAAGCCGCTGGCATAATTAAAGCATAGTTCCGGTGGACCGCCAACACAGGCGGAGAGACGGCATACGGATGGTTTATTTGGTGGGTGAGGGCCCCACATTACCCCGAACGACGGGGTGTGCGGTTAGGTAAATTTTTTCCCGCCTAACCAAAAAAAGAAGGGTTTAAAACTCTCAAACTAGAGATTCTTATCACTTGCCCCTGCTTACACCACTATCAATAATAACTGTAGCTATATCTCGTTTTCTCTACTAACCTACATAATAGACATTCTTATATTAACTAATATTTTATAACAAATACCAACTCTGTCCGTTACAAAAACCATTTTCTTTCTTTAGTTTTTATAAAAACAAAATGGTCAAATTCGAATAAAACCTGGGTATTTGTGCCAAATATCAAACGAAATACTATTGAAATTCTAACAATAACTCCGTTTAATTTCAAACGTGTCACGTGAGATGTTCCGAATGTTTTTGCCTTTTATCTTCCAAATAATCTGACTTCAATAGTTTGTTTTTTTTGTTCGCAATCGTAAATTAGCCACCAAATAGTTTAACACTAAACTACCATAGAGTAAAGAGTATTGTATGCCCGTGAATCACTAAACCGTTTAAATCTTGACTTTTCGTGCGTGATAAATAATGTTGTAACGGTTCCTTTACACAGTACCGATTGTTGTTGTTTCGTCAATCTTATGATGTTATGTGTTAGATCTAATGTGGGAGATACATATCTACGAGTGTGTAAGTTTCGTAATATTTGTATAGAGCTGTTATATGCTTAATGTTTTTAGGGTTCCGTACCTCAAAAGGAAAAAAACGGAACCCTTATCACTCATGTGTCTGTCCATCTGTCCATCCGTCTGTCACAGCCAATTTGCTTTGTCATGATTTATAAAACTTAAAAAAAAACCGTGAGCGATTAGACCACTTCCCCGGATTGGAAGGAACGCAGCCAGCTTAGGTTCAATTCCCGCTTGCAAAAAACTTCTCTTTTTCCAAAACTTCACAAATAATTTGTTCTTTAAAAAGCTAAGCATATCAAGTGCTAAAATACAGATCAAAAAACTTATGGAACTTAGATAATTATGTACGGAACCGTCTCCATGCGAGTTTAATTCATTAAAAAATATTCATTTCAAGATATCGTTATGGTTCATGAAGAGCCCCCAAGATACTAATGATACTAGCCGTTTGTTGTTGTAGAACGGGATATGTTGCTCTACATACGAAATATACTGGGATATTTCACTGGTGATCATAACGAACAAAATATCTCTCTATACTCTATATTCAATACTTTACAGATGGCGGAGTGATTAAGATACCGGCCTCCTGCCCGAGTGATGTGGGCTCGATTCGCACACAGGACAACTCTTTGTCCACTAATGATTGTTCTGAGCCTGGGTGTACTTTGTACCCGTGAAATTGTATGTTTGTAAAGTCCTCCGCGATACGAGGATTATTCGTGTTGTATTTTAAAAAAAAAATACTCATTTACATCTAGCAACAAGCAAGATAACTGTCTCTGTGCCAATCCCTGCTTTAAATGATATTTCGTTTCAAGGGTTAAGCTGCTTCTTGTCGTTTTCTAGTGGCCTTGCTTATCCCAGCATGAATGAGGCGGCTCGATCGGGGAGCAAGAGTCTAATATTGTTTATAAATACATAGCTGTGGATTTAGGAATTTTGCTGTCTGTTTTAAATTGCATAGATAGGCACACCAGTCGTCTATCAACATACAATTTTATTGCAACAAAAATCGGTCTATTTATATCTTGTGTCCGTGTGTTGATACAAGTGTCACCACCCCATTCTTTCCCACATGTGTCGTATGAGGCGACTAAGGGAAGTAAGCAATTATCATCCATTGCATGACTGGTGGTAGGGCTGGGTACCAAGTGGGAGTACCTACTCACTTGCTATCGGGCCCAAGCGGGTTGGTACCACCATCTCCAGTGTGACCGGCCATGAAGCACATCGTTGCGTTTTGGCTGTAGCAGGAGATAGCCGTTTACTCTTTCATTTCATACCGGTGAAATGAAATGGTGAGCAGCGGCTTGTATACTCTTGGTGTAGTTGAATCCGTGAGCAACGGTCACCATTTACCATTAGATGGGCCGTGGCTCGTCTGCTACTACATGCAATAAAAAAAGCCTTGCTTGTCCCAGCTTGAATGGATGGATCGGCGGGGTACCACACCTTTACGGAAGAATAGCGTGAAACGATAGTGACTTCGTATACCGCTCCTTATCGTCTCCTAGTTATCTTTCCTCTCTAGCTCTTACCCCCTTTTATAGTTGGTGAGGCGCAAGTGATGCTTCTGGTGTTGGTAGCGTCTATAGGCTACGGTAACCATTTACCATCAGGTGGTGCCGTATGCTTGTTTGCCACCCGCGTAGTATTTAAAGTAATACTTCGAGTATTCACACGTCACTATCAAATTAGCACAAACATCTTGCGCACTTTAGTGCTGAACCAGCCCTACATGTAACCGAATCCTTTATTTTCATAACCTCAAAATAAAGTAAATCAGATTTTGGCGTTGGTGCCAATTCTACTTGAAATAAACTGCTGAAATATTATATGACTTCCATTTGGCTGAATCAAAACACATTCGCTTTGCTCCTATTTCATTAGTGTTTTTGCTGTGGAAAGTATAAACAGTTTACTGAAACGTATCAAAATGTCAAACAAATCAAATATATCATACATAGGTCGAATTCGTTCGTGGTTTATAGGTTTGCATTTGAAGATTATTCTGCTACCGAATTTAGATGTATTTAACCCATGACTATTAAATAAAACTGTAAAAAATTATGAATGACTAGAGTTTGCCTTGCCTAGGCTAGGCTTCGCTGCAGACAAAAAATAGTTTTTAGGCTATATCTCATGTATCTCGTTCATTGGGACAGTGCAGGCGCGAGTACCTGCGCCTAATTCCGCCCTAGCTGAGGCTGCGGGTAGATGGACCGTGGAAAATTCGCCACCAGCAAGGCCGCCCGCGAAGGTGCGACGCTACTTATGCGGAAGCGTCGCTCAGTAAAGGGTAAGCCGCCGGCGGACAATTGAGGTAATATCCCATAGTTATAGTGGTCTGCCAATACAGGCGGAGAGACGGCACACGGCGAGTTTATTTTGAGGGTGAGAGCCCCACACTACCCTGTCCGTTGCCCCGATGGGTTGTGTGGGGAGGTTCATTTTTTCCCACCTTAACAAAAAAAAGGTTAAATCACATGTACCCGATATCTTTTCTCCTCTTTCGATTTTAAGTCTAATAAAGAATTATCAACCAAAAAAAAGTTTTTAATCTAATAAAGATATACCAATAAAAAGTTTTATTAAAATCCTTTCAGTAGCTTTTGCGTGATGTGAGAACAAAAATAAACGGTAAATTTTTGTGTTCAGAGGGGTGTCTCGTAGCCTAATACAGTAATTTTTTATCAAATATTTTTAATATACAGACACAGCTCTGTTACAGCTTTTTAATAGTACAGAAGATAGGTAAAAAAGAAAAGATAAATAAAAAAGAATGAAAAAGAATAGCTAAGAAAATCTTTAGTGAAAGATGTCGATAGGTAGTCAAGAAAGCTGTATGCCTCGAAATAATTTTTTGATGACTTGTCTTGTGAGATCAGCAAGCTCACATTGAACCAGCGTAGTGAACTATAAATTATTATTACAATTAGCTCCAATCTCTTTAATTCTAAGATATGCCCAATAGTAGGACACCAAGGAGCTGTTATAAAGATTTATTAATTGTTAGTAATTAAAAACAAAATGAAAAATGTGAAATCGAAAATAACAGTCAGGAGCAGGATTTGAACCTGCATCTCCTGGATACCGTCCAGATGCTTTTACCAATTCAGCCATCCTGACAATTGCTCCTGACTGCTAATTTCGATAACACATCATACTTAACGTCTTTTGGGTGACGCCTGCGCCATCTGTCGGAAGTATTTTCATACACTATACCGACCAGGTAAACTTAATTTTACAATTAAGATTTTTACCTAATAATGACGCAAACCCTATAAATATTTAGATATTTTTATATATATTTTAGCATTTGACATGCTCATAGTTATAGTGCTAAGCATGTCAAATTCTAAAATATATATAAAAATATCTAAATTGTTAGTAATTCTAAAATAACAACAATAATAATTTATATATTGTATATTCGATAGTATTCATTATTAGTATTATTAGGCTCAAAATTGCAAACTTTTTGGGGTCCTACAAGGACCTTCGATAAATCCAATCCACTCTGAAAAAAATCTACGTATGATCTGAATTCAGAGGGTTGTACAAGGAGCAGTATTAGGTCCAATGGGTGTTTAACGAGCCTGCGTTTCGATGTTTCATCATTCCTATACCTCAGAAGTACGCTTTCAATTCCACTTCTATTCCAGTTTTCGCAAGTAGTGCCCATCATTGTATTCTAATCATCAATTCTGGGCTCGTTACACATATAAAACTTTATGCAGTATATCTTTCCAACGTTAGTATATATTGGTACGCAAAATTATTAAATGAATTTATGTCTTCCTCTATGGCATGGTAACGGCGGCAAAATGAAATACAGTTATAAAACTTCGGTGTTTAATGTTGACAATCTAAATCTGTAAATATATAAAATAGTTTTAATGTTCTGACAGAACTTTTTACGCACTACCAAAACTGCAAAGAGAAAATTGCAATTTGGAATTTAGGCTTATTGTAACGTAAGCACTCGCTGAAAATGTTGTACCAATAAATTACTACACACTGCATTATGAACAATTCAATAATACCAAGAATAATGCTAAGCCGCTGCTCACCAGCTCGAAAGTCCAAACTCCCTTCCTATCCTCTCCTTATTATCCTTTCTCTCCTTCTCTCCTCTTTTTACTATATTTCCTATCCTCTCTTTAGTATCGTTCCTATCTTTCTTTTTTTTTTGTTAAAGCTGGAAAGATGTACCTAACCACACATCCCGTCGTTCGGGGGCAACGAACGGGGAAGTGTGGGGTCTCACCAACTAAATAAACCCACCGTGTGCCGTTTCTCCGCCTATATTGGCGGGCCACTGGAACCATATTACATTCCTTCAGTGGTATCGTTCCTATCCTATCCTTATTATTCTTTCTCTCCTCTTTTTAGATTCTATAGGCTACGATAACGGCTTACCGTCTGGAGGGACGAATGCTTATTTGCCACCCACGTATAAGAAAAAAAAAACGATTTCATTCCATTTCCAGAAATTAATGTTGGCGGAATCTCTCTCTACTACCAAACACAATACCTTGGGTATTTCACGGCAGCTCACACGAAAGAAAACCTTAAAGAACCAAGTCGCCTTGTACGACATCCGCAGAAAAAAATATAGCGGTGACACTTGTATTCTTAGGCCGTCATTACACAGTTATAATATAAATAACATCTCACATAATTAAACTTCACACATCCATCGTTAGCATTAAAATTATGATAGTTCTTTTAAGAATATGTCAAATCAGAAGAGTATAGGTCAGTTCAAACGTACCGCACACTGTGTCTTATGAAATATGCTACTGAAAAGCATTAATCTGGATATAAAGATGTCATAATCTTATGTTTATGATGGAGGATCAAAGGAATTGGTATTAAAATACTTGCTTTTGGATGCCACGTGAATAGCATCTTCGTTATTACAAATAGTTCTTGTTTGTAATAAACATTACAATATCTTATTGTCGTATGTTTTTCTAGTGTTAAAGATGCTCATCGTTCCATGCATGGATAGTCTATATAAATATAAATATAAATATTCACGGACATTTTTCACACAACGTCCTCTGGTCCCAAACTAAGCTTAACGCTTGTGCTATGGGTACCAGATTACGGATATAATACATATACTACTTTTTTTTTGTAAATACATACATATAATAGATAGAAAACACCCAGACGCAGTACAAATATCTGTGTTCATCACACAAATAATTGTCCCGAGTGGGAATCTAACCCACGACCTCGTGCACGGAAGTCGGTTACACTACCGACTACGCCACGAGGCCCGTCAAATCGTATCTGTGCATGTAATAGAATAATTGCTATTTTTTATCTATATACTAGCTAGAAAATATAAAAGTTAGTTTTTAGGTTATATCTCAGGTTCTCGATATAGTAGCGGGATAATATACCAGTTTTTAATCTACTCAAGAGCTACAAATTATAATTTGTGAATAAGGAAAAAGAGTGTTTTAGTACAGGCGGGAAACGAACCTGCGTCCCTTCCTATCCGGGGAAGTGCTCTAATCCACTGAGCTACAGTACTATCTTTTAGACATACCCAATCTCCTTATCACATTTGTCTTAACGACCAACGCCCTCTATCGAAACGCATTTACATGCATTAATCCAATATAGTAAGTTTAATTTTGCAATTAAAATTCATACTATTTGACGGCGTGATTTTTTTAAACATTTTGATCTATATTTTAGCACTTGACATGCGTAGCTGAGCAAGTCAAGTGCTAAAATATAGATCAAAATACTCAAGAGCTATCAAATAAAAAAGTTGCATCAAAATCCGTTCAGTATTTTTGCGTGATGCGCGAATGAATCAATCCATCCATCCATCAGCCTTTCGACGTCCACTGCTGGACATAGGCCTCCCCAAGACAACGCCACAACGAGCGGTCCTGTTCTGTTCCGCTCATATGGGGGATAGTACCGTAATCGCCACGCTTGGCAGGCGGGTTGGCGATCGCAGTGGATGTTGTTAATACTCGAGGGAGTGCTGCTGCCCACTCCGCCGGTAATCCCTCAGTCGGATCTTACGACTCCCATGGGTGGAGAAGGGGTGGGAGAAATCTAAAGCCCCACACGGCGCGAATGAATAAACAGACAAAAAACCTAAAAAATGTTTTGTGTTCAGACACGCCTATATAGCCTAATACAGCAATTTTTTTCTCAATGTACAGACACAGCTCTGTTACAGCTATATAATAGCATAGACTTATATAAAATTAATCCCCATTTCCCTTTGTCACTCCATAACTTGAGAACGACTTTACAAATTTAATTCATATTTATTTCTAAGTTTTTTTATTGCATATGGTGGCAGCCCATCTGGTAAATGGTAACCGTCGCTCATAGACTCAACTATACTGATAGTATTGTCAAGCTGCTGCGCACCATTTCACTTCACATACTTATATGAAATGAAAAAATAAGCGGCTATCTTCTGCTACAACCAAAACGCAACGATGTGCTTCATGGCCGGTCACACGGGAGATGGTGGTACCAACCCGTTCGGGCCCGATAGCAAGTGATCACTCGGTACCCAGCCTTACCACCTGTAATGCAATGGGTTGTTTACTTCCCTTAGTCGCCTCGTACGACTGCCGTGGGAAAGAATGGGGTGGTGACACTTGTATTATTAGTCCGTCACCATACGGACAATTATAGAAGGTTCAATTACGGACAGAAAAATTAAATAAACTGCGCAGTAAATTAGAAAAATTCTGAAAACTAACGATTATTTTAACTTTTTGACAGTTCGCAAGTAATTCGGGACAACGAACAAGGTAGTGTGGGGCCCTTACCCACTAAATAAACCCGCCATCTATCGTTTAAGATAAACCTAAGGTTGATAGAGTAGGCGCGGCGGATAACTACTAGTGTTTAAATATGACTAGACCTTGGATTCGAACTCTAAATCTTATAATCTATTCAAATCTTCACATAACACAAGATTCATCAGATATAAATGTTATAACACATATCTATGTCGGAGTTTAAAGGGGATTTGTACCGCAATCTATCAAATCATGTACCGAGCTAAAACAAATTTTATTTACAATGTTGTCGGAACAAGCAGTCGAGCATTAATCTGTAGCAATCTATATATACATTTATACATCTACTAGCCTTTGTCTGCGGCTTCGCCACAGCCAAATGCTAGTTGTTAGGTTATACCTCAGGTTCCCGATATAGTAGCGGGATACAATATATACCAGTTGTTAAGTCTACTCAAAAGCTATCAAATAAAAAAAGATGCATCAAAATCCGTTCAGTAGTTTTTGTGTGATGTGAAAGGCCTTGATAAGACTTAAAAACTGGTATACATTTTATCCCGCTACTACCTATATCGGGAACCTGAGATATAACCGAAAAACTAGAAAATTATTTAAACTAGATTTTTTTTAGATATTGTTTAAAAGAATTACTAGATGGATTTTGATGCAACTTTTTTTATTTGAAAGGCCTTGATTTGACTTCAAAACTGGTAGAAATTTTATCCCGCTACTATATCGGAAACCTGAGATATAACCGAAAAACTAGCTTTTGGCTGCGGCGAAGCCGCTGGCAAAGGCTAGTCTTATTATAAAGCTGTAACAGAGCTATGTCTGTACATTTAAGATATTAGAGAAAAAATGACTGTAATAGGCTATAAAGGCGTGTCTAAACACAAAACGATTTTTTTTTAGATTGTGTGTCTGTCTGTTTATCTGTTTTTTTGTTCGCACATCACGCAAAACCTACTGAACGGATTTTGATGCAACTTTTTTTATTTGATAGCTCTCGATTAGAATTAACAACTGGTATACATTTTATCCCGCTACTAAACCGGGAACCTGAGATATAACCCAAAAACTAGTTTTTTGCTGCGGCGGAGCCGCGGGCAAACGTTAGTATTATATCAATAAAAAATCTATACTGTCATAAATTTGTAACATAGTTGTGTCTATACATACTTACTAATATTATAAACTAGATTATGCCTGCGACTATGTCCGCGTGGACTTACAGCATTTAAGTACATTAATTATCTTTATGTAATAATTTTCGGAAAGTAAGTAGACTGTATGCCGTGTGGGGCCGGCTTTAGAATTGTTATGGGAGTTGTAAGAGCCGCCTGAGGGAATACCGGGGGAGTGGGCAGTAGCACTCCCTCGAGTATTAAGAACATCCACTGCGATCGCCAGCCCGGCAGCCAAGCGTGGCGATTACGGCATTATCCCTCATGACGGGACCGCTCGTCGTGGCGTTCTCTTGGGGAGGCCTATGTCCAGCAGTGGACGTTGAAAGGCTGATGAATGGATGGATGGATGGATGAAGTCTCTTAAATGACTGAATGGATTTTAATGTGGTTTTCTCGAGTAGATAGAACTTAGCTTGTAGGAAAATATTTCATTAAATATCCGATGTCAAGAAGAATAGTTATCCTCATTTAAAAGTCCACACATACAAAATTGCGGCACATGCAATAATGATCCTGTGTCGATATTGCTACTAATATCATATGTTTAGTTTTTCATAATCTTATAGCTGTATCCCCGAGGGGAAGGAAGTAGGTTTAAAACATCACATTTCGTTCCTTATAACAGTGGACATTTACAGTTTGTTATGACAGCTCATAAAAGCTACGTAAATTATTTTTGGTACGCGCCGTCGCCATCTTCAACATCGTCGCCGATAGCATTTAATTTAAAATTTTGTGATAATATTATTTGGTTATTCTATAAATAATAGACTTACTTATAATTACGAATTATCGCTGATATTTTTACACATTTTTTAAGCATTTGACATACCTACTTAGTCATTTAAATGAATACAAAGTGCGAAAATGTGGAATCAAAATTGGAAACAATATTGGCAAAGCATCTGGGATGGTGTTTCAGGAGATACAGGTTTAGACCCTTCTCGTGACTATTATTGCACGCCTCATAAGCGAAGCGTTGAGGTGTGTACTATTCTCGTTTCGCGCAGAAAAACTGATTTTTCTAACTTAAAATGTCACTATTTATCATATATTGCACTTGTAAAATAATATCTACACACATATAAAGAACAAACACTATTTTTAACACTCATGATATTTTGATGCCATTTTTGTTATTTAAACTAGTTAAGAAACTGTTTGAAAAAGTCCTGTCTTGGACGTCCGTTTGTTGTAGGTAATGTATGTGAACACGATAACGACCACAATACTTTACTAATCGAGTCTTTTTTTTCGTTTACGAATAATTAAAACTTTTAACTGCCTCGGTGATGTAGCGGTAGTATATGCGACTGCTAATCATGAGGTCTCGGGTTCGATTCCCGGGTCGGGAAATGTTATTGAGCTTTTTCCTAAAAAGAAAAATTCTCAGTAACAGCCCGGAGTTTGGAAATGTGCCCGGTAGACGTCAATAGGCTCGCCCCCTATTACGTGGGACTTAAACATAGCTGGCGAGTCGTGGGTGTGTAATACACCTCTGTCTACCCCTTCGGGGAATACAGGCGTGATGCTATGTTTAATAATTATGATTACGAATAGAGCCCTATCACTTTTCACTTCTGATTCGATGTGATTTAATTGTTATTAAATAAATAAAAAAATAGGGAAGGAGGTCTTTATAGACCAATTTAGAATTACTTCTTAAAATTTGCGCTAGCTTAAGACATGAGAAGGTACTTTTTGAAATTAGCGCTATGTGATTTATTGAAAACTACTTAGTAAGACCAATACATGATTAGTTACTTATCAAATAATCAATTTTATTGTGAAAAATGAAGATTATGAGGAGCTTTTGGATTTTCCAAAGTATTTTAATATTTTCGCACTTTTTGTTCACTAATTTGCACATTTTATAAAGCGATGCTTTGCCGTGAATAATAATTTTATTCAGTATTTTTTCAAACAGCACACGTACACAAATTTTCTTGTTAGCTGTGATGATACACTTAAAATACAATGCGTTTTCACCACATTCTTTCTCGCAGGTATTGTAAGCGATAATTTTGTTATATTACGAGGTTGGCAAACCATCATACACCCACCTGATAGTAAATCATTTCCACTCCAAGGAAAACGATAGGAGATGGAGTGGAAGCATAATAATAATGGGGTCCAGGCCTCTGGTACTCTCACTCATCATACAAAACACAACAGCCCCTACCGTTGTCTCACGCTGTAAGACTTCCCTGATCCAGCCGGCCCATTCATTCATGCTGAGAGAAGCAAGATTCTACCACAAAATAATATCATCTTCCCTGATTGGGAATGCGCGACTGATACTCTTAATGTTGCTATTATCTATAGGTCTCTAGTTACCACTTAGAGTATACATATAAACAATAGAGCGCGCGTATCGCTTCAGTTAAGTTGTGCCAATCGTAAGCAAATGTGTTATAGGTACTTAACTATGGTACAGCGTTTTTATAGTGACGTTCCATGCGTGACGTAATTTCTGCAAATATATCGATTGTTTGCCGGGAATATAGGTACTTAAGTTAGGAATTAATTAATTATATGTTCAATATTCTAATAAATAGCGAAGCGGTAACACCAAGGACTGCAAAGACAGTTTTATCGAGTTCAATCTCCAGCCCGAGGTTTTGTAAGGCATACTCCTCTGACTTTCCGAAGTTATGTGTGTATTTGATTACAAGTTATTACTGCTCGGTGAGGGAAAACATTTGAGGACCTGCACGCCTAAGATTTACTCCACGGCTACGTGCTTGTGAAGTCTGCTAACCCGCACTGGGCCTGCATGGTGAACTACGGCCTAAATTGCTCTCAATCTGAGTAAATAGGGTTGGAAAAATAAATTTGTCGGTTTGATATGATAGGTATAAATAATACTTACAAATAATTTAAAAAAGGTAGGTATCATTTATTAAATTTTAAAATTATAAACCTTCACTTTTTTCTGAATTAACAAACTCAGATCATAGGTAGACCGTTATTGCCCCTTAAACGGCGTTAATTATTATATTATATTTACATAAGTATTTTGTTGTTACGTCTATATATTTTTCCACTACTGCACGTATCAAATTAATAATATAATAGCATACATGTAGGTAGGTACCTATATTTATATTATTTAATCACCAGATTATTTATTAGACAGAAATAATATTTTTATATAAAATTACACTATTAAAAAAATATCGTATAAAAATAAATGCGGTACAACACTGTCTCATCGTGAAGAAAAATGACGGTTGATAACGTGCCGGGACGACCCGCCCCGCGTTCCCCGCGTACCCCTCTAAAACCCATCTGAATTTTGCTAAAACAAGTGATTTAGTAACTAAATTCTACTTATTGATGAAAAGAAATGTTACTATTCCTTTTATTTTGCTGCCGGGAATTATTCTTACAACCTGGCACTGTACATTTCACCATTTTTATCAAAAAATAAATAAAATATTGCTCTCCAACTTAATATGAACCGTATTGTTTTGCTACTGATTGAGCGTTTCAACGACGTGCGCTACTGTTCATACTTGTGCTTACGGTTCATACTCAGTAAGGCGCGCTCTATAGTATTTATACTCTAAGAATTACCATCAGACGGGCCACATGCCCTTGTAGAACTCATAAAAAGCGCAAGCAATTAACAGAAATAAAGGACACTCGGAACGAACCTGCACTGCTAGAATCACAAGAACCCTCCTTTTCTTTCAATCTATATACTACAGATACTACTATAAAGCTGTAACAGAGCTATGTTTAAGATATTTGAAAAAAATTACTTTAATAGGCTATACCTATAGGCGTGTCTAAACACAAAATGATTTTTTTTAGATTTTTTCTGTTTATCTGTTTGTCTATTTGTTTGTTCGCGCATCACGCAAAAACTACTGAACGGATTTTGATGCAACTTTATTTATTTGATAGCTCTTGATTAGACTTAACAACTAGTGTACTTTATTCCGCTATTATACCGGGAACCTGAAATATAACCCAAAAACTAGCTTTTGGCTGCGGCGGAGCCGCGGACAAAGGCTAGTTGTTATATGAAACTAGCTGACCCGACAGACGATGTCCTGTCATAGCTATGAATATTTAATATCTTTAAATAAGAATACTGGTTTACAATAAAATAACGCTAATATTTTACTACAAGGCAAGCTCTATTTATTATCCCTGAAAAGCACTTTTAAATCCGCTTAGTAATTTTATAGATGTCCGCTAACAAACAAACGAGCAGACAAAAATCATCATCTCCTTAGCTTTACCACAAACTTTGTTGGGGACGGCCTGGGATCAGTTCGGTTTAGAGCTAATGGAATTATTTATACGGAGCAACTGCCTATCTGACCTCTACGTTACAACTGAGGGAACAACTGGCGACTTTAGAACAACACCGGAGTCAGAATTTTTATTCAACACTCTGGCAACTTCTAATGACTGTCAGGGCTGTTATTTGACAGGCGGCGCACTGCTTAATATGACAGAAATAAAATTAAAATTCGATTTTGTGTTCTGCCTCTATGGTGCAGCGGTAGAGTTAGCGACTGCTGATCATGAGGTCTCGGGTTCGATTCTCGCGTCGGGCAGTGTTATTGAGCTTTTTCGTAAAAATAAAAATTCTCAGTCCAGAATTTGGAAATGTCTCCGCTAGACGGCAACAGCGTCGGACTGGCCATATAGACGAGGTGGCGTTTGCCAGCCGAGCCCCAGCTTGCGCGGGCCCCACACTGGCGTACTTTGCGGGGCTTGCTAGGTAGTATATGTGACCCGCACAGACTAGAACACAGAATCGGATCTAATCAAGGATGAAGAGAACAGCAGCTTTTACGATTGAGTTATTAACAGCTCAGCTGAAACTGTACTTTAGGTACCTAAGAATATATATCGTTGATCATTTATAATTTATATATTTCATTATTTTCCGATAGTAGGTATCTCATCTACCATTATCCAGTCTCGGGCCCTGACGGGAGCCACCCGGGCCCTTCCGGCCCAGTCCGACCCTGGACAGCAATAGGCTCGCCTCCTATTACGTGGGACTTAAACATAGCTGGCGAACCGTGGGTGTGTAATACACCTCTGCCTACCCCTTAAGGGAATACAGGCGTGATCCTATGTTAATTTTGTGTTCTATTAGGTATATATCTCGCCTCCTTCTTTACGATAAAACAGTAAGGTATAAATAAGTAAGTATCTATTTTGTGATTCGTATTGTTTTCCACTTCCACAAATAATTTATTCTCACAGTTCTACTGTTTTATTACATATATAAAGATAATAAGATAAATTCTAACTGGTATTAAATGATGGCAGGAAAACTCCCTGAAGAAACCGAGAAAAATCTCACTGGAGAGCCTTTCTCTACGAAACGAACGCTGACTTAACACCACAAGTCAGCGTTCGAATAGACTTTGGTTTAAGTTTATGCATAGTTCTAAGTTCATAGATAAATGGCTGATGATTTTCATCATAATGTTCTGGCAGTGTAAAAAAAATAAGGAGGAGAAATTTTGGATCTATCTGTGTGCTCTATCGACTCTTTAATGTGGTGCTCTGAGGAATTATTTGGCCGCCTTTCGCCTTTTTACCATCTGACTACGACACGTCGTAGTAGGGTTTATCCATACCACCTAGAAGCGATCTCGTCCTACAGGATTAATTTTCGCTACTGTAGGTGGATTCTGTAGGTGTAAGTGTTTTCTGTAGGTCTAGGTGTTTTCTGTGGGTGTAAGTGATTCCTGTAGGTGAAGGCTCTGAAATAAAATTCTTGCTGCGGTATTTCCTCAGCTCTACGACACGTCCTTATTTAAACGAAGTTTGAGAAGAGACTTTACTCACAGTAGGAGGCAACTTGGCTGTGCCCTGGTGTTGGCAACTTCTCAACACTTGGCATCATGTGGGCCGTTTGCTCGTCTGCCACCGTTGGCAAGCTAAAAGTGTGTACCTTGGTATCGATCTCAGATCGAACTGGATGCCATTGTCCTTGCGGTCCATGGTGTTACCACCTACGCTGTCACTGGTTTTCTTATTGCTTATAGCTGCACACGAGCTATGCCCCACATGATTGGTTATTGACGCAGAAGAATACTAGAGCCGCTTCTCATTGTTTCATTTCGCAAATGGGAAATGAATGAATGGACGGCTATATTCCGCTTCAACCAATACAAGGTGGTGCTGCACGGTTGGTTACGCGGGAGACAGTAGTACCCACTCGGACCCGGTAACAAGTCCTACTTGGCTCGCAAGCCTTTTTTTATTTTATTTTTTTTGTTAAGGCGGGAAAAAATGTTCCTAACCGCACACCCCGTCGTTCGGGGGCAACGAACAGGGTAGTGTGGGGCCCTCACCCACTAAAGAAACCCGCCGTGTGCCATCTCTCCGCCTTTATTGGCGGGCCACCGGAACTATATTACATTCCTTCAGTGGTTGGCTCACAACCCTACCATCAGCGGTGAATTTACACTAGGGGCAGTCGGGGCAACGAATTTCAATAACACTTTCATTCTTAACGTCTTGGGTACGCCATCTGGCGGAAGTATTTGCATGCACTATACCGATCAGGTCAGGTCAGTCCTCCAGTTTATTAATTTTAATGCTTTTTTATTTTACACTAGCAAGTAGGTATAATAACTACAATGCAGTCTAGATATTTGAAAGATGTTTGTGTTAGCCAATCTTTTAGCAAAAAATGCATATGGAGATCTAAGCCACACTATACTATTGAATAATCACTATACCGCGGGGGAATTTACAAATAATATATATATTTAACGGACATAAAGTACACCCAGACTAAGAACAACCATTTGGAATTAAACTCACAAAACACTACCACGATACCTACATAGCTAGAAGATCACTTCAATTCAAAAGTAATTACTAAACAAAAAGTTGATATGTATAATCCCATGATTGATTATCACTGTCTATTAATGCAAAATGTATTCACTCCTAATAATTACTTTTTTAATTTCTTTTAGATTCAAATATGACTGCCCTATGGCCTATGGTAGAAAAAGTAGTCGGAAAACATACATACTTGAAATATTTTCTAGAGTGCTTGTGAAGTCTGCCATGCCGCATTGAGTATAATGGACTATGGCCTAGTCTTTTCACTCTGAGATAAGAATAGTGCCCAAGTGAGACGATAATAAGCTGTTATAAAAATATAGTGAACGATAAATAGAACCTATTTAGGTATTTTCGTTTTTAATAATAATTGAAGAAAAGTTTCAAACGGTAGTTCAGTACTTTTTAATTGTAAAGTTATATATGGTATGTTTGTATACACCCCAGTAATGTCACGCGTTTCCAGTGGTCCACTAAGAGGCGAAAAGACCACACACGGTGGGTTTATTTTGTGGGTGAGGGCCCTACACTGTTCGTTGTCCCGAACGACGGGGCTAGCGCTTAGGTACCAAATATTTTTCCTCCTAACCAAAAAGAGGGACAAAGAGAATTAGGTACATATTTTTAAAAGTCTTCATATTTATGTACCAAGAATAGATTACACTTCATGTTAATTATAACATAACATCTAATCATTTGGTAATTAAAATTTCATACACACCTAATTATTTCAATAGACAAGCACTGGCAACTTTTGCAATAAAACCTTTTTACTGTAAGCAATTGTCAACAAAAAGGTTTAAAAACATTTATCAGAAAAAGCGCCTTTATCATCTGTAATTTCACAACACATAAACTTTGGCGGGAAAAACTTTTAAGTATCGCGCGCGCGACCGTTTACCCTCACACAACGGACTGCTGTGACTGAAGAGTGGACTGACACAATAAAATTAAACATTAACGCTATGAACCGACGAGACGTTTTCGTAATAATCATAGAGGCTGATCGTTATTATGCGTCCATTTATTGAGAGTTAATTTGGCAAGGGCAGCGGTGCTAATCGAAATAATTGGCATGCGTCAAATCCCACAGATATGTCTAACGGCGACAAAGTAGCAAACTTGTCTCCGTGTGGGAAATTGACTCACATGATAAAATTAATCATTCCGTTTGACTACACTTTTAAGGTTTTGGAATACTTACGAATAAAAGGATTTTGACAAAGCAGTAATAGATTAAACAAAAACAAAAATCTAAATTAGGAATAATGATTAGACGTACTGTGACAGGCTAACATTAAAACCAAGGACTGCAAAAAGAGATAATGAGTTTGATTCCTAGTCACACACATCTACCACCGAAGGAATTTACTTAACATAGTTCCAGTGGCCCGCCAATAAAGGCGAAGAGACGGCACACGGCGGGTTTCTTTAATGGGTGAAGGCCCCACACTACCCTGTTCGTTGCCCCGAACGACGGAGTGTGCGGTAAGACCTTTTCTCCCGCCTTAACAAAAAAAAAGATCACATATCTTTTTAATAATGTTCGTAATTACATTTGTATTTATTGACAAATTATCACAGCTCGGTGAAATTCACCAGCATAAATAAACCTGCAAGCCTGAAAGATTATCTCGACAGCTTGTGAATTCTGCAAACCAGCACTGGGCCAGCGGGGTTGGCTGTGGTCTGAATAGTTCCCACTCGCAGAGGATTTCCGAATGCCTAATAGTGTATGTCTGTCTATCCAGTTGTACGTTGTGGAAAAAAAGAGATGAGATAGTAGTAAAAATTGGATGTAGATAAAGGTTATAGTGTACGTGTGTAGGGAAAGAGCCCCTACCTTTTCCCCTTAGGGATTTTTACAAGGATTAGGTACAGGGTTTTACTCATTGGATTTGAAAATGTTGAAGAAAATGAATGAACTTTGTCGGTTGCTCGATGACCCTGTTCGAATTTGCACGCAAGGAATAAACTGGTGATTTACAACAAGTCAAAAACCATCGAATATATAATTTAAAACGTGCGTGCACAAAACACATGTGTACAACATGCATTTGATTCTTGTTTTGTTTCTCATGTTATTGGATCTGCTCCAATCATCATCATTGTACGTCAACAAACGGCGTAAGTGAAAGAGATAAGTAATTGGAAAGGGGCTCAACCATACCACCAAGCCGTACCTACCTAAAAGTTAACTACTTATCATCACACCATTTCCCTTGCGGGGTAGGCAGAGATAACAGAGTGCCAAGAGACTCTATTCTTGCATACATCTCTCGCTTCCTCAACGTTCATAACTCTCTTCATACACGTTCGCCGGTTTCGGAGACTCCTGACTCCACCTTCCTCCAATACATGACCGATTTGGTCTAGGTAGGTGAGTCTCGGTCTCCCTCTTTACCTACATCCTTCCACTTTCGCATTGTATATCTTCTTAACCAGTCGCTCGTCCGGCATTCTTTCCACATGTCCGAACCATCGGAGCATTCCCTTTCTCATCTTTACACCAATACTCTCTTTCATACCTACTCGCTCTCTTACGTCGTCGTTACGAATGCGGTCAGTCAGCCTCACTCCACAGATTCTCCGCAGAGATCTCATTTCGTCCGCATTGATTTTACTCTCATGCTCCTTTTTGCATACCCAACTCTCGCTTCCATATAATAACGTTGGGACAAGCACTGCGTTGTGTATTGCGACACGTGCCCTGTGGCTGAGGTGATGACTGCCGAGAAGTTGTCCCAATGCTCTGTTCACTCTAATTCCCGCCTTCACTCTTCTCTCTACATCAGTGGTGTACCTTCCATCCCGACTGAATCCACATCCAAGATATATAAATTCATCCACTTGTTCTAGTACACCATTTCCTATTGCTAAAAGTAACTAGATAGCTAGATAGGTAAGCTAACGCACAAATAAATTATTCTTAATGCCTAAGGTATTTCTTGCCAGTCAGCAGCTCTTCCTCATCACATTCATAATATTAAGTAGACAAGGCGCCTGCTGGAAATGGTTTTAATTCCAATCTTTTTCATAGAATATAAACATTTTTCTTCCAGCAACTCATCGATTTATCATATAAAATAGAGAAATAATTTCCAGGTAGTCTGATTATCAAAACGATTTCAGGAACTGTTTGAGCTCGCTTCTGGAGTTCGAAAATCAATCACTGTTCTGCAATTTTTCTTTACTCACAGAAACATGGTTACGCATCACGAGAAACCATTGAAGGATTGCCTAACTAAAATTAAGCGTTCCTAACGCTGTTTAAACAAATCTAAATATAACATTAGTAAACATTTTGATGAAAATTTCTTAGAACGGAGTGGTATCACATGCTTACCTAATACGAAGTCGCGTAAGATCACATGTTTATGCTTTAAAATTTTAGAAGAAATGCTATTGGCGTGCTTTACAATTGGTTTTTTAAAGTATTAACAGTAACAGACATATTGAATGTGGTAACTAAGTACCTACTTCTCGTGGACTTCGCAGTTCAGTCACTAGTATAAATTGTCTAAATACAAGTTGCTGCTTACTGACAAGATTAACTGACCAGAGGCGATTTTTAGAACCTCTTCTACCACCGAAACATACCTACTGAAAATGAAATTTAAAATTGCCTTTTTTAAGCCAAATTTCAACTATTCGGAGTCAGGAGTCTGCGAAACCGGCGAGCGTGTATGAAGAGAGTTAGACTGTTTAGTTAGTACAGAGTCAGACTGTTTGTCTGTCTCTGTACAGACGGCTGAGTGGTTTAGATACCGGGATCGGGGGTATACGGGAGGCCTCCCGTCCGAGTGTTGTGGGTACGATTCCCACACAGTACAACTCTTTGTGTGATCTACAAAAAGTTAAATAAATAAATAAATAAGTTCTGAGTCTGGGTGTATTTTGTGTCCGTGAATTTGATGTTTTTAAAGTCCCGCGCGAGACAATGATTAGGTATTCCATATGCAGTGATCTTTTCAAAGAAAAAAAATATGTTGGGGAAACTAGAGATGTAGGTAGATATGTAGTGTGATGTAGGTAGCCAAAACTCTAGAGTGCGACATGTTTAACACCTTTATATCTTCAATAGAAAATAACATTATAAAAAACCCTAAAGCGTTTTGGTCGTATGTAAAATCTAAAAATAATACTATATCTTACCCCCCAGTCTTAAAATACATACGATCAACAAATAGCGATGGCGAGGAGATATGTGAATTGTTCGCAGATTTCTTTTATTCAAACTTTCTAGTAAACCAGGACAATTCATCTAGGACTGCGCTTACCTCTTTCAATACCTTCTTGCGGCGCAAATACCATGGCTGATATAGGTATTATTGAAATAAAAAACTAAGAAGTTTTTAGGTTACTCAGTGAAATTAGCTTAAACAAAAGAGCTGGTCCCGACAACATCCCGCCTATTTTTATAACCATGTCTCACAGTTCCACTCTCTATTTTATTTAAATTGTCTCTGTGTAAGGGTGAAATGCCTAATATATGGAAGACCGTTTTTGTTACACCAATACACAAAAAAGGGCCCAAGTGCCAGGTAGAAAATTACAGACCAATCTCCAAATTATGTATCTTCGCTAAAATCCTTGAAAGAATTATTTACCAACAACTGTACGCCTCAAACACAATCTGAGCAAGCAGCAATATGGTTTTCTTAGTAAGCGCTCAACAACATCCAACCTCCTTGGATGTAGTGACTACCTGACACGTCATATGTCTCTGCGTTCTCAGGTGGATGTTATAAATAGCGACTATAGTAAAGCATTTGATAGAATAGATCATGTGATATTACTTCATAAACTATTAGCCGCCGGTATCAGAGGATATTTATACAGATGGTTCTCGTCTTATATTAAAGATAGTGTCAAACCGTTGTTCTCATTGGCTACTCATCCAGAGCCAGGAACATTCCTTCTGGTGTGCCACAGGGTTCTTTATTATCCCCGTTGCTTTTCATTATCTTTATCAATGATATACCTAGCTGCTTTTTAAATTCTAAAATACTACTGTTTGCAGATGACATGAAAATTCTTAGTCCGGTAAATAATGTCAACGATGCAGTTAGACTTCAAGAAGACCTAAATCGCTTTCAAATTTATTGCACATCTAATAGGCTCCAATTAAATGTATCCAAGTGTTATACATGTACATACACTAGGAAACTCAACCCCCTAATCTACGACTATAAACTTTCCGATACTACTATAATGAGAGTTGACGCTATTAAAGATCTAGGAGTTACATTTGACGCTAAACTACTATTTGATATTCACATAGATACGATTGTCAAAAAAGCTTCCAAGGCTCTCGGCTTTGTAATGAGGACATCAGCAGATTTCAAAAACATTAAAACCATTAAAATCCTTTATTGCTCATTTGTCCGAAGAACCTCGAATATTGCTCACAAGTCTGGAACCCTGTATATAAAGTTTACAGAAATCGCATCGAAGGCATACAAAGGAGATTTCTAAGATATTTACAATATCGCACCAAAACTTATACTTATACTTACTTCCCCTATAGAAGCGCAGATATATCGCAGACTTATGCTATCTCCTTGGTATAGCCAACGGTTCAGTTGACTGTCCGGAGTTACTAAGTAAAATTGGATTACGCACCCCGACAACTTACCTGAGAAACTCATCTTTGTTACATGTATTTGCCATCGGCAAATACTACGTACCGCCAAAATTCTTTTTTAATCAGGACCAGCAATTCTTTTAATAAAATAGCACAAGACCCTGTCATAGATATTTTTACAACCAGTGTATCCAAACTTAAAAAAATTATGAATGACCGTTTTTTCCTTGAATTGTATTTTTAAATAAATTAAGTGTCTACAAAATTTCTTTGCTTCTAGTTTATATGTGCTATATGGGAAAAATTGTAATTGGCCTTTAATTATATATAATTAGAACTTATATATGCAATATATAGTATACAACTAGCTGTAAGTTTTCTAAAGTAATAAAATAAAATATGCAAGAATAGAGCCTTTTGGCACTTTGTTCTCTCTGCTTACCTTACAAAGGTGCTGATAAGTAATTTAAAAATTTCCGTACAGATTTGCAACATTTATTACATGCACACAATACATGCACTTAGCCATCCTGACACACTTTTTGGCGTTATCACGTATGTCGCCGTTAATAATTGCATATGTATAAATTAAGAATACAAAAAAATAAATCATTTTACAAAAGAAAACTTCACAATTAATAACCAGCTGAAATCGTTTAGCTTCTGTAAACATAACAACACCGCGCGCGAATATTCTTGAGCGCATTCCTCTATTAAATTTATCGGTCTAATATTCATTCTATAATAAAACTGTCTCTAGGAGGGTACAAGAAGAATGATAAACAAAGGGTCATTAAAATGTCTATTTCTAAACGACTATACGAACAACTATACCTAGGTATAATAAGTACCTAGTCGATATAATAAGCGCTACACATAATTAGCGAATGGAGCATGCAAAAGAGATGAGCGATTATGCCTTGACGGACTGATCTTGGGCACGATTTCAACAACCGTTCTATTAGTGTCAACGTTGCATTTTCCAGCAATAGACTGACTCGATCAGGTTAGTACATGTAACATCTGACAGAATATCGACGTAGTCACGATAGTATCCTACGGTTTCGTTTTGTTCCATGTGCACTTATGGCTCGTACTGGAAGATAAATCCCTTGTCATCACTTCTCTATTTCCTCGCTATTGTCTATTCCTAGGTGACGCTCCTGATAAAAACTTACTGCTGGAAAATATTGAAACACTGTTCTTTGAGTAGAAGGGAATTTTGTCTATTAAACTGATTGAAGGATTTCTATTAGAAGATAATCTATATTAGCGTGGGTGTATTATTATCTTAGATGGCATATGACCAAGTGCCTTCCTCGGTAAGTAAAAACTCCTGCTCATGTACCTACTTTAGTAATATTAGATGCACAACAGCGAATCTTGAGCCGCCGCAATTAGATATGAAAAGAGATTAATTTATCTACAATAACATTACTTATCATCACGCAATCTCACTTGCGGGGTAAGCAGTGAGAACACAGTAGGTACCAAAAGGCTCTATTCTTGCAAACATCTCTCGCTTCCTTAACATTCACAATTATTTTCATACATGCTCGCCGGCTTCAAAGACTCCTGACTCCACCTTCCTTCAATACATGACCGATGTGGTCTAGGTAGGTGAGTCTCGGTCTGCCCCTGTACCTATATCCTTCCACTGTCGGACTGTTGATGTGAAACATCTAATGCGGAGGGATGGAAAATCGGCTGTTAGCGTGGCAACGCTTTTCAAATCAAATCAACTTGTCCCGTTCAAATCCTGCAAGTTAAATTTGACACATTTTCCGGTTTCCAATTGAGCTGAAATTTTACACGCATATGTATATCGTGTGACAATGCAATATTATGACATGGAGCTGATCTGATGATGGAGCTGAAAGCTGGACATAGGAACTCTATAATGAAACGGCGCAACCCCATCGAGTTTGTGCTTGTATGATTCGTCTTGACGAGTACTTTGTCTCTTGGTAGTATTCAGGGTCTGATGACGAAGCTGGAAGGTGGCCACAGTAACTCTATAATGAAACGACGAAACCCCATCGTGTTTGGACTCGTTTGATTCGTCTTGATTAGTACTTTGTCTTTAGATAGTATCCAGGGTCTGATGAGGTGGCCACAGTAACTCTGTAATGTAACGAAGCAACCCCATCGAGTTTATATTCGTTTGATTCGTCTTGAGGAGTACTTTGTCAAGTTATAATCATTTTATTTCTACAAAATAATTTCGATGTTTTCACTTCTGGTAGACGTCCCACGACGTCTAGTTTTTTATCTTCTTAACCAGTCACTCATCCGGCATTCTTTCCACATTTTTGAACCATCGGAGCATTCCCTTTCACATCTTTACAACAATATACTCTCTTCCATACCTACTCGCTCTCGTACGTCGTCGTTACAAATGCGGTCAGTCAGCCTCACTCCACAGAGAACGCATTCTGACCGAAAATAAGGTAAAAACGAAAAAGAACAAAGAGCACTATAATTTAATTTAAGACATAGGTAGGTACAATGGTGGAAAGTACCTAAATAGTCGTGACCTACCAATGCGAAGCATTGTCATGTGACATCCAGCACAATTTGCGTAAGTTGCATGTGGTATTCTTGAATGTCCACACACCTAGTAGTGAGCAATCGTTCAAATGAAAGAGTTCTACACCGCGTACCACAACTTACCGTATATATAGAGAAATCTATGAAAACTTAAGAATAAGAAATGTACAGCAGCAAAACCCGTTAGTGGTCCTTGAAAACAAGTAGAGACTACACACGGATTTTGTCAGATTTGTCGGTCGGATAGAACGGCCAGGCGGACTCGTAATACGTTTCATTGTTTTAATATACATATATTTAGTGGCTTCGCGGCGGATTTAATTCTCCGATGACTTGTAATGTAACATATCTGGCAAGACAATGAGATCAATGCATGCGATGTATGTATTTATATTAGTGAATACTAATGGATTGTGTAAGTGCAATAGAGGTCGTCAACCTAACTAGTGAGTGTTAAATATTAATTTCAGGATTTTAATGTAATGTGTGTATGTCAGTCCAATATTGCTTACCCTTCTATTACAGATTTGAGAAATTTCGACTATTGTTTTCAGCTCAATTATTGTTTTTGGATTGCTCTACTATCTCATAAACAAAATTATTATGTTTTTAAAATGTTTGTGTTTTGTTCAAGAAGCTTCTTTGAAGCTTATATGATGACACAATATTAGCCTCTTAGTTTTATTATACTAAAGCCTTTTTAATGGTGTAACAAACCAGACTTTATTTTTTATTAATCTATTCTATACTATTATAAAGCTGTAATAGAGCTGTCTGTATATTGAAGATGTTTGAGAAAAAAATACTTAAATATGCTATATATGCGTGTAAGACACAGCATACGGCCTTACTGGAAGAGCTCACCGAGGAGCTCCCTATTATCACAGCGGTAAGTGACCGTATACCAAAACAATTTATGTTTGATAAAAAATACAAGATCCAACTGTATGAAGACGGACACTACGAGGGCCTAAGGCCCAGCGAACTCCGTATCTTCACAGATGGATCAAAAACAGGTACAGGCACTGCAGCCGGAGTCTTCTCAGAAGATCTCAATGTACATATAGCTACGCCACTAGGTAGGCATAACACGGTATTTCAGGCAGAATGTTTGGGTATCGCCCTAGCAGCATCTGCAATCACATCCAGAGAGTTAAACGGTAAGAATCTCCGAATATTGTCAGACAGTATGGCAGTGCTCCAGGCGCTGAACAGCAGTTCGGTCACATCTAGACTCATACACGAATGCCACCAAAGACTAAATCAGGTAGGCAACTTCAATAACATAACCCTACAATGGATCAAGGGACACAGTGGCTCCAGAGGCAATGATAGAGCAGTTGAGCTGGCTAGAAGAGGTTCTGATATGGCTGCTGTCGGACCGGAACCCATCATAGCTTTGCCCTTTGCCAAGCTGCGGACTCTGGTAAGGGAAAGAACTAGGGACCATCATCAACTCTATTGGTCGAGTCACGGTCAGTGTAGACAGGCCAAGGAAGCATTATCGCTGTTAGACAGCCGAATCACTAAACAGTTACTTCGGCTAACTAAGCAGCAACTGCGGATAGCCACGGCAGCTATCACTGGTCATTTAATTGTCTTAGGAATCACAGACAGCCCACTTTGCAGAGCGTGCCTGCAAGGGGAGGAGACGGCGGTCCATGTTTTGCAGCACTGTGCGCAGGTCGCCACATACAGGACCAAATACTTCGGGGGCTCAAGTTCTCTCCGGGAGATCACCAGCAACACCAAGGGGCTGTTGGCGTTCTTCCGGGAGCTGGAGTGAATCGAGTGAAGGTTTCACACCCACCCACACGCAAAACACGCGCTCAGACGTGGAGTTGCGGAGAACAGCCGCCGAACCAATACCAATATATATGCGTGTCTAAGCACAAAACGATATTTTTTAGATTTTTGTCTATTTATTTGTTCGCGCATCACGCAAAAACTACTGAATGGATTTTGATGCAACTTTTCTTGTTTGATAGCTCTTGACTAGACTTAACAACTGGTATACATTTTATCCCGCTATTATATCAGGAACCTGAGATATAACCAAAAAACTAGCTTTTGGCTGCGGCGGCATAAATGAAACACAGACTAAAAAACTATAAAATTGATTTAATTACAATTCACAATAATTAGGTAAGTACTATCTACTTGACTATTATCTAGTAGTATCTAGTAAATTGTTGTTATTTTACCTACCTAGGTATCTAATTAAATCATAGTTACCTACTATTGTTTAGCACTTTGACATAAGCTTCGAAGTTTTGTTGCTTCAAATATTTTACAATAATAAATTTACAAGGTGAGCTAAACTAACAAAATTGGACTAGCAACATAGATATTCACATGCCAAAGTTGTATGTATGTGTATAAAATACTAGCAGTGCCCGCGGACTCCATTCCGCGTTAGAAATATTTTTGCCCCGGCCCGTTTGTACCGCGTTGCGTTATACTAATACTTCAGGTTAAAAGTTCAGGATAAATAAAAATTATGATGATGAAGATTTTTTTTATTTTGGTATTTGGTTTATTTTAGTTCTTTGTTTTTTTTTATTGGTAAAACATACAAAAATGTTTTGTTTTTTATGTTACTGTTTTTTGTTGTTATTTTTATTACTTGATGTTAATATACACTGTTTACATAAATACATCATGTTTACTTATTTTAATTGTTCAAAACTTCTCAATCCATCCATCCATCCATCAGCCTTTTAACGTCCACTGCTGGACATAGGCCTCCCCAAGAATGGGGGATATTGCCGTAATCGCCACGCTTGGCAGGCGGGTAGGCGATCGCAGTTGATGTTGTTAATACTCGAAGGAGTGTTGCTGCCCACTCTCCCGATATTCCTCAGTCGGCTCTTACGACTCCCATGGGTGGAGAGGGGTAGGACAATTCTAACGCCGGCCCCACACGGCAGACTTCTCAATATACTACCTATATTAGTAGTAATGTTATCATTTGGTACTAAAATATATTGTCTTTCAGGAGTTCCAACCCGAGATAAGCCAACATATAACTGCCCATGGGAAAACAGTGCTTTCTCAGGTCAATGCCCACCAGAGAAAATGTTTGACCCTGGGACTTATTAATAGTGAGGGCAAAAGAGACCTTGACGGGATACTGTAACCTTTTAAACGGTATAGATAAATCAGTCGGAATCATGGGTATCCGCGGAATATAAGCAAGTTGTCCCACTGCTGACCCTGTGAGAATGGTCGCCACGATTATATTCTTCCGCAACTCTTTTATGAGCAGCCTTGTGCCATTACACATGTTGGGGGTCTCAAGTTCCTTAAAAGCATGATAGGAATGCCAACTTTTAGCATAAGGTCGTGGGGAGGTAAGCCAGAAGGACTCGAAGAATTTAAAAATTCTTTAGTGCACTGTTTCCTCAATATTACACACCGTGTCAATGGACCGGGAATTTTTCCTAAAATTATTTTTTTGAAATAAAACTTCGTTTACGGAATCTATCGCGTTTACTTAATTTTACTACTATCCCAACGTTTCGAATACTTTACAGCATTCATGATCACGGGTGGACTTAGATGATAGACGTCCAAAGCTGATATGTTATTTCAACGGTCTCGTCTACCCACAGTATATGATTTTACAAAATTTTTGGTTTATTTATTTTAACCCACCTAATATTCGTTTAGAAACACAATTAAAATATTTACTTTAAATTTTTTATGCTTACAATGTATGAGACTAAGTTAGTATATTAAAATGAGTATCTTTAAACTAAAAATTTTTTTGTTTTATTTAGTGCTCAAAAATTCTACCATAAACTACCAATTACTACCAGTAAGAAGACAATCTTGGTTATTAGTTTATATTATTAAATATATTGATTTTGCCAGAAGCTAAGTCTAAAAAGCTACCACCGGATCGGAACGCGGCCTGACTGAGAAAGATCCGGCCAGAAAACTCAGTAGGCAACAACTGTTATGGATTATTAAATTTTTTGTACGAAATTACTGAAAGCTAATTAAGTTTAAAAATTTTTTAAAAGGCAATATATATATAATACTAAAACTAATCACTACTGTGGGTTTTGTCTACACAATAAGCGCTAACTGTGTCTTGCAATCTTGTGGTGTGCCTTCTTGTGTTCTGTTTGGTGAGGCCTATCACAGGATTCCAGCTTGATGGTAAGACCCAGCCGTCTTCTCTATTGAAATTGGGATGTTTCTTAAGTTCCGATCCGGTGGTAGCTTTTTAGACTTAGCTTCTGGTAAAATCAATATATTTAATAATATAAACTAATAACCAAGATTGTCTTCTTACTGGTAGTAATTGGTAGTTTATGGTAGAATTTTTGAGCACTAAATAAAACAAAAAAAAATTTTAGTTTAAAGATACTCATTTTAATATACTAACTTAGTCTCATACATTGTAAGCATAAAAAATTTAAAGTAAATATTTTAATTGTGTTTCTAAACGAATATTAGGTGGGTTAAAATAAATAAACCAAAAATTTTGTAAAATCATATACTGTGGGTAGACGAGACCGTTGAAATAACATATCAGCTTTGGACGTCTATCATCTAAGTCCACCCGTGATCATGAATGCTGTAAAGTATTCGAAACGTCGGGATAGTAGTAAAATTAAGTAAACGCGATAGATTCCGTAAACGAAGTTTTATTTCAAAATGTGTAACATTCGCGTAAATATCAGGAAGTATTATAAAATTATTTTATTTATCTCATTCACTGAATCGTTTCTGGGTGAGACTATTGTCCTAGAACAAAGCCAATGATAATCTCTTTCTATTAAACTTTCAAGACCTGGATATATTGCGTCTATCAGATCTTCTAACTTGTCTAATATGTGACCTAACCGATTGTCAAGTTTAATGTCATCCCTACTGTTGGTGTTAGGATAGCAAATTTTTCCTTCTCCAAAATTCAGTAGTTGATGTGGAAAGTCGTTATCGTAGTTGTCGCTCAAGTGGGCTCTCATGTTTGTTCGTAAATTGAGAGTTTCAACGGAACTCCATAAGCATGATTATTTTAAGCATGCCCTGATGACATTGGCGCGTGTTCCTTTTGTTATTACTGGCAGCGTTAGCCGAAAATCGCCCGCAAAAACAAAAGTAGTAGATGTATACTGATGACATGCTGATGACTGATGTATGATACTGCCTATATCGCCACGCAACGGCCGGGGCGGCGCGCACCGCACGTTTTTATTTTGCTAATATCTTTGAAGATATTTGTTTAAACTGTATAGAGTAAATTAGTAAGCACAAATATTCTACATTGAATTTCCGTTCTAAAAAACATATTTATTAAGATATAAATTAATACCATATGGGCTAAATAAGCTTCACAAAAATTATTTTTAATCCACAATTTTAACAGTAAGGACTTTTTTTACAGATTTTGATACGTTATTTAATATTGTAGTAGATTGTTTTGTTCTATCCTCAATAGTTTCCGCAGTGCACGCGGTGAAAGCAATTTTTTTTACAACTTGGATTATATTATTCAAGTTTAAGTAAAGATGCGTAATTAATTTTGGAAATTATTATAGCCTATGACACTCACAATAACGTAGCTTTCTATTGGTGAAATAATTTTGAAAATCGGTTCAGTAGATCCAGAGATTACCCCTTACAACGTCACAAACTCACAAACGTTACCTCTTTATAATAATAGTATAGATTAAGTATTACACTGACATACATAGTTTACATGGTGAAAAAAAATCCGCTCCAGATAAAACAAATACCCTTAATCTATCATTTATCTTTCTTATACTTATCTCTAAAAGTAAGGCACAATAGAATATGAGCAACAGTACTCGGCTTTATTGTTTATAGTACCATGAATACTTATGTCTTCATAAGAATAAATATCATTTCAGATCCTTACTATTGTCGTCAGGACAATCTTCGTGTCACAAATCATAGTTGAAGTAGTTATGTCTTCGTTCTAAATCTCTGATTTCTACAATATCAGCCTTTAATCTCAACTTCAGTATTTCTCTCCATATAGCCTCCCTGTGTTCTTTATTTGTAATTCCCATTCGTAGTAGGGTGTTGTCATTTATGCGAACTAAAGTTCTACCTGTTATGTCATGCTGAAAAAAATAAAAAAATATATTCGAAAAAAAGCATGAAATTCGGATTTTTTGCTAAAAGACCTTATTGAATATTTTTTATATTTTATAATACAGAAATTAAATAAATATAACTGGCATAGGCTCTATCTAAGACAGAGCGAAGAAAATTCTTTGACATGTATGAGCGAAAACACAAGATACAATTTACTGGTGCAAAAAGCAGACAAAGCCATAGATTTTTGTCTTTGTCGCCGTGGCCAGTTTTCGGTATTGTCACGATGTCAAAATGTCTGTCACGATCCAACTGACACAATCGAACATTTTGTATAAAAAATCGGGTTTTAATTAAAATTTAATGTTAATTTGTGTTAATGAGTGTTTTGAGAAAAAGACTACGTGATAATAGTGCTTGTACAATAGTGTACTATGCTACAAAATACATTTAATGCTATAAAGTGATATAAAATGGGCTTTTTTTACTCGAAATTAATCATTGCTACTAAGATACACTCGCAAAAGACGTTTTCTAGCTAAATTTCTATTACTTTGAATTGTTTCGGTGTTGCCTTATTGCGAATTTAATTTGCCCAGTTTTCACTTTACTAATAAATTTATGTCATTTATGAGATGATGATAAAAAATTACCATTTTAGGTTTTCCTCTAATCCAGATGCGAGATCAAAATGGGTGGACGCTACGGGAAAACGAGGCAGCCCACGAAATACCCAAAATATGCTTCACGATATTTTGTTGATGTTTCATTATACATAATAAGAAAATAGTAACGTTGGGAGCAAAACCATTGCCAGTGAATATGTTCATGTAAGTATAGCTTTTAAAGTCTTTGTACTTCAACTTTGTAAGTAAATCTCAATTCTAGATTATGACTACCGCTGTAGTCATAATCTAATAATAATCTATATAGAGAATCTAATTTGCTCTCTTGTGATACCTGTCTGGGATTTAAGGGTTTCAAAATAAAACCCATGAGTCAAACAAAATTAAATAAGATATATTCACACCCCAAATGGTAGGTGGCAACACAAATTTATAAGGTCGTGGTATTCGTCCTATAGCTAACTTCACCACTTATAGTACTCTCAGTTTATGAAGTAATATCACATGATCTTTTGTCCGTGTGGTGACGGACTAAGAATACAAGTGTCACCACCCCATTCTCTCCCACGGGTGTCGTATGAGGCGACTAAGGGAAGTAAGCAATTATCATCCATTGCACGACTGGTCGTAGGGCTGGGTACCAAGTGGGAGTACTCACTTGGTATCTGGCCCGAGCGGATTGGTACCACCATCTACCGTGTGACCGGCCATGAAGCACATCTTTGCCTTTTGGTCGTAGCAGGAGATAGCCGTTTATTCTGTCATTATATATCGGTGAAATGAAATGGTGAGCAGCGGCTTGACAATACTCTCAGTATAGTTGAGTCCATGAGCGACGGTTGACATTTACCAACAGATGGGCCGTGGCTCGTCTGCCACTAAATGCAATAAAAAAAATATAGACGTCGTGGGACGTCTAGCAGATGTGAAACATCAAAATTATTTTGTAGAAATAAAATGATAATAACTTGACAAAGTACTCCTCAAGACGAATCAAACGAGTATAAACTCGATAGGGTTGCGTAGTTTCATTACGGTTACTGTGGCCACCTTCCAGCTCCATCGTCAGACCCTAGATACTATCTAGAGACAAAGTACTCGTCAAGATAAATCATACGAGCCCAAACTCGATGGAGGTATGTCGTTTTATAACGGAGTTCCTATGGCCACCTTCTAGCTCCATCACCAGACCCTGGATACCATCACTCGATGGTGTTGCGTCGTTTCATTACAGAGTTACTGTGGTCACCTTCCAGCTCCATCATCAGACCCTGGATATCATCTATGACTGAAGTTCTAGTCAGGACATTTCAAACGAGCCCTAATTCGATGGAGTTGCGCCATTTAATTACAGAGTTTCGCATGGCCACCTTCCAGCTCCATAATCAGACCCTGGATACCATCTAAAGACAAAGTACTCATCAAGACGAATCAAACGTGTCCAAACTCGACGGGGTTGCGTCATTTCATTGTATAGTTACTATGGCCACCTTCCAGCTTCATCATAAGTCCCTGGATACCATCTAGACACAAAGTACTCGGCAAGACGAATCATACGAGCCCAAACTCGATGGGGTTGCGCCGTTTTATTATAGAGTTCCTATGTCCACCTTCCAGCTCCGTCATCAGATCAGCTCCATGTCATCATAATATTGTATTATCACGTGATATACACATGCGTGTAAAATTTCAGCTCAATCGGAAACCGTGAAGTGTTTCAAATTTAACTTTCAAGATTTGAACGGAACAAGTAGGTACAATAAAAGCGTCGCCACGCTAACAACCGATTTTACCCTCCCTCCGCAATAGATGTTTCACATCAAAAAAGTTCTTATTCAATTAATTAAATCAGCGCTGGAAGGATGATAATTCTTTACTTATTTGACCCAGAAAAGAAAGAAAAGATAATTTAGTTGTATTCTTGTGTACTATTATTTTATTAAATATAACTTATTATTATTTACCAGATGAGATATCGAACAGAACGGCAATATATGGAGAAGCAATACTTATCTTGCATCAAGGCTCAAAGTCTTGGTGTTTCTCTACGTGATCGAATTCTTATTACGGATACGGAGGTAGAACGTGAATATCCGACATAGCCCACTGAGTTTGCATACTGAAGTGGCAATGGGCAGGCCATATCGCTCGACGAACTGACAACTGTTGGGGAAAAAGGTTCTCGAGTGGCGACCACGTATCGGACAGCACAGCGTAACAGCCCTCCCACCAGATGGACCAAATATATGGTCAAAGCGGCAGGGAGCCGTTGGATGCAGTCAGCACAAGCCCGCTAGTTCTGGTATTCTCTTTGGGGAGGCCAATGTCCAACAGTGGACGTTTAAAGACTGATGGTTGGATGAATAGAAGGAGTGGCAGATTTACTTTTAAATAATCATTTTGATAAACGTTGCGATTTTCAATAAAACATTTGTTACGAAGAGTATCTTATTTACGACCTAGTTACAGACCTCATTCTATCGTTTAATTTGCCCAAATATGGTTAAATATTTGTCAAACTGGCAACATTTAAAAAAAATATTGCTGTTTCAAGTGCGGCCACGCCGTGGCTCCGTATAGTTAGTTCTTAGTCTGAGGGCATAGGCCATTTTATTCCTTTTTATAATGTGATACTTCAAATACCAAAAATTGTGTGTGGATTTTCTGCTTTCAGCCAATCGGTAATTGTACATCTAATAATTTTTTTAAGTTAATTTACTCCTGTAAACGATTGATTTCTTTTAATAGCATATAGGTACCATTAGTTTTAGGTTTCCAGAATTTTTACTATAATATTTACTAGTCGACCCATGCAGAATTCTGCATCAGGGTAAATCACGGAACTTGATAAAGGAATAAGGTAGATCTCGCAGACCGACAGAAAAACAGGCTAGAGAAATAAAATATATAATAACCAACCATAGTTCAGACTCAGACAGTGAATGTTTGACTGCCAGCAGTAACTTAACTATGCGGAGAAAACCGTCGCCCACCACCAACTACATTACAGAAGATAAGATGAAGGAGATTCTAAAAGTTAATAAACAAGAAGTGAGATCTGTTATCGAGTCATGTGTGCAAGGATTATCCGATCAGCTCAACGCAATAAAATTGCAATGCACCGGCTACCAGGAGTCCTTATCATTTGTCAGCAAACAATACGACGATTTGCGAAAAGAGCTTGCGGACCTAAAGAAAATGTTCAGTGCCACTACTTCGGAGTTAAAGTGTTTTAAGGACGAGAATAAGGTCTTCAAGGATAGTTTGAATGCTCAATCCGCTAGAATAAAGACGTTAGAGGAGGATAACTTGAAGCAGCAACAATGGTCAAGAATGCAAAACATTGAGGTTACTGGAATTCCTGAAAATAAAGATGAAGACACTACAGCTATTATTATGAAAGTTACTCAGCAAATTGGAGTCCCTATCCAAGCGACAGATATCGAGTTCGCACACTGTCAGCCACGACACGTGGCCAGCTCCGCTCGTGCTCGCCCCATTATCGTCCGCCTGAAACAACGAGCCATCAAAGACAGAATAGTAGCTTCGGCTCGCAAACACCGCAATCTGAATGCTAAGGAGATAGGAGTGGGAGATGAGGCCAACCGTGTTTTCGTAAACGAGCACTTAACTAAGGAAAATAAAATATTATTAAAATTATGTAAACAAAAAGCTAAAGAAGCCAACTACACATTCGTATGGACAAAAAACTGTCGAATTCACGTCCGGAGAAACGGGACCTCGCCTACCGTTCAAATTGTTGCATCAATCGACCTTTCCAAAATTGTTTAATTACTTTCTTTATGTGTACAACAATATGTTCTCTATTTGCATTATTTGAATTTAATGTATTAATATCTAGCCTACACAACCTACATGCACCAAACATATCCCACAGCACACTGACACACGTACTGAACTCAAATACAATTATTTATCTCATACACATACTTTACTTAAAACTCATAGTTCTCATCTTGCTACATAAAATGAACCTACTATTCATTTATTGTTATTATTTATTATTGCATAATAAACTAAACTATCGTTCTCACAACATATTAGGTAATCAAAATATATATCTCAGCTATCATTTTAACTATTATAACAGAACTAAAACTAAATAACACGGCTAAAAAACTGAAATTATTTATCAAAATGTCAGAGGCCTACCTACGCATTAAAACTACGATTTTTCACGACAATCTTTTATTGTTTGACTACGACAAAGTTATGGTTACTGAAACATGGTTATGCGATGGAATTCTAGATGCCGAGCTAAGTAATAGTAAATTTAATATTTTTCGCAGAGATCGACAATCCTTGGGTGGTGGTGTAATGGTTTTATGTCGATCTCAATGGCAAGCGCGTCTGCGACCGGAATGGGTACGGCATGATCTCGAATGTGTTTGGGTCACTATTCCAGCTAAGTTTATAGGATCTAAGTATGACATACGCATTGTCGTGGTCTATATACCTCCAAACTTACAAATAACATCTCGAACTAAATCCCTAATTGAATTAATCTCGGACTTTCGCGACGTACATTCAAATGACCATCTAATTATTGCAGGTGATTTTAATTTGCCATGCATTGATTGGACGTCAGGTGAAGCTATGATAATTAAGAAAGATCTATAGATACTCAAACTGCGGCATCTGAACTTATATCGTAATTTTCTTTCATTGGTCTTTCGCAACATAATACACTTAAGAATAGCAGTAACAATACATTAAGACTTAGTTTTTTCTGCCTTTCCAATTGACCTACAGAAATCGAACTCGATACTTGTAAATGAAGATTTTTCTTAAATATCAATAAATCACTTTTTGAACAAGATTGGTCATACATTACTATAGAAAATAATTTAGAAAATGTTGTTAAGAAATTCTACCCCACTGTAGATAGTTTGATTGAAAGGTATGTTCCTAAAGTTCGTACTGGTGGTACCTACTCTTATCCCATTTGGTACAGTAGAGCACTTATTAACCTAATTAAAGAAAAGAGTAAACTGCATGCTAACTGGAAAAAGTATAAGAACCCCATTGACTACGCAGACTTTTCTGAATTAAGAAAAAGGCAGAAGATGTTACAAGAAAAATGTCATAGATCACACATCATCTGTGCACAAGAGAAAATAAAAGCAAATCCTAAAGCATTCTGGAGTTATATAAAATCTAAACGAAAAAATGCTACTAATTATCCTCAACAAATGACGTATGGTAACTCTCAGTTAATTAACCCCATCGATATATGTTCTGCGTTTAACGATTTCTTTAAGCGAAACTTTAGTGTACCTGTTAATACTAATTATTATCAAACTAATGAATACGCCGACAGCTTGCAACCCAATTTAATTCATGATATCACTATAGCTCCGGATGAAATGGAGAAACCCTTAAATAACCTTGATATAACTAAAGGGGCAGGAAATGATAATTTGCCTCCTATTTTCTTTGCGAAATGCGCTAAGTCTCTGGCTGTACCAGTTGCCCTACTTTTCAACAGATGTTTTCAAGATGAATACTTCCCAAATGCTTGGAAAGAGGCTCACGTTGTCCCAATACACAAAAAAGGCCTTAAGACATCAATCGAAAATTACCGACCAATATCTATCCTTAACGTGTTTAGTAAATTAATGGAAAAAATTGTACATACGCGTATTTACCCTATATTGTCACTTTCCATACCTCCGGAACAACATGGCTTTATGAAAGGACGCTCTACTGCTACAAATTTGGGAAGTTTTATGGATTATGTTGCTACTAACATGGACGGGGGCTCTCAGGTGTATGTGGTTTACATTGATTTTGTAGATCACATCATACTATTGCGTAAGCTTTACGAACTAGGAATACGGGGTAATTTGTTGAGATGGATGAAATCATACCTATGGAAACGATCACAGACAGTCGTGGTGGGAGGTTTTTGCTCCAATTATATAGAAATTACATCGGGTGTCCCTCAAGGCTCTATATTGGGGCGTCTTCTGTATTCATGTTACTTATATGATGTTGATAAGTGTTGTCAACATGCTAAGTTCCTTATGTATGCTGACTACACTAAAATTTTTTAACGTTAACAAGTGTCTCTATGTCTCCTTTACACGCAAGATAAATCCCATACAATTTGAATATCAAATAAATAACATTGTTATAAATAAACAACAATTAGTATGGGATTTAGGTGTTTTACTTGACATTAAGCTAACATTCTCGGAACATATTGACACCATCATAAATAAATCTTACAAGAGCCTCGGTTTTATCTTGCGCGTAGGTAACACTTTTTCTGATATATCATGTATGAAATTATTGTATTATTGCTATGTCAGAAGCATTCTTGAATATTGTAGTATTATTTGGACCCCTCATTATATAACATACATAAATGTTTTAGAAGATATTCAACATAACTTTGTAAAACACCTTAACTATAGAAAAGACAAATATTCGCTTAACTATAAAGAATCATGCAGATATCGGCATCTTGCTAGCCTTGAAAACCGCCGTACTTTATTAGATATGACCTTCCTACACTGTCCCAATCTTTCTAGTAGAATTCTACAATTTTGTACACCGAAAATTCGTACAAGACATACAACTTTGTTTGCTGTCTCACGATCATTTACAAATTATGCACAGCACTCGATAGTTAGTCGACTCCAAAGGGTTTTTAACAAAAAGTTTCACTCAGCTGACTTATTCCACAGTGGTATCGTTTAAAAGAGATATATCAAAAATAATGCAAGAAGACACAGTAAAGATTCACTCAGACATACAAGTGGGAAGCTACCACTCTCACACACACATATAGGTATACTTATGCAACTACACATATACATATAGGTACACTTACAGAGCTACACATACACACACATACTTTATACCTACTGATATATCTGGCACACCACATAATAAAAAATTACATTATAATTAAACATTAAATAAAATTTCTGTTTTCACTCGACTAGTTTGTAAGCTCTAACTATATAATGTTAATCCATTATTGGCCTTAAGTTAAGTTACTTATGTAAATGAGTATATTGTTATCAAGGGCTGTGGATTTTGTTAAATAAATAAATAGTTATACAAGATAAATATGATTAGTTTTTTTGTTCATATTGCTTATCAATTGTAAATTTTCAAATCATATAATAATTAGAGATGGGCCGAATGTTATTTTAACCGAATACGAACTTCGGCCGTACATTCGGTAAACATACAAAATTCGGCCGAACTTCGGTGTGTGCTTTCTCGGGAGTAACAAGTGTGTATTTTCTATGAGAGACAACGTCGTAAAACAATAAAAAAACTTGTATCGCAGGGGAGTTTACAAACATACAACTTCACGGACACAAAGTATACACAGACTCAGAACAACCATTTGTGGATCACACAGAGTTGTCCTGTGTGGGAATGGAATCCACAACACTTGGATGGGAGGCCGGTATCTAATCCACTCCGCCATCTGTGCAGTCATTAGTCTATTATTGGGTTTATTGATTCGTAGACTCCTAGATTACGAAAAAAACTAATTGAAACACTTTAATTTATCTATATTTATATAGTTTAATGTACCTACAATAATTGACCATAATTAAATGACTATTCTATAGTACCTATTGGTTATGTGACTTATTTTACAGCTATGACAGATTTGATATCTCTAAATTTTAGTAGGAACCTTACCTTTTTTAATACCGAATGTTCGGCATTTTAAACCGAAATTCGGCCGAATGCCGAAATTCGGTTCAAGCCACCGAAATTCGGTTAAACCGAATCTAAAACGAGTTTCGGCCCATCCCTAATAATAATATTTACCTCATGGAACCGCTCCCAATACATGTTGTAATAATCACTGCAGTGTCTTCTTAACCATTTCTGTACATCAGCCTCAGTCCACAAGTTCAGGGCTTTTGGACGAGTTGTTTTTGTCTGGAGTAATATGTAAAAATTGTTTGTTATAGCTAATTCAGTCATTTAATTAATATTTGTAGCTACAGATGGTGAATAGTATTCTGTTATGGTAAGCAAGAATGCAAAGATTAGTGTTACCTTTGTAGATTTGCTGGAGTTCAAACTAGAGTCTTCCACCATGGTCATTTGTTTAATTTTACAAAGGTTCGGTTCGGTGACGGAGTTAAAATAATAGGTAGATGGCAAAATATAAAGATTTTAAACAATGAATAATTACGATACGAAATACAAATATACGGATGCAAAATTGACAAAGTCAATCTTGGGCAGTCTTTTTTTTTTTTTTTTTTTTTTTTTTATATGTTTAAGGAATTGGAAGAACCATCAGCCTAACAGTAACTTATAAACATCGTTATTCTCTCATCACACGTAAGTTTAGTTCATAAAACAAGTCATAGTCGAAGTCAGTCATATAAAATTAGTCAGTCAAGTCAAAGTCCCACTCCAGTAAGACGATGGCGATCTTACTGAAGCTTCTATGGAGTTTTGGAGACAACACTAAAAATCCCGTTATGTCGTATTACATCACTTGCCAACGCTTATGCACATACACAAATAGTTAATAAGCAAAAGGCCACCACTTTTACACATTAATACTTGAAATAACACAAGGAAAATAATGCAGAGCGACGACATGATCTTTTTCGTGTTCCCGCCAAAAACACGCACAGAGTCTTCAGTATATACCACAGACTACATTACTACTTGTATATATACTCTTTGCACAGAGCACAGAATAAGATCCTGCATCATAGAAGTATACTACTGGACGGAGCCATAGCGCTGTTGCCGTTCTGTATTCATTTGTCAAACACAGTATTGTTATTTCTGTCCAATAAAAATTCACGAAACCCAATAAAGATTTAGATGTTATCAATATGATTACATTATTATACATTGATATAAAAACACGTTTATTAGTTAAAATTATTAAAATAATATCCATTGTTTTAGGCGCCCTTTGTAGTGATGTAGAAAATAGTCATTTACACTTTATCGATAGTTAAACCAACTGAACTAAACATTTGCTTATGGTTTCATAAAGTTTGTTCTCTTTTATAGGTTTCCAAAATATCCTGAAGTTAGAAAAGCGTGTATCAAGTCCATAAGAAGATAAAACTGGGAGCCAAATAAATATTCCCGCCTATGCTCTGAGCATTTTGAACAATCTTGTTTCATTTATGGTTTAAAAATAATGAAAGTAAAATCTGATGCAGTATCAAGTATATTTAAAGGATATCCTAAATATTATATCTAACAGAGTGCACGTTACACCATCCATCCATCCATCAGCCTTTTTAAAGTCCACTGCTGGACATAGACCTCCCAAGAATGGGGAAAGCGTCGTAATCGCCACGCTTGGCAGGCGGGTTGGCCATCGCAATGGATCATGTTAATACTCGAAGGAGTGCTGCTGCCTACTCCCCCTGGTATTCCCTCAGTCGGCTCTTACGACTCCCATGGGTGGAGAGGGGTGGGACAATTCTAAAACCGGCCCCACACGGCACGTTACACTAGGATCCTATACTATAAATATACTTTTATAAAGCTGTAGGCAATATAGGCGTCTGAATACAAAACAATATTTTTTTAGTTTTTGGTCTGTTTGTTCGTTCACGCATCAATCAAAAATTACTGAACGGATTATGATGCAACTTTTTTTATTTGATAGCTCTTGCTCTCCTCTCAACTTTTTTTATTAGACTTAAAACGTATACATTTTATCCCGCTACTATATCGCAAACCTGAGATATAATTATATAGCTTTATAACTATGGAAATAAAATTAAAAACTATTGATTTAATCTAACTTTAACCAGGCATTAAACGTCCAACAAAAGATAGTACTGGTAGTCTGGTTATCGATAATAGACATTGTGGCATCATTCTCCACAACACTAGATTACGCACATAATGACAAAACGTCAAACGCACACATAAAAAATTTACACGCATTTGAAGCTAAGACTCCGTCCAGTGGTCAGACTAAGAACTACTAGACATAGCCACGGCGTGGCCGCACTTGAAACAGCAATATTTTTTTTAAATGTTGCCAGGTTAACAAATATTTAACCATATTTGGGCAAATAAAACGATAGAATGAGGTCTGTAACTAGGTCGTAAATAAGAAACTCTTTGTAACAAATATTTTATTGAAAATCGCAACGTTTATCAAAATGATTATTTAAAAGTAAATCTGCCACCCCTTCTATTCATCCAACCATCAGTCTTTAAACGTCCACTGTTGGACATTGGCCTCCCCAAAGAGAATACCAGAACTAGCGGGCTTGTGCTGACTGCATCCAACGGCTCCCTGCCGCTTTGACCATATATTTGGTCCATCTGGTGGGAGGGCATGTTACGCTGCGCTGTCCGATACGTGATCGCTACTCGAGAACCTTTTTCCCCAACGGTTGTCAGTTCGTCGAGCGATATAGCCTGCCCATTGCCACTTCAGCATGCAAACTCGACGGGCTATGTTGGATATTCACGTTCTACCTCCGTATCCGTAATAAGAATTCGATCACGTAGAGAAACACCAAGACTTTGAGCCTTGATGCAAGATAAGTATTGCTTCTCCATATACCGTTCTGTTCGATATGTCATCTGGTAAATAATAATAAGTTATATTTAATAAAATAATAGTACACAAGAATACAATTAAATTATCTTTTCTGTCTTTTCTGGGTCAAATAAGTAAAGAATTATCATCCTTCCAGCGCTGATTTAATTAATTGAATAAGAACTTTTTTTTTATTGAATTTAGTGGCAGACGAGCCACGGCCCATCTGATGGTATATGTCAACCGTCGCTGATGGACTCAACGATACTGAGAGTATTGTCAAGCCGCTGCTCACCATTTTATTTCACCGATATATAATGAAAGAATAAACGGCTATTTCCTGCTACGACCAAAACGCAACGATGTGCTTCATGGCCGGTCCCACGGGAGAGAGAGTACTATAAGTGGTGAAGTTAGCTATAGGACGAATACCACGATCTTATAAATTTGTGCTGCCACCTACCATTGGGGTGTGAATATATCTTATTTAATTTTGTTTTACTCCTGGGTTTTATTTTGAAACCCTTAAATCCCAGACAGGTGTCACAAGAGAGACCAAATTAGTTTCTCTGAATTCTAGATTATGACTACAGCGGTAGTCATAATCTAGAATTGAGATTTACTTACAAAGTTGAAGTACAAAGACTAAAAGCTATACTTACATGAACATATTCACTGGCAATGATTTTGCTCCCGACGTTACTATTTTCTTATTATGTATAATGAAACATCAACAAAATATCGTGAAGCATATTTTGGGTATTTTGTGGGTTGCCTCGTTTTCCCTAGAATCCACCCATTTCGATCTCGCATCTGGATTAGAGGAAAACCTAAAATGGTAATTTTTTATCATCATCTCATAAATGACATAAATTTATTAGTAAAGTGAAAACTGGGCAAATTAAATTCGCAATAAGGCAACACCGAAACAATTCAAAGTAATAGAAATTTAGCTAGAAAACGTGTTTAGCGAGTGTATCTTAGTAGCAATTATTAAATTCGAGTAAAAAAAGCCCATTTTATATCACTTTATAGCATTCAATCATTAAATTATTTCATTTTCGACTACATATGAATGAAATGTTATACCTGTATTTTTTCGCTCGCTGTGGCTTTTGTAGCATAGTGCACTATTATACAAGCACTATTATCACGTAGTTTTTTTCTCAAAACACTCATTAACACAAATTAACATTAAATTTTAATTAAAACCTGAATTTTTATACAAAATGTTCGATTATGTCAGTTGGATCGTGACAGACTAAGCGTTTTGACATCGTGACAATACCGAAAACTGGCCACGGCGGCAAAGACAAAAATGTATGGCTTTGTCTGATTTTTGCACCAGTAAATTGTATCTTGTGTTCTCGCTCATACATTTCAAAGAATTTTCTTCGCTCTGTCTAGTTAGTCTGAGGTCCAGTGTATTATTGGTGGTATAGTAAATAGTCTGAGCCCTAGAGAGTTAAAGCAGGTTTGCAGAATAAATATCGATATATCGATATTTTTTGTTTAAAATATATCGATATTATATGCCAATAGGTATTTATTATTTCGATATATCCATGTATTGATATAAAATTTCGAGTGACGAAAACGTATCAAATTCGATACGTTTTCGACTCGCTAACGACTGAATACTGAAACATCACTCAAATATTTAACAGCTACTAGGTACTAGGTACTTGAGTAGCATCTAAACCCGAAATTCGCAATCTCAACAGTCAAATTTAAGCATATGTTAAAATATAAGTCCAAATCAGCGCTCGTCTCTCCGCCTTTATTGGCGGGCCACTGGAACTATGTTACATTCCTTCGGTGGTGCCCTGACGTAACGAAACAGAAGTATACAGCCTGTGGACCAAATATTAATTACGTTGCGGTTCTACGCTACTGGCAGCTATCAACGCGTGATAGGAGATATATTATATTTTATGTGGAGCAATCGACTGTACTGTACACCTAATTGTGCATAGAGTCACTGCCAAAATAGCTGCCATGACACCCTCGTACATAAATATGCCAACCACTGAGGAATACCTGGATGTTGCTAATGATTTGTATAGTATAGCTGGTTTCCCAAGAGTTATCCATGCTATTGACTGCACTCATAAAAAAATAATTCACCAGGTTGGTATATTAAACATTTCTGAATAATATTATAATAACACTAGCTTCCGCCCTCGACTTTGTCCGTGATAGGCTACTTAGATTCTACATTATTAAATAAAATTGTCTGAAAGGAGGAGTATAGCTTTTTAATCTAAATACGTGACACTCTATTATAAAAATAATTTACACATAAAAGCCATCCCACAAATAACCAATCATCACGCCATCTGTGATGATTGGTTAAATAGTTACGGTGTGTGAGTTAGCAAACAAATAAATTGTATGTTTTTAAAGTCATCCGCGATACGAGGATTGTTCCTTAGTGCGAGTGACAGATTATGGTATGGTATATTATAGGTGTGCCCTAATCAATCTTCCCCTGTGGGTCCCCCTATCCTTAAGTGAACTACAAAGAATTAAATAAAAAAAATGTTGCGTATCGTAGGTAAAATATGTATTAATGTTCCTCCTGCCCTTATCCTATGCTAAGTGGGGTCAGCATAACATGATTTCACATGTTGTTCTAAGATTTTCTGAGACTCGGCTATATTTTCAACCAACTTCCAAAAGGAGGAGGTTCTTAATTCATCTGAATTTTTTTTTGTATGTTTGTTACGTGATTATTCCGCCAATTATAAATAGATTTTAATGATTCTTTTTTTGCTTGGTAGATGCTACTTCAGATTTGCTTGGTAGATGCTACTTCAGAGGTGGTCCCATTAAAATTTTGTCAAAATCGGTTCAGCGGTTTTTAGAAAATAAACAAAAATCTAAAAAGCTGTATACATTGATGATCTTTTTTCGTCTACTTCGAAACCTGTCCCATAGGAGCAGTGCGTTTAATTGGCGTACCCATTTTATTGTACATAAAGCCTTTCTTTACGGTCTTCGGAAGGCTCTCCGAGACGCTGTGCTCTATTTCTTGACTCTACTGCGCTTTAGGCGCTCATCTTTTATCATATTCATACCCCTGTGCTCGACGCTTTCTCATACGAGATGCACCCAAGAAAGACCTCCCCATCATGTAAAGCCTACTCTAACCTACGCACCTATTTTATGAAAAAACACTAAACCACTACAAAGTAAAAAATAAATAATTTTTAAATAAAAAAAAAACACCTTTAAAAGACACCCAGGAACTAAAAAGCAAAACAAAATTGGTATTTACAATGATTTCCATGCTAGACACCTAATGATGTGTTTGAAGTCAGTGCCTAGTCCAAAAATAAAAAAATAGTACTTAAACTCCAAAATAAAATATGTACTCGTATATATATTTACATAAATTAATAACATTAACATCATTTCTGGCGCCGACTTCAAACACATTAGTAGGTGTCTAGCACGGAAATCGTATGTAAATACCTGCGATCATCAATACCAAGATACAGTGTCACGAACAAAATCAAGCTAAAAACTGTCCGTCTGAAAATAATATCTAAAATAAAACATTTTGATCTATATTTTAGCACTTGACATGCTCAGCTACTCTTAAAGTACAAATTATAATTTGTGAATAAGGAAACCCGCTCGTACTAAAATACTCTTATTCCTTATTCACAAATTATAATTTGTAATCTAAAATAAAGTCACAAATCTTTAAAATATTATCTTTTATCTTACATTTATGATCATCCATCACAAAAAAATGAGCAAAGCTATAATTTATTACTGCCACTTAAAAGAGAAAAGACAAATAACATTTACTTACTGTAAAATCTAGCTTAAGTAGCAATAAATAAAGTAATTTTTGAACTAAACAAAATAAGAGCTCACTTCTTAAGTGTGGTCTTATTTGCCGAAACGGATTATTTGGGCCGACGTGTAATCTATTGTTTTATAGATCGAAGGTAAATACTAATTATGTTTTGCTTTTTGGTTCGTGGTGGGTGTCTTTTAGGTGGTTGAGGCATCTGCTTCAGTTGTTGGTGATTGAAATAAAGCGCGTATATCTTCAATGATCCTTATATAGCCAGGATAACAGTACACAATATTAAAACTATTTTATACGTAAGCGCGATCGCACTCGGACACAATAATAGGTCACGTGGAGTTTGCTTGCCTACTAGATAGCCACTATAGGAGCAGGTGAAAACGATCCCGCGCGAGGGTCAACGAAGAAAGCCGAGCACACGGAAGGCGGTGCCCGCGCAGCCATAACAACAATGCCTTCGTGAAACTACGCATATCGCGCGGCGATACTTGGATAAATAATATATTTATGGTTTTGTGTGATGAATGTATGAAATTAATGTTTAGGAGTAGTGTGTGCATGTGGTATATATGTAAATATTTAGATAGTTATAATATATAAAGATGTTAATGTATTGTATAGATATAATAAATAAATATTATAAAGTAAATATATGCATAAATAGTAGGGTCACCTACATGAAGGTGTTTTTTTTTAAATTTAAAAACAATTTATTAACATTAACTTTCATGTGCTTGTTTTTTTTTTCTCGGTTGTCTTTGGTGCCACCCTTGCTCTAAGCAATTGGTTATATACCATAATAGCTAATCCAGGACTGCTGAGTGCAAAGTGAAAAAAAATCTCCGAAATATCAATATATTAATTTTTTTTTTCGATATCGTGAAATTGATGTCAATATATTTTTAAATTGCGATACGATATAAATATCTATTATTTTTGTTTCTTCCTGCATCCCTAAGTTTTTTTTCCCTAATAATTTAAGGTTCGGTTTCACAGAACCATCAGCCTAAAAGAAACTTAAAACCAACTTTATCATTTTCCAGGTAAGTTTTCATAAAACAAGTCACTAGTGAATACGATTGACGGATAGTGTTATGGATTATTTTAAATTTCGATGTGGACTAGCGGTCGCTTGCGACTTAGGGTCGGTTGCTTCAGCTATACTTGACGCACACATAAACGTCAAAAATGGAGTTAACCATCGTAAAACCAAAAAAAACGTTGTTTCACAAAATGAGGTCATTAACGTACGTTAAATAATAACGATTACGGTAACAGATGTCCCGCCCACTGGTTAACATCACTTTCGGTGCGTCTAGCCATAGATATACTCGTAGTATATACTGTCAGCATATAAGTTCTATATGGATGCGTCTAACAAACAGTATGTAGCTACAACATTATGGAGACTCTTTTGTATTCGTCTTTATTCTACGAGAGTTGTTCATTTGGCGATAATACAAATAATGTAGAAAGGAAGAAAAAAGTCTTTAAAACACCTTTAACCACCAACATTTTTGGGATGAACAGGAATTCATTTATGTTAGAATTCATTCATTGCAAGGTATCGTGATACTATCGTGTATCTAATAAAGGAAGTAGCTCTATTGTTGACACGTCGTATCGAAGACGATATAAAATTTATTACAGAAAAGTAGAATTTCTCATAAGAATACTTTGATTTAAAATTTATTTATCTACAATATTTCAGAATCTTGGCTGTAAAACCTAGCCTACCTATAGATCAGGTACTTGCTACTCTACAATGTCATGGTTCAGGATCGCTTTATTAGATGTGTTGGGCATGTGTCAGGTTTGCAGAAGTCAACAGTGTGTCATATTATTCATTGAGTGATTCGGGTTATCGATAAATTACGTCCTCATTACATAAACATTCCATCTAACGAAGAAGAAAAATTGGCTGTTGCAACTGACTTCTATAATATAGCTAGATTTCAAATCAAACTTTAACAGACGTTAAGTCCTCGGTTGGTCTCCACCGGCATTGAATTCTGCATGAATAGCTTATTTTTCTTTATATTACCTAATAATATTGTCACAATTCACAGCTAATAATAAAGGAATAATTCAAAGTTTTGTCATTCGCGTCATAAACAATACATTACATATTACTTCCAGGACAAAAACAAAAAACCATAGACTATAACATCCTGTGTCTATGATAAAAAAAGATAAACTGACGTATATGGGCAAATGTTGGCATACTAGAAAATTCTCCTATTTATTTTTATTACGAAAATACGTTGCTATGTGCTGGCATCCTTAATAACTTTGACGTCTGATTATTTAGGCAATGAAACTACGCTTTGTATTTAACGTACGTTTAATATCGTTCGTAATCGTTATTTTTTGACGTACGTATGTTACGATAATCAATCATTTGAAACAACCGGCCCTTAATGCGCGTGCATTACGTGGGTGCTCCAATTGCCGTGCTTTAGGATATGGAATAAAGCCTGTGGAAACCATTTTTGTTTATTTCCCTTTTTATTTTTCTAGCTGTAAGTATTAAAATTATGATTGAGATTGGCAGTGCCTTTGCCTATATGTTTCCATACTCTGTGTAACCCAAACCTACTAGTCTCTGGTCTTAGATAAATAACCAAGGTTTCAGACTAAGAACTAGTTATAGAATAGAGTAGAATTTTCTTCTTTGAAAAAAATTATGAGCGAGAACACAAGATACAATTTACTGGTGCAAAAAACAGACAAAGCCATAAATTTTTGTCTTTGTCACCGTGGCCAGTTTTCGGTATTGTTACGATGTCAAAATGCTTTGTCTGTCACGATCCAACTGACATAATCGAACATTTTGTACAAAAATTCGGGTTTTTATTAAAATTTAATGTTAATTGGTGTTAATGAGTGTTTTGAGAAAAAGACTACGTGATAATAGTGCTTGTACAATAGTGTACTATGCTACAAAAGCTACAGCGAGCGAAAAAATACAGGTATAACATTTCATTCATATGTAGTCGAAAATGAAATAATTTAATGATTGAATGCTATAAAGTGATATAAAATGGGCATTTTTTACTCGAAATTAATAATTGCTACTAAGATACACTCGCAAAACACGTTTTCTAGCTAAATTTCTATTACTTTGAATTGTTTCGGTGTTGCCTTATTGCGAATTTAATTTGCCCAGTTTTCACTTTACTAATAAATTTATATGTAATTTATGAGATGATGATAAAAAATTACCATTTTAGGTTTTCCTCTAATCCAGATGCAAGATCAAAATGGGTGGATGAAACGGGAAAACGAGGCAACCCACGAAATACCCAAAATATGCTTCACGATATTTTGTTGTTGTTTCTTTATATATAATAAGAAAATAGTAACGTTGGGAGCAAAATCATTGCCAGTGAATATGTTCATATAAGTATAGCTTTTAAAGTCTTTGTATTTCAACTTTGTAAGTAAATCTCAATTCTAGATTATGACTACCGCTGTAGTCATAATCTAGAATTCAGAGAAACTAATTTGCTTTCTCTTGTGACACCTGTCTGGGATTTAAGGGTTTCTTAATAAAACCCAGGAGCAAAACAAAATTAAATAAGATATATTCACACCCCAAATGGTAGGTGGCAACACAAATTTATAAGGTCGTGGTATTCGTCCTATAGCTAACTTCACCACTTATAGTTCTCTCTCTCCCGTGGGACCGGCCATGAAGCACATCGTTGCATTTTGGTCGTAGCAGGAGATAGCCGTTTATTCTTTCATTATATATCGGTGAAATCAAATGGTGAGCAGCGGCTTGACAATACTCTCGGTATAGTTGAGTCCATGAGCGACGGTTGACATTTACCATCAGATGGGCCGTGGCTCGTCTGCCACTAAATGCAATAAAAAAAATTTCTTATTCAAATAATTAAATCAGCGCTGGAAAGATGATAATTCTTTACTTATTTGACCCAGAAAAGAAAGAAAAGATAATTTAATTGTATTCTTGTGTACTATTATTTTATTAAATATAACTTATTATTATTTACCAGATGAGATATTGAACAGAACGGCAATATATGGAGAAGCAATACTTATCTTGCATCAAGGCTCAAAGTCTTGGTGTTTCTCTACGTGATCGAATTCTTATTACGGATACGGTGGTAGCACGTGAATATCCGACATAGCCCGCCGAGTTTGCATGCTGAAGTGGCAATGAACAGGCCATATCGCTCGACGAACTGACAACCGTTGGGGAAAAAGGTTCTCGAGTGGCGACCACGTATCGGACAGCACAGCGTAACAGCCCTCCCACCAGATGGACCAAATATATGGTCAAAGCGGCAGGGAGCCATTGGATGCAGTCAGAACAAGCCCGCTAGTTCTGGTATTCTCTTTGGGGAGGCCAATGTACAACAGTGGACGTTTAAAGACTGATAGTTGGATGAATAGAAGGGGTGGCAGATTTACTTTTAAATAATCATTTTGATAAACGTTGCGATTTTCAATAAAATATTTGTTACGAAGAGTTTCTTATTTACGACCTAGTTACAGACCTCATTCTAACTATCGTTTAATTTGCCCAAATATGGTTAAATATTTGTCAACTTTTTTAAATGTCGCCAATTTAAAAAATATATTGCTGTTTCAAGTGCGGCCACGCCGTGGCTCCGTCTAGTAGTTCTTAGTCTGAGTTCCTAGGTTATATATCTAAGTCTTTAGTTTATTATTTTACTCATTAGATGAAGAATAATATAGACTCGCTACTGTTTTGACATTAAGAATGAAGAAAAGGATGCACATACTAGGTTTTACCAAGAGTGAGAGAGACACAGGTATAAGTATATTTATCCTTTTCGCGTATGTGTTAGTTGTATTTGGACCCAATGAACTGGGTTCAAACAATAAGGTGGCCAACCGTCACCATCATCAGTATGTAAGCTTGTTTTTGTATTGAGGTAAAAAAAACCTTTATTAATCACGTTATATACGCTAATAATACATGTTCTAATACATTTTAAGCAAAATATAAGCATAACTGCAATTTCTTTTGTCCTGTCATTCTTTTATCCGGCTAAAACAGAAAAAAATTATAATCATAGTTATCTTTTAAAATTATTCCGGTTATCTATTGCTATCTCGACACTGCATACGCTGATAGCTTGTCTATAATATACTTCGTCTAAGTTTTACTCTGTGCCGGCATCCGGCAAATTAACTGTCAGTGTCATGTGTCAGTAGTGGTTGGATTCGTTCGCTTGTCACTCGAAGAAAAATATTCATGAAATTCCAAACTAATAGTCATAAAATGTCCTTTTAAAGATACGATTATGGCCCAAAATTTACAAAAGAAACCCTCTAAGGGTATACTCAAAACATCGCGGAGCGTTGATAGTCACGATGGGACACCATCGACAAGCAAACGGGCAAAGGAACAAAGGTTTGATGAGATTAATATTATGGAAACGTTTCATCCGGCTAACAAAGATTACGGACATATGAAGGTGGATGAACCCAAAACTCCTTATTCGGAACCAGTGGACGGTGATTTAGAACCTAGTGATGAACTAGATGCGAACATTCTAGCGGCGAAATTGGCCGCTAGTATGAACAAACCGCCGAAGTGTGTGGAGCCAAGTGGGAGCAGCGACGAGGACATGGAGGAACCCGAGGAAGTACGCCAGAAGCGAATAGAGTTTGAGAAAAAACGGAAAATGCACTATAATGAGTTTCAGGTCAGTATAACGTCACGGTTGCGTTTCAAAATATAAGTTGGTTGTTAGTTTATCGCGTTGTGGGTGTCAATTAACGTTTGTCTTACTCTATGTCTCATACATGGCTCTGGAAGTGTGTATACACTAGCCTTAGAAAGTTTTTCTGTAATAAGCAAGGCTTACAATTTAGTAGTGAGATAATATGTATACCTACTACCTTTTAGATCTAATCAAGGGTATCAAACAAAACAAGTGTCATCAAAATCTTATCAGTAGTTTTTGCATGATGGGTGAACAAACAGCAGACAAAATTGTTTACAGTTCCGAGATGCCTAAATGACATAAGTAATATTTTTTTCTTGAATAACTATTATTTATGGACATAGCTCTGTTGTTACATTTTATAATTATATTTATTTACCTAAATACAATACAATACAATACAATATTATTAGTTTGTGGCCTACCTAGGTCATAATCACAATGTTATTCCCTTAACATTATCTTACAGTTCTACTTGCTCCCAACTGCCTGGATAGTTACATCACATTACCTAAGATTATTACCTAGGTATATATATATATATATATATATATATGATAATGATAAAGTGTGTTATATTACCTTATTAATATTTTCGTTTTTGTGTGATTGAGTTCAAAAAAGGCATATTAATATGACAATTATTTATTACTCTCGCTTTACTGCTATTTTCTGTTGTTCTTACTAAGTAGGTAACTACTCTTTTATTTTTATTTATAATTATATGTTGCACACCTCATAAGCAAAGCGTTGAGGTGGGTTCTACTCCCGTTTTGCACGGAACAACTGATTTTTCAAACTTAAAATGTCTCTATTGCACACCTCAACGCTTCGCTTATGAGGTGTGTTCAATTCCCGTTTTACACGGAACAACTGATTTTTATCATATATTGCACTTGTAAAATAATATCTACACACAAACAAAGAACAAACACTATTTTTAACACTCAGGATATTTTTGATGCCATTTTTGTTATTTAAACAAGTTAAAAAACTTTTTGAAAAAAATCTGGCTTGGACGTCCGTGAGTTGTAGGTAATGTATGTTAACAGGATAACAACCAAAATACTTTACTAATCAAGTAATTTTTTTTGTTTACGAATTATTATGATTAGGAATAGAGCCCTATTACTTTTCGCGGTCTGATTCAATGTGGTTTAGTAACTTTTACCCGTTACGGGCAGGCTATTGTAAATAAAATTCACCACCTAGAATACCTCAGAAAAAAGAAGTTGCGATTAGAAACGTCATTGGTATTTTTACAAAAATGCCGCGATTCGGAATTAATACCTACGTGTGTTATGATAAAACCGCGTCAGGACATCGCATTTTCTGCTGGTATTTTAAGGAATGCGAGCGTAAAATTATTGCGACAGTTAATAAGAAATAGTCGGTATGAGCTAAGCTGTGTAATAAAGCAACTTTACGATCTACATATGAAGTGCAGTGTTGTGCTATCTCGTGATGATTTTGATCTTTGTGACCGCGTTACGTACCTGCAGGCTAAACGCACAGAAGAACTATGTCAAGCTACACACGAGAAAAAATTCCAGAAATTACTGGGTAAACAAAATAAGGAAAACAAGACTGAGAGTGAGGTACAGGCAGTCATTAACCTCTCAAAGGAAACTCTGGATCAAGCCACAACCAGCATTTTAGGTAAGGGACTAAATTTTGCCTTGACACCCAAGCGAATTCCTTTCGAGGACATAATCAGCAGTGTAGAAGAGTGTTTACTGCGCAATAAAATGCCATTGAATGACGCGGAAGTTATAAGACAGGACGTCGCCGTAATATTGCGTAAGAAAAACGTCCCAAAGAACAACATTACGATGGAGGAGCGAGAGGCCCTAGCACGTCTAAGGCAGAATAAGGACATCCTCGTACTTAGGGCGGACAAGGGCAACGCTACTGTAATAATGGATGTTTCTGAATATCATGCTAAAATGAAGGATATGCTTGAGGATACCAGTACTTATAAGGCAGTGTCGTACAATCCTACTGCTCGAATTACACGTAAGGTAAGAAAATTAATCAAGGACTACCAGGATATTTTCGATGACAGAGAGTTCGATAAGTTATTTAAGCCTAAAAATGTGCAACCACCTAAAGTATACGGCCTACCTAAAGTACACAAAGCCGATGTGCCACTGCGTCCTATTGTGAGTCAAATTAACTCACCGACGTATGACTTAGCAAAACACATAGCTTCTGTATTGCAGCCGCTATTAGGTAAGACTTCTACATATGTAAAGGATTCTCGTCATTTTGTAGCCACGATCGGCAATTTTAAACTGGAAGCTGAGGACATAATGGTCAGTTATGATGTTGAGTCTCTTTTCACCAATATTCCAGTGAAAGATTGTATACATCTGATCGAACAAAAACTGAGGGAAAATGGTATGTCAGGACACTATGTTGCTCTGCTAAAATCATGCATAGAGGGTAACTACTTCTTATACCAGAACCAATACTACCTACAGATAGATGGCGTTGCAATGGGCAGCCCATTGGCACCTGTTATGGCTAATATCTGGATGGAGTATTTTGAAGAATGGGCACTAAGAACTGGGCCTTTTAAAGTAAGGTTTTGGAAGCGGTACGTAGACGATATCTTCTGCATCATATCCGGAGGAATGCCTCAAGTGGAGCAATATCTGAACCACCTTAATTCTCTTCACCTAAAAATTAAATTCACATGTGAGGTGGAGACTGACAGATCAATTTCTTTTCTTGACGTGAAGTTGATGGCGAAACCTGACGGCACCCTTGGCCATACCGTCTACCGAAAACCGACACACACAAATAAGTACCTGCACGCCTCATCGCACCACCATCCGCGTCACCTACAGTCAGTCATAACTTCATTGACTACCAGAGCCATTGATATTTGTGACCCTGAACATCTACAACAGGAACTGCATAATGTTCAGGAGGTACTGAAACGAAATGGGTACAAAACTGGTCGTAGGCTTCAGCGGCGAACGCAAAGGGAAAGATATCCTGAAGTCAATAGACAACCGGCTTTCCTGCCATATATACGAGGAGTGACGGACAAAATTGGAACAGTACTTAGTAAATACTCCATGAAGACTGTATACATTCCGCACTGTAAGTTATCGAGTCAATTGCGTACACCAAAGGACATTATTCCCTTGCAATCAGCGGGAGTTTACAAAATAAACTGTAGCTGTGGGAGCGCTTACATCGGCCAAACCAAGCGATCGATTGCTGAAAGGGTTAAGGAGCACATAACTGCAGTCAGGAAAGGACAGATAAACAAATCTGCCATCGCTGAACATCTCCTAGAAGCAGGTACTAATCACTGGATTGAGCTTCACCAACCTATAATCCTATCTCAGGACCGCCACTACTACAAACGGTTAGTGCGCGAAGCTATTGAAATCAAAAAACACAGAAATTTCAATAGAGGAGACGGATTTAATCTATCATCAGCGTGGAATCCAGTGATTAATAAGTGCAAACTACCTAACATATCTTCACATTCGTCTCGCGATATAGTGAGTGTTGTGTGTCGGACAAACATCGGTGTAGATCAATCTACCCTACAAACTGTCGAGGAAAAATAAAGTAGCTCGCCTCTCCAGTTGTCCCGTGACCACGGCTGCTGCAACGCAGTTGAAACGTCGGGTAAAAGGTAGTTCATAATTTCACCTATTTTATACGCGAAAAAAGACCCGTTTATGTTACTTTAAATCAATGTGGTTTAATTGTTATTAAATAAACAATAAAATACTGAATATTTACGCTCGACGAGACACTAAAACCAGCGCCTTTCATGAGAACTACCTTTTTACGTACGCATACTATCGGTTTTACTATCGTCAACAGAACGCCGTTCGCCCGGCCGGTACATTGTTTTTTTGTTAAGAAAGTTCTTACCTTTGCTTGACGAACTGATGATATTTGTCAAGTATAATAACTATTTTATCCATAACAATAATTAAAAACACTAAACACACGTAAATAATAACACTCCAACGTTATTTAACACGAAAAAAACATATTTTACATTCCACAATTTTTACGACACTGCAATGTCAACCTTGACGTAATGACGTTTCGGTTCATTTTGCCGGGCGCAAGCAATTTTACAACTTGTTTTTACAAGGATACAGTTTATATTGGCTTGAGTAATTTTAACTATAACCTAGAATACAGACTAATAAAATTTAAAAAGACATTGACCTCTAACAAGATTTTAAGCGGGAATATTTCTAGCGGCGCAAAAAAAAGGGCCCCCTTTTTTTTGAGTGGCCTTGGCGTGCGCCGCGTGCGCGCGACCCGGAACTGAGAGGTAGTCCAATATAGAAGTACTTCTTAAAATTAGCGCTAGATGACGTATAAGACATGAAACCCACATTAGTACTTTTTGAAATTAGCGCTATCTATGTGATTTATTGAAAACTACTTAGTAAGACCAATACATTATTAGTTACTTAACAAACAATCAATTTTTTTGTGAAAAATGAAGATTATGAGGCGTGCAGTTTTGGATTTTCCTAAGTATTTAGTATTTTTTTCTTTTCATGTTTATAAATAAAAAAAACAAAAAAAAGCAGCATCACGCCTGTATTCCCCGAAAGGGTAGGCAGAGGTGTATTACACACCCACGACTCGCCAGCTATGTTTAAGTCCCACGTAATAGCGGGCGAGCCTATTGACGTCTACCGGGCACATTTCCAAACTCCGGGCTGCTACTGAGATTTTTTCTTTTTAGGAAAAAGCTCAAAAACATTGCCTGACCCGGGGATCGAACCCGAGACCTCATGATTAGCAGTCGCATACACTACCGCTACACCACCGAGGCAGTTTATAAATGTATACATTGTTATTAGATTTAATTGTTGTAATAATACAAATCCTGTTGGTATTGGTTCGGCGGGCTGTTCTCCGCAACTCCACGTCTGAGCGCGTGTTTTGTGTGTGGGTGAAACCTTCACTCGATCCACCCCAGCTCCCGGAAGAACGCCAACAACCCCTTGGTGTTGCTGGTGATCTCCCGGAGAGAACTTGAGCTCCCGAAGTATTTGGTCCTGTATGTGGCGATCTGCGCACAGTGCTGCAACACATGGACCGCCTTCTCCTCCTCTTGCAGGCACGCTCTGCAAAGTGGGCTGTCTGTGATTCCTAAGACAAATAAATGTTTGTTAAAGGATCCGTGACCAGTGATATAGATAGTGCCATCCACGAAGAAGCGCCCCACTCTTTTTTCTAATTACTTACAATGCAAGTGTGTATCGCTTCACCGAATTGCCTATTACCACGCACACATCAATGAATAAACAAAATCACGACAGAGCGATACGGTCAACTAGGAAGATGCTCTACTTTAATATTATCAACCGACTTCAAAAAGGAGGAGGCTTTTAATTCGACTGTATGTTTTTTTTTGCTGTGCTTTATTTCTTTCTCTACTGCGCTCCTGTACTCGATGCTTTCTTATACGAGATGCACCCAAGGAATTTCTCCCTATCGTGCACCTACTTTGACCTATTTTATAGAAAACACTAAAAAGCAAAAAATAAATTACATACGATATACGCGTTAGACACCTGATGTGTTTGAAGTCGACCAATTATTTTTTGCGTTTTAGTTCCTGGGCGTGTTTTGAAAGCGTTTTTTTATTTAAAAATAATTAATATTTCATGTTGTTGTTCAGTGTGGGTATTGTATGTCATTATTAGTTAATACAGTGTAACATTAATAGTATACTAAAAAAACTATATGGTTATTTAGATATTTTTAGCATTTGACATGCTTAGCACTATACATTAAACACAAAGTGAAAAATGTGAAATCGAAAATAACAGTCAGGAGCAGGATTTGAACCTGCATCTCCTGGATACCGTCCAGATGCTTTGCCAATTCAGCCATCCTGACAATTGCTCCTGACTGCTAATTTCGATAACACATCATACTTAACGTCTTTAGCTCATCTGCTCCATCATTGCCTATGGAGCCACTGTGTCCCGTGATCCATTGTAGGGTTATGTTATTGAAGTTGCCTACCTGATTTAGTCTTTGGTGGCATTAGTGTATGAGTCCAGATGTGACCGTATGGCTGTTCAGCGCCTGGAGCACTGCCATACTGTCTGACAATATTCGGAGATTCTTACCGTTTAACTCTCTGGATGTGATTGCAGATGCTGCTAGGGCGATACCCAAACATTCTGCCTGAAATACCGTGTTATGCCTACCTAGTGGCGTAGCTATATGTACATTGAGATCTTCTGAGAAGACTCCGGCTCCACTGCCTGTACCTGTTTTTGATCCATCTGTGAAGATACGGAGTTCGCTGGGCCTTAGTCCCTCGTAGTGTCCGTCTTCATACAGTTGGATCTTGTATTTTTTATCAAACATATATTGTTTTGGTATACGGTCACTTACCGCTGTGATAATAGGGAGCTTCTCGGTGAGCTCTTCCAGTAAGGCCGTATGCTGTGTGTCTTACAGTACCTCCATAAACCCAAGGTTTTGAGTCGTAGAGATGCTAAAGCTGCTTCCTGCTGTATGTACAGTGAGAGCGGTGGTAGATTTAACATGGCCTCCATTGCCGCCGTGGGAGTTGTTCTCATGCAACCTGTCATTGCCATGCAAGCTAACCGTTGTACGCGCTGTAATTTATTTGCTGTTGTGCTCAGTCTGGTCCTAGGCCACCAACCTACAGCACCATAAGTGAGCATTGGGCGTATGATTGTGGTGTATAACCATAGAATGATTTATGGGGTTCAGACCCCATTTTTTCCCAATCATTCTCCGGCATTGCCAGAAGGTTATGCTTACCTGATTTATTTTTTTGTCTAAGTGGCTACTCCAATTTAATTTGCTATCAAGTGTAAGGCCTAAATATTAGACCTCATTTGATAGTTGTAGTTCCGTACTGAATAGTTTAGGAAGCACAAAGTAAAAAATGTGAAATCGAAAATAACAGCCAGGAGCAGGATTTGAACCTGCATCTTCTGGATACCGTCCAGATGCTTTACCAATTCAGCCATCCTGACAATTGCTCCTGACTGCTAATTTCGATAACACATCATACTTAACGTCTTTGGGTGACGCAAGGAGCAATTGTCAGGATGGCTGAATTGGTAAAGCATCTGGACGGTATCCAGAAGATGCAGGTTCAAATCCTGCTCCTGACTGTTATTTTCGATTTCACATTTTTCACTTTGTGTTTAATGTATAGTGCTAAGCATGTCAAATGCTAAAAATATATATAAATATTTATAGGGTTTGCGTCATTATTAGGTAAAAATCTTAATTGTAAAATTAAGTTTACCTGGTCGGTATAATGTATGAAAATACGTCCGACAGATGGCGCAGGCGTCACTCAAAGACGTTAAGTATGATGTGTTATCGAAATTAGCAGTCAGGAGCAATTGTCAGGATGGCTGAATTGGTAAAGCATCTGGACGGTATCCAGAAGATGCAGGTTCAAATCCTGCTCCTGACTGTTATTTTCGATTTCACATTTTTCACTTTGTGTTTAATGTATAGTGCTAAGCATGTCAAATGCTAAAAATATATATAAATATTTATAGGGTTTGCGTCATTATTAGGTAAAAATCTTAATTGTAAAATTAAGTTTACCTGGTCGGTATAATGTATGAAAATACGTCCGACAGATGGCGCAGGCGTCACCCAAAGACGTTAAGTATGATGTGTTATCGAAATTAGCAGTCAGGAGCAATTGTCAGGATGGCTGAATTGGTAAAGCATCTGGACGGTATCCAGAAGATGCAGGTTCAAATCCTGCTCCTGACTGTTATTTTCGATTTCACATTTTTCACTTTGTGTTTAATGTATAGTGCTAAGCATGTCAAATGCTAAAAATATATATAAATAGTTTAGGAAGGCTATAGTTTCCTATAGTGATCAGGTCATTTATAACTAAATTCCACAGTAGGGGTGAGAGGACCCCGCCTTGTGGACAGCCTTTGGCTATCATTGCCATTTTTTCCTCCCCTTCTAGTCGAACCACTCTCTTGCTAAGCATGTTTCTTGTCCAGTCAATCAGTACGGGATGTGCCCCATGTTTAGATAGGGCTGTACATATGCTGGAGAAGACGCCCTCGATGTCTATGAAGGTACCTAGACAAGAGCCTTTTTGCTCTATTGCCTCTTCGATCCTACTGACCACTAGATGAAGAGCCGACTCGGTAGACTTACCCGCACTGTAGGCGTGTTGGTTTACATGAAGTGGGATTGCTTTTAGGGCCCCATCTCTCAGTTCCCTTTGGCAGAGCCTTTCAAGAGTTTTCAGCAGAAAGAAGGTCAGACTAATAGGCCGGTGGGACCTCGCATTTGTGTAGTCACCCTTACCTGGCTTTGGAATAAAAATTACTTTCACTTCCCTCCATCCCATAGGGACATATCTTAGGGCCAGGCATGCCCTCAAGATGTACACCAGTCTGTCCACGATCTGCGTTATACCCCACTGTAATAGCGCGGGGAAAACTCCATCTGGACCTGGTGATTTAAAGGGATGGAAACTGCTAACGGCCCATTGGACTTTGTCCAAAGTGACTGTTCCCTTGGCATAGGCCCAGTCCCGGGCTGTGGGTGTGATTACTTCATCATTCCAGTTTATTCTTTGAGTGAAGACACATCCTGGGAAGTGAGTTTCAATTAGAACGCGTCTAGCTTCCTCTACTGATGATGTAAGTGTACCATCTGATTTACGGAGGGTTACTAGTGCAGGCGCATTTTGTTGCTTTAGCACTTTTCTTACCCTGTTTGCTTGCTGACACGATTCAATATTGCCACAGAAGCTTCTCCACCCTTCTGTTTTCCTGAATCGTATACACTTCTTGTATTCGGACTTTGCTGCTCGGTAAGCATCCCAGTCCTCATCTTTGCTGGTGTTCATTGCTCTATTCAAGGCATTCCTTACCTTTTTCCGTTTGCGTTCGAGCTCCGGACCCCACCATGGTTGCTTACCCTTTGTTTTCGGTGGGGTGTTTTCAGGACAGGCTGCTTAGTAGCTATCTATTAACGTGTTGGTAAGTATACCAACTTCGCTTTCGATTTGTTTAATATTTAGTGGTTGCTGTGTCGCTTCTTTTTGTGCTAATATATCACCGAGAGACCTTAAAAATTTTACTCTATCGGTTTTGCGAGGGTTTTCCGTCTTTAAGGTTTTGGGAGTGTTTGGGCACGAAAGTCGAAACGGATCCATCTATGATCCGAGCACGATGCCTCTTCCGAGACGTGCCAGTTCATGATGCTCTCCGCTGCTGTCTCCGATGCCAGCGTTAGGTCAATAATCGTCCTACTACGCCGCGTGACGTAAGTTGGTTCAGAACCTATGTTTACCAGAGATAGGTTAGTAGAGAAAAGAAATTCAACTAAGGCCTTACCTCTACTGTTTGAAGCCTTCATTCCCCACAAAGTGTGGTGGGCGTTAGTGTCGGCTCCGATGAAGACCTCCGCCTCGGTTTCCTCGCAGTGGTTCACCAATCTGGTGAGGTCGTGCGATGGTGGATCCTCGCTCTCAGGCATGTATGCCGAGGCGAAGATCATGTGTCCATCCATGGCTGCTGGTTGGAGAGACAGCTTTATCGCAGTTATGTCTCTGCAACAGAAGTCTGTTAGTAACTGTGCTTTCACGTTGTTAGTTACAAAAATGCACGATCTGGGGTGATCATGATCCGTGAAATTTAAGATCTTACCTCCAAGATTTGAGAGACCTTGGATATGGCCTGCCCTTACCCACGGCTCCTGGATAAGGGCAATGGCCGCCGTTTGTACCTCTACAAATCCTGTTATATATAATTGGGTATTTCTAAGGAATAGCTACGTGCTTGACATTTGTTACCCTATCGTGAGCCCATCAGAATATCTGCACTGGAGCATCAAGGTATTGCAGCACAAGCTGAGATGGGTACCTTATTTTTGTTCTCATGCATTTACTAATAGATTTGTTCTGCTTACATAGTTTTACATAATTTGTTGTGTCATCAAAAATAAAATATATTTTCTTTCTTTCTTTCAAAATCATCAAACATCCTAAACATACAAGCTTTCACATTTATAATAGTAGTAAGTAATAAGATACAAGCCGTAGCATTTAAACTTCCTCTTGTACGGGCAGTAGATTAGAACCAAATAATATTAAGACAATAGTACAATAGAAGTGCCTTCTGTGTATCAGCTTATCACCAACACAGGTGACTCATACGCCACCAGTGCATGGCTGTCATGTTAGGCATACAAACTTTTGGTGTACATATCAACTTTTAGGGTCTTGTAGCATTTTCCAACTAAGGATTGTGTTATAATCTACTGCAGCATTTTATAGCTCAAACAGTCCACCATCTTTACCAGACATATACCACATACCCCTACTGCCCTAACCCTTACCAAACCCTAACAAATCCCAAAATCACTCTTGTCTTTTAGTATGTATCCACTAACTATTCTATTTTTCACTTCAACATTAAAACTGCCTCGGTGGTGCAGCGGTAGTGTGTGTGACTGCTGATCATGAGGTCTCCGGTTCGATCCCCGGGTAGAGAAATGTTATTGATCTTTTTTATAAAGGGAAAAAATCTCAGTAGCAGTCCGGAGTTTGGAAATGTGCCCGGTAGACAGCAATAGGCTCGCCCCCTATTACGTGGAACCTAAACATAGCTGGCGAATCGTGGGTGCGTAATACACCTCTGCCTATCCCTTCGGAGAATACAGGCGTGATGCTATATTTAACATTAAGCAGTGCATCATCCGCTCTCTATCAGGGAGTGATTTTCACATATCCTCTGGACAGTGTGAACAATTGTACGCCCGTTGGTTGAACAAACGGGTATTCTTTCGCAGTATGTCTGTATGGCTAAAGCGTTTCCATAACATTCTCCATAAATTAAAATACTTTGGAAAATCCAAAACTGCACGCCTCATAATCTTAATTTTTCACAATAAAATTTATTATTTGATAAGTAACTAATAATGTATTGGTCTTAACTAAGTAGTTTTCAATAAATCACATAGATAGCGCTAATTTTAAACGGTACTAATGTGGGTTTCATGTCTTATACGCCATCTAGCGCTAATTTTAAGAAGTACTTCTATATTGGTTTACCTCTCAGTTCCGGGCAGCGCGCAAACCAAGGCCACGCAAAAAAAATTGTTGAATGTAAAATATGTTTTTTTTCGTGTTTTATAACGTTGGTGTGTTATTATTTACGTGTGTTTAGTGTTTTTAATTATTGTTATGAATAAAATAGTTCAATTAACTCAGTTCGTCAAGCAAAGGTAAGAACTTTCTTTTAACAAAAAACAATGTACCGGCCGGGCGAACGGCGTTCTGTTGACGATAGTAAAACCACCGGTGACTATGCCAACGCACGTAAAAAGGTAGTTCTCATGAAAGGCGCTGGTTTTAGTGTCGCGTCGAGCGTAATCCATCCATCCATCAGCCTTTCGACGTCCACTGCTGGACATAGGCCTCCCCAAATTGAGGGTATACTGCCGTAATCGCCACGCTTGGCAGGCGGGTTGGCGATCGCAGTAGATGTTGTTAATACTTGATGGAGTGCTGCTGCCCACTTCCCCCGATATTCCCTCAGTCGGCTCTTACGACTCCCATGGGTGGAGAGGGGTGGGACAATTCTAAAGCCGGCCCCACACGGCCGAGCGTAAATATTCAGTATTTTTTTGTTTATTTAATAACAATTAAACCACATCGAATCAGACCGTGAAAAGTAATAGGACTTCATTCCTAGTAATACTCATGTTAAAAAGAAGCTTGGGCCACACTACGGGAACCACGGATAAATTATCGCAATGATGTACGTTTAACGTTGGTATAGCCACGCCTTATCGCGCTAATTCGACAACGGCATTCACATTGACGTTAGGCGATAACTCCAAGGAACGTCCAAATGTAGCCGCCCAATTTGAGGCTTTAATTTCAAAAATTCTCGGTTAGGACACTTGGTACATTGTGGCAGTGGCTTCTGAAATCCGTACTCTCAATATGTATTTGTTTATATTGAGACGAGGTCATTTACATGTCGGTGGTAGTCTAATAATGGATACATCTTGAAGAAAAAGTTAAAAATGACAAATAATATCCTGTGACTAAATTACTGGAGATAACCGACTTAAATTTTATATACAGACTTAGCAGGTCATCAAGTACAGGCCAAATGCAAAATGCCAGGCGGCACCCAGTGCCGCCGGCGGTCCACTGAAGGAAGTAATGCCACGCAGTTCCAGTAGTACGCCACAGGCGGAGAGATTGCACACGGCGGGTTTATTTAGTGTTGAGCGCCCCACAATACTCTCGTTCGTTACCCCGAACAACGGGGTGTGCGGTTAGGTAAATGTTTCCCGCCTTAACAAAAAAAAAAGGTGAGACCCAGTGTATGGAATATAGACTGATATTCCAGTTGTTCAAATGACTTAATAATTTTGATAATTTAGAACTTGAAGATGACAATTCACAATTTCTAGTACATTGTGATAATAGCATTACTGTACACGACTGTAGTCAATCACTAGTGTAAATTACATAGTCACTACATATTTAAAACAATTGATGTTAATGTGTGAGGCAAACTGCAGGGCGACATATTTGCTATGTTAATTTACATCGAATTTACGACTTAGTTCAGTATCTACATAATTTTGAATATGTACCTCCTATGAGTGATTGCGTACTTATTGTGTTTAGAAAGTTGAAATCGTTAATTGGCGACATGCCTGCAAATTTTTAAGAGCCGTATGGCAATTCTACTTATTTCTGAGTTCTGTGATAAGAACCTACTTCTAAGATTAAAAGGAAAATCAAAAAATTCTGTAACAATCGACATGCAAATTGTCAAGAACTAAGTACCTATGAACCGACAACCGTTGGGGAAGAAAGGTTCTCGAGTGGCGACCAAGTATCGGACGGCGCAGCGTAGGACGGCCTCCCACCAGATGGACCGACGATCTGGTCAAAGCTGCGGGGAGCCGTTAGATGCGGTCGGCACAGGACCGCTCGTTGTCGCGTTCTCTTGGGGAGGCCTATGTCCAGCAGTGGACGTTGAAAGGCTGATGGATGGATGGATGGGTGGAAGTACCTATGATTTCGTAGTCTTTAGTAAGAAAGAAAGAAAGAAAATATTTATTGTAACGAATTAAAAATAATATACCTAATTATAAATAAACGTAGAAAAAAAAAAAAAAACTGGAAAATCCAAAAGTGCAAGCCTCATAATCTTCATTTTTCACAATAAAATTGATTATTTGATAAGTAACTAATAATGTACGGTTAGTCCAAGTAGTGCTGTAATGGTAATGAGACTGCGTTCCGGACACGTTCCATTTGGAGAGTTTACTTGCCTAATGGGCATTATCACCTTCTCCCAACTGTAGTCAATGCAATATGATTGAGGACGTGGAACGCACATCTTAGACATCGTACTCTAGGTGAACAAAGTTACGAGGTTGGAGTTTGTAATGGTGCCCTGTCTGATCCGACTTCGAATCTGGCCATGCCCTGGCCAGATTCTATACAAATTATACTGTAATTATAAGTGATTAATTAAATTAATGTTTAAGATATTGTTTGTACTTTATGGAGCGAATTGTCATATCATGACAAAGCTCAGTAATAAAGAAAAAAAAACTAATAATGTTATTGGTCTTACTAAGTAATTTTCAATAAATCACATAGATAGCGCTAATTTCAAAAAGTACTAATTTGGTTCTCATGTCTTATACCTACGCCATCTAGCGCAAATTTTAAGAAGTACTACTATATTGGTCCACAGAATTAGTTCTCACGAAATAAGGTATAGCGCTGGTTTTAGTGTAGTGTACCATCGAATCGAGGGCAAATATTCACTATTTTTTTGTTTATTTAATAATAATTAAACCATATCGAATCAGACCGTGAAAAGTGATAGGGCTCTATTCGTTATACTGAAGCGTAAGAGAAAAAAAAGAATCGATTAGTAAAGTATTTCGGTCGTTATCGTGTTAACATACATTATCCGAACATACCTAAAACACACGGACGTCAAGACAGAACTTTTTTAAACAGTTTTTTAACTAGTTTAAATAACAAAAATGCCATTAAAAATATCATGAGTGTTAAAAATAGTGTTTTTCCTTGATATGTGTGTGTATATATTATTTTACAAGTGCAAAATATGATAAATAGAGACATTTTAAGTATGAAAAATCTGTTGTTCTGCATGAAACGAGAGTAGTACCCACCTCAACGTTTCGCTTATGAGGTGTGCAATATATAATAGACATTCGTTACAAAACGATTAATATTTTGCTCCCTGTTACTTTGACCAGATCATCGGTCCATCTACGCTACGGTGTCCGATACGTGGTCGCCACTCGAGAACCCCAAAGGTTTTTTTCCCCAAAGGTTGCCGGTTCTTCGAGCGATTTGATCTGCCCATTGCGACTTCAGCATGCCAACCCGGCGGGTTATGTCAGTCACTCCCGTTCTCCTACGGATCTCCGCATTATTTAGTCTTGTCCATGTTCATTTTAAGACCAAATAGTCTGGACACCCTGCTGAGATCACCTAGCATGGTGCCAAGGTCCTCCAGTGCTTCTTCCGTGACTACAATATCGAAGTGATGCTGAACCCGATCCAATCTAAGAGCTTGAAGACATCTTCCAGTAGCTATTATGTAGTTCGAGCTAAAAGCTCTCAGGGTTCTGGTGTTGGGCAGATGTTGGTCGGCGCGTAAACTTCATCAAGACTTGACCTTTTGACTTTCGTACTAATATTCAAGATGCCTCTGACTAGTGTGATCACTCCCAGTTTTAATCCTTCCGATCACTGAGACATCATTGAATACTTGTGTCGCTTCTCTCCAAGATGAAGTCAATATCGTTTTTCACTGAACCATAGTATTTTGTATGGTGTTTATAAAATATAAAAAGCACAGAGAAAATTATATGCCCTTGGCTACATGGCGCTGTATGTTTAAACCAAGAAAAGTGGTGCGCGTGCAAAGTGCTCTAAGCGGATAATTCTTTTTTTTTAAATCTGTACACGTGACTACTGTTGCTTTGAAGAATTGTCGTTCGGTAAATAGTAATTGGTATACGACCATTTGCCGAAATTTATAGACAAACTCCGTAAAAATAACCGTAAATGGCGTTGCATGATAATGCCAAAAAAAAACAGACCAAAAAAAAATTGTTGACTTGGTACTTGTTACTTTTTTTGTTCTCGAAACCACGGAGGAGTGTCAAACCCTCCTTATTATCCTTCCTATCCATCCCCAATCCCTTTACTTGGAGTTGACGATGTGCGAGTGATGCCTCTGGTGTTTCTAGGTTCTATAGAGTACGTTAACCCAGATGGGTCGTATGCTTATCTGCCACCCGCGTAGTTTAGGCGTCTCTAAACACAAAAATTTTTTCTTAGAATTGTTTCTCTGTTTGTTTGCTCGCATGCTACGCAAAAGATACTGAACGATTTTCAATAAAACTATATTGGTTTGATAGCTCTTGAATATACATTACACTGGTATATATTTTATCCTGCTACTATAACGGGATCTTGAGATATAACCTAAAAACTAACTTATCTGTTATGTGAAAAATTTCAAATATACATATTAAAAGGAATTCCGTCTCGGTCTGGATTTTTGCCAATCGCTCAAATGTAATTTGGGTGTATTTAGAAAACAGAATTTTTAAAAATTTCATTTTGTTAACAACTAGCTGTGTCATCGTGTTTAATGTCATAAGGGAGAAAACAAGCTAGCGGTTCTGATGATAAGTGGATACCGGTGCTCAAGGATTCAGCCAGATGCATAACCAAACCACTGTCTACCAGGAAGATAGGTCTCTCTCTAGACCTCGTTGGCTGACATGTTGAGATTATTTCTTTTTAAATATAACACCCAGCACTGAGGAATAATCCTTGTATCGCGGGGGACTACATACAATTTCACTGACACAAAGTACACCCCAACTCAGAACAACCATTCGTGGATCACACAAAGAGTTGTCTTGTGTGAGAATCGAACCCACAACACTCGGGCGGAAGGCCGGTATCTAAACCACTCCGCCATTTGTGCAGTCAATTATTCAATCATTTATTTTTAACACGACACAACATGTTGCCCCTTCTCTGCCTCCTTCCTCTTATCATTGCTAAGGACCATGATGTTAGACAGCCTATGGTGTTCTTAGCAAGACTACTAATTTGTATCTGGTACGATAAACGAGAATCTAAAGCATTATACTCATCATCTTTCGGCTTATCCCTTCTCCTTTTAATTGGGGGTCGGCGCAGTACGTTTCTTTTATCCATTCATCCCTATCAGATGTTATTTCCTTCACACTTCATTTATATTTTCTTCGTGTGTTCTCTGCTAGAATTTCCAGTCATATTCTTTTGATACGTGCCATTCGTTCCTCCAGCGTAAAATGTCTATTCCGGGAAAGATGTCCTCTCATTTTGTCGATGATTGGTGCTGATTTCAGGCTGCCCCTTATGTAATCATTCTTTATAATATCCCTTCTCTTTACTCCACATGTCAATTTCATCTTAAAGCTCAAAATAGAGAGCTATGTCAAGTTTTTGGGTTATATCTATCTCAGGTTCCCGATATAGTAGCGGGATATAACGTATACCTAACAGGTTTTAAGTCTAATCAAGAGAAAAGAAAGAAAAGTTGCATCAAAATCCGTTCAGTAGTTTTTGCAGTGTAGGGCCCTTTCTAACTAAAGAAACCCGCTGTGTGCCGTCTCTCCGCCTGTGTTGGCGGGCCACTGTTACTATGTTGCATTACTTCAGTGGTCCGCTGGCGGCTTACCCTTTCGGATACCCTCTACTGAGCGACGCACCCGCACACGGAGCGTCGCACCTTCGTGGAAGAGCGTCGGGTGAGACACTACCATCAGTACGCATTTAGATAATGGTTATTTTTTGTTACAGGCATTACAACTGGCGCGGCAGCTTATGGCCCAAGAGGAAGAGGAGGATGACGAGGACACAGAAGCGGACAAAACTACTTGACTGCTGCACTCGCCGGCACTTGTACATAACTCGTATAACGCTTAAGGGCTTCAGGAGGACATCGACCAACGTTATAACGCTCAAGCCAGCCTTAGTCTTTATTCAGGGTTGATTCTGGTTTTATAAGTGTTGTTTTTGTAACTAATATGTATTTGACAAGGTCTGGTGATGTTTTAAGTGTTTGTCAATGAAATTTTAAGTAAAATCCTTTTTGTTTATAAGCCAGAATTTGGATTATTCGAGTTAGTTTAACTCTTGTAACTAAGAGAATAAAGATTGTTAACGTTTTGCAATAATTTTTATTACATTAGTTTGAAATTAGAATTTGATAATTACTTTTACGGCATGTATCGCGTTAAATCGATCGATCTATGATTTTTTTTAAAATTAACACCCTAGCTTTATGTACATTATAAAGTGCATTAGTAATTTAAAGTAAATATGTGTTACATGTTATAGGCAACACAATAAGTTAAATTATTTTTATACAAAAAAGAGAGCTTAAAATCAACAACTGTAATAATTTTCTAATCTATGGGCAGCGGAATCTTTGAAACAACTGCATTTTAGTCTTTCCGTAAACTTGGATATTGTAACTTATACGAATCGTCGCGATAGATAAAAAATCGATTTTACGCGTCAAATTCCGGAAAAATAGTTTTATTTCATTTAAAGCGTAGTATTTGCTAAAAAATCAAAAAGTCATCAATCATTAGTTTCATAGTTATTATTGAGTGCCATCAAATCAGGTAACGGTCGAATTTTTTAAATCACTATCGAGAAAAAGTCGTCAATTCCAATATATCGATGCCGTACCCAGTCAGGTCCCGTTTACGTGTCTTTAAAATATATGCTATTTTGACATGTTTAGCAATTAGCTGTTAATTTGCCGATAATAATTCCATGATCCATTTATGAAGCCAAAATACGTGCTTTTGGCGTGGCTTCAGATTATCACGCGATACAGTTGCAAGCTAGGCTTGAGTTATTGCTTAGGGATAGTCCATTAATCACGTGAATAATGGACGACCCCTTAGGGACCGTCAAACTCTAGTGGGTCCAAAAACAAATATTTATCGTTACATAATTTATGAACGGCCCTTAACTAACTGAAAAAATGATTTAATTGTCTAGTATAATATAAAATTTCATTTTCCAAGATGCAACCATGTGGGTGATATAGGTATTTGGGCCCCGCGGTTTTTGAATGTCAGATGCGTTAAATTCCGTGATTATCTGAAGGAACTTCTATTTAAAGTGTTTTAAGGTGATATCAACATGAAAATTATCAAAGTCAATTTTGCACTATTGTTTACTCGCTGTGTTCAGAACATAAAGATAGAATGTCTTCCTACTGCACTTCCGCACAGAAATTTTCTGTGTAAAATTACCTTTAGATAAGTATTATTGAAATCGTTTATTATAACAACCTATTGGTTTTCATCTTACGAGTGAGAAAAATAAACGTATGCGGGTATATATACCTATGTATACAAAGAATTTTCCAATAAAAAATCAGATTACTGACAATTTGCTTATTATTATTGATATTCAACAATAATCGATCGTATTATGGTACATTACGTACTAATATGCACTAGGTATGGTTCCTATGTTCGACTATGTAAAATGCGTGTTAAATCAAAACAAAGGCTAGATACAAACCAAAATGATTAACATCTTGCTAAATATACTATCACGAGTATTCATGCACGAATATTGTATCTCAGGATAACTTTAATAGCTTCGGATGTTAAAAGTATATGGTATATTTATTTATGCGTTAACTAAAATGATTACAGCAGTTTACATTCTAAAAAACAAATTATTTGTGAATGTGGAAAAAGAGAACTTTAGTGCTAGCGGGATTTGAACCGTCCCTTCCAATCCGGGGAAGTGCTCTTCCTCTAAAAGTAGCTGAGCATATCAAGTGCTAAAATACAGATTAAAATGTTTAAAAAGTTACATTCTTAGATCCATTTTTTTGTTATGGCGGGAAAAAATGTTCCTAACCGCACACCCCATCGTTCGGGGCAACGAACAGGGTAGTGTGGGGCCTTCACCCACTAAAGAAACCCGCCGTATGCCTTCTCTTCGCCTTTATTGGCGGGCCACCGAAACCATTCTTACACCCTGCCTGGGAAAACATGTGGGTAGTATGGGCCCGGTGCTGACACAGTAAATAATCTGTCATGCACCTTATTATTTCTTCATTTCGATAGTCAGACATCTTCTCGAGCGACGTCTCGTAAATGTTAGGACACGCAACTTGTATTTATTATTTAATACACGCATTTAAACAAACCTATATTGCACGCAGGATGCCATAATTTTGGAATCCCGGTAAAACATTTCCTGATATAAACAGTTAACTTCGTGTTTCATATAATGATATTTTAAGTAAAGATGAGTTACTTTCATACTAAATGGCGTACCGATATTGTATACTAGACATTTTTATCCTAAATATATAATACTACCGCTACAGAGTTCACGAAATAAAATCTAGTTTACTGTTACGCTACGGTCGACAACATTTATCAGTAAAAACTTTACTAATGGGTTAGTTAATATGCTGATAAAGCTTGTTTTCCATGCATTTCTTTTATTTTAATACTATCTGTCATTACTATTAGTCAAACTCATTTCTGGAATACCAACATCAAAATATTTATTGGGAACTATTTTGTTATCAGTCTTTGCGTTTGAACATTATTTTGTTGATTGAAAAAAGTTGAAGTAAAAATTTTAATGGAACTTGGACGCGGACTACATATAGTTATGTCGATATAGCTACGCAGCAAGAGATACGAGCGGTTAAATTTGACTTTTATAATGTACCTACCTACATCAGACGTTATCAGAAATCGATATAAATTCATCAATAAATTGAAATTGAATTTTAGAAAGATTTCTATTATTTCTGTTATATTTATAGTATATATAAGTTTATTACCTATATTTACCAAATTTTTGTCTTCAAAAATACACTCAAAATAAAGTCAATAGTATTGTGTGAAGCATTTTGGTAGCAAAGCAAGCAACCTCAAGCCGAGGAATCTTTTAATGACTTATTTATTGAATAGTGCGTAGTGCCTCGATGTCTGAATTAGTTTATAAATGACACTTATTTTTTCATATTTGGAATTAAATATTTATGTTTAATTTACAACGTCCATACAATAATTTATGTGTGACTCTTTAAAGTGTATAACAGAGAAAACTTTCATATTAATACATAATGTAATTTTCACAATACGCTGTTCATATAAGTACATTGTTTTGATGTAATTATTTAAGAAAATGTCCTTGAGAGTCTATTTATATATTATATGATGTCGAAAACTGTATGTATTTAGGTATATTTATATGTAAAGGAAATATAAATGTTTATCAGTAGGAATATTCAATATACTCTGCATTGCAGATTTATTTGATGCAAATTTGAACTTTTATGTATACATATGATTAGTAGATGTACTTATTAGGTAGAGGTGAGTAGGTATAAAGATGTTTCGGAATTTATTAAATGGATGTGCATCTAGCTCTAAATATCTATATCCAGGTAGGTCCCTAGGCCAGTACAGGCGTGGTCAGTGAAGTCAGTCGGCGCGTGTCGTTATGCTTGAAAATATCGTAATTCGTAAATATCTATTTCATTCAATAGCTTCGGGGATACCAGTATGGATGGGTTGATTCGCCCGCAAAATACTCTGCCGCAATGAGTTTTTTTTATGCTCTGAGAGTCAAGCATATGGCCCGCCTGGTGGCGAGTGGTCTCCGTTGACGCTTGTAGCACCAGAGGCATGACTTGCTTCTTGCCAACCCCGTACGGGATAAGGCGTCGAGAGGAAGGACGATAGAGAAGTGTGTATAATAGGCATAGGATAATAGAGATGAGAGGGTTGTTTATCTTGGGTTGGTCTTTTGGGTGGTATAATATTTACCTTGTCGAGCTGGCCCTGTCAGGCTAGAAGCCGGAGGCCTGACTCCTCATCGCCTCTCTTCATATTCTGTATACTCTCTCTATCTGCCTTCCTTGGTACCATCGACAACGCGCATATAATATAGAATCTTACTAGCGGTGATGGTAAATCAGGGCTTACGCCCATGTTCTATTAGCTTATTTGTTTGCCCATAGAGTACTAAATGCCATATTTATCCAATTTTAAAACTAGTGATGCTGGTCCCTCGATACACATTCGAACCTTTTTTTTTGTTTAGGCGGGAATAAATGTATCTAACCGCACACCCCGTCGTTCGGGGCAACGAACAGGGTAGTGTGGGGCCCTCACCCACTAAAGAAACCCGCCGTGTGCCGTCTCTCCGCCTGTGTTGACGGACCACTGGTACTGTGTTGGATTACTTCAGTGGTATATACATTCAAACCTATCCATGTTAGGGACTAACACGCAGTGATTGCACGGACTTATGGTAAAATAAAAACAATTGGAAATTCCGTACATAAGTAGTTACCGTCGCCTAGAGGTTCTAAATGGTTCGTATTTTCATAAAAAAAAAATAAACAGGATTTTAAAATAAAAAGCTATAGGTGTTATGCCATGTGTTGCTGTTGCCACACTATGACGTATGACTTTACAACTGAAGGCTTAAAGTTATTGCTAGGGGAGTTACCAACATTATTTTATGTGCCAAGTATAATAATATTTTGCTTTTTTGTATAAGATATTGTGACTGTTTGTGCATAAAAAAGTTCAGGCAGACGCCGACGTCGTTACGACAATAGTGCTTTGAATAGCATAAATTAAACGCTTTAATAAGTTCAAAGCACACGTTAAGGCCAGCGCACACTAGGTGACGGCAGGGTTTGTATTGAGAATAATTAGACGATGCGCGGCGGCTACGCCTATAACTTGCGATGTCGTTAGCGGCCGCAGCGTAAAGGGGTGAAGTGTATGTGTATAGTGCACAGGTACCTACTATCTACCGTAGGCCTTCTCATCCCGCCGCATGCTGTCACATTTTACTGCGTACTTATATGTTCCCGGTACCGCAAAGAAATCTTTAATGCTCCGAGGTCGGTCTCTAAGCTATGTAGGTAGGTAATCTAAACCCAGAGAGCTTGTGACGAACAAATTTATACCCAACCTAGCTGTCTTCCAGTGTGTGTTGACCCTTATTCAGTGATAGAAATTCTAAATTTTATTATAATAGTACTAGTCTAGGTATAATAGAGTTTTGTTTAAATATATTTATAGATCAGTACGGAATATTTAGGATAAAACTCACTCAATACTTGTGCCCAAGCGTGGCACCATAATAGTTTGTTAAAAACAATATTAAAAATATGAACGCAACAAGAAATATAAATAGAAATCATCAAGTCTAGGTAATAATTATAAAAACGTTATGAGGATGTCCGATTACAAATCCACGTTAACAAAAATGGCTCGTCTTATTTCTGCTTTCATCAATATACTGACTGTTCTTCTTGACTGAACCTGCAATTAGGCGCATGAGTTTTATAATTAATATAATTAATTACATGCAAGCATTACACTACATTAAAAAAAATGCTTTGATGGAATTTAAATTACAGGGCTTCGTTTAGAATGTAACTATGGTTGTACTTTTTAAACTTTCGCGTTTTATATTCATTATAACACATTTAACGGCTCTATACGCGCATTTAAACCATAGTCGAAAATGTGGGAAGTAGGTTATCTTCATAGAAACGCACCGCGCGCGGCTTGTATGTGTGCGTCATAGTATCGTACGCACACTAACAAAATCTCGACCCGTTTCTCAGTCCGCCAGTCGGGGCTAACGCCGCACAAGGTTCGCGCGTCACGGCTTTTTGGCACCGCTAAATAAATGAAAAATGTGTGATAATCGCAGGAGAACTTACTGCTGTGTGTTTGGCTGTCTAAATGTCATGTCATGTCGATTTCTCAGTACTGTAGGTATAGTGACTAAGTAATAATCGTAAGTTAAAATAATCTGTGTTGTGTTGTCTGGGTTCAGGCTTAGTGAGGTCGGTTTTACCTAAACGATTACAAGTAAAAAATATAACTTCCCGGCCCTTGCCAATTTCTTGGCACTGAATAAAAATTTAGCTAAAAGTGACAACCCTGAGACAGGCAAGTAATTATATCGCGGAATGGGCCGGAGATAGCCTACTTCCCCACTCTTTCTACTATGTTCAAACTTCTCAAAATACTATTGAGGTCCTTAAATACACAAAAAATAAACCTATATTGAGAAGTTTAATGCGCGTATAGACTCGTTAAATGTGTTATAATAAGTAGTTACTTAAAGTTGTTTCAGAATATATTTTTGATGTGTGGATTATGTACCTATTTGCAAAAGTGGTAGATTTAAAATTAATTTGTATTATTAGGTTTATTAGCTGACGCCATAAATCAATGTTTATTCTCACAGTTGAGATATTCACGTGTAAGTCGTAAAATTAAGCTTTTTCTATTTTAATTACAATTTCTATGGATAATTCAATACCTATGTATCAACCAAACTCTGGACTTCGCATTGGCAGTAATTTGCTTCCGACGCATTACGAAAAAAATAACGGGAATGGAGGACATTGCGATTGGTTAATAAATTAATGTCGTCATATAATTAGTTTAGCTCTCATGCTTAGCTAATTTAACTTATATAGCATACTTATAGCTGCTGATAATTATTTTATTGAAAATATGTATTTTGTTATGATCGGAGCGCAGAGGGAGGTCCAAAAGAGCAAACTTTGGCCTGACAAGTTCGGCCCCTTAACACGTTGAATTTATTTTTAACATACTTTTATTATCTTTATCTATACCTAATTAAGAAGTTCCCAACGTAGGTACCTACATAAATCTGGGCAGTCAAATTTAATGAATTTGTAATGGTATCGATTTGAAATCTAGTAAATGTAGACAAGCCTACTGATGTATCTAATATCGTTAAAAATACAATAATCTAATAACTTCAACCTATTTATTACATACCTTTTTTTTGTTTCGGCGGGAAAAAATGTACCTAACCGCACACCCCGTCGTTCGGGGCAACGAACAGGGTAGTGTGAGGTCTTCACCCACTAAAGAAACCCGCCGTGTGCCGTCTCCGCCTGTGTTGACGAACCACTGGTACTGTGTTGGATTACTTGAGTGGTCCGCCGGCGGCATTAATTGCATACCTATATCCTGATTAAGGCGCTAGATCAGATTTTAAATTAGGTTATTGTGTGTTACATTTTTATGCTCTTTATAATTTCATTACTTCATGTTATAATTATATGCATTGCATACCTATTTTGTTTTATAGCGACTGAAGACGTATCTTAATTCTCAATTTATACTCGATTATTCTGTCAAATTATGATTTAATATTTTTTTTTTTATAAGAGCTTTAGGTACTATCTAAGTTGATAACATATTAACTAGGTGGTTTTCTTTATGTTATACACAAATAGAAGTGTCATTATTTTTCTTATTATATATAAAAAGTAATTGATTTGACACTGAATTCCCATGTCGAATATTTTGGTTTCGATCCTACATAGGACAATAGCCTAGAATAAAAAACGAAACGTTAGACGAACTTTCGTAAGTCATTGTGATTGATTAACAGTTTGACGTGTGATTCCTGATTAGTCGAGATTTCGACGCGTGATTCAGGCGACCTATCTCAATGAAGCGAAACGAAAGTTCGTCTAACGTTTCGTTTTTCATTCTAAGGGGGCAGTTTGCACTCTCCAGGTATAATAAAATTGGTCTGTGTTTTTACGTTATTTATGTCCGTTGATTGTAGGTACACTCCTAGTGTTATGATTGATGCAAAAAAATAACATAATTATTACAATTTTCAGTTGTGTATATTCGCCCTTTTCTATTCAGTGTTTTATGTGTATTATCGAGTGTATATGTGCATATGTATTAGACGACTAACAATAATGCGCAAAGCAATAAATATTTTATCAGTAGTTAATATAATACCATACATTGGCCTTAATCGAAGTTAAGTTGTTGCATTTAATATAGATTTGTACAGAATAAAACAGCTTCTCCTAAAATGTATGTGTAAATAGTAAATAAAATATTATGCATATGTGTTATCGAGTTATTTAATACCTTCAGACTAACTAAAAATAGGTATAGACGGAGCATTACGAACAATCCAGTGAAGCCATATAAAACCATGCCAAACCTGCTCACGCGTTCACGTACCTGCACAAATACAAACAAAACCATGCCAAAACGAAGTGTCATAAACCACGAGTGCTACCAGAGTATAATTTAAAATTATACAAATGTAATTATTACATTTGTATATACGGAAAGTTAGCCCCAACTGGCGTACTGAGAAACGGGTCGGGATTTTGTTAGAGTGTGTGAGTCAGGGTCACTAAGCACTAGACCGCCAGGCCGGGTAAGGAATGAGTGAACTATATACAAATAAACACAAATTCACTCGCGTTACAATAACTGCGACCATATCTTGAACACTGCTTGCTGCCAAGCGTGATCTAGTGCCATGCTTAACGGCGAAAGTGTAAGTGGAAACACTATGCGGATATATTGAGGAAGGAGGTATTTTGCCCTCTTCCCTCCTCTCCCATAGGTGAGATCAGCGAACAGAGATGGAGTCTATTAATTTTAAAACATATAATGTGGCAGGGCATGGGTAATATAGTAAGGTAAATTAATTTGCCGTGTGGGGCCGGCTTTAGAATTATCCCACCCCTCTCCACCCATGGGAGTCGTAAGAGCCGACTGAGGGAATACCGGGGGAGTGGGCAACAGCACTCCTTCGAGTATTAACAACATCCACTGCAATCACCAACACGCCTGCCAAGCGTGGCGATTACGGCACTATCCCCCATTCTTGGGGAGGCCTATGTCCAGCAGTGGACTTTAAAAGGCTGATGGATGGATGGAAATTAATTTATAACTTGTTTATTATCGTTCATTAACCATCTATTTTCCATCCTAATAATTTTGCCATACGGACACTTATATTCTTAATCCGTCACCTCACGGAAACCAGCTAATAACTTGATAATAACCAAAATGAGGCGTTATTCCTGATCCCGTGCCAATAACGAGATAAAAAGTATCCTACGTATGTGTGCCAAATACTACCCAAATCCATCTAGTCATATTTGCGTGATTAAGTAACAAACAAATAAGCACTTATGGATTAGTAGTATTTAGTTTAGCAACATACATTACAATTTAAACTATTTTTTTTAAATATCAATTTCATAGAACTTACATTGTTTCAATAATTTTGGAAGTGCGGACTTATCCAAAAACACCTTGCGCTGAGTTTTGCAAAACAAGTGACTCTCAGTGCTTTGAAGAAGTGCGTGTGTGGATTTCTACTGCGTATACTCACGCAGCAGAAATCCTACTTAGCCGCTCAGTAGCCAGCTCATCTTTATCTATAGGTCGGGCACTTTCTATAGAATCTGAAAAATACACAACGAACTATTGTAAAATCTCTAGAAACCAAGTCTTCACACTGGTGGTAGGGCTGTGTACCTAGTGGGAGTACTCACTTGGTATCGGGGCCCGAGCGGGTTTGTACCACCATCTTCCCTGTGACCGGCCATGAAGCATATCGTTGCGTTTTGGCTGTAGCCGTTTATGCTTTCATTTCATATCTGTGAATGAAATGGTGATCAGTGGCTTGACAATGCTCTCGGTATAGTTGAGTCCATGAGCGACGGTTACCATTTACCATCAGATGGCCCTTGGCTCGTCTGACACTAAATGCAATAAAAAAATGGTTAATATAATTTATCCTCAACCGCTATGCATAAAATGCTGGATAACTTTCCTAAATTGGAGAAGCCGCTTACCTTGACTTTAGACGGCCAACTTCATTAGCCAGTTAATACTATAAAAATCAATTATATGATTTATTCAATGTATTATACTATTTTGCGAGGAATATAAGACACCATTTCATATATTTTTGTATTTAGAATTAAATTATTTTCCCCACAAAGAATTATATTACCCATAATTCATCTTAACCGGTATCCCTTAAATACTAGATAACCGGGTTAAATTGAATTTACGTAAGAAAGAGCCGTCACCTTGACTTCGACGACAAACTTCATTAGTGGGTTAATACTATTAAAATTTTAAATTCAAATATATGATTTTATCAATATTTAGCGTGAATTTTGCACACCATTTAATATAATTAACTGTTTTTAATATTATATTACTTTATTATTTCGATAAAACAATATTTTATTGTACTTACATGTGAAAGGATAAGTAGGTATATTTTCATATTTTCATTCGCTGCGATTTTTACAGCTGGATACTCAACACTGTACCATGTTTATAAAGTTTAGATAGGTGGAAACATTCCAAATATTTGAATTAATTCACCAATTTTAGTCTAAACCGCAATATTCAGCAATAATTCAAATTCCGCTTTGCTCTCTGCTTGGAACTTATGACAAGTGTCAGACAAATAAAAGCATAAACGATGACAAGGACAACAGGCACTATACCTATCTCTACCGCACTTAGAGAAACTTTGTATGGTGTATCTCGTTTATTCCTGGTATTGTCATTGGCATGTCATATCTATTACTATCCTTTATCTAAGTATATTGCACTTGTAAAATAATATATACACACATATATCAAGAAAAACACTATTTTTAACACTCATGATATATTTGATGCCATTTTTGTTATTTCAACTAGTAAAAAAACTGTTTAAAAAAGTTCTGTCTTGGACGTCCGTGTGTTTGTATGTGCGGATCCTGTATGTTTGTTAACACGATAACGACCGCAATACTTTACTAATCAAGTCTTTTTTTCTCTTACGTTTCAGTGTAATTAGGAATAGAACCCTATCACTTTTCACGGTCTGGTTCGATGTGGTTTAATTGTTATTAAATAGGAATACTGATGAGAACCACCTTAGTACTTTTTGAAATAAGCGCTATCTATGTGATTTATTAAAAACTACTTAGTAAGACCAAGACATTATTAGTAGGTAACTTATTCAATTTAAATTACCACCCAATTCAACAGTAGTGAGGAGACCTTCAATTTTATTGTGATAAATGAAATGATGAGGCGTGCACTTTTCGATTTTCCAATTTTTTTTGTATTAAGTCTTCGCCTGTGTCTAACAGTAGGTGTATGTACCTATATATAAATTGTAGCAGCTACGTTCCGTTCCCAAAATTCCTGGATACTCCTGGACTGAACGTTTTAAGGCAATATAGCGCTAGAAGATAATCAGCCTTGCTTGTCTTACCATGAAAGGCCCGGCACTATCGGGGAACTACCATCCTTTTACAGAAGATTAACGTGAAACAACTATAACTAGCAGATGTGAAAACATCGAAATTACTTTGTAGAAATAAAATGATCATAACTTGACAAAGTACTCCTCATGACGAATCAAACCAGTATAAGCTCGATAGGGTTGCGTCGTTTCATTACAGAGTTACTGTGGTCACCTCCCAGCTCCATCAACAGATCCTGGATATCATCTATGACTGAAGTTTTAGTTAGGACATTTCAAACGAGCCCTAACTCGATGGAGTTGCGCCATTGAATTATAGAGTTACTGTGGCCACCTTCCAGCTTTATCGTCAGCCCCTGGATACCATCTAGACACAAAGTACTCGGCAAGACGAATCATACGAGCCCAAACTCGATGGGGTTGCGCTGTTTCGTTATAGAGATCCTATGTCCACCTTCCAGCTCCATCATTAGATCAGCTCCATGTCATCATAATAATGCATTGTCACGTGATATACACATGCGTGTAAAATTTCAGCTCAACCGGAAACCGGGAAGTGTGTCAAATTTAACTTGCAAGATTTGCACAAGTACAATAAAAGCGTCGCCACGCTAACAGCCGATTTTACCCTCCCTCCGCATTAGATGTTGTACATCAAAAACGCCTAATGTTGTTTCGTATGGTGAGTGAGGGCGCTGGAGGCCCAAATCCTCCTTATTATTCTTCCTCTCTATGTCCTACCCCTTTACTTCGCGTTAGCGAGGCGTGAGAGATGATACCGTATAGTCTACGCCTCTAGGGTAACAATTTACCATCAGGTGGGCCGTATACTTGTACGCCGCCTGCGTAGTGAAAAAATATATGCTAAAAACTTGCTATCGATCTCTTCCATCCCATCCATCCATCAGCCCCTCATCGTCCACTGCTGGACATAGGCCTCCCCAAAATGGGGGTTTTACCGTAATCGCCACAATTGGCAGGCGGGTTGGCGATCGCAATGGATGTTTTTAGTACACAGAAGAACGCTGCTGTCCAGTCCCCCGGTAATCCATTAGTCGGCTTTTACGACTCCCATAAGAAGAGCCGGGGCTTAAGATAATTAAAAAAGTAGGTACCAGCAGAGCAGTGTCGGTTGGTTATACAATTGGTGGGTTATGCCAGCCGGGCTCTAGTTTACTCGAGCTGTTCACCCTCTCTACTTACCCCAAGACATAAGACCAACTCAAATAATATAATTAACTCATAGTCTGAGATATTTTGATCTCTATTTTAGCACTTGACATACTCAGATACTTTAAAGAACAACATTTTTTGTGAATGTGGAAAAGAAAGCTTTCAAGAAAAATCTCAATAACACTGCCCGACCCGGGGATCGAACCCGAGACCTCATGATCAGCAGTCGCTTACACTACCGCTGCACCACAGAGGCAGTCATAACTATATATGTAACTTTACAACATTAATTCTATATAGAAACAGCTATCCCTCAGGAACAGGAAAAGGTAAAGACCTAGGTATGCCCTTTTCTGGTTTCGAGGCTTGTATGCTAAATTTCGTGATGATTCAGTAGGTACACTAAGTACGGCTTGAAAGGTTTATGTCCGTGTTTACGAAAATCAACAGAAGCTTATTAAACTCTTGTTATTTATTAATTAGCTACTGCTGTATCGCCGTATTAATGATACGGGGAGTTGAGTGCCATTACTGCTAGGCTGAAGGTCTCTCGACAAATGTTATCCCAAGTTTGGTCTCTGCTCTGCTCTATGTCATAATACCACCGGGCCGCGCAGGCTCAGTCTGATCTTGATAGGTAATATCTCACTAAGGTGGCGATGTGCAAATACTTAGTAGGTTACCTACATCAATCATAGCAGCAATGGCATATCGCACTGTATTTAATCCAAACACAGGGACACAATCGACAAGAGCATCCATCTACTGAGTTCAACGAGGAACCCACTCACACACAGATAAATTGTCAACAAATTTGGTCCAGTTTTTGCCATAAGTACCTACTAGGTAACGCACGGCAACTTACTGGTTCGGGAAAAAAACGATGCACAGGCAGAACTACGATATGACTGCTTTTTGTCAGGTGTCGCAGAGTTGTAAGACGTCAAGTTTGGACCTAAACAAGAGCCTTGAAGAAGTAAGAGGGCAATTTTAGCTTTTGGATGGTCAGGAGGAGGCTTTTGGCTGCCAATATGAACAGTTACCGCCCGAAACGAGCCCATAAATTACTCCGTAAGCAACGAGGTGCTCGACTTCAGTTTGCTTCATGGAATCTGGAGAACTTTAACAAAGTATCGTTTTCCGATGAAGCTAGAATCTCTTTGTATGATGAGAACCGACGTCGCGAGAGCGAATACCAGAGGAATGCGATGTGGAAGTGTGTTTCGAAGAAATGATTCCTCTTCGTTATGTTTTGAGCAGCAATTAATTTAACGGAGCGTACCTACGGAGTTAGTTTTCATAGTCTTTTAGACCAATCAAAGAGCGTGCTCTAAATTTGTTTGTAGATACCTATGTCCTTTATCTTAGGTCCTATCGATCTATAGCTATACCACAAAGAGTACTACGTATAAACAGAAATTATACCTATAACCATCGAGACCTTTAATACTTACACAACTCGGTCTCACCGAACTTTCCAATTTTCACTGCTTAACTGCATATAGATAATAAAGCGTCTTATTCGCCATCAATTCCCGCTGTACGCCTGCTCAAGGCCATGGTTATAAACTAATCGCATATGTTTTAGGTACATGTTGCAGATATGAAATGCCACCAGTTTTATCAAAACAACAAAAAATAGGAGTTCTTCTGATGTTGCTGACAACTTCAGAAGAGAGGACAAAAAATAAGAAGATATTTTGTATTAAACATTTGTTTGTTATACGTCGGTCACAGGAGACATTTCACAGAGAATTTTTTTTATTGCATGTGGTGGCAGGCGTGTCACGGCCCATCTGATGGTAAGTGGTAACTGTCGCTCATGGACTCAACTATACCGAGAGTATTGTCTAGCCGCTGCTCACCATTTCATTTCACAGATATGAAATGAAAGAATAAACGGCTATCTCCTTTTTTTATTTTTTTTTATTTTAGGTGGGCAAAAATGTCCTACCGCACACCTTGCTGCCCGGGGAGACAACGGGGTAGTGTGGGGCTCTCACCCACTAAAAACCTACCGTGCGCCCTCACCCGCCCTTGCTACGGCGGTTCACGGGTACCGCGTCGTTTCACCGCGATCCGCAGGCGGCAGTCCCTTCGGGCACCCTCTCTTGTGCAACGCCCCGCGCACTTGGGCGTCACACCTTCGTGGTAGGCTTCCGTGGACGGCAGGGTACTCCCCGACCCCACCGTCCGCAGCCTCAGCTAGGGCGGCATCAGGCGCAGGTAAGCGCGCGCACGCCGCTCCACGCGCCGGCGGCGAATCGGGTCCGCGAAGGAGGATTCCTCCCGGGCCCTCTCCGCCGCCTCCTTCCGCGAGACGACAGCCTCGCAGAAGGCGGCGACCGCGGTCCAGGCCCTGTCACAGCCAACCATCGCTCGCGCAACGGCCGGCAGCGACAGGTCCACGCCTATGACTGATACCATCACTATCACATGATGACCACTGCGACTGCGCCGAATCCTCGCCGCAGTCGCAGTGGTGACAGCCTGGAGTCGTCTCCCTCCTAGCGATCGTGTGCAGGTATTTGCCGAAGCAACCGTGCCCCGACAAAACCTGCACCAACTGGAAGGTGAAGACCCCGTGCTGCCACCCTGCCCATTCTTCCAAGATCGGCTGGAGCGAGCCACGGTCCAGAGACCAGCCCGGGGCGACACCAGCCGAGACCTCCACTTTAGGACGTTGTCGCGGCGGGCATCTTCCCGCCACGCTGAGATTGCACTTGGCGAGGGGCGGCTGCCCCCCGCCCGCGCCGTCAACGCCCGCCGATAAACGTCGGCGAGCACTTCCGCCTCCAGATCCCACGGGGGGGTTCCAGCCAACGCGCAGGCTGCATCGCACGAGACCGTGCGGTACCCGCGTATTGCCCTGACCACTACGACCCTCTGTGGACACCACAGAAGGGCCCTATTGCGAGCAGCCAGGGACTCCGCCCACACGGGCGCGCCGTACAGTGCCATTGACCGTACTACCCCCGCGTAGAGTCATCGACACGCGAGACTTGGTCTTATACACTATCTAGCACGTACGACGCGTGATCGGTTTGACCAATAATTATTGAAGTAGGTACGTCGAGACTATTTATTGTCGTTTTTCTTCGTGCATCGTGAATGTCCTTGAAGGGACGTAAACAAGATGGTGATTAAGGCGCTTTAGATAGTGTCCTTGCCGTTCCTTTGTACGCAACAGCTTTATTAGGTACGCTCCGTTAAAATAAGGATTATTATACGCACTATTTGCTTATTTATAAAATCTTTAATATAATCCTTTCTCCATTTGATATAATAAATCAAAATAGATATTAAAATTCATGGAATTTTATTCGTTATAAGGTGATCATGAATTCATTCTAATATAATAGATCTCTTTTTATAAAATGCATGGAATGAAACGCAAATTGAATGGCGTTTGTGATTTGTTTGAAATAGTGAGTGAAACGTTGTCTTGACAACGAAATTGGTGGCTTTTTTATGAAAGATTATATTAATTTTAATATGCATTTGTTAAATTATGGATGATCCCCATGAATCTCCTCAGGACTCGTCTGAGATTAAGGTTAGTAGTTCTCAGTTTATTCATTTATTTGGACCAAATCCATTTCAGGTGAAGATATTTTTAAATGTTAAAAATAGTTACAAGATGCATAGTTGCAGCACCTTTTCCTTCGCGGCTAATTTATCTTTAATAACTAAATCTTAGTTGTATACCAGTCATTTTAATTTGAGATTATTTTTGTAAGTGGTTCTTTAAATAAGTAATTCTGTGAAATTTGTAAACCTACTACCTACGGAGACAGAATTTAAACCGTTCATTTATATTTATTTATTTTTAGAATATACTTCCGGATGTCGTGCATTCTCAACAGATAGGAAGTGTTACAACTGCGCCTGATACATGTATACATTCGGGTGAAAATATCGACCAAAATTCAAATGATGACGAAAGTAAGACTGAATCAATATCAGAATGTATTCCCTCGAAAATCGAATATTCTACAGACTCAGAAAATGCTATCGGAACCCATGACAGTTGCAAAGAACCTGACCCAGAAGAAGGTTCCAAATGTGATAACCTAAGCATTCCACTATCTCAATCTTCCACCAGTGACAACCCCAGTGAGCATAATCCTAGTAGAGGTAGTCAATCATTGCCCTTAGATGTGAATGCCATATCTGATATACAGCTTCTAAGTGAAGAGAGCCCTGTAAACTTAGCATTGTCATCAGATTTATCTAAGGAAGTTCATGAAAAATCTCAATTATGTGAACAGAGAGATGAGCCTAGTGAACACAGCACACCAGACATCTCTCGTAGAAGCAAGAAGTACCCGGACTCTTTAAATGAAGAATCCAATAAATCATCAGATTTATCACTACATGATCCTTCTGAAAATTTGGATTCTCCAGAAAAATTAAGTTCTGGCTCTGAAGAAGTTATCAAGCTAGATATTAGAGGACAAGGTGCACCAAGATTCCCATTTAAATCAGCCAAAATAATTTTTGGGCCACCGCCTGAAGGTGCTACTATAATCAAACCAAATGTTGAACAAATTCCAATTTTTCCAAATTTATTATCTCCATTTCTAATAGGTGCTGAAGATTGTGTTGAGGTTGAAGAGGTGTTTGATTACCAAGAACAGTCTAAACCGTCACCAGAACCTATAGTAATATCACCAGATGAACACAGCTTATATAGTGAGAAATCATTGCAATTATTACCTGATAAACAAAGCTTCTCTAGTGATAAGTTTGAGGCGAATTTATTGATAGAAGAGATTACTGTTGAGGATGAGGTTAAGGAGAAAAATGATGATAAACAGGATGAGACGTATATACCAAAGTCGATGCCTGCAGAAGATACAATGTCATTCAGTACTTTGACTACGGACTACAAAACAATATGTGAAGAATATCATGTGAAGGTAGATATCCACTGGTCCTGCTTGTGTGTTAGCATGTCTTTCATGCTGCTATGCTTGGCACTCCTGCTATTAATATCGGCATGCTGTCTACTAACATTGTATAGAATAAATTTCTTTATGAATGATAATATCACAAATTTTTTTGTTTGCCTTTGTGTTGGATTCACCGTGGTTTAACTGTGTGGTTTTAAAATAAATAATGAACTATATTTTCTTGCTGCCTACTTATGTGTTACGAAGTTTTATTGCAAAATACAAAAAAAAGTCTCAACATAGTGTAAAATGTTTTGCCTAGCACAAAAAAGCAGCAAGTACTCATATTTATTTTATGACAACTGTAATAGTGAAATTGTATTATTTACTGAAACTGCATGAAATCTTCTGCTTTTGAACCCACAACTTATTATAAGTAAATGGAATTTATTGAAATGACAGAAATTATAAGGCATTAAGTATGTGCATTTTTTGTCAATAAAACAATATTTTAAGTTTGGATAAAACATTTTACTTTAACAAAAATATATCTATCTATCTTCTATATTATATATAAAAGAATGACTAACTAAGGTATCAACGCACAGCTTAAACACGTGGGGCTAGGACTGTGAACATTTTTATATGGGTATATTTGACTGTAGGTGAGCACTATTAAAGGAATTTACGCCAAACCTATCCAAAATGGATTTATAACTGACACAAGTGAAGCCGCGGGTAACGGGCTTGTAGTTTATAAATGTATTTTTATGTTATAATCTCTTCGTGCCTTCTGTAAAATTTATTTAAAGTGCAGGCTGTTGCATAAAATTTCATAGGATTGGCTTCTGTATAAGTCCACCATTGTGTGCTTCATGTGGATGTGAATTCAATGCTTTCTATCCTTTCAGCTTGTGCACTTGGAAGCTGCTATCACTCAGCGTGATGAACTAATTGAAGAACTGACCATCTCGTTACAGCGTTCGGTCCGTGAACAAGATGATCTTAGAAATGAAAATAAACATCTTACAAATGAGGTGTCAAATCTACAACATATGGTTGCAGAAAGGTCTCATTCTGAAAACGATACTGTTAAGGGACAGCTCTCAGACTTCATGAAGTATCAAAGCATGGTTAAGGATGACAGTACAAAGTTCTATTCCGCTATCATGAGTGGAGGCTCCTCCATACAAAGCTCCAATGGAGAAAAAGATATGGACCGAGAAGAGATTGTCATCAATTATTCCAAATCTGATATGCGGTCTTCAGATGTCTCTGATGAGTTTCAAACAGGCTTTGAAAAGAAACTGACGACTATTATAAATAAATTTGATAACTATCTAGAAGAGAATTTACGGAATAAACTAAGAGAAAGTTTGATACAAGTGCTTTGTAATGAATTTGGGAAGTTGCGTATTGATTGTGACACAGAAATTAAGGATTTGGAATCGCAAATGCAGCAAGAAAAGCAAGCTTATTCTATGGAGACCAGACAGTTAAGAGAGCTCCTAGAGACAGTGAAAACTGGTAGCGCTGATATTGACGTATTAAGACAAGAACTTAGTGTTAAACATGAGAAAGAGATGGAGAACCTTAGGACTTACTTTGAGAAAAAGTGCTCAGATATGGAAAAGAGGTGAGTCACTAAGTCTTAACCTGGCGTCATGAGAAATTCATAAATTTCCTGAAATGTGTTTTTTTTATATAAAAATAATATTTTTTATAGTCAATATTTTATAGTATGTTTTCTTCATTTCTAAAGTTCATTGTGTCCCGCTGTTGGGCTCAAGCCTTGAACTTTGTATTCAATAGCAGTCCCAGAGCTTATTGGTATTGGTTTGACGGGCCGTTCATCGCAACTTCACGTCGCGTGTTTTGTGTGTGAATTCCTCACTCGGTTCATCCCAGCTTCTGGAGGAACGTTAACAATGCCTTAGTGTTGCCCGGAGAGAACTTGGGTTACTAAAGTATTTGGTCCTGTGCGAGGCGAGTTTCGAACTGCGCTGCAACACATGGACCGCCGTCTCCTTCTCTTGCGTGCACGATTGTAGGCACCGTTCAACAGCTTAATAAATAACATAGATTATAAAATTAATTAGGTACTTATACTATTTTGGCATTCAACCTGATTCTCCACCCGTCACGTCTCGTTCCCATGGTATGAAAATTAGCTTCTGGATAGCCATTTTATAATAAGAGGAAGAATAACATAAGCTAATTGCACCATAAAATAAAATATTTTGTAGCTCAATGGCTAATAAAATTCTTTTCTTTATTGCTAACAAGGCTTAAAAGAAGGTGAGTAATTGTAACTTTTAAAGATTCGCGAATTGTACACATATTTAAAGTAACATAAACAGGTCTTTTTTCGCGTATAAAATAGGTGAAATTATTAACTACCTTTTACATGACGTTTCAACTGCGTTGCAGCAGCCGTGGTCACGGGACAACTGTTCAGCAGTTAGTTAATAATTTCACCTATTTTATACGCGAAAAAAGACCCGTTTATGGTACTTTAAATAAAGTGAGTAATTATCTGTAATTTTTCAACTTTTTATTGTTTACTCATAATTTTTTTTAACACACGAATATAGGCGACATTAAATTTTTTTCTACTTTTAACAGTAGCCAAGTTAATCAAGCCGCTTGACTTGATCGCTCTGTTGTGCCTGCTGTTAATTTGGGCATATAAACTAGATAATACGGTCAAGTATCCCGTTTTTTTTTATATATTACTAAAGAATATTCCTTGTATCGCGGGGGACTTTACAAACAGGTCGGTATTTTAACCAATATCCTATCTGTGTTTGAACTCCCTCCCCCGATCATAATAATGCGTAATTTTCACATCAAAATGTTTAATCGCGCCATCAAATAGTATGAATTTTAATTGCAAAATTAAACTTAACATGTAAATACATTCGATAGGTGGTGTAAGTCGTAAAGACAAATGTGATGTGGGGTTTGGGAATGGCCGTTGGTCAGTGCGATGGCTTAGTGGTTAGAGCACTTCCTCGAATTGGAAGGGACGCAGGTTCGAATCCACATACGCATTCACAAATTATTTGTTCTATAATGCGTAGTTTTAGGCCCCCACCCTCTTCTTACTTGGATATGATCGAATGTAAATAAGTGGTAACGAAACCGAATGAATCCCAATCTTTGGTCAACATGCGTTAATCTCGTAGAATTTCGGTGCGGCCGACGTTATGTTGGCCACTAATTGTTTTCGTTTTTTTGTTGTTTGACATTGATTTAAGCTATTTTTTCATGTTTTAATAATGTAAAATTATTATACAGTTATTCAGAGGAGGTATGGCGCGGGAAGTGTGCGTCTCCGCTGGGCTCGGCCTCGTCGCTGGACGCGGACGCCGCGGCCGGCGATTGTCTCCGACGAAGAACTCGCAGCGCCGAACTGCCGTCTCTCTCGCTCGAGGTATCACGTTGTGTGAACCTGCTTTACAGTCTAACATCATCATAGACATTATGCTTACTAATGTTTGGTATAACATTTGTTATATTTACTTTTAAAGCACTTGATACGCTCATCTCAAACTACGTACACACAAATGATAGTAAAATAGCAAAATACTCCTAGCATAGATAAACTCTCAGTGTATAACTGGAATGAAATTTATGACTTTGAATACTGCGAGGATGAGGAGGAATTTAAGGATTCCATAAGTCGCAAGTTTGAATCACTCTTGCAGTCATTTTTTTTCAATTTTCAAATTAATTTATTTATATTCCTTAAAGGAATCTTTGAAAAAAGGTTGTTAAAAATGTATCCAGAATTTACGAACGTCTTTTTACCTAAACCACCTTGGAAATGTAATGGCTTACTGGGCCGCTATTGTTAGTAGACTAGCATAATTTTTCTTTAAATAGAAGAACTAGTGATTTTAATAAGAAAATCATATCAGATCATTATTTCAATCTACATATATCGCTTTACATCCGCATCATAAATGGTGTCGGGCAACACAAACTGTGTACCAAATAATAACACAAAATTCGTACTATGTATTACGCAGAATACTTACGTAATACATATATTCCAGCCGCCGCAGCTGGAACAAGCGCTGAAGCAAGCGTGCAAGAAGTACGAGCAGCAGATAGACGAGCTCAAGGCGGAACATCTCGCGTATGTGAATGAGCTGCAAGCGGCACACAGAGAGGCGATTGCAGCGCTTGACGACCAGGTGAGATATTAAATACGGCCGATTATTAAATACATTACAGATAATTTTTAAATACAATGCAGTTTTTTAAACCTCGCCCAAATAGTATGAAGTTTTATGTATGTATTGTGGTCCAATGTATGGGCTAATAAAAATGATACAAGTATCTAACTTTTTCAAATAATTCAATGATTATATCCATGTGGGGGAGCAGGAAATATTATCGTCCATCGTTTGTACTTTCCTTACAAAGTGAGCATATCCTCCTTAGAGTCGGCAGCATACATTGCTGGATGTGTGCCATAGAGCATGTACATAGAACTCCCCAAGTGAGCATAGTCGCAACAAGTGATCCTACGCCACTTGTGTCAAACGGCACAGCTTTTACCAGTTAAGCACTCCACCTGGTGGGAGGTTTTTTTATTATTGATTTTTGTGGCAGTCTAGCCACGGCTCACCTGATGGTAAATAGGTAACCGTCGCTCATGGACTCAACTATACCGGGAGTATTGTCAAGCCGCTGCTCACCATTTCATTTCACATATATATGAAATGAAATAATTAACGGCTATCTCCTGGTACAACCAAAACACAACGATATGCTTCATGGCCGGTCACACGGGAGGTGGTGGCACCAACACGCTCGGGCCCGATAACAAGTGAGTACTTCCACTTGGTACACAGCCCTACCACTAGATTTATCGGGTTCGAATCCCATTTCGGCCAAATATATTCACCGTAATGTGCTACGCTATTAAAGGAGAAACGAAATGTCTGTGAATATTTATTTATTTTTATACATACATTTTACTATCTCTTGTAGCAATGAATTCGCGCAAATTAACGATGTATTAACAACGGTTTTTAGGTCATTATGTAACCTTGCCGTGTGAAGCCGGCTTTAGAACTGTCCCACCCCTCTCTACACACGGGAGTTGTAGGAGCAGACTGAGCGAATAGTGGGGGCTTGTAAAACTAGTATACTGTCACTATTATGTCAGGACATGAGATATTATAATAAAAAAGGGAGCCACAATTTCTATAAGAATATTAAAATTGACTTTTATTTCAGATAACACAACTGAAAGCTCACATTCAGACCACAGAGAACACGGAGCAGAATGTGTCTATGTACCAGCAGGATATTGACCTAGAACTAGAGAAGGTTAGATACCCCCCTAATATTCTGTAGGAGGAATGTCGTGTCCCCAAGTCGTAGTTGTCAATGTTGTGTTTCTTAACAGTCCTATGTGTTGCTTAAAATAACTATTTTTTTAACTACCCTCTTAGTATATTAATTGTGATAATAGAATTAGTGCTATCCAATTGAGAATCGCCTTTTATATATATACCTCAGCTACCGCAGTATTCCTCTGCCATAAACGGTGTTTTATTGAGAGATAGCTATTAAAATAAATTATATCTTAAATTTTGAATTCTTAGAAATAGTTCATAATAACTAACACAGTTCTATGGCACTGATTTAACTAAAATACTGTTTTGTCCTTTTTCAAAAAAGTACAATGGACATTTGACAGAAAGAAACCGTCTGTCAGCTTAAACAGTGTTTTAAATGAGTTTTGTGTTTTTATGAATAAGGGGCTAAGTTTTTCTACAATCCTGTTTATTAAATACCATCTTTGCAGAAAGCATTACGTGTGATCAATTTGTTTTAACTTCCAAGTTGTGGTTTGTACTTACGTGTTGCTTCTATTAATGATTCACTAACTACACACTTGTTAAAGATAATTTTCAAGTTTTGATTAAAGTAAGAACTCCAGTGGCCAGATACCACCGTGATGGGTCACAGCGAAAACAATGTTTTTGTAATTAATGATCTTGCGTTATTTTTTTTATAAACTACTATTTGTATTTGTTGGTAATTATTATTAGTTTAACTGTTGGCAAAGCTAAACAAAAAATGTAATTGAACATCGAGAACTGTACCTACCATGAATATAGTAACGTATAGATCACCTGACAGCTCGATAACGCGTAACCAATTTTGATTTGTCAATGTGTGCGTTGGATAGTGATGTAAGTAAGAGTCAGACTGACTATCGATAAAATGATAAAACAAATCAGTTTCTTAAACGAACTCGCTCATTCAAATAATCATCCTTAACTAATGAAACAAAACAGCCATAATAAATTAAAACAAACATAATTAATTGGTTTTTATTTAAATCACCAGCAACGTCAGTCAACGATATTATGCATTTTGTAACAGAATTATACACTCAGCTTTTAGCAACATAAACCTACCTATAATTTTTAAATCACCTAAATCGACTTAACTAACAATATCTGCTGTAGAACTTTTATTGCATTTTTTCCATAAACGTGTTAGGAGAAAATGTTCCAAACATTTAGGATAAATATCGACAATATACCTTGTCGATAAAGTCAAGCCCTAGTGTATATGTACCTAAACACTTTTCTACTAAAATCTTGCAAATGTGTAACAATGCGACATATTTCTATGTAAAATATAAACAGTAACAATGAAATTGAAATTAATCTGTAACTGAAACAGAAAATATCAGTAATTATGACCTAAAATAAAAACATTGAAGTTGTGATAACATCCTGAGAAGTTACCTGTGAACATGCAATTATCAGGATTGTTTGCATGATTTACATCACAGGCACTCACGGAACAAACAACCATTGTATTTAATAGTTATAAACATTATAATAAACAAGATTTATAACACAAATAAATCAAAAAACCGCGAAGCTAATTTCAAGCTAGAAGACTGTGGAATACCTGTCATTCAAATGGGTTACAATGACATTAGATTTGCTTTCCTCTTCCATCTTGCTATGTTGCCGTATAAGATTTTATTCTCGCTCAGACGCTTTGGTGATCTATACGTTACTATATCTATGGTACCTACACACCTCAGTGTATAGCAAGGAGCTAACAGAGCAAGGTTTTGATATTTTGAGATTCTTCTTAGACGAACCTTGTTTGCACTGTTTATGTATATTTTGAATAATTATAAATAATAGTATGCACATGCACAGTATTTTTAGGCCATTTTTTTTAAGTCTGTTAATAGACGAGTATGCCATCTATCGGATGGTGTTGGATGCTCTCTTTGAATTACATAGCCTACTTTAGGTTATAAGCTATTTAACACGAAGCTACGACTCTAAAGAGTATAGTAATTGGCGAGGACGCACGAATGCAAGAAGACATTCAATATTTAGAAAAAAAATTTTTTTTTGTATTTTTTTGTATTATATGTGCATGCAGGGTAATAAGCTTACGGTGGTTCGTCTTTACCTATCTTATGGCGGCTATGACTACTACCATTTCTTTGACCATGTCACTATTTGTCTATGTGTAAAATGTAAATATCACACTTAAAAACAAATAACGGTTATTCTTCAATAGCACCATGTAAATAAATTTACGAACACCGAATACGGGTGAATAGGAATGGTTGATATTCATTCTTTCATCATTTAATTTTCGAATAAAAGATTTCTTAAATATTTTACTGGAACAATTTTTGTGAAAGTGGAAAAAGATATATTTTTAAGAGTAGGGTTCGAACTTGCGTCTTTCCCTATCCGGAGGACTGCTTTAGACAGCTAAGCTATCGTAGAAACCTACTTGCAACTGCCAATGTCCGCTTCACCGTTAGTCTTATCATCCGTGAGGTTTCATCCGTGTGGTGACGGACTAAGAATACACGTGTCACCACCCCATCCTTTCCCACCACCCCATCTTTTCGAAATGCAATGGTGTCTCGGAATATGTTTCACAGCATCCATGGTCAGGGATGGACTTTACTTCATCCATAGTTTTTTTTATCATGGATATCTAAGATGTCCAAAACATCACGGTAGTAAATAATTGATGAAACTTAAAACGTAAAATATATGTAATGTAGTACAAGGAAATTACATGCCTTTGTGGTTTTGATCAAAACAACCATTTTCTATTCACCCTAACCTATTCAATCACTTATTATAACGTGTCTCTCTCCTGCATGCATGGAATGCCACTAACACGCTCGTGTGTGAATAAACATGGCGGCGGTGTGACGTCACAATCCAACATGGCGCCCGTAGAAGATGGAGGCACAACTGGAAGAGAGATTGGAAGAAGTGAGAGATGAGGTCAGGCAGGAGGTTGTGAATCATCTTCAAGAGCAGCTGCAGGTAAGTACTTTGTTGTAAAATGTACAAAGTTCTCTTTAAATATACAAGTATCTATACTATATGTAATATACAAACTGGCATACAATTTTATATAATGTATCATACCATTTTGTGTGCAATTTTGTATATTACTTATGTAAATTGTATATTCTTGTACAGTTTTCTTATTATCTGTATGTTTAACTTATTTCTACCACACTAAACTCATAAAATCTTAGTGATATTGTCCAGTAATTCTGTACTAAATTATTATGGTTCTTGGTGCTTTCATATAATATTGTACATACATAATGGGACATACAAATTAGGATTTCCAGTGCAGCACGAGTTCTCGAATGTACCAAAAAATGTTAAAGTTGAAACGGACGTCGCAGTTTCGTACATTCGAAGTTGACACTTTCTTCGGTCTAGTCAGTGGTCGGTTCGCTAGGCTATAAGATGTTAAAAAGTAAGGTACAGTGTTTCTCAAAACCTCCCCTCCGCACTCATGTCAGGATTTCGTGCTAACTTAACTCGCTTAAATAACATATTGGAGATTGTTAATTATCAGATTAGTGGTGCCGTGGTTCGCCACCCGTCACGTCTCTACTCGTTCCCACGGGGACGAAAAGTGCTGAAGGCTGTGTTCTATGATAAGTGGACATCCGTTGTCTCTGACTACCAATCTGTCACAGGCGTGAGTCGTGGGTCGTGGTCGAGAGTGATAAATTAATTTGCAAGCAACTGAATCGGGAAGAAGTTAGCCAGTATGGAGAAAATTTAACACCGCGCCATTATGAAGTTCCTTACCAAGCAAGGAAAATCCGCTCAGATAATTTTTAAAGAGCTGTTAGTGGTTTACGGGGACTCTGCCCCTGGTAAGACGATGGTTTACAAGTGGCATGGTCTTTTCAAACAATGAAGAGAGTCCATTGAAGACGATCCCCGCTCCGGACGGCTAATTGAGGCCACCACACCGGAAAGTCGAAAAAATAGAAAACTTGTATTGGAAGATGCCCGACTGAAGAAGAAGCAGGTCGCAGCAATGGTTGGAGTATCTGAAACAAGTATTTTAGAGTGCTCTCGCCAGTTTTTGGAGCTCTATGAAGAGAGAAAGGAAGAAGTTATGACCCGGATTGTTACTGGAGATGAAACCTGGGTTCATCACTATGAACCTGAGTCAAAGCAAGAGTCTATGCAATGGCATAAAAAAGGCACACCTCCTCCAAAGAAGTTCAAAGAGTCGCAATCGGCTGGAAAGATCATGGCGGCTGTCTTTTGGGATATGGAAGGTATTTGTTTGATTGATTACAAAGAACGTGATTTTACTGTAACGGGACAATACTACGCTTCTTTACTAGAGAGATTGAAAGAAGCCATCAAGAAAAAAAGAAGAGGAAAACTGTCAAAAGGTGTGCTCCTTTTGCACGACAACGCATCCGTTCACACGTGTCATGTTGCGACAGCTGCCATTCATCGGTGCGACTTCGAACAACTGAACCACCCACCCTGCAGTCCAGACTTGGCCCCTAGTGACTACTTTTTATTTCCAAAAATGAAGAAAGCTACGTGGAAAGAAATTTGACGACGATGAAGAAGTCAAGTAGGCAATTTCTGCCTATTTTGCCACCAAAGACAATTGTTTTTTTCGTTGTATAACTAATAATTTGAGACATCCGAAAAATATATTAGGGTTAAGGGAGAGTATATTGAAAAGCAAAAATAGTTTGGTGTTTAGTTTCAACCTCCTTCCCTCTCATTCCGCGACCTTTTTGACCTCCCCTCGTACGTTATAACCATAGTATAGTTAAAAGTAAAAACGTTAACAGTATAGAAATTTGATTAGATCTCTTTACCAAAGCGGCGTTATGATTACCTATTACACAGACATCGTATTTGTACCACACATAATTGTGTTCGGTCTAAGGTTGTCACTGAATAATTATTGTACGCAATTTTGCAATTAAAATTCATACTATTTTATGCTTAAATATAGTAACGCATAGATCACCTGACAGCTCGATAACGCGTAACCAATTTTGATTTGTCAATGTGTGCATTGGATAGTGATGTAAGTTTTAAGAGTTAGACTGACTATCGATAAAATTATAAAAAAAAACAGTTTCTTTAACGAACTCGCTCATTCAAATAATCATCTTCAACTAATGAAACTAAACAGACATAATAAATTAAAACAAACATAATTAATTCGTTTTTATTTATTTCACCAGCAACGTCAGTCAACAATATTATGCATTTTATAACGGAATTATACACTTAGCTCTTAGCAACATAAACCTACTTATAATTTTTAAATTAACTAAAACGATTCTACTGACAATATCTGCTGTAGAACTTTTATTGCATTTTTTTCATAAATGTGTTAGGAGAAAATGTTCCAAACATTTAGGATAAATATCGACAATATACCTTGCCGATAAAGTCAAGCCCTAGTGTATATGTACCTAAACACTTTTCTACTAAAATCTTGCAAATGTGTAATAATGCGACATATTTCTATGTAAAATATAAACAGTAACAATGAAATTGAAATTAATCTGTAACTGAAACAGAAAATATCAGTAATTATGACCTAAAATAAAAACATTTAAGTTGTGATAACATCCTGAGAAGTTACCTGTGAAACATGCAGTTATCAGGATTGTTTGCATGATTTACATCACAGGCACTCACGGAACAAACAACCATTGTATTTAATAGTTATAATCATATAATAAACAAGATTTATAACACAAATAAATCAAAAAACCGCGAAGCTAATTTCAAGCTAGAAGACTGTAGAATACCTGTCATTCAAATGGGTTACAATGACATTAGATTTGCTTTCCTCTTCCATCTTGCTATGTTGCCGTATAAGATTTTCTTCTCGCTCACACGCTTTGGTGATCTATACGTCACTATATCTATGATTTTATGCCATGTAATTAAACTGCCTCTGTGGTGCAGCGGTAGTGTAAGCAACTGCTGAGCATGAGGTCTCGGGTTCGATCCCCGGGTTGGGCAGTGCTATTGAGATTTTTCGTATAAAGAAAAAGGAAATATTCTCAGTAGCAGCCCGGAGTTTGGAAATGTGCCCGATAGATGTTAATAGGCTCGCCCCCTATTACGTGGGACTTAAACATAGCTGGCGAGTCGTGGGTGTGTAATACACCTCTGCCTACCCCTTCGGGGAATACAGGCGTGATGCTATGTTTTTTGTGCATTAAACTTATTATATTGGATTAATGCATGTAAATGCATCCTATAGGTGGCCAGGGTCGTAAATACAAATGTGATGTGGAGATTGGGAATGGCCGTCGGTCAGTGCGATGGCTTAGCGGTCTAGAGCACTTTCCCTGATTGGAAGGGACGCAGGTTCTATTCCCGCTAGAACTCAACTTCTCTTTTCCAATATTCACAAATAATATGTTCTTTAAATTTGAGTTTTGTGTACTTATAGAAACAAGTGCAATCACAACACTAGAATAATGAATTACCCCACATTTTACCCTATATTACAATAATAGATACCTTTTTTTTGTTAAGGCGGGAAAAAACGTTCCTAACAGCACACCCCGTCGTTCGGAGCATTGAACAGGGTAGTGTGGGGCCATCACCCACTAAATAAACCCGCCGTGTGCCGTCTCTCCGCCATTATTGCCACTGGAACTATGTTACATTCCTTCGGTGGAATAAAACAATAATAAAAAAATAAATAAGAAAAACAATAATAGATACTTACAATGCATAAACGTATAATTCCAAAACATAGCATCATGTATTCCCCGAAGGGGTAGGCAGAGGTGTATTACACACCCACGACTCGCCAGCTATGTTTAAGTCCCACGTAATAGGGGGCGAGCCTATTGACGTCTACCGGGCACATTTCTTCATTTCATACTCACATTTTATATACTAACTAGCTCCGCCAAGAGTTAGTTTTTAAGTTATGTCTCAGGTTACATTGGTAATAGTAGTGGGATAAAATGTATTGTGGGACAATTCTAAAGCCGGCCCCACACGGCCGAATCAGAAATTAGCGTGACGTAATTTAAGAACAGCTCCTAATTTTCAGTTATATGCGAATTATAGTTAATTGAAATGTCTATTGTGATCAGATAAGTTTCTATCGATAACTCTCAGTACGATTCGAGATGTGAAAGAACAGATTGCAGTCACTGTTGGATACGACAATAGTGAAATACGATGGGGTTACCATTTACAGGTCGTCACCACAAAAACCGTTGGCTAAAAGTCTATTATCAATATTGGTCACTGTATTTCTTTTTTATGACAACCATAGATAATCCATTCACTTCATAGATCAGTCTCTTGGCTTGGTGCCATATGCGTACACCATTAATAAATACGCACACTCTATACTACTATCGGACACCGTTTAAATTCTACTCAACAGTTCCCGCCAACTCTTTATATTGAGAACATCTCTAATGACGTTTGTAAAAAAAACATTTCGATTCTATTATTTTCGTAGTGGCCGTGATTTGAATTAAATGGAATAATGCGAGTGGATGTTTAGATTTTGTAATCGGAACTTAAAGAAAAGTGTTTGGTAATTTTTTAGTGGTCGTGATTAAATGTTGTAAAACTGTGAAAGACTAAAGTTGCGAAATAGTGACTGTGTAGTTATTTGTACAATCTTATGTTACGGATAATTTATGGTTAGCCTAAACGTTGCGTTTGTCATAATGTGAAATGCCTGATCGCAATCACCTACCATTTTATAAAAGACGTGTAAGTTACATTTTTATTGTTATGTTAAACAGTTATCACAGAGCATGGAATTAATTCAAGAGTCTGTACGATTAAGCTTACGTGCTCTGTGTAACCTACAAAAAAATATTACTTTGTCAACACGTTACACCATTACACGTTTTTGTACTTCTCTATAATCCCCCTTCAAGTTAGCTATATATAGCTATAAATACCTAACCTAGCCTCACTAAAGGCCTTCGAGGTACGAAAACAAGTCGAGCTTTTCAAAATTTCCATCTCTGAAACCGCCCGAGAGCTTCACTGGCAATTAATTAGATATATAAACACTATTGTCTATGGAGTTAGTTGCTCACGTAACAAGTGTTTATTCTAGACATGGGCCGAATTTGATTTTAACCGAATACGAACTTCGGCCGAACATTCGGTATATATACAAAATTCGACCGAAGTTCGGCCGAACTTCGGTGTGTGCTTTCTCGGGAGTAACAAGTCGTATTCTGTGCGTATTTTTATAAAAGACAACGTCGTAAAACAATAAAAAACAGTCAGTGTAAGGTGTAACAGTATTTCCAATTTTTTTTAGACGACGACACCTTATTCTAGTCTAAGTAATAATCCTTGTATCGCAGGGGAATTTACAAACATACAACTTTATGGACACAAAGTATACACAGACTCAGAACAACCATTTGTGGGTCACACAAAGAGTTTTTCTGTGTGGGAATCGAATCCACAATACTCGGACGGGAGGCCGGTATCTAATCCACTCCGCCATCTGTGCAGTTATTCACACATTAGTCTATTAATGGGTTTATTGATTTGTAGACTCCTGGATTGCGAAAAAAACTACTTCATTTGTACATTTTAATTTATCTATATTTATATAGTTTAACGTACCTACAATTGACCATCATTAAATGACTCTATTCTATAGTATTGGTATATGTGACTTATTTTACAGCTATGACAGATTTGATATCTCTAAATTTTAGTAGGAACCTTACCTTTTTTAATACCGAATGTTCGACATTTTTTCGGCATTCGGCCGAAGTTCGGTTCAAGCTACCGAAATTCGGTTAAACCGAATGTAAAACGATTTTCGGCCCGTCCCTAGACTTTATTCCATAGCTCGGGCACTTTCTTGCACTTAACATCTTTTGAACCCATTTGGTACTTTCTCATATTTAGGCATATTTTTTACTCATAATATGAGCGGATCGAGCCATATCGTTCAACACGCTGGCAGCTGGCAGACAACACAAGCCGCCGAGACAATCTGTCAGACAGCTTTCCTCTGTGACGTAGGGAATGAGTTTTACCTGGTCCCGTCCTTACACCTCACTAAGTTTTCCTTCACCTGGCAGTGATGATTTGTAATCAAATAAGAGAATAATTCAGAAAATCTAAATGATTCATAAACTTTAAATATATATAATGAATATAAGGTGCAATTTAAAAGAAAATAGTACTTACGTATCATCACGCCATCTCCCTTGCGGGGTAGGCAGAGAGAACAGTGCCAAAAGGCTCTATTGTTGCATACATCTCTCGCTTCCTCAATATTTATAGTATGCTCGCCGGTTTCGGAGACTCCTGACTCCACCTTTCTTCAATACATTCCTGATTTGGTCTAGGTAGGTTAGTCGGTCTCTCCCTGTACCTACATCCTTCCACCTTCGCATTGTATATTTAACCAGTCGCTCGTCCGGCATTCTTTCCACATGTCCGAACCATCAGAGCATTCCCTTTCGCATCTTTATACCAATACTCTCTTTCATACCTACTCACTCTAAAAAAAATTGTCACTAATGACGGTTTTTGAATTAAACTCCCGTAATTAACTAACGACTGTTACAACAACCGTAAATTGTCTGATTACAATTAGAAATGTTTTTATCTTGCCCTGTCCCTATCACGCGGTCCGCATATCATACCCTTTTTGCACGCCTCATAAACGAAGCGTTGAGATGGGGACTACTCTCGTTTTACGCAGAACAACTGATTTTTCAAACTTAAAATGTCTCTATTTATCATATATTGCACTAGTAAAATAATATATACTCACACATATCAAGAAAAAACACTTTTTTTAACACTCATGATATTTTTGATGCCATTTTTGTTATTTAAACTAGTTAAAAAACTGTTTAAAAAAGTTCTGTCTTGGACGTCCGTGTGTTGTAGGTAATGTATGTTAACACGATAACGACCGAAATACTTTACTAATCGAGTCTTTTTTTTTCTTTTTAACTTGAGTATAATTACGAATAGAGCCCTATCACTTTTTACGGTCTGATTCGATGTGGTTTAATTGTTATTAAATAAACAAAAAATAGTGAATATTTACGCTCGATTCGATGGCGCAGTGATACAAAAAAACCAGCGCTATAGCCTATACCTTATTTCGTAGAAATACTTCTATAGACCAATATATTAATACTTCTTAAAATTAGCGCTAGATGGCGTATAAGACATGAGAACCTCATTAGTATTGTTTTAAATTAGCGCTATCTATGTGATTTATTGAAAACTACTAAGTAAGATCAATACATTAATAGTTACTTGTGAAAAATGAAGATTATGAGACGTGCACTTTTGGATTTTCCAAAGTATTCTTTTTTTTTAACCTTTTTTTTTGTCCCGCTATTGGCCATAGGTCCAGGCTATTAGTCCACCACGCTCCTCTAATGAGAAGGATTAGGCTATTAGTCCACCACGCTGGCCCAGTGCGGGTTGGCAGACTTCACAAGCCGTCGAGAAATTCTCTCAGGCATGCAGGTTTCCCCACGATGTTTTCCTTCACCCCGCAGTGATAAATTGTAAACAAATACATTGTTTCCAAAAATTTCGAAGTCAGAGGCGTGTTCCTTACTGGACCTTGGACTGGGGCTCGAACTCCATACCATTATCTTCGCAGTCTTTGCTATTTTTCCCCTGGGCTAACACTGTGTTCATCCTTTTTTTTTGTTAAGGCGGGAAAATATGTTCCTAACCGCACACCCCGTCGTTCGGGGCAACGAACAGGGTAGTGTGGGGCCCTCAACCACTAAAGAAACCCGCCGTGTGCCGTCTCTCCGCCTTTATTGACGGGCCACTGGAACTATGTTACATTCCTTCGGTGGTAACAACACTGTGTTCATCCTACCTAAAATCCAATTCTTTACTTTGTAACATATGAAAAAGGTAAACTTAGTGCATATAATGACTAGCACAAGCTGTATGTCTGTATCGATGGGGTAACCCCCTTCTCTACATACCTTCGTAATACAGAACTGTAGTTCTTTAAAAAAATCTATAGATATTATTAAATTGCACTCGTGCGAATCCCAGGCGCCAGTTATATATTTTTGTAAAACATTCTGAGAATCTGCCTAAAATACATTCAAAAAAATGTAATACACAACATATTCAAATATAACGGGCGAGTCATCTCGTGTCGGCAGTTCAACGCCATTTACAAGTACTTCTACTACCTGGCCGAGTGCCAGTGTACAGGCGACATGTTTTGCGCGATTGACCTCATTTTTTTGTCCCAAGCTGTCTCAGATTTTTCGTTTTGCGCCTATTTGTGTCAATGATCTGGAGATTATTCTCAGCCTCTTGGATTTCAATGTCGGCGGTGATTTAAATGAACTATTGGAATAACACTGATAGCGTGGGTGTCGTCTCTCAATCGATGGGAAAGTTGTTATAAAACGAGCATTATCTGCGCTAGCTTAGTAGTTGTAATGGCGGCGGAGACACTGGGTCTCTCTATGTGCTCTATCGACTCTTCAATGGAGAGTGCTCTAAGGAACTGTTTGAGGTGGTACCAACTTTTTTAGCATTGGACCTTGAGACGTCGTAGTTCATCTACACCACCTGGAAGCCTTCGACTGGAAACCACGCACGTGTAGGCTCTGGAATGAACTTCCTGCTGTGCAGTGTTTCCCCAGCGCATTCACGGCAGCTTTCTTCACGATGTTTTCCTTCACCGAGCAGTGATAAATCGTAAAAAATACACACGTAATTTGGAAAAATCTCGAAGAGTTGGAGGTTAATAATAAGGTTTTATTTTTTCTTCACTGTATGAAATGAACTGTTTGAAATACTTTTTTTTAAATGGAATAGTTAATTCTAAGAAAGTCTTAGTATCATCGATGTGTGACCTGCCTTCGGTATATAGGTGAGGACAGCACGCGGGAACATTTCGCTGATTTTAATTAAGTCGTGGGGCGGTGGAATCTCTGAATGCTGACCGCCGGTAAACAGTATGGGACCATCATATTTCCTTTTTGCAATTATCGAGGTAAAAGCAACCCAACATTGATATTCTTTTATTAGTATGTCGAGATTGCAAGACCAGCCGATAGTTGTGCCGTACGAGGTCTGAACCTTGGACTGGGAATCAAACTCCTGTCTTTACAGTTGTTGGTTTTACTGCTAAGCTATCACTGCTTAGATTTAAATTATTTACGTGATTTGTGATATGCATAAACCACAATATGGACCAAAGTTTGAAGAAGTCATACTATGTATATACAGATAATCTTAAAATAAAACAATAACATTATACTTTAATAAAAATAGATAACCATAACAAGCAAAATAATTATTACGCTAATATATTTGTTTGTCAATTAGACGAAGGAAGCTCCTTAATATTAAAGACTCTTTCATTAACTAATCACTAGAAAACATAATTACTGCTTTTATAGACGCTGTTTGCTATCAATCACGGCGTGATAAGGGGTCAAATATGGCACAGTCAGATATTGTCCATATGTGAGTTCAGTCGCACTTAGAGAGAGTATTTTAGGAGTGGAATATTTTTGTGGAACTGCAGTGCGGTGTTTGGATGTTAAAAGTGTTTTTTCAGAGAGATATGGGTGATTTATTAGTATGTATTTGGTTTTATTATAGTTTTTACGTTATATAGACAGTTGCTTATAGAAGGCCCCTTTCTTTTAAAGAAGTGTTTTGATTGGGGTGAATCCTTCTCCGTTTAAATCATACTGATGATTTTAAGATCAGCTTCGGCGACGGCGGACAGTGTCAACTGCGTAGGAGATTTTACAGTGCACGAGTGTGTTCGCAAATACCACTTGTAGTGCTCAATGTTCCCTTAAACTCATAGTCCGATGGAATGTAGTACCAACGGCTTCACGTCTTTCCAAGGCCGCATCGGCTTTACGTCTTTGGCACGGGAGTCAAACACTGCTAACTTTCTCACTCTGAGCTTTTATTGAGTATTTATTGAAAGAAATACAAAAACAGGATAGGGGATGCAAGTTCGAATCCACTTTCACAAGCAAATGTTTCTAATAAATGCTTAAAATCGCAATAAAATTATTTGTTTTGTCATGCTTGTTTTTACCACTGAAGTAATGTTGACACAGTTGCAGTGGTCCGCCAAAACAGGCGGAGAGACGGCACACGATAAGCCCATCGTGTTACTTATTACTATTTAATAGGTGAGGGCCTCACACTACTCTGTTCGTTGTTCCAAATGACGGGTTAGGTACATTTGTTCCGAAAAAAAAATGGCATGTTTGTTTATTCTGTTGGTAATGATTATTGGGTTTTAGTTTAAGAAAATATTAAACAGCTTCTGCATGAACATTTTTTTCGTGTAGGAAAATAATGTATATGTCTGTGTTTATATAAGTCTAACAGTATTCTGCTTATCCCAATCTGGGCGAGACGCTTTAGTCGCTAAGCTACCACAAACAAAAACCTAAATTTTCTCATCTGATCATAACAGGGTCGTTTTTGACCTTTTGGAGGCCCTGGGCACTGTGGAATAATGGGGCCCCTGTATAGACATTGGAGGCCCATTATTCTGTAAATCTGTAATAATATATAGAATATTTTATTAAAATAAGCAAAAGGAGCAATTATTTAAACAAAATTTTACACTTAATAAGCTGTTTTTAAAGGCACATATATAAGCCACAAATAAAGCTATTGAATAACCATCGTTTGATTTTCGAAAGTACATTAATTAATTTATTTTTTGGTAGTGTCGGTTATTGAATACTGATCGGCAGTAACTAGGGGGCTCATGAATAGAGGGGCCCGGGGCACACTTACTTAGGGTATTGCACGCCTCATAAGTGAAGCGTTTAGGTGGGTACTACTCCCGTTTTATACGGAACAATTGATTTTTCAAACTTAAAATGTCTCTATTTATCATATATTGCACTTGTAAAATAATATATAGACACACATATCAAGAAAAAATACTATTTTTAACACTTATGATATTTTTGATGCCATTTTTGTTATTTAAACTAGTTAAAAAACTGTTTAAAATAGTTCTGTCTTGGACGTTCATTTGTTGTAGGTAATGTATGTTAACACGATAACGACCGAAATACTTTACTAATCGAGTCTTTTTTTTCTCTTTAACTTGAGTATAACTACGAATAGAGCCCTATTACTTTTCACGGTCTGATTCGATGTGGTTTAATTGTTATTAAATAAACAAAAAAATAGTGAATATTTACGCTCGACTCCATGGCACAGTGACTGACACTAAAACCAGCGCCATACCGGCTATACCTTATTTTGTGAGAACTACTTCTATGGACCAATATATTAATACTTCTTAAAATTAGCGCTAGCTGGCGTATAAGACATGAGAAACTCATTAGTATTTTTTGAAATTAGCGCTATCGATGTGATTTATTGAAAACTACTAAGACCAATACATTATTAGTTACTTATCAAATAATATGTGAAAAAAAAAAGATTATGAGGCGTGCACTTTTGGATTTCCCAAAGTATATCTTTTATACTACGCGTGTGGCAAACAAGCATATTAATAGTAAGCGGTTACCGTACCCTATAGAAGCTAGCAACACGAGAGGCATAACTCGCGCGTCACGAATTAGGCGGAAAGGGATAGGAGGTGGATAGGAAGACTAATAAGGACAGGATAAGGAGCTGATTTGGGTCTCCGCCACTCTTACTCGCCATGCGAAACACTACAGTTGGAGTACCTACTGTTGTTTCACGCTGATGATCTACTGTGAAGGGGTGCTACTACCTCTATCCAGCCAGCTCATCCATGCTGGGATAAGCAAGGCTGTACTTAGATCTTTATCTAGATAGACTGATATTTGTGGGTATGTAATTGCCTCGGTGGTGCAGCGGTAGTATGTGCGACTGCTGATCATGAGGTCTCGGATTCGATCCCCGGGTCGGGCAAGTTTATTGAGCTTTTTCATAAAAAGAAAAATTCTCAGTAGCAGCCCGGAGTTTGGAAATGTGCCCGGTAGACGTCAACAGGCTCGCCCCCTGTTACGTGGGACCTAAACATAGTTAGCGAATCGTGGGTGTGTAATACACCTCTGCCTACCCCTTCGGGGAATACAGGCGTGATGCTATGTCCCCCTTACTGCTATACAAATGAGGTATATTAAACTTGCCAATGTGCCGTCAGGTGTTACTGTCGGACCCCGACGCGGAAGTGTCCAGCTGGCCGCTGGAGCTGGTCGCGCTCAGAGACAAGATACATGGAGATGCGGCCAAGCAGTGCGAGAGAGAGGTCAGTGTTTATTATAAATACAATTTTTTGCAGGTCTTTGCTCAACAACTTGTCAAAAATCATGACGTTGGTGAGGTGTCAGGTTTTTTAAGCAACAGCTGTGTTCGCAGCTCCGCTCACGTGGACTACATTAGGAATTAAATGTCCCTTAACTTAAGGCAGCGTTTGTAAAAAGCGAAATCAGTTACAAATATATAAACATTCAAAATTTTATATTTATAATTATAAAGAACAAATTTTTTGTGAATTGTGGAAAAAGAGAACTTTAGTGTGAGCGGGAATCGAACCTGCGTCCCTTCCGATCCGGGAAAGTGCTCTAAGCCGCTGAGCTATCGCACTGACTAACGGCCATTACCAATCTCCACATCACATTTGTCTTTACGACCCACGCCACCTATCGGATGCATTTACTTGCATTAATCCAACACAGTAAGTTTAATTTTGCAATTAAAATTCATACTATTTCACGCAGGTTCGATTCCCGCTCGCACTGAAGTTCTCTTTTTTCACAATTCACAATAATAATTTGTAGGTTTGAAGTAGCTGAGCATGTCAAGTGCTAAAATACATATATGTAAATGATTATAATAATACTTATTAGGTTTTGAAATAAAACTACGTTTACGGAATCTATCGCGTTTACTTGATTTTATTCCTATCCCGACGTTTCGAATACTTTACAGCATTCATGATCACGGGTGGACTTAGATGATAGACGTCCAAGGTTGATATGTTATTTCAACGGTTTCATCTACCCACAGTATATGATTTTACAAAATTTTTGGTTTATTTATTTTAACCCACCTAATATTCGTTTAGAAACACAGTGAAAATATCTACTTCAAATGTTTATGCTTACAATGTATGAGACTTTAAATTAGTATATTAAAATGAGTATAATACTCCTCTTTAAATTGCAAAATTTTTGTTTTTATTTAGTGCTCAAAAATTCTACCACAAACTACCAATTACTACCAGTAGGAAGACAATCTTGGTTATTAGTTTATCTTATTAAATATATTGATTTTGCCAAAAGCTAAGACTAAGAAGCTACCACCGGATCGGAACGCGGCCTGACTGAGAAAGATCCGGCCAGAAAACTCAGTAGGCTACAACTGTTATGGATTATTAAATTTTGTACGGAATTACTGAGATCTAATAAGGTTTAAATTTTAAATTTTTTATAAAAGGCAAAAACTAATCACTACTGTGGGTTTTATCTACACAATAAGCGCTAACTGTGTCTTGCACTCTTGTGGTGTGCCTTCTTGTATTCTGTTTGGTGAGGCCTATCACAGGATTCCAGCTTGATGGTAAGACCCAGCCGTCTTCTCTATTGAAATTGGGATGTTTCTTAATTTCAATAGCCTCACGTATCATTCTAGGGCGATATCGATGTTCTTTTGCGAGGATTTGAGGTTTGTCAAACCTAATGTAATGGCGGGTGTGGTCCTGTGTGTGCTCACAAATTGCAGACTTTGTATAGCGACTGTGCTTCACATCAGCTATGTGTTCTTTGATCCGAGTTGTTATGGATCTCTTTGTTTGCCCAATGTAGGAGAGACCACAATCACAATCCAGCTTGTATACTCCTGCATCCTGTAAGGGTATATGGCACTTGACTGGTGGTAAAAATTGACTAATTCTTTTGAGTGGCTTATAGTAGGTTTTAATTGAAGCTTTTTTAAGAATGTAGCCAATCTTGTCAGTGACTCCTTTAACATAGGGCAGGACTGCAGGGAGGCGCTCAACTGTGGGTGGCTTCACTCGGTTTCTGTGACGGCGGCGTGGAACCTGCAGCTTATTTGCATGTAAAACTTTCTTTCAAGGTCAGGCCGCGTTCCGATCCGGTGGTAGCTTCTTAGTCTTAGCTTTTGGCAAAATCAATATATTTAATAAGATAAACTAATAACCAAGATTGTCTTCCTACTGGTAGTAATTGGTAGTTTGTGGTAGAATTTTTGAGCACTAAATAAAAACAAAAATTTTGCAATTTAAAGAGGAGTATTATACTCATTTTAATATACTAATTTAAAGTCTCATACATTGTAAGCATAAACATTTGAAGTAGATATTTTCACTGTGTTTCTAAACGAATATTAGGTGGGTTAAAATAAATAAACCAAAAATTTTGTAAAATCATATACTGTGGGTAGATGAAACCGTTGAAATAACATATCAACCTTGGACGTCTATCATCTAAGTCCACCCGTGATCATGAATGCTGTAAAGTATTCGAAACGTCGGGATAGGAATAAAATCAAGTAAACGCGATAGATTCCGTAAACGTAGTTTTATTTCAAAATGTGTAACATTCGCGTAAATATCAGAAAGTATAATACTTATTAGGTTTAAAATGCGTCAGATTTAAAGAAATTGCTTATTGTAGGTGGCTTCGGCGATCTACAACAAAGGACTGAAAAGTTTTTTAGTCGATAGGGTCGTGTTTGAATGTAGGTAATATAAGAAGCCTTGGGGAGGCAAACTAATAGTAGCACTGTTGTCTCTAATCTGCGCTAAAAATGTGACCGGCTCTGCTGATAAGGACAATGTTTGTTTGATGACCTGTGACCACATGATTAAGAAAATATTGTGATACTTTGTCTCGTTAACAAGCTTCCTTATTTCGTAAAAATATTCGTGAATGTTTATTTGTCTGTTGTCGTCAGTTATAATATTAGTAATTTATCTTTTTTTTATACTATATGGATTGCAAACAAGCATGCTGCCTACCTGATGGTAAGCGGTTGATAAGAAGGATAGGATAGGGAGGGGGTTTGGGCCTCCAGCGCTCTTACTCACCATACGAAACAACGATAGCCGTAACTACCGTTGTTACACGTTGATCTTTTGTGAGAGGGTTGTATAGGGTTTTTCAACAAGAACTTTGTTTTGTAAATCAAAATAAAACAATAAATTTACATGACAATGATTCAAATTTTTATTGTATTAAAAAAAGTAAGGTTTGGCAAATATTAATGAAGAATTATATCTAATAAATGTCCACCACGATCACACAGTTTTTTTTTTCTCTTTGTTTTTTTGGGACTTCTATTCATTGGGAATATGTTAGTCCCATCGTAACCTAAACATACAGACCTAAAATTTATTTTAACTTAAAAACTACTTACGACTAAGAAATACGAAGAATAGCCAACTCACATAATCGCTTTGCAGCGTCCGATGTTGGGTTGGTCAAGATAGTTTGAACAATGCCCACATCTAAACGATTAATGTTCAGACTATCCATGACTAACTCACGTTCACGCTGGTTCTGGGCACATTCCATCAATAAATGCTGAACATCGTCAACAACACCGCATGTATCACAATGTGGTGAGTTCGATTTACCCATAAGGTAAGCAAATTTTTTTGATGGAAAATGTCGAGCGCGCAACCTATGAGCAATAACCATGTGTAATCTATTAAAATTACAATTGATAAGCCAAGGTGTATGAGGAGGCTGATACTGCATTGTTTTATACCAAATTCCTTTTGATTTAGATATTTCTTCAAATTGATCTTTCCATTTTTGATGACAAATCTTCTTTAATTTATTAATTATTTCCGAAAAGTGAGGTTTTATATATGTATATATACCCTGTTCTATAGCCAATTTTGCAAGTCTATCAGCCTCCTCATTACCGCGTATACCCACATGCGACGGAACCCACTGCAATCTCAAAGTCCTATTAGTCGGACAGATTTCTCTCATTATTTTTAATATCTCGTAGGCTATCGAAACACCTCTGGATCCAGAGGCGCATCGAGCCAAGTGCTGCAGAGAGGATTTGCTATCAGTGAAGATTACAACTAGCTGCTCATTTAAATTTTGAATATAGGTTATCGCCTTTAAGATTGCAATTAGTTCCATCGTCATAATTGAAACGTCAGCCTCAGTTTTGTACATGGCTCTAATTTCTGGATACTGACTATAGACGGCTGATCCTTGGCCATTTGGACTTTTTGATCCATCTGTGTAAAAATGTATCCATCCATGATATTTTTCGCGTAACTCGTGATTGACCTCATGGAAAACTAAGGTTAAATTATTATTATTTTTAGCTCCTTTTATACAATTTAAATCTAATTTTATTATAGTGTTTGCGTCTATTATACACGTTGTCCAAACTTCTAAGCTAAACATTTGACGATTGAATTTCATAGTTTTTAATTTCATTATATATTAATGGTAGAAGTGTTTTTTTTTTATTCTGCCAATATTATTTGTGAAAATAACCACTGAGATCAATTATGCACTTTATACTAAGATTATTTATACAAAACTTATAAGCTAGATACAAATGTCTTATATATAAAGGGACAATACACAGTTCAGATTCCATGACGGATTGGTGAGCTTTTAATAAAACCTCCAATTATTCTGAGGGCCTGCCTGATTCTGAATTTTGTCTAATTTAGTTAGGTACATGTGTTTTTGCGCTTGTATCATATAAAAAACAACCAAAGTCAAGTCTAATTCGTATTACTGTAATATATAGATGACGCAGATGTTAAGGATGTACACCCCAGCAAGGGCCAGCCAATACTTTCAAAATATTTTCTATATACTTTTTGTGAGATTTCATTTATATGTTTGTTCCATAAGAGTGACCTATCAAGCCACATGCCTAGATATTTAACATTATGACTAGCATTCAATGCGTTATCATTGATTTTTAAATTCAAATGTCGCCTTATATGGCCTCTGCTAAAAATACAATAACTAGATTTACTGGCCGATAATTGTAAACCAAGATTGTGCAGAATTTTTGTCATAATAAATAATGCCCTTTGTAAATTAACCTCACATTTGTGCAAGTATTTGTGCCTTACATAGAAAACAAAATCATCAGCATATTGATCCACAGTAACATCTGATATTATAGTACAAATTTTATGAGTAGTGACATTAAACAAAAGCGGGTAAATAGGGTCGCCCTGGGCTAGACCTCTCTTTGTCCATCTGACAAAATTTTGACTACTTGATCCATTAAAAAACTTTTTAAACGTTAAATGTCTACAGCTTAAAAAAAACCACAAGTAATTACAGATATTTCTGCCTACTTTTAACTCATCAAGTGCCAATACTGCCTTGTCCACCAGAATTTCATTATACGCATTATTAATATCTAAGAAACACGCCACAGTAGGAGTATTCTCGGAAAATCCTATTTGTATAAAGGTAATAAGTCTGGCTAAACCGTCCAAGCAAGAGTGTGATTTTCTAAAGTCGGACGTGTAGGGAGAAAGGATTTTATTTTTTTCAATATACCATTCTAATCTTTTACCCAACATATAATGGAATATTTTACATAGGCAATTAATTAATGAAATTGGTCTAAGCTTAGTTTCTAAATTATTACTAGAGCAAGCTTTGGTTATGGGTACTACAACAATCTGTCGCCACTGAATTGGAACATTGCCTGTTTTAAGGATTAGATTTAACAAATGAATGAGATATTCTTTAGCCGCAAATGGTAAGTGGTAAATCATAGAAATCAACTCTTGCAATATAAAAGGGGCTTCAAGTAGTTGATTTTCTGATACAAACACCGGTGGAATATTAGTGACGTAGTCTGGGGTGAGAGATTGTAAAAAGTCCTTTTGCTTTTCTTCTGGTGCATGAACATAAGGTTGACGATATCCTTTAAACCATCGTATTTTATGCCACATATCCCTAACTGACGTCGTTTGATCGATGCTATTACAAAACTTTTGCCAGTGGTCCGATTTTCCTTTGTTTATAAGAGACCGAGCTTTTTCTGTTTTAGCTTCTAAAATAGTCAAGTTGTCTGGCGTAGGATTTTTCCTAAATTTACCTAAAGCCAATCTACGTTCTTCTACAGCTCCATAGGGTGAGATTCCAATACTGCTTAGGCTTAAACTTGCTAGTTGGATTAGTACAGAATTTTGTAAAAGGAATATTCTTATTGGCCGCAAGATATATTTTATTCTCTTAATAATTATACATAGATTGCACTTGTGAGTTAGCGTAAAATGTCCTGTCTAGCCCGTTAAATGAATTAATTAAATCAACATGATAGCCTTCCCAATCAGCTAACTTAAAATTTCTTTTTATATTATAATTTAGTCTTGAAAATTTATTGATATTTTAATAACCAGATGGTCACTGCCTAAGTTTTCATTTAACGTTTGCCAATTAGTCATTACAGCTATGTCTGAGGATACAAATGTTATATCTGGCGACGAACTTTGCAACAAACCATTTACTAGTTTTAATCTTGTAGCAACCCTACTTTTAATGGATATAAAGTTATTTTCTAGAGACGATTTGATTACCCCTATGATCTATTCTATGGGACCAATTTGTGTTATGTCCATTAAAATCACCACCGATGAGTGTTTTCCTGGTAACTGGTAATACTCTATCCCAATCGGTCAAACATGTATTCACTGATGACGGACAATATACTCCTATAACATTTTCTATTACACTACAGTTTAATAATTTAACATGGAGGATGTCCATGCCTGTATTGCGCATATTGACTGACTGTACATGGGATCTGATAGATTTATGGACTAGTATAATAGCTACTCCTCCGTAACCATCAAACGACCACACAGTTGATATCTTCTGATGTTAGCCACCAAGAGCTAATACTATTTTTTTTCTCTGGGTATTACAATAACCTGTTTACAATGACATAATCGCGTGCAAAATCTAGTGATTATACATATAGATATACACAGATAGCGAAATGGTTTAGATACCGGCCTCCCGGACCGAGTGTTGTGGGTTCGATTCCCACACAGGACAACTCTTTGTGTGATCCACAAATGGTTGTTCTGAGTCTGCGTGTACTATGTGTCCGTGGAATTTTATGTTTTTAAAGTCCCTCGCGATAGGAGGATTATTCCTTAATGCAGGATGTTGTCTTAAAAAAATAACATATAATCTAATATAATTAAACGATCAATAAAATGTAATCACTCTACCGGTTCCATTCTCTAAGTTTATATAAACAGTTGACTATGACGGACAATTTGTAAGTCTACTGCGCCCAATATAGACCCTTGCGTGCTCTTAATACGAGGCGAGTGATAGAGCCGACGCTTATTATGATGATGCTATTTATGGCATTACCAGCTGTCACGCGTGGCTTCTTTAACGGGGGAATAAAGCAAGGTCTATAGTACTATCTCTTGTTTAGACAAAACATGCCAATTGTTCTGTAATTTACTGCTTATTGTGCTAGACACTGCCTATATAATGGTAAGTGGTACTCAGAATACTGCCAAGCTGCTGCTCAATATTTCATTCCGCATATCAGAAATTAATGTACAACTTTTTAATCTTTCGCGTTTTATATTTATTATAACACATTTAACGGGTCTGTACTCGCATTAAATTTCTCAAATTACTATTATTCCTCCTCGAAGTTTCGACTAAGTTGTACCAGTCGTGGTCACGTGTAGACGAGACTCTTTTTTCTCACTTTAGTATTTTGAGAAGTTTAATGCGCGTATAGATCCATTAAATGTAATGCACAACTATCTCCCGGTACAACCATAACACACTGGTACTTTACGGTCTGTTATACAGTATACGGTTGGTATCGACATGCTTGACTCCCATAACAAGTGAGTACCTGATCCCAATTGGTACCCGACCATACCACCAGTTATAATAATCCGTAGTATAAAATACTAAGTTTAAGATCTTTGGAAATGTGCCCGGTAGACGGTAGTAGACTCGCCCCCTAGGACTTAAACATAGCTGACGAAACGTGGGTGTGTAATACAACTCTGGCTAGCCCTTCGGGCATACAGACGTGATGCTATGTTATAAAATACCAAGTGTTCATCGTAGTCATGAGCAAAAAACACTACTCGTGCAACTGTTACAGATATAGTCCATTTAATACCGGCCAGCAACAGTGTCGTTATCGTCTTTTTAACTTTCCTGCATTAGTCATTGAATAAATCCCTTACACTTGTCCTATAAATTCCCATGCACTTAGAAAACATCTATAAATACACACCACCCTCAGATTCCCCTACCGCGACTGATGGACGTTGCCGTAAATCTGCGCTTCGTACTTACAAAACTTTTAGTACTGACTTTTTTACTACTATTTGGAAGGTGAAATGTAATTGGAAACTTCACGAGCATTTCACTTTAAAATGTAGAAAATCGGATTGCAGTGATCCGCCGAATACGGGCGGGTGAGAGCCTCACACTACCCTGTTGTCTCTAGGGACAGCAGGGTGTGTGGTAGGCACATTTTCTGTCACATGGAAAAAAGTGGCAAGACCAATGACTACAGATCATTGGAGTGTTGATTTCGATCACTAGTCCAGTGGAGACCTCGTATTTGTTAATAATTTACACGAAAGAATTTAAAAGAAAATATTGTGAGGAAACCTGATGTTTGAGAGATTAAGCTAGTGTGGTGGATATTATAAAACCGGTCTTACACTGAGAGGAGACCAGCTTCCAAAAATAATGGGTTAATAAAAAATATAGAAATGGCATTAATGAAAGCAATTGTCTACTTTCTGACTAACATTGATGACTAAAAGAAAAGGAGGTCAAATGATATAAGTACTTACTTACTTACTTATCATCACGCCATTTCCCTTGCGGGTAGGCAGAGAGAACAGAGGAACAGAGTGCCAAGAGGCTCTATTCTTGCATACATCTCTCGCTTCCTCAATATTCTTAACTATCTTCATACACGCTCGCCGGTTTCGGAGACTCCTGACTCCACCTTCCTTCAATACATGACCGATTTGGTCTAGGTAGGTGAGTCTCGGTCTCCCCTTGTACCTACATCCTTCCACTTTCGCATTGTATATCTTCTTAACCAGTCGCTCGTCCGGCATTCTTTCCACATGTCCGAACCATCGGAGCATTCCCTTTCGCATCTTTACACCAATACTCTCTTTCATACCTACTCGCTCTCTTACGTCGTCGTTACGAATGCGGTCAGTCAGCCTCACTCCACAGATTCTCCGCAGATATCGCATTTCGACCGCATTGATTTTACTCTCATGCTCCTTTTTGCATACCCAACTCTCGCTTCCATATAGTAACGTTGGGACAATCACTACGTTGTGTATTGCGACACGTGCCCTCTGGCTGATGACTGCCGAGAAGTTGCCCCAATGCTCCGTTCAATCTATTTCCCGCATTCACTCTTCTCTCTACATCAGTAGTGTACCTTCCATCCCGACTGAATCCACATCCAAGATATACAAATTCATCCACTTGTTCTAGCACACCATTTCCTATTGCTACTCTAACATCTCTGTTCTGGCTTCTTCTCTTTCAATAACCCTTATTTTGGTTTTGCTCAGACGTGTGAACGTAGGCCCCTTTTCTTACAATCTTCTGCCATTACGTCGACTAGGGTTTGCAGGTCAGTCGCAGACTGCGCTAATAGTACCGCATTGTCTGCATATAGCAGAGAGTTAACCAATTAGTCGCCCATCTGAACTCCCACATTCATTTCATTCAACCTTTGTAGATTTATCCAGATATATGATAAACATTCTGGCTGATAGAACGTAGCCCTGTTTAACGCCGATGTTGACATCAAATCAGGGTGACATTCCATCATCCAGCCGCACACAAGCTCTGCAGTCCATGTAGTTGGACTGCACCGCTTGTAGCAGTCTGCCGTTAATACCATACTCCGGCAAAATGTCCCAAAGTTCCTTTCGTACAACCGTGTCAAATGCTTTCTCTAAATCCACAAAACTGCAGAAAACCCTCTGGCATACAGCCAGATGCTTCTTCACAATGTTGCGCAGAGAAAACACTTAATCCATGCATCCCCTTCCACACCTGAAACCTCCTTGTGCCTCACACAAAAATTCATCAGACACCATCCTCATTCTCCTTTCAATAATCTTACCATACAGTTTGGCTGCCAAACTGGTGAAGCTTATGGCTCTGTAGTTTGCGCAGTTATAACGTGAACCCTTGTTTTTAAACAAGGGCACGATGACTGCGCTTCTTCAGTCCTTGGGAACCATTCCTGAGCTCCAACAAAAATTGAGAAGCATCGGGAAGGATTCCCAGACACATGAGCCTCCAAGCTTGATCATCTCAGCAGACACCATATCAATATCCGCTGCCTTACCATTTTTCAAACTTCTAATCGCCCATTCAACTTTATCCATACTAATGTCATCAGAGGATGCCGGTACCGAATGCTGATCTGTTAGACCACATGTGGCACCGGCATCACCCTGAACATCCGCATACATATCTCCAAAATATTCACTCCATCGGCTTAAGACATCTTGTGTTTTCGTAAGAATGTCTCCACCTTTAGACCTTATTTTATTCATTCTGAAAGCTGACCAACCACTCCGAGATTTCTTCACCTCCCTCCAGAAAAGTTTGGTGTTGCTCTCGAAGTTTTTGGTCAGCCTTTCTTCTGCAATCTTATTTGCTCTATCACGCTTCTCTTTCACTAAGGCTTTGGTGTCATTCTTACGTTGCCGGTATATTTTTTTCTTCTGTTCTTTCATACTTGCACTCAGGTTCAAAGAAGATACATAGTCCAGCCACGCTTTCTTTTTTTGGTCTACGGAAGCTGCTACTTCCGTATCCCACCATGCATCACCTTTCACTTTCCTATGCTTCTTTGAGCATCCACATACTTCTTTCGCTGTATCTACCATTCTATCTTTCAATACTCTCCAGGTCTCATCTCATCTCATGATATAAGTAAATAAATAAATAAATGAGTTTAATCTTTGAAATACCGAGCCATCCCATCTGACTAAGAGACTGAGAAAACAGACGCGTCCGCACACTCGTGCAATATCTCTTGTCAGGAGATCATTATCATTAGTCTGACTGCACAGATGGCGGAGTGGTTTAGATAATTACCTCCCGCCCGAGCGTTGTGTGTTCGATTCCCAAACAGGATAACTCTTTGTGTGATCCACAAATTGTGGTTCGCAGTCTGGGTGTAATTTGTTTCCGTGAAATTGTATATTTGTAAAGTCCCCCGCGATACAAGGAATATTATTTAGTGCAGGGTGCTCTCAAAAAAAAATAGTGTAAGTTTTGATACAGCTTGTTATTTAGTGTAAAACTAGTGATTCATCTCGAGAATATACCGTTTTCTTTATATCATTATGTATAGCACATATGTGCGGCACTGTTGGACATGGGCCTTTTCCACAGAGGGGAATGCAGTAAGATATATCTTTCCCCAATTCTTGCCCTTGACATTATTGAATAGATAGCTAACGTTAATAAATAGATAGCTAACGTTAATTACATGATGTTTATTCTGGAAATGTGCCCAATTAAAATGTGTGTAATCTATTAACAAATATTTTACAATTTTACGTAAGTGCTCTTCTCCGTGTGTGTTTTAAAATACAATTGACTAGGTTCTGCCTGCGATATCGTCAGTGTGGATTTCATGTACGACACACAAATGATCTCTGTGTAAAAAATCTTATCGCACAAGTATCATCCAATTTTCCGGGATGAAAAGTAGCCTATGACCTTTTCTGAGTTCAGAAATATATGTAGGTATGTTAAATTCATGATGATCGGTTTAGTAGTTATGACCTGACGAACGAACAAACAAATAAAAACTAACTCACTTTCGCATTTATAATATGTACTAAGGATTAAAACGAGGTTGCTATCAATCGTGGATATACCAATATACTCGTACACGCAGTGGCACTTTCATTGAGCAGTAATTAAAAAATAAATAAATAATGATGAAAAAGAATGTGTTTTAATACATTATATCGATTTGAATAACTTATTTCTTCAGTCCTTTCTGATTTTCTTGTTTCAAATCAATCAGCCGCATATTTACACAATGCCTAAATCTAGGTTTGATATTAGTCACCTTTATATCAATTATCATCAGTTATTTAAATATTTTTATTTCAAAAATTGTGGAAAGGCACTATAAATACTTTTACGTATGTTCAAAGGCTATTAAAGCTTAATTTCGACAAATAAGCCGGTACATCCGTCTTACACAACAACGATTCCCAAAAACGTCCAAGATCTGCCGTCCTGTGTTCAAGAGTCAAGCCTATTTAGGCTTATAAATTCGCTGTTTAAGTTATAACTAACGTAGTTTAGACAAAATTATCAATAGGTAAATGTTATATTTCAGACCACCATTAATTTGATGCATCGAGTTGACTGAACCGTCATTCTAATTTTACCATTTAACATTTATTTACCATGCGCATGCGTCGTCTATTCGCCGATGTAAATGTCATACATGATTTATGATCATATTACTGTGGATATACCTAATATTTTCTGATATGCGATCTGAACATTAGGAAATAATACTATATTTTTTTTCGATTAATTTAAATTTTTACCTTGCTTTGAATGGTGCGTTATGTAGGGTTGGTTTTCAAATAACACCTTTTTTAGGCGGAAAAAAATTTACCTAACCGCACACCCCATCGTTCGGGGCAACGAACAGGGTAATTTGGGGCCCTCACCCACTAAAGAAACCCGCCATGTGCCGTCTCTCCGCCTGTGTTGACGGACCACTGGTACTGTGTTGGATTACTTCAGTGGTCCGCCGGCGGCTTCAGTGGTCTGCCTGCGGAGCCAAAGAACACCCTGGCATTTGTTACAGACTGTCAGATTCTTGATATAAATCCAATATTGTCTTGCGATCGTAGTTAGTTGTCCCACTAGTTCTGAGATCGGAAGGCGATCTTTAACAAATATTTCGATAGTTTCTTTTTTAGCATTTGACACACTTAGCCATATAATACAAACTAACAGAAAAAAACAAACAAAACATAGCATCACACCTGTATTCCCTGAAGGGGTAGGCAGACGTGTATTACACACTCACGACTCGCCAGTTATGTTTAAGTCCCACGTAATAGGGGGCGAGCCTATTGACGTCTACCGGGCACATTTCCAAACTCCGGGCTGTTACTGAGAATTTTTCTTTTTAGGAAAAAGCTCAATAACATTGCGCGACCCGGGGATCGAACCCGAGACCTCATGATTAGAATACCGTCCAGGATGCTCTTGCTTTGCTGCTCGTGACTGATATTTTCGGTTTCACATTTTAACACCCTGTTAGTCGACCTTAACAAATAAAAATTAGGTATGCTATCTTAATAGTGCCTATTACATTTCCACTATTGGCAACGAGCACCTCTGAGAGCGCGAGAGATTCAGGCCGCAAATTTACCATGATCCAGTGTGGAAACATCTAAAGTTGCCCAGAATTCCCGTTCACTTCGCCTTTGGATGTATTGCCATCAAATACCCAAAAAAAAGTCAGAGTTACATGTCTTCACGGCTCTAGACTGACAATCGGATTCAATAAATACCTTCGACATCTCTCTTTTAGTAGTATTCCGTTTTACTACTAGGTATCTATCAATGCACTCAAAAATTTAAAAAATGAAAGAATTCCCAATTGTTCAGAAAGAAGAAATTAGACAAGAATGCGGCACACGATGACTTTTATAAACACTGCACTGGACAAAACTCATAACAAATTTACACCCTGTAGCTACGATATCACCCTGCCGTATACTGCGAGAAAAGTAACTTTAAATCTTACAAGTAGACTTCAATTTTGCTTGTGTTGGTATTTTGTATTATATTATAAGTAATAATAGACCATGTTATCTAGGTTTAAAAGTCCATATTGATTTTAGTTGTAAAATGTGCACCTACACTTGATTTTAGATCTTATTCAAAAGAAAAAATGTGCATTTCTGTGCGTGTAAAGTTTCATTCGATGTAGTGTTTGTAGCAGTAACGTTTATGGAAAAGAGATTGTTAACATTTGGCGTCTGTTTTCCTTAAATACATAAAAGATTAGTTATTGAAGTAGGTTAGAGTTTCGCCATACACACATTAACGGCGCAGAGGTTATAGACTACAAAGACTGGGTGGTATTTTTTTTATATGACAAGTGTGGCGAACAAGCATACGGCACACCTGATGTTAAGCGGTTACCGTAGCCTATAGACGTTAGCAACACCAGAGGCATCATTTGCGTGGGATAGGAAGGATAATAAGGAGAGGATAGTTAGTATACTAAAGGATAGGAAGGATATTAAGGAGAGAGGAGGGGGTTTGGGCTTCCGGCGCTCTCACTCGCCATAGGAATCAACGGTAGGAGTAACTACCGTTGTTACACATTGATCTTTTGTGAGAGGGTTGTACTTCCCCGATCGAGCCGGCATATAAATGCTGGGGCAAGAAAGGCTCTACTCTCTCTCCACTAAGGCCCAATTTCACCAAAGTAGAATAAGTTTTATTCCAAGGATAAAGCTCTTACTTACTCTCAGATAACCATGTTTTCATTTTACCAACTACTTATCCTAAGAATAACAAAGTTATACGAGGTTATCTCTTATACCACCAATCTAGAAGGAATAACGGGCTTATTCCTCAGATAAAATCAAAATGGCGTCAAATTTTTATGTCAGCTGAGCGACTGCCTCCGGGCCGTGCCGACCATTGGTTGTGCACATGTGCACCAAGGGACGTTTATTACTCGGCGAGACAATATAGTACAAAGAAATTAGAAAAATGCAGCGTTTGAGAAGAATGTTATCGGACAGTGAAAGCGATAGTGAAGATAACAATGTTAATTTGAGACGTCCATGTTGGTAAAAAAGAAAGAAATTAACATTTTTACAACTACGATGAAAATTTCATGAATAGATTTCGTTTATCTAAAGCGGTAGCATACGATTTGTTAATAAAAATTGAACATATTTTTATTATCATTTTATATTCTCAGCCGTTCTAAGTACTCCTGCAGTCTGAGAATTAAATTCTACGGATATTTTCACCCATTTTGCACTTTTCTATTTAACGGTTACTCCGTCTGTTTTTTTAACTTTCGATTATGTAAAAATAGTCCCTTAGTAGACCCAGCAATAACATTTTTTCATGTACTAGCCAATTTGCACTTCGTTTTCTTTCAGATTTTTTTTAAATATCAGTAAAAACAATTCAAATAACGCAGACGACTCACAAAAACCACAATGGTCACTGGTATTTGGTAATTGTGGCACATTGACATAATGTTGAAAGTGACGACTAATTTCAAAATACCATATTAAGCTATACCATACTACAAAACACATGCCTATTTAATTTGTCTGCATTAACATTCATTTGTCCATCACTTCACATTGAACGTACCACAGATAACAAAATAACACTACTCGAAGAATAGTTATGCTAGGGTAACTTTTTGTCTTTAGAAAGTGGTGAAACGCAATATGAGTTATTCTTAGAGTAAATACAGCGAATAATTTTATCCCTGGAATAGTTATTCTCGGCTAACGACGCCATCGGTGAAATTGGACCTAAGAGAGGATTCGACCAAACAAGAATAAATTTTATTCCTAGAATAAATCGCTACTTGAGAATAAATCACAACATAGCATCACGCCTGTATTCCCCGAAGGGGTAGGCAGAGGTGTATTACACACCCACGACTCGCCAGCTATGTTTAAGTCCCACGTAATAGGGGGCAAGCCTATTGACGTCTACCGGGTACATTTCCAAACTCCGGGCTGCTACTGAGAATTTTTTTTTTTTTACGAAAAATCTCAATAGCACTGCCCGACCCGGGGATCGAACCCGAGACCTCATGATCAGCAGTCGCTTACACTACCGCTGCACCACAGAGGCAGTTAACAATTTTACTTTTTACCAACAACAATTCGAAGAATAGCGAGCCTATTCGGGAATAGTCACTATACTACCGATAAGCATCGAATAAGGAGTTAAGGAGTTAATCCAAGAATAAAAAAAATGGCGTCATATTTTTTGTGCTGTCATTTTACTTGTAAACACCCTGCAGAACCGACATCTGTGCAACACAAGGAATTATTGTTTCAAAAATATAGTATGCACGTTTCAAGGCTGAAAAGAAAAATCCTATCCGCACACCCCGTCGCTCGGGGCAACGAACAGAGTAGTGTAGGGCCCTCACCCACTAAATAAACCCGCCGTGTGCATTTCTCCGCCTTTAGGCGGGCCACTGGAACTATGTCAATTTATTCAGTGATGAGGAAGTTATACCTAGACATTCCAGGTGGCTAAAAGAGATAATACATTTCTGAATACTATGATGACCATGATTTCAGCGTTTACTCATAACATCATTTATTTTATACTGAAATCGTCTGAAGATAACTTGCAAACCCAAAAATAAAACCACGTCAACCAAACCGAACTGCTAAGCACTACTTCGAAACTTTTAAACTATACAGTGACAACTAGGTACTTTCCCACGCCATAATACGACAAATAAGAGTTGAGATGAGTTAAGCTATATACCGGCCCGTTTGTAGAACAATTTTTTTTTGCCGGGCATTACATTTACTTTGCTATTCGCGAATAGCTAATCCAAGTATAGCGTATACGTTAGATTGCGTGGAAAAATGACTGTAGATAATAAAAAACGTGGAATAGATTATTCTCGGTATAATTACGGCGATAGGCTAAAGTTACGCTCTTGGAAGAATTTATCATGCTGCATTTTAAAACAGTGAGCTGTTGATAGACGTGTATGGAGATAAGAATCAAAACAATACACACATGGATTGATAAAATAGAGAACGATGAGGATCAAAATAAAACGGCACATGTTTCAGTTCTTAAGAGACACACTTTCTAACGTCGCAGCCAGCCACATATCTTTCATTGAGATCAATTTTAACATGTTTAATTTCAACGGAAGCTGTGGTCAATGTAATGCAAATCTATCCGTTTTCCTGTTCAGATTTATTTTTGTGTAGTTTTAAATAGTTAGCTGCCCTTAGCTTCGCTCTGGGGATAAATTTTTTTCACATAAAATTTAAATTAGCATGAATTATACATACAAACCTTCACAAGAAAAAGATCTAAAAATAGATCTAGATTTCAAAATCGGTTGCGTGTTTTAAAAGAGTTTAGTGGCGAAAGCTACAGACGCGAACAAACACTTCATTTTATAAGAAGTAAGCAATTATCACCCATTGCATTACTGGTGGTAGGGCTGGGTACCAAGTGGGAGTACTCACTTGCTATCGGGCCCGAGCGGATTGGTACCACCATCTCCCGTGTGACCGGCCATGAAGGACATCGATGTGTTTTGGTTGTAGCAGGAAATAGCCGTTTATTCTTTCATTTCATAACTGTGACATGAAATGGTGAGCATCGGCTTGTCAATTGCAATACTCCCGGTATAGTTGAGTGCATGAGCGACGATTACCATTTACCATCAGGTGGATCGTGACTCGTATGCCACCATTAGCTATAAAAAAAAATTGAGAGAAATTTGTTTTTAACAGAACGCATCAAACATAGATTATCTTATAGTCTCAAGGGAGATATTTCAAAGCCACAAAAACACTTGCGAAATAATACATAGAGATCCTGGCAGTGGAGAAAAGTGAAAATATTTTCATATAGACTTAATGGCCATTATGCCTTGTCGAAACCAAGGATGACCAAACACCAAGACCGATGTAGGAATCCCAATTAGAATATAAACTATCCGATAAAACGTGTTTGATCAAATAAAACTATAGCAATGCACGTCATTCGAACTAAACCGGCCACCCGTCGTGAAATCTCGGTGTTAGGCGACGATTAAAGGGAATTTAGCTCTGGTAAGACAGAATACCTTTTGTGTCTCCGAGACTTATCCGAATGGCGCCAATTCCTGCTTATTCTTGTCGAGAAATGTGTCGCTAAGTATTGTAGAGACATGTTGAATCATCTTACTGCAGTTCGATTAATAATAGATTCTTTCGTTCTACTTTACATGATAGTAAGTACAATTGTAATGTCTACATCTTAGAATTGGTTACTCCGTGTTGTGGTCGACCATTGCATGAAATGGTTAGGTTTGTTGACTATATTTAAGAAATGGTTTGCCACATCATTAACGCCAATTCTGTGATCCCCGCTACGACATATAATATCCGATGTATGTTGGATGTTGTTGTTGTTCTGGTATCTCCATGGTGATTTTTGATCACCTATCACTATACTCTCAGCCACATTTGGAACACGCTTTTCTCATTTTTGCAACTTTTGATATTAAAATATTAGATAAATATATAATATGTAGTCGCGTACTACAGCCGTTTTGTAAGAGCATATTCCATTAGTTTGCTACTCCTGATTGCAGATCGGAATTAGAGAGATAATTTACCACGGGTAATATATGCGATAGCAAAGTACTTCCAACTTACTTTTCGTGATTCCAATCGCATTCAAACTTTTAACAAATTATTGTGTTTTCTAAATAATATGTGATTGTAAGCATGAACTACACCGATGGTGGAGTGGTTTAGGTATAGTCGGCCTCCCGCCCGAGTGTTGTGGGATTTCCACGCAGGGTAACCCTTTGTGTGATCCACAAATGGTTGTTCTGAGTCTGGGTGTACTTTGTGTGTGTGAAATTGTATGTTTGTGAAGCTCTCCACGATACAAAGATTATACTTAGTGCAGGGTGTTGTGTTTTTTCAAGAAAAGCTATATTTGAAATGTAGGTGAAATGTACTTGGGCTTTCTAATATATTTTTTGGTTCTGTTTCACAACAGTCTAATTTCAGTCAATCCATTATCTCCAACGCACCTTGGTATGCAGAGTGAATTAACACATGCAGTACTACTACAACTAAAGGACTTGTTACACTGAATGCGTTCAGCATGTTGCAGTCCAATCAAATCAACTGCTGCCCGCACATTTCGTACATAGCGCGCTCGTGGGTCCCGTCAATTGTCGGTCTATTCGACGAACGCTTTATGTGTGTGTTTGCGACTTGGACGTTTCTACGCGAACAAGCACTTACTCGTATGGACCCATTTTGATAGAAGATTTAAAAATGGCTCCATGGCGTGTGCGTTTAAGACTGACAGGAACGGCATGCACGCATTCCATTTTGTTTTCCAAATAATACCTACACGGAATCGTAAATTGCGTTGAGACATTCTGTATCCGGCGGAAAGACCACAGACCATGTAGTGGGCAGATTAAGGCCTTTTTTTGTTAAGGCGGGAAAAATGTACGTAACCGCACACCCCGTCGTTCGAGGCAACGAACAGGGTAGTGTAAGGCCCTCACCCACTAAAGAAACCTGCCGTGTGCCGTCTCTCCGCCTATGTCGGCGGGCCACTGTTACTATGTTGCATTACTTCAGTGGTGGGCAGATTAAGGCCTGCCATGTTGATTTGCATCACTACTAACAGACATAATCACATTTATATATGTGCACCTTGCATTCGCTTTGACCTGACTGCATGATGCAGAACGCATAGTGTGACTAGACCTTAATATCTGTACAAATACGAGCTCTTCACATCTCCAAAACGCACAGAACACACTGCCGATTTGCTCGCTAATGTTTCATTATACTCGAGATAAGCTGCGAAATGCTCAGTTTCGCAACGTATGAGTGTGAACTCCAGCGACCTATATGCCTGCACATTAACATTGTCATAGTTCAACGCTTTGCACGAGAACTATCAGTGGAGCGAGAATATAGGGCGTGTTACTTTTAGTACAACTCATATGACTTGCATGGTGACATGATACAGGGGGATGATGTGCGTGTTTTTTATTGCATATGGCAGCAGATATATTTAGGTATGTCTTTTTGTGAAGTTTGGTGAAGTTAAACATTGTGAAAAAGTTATTAGCCTACAACAAACAATATATTCCAAACTAAGTTAAAATCCAACCTGTCAAGTTTTGAAGTTATACTTCTTTAGGCGCGTTATGAAAAAATGATGAGAGTGAAATTTTAAGATGCGCGCGCATCTGTGACACAAAATTAACAGTATGAAGTTGTCTACAGTATGAAGTTGTCTGCTTAACCGCTCATTAAGTCTCGAAAAAAAAGCTATTAGTATATGTACTGCCTAAGCAAGTACATTCGAAGTACAATTATATTTGTATATATACTTTATTTACAAAAAAAAATTATTGTGCGATTCAGGTTATAGTACATTTTGTATAGAATTGCACTGATATTTATTACAGCGCCATCTGTTATTCAATTTTATCATCTAAATATTTTCTTCTAACAACATTCGAGTCCCACTAATAATTATTAGTGTCTCTTCCGCCCACTAGAGAGCACGATTTTAAATAAAAACAAGCTCTTAGGGAGTGACATGGCCCTGGTAGGCACTTACAGAACTTTTTAAAATCACCCAAATAACTACAGTGATCTTTGATGTTACAAATATTATATTCTCACTACAACAACAATCACTAATTAAATAATAACTATTGCTACTATAACAGATAACAGCTGACTAATTATTATCTACTTTATGTATAGGTTATAAGAATTAATAATCTTATCAACATGAAAACGATATCTACAGGAAATAATTAGTACTACGAATAATCGTGTAGCCACTATTGTGTGGTAGTTCTAAACAATACGGTAAGATGGCGCTGTTATACATTTTTTATTAATTCTAAGTTATAATAATCTATATTCTACAAGATATTTGAGAAAAAATTACTGTAATAGGCTATATAGGCGTGTCTAAACACAAAACAATATTTTTTAGAATTTTTGTCTGTTTGTTTGTTCGCGCATCAAACAAAAACCACTTAACTAATTTTGATGCAACTTTTTGATAAAAATGAAAAGTGAATATTAAATTAAGAAATCAATAAAAATATTTAAAAAATGACCAACCTTAAATTCAATTTTTGAATTTATTATTAAATTTATTTTTAAAATATTAAATAAGCAAACAGTCCAACTGATGGTAAGTAGTAACCCTCGCTCATGGACTTTGGCAACACCGGGGCACAGCCAAACTGCCGCCTACCGTAAAGTATCGGAAGTTATTCCCCAATGACATCTGGTTTGTGTTTTAAAGTAGACTCTTATAAACTAGACTTTTGGCCGAAACTGACTGAAACCGAATACGCTAAGTTTCGGTGCGGACTGCGACCGAAGTTTCGGCTCATTATTGGAGAAAATTATGTTCAGTTTTTAGGGCCGAAACAGGCTCAAGCCGAAACCTAAATCGATCTCTTTTTATTCGAAGATTTAATAAAAATAGTTATATAAGTATACTCGATTAATACGGAATAACTGAAATTTGATTTAGCAATTGCTATTCAATAAGGCTTAATTGTATAATGGTTTTCTTCCCATAGTTACTTTCGCTGTGTTGGGAGATGTAGTAATTGATATAGGTACTTCACTATTAGTTGTTATTGTCTATTTAAAATGTATCATCATTACTATTGCCTCTGACTTTTCACAATCATTTGTATAGTTATTCATAATTTATATCACTGCCTAGTAAAGTAAATAAAAACATAAGGAACTTAACAAAAATAAGAAACTTGCATGCAAATCTATTTTTCGACGCCTAACTTAGCTACCCGCCTCGGCTTGGCACGATTGGCACGTGCCTCTTTACAATTTACTAATAAACAAAATCTCTTGGAATCTCTTTTTAAGTCTCATCAGGAGCTATCAAAGAAAAACACAGCATTATTTCCCGAAGGGGTAGGCAGAAGTGTATTACAACACCCATGATTCGCCAGCTATGTTTAAGTTCCACGTAATAGGGGGCGTGCCTATTGCCGCCTACCGGGCCCATTATCAAAAAAAAAAATCATACGTTTTTTTTATTGCTAATGATGGCAGACGAGCCACGGGTAAGTGGTAACCATCGCTCATGGACTCAACTATACCAAGAATACTGTCAAGCCGCTGCGCACCCTTTCATTTCTAAGATATGAAATGAAAGAATAAACGGCTCTCTTCTGCTACAGCCAAAACACACTGACGTGTTTCATGACCGGTCACACAAGAGGCGGTGGTACAATTGAGTACTTTCACTTGGTACCCAACCCTACCACCAGTAATGCAATGGGTGATAATTCCTTACTTCCCTTAGTCGCCTTGTACGACACCCGCGGGAAAGGATGGATGGTGACACTTGTATTCCTAGTCCGTCACCACACGGACGGGATTAAAATTCTAAAAAAGCTAGGCTACTTTTTACAGTTATTTTTTTGAATAAAATATCTAAGTGTACAGACACAGCTCAGTTACAGCTTTGTAATATTACAGACTATTCAGAGACTGACGCTCCGCGGGGGTTTATTGTGTTATGTAACTTCGTAACTATTGTGGTTAAACGAGTGTTTTGCTTACGTAATTAATAGGTACCTACTATGGGCCACCAATTAGTCTCGAGTAATTTATTTAGAGCGAATTTATTGATGTTCGGGCTGTTAGACGAAAAATATGTTGTTTGTTTAATATAACAGGTGGCATTTTTTACGTTGCCCGCATAGTGGCACTCAGGATACAGCTATTACTACCAACGCGCCTAGAGGATGGAACATCATCTCCCTAGCCAAGGTTGTTGGGGTTGCCATCCGATCTGTTCGTTTTACCTGATCTACCAATATTTACATGGTGCGATTGCCCATCTGGCGTCGACCACCCAAATACGGTAAACACAGGCTCTGAACTAGACCGGACAGCCCCCTTAGAATGAAAAGCGAAACGTTAGACGAAATCTCGTTTCTCTTCATTTTGATTGGTCGCATGAATTACACGTCGAAATCTCTACTAATCAGGAATCTCGCGTCGGACTGTTGATCAATCACAATGACTCGAAACGAAAGTTCTAGACGAACTTTAGTTTCGTTTTTCATTCTAAGGGGGCAGGTCTTATATTCAAGCTACTGACTCCTTGTAAAACGAGTGCCAGTGTCTCAGTCGGCACCTACTGCTTAAAGTGCTTTCGGACAAGAGGAGTAGCTGAGCCCCTCTAGCCAAGTATGTAGAATAGAATAACCAATGTATGAAATTGATATAACCTGACCTTACGACAACGTAAGCGTGACTGACTGTCAATCCCATTCATTGATTATTCTATTCTATTCTACAACATTTCTGCCACTTGGCTAGGGGGGCAGGTGTTCATGAATAAGTGTTCCTTTTTGGTCTCCCGTCTAATATCTGCCGAGTGAAAGTTGCTTAAACTTGCCGATCGTTCGAGCGGCAAGTGCACAACTAGGGTACAAACTCCTCGTTCCTGGGAGTGTTAATAATAACCATACCGGCTGATACTACACTATAAAACACGTCTTTAACAGACCATAATTTCTCAACGAGCCGTTCAAAGGATACGAGACCCATAAAACATACCGTTGTTGGGGCATCAACATCGACGTCCGTGTTACACAATCTGTGTAGCGACAACATTGTCGCTACACAGATTGTGTAAGAGTAGGTCCTATTTACAGTATAAGTATACATATACTTATACTGTAAATAGGTACCTACTCTTGGTAAGTTTGTCAGGGGGAATTAACCGAATTCAAAAATTCTTTCACTAATATTCCGAAAATTAAAAGGCTTTTTCTCGGCGGAGGTTCAACTGGTGTATCTATAATGTATTGAGGCACTATAAAATAAGGCAGCGTCATCGTTATTTTATCCGTGTGACGACGGACTAAGAATACAAGCCTCACCACCCCATTCTTTCTTGCGGGTGTCGTACTAGGTGACTAAGGGAATTTTTGTCTTCCTATCATTTACGAATTCACATATTCGAACTCATTGTGTTCTCTTATGCTAGTGTGATGTAGTTTCTAAGTCTAATCAAGAGCTACAACTAGACTAAAAAAGTTTCATCAAAATCCTGTCAGCAGTTTTTGCATGTGCAAACAAACACAAAAATTCTAAAGAAATGTTTTATGTTCAGACGCTTAAATAGTGTTATACAGTTTTTTTAAATATGTTAAATGAACAGCTATAGGCACAGCTCAGATACAGCTTTATTACACGAGTAGTATAGTTAATGCGAAAACACTACAAAATTCTAGTCCAGATCTGTCGTATCTCGGAGCCCCTTTATCCTGGCACCATACAACGGCCGTGATCTAAAATTAAATTGGTGACATCCTGCGTCGTACTTTTTTCTTAATTTTGAACGTAATTGCTTTCATTAAAGAAGGTGCGTAGGTCGTATTAACGTTTAGAAATGACCGTTAAAATTCATATATTTGAATCTGTGATAACGGCTGTTGACGTTAGTACAGTTTTAAAGACTTGTTGCTACCCGCGATTTCGTTTGTGTGGATTCTTCTACCTTTTTGATAAAATCATGCACTAAGGAATAATCCTTCTATCTCGGGGGACTACAATTTCACGGGCACAAACTACGCCTAGTTTCAGAACAACCATTTGTGGATCACACAAAGAGTTGTCTCGTGTGGGAACCGAACCTACAACACTCCGGCGGGAACTGGTATCTAAACCACTTCGCCGTCTGTGCCATCATGTGTGGCCATGATATATATAAAAAAAAGTTTGTCCATATAACATCGGCTATTTGCCAGTGTGTGGTTTTTATAACTGGAAAGCTTTTAAAAACTTACAGAAGCTTGAGTAAAAGTATCTACGTAAAAGAATATTTGGCACCCTACGAATCACAGATTCTACATTATGAAATAATGTAATTGATTGATAGTGAACCTTGTCCTCTTTCGTGATCTTAAATTTATTTATGCGCGGGATAATCCATTTTGATTCCATCCATTACTCTAATTTCGAATGAGTCTGACAGATGCTGCCATTTTAGATTTGAACAGTGTATAAATCTGACGGCAGATACGAGTCGTTCTCGCGGGTATCAGTTCGTGTTTGTCTTAATAAAGCTTTTAATTTTTAACATGTTTCTATACCGGGACATGAAGTATAATATTATTAGTAGGTATTTAATATTATATGTTTTGAAGAGCCTTGCTTGTCTTTACATGAATGAGCCGGCTCGGTTGGTGAAGTACCTACCACCCTCTCACAGAAGATCATCGTAAAACAACTGTAGATACTCCTATTGTTGTGTTTCGTACGGTGAGGGAGAGGCCCGAACTTCCTCCTAATTATTCTTTCTTTCCTCCTTTCTTTCTTTTAACACACTCTTTCGTTGCGCGCGAATGAAACCTCTGGTGTTGCTAGCATCTATGGCTAAAGGCTACGGTTACCGTTTACCTTCAAGTGAGCCGTATGCTTGTTTTCCACCCGTTCTTTTTTAAAGAAGGGCAAAATATTCTGCAATGATTTTTGACATACCTATATCTGTAATATTGTTTGAAATGGCTATCTTAGAATTTTGTTGTAAACGTGTTTATTATCGGATAATGTAATGATATTCTAGCTTATGATCTGCTAACCCTAGTAGGCCATGTTTTTCATTTTTGCCACGCGATTTTCGTCGCTCCTGGTTCTGTATGACGTTATAAAAACCTAGATGAGGATTTATAAGTAACACTATTTTTAATACGCCGTTAGTACCTACCTGCTATACTAAGTTCCTGTCAAAATGTACTCACATACGGATCCCCGGGTATTACTTAATACCCCACACATCGCTATAATCATCGGTAAATATATTGACCGTTTTATAGCCTAATCAACCGCGAATTCAAATCCCATAGCCGCTATACAAACATCCCATAAACAAATTACATCTGTCTGTCTATGTAAAACTACACACACTATTTGGTCTGTCTGTAACTGTATGGATGTACTCTGCTGTAGTTCAGTCAGCGTCGTAAACGAAACGATGCAGACGTCTGCGTACGCGGTGCTCATGACGTCAATTTACGCGGGAAAAACACGAGTACAAAAATGCACACTCGTCTTTTAAAATAAGGTTTATATTAATACGTCTACAATACGGGATATGTGATTCGCTGTTAGTCTGTGACCGTTTTCAATTTGTGCATTTGTTTAAGGAATATGTGATTTTAGTTTGGATGTAATCATGTTCTAAGAATTGTCAGTGGGAATAATGTATGCAGCGCTGGAAATAGATCTGTCTGGTTTGGTTTTGTGTGGAATTGTTTTGGCAAGGATATTTGTTTTATTATTCTTTTATACTTACAAATATAAAAACTTAATCACAAACAAATCTTGAAAGTTATTAATGATCAAATTATATATCGAAAAAGTAACTTTTTTTTAAAATTCAAATCAGTCTGTCAAAGAAAAAAACGTCATGTACACAACGGTTATTATTGTGGTTTACTGACTGCAGAGAAATTTTCTGACATAATTCATTAAGTATATTTTATCAGTCTGCTGTGCTCTTATCTAGGTATGCCTGGGTTGATCATCGATGACATAAACCAGGCTCCTAATTTTTGACGTTTTAAAACTAATCATTCTGAATGATGAATCGGTTCTGTACTCTGATTGGCTCACTGAGGTAGTTTGGTTTAATATTAGGGGATGGGACTAGATGCGTTTGACAAAAAGAATAATGTTTGCGGTTCATTGAAGTCAAGTGAAATTTCCGCGATATTGATTATCAGATTTATTACCTTAAAAAGGTCTATTCATTAGTGTTTCATTAAATTGATTTGATAGACTTCAAAAGCCGTCGATAAAATTTTTTAGGCATGAAGGTTTCCGAAGTTGTGCGTGTATTTGTTACATCGTGAGGTATAGGAAAACATCGTGAGGAAACCTGCATGCCTGAGAGATTTTTTCGATGGCTTGTGAAGTCTGCCAACCCGCACTGGGCCAGCTGGGGTGTCTACGGCCGGTAACCCTCTCACTGTCTGAGAGGAGACCCCTGCGCAATAGAAGAAAAAATACATTACAGGCCTGGGTAATAGGGGATTTTTTTTTCAAATATGTTTATTTCGACGCCCTCTTAAATTACCACCAATGGCATGTTCCCCCTGTTGTTTTAACCCTCTGGATGCTAAGTTGATATTTACGCAACTACATATTTATAAACACATATCCCACAATATGTGTCCTACTTACAAATGACTACACTTAGATTTAAAAATATATTCGCACTCCGCGATGCCCTATTTTCGCGTACACATATATTTGTCAAAAGTACAAGATATATGTAAGTGTTAAGTTCTAAAACAATGTACCTATTTTGTACCGATGACGGCATGACCGATGAGATGGAATTATAAAAATAAAGGTATTTAGTTAAATCTTCAGACTGACCTGTGGTCGTGTTTACGCACGAGTCGACTCCTTTGGTTTAGAAATTGCGTTTATTTTTGGTTATAGACAAGCGAGTTGCTGATGATGGTATGTGGTAACCGCCGCTCATGTAGGTACGAGTACTTTAATAACGCACAGCTATTGCCTTTAGATACTGCAGGAAACGTTAAGTCATATTTGAAGAAAAAAAAATGTTGGATGTTATCTATATCTATTATTATAAAGCTGTAACAGAGCTATGTCTGTACATTTAAGATATTTAAGAAAAAATGACTGAATTAGGCTATATAGGCGTGTCTCAACACAAAAAGTTTTTTTTTTTTTAGATTTTTGTCTGTTTGTTTGTTCGCGCATCACGCAAAAATTACTGAACGGATTTTGATGCAACTTTTTCTATTTGATAGATCTCGATTAGACTTAATAACTGGTATACATTTTATCCCGCTACTATATCGGGAACCTGAAATACAACCTAAAAACTAGCTTTTGGTTGCGGCGGAGTCGCAAGCAAAGACTATTTTTATTAAAATTGACAATTATATCTATTGGAACATTTTGTAATTAGCAGACATTCCTTGATCAGGGACACTTAAAGTTCAGGTTTCCCTGATCCAGTAATATCTGATCTAATGATCTGTCAATTATGTCAATCTATTTGGTCAATATGAGCATGGTAACTTCTGTCTCCACCGAGTTCAAGAGCCTAACGGTTGTTTAGTGGGTAATAGCCTCAGTTAGGCATAGATAAATAGTCTATGCCTAACTCTAGTCTAGGCATAGACAAATAGTCTATGCCTAACTCGCTCGCTCTCCTTATAGCGGTGCACTGTGTCGGAACTCGGAACAGGTGCACTGTGACATAGTTGCTGAATGCGGCGCCTTATTACCTTCTTAAGTTTTTTGTTATTAGTGTCAATATTTTTTTTTACTTTCGTTCTTTCATCTGGTCTTGCTTTTTCTAGTCTACTCTAGAAACTTTTCGATATTGTATCGGTCGATCGGACTGAGGGCTTCCTAATTTACTCGTATGTATATCGATTAGGGATATCGAGAAGTTTTTGTAGATAGCAAATGGCCAGTTTAAAGATTTTTGTAGTGGATTGTTTATTATTTTATGCGGGCGTTCACACCGTACGGACCCGATGTGATCTGATAAATCGTACTAGGAAGTTATTAACTTTTGCACTTAACACCTCACAAGAACTTACAGTTAGACCTGCTGAGCGTCTATACTATATAAATAGAATATAAAATAAAGTTGCAGTCCACGTCTGTCTGGTTTTCCACTTTTTCTTTAGCCCTTTTATGTTCCACTATTCAGTCGAATAATTTCGAAAATTCAGAGACGTGTTGCGTATGAGGTCTTGGACTGGGTTCGAACTCGATACCACTTTTTGAAATAAAACTACGTTTACGGAATCTATCGCGTTTACTTGATTTTACTCCTATCCCGACGTTTCGAATACTTTACAGCATTCATGATCACGGGTGGACTTAGATGATAGACGTCCAAGGTTGATATGTTATTTCAACGGTTTCATCTACCCACAGTATATGATTTTACAAAATTTTTGGTTTATTTATTTTAACCCACCTAATATTCGTTTAGAAACACAGTGAAAATATCTACTTCAAATGTTTATGCATACAATGTATGAGACTTTAAATTTGTATATTAAAATGAGTATAATACTCCTCTTTAAATTGTAAAATTTTTGTTTTTATTAAGTGCTCAAAAATTCTACCACAAACTACCAATTACTACCAGTAAGAAGACAATCTTGGTTATTAGTTTATATTATTAAATATATTGATTTTGCTAAAAGCTAAGACTAAGCAGCTACCACCGGATCGGAACGCGGCCTGACTGAGAAAGATCCGGCCAGAAAACTCAGTAGGCAACAACTGTTATGGATTATTAACTTTTATACGGAATTACTGAGATCTAATAAGGTTTAAATTTTAAATTTTTTATAAAAGGCAAAAAACTAATCACTACTGTGGGTTTTATCTACACAATAAGCGCTAACTGTGTCTTGCAATCTTGTGGTGTGCCTTCTTGTATTCTGTTTGGTGAGGCCTATCACAGGATTCCAGCTTGATGGTAAGACCCAGCCGTCTTCTCTATTGAAATTGGGATGTTTCTTAATTTCAATAGCCTCACGTATCATTCTAGGGCGATATCGATGTTCTTTTGCGAGGATTTGAGGTTTGTCAAACCTAATGTAATGGCGGGTGTGGTCCTGTGTGTGCTCACAAATTGCAGACTTTGTATAGCGACTGTGCTTCACATCAGCTATGTGTTCTTTGATCCGAGTTGTTATGGATCTCTTTGTTTGTCCAATGTAGGAGAGACCACAATCACAATCCAGCTTGTATACTCCTGCATCCTGTAAGGGTATATGGCACTTGACTGGTGGTAAAAATTTACTAATTCTTTTGAGTGGCTTATAGTAGGTTTTAATTGAAGCTTTTTTAAGAATGTAGCCAATCTTGTCAGTGACTCCTTTAACATAGGGCAGGACTGCAGGGAGGCGCTCAACTGTGGGTGGCTTCACTCGGTTTCTGTGACGGCGGCGTGGAACCTGCAGCTTATTTGCATGTAAAACTTTCTTTACATGCTGCAACTCTCCAGCCAGGTGTTCTTCATCACAGATTCCTTGTGCTCTCTGAAACAAAGATTTAGACACGGTAGCTAACTGTGAAGGATGGTGGTGAGACTCTCCATTCAGGTACTTATCGGTATGGGTTTTCTTTCGATACACTGTATGACTCAAGGTGTTGTTGGGGTTACGGATTACCATAACATCTAAGAAAGCTAAAGAGTTATTTGACTCCAGTTCCATAGTGAATTGAATTTTAGGATTAATGGAGTTCAGATGGTCTAGAAATACGGTTACTTTATCAGATGGTAATATAGTAAAAGTGTCATCTACGTACCGCTTGTAGAAACGGGGGACCACAGGTGAGGTTTTTAGGGCAGTCTCCTCGAAGTCTTCCATAAATATGTCGGCAACAACGGGAGAGACTGGCGAACCCATGGCCACTCCGTCCACTTGCTTGTAGAAGCCATCATTCCACATAATGTAGCCGGATGTGAGGCAGTACTTTAACAGTTCAGCGTATTCCATAGGTATGTTGTTCTCTGATAGTTTCTTAGATACAATTCTGATGCAGTCTTCCACGGGTAAGCAGGTAAAAAGTGCCTGGACATCAAAACTCACCATAGTTTCATTGTTAGCGAGATGAAGGTGTTTAATCTCACTTACAAAATGGTATGAGTCCTTTATGAACGGTCGTAGTGGTGCGTTCGGTTACGACCTATTGTAAGTCAGATCGACTCACCTACTTATAAAGTCGCTCAGCTACTGGCCAAAGTTCTCTCTCAACTCCGAGGACACACAGATGCGTTCATAAAGGACTCATACCATTTTGTAAGTGAGATTAAACACCTTCATCTCGCTAACAATGAAACTATGGTGAGTTTTGATGTCCAGGCACTTTTTACCTGCTTACCCGTGGAAGACTGCATCAGAATTGTATCTAAGAAACTATCAGAGAACAACATACCTATGGAATACGCTGAACTGTTAAAGTACTGCCTCACATCCGGCTACATTATGTGGAATGATGGCTTCTACAAGCAAGTGGACGGAGTGGCCATGGGTTCGCCAGTCTCTCCCGTTGTTGCCGACATATTTATGGAAGACTTCGAGGAGACTGCCCTAAAAACCTCACCTGTGGTCCCCCGTTTCTACAAGCGGTACGTAGATGACACTTTTACTATATTACCATCTGATAAAGTAACCGTATTTCTAGACCATCTGAACTCCATTAATCCTAAAATTCAATTCACTATGGAACTGGAGTCAAATAACTCTTTAGCTTTCTTAGATGTTATGGTAATCCGTAACCCCAACAACACCTTGAGTCATACAGTGTATCGAAAGAAAACCCATACCGATAAGTACCTGAATGGAGAGTCTCACCACCATCCTTCACAGTTAGCTACCGTGTCTAAATCTTTGTTTCAGAGAGCACAAGGAATCTGTGATGAAGAACACCTGGCTGGAGAGTTGCAGCATGTAAAGAAAGTTTTACATGCAAATAAGCTGCAGGTTCCACGCCGCCGTCACAGAAACCGAGTGAAGCCACCCACAGTTGAGCGCCTCCCTGCAGTCCTGCCCTATGTTAAAGGAGTCACTGACAAGATTGGCTACATTCTTAAAAAAGCTTCAATTAAAACCTACTATAAGCCACTCAAAAGAATTAGTCAATTTTTACCACCAGTCAAGTGCCATATACCCTTACAGGATGCAGGAGTATACAAGCTGGATTGTGATTGTGGTCTCTCCTACATTGGACAAACAAAGAGATCCATAACAACTCGGATCAAAGAACACATAGCTGATGTGAAGCACAGTCGCTATACAAAGTCTGCAATTTGTGAGCACACACAGGACCACACCCGCCATTACATTAGGTTTGACAAACCTCAAATCCTCGCAAAAGAACATCGATATCGCCCTAGAATGATACGTGAGGCTATTGAAATTAAGAAACATCCCAATTTCAATAGAGAAGACGGCTGGGTCTTACCATCAAGCTGGAATCCTGTGATAGGCCTCACCAAACAGAATACAAGAAGGCACACCACAAGATTGCAAGACACAGTTAGCGCTTATTGTGTAGATAAAACCCACAGTAGTGATTAGTTTTTTGCCTTTTATAAAAAATTTAAAATTTAAACCTTATTAGATCTCAGTAATTCCGTATAAAAGTTAATAATCCATAACAGTTGTTGCCTACTGAGTTTTCTGGCCGGATCTTTCTCAGTCAGGCCGCGTTCCGATCCGGTGGTAGCTGCTTAGTCTTAGCTTTTAGCAAAATCAATATATTTAATAATATAAACTAATAACCAAGATTGTCTTCTTACTGGTAGTAATTGGTAGTTTGTGGTAGAATTTTTGAGCACTAAATAAAAACAAAAATTTTACAATTTAAAGAGGAGTATTATACTCATTTTAATATACAAATTTAAAGTCTCATACATTGTATGCATAAACATTTGAAGTAGATATTTTCACTGTGTTTCTAAACGAATATTAGGTGGGTTAAAATAAATAAACCAAAAATTTTGTAAAATCATATACTGTGGGTAGATGAAACCGTTGAAATAACATATCAACCTTGGACGTCTATCATCTAAGTCCACCCGTGATCATGAATGCTGTAAAGTATTCGAAACGTCGGGATAGGAGTAAAATCAAGTAAACGCGATAGATTCCGTAAACGTAGTTTTATTTCAAAATGTGTAACATTCGCGTAAATATCAGAAAGTATTATATCAGAAAGTATTATCGATACCACTTTCTTTGAAGTCCTTATATAGTTTTACCGCTAGGGTACCACTGTTTTCTGCTTACTTCTTCGCGATGTGGCCTGCCCATTGCCATTTCAGTATGCCAACCCGGCCGGCTATGTCGGTCATTCTTGTTCTCCTACGGATCTCTGTATTACGGATACGATCACGTAGGAAAATACCAAGCATAGCCCTCTTCATGGTCCGCTGAGAGACTTTGAGCCTTGATACAAGGCCAACATTCAGAGACCATGTCTCTGTTCCATATGTCATCACTGGTAACACACAAGACGTTCGTTTTCAGACACTGCGGAATATTGGACGAGAAGATACAATAATGAACATAAGAAAATAATTATTAAATTTGGTGCAGTGGTTCGGAAGTTATGCGTGTAAATACATTTCGGCAATTCATTTTTATTTATATAGATTCGAGGAAGGTTTATAAGTATAATACGTCTTTTCAGTAGAGATTTTTTTACATAATGTCTATTATTATATTGCTGTATTATTGCGAAATTAGTAATAAACCTGCAGTAGATTCAAACGGTTGTTAGATTAATTTTAGAAATTCATTGTTAAAATAAATTATTCATCTTATTCGGGTAGTATACAAAAGACAAATATTTAATATATTTACGACGAATTTTAACTTGCCCCTTTCTATAAAATATAATACTCGTAGAATCCCTCGATCCATTAACCATAAACATTACAATAGGAAATATTTATGGGACCCTGGGAAGTTCGACGGGCTATTGACGAGCGAGTACTTGAAATGTTTACATCGTTATACTTGATGGGAGAAATTAATGAAGAGCATTGAACTTGACAATTTAATGTATGCCCCTCGTGGTGCCAGATGGTAAAACGCTTATTTCTGGAGGGAAGCTGTAAATAAACTTTTTGTTTTTAAGTCTATTAAAAATTTCGATTGAACTCATTTAATTTTAAGTTTATAGGTTAGAACTAAAGGGACGTATTTTTTATAGATTGCCTCAGCCACTTGCCCTTACTGCTAAAGCAGGAAATGTTTTTATATTTTTCACTTCATTTAAACAAACGTCTTCGTCGCGCTCTTCATATTTTTCACCATACGCTTGACTTCTTTTGTCGGGTCTTCCGCTACCTCTGTAACCTACCACCTTCATTTATTCATACATTATGTTAGTTGAGATGTTTTCATTCATAATTTTGTAAATTTAGCGGCTTAGGGAAATCTTGCCTGGGGATCGAACTCGATACCTCTGCCTTGACAATGCGTCGGACCTACCACTCCACTGTTACACTTAAAAAATGAGGCCATAATATTTTATAATTACAATTAACGAAATTAACATCTAACACCATTCAATTGTCGTGTAATTAATGGCTGCGTTGTAATGAGCTAGAACAACCGAATGCGTTTCATTGCCCTTTCATTATCAATCGGTAACAATCAACAAACATCTCCTGCACTGTTACAAAACAAAATATAAAAATACACTTTATTACTATACAAATAAGGGTGTTGTTGATCTTGTTTGAACACGTGCATCCGTTTGGCCACACATGGTCAGCTTTTTTCTTCGCGTTATTTTTGAACCCAGCTGGATTTGAGGGTAGACACACATTTGTATACAAACGTATTGTTTAATTCACTCAGTGACGATTCGAGTTTTATTTTCGAATACGTTTATGTTTAGTGTCTATTTTGTTTGTGTGTAAGTTTGTGTCGAGATATCCTTGGTGGCCTATTTCTGTCGTTTTAATGTGATAAATAAATATTAAATCTGTTTTTGTATGAGTTCTGTTATAATTCGAGTTAGTTTATTTTATATGTCTTGATGTTCGAGTGTTATGGATCTGTCTTTATAATTCGGTAAGCGTTATTTTGTATTAAAAATATGGTGCGCTGTTCCTTACATAAAATACATATACTAACAGCGCAAGTTATGTCGGTGTTTATTTTCTCTCTTATTGTATAGGTATTAAAAGTATAAAGATGATTTTTTAAATCGAGGTTGCAGTCCAAATAGGTACCTATGTGGCATACATAGCATCATGCCTGTATCCCCGAAGGGGTAGGCAGAGTTGTATTATACACCCTTTTTTGTTAAGGCAGGAAAAAATGTTCCTAACCGTACACCTCGTCGTTTGAGGCAACGAACAGGATAGTGTGGGGCCCTCACCCACTAAAGAAACCCGCCTTGTGCCGTCTCTCCGCCTTTCTTGGCAGGCCACTGGAACTATGTTACATTCCATCGGTGGTTGTATTACACAACCACGGTCCGTCAACTTTGTTTAAGTCCCACGTAACAGGGGGCGAGCCTATTGCCATCTACCGGGCACATTTACAAACTTTGGGCTGCTACTGAGAATGTTTCTTTTACGAAAAAGCTCAATAACACTGCCCGACCCGGGGATCGAACCCGAGACCTCATGCACCTTAGCAGTCGCTTACAATACCACTACACCACAGAGGCAGTTATTAAAAGACATAGCATCACGCCTGTATTCCCCGAATGGGTAGGGAGAGGTGTATTCCACACCTATGGTTGTATGTATGTATCATAATGTATATATAATTATGTAATAAAATTTTCTGATAATTATGTGTTGAGAATGTATTTCAATAATGGCTCGAATGTCTCTGGGCCTGCATTCTATGTTTATTTTCCCACTGACATGAAAATTCAAAATGCTACATATAATACATTAGAACGAATAAACCAAAAGGATATCTATGTTAATTAGTTATTTAGTACAATTGACCCAAAATTGAAAGACTTGTTTTCGCTGACAATTAAAAACATGTTAATCGTTTGAAAACCAGTTTTATCGAACGGAAAAGCTAATTTTTCGTCTACAAGTCACTTGGAAACTCAATCAAATTAAAGAATTTAAATTAGAATTTTATTTGAATTTAAATTTTATTTAAAACTGTGCATAATGTGTGGACTATCAAATAGTGTATACGTGTTACTGAAACAACCCACAATTCGAAGACAGTGAAATGGTGACTTTATAATGGTGATTCTAAGAAAATTTATGGTATGTGTTAAGTTTGTTAAGTTAACTTTATCTAGAAATTTAGAAAAATCTGTGAATGAGGAAAATGAGATTTTTAGTACGAGCGGGAAACTACGGGTTTCCCACGCGTACTAAATAAAAATATCTTTTTCTTCATTCACAAATAATTTGTACTTTAAAAAAAGTAGCGGAGCATGTCAAATGTAAAAAAAAATTTAGGAAAATCTATTTAGATATTTTTATATATATTTTTAGCACTTTACATGCTTAGCAACATACATTAAACACAATGTGAAAAATGTGAAATCGAAAATAACAGTCACGAGCAGGATTTGAACCTGCATCTCCTGGATACCGTCCAGATGCGTTGCAAATTCAGCCATCGTGATAATTGCTCCTGACTGCAAATAACGATAACACATTCACACTTAACATCTTTGGGTGACGCCTGCACCATCTGTCGGAAGTATTTTCATATATTATACCGACCACAAAAATAAATTGGCAAAGCATGTGGACGGTATCCAAGAGATGCAGGTTCAAATCCTGCTCGTGACTGTTATTTTCGATTTCACATTTTTCACTTTGTGTTTAATGTAGGAAAATCTGTTTATTATATTGTTATTTCTATATATATATATTTAGGTTAGTAGTAAAGCCTTGCTTGTCCCAATATAAATGGGCTGGCTCGATCGTCTAGGTCACCACCCTCTCACAGAAGATCAGTGTGAAATACCGATTGGTACTACCACAGTTATTTCGTATGGAGACGTCCCATCCTTATTCTCCATCATCTCCTTATTATCCTTCCTTTCCACTTCCTATCCCTTTCCTTGTAGTTGGTGATGCGCCAGTGATGCTTCCTGGTGTTGTTAGCGGTTAGATGGGCCGTATGCTAGATCGACAACGGATTTGTATGAAAAAAAAATTTGCTTGGCCATTTATCATTTTGAACCCAGCACGGGTTCAGGTTTCTGAATAACGGCTGGATGCTCCGATACCCCGATTTTCATTTCACACGATAGCTTAATTAGCAGTGTCCGTGCAGTATTCAGAAAGCTAAGGAAGTTTAGAAGATAGCCGGTGCAGGTCCAATTCCTACTAAGCACAGTGGTATGGTATGATGCACATTGGGCTGTGCTGGTTATGCCCTTGATGTTGTATGTTTTTAACTGCGTATGGTGGCTGACGAGTCACAACCCACCTGATGGTAAATGCTAACCGTCGCTCATGGACTCAACTATACCGGGAGTATTGTCAAGCCGCTGCTCACCGTTTCATTTCACAGATATGAAATGATAGAATAAACGGCTATCTCCTGCTGCAACCAAAACACACTGATGTGCTTCATGGCCGGTCACACGGGAGATGGTGGTATCAACCCGGTCGGGCCCGATAGCAAGTGAGTACTCCCAGTTGGTACCGAGCCCTACCTCCAGTAATCCATCCATCCATTAGCCTTTTAAGGTCCACTGCTGGACATAGGCTCCCCAAGAATGGGGGATAGTGCCGTAATCGCTACGCTTGGCAGGCGGGTTGGCGATCGCAGTGGATGTTGTTAATACTCGAAGGAGTGCTGCTGCCCACTCCCTCGGCATTCCCTCAGTCGGCTACGACTCCCATGGGTGGAGGGGGGTAGTACAATTCTAAAGCCGGCCCCACACGGCAAAATCCAATGGGTGATAATTGCTTAAGGGAAGCTTAGTCGTCTCGTACGACACCCGTGTAAAAAAATGGGGTGGTGACACTTGTATTCTTAGTCCGTCAACACACGATAGAAATTGTTTTAGCAATTAATAGCCCTTCTCACTTATCATCAGATGGACATCCAGTCTGCGCCGATAAAATTAAGAATAATCTTAATATTGTACGTTCTGTATATTGCGCCTGTAACGATAAATAGTTTTTCTTTGGTAATACTATGCTTTTAAATATATTCCGACTCGCAGTGAATATTTATGTTAAAGTACCGGTATTTCAGGGAATCAATAATGTAGGTCAGTGAGTGATTTGTCGTAAGCCGGTCTATTTACAGCTTAAAATTTGTAATGTACACGGGAACGACGGAAGACGCATGTTGTAGAGGCAATTTGGAAGTCAGTAACTTTATTAAGCAACCCTCAGTATGAATAGATCAGGTAGTTCCACACTCAACATCAGCTACAGTAGGCACTTCTGCTGTTGTATTTAGTAGTATGTGTGAGAGCGCTGGATGCAAAAATACCTCTCATTCCCTTCCTCTTATTCTTAATGTCCATCATGGGTCGGAAACGCATTACTGATGTCTCTGGTGTTGCTAGCGTTGATAGGCTATTGTGGTGACCGCTTATCCTCACCGCTCGTATATTTGTTTGCCACCATATTAGTATAAAAGAGAATAAATAAAAAATATCTATTTTTCTTAGACAACTTGAAATACAATTATTATTGCCAGTATGACCACCATGATAAATACCTGGTGAGACCATCTGTCAACTGTTACAAATTGCAGAGAGCTATGATTATATCGTTTATGCTTTTTGTTAAAGTTTTTCAAAGTTCTTTTATAGTACAAATTATAATTTGTACTTTAAGAGTAGCTGAGCATGTCAAGTGCTAAAATATAGATCAAAATGTTTAAAAAATCACGTCATCAAATAGTATGAATTTTAATTGCAAAATTTAACTTACTATATTGGATTAATGCATGTAAATGCTTCCGATAGGTAGCGTTGGTCGTTAAAACAAATGTGGTAAAGAAAATGGGTATTTCTAATAAATAGTACGGTAGCTCAGTGGATTAGAGCACTTCCCCGGATAGGAAGGGACGCAGGTTCGGTTCCCGCTCGTACTAAAATAATCTTTTTCCTTAATCACAAATTATAATTTGTTCTTTAAGAGTAGTTGAGCATGTCAAGTGCTAAAATATAGATCAAAAAATTCTTTTAATAGTCTCACGCCTTTATCTGCAGAGGGTTATTTCAAACTTAAAACTGGTGAACTGGCCTCACTTACAGTCTCCGTGACGGTCTTTTCCAATTTTCTAATGGAGAAATCCTATTGCCTACACTTTAAAATTGTATGTGTACAATTGTTCTATGTTTATTTTTGCTTCCAGTGTTCGAGTCTTCGCGACGAGTTATCCGTCGGCGAGGATAAGTGGAAGCAGCGGAGGAACTACAGTTTTGACCAGAACAGGCAGCTAGAAGAAGTCACTAGAGAGAGGTATGACAACATTTATGATGCATTCTTGTTTCTATTGCTTATTGTGGTAGATGAAGCTATGACCCATGTGATGGTAATTTGTGTTTACTCAAAATCTATCTAATTTTCCTGTGTCGTATTTTAGGCCATGCATCACAGCGAGCATTTTTAAAGCTTAACGCTTACTAAACGACTCCTGAAAGGTCAATAATATTTATTTCTTAAAGCTATTATTATACATGAATGGTGACACACACAAGACAATCGCACGATGCACCATCAATTTCTAGTTTTGGACGTTTTGGTGAATTTTGTGTCCTCTATTTCCACTGTGTATAAAGATTCCCTGGACACCGGGATTATTTACTAGTGCGGGGCCAGTGTCTTTAAAAACCACCAAGAAATGTTTTTTTATAGAATCAACCTAATAATAATTAACGAGCAACCGAATCTTTAATGTATTTACTGTATGTTGTTGCCTTAGTATAAAAGAAATAAGAAGTTCTTACTCAAATATGTTGCAGGGACGATTTGAAGCGAGTGGCGGTGAGTCTCCACCGCGTGGTGGGGCAGCTGGTAGCGTATTGCGCGACCGCTGAAGACGAGCTCAACAGGACCGTGCTCGCACAACTGTTGGCGAGACTTCTACCAGATGGGAACCAGTGAGTAAACTTCATTAAGTAATATTATCCAGAAATGAAGATAACTGCAGGTGAGGTTTTTGAAGTGAAACTTCTTAGGCGTCGATAGACTATAATAAATTGAGAGCGAAATGTTAAAGTTTGCAAACATTAATTTTGTATTAAACAGTATTAGTCTTGTTGCTACGGAAGTACAGATTTAATGGTGTCGAGACGAGTTAAAATTGGCGAGTTAATTGCTCACGCGAGTCTGCGCCGGGGGTGTTATTTGCGGGAACTTATTTATTTATCTGTGCACAGTGTGCATACTCATAGAGCCGATGATTTCGTGCTAAACTACTTATTCTTCGGCAAAATATATTTTTAAATCTAGTCGCTTTTATCTATTACTAGCTTTTGCTCGTGAATTGGTCTGCGTGGACTTCAAAATGGAGTCCACAGAGAATTGAAAATCTTGTAAAAATATCCTGCAGTTTACGGGAAATACTGTTTTAGTTACACCTGTTTTGGCCTAACCAATTTAGAAAATGTCTATAATTTTAGTCACTTTTGTACGTTCGCGCTTTGCCAAGTTAAATGTAATTAATACAATTTCAATATTTACAGATATTAAGTGTCTGGGATTTCAGTTTTAATATAATATTTTATTGGTGGTAAGGTTGAGTAAGCGGTAGTACTCACTTATCGGGCCCGAGCAGGTTGATACGAACGTCAAGCACACCGGCGCGCTTAACATTCGGTCACACTCCGTAAAGCACTTCGGTGTGTTATGGTTGTGGCGGGTGGTGAAGAACTACCTCATTAATTTCCCATTTGCGAAATGAAATATTGAGCTGATGCTGAAAACAGCCTCGGTGGTGTAGCGGTAGTGTATGCGACTGCTAATCATTCGATTCCCGGGTCGGGCAATGTTATTGAGCTTTTTCCTAAAAATAAAAATTCTCAGTAGCAGCCCGAAGTTTGGAAATGTGCCCGGTAGACGTCAATAGGCTCACCCCCTATTACGTGGGACTTAAACATAGCTGGCGAGTCGTGGGTGTGTAATACACCTCTGCCTACCCCTTCGGGGAATACAGGCGTGATGCTATGTTTAAATATTGAGCAGTGGCTTAGCAGTTTTCTTAGTATTACTGAGTCCGCGAATGGTTGCCACTTACCATTAGAAGGACCGTGGCTCGTCTGTTGCCATTAGGAATAAAAATGTTGATATTTTTAAACAATCGATGATGTCATCCAAAAATAGACTTTTGATTCTTTATTTATGAAACAAAAATGGATAAGCAATATAAAATTTCAGGTCGTTTGCTGAAGACGATTCTCGGCCAACGACTCCAAACCTTTCCGGTGATCTCAACACAAGTCTTGTGGCGCGAAGTGGTAAACATGTACACTTCGCACCCGACCTTAACGTTCTCCTTGCTGATTTGGACGAGGTAAGTCACATACCATCTTATGAAGAATGCAGTTGAAAACATTTTGAGTAAAAAATGTTGCAATCGAACAGAAACATTAATATTTAGATATTTTTATATATATTTTTAGCATTTGACATGCTTAGCACTATACATTAAACACAAAGTGAAAAATGTGAAATCGAAAATAACAGTCAGGAGCAGGATTTGAACCTGCATCTTCTGGATACCGTCCAGATGCTTTACCAATTCAGCCATCCTGACAATTGCTCCTGACTGCTAATTTCGATAACACATCATACTTAACGTCTTTGGGTGACGCCTGCGCCATCTGTCGGACGTATTTTCATACATTATACCGACCAGGTAAACTTAATTTTACAATTAAAAATATCTAAATATTTAAAGGGTTTGCGTCATTATTAGGTAAAATCTTAGCGCAGGCGTCACCCAAAGACGTTAAGTATGATGTGTTATCGAAATTAGCAGTCAGGAGCAATTGTCAGGATGGCTGAATTGGTAAAGCATCTGGACGGTATCCAGAAGATGCAGGTTCAAATCCTGCTCCTGACTGTTATTTTCGATTTCACATTTTTCACTTTGTGTTTAAAGAAACATTAATGCTAATTATTTTTATATTAACGGTTAAACGCAATTTCATTAGTTTATGCTGTTGACATCGGGACATTCTTTATCTACTAGTCGTATCCGAACCTTGGACATGCACATGATTTCGAAAAGTTATGGATGTTGTGTACTGGGTTTCATTTTCACATTTTTGGAGATCGAGCCGATACGTTTCTTTAAGTAAATTTCTCTTCTTTTTGAAATCTAAGACGCATTACACCCTTTTTAATGGTGCAACGGCAACATGTTTATTATTTCGTGTTGGCTGTTGATTTGGGTGGCTAACTTCAATAAGGATTAGTGAGCTACTGTGACCTCCATGATGCAAAAAGTTTAAGTAGCCCAGAAACAGGATCTGTGGGCAGTACTGCAGGAGCCCAGTGAGTCATAGAGTAAAGTGCGGCCGTGTGCTCGCAGGAGGGAGTAGTGCAGTTCGTGCAGCAGCAGCGTGACCTCAGCGCCGACATCAGGCGCGAGCTCGACCACTCGCTGCGGCGCCTGCGCCTCGAGGCGCACTCGCTGCTCGACCTCTCCGCCAAGCTCGCGCACAGTGAGCACCCGCACGCACTTACCTACCGACCTCGAACTCCGTCCAGACAACTTCTGATCAATTATGCAAAATCTTCACTAAATTTTCCTTCAGTAATTCTGTAATCTTTGAATGTATTCTCTCATAGTTTTTCATAACTCAAAATTTGTTAACGGTCTAACGGTTAAGTATCGTGTGATAGTAGTAATAGTAGACTAAAAATTTTATGTCACCAATAAATGGAAGAGGTATTTATGGGCACGGATCTCGTACGAGGTGACTACGAGAAATAACGATGTAATATTATAAATCTAAAAATCATATCGTCGTATCACATCGAAGTTCTCACTTGTTGCCGACCCGAGGAGATAGATACTAACGTCTCCTTTGTTCTATGCAACTGTAAAGTTCAGCTGAAAGATAAAATATCAATGTAATATTCTCTTGAGCTTAGCGATGGATATAAACTGTAGCGAGCAACTAGCCCGCGTTCCTAGTATTAGAGTAAATTATTCACAAGCTATCAGGGGGTTTAGATCAAATCTCATATCTCACAATCGACATCTTATCGACTCTCTTGTGATTGGTAGAGAAACCGACGCGTGATATTTCAATAATACGTTGGCCAATTACGGTGTTCTCTCAACCAATCACAGTGATCACAATACGATGTCGATTGTGAGATATGAGATTCCGTCTAACCCCCCAGGGCTCAGGCTTGTTGGTTTCAATCACCTGGCAGTGATAATTAGTAAATATTTAAATCCCAAGAGATATTTTGTCGACAACTTATAAAATTCGCCAACCTTCCCTGCGCCAGCGTTCGTTCTGACTCATAAAACCTGTTCCCAACAGTGGGACAAATCCAAAACTTAAACGTGCCTTCCGAAACCTCTTCTCTCTTTATCACGTAATACCATGATTTCCCATGACATTATTCTCGATATTTCAATGCAGAAGGTCGTTCGGAATCCAAGATGTTGGAGTCCAATGAGGTGCAGATCACAGAACTCGTGCAGGACTTAGAATCTAGACAGAAATCTTGTGACAACTGCGAGCTGCACAGAAAGGTAAATTTGAGTGTATTTTAATTAAAATCTCATCATTTTCATAGCCTTATCTCACCCAAATCTTGCCATCAAATAGTGTCTAAGTTCGTCTTTTACACAACACAGCATCTTTCTATACTTTTCTTATAATCTTTGAAAAATCAATTGAGATTAAATATGTACTAGTTATTTTAGCACATAAGTGTAGACTTTATCACTATGGAAATACTTGTTTAAATTGTATGAAGAGCAGCAGCGGTGCTAGCGAAACACTACCATAGCGTCGGCACAGTTACTGTGGCGTCGGCGTCAACGATTTAAATATTTATTTTCAAAATGATAGAGTGTACGTTTGTGTGCATATATTTGTCTTTATTATATTTCTTATACCAAAACGTAGCTAAAAGTTACTCGTGCTTAAAATGTATTTTTTTGATATCGCACAATTTTCAAAAACCGAGTGCGTTTCACCGCAGCCGCTTCATTTAATGTAAATATTTTAGAATATGGAGGAAGCGATGGCGGAATGTCTGCAGAGAGAGAACTTACTCCGATCGGACCTAGAGGCGGCCATGATCAAGATAGCGGACCTCATGACCAACGCCGATGTTATTGCTGAAGGGTAACTATAGTTTGTAATTGTCACGTGGTAATTAAACGGTACATAGATTCTGGATTGGTATTGTTACGTTTGAGAGAGCCCTTTTGTTTGATAAGGCGGGAAAAATGTATCTAAACGCACACCCCGTCGTTAGAAGTAACGAACAGAGTAGTGTGGGGCCGTCGCCCGCTAAATAAACTCGCCGTGTGCCATCTCTCCGCCTATATTGCCGGACCACGGGAACCGTGTAACATTATTACTTCAGTTTGTGTTTTAAAGTGATCCAAAAAATTGGTGTAATGATTACAGAAACTTATAATTATTTGCCGTTGGTGTTTTGTTGGTATAAATGAGAAGTTTATCAGAAGGTTGGCAACGAAATAAAATGCGTATTTAGTGGTTGAAATTTGGTGACTGACGGTTTTAATATTTGTAACAGAATACACAATAGGGCATGCTTTATTTACATTAACACTATGTTTACATTTGGAGTGCCTACACGTTATAATTATATTTTTCAACGTATAAAAGTACATTTCCATCCATCCATTAGCCTTTATCGTCCACTGCTGGATATAGGTATCCCCAAGAAAACTCCATAAGGAATGGTTCTGCGCCGCTTGAATCCAACGTCTGCCAGTGACTTTAACCAGGTCATCGGTCTACCTGGTGATAGACCGTCTTACATTGCGCCGTCCGATACGCGGTCGCCATTCGTGAACCTTTATTTCCCAACGGTAGTCGTTTCGTTGAGCGATGTGGTGCTTGTGGTGACGGACTAAGAATACAAGTCTCACCACCCCATTCTTTCCCATAGGTGTCGTACGAGGCGACTAAAGTAGACCTTCCTCTTTACACAGTAGACTTTTAGACAAGATCTTTATCAGCTTCCCAAACGCTGCCCAGCCGAGCTGGATCGATTCGTCGATTGACCTCTTTCTCGAAGTTGTGTCTACCTAACTAGACAGTTTGTCCTAGGTAGACATAAATAATAAGTGATCGACAATTTCAAGGATCACACATTCCCGGCTAGGTCAGGTACTGAATTGACATGGTTTTTGTACATCATTTTCGTCTTGTGCATGGCATGTTAATTTTTAGACCCACTAGTCGAGAAATCCTGCTGAGGTCGTTGAGCATGGTACCAAGGTCCTCCAGTGCCATAATCATGATAGTACCGCCTAAGTTCCGATCGAATCGAAGGCTTTCTCATAGTCCACAAACGCTAGACACAGACCGATTATACTCCTTGGTTTTCTTATAATCTGGCTCAGCGTATGTATGTTGTCTATACCCTTTTCGGAATCCGACTTGTTCGGAAGGCTGGAAGTCGAAGTGACTCTCAAAAAACAACTTAGACGTGGCTTAAGAGCGAGATGGGTCTATAATTCTTGCAAGATCATTCTGTGACCTTTCATAAAGAACAGCACTACACACTTCAGGTCTGCTACTCTGAAAAACGACAGTATTGAATAGTCTCTGGAGGGCATTGAGGATCGGGTTTCCGTCTGCCACCAGAAGTTCTGTTGTGATTTCGTCGTCTCCCAGTGCCTTTCCGTTCTTTAGTTGATTGAGTGTCATTCTGATCTCGTACAGGCTGACATCCGGGATATCGTCGGTATAGTGCTGGGTAAGCTTGGTTCTGGGATCTTGGTGCAAACTTGACAGCAGGATTCTGGGATCTGTACAACTGTCTATAGCAATTATGGACCACTACCTATTGGTAGTAGGTAGTAGTAGTGTAAGATATTTTCTATCTTTGGATGAAATGACAGTACTGTCATTGGTGCCTTGGTTCTGCTTTATGCCCTCTTTAATAAGCAGAGTATTAAATCGGTGAACGTTTTATAGCACAGACTCAGAGATCTGTTGTGTGGTCGTCATCATCATCAGCCGAAAACTGCATCCTCATTTCTATCCGTCTCGCCATCAGCTTGAGAGTATGGTCCGAAAGCTTCTGAGTCCTATTGATGCGACAGGTCTTATAGAGGTCGATACAGCCGCGTGGACAGATTCCACGAACTTCTTGTTCATATCGCTTGCTGATTGGCACTCGTGAAGTATTGAAAGCTATTTTATAGTTCGAGCTGTAAATTTTCGGGGTTGTGGTATTGAGCAGGTGTCGGTCGAGAGAGAATGTGTAAAATTATAAGGTGTAAGAGCAAGTTACCGAACTGGAGGATTATCGTGCCCTCACCCTGTCGTCGCACTTAAGATAATCTTACAATGTCCCATCGAATCTTGCTCAATTCCTCCTCCTCTCGTCGGTCTAAGGAGTAAAGGGTAGTAATTTGGTCAGTCGTGAACATAATTTTGTGAATAAGCAAAAACTTATGAATATGTTGAAAACTCTGCACAGGTACGGCACAGGGCCCTGCCCAGGAGCGGCGCCGGCGCGAGTTCGACCCGCGCCGCTGTCGCACTCGCTGGACGGCACGGCCTCGCCGCGAGTGATGCGCCTCGCGCACGACGTGGACGTGCTGCGGCGCGAGCGGGACGAGCTGCAGCACCAGGTACGGACTACTAAATGAACAAATATTTAACTGCCCTCGAAGTCCAGAGATGACAGTCATTTTAAATTAAAAATCATTGATATTCCTCATTGATATATAAATTAAGAATATACAATTGTCTTTACAAATCGAGGCAAAAGTTGCATATATAATCATACTTAACCCCTTGAGCGTCCTGCGGCTCATAGATGTGAACCTAAGATACCACTGTCATATATTTCGTGTTTTTTCTCTATCGACATACACGTAGTAACGTTATCGATTTACTTAGTCGATTTTCAATGTAACAGACTAAATTTCTACCACAATATTTATACTGTGGACACAAAACTGTTGAGTAAGACAGACTCGTAAGCGCAACACTACAGCAAATAAAAGCGTTACGCGCCATTTTGAGTATCATGTTTCAGTTCAGTGGCGTCGTTCATCGCGTGTGTACATTACATTAGAAGCAACAGCGGTCAATAAATAGTTATAATATTTAGACAAATGTCTGTAGAATGTGCTAAAAGTGTTTTATTATGTGTTCATTGTGTATTTTTTAAATGCAAACATAAAAGTTTTTGAAGACCTTTCAAGCGGGTCCATACTAAGAATTCTGTAGAATTGTTTATATAATACAATTCTAAATGTACATTTAAACAAAGTTTTGTAAAATTGTTAATAATTATTTAACAACGTTTGAAAATAATAGTTTCGTATTGTATGTGATTTCTAAAAAATCAGTTTCATTTTGACTACTCGACCGTAAGTACTATACACAGCGTTATCTCCAAGATTAGTCAATTGAGAGTAACAAAGCGCCCGCCAAGCGCATAGTGTTTGCTTTGGCAAAAGCCGCCATTTGTTTATATTAGTGTAAAATGTCGTTTTTGTTTAGATAATAGTAATGTGTACGTGAAGTGAAATATTAAAGTGATCGACAATGAAGTGTGCTAGCTAATACAATAATTGAAATTACAAAATTTCAATGGAAAAATACAAAACTGTTTCAAAAAATTCGGCAGATCGTGAGAAATTATGTAAGTACTAGATTTAAATTAATTTTTTGTAGTTTAGAAAAAATTTAAGACTTCATAATTCACTTGCATTCGCTAGTATACTTCATAAGGAATCTTGTGATATACGCAACATAGTATATAATTATAAAAATAACGAGATATCGCCGTTTTTATAAATCGATATCTAGAAAAAACGGGTAAATGGGACGCTTAAAGGGTTAAATGTAGCATTAGCATTTAAAAAAATTTTGTAATTTCAATCTTAAATCAATATAAGCAAGGATGATTTTTAAATAAGTAGCTATCTACTTATCCAACAGGTCCAACTTTGTTGTTAGAAATCAAACATTAATCCAGTCAATGAAACAAAGACATCCTTGCAGTAGTTTTTAAATTTTATGTTAGTGTAGTACCAGAGTAATTCACTCGCTCAAGGCCCCGAGTTAAATGCCTACAGCTTCACGTACCGCCCACAGTACAACCGACAGAAGGCTGACGCACACGTGCCAAAGCGCTCGCGCTTGTAGTATTAATTAAAATACTTTGGAAAATCCAAAACGGCACGCCTCATAATCTTCATTTTTCGCAATAAAATTGATTATTTGTTAAGTAACTAATAATGTATTGGTTTTACTAAGTAGTTTTCAAAAAATCACATAGATAGCGCTAATTTCAAAAAGTACTAATGTAGGTTTCATGTCTTATACGCCATCTAGCGCTAATTTTAAGAAGTACTTCTATATTGCAAGGCGCCATCTGGCAATTAGTATGAACAAAAATCCATGAGTTTACATATATACCTGCATAAGTGCATATAATATATATATAAACATGTAAAATTGAATAATTTATTAAAATGTAAACAAAAACAATTTAAGAAAACAAAAATACATCTCTAGTTTCCTTACAAAAAAAGCAATATTGTGGTTCTATATATACAACAGCAACTGAATACATCTAAAATTGCCACTTGCGACATCTAGGGCTGCATTTGTCAGTATCTCTTTTACTTTAAAACAGCGACATCTATCAATAGAAAATTGCAACTTTGGACAATATTATACGACTTATTTAAAAATCAATGAGTTCAATAAGAACTAAACCATTTATCTTCCTAACTTGGTTGCCTTATAATTTTATACAAGTAATATATGTTCTAAGTGAAAACACCGTGACACCAAGGCCAAGGCCACGCAAAAAAAACATTGTGGAATGTAAAATATGTTTTTTTCGTGTTTTATAACGTTGGTGTGTTATTATTTACGTGTGTTTAGTGTTTTTAATTATTGTTATGGATAAAATAGTTATTATACTTGACAAATATCATCAGTTTGTCAAGCAAAGGTAAGAACTTTCTTTTAACAAAAAACAATGTACCGGCCGGGCGAACGGCGTTCTGTTGACGATAGTAAAACCACCGGTGGCTCTGGCTATGCGTACGTAAAACGTTCTCATGAAAGGCGCTGGTTTTAGAGTCGCGTCGAGCGTAAATGCCGTAAATATTCAGTATTTTTTTGTTTATTTAATAACAATTAAACCACATCGAATCAAAACGTGAAAAGTAATAGGGCTCTATTCCTAGTCATAATAATTCGTAAACGAAAAAAAAAGACTAGATTAATTAAGTTTGTTGGTCGTTATCGTGTTAACATACATAACCTACAACTCACGGACGTCCAAGCCAGATTTCAGTTTTTTAACTAGTTTAAATAACAAAAATGGCATCAAAAATATCATGAGTGTTAAAAATAGTGTTTGTTCTTTATATGTGTGTGTAGATATTATTTTACAAGTGCAATATATGATAAATAGAGACATTTTAAGTTTGAAAAATCAGCTGTGCCGTGTTAACCGGGAGTAGAACACACCTCAACGCTTCGCTTATGAGGCGTGCAATAACCGAAAATTCAGAGCTAAAACTCTAAACGTATATGATCTACAAAAAAAAAAAAAAAAATTATAAAAAAATAATCCGACTTCGAAATAACATTTAAATTAATATAAAAAGTTAATCAAAGAGAATCTACTACACAATATTTTTTTTAGTTAAGCGACAACTTTGTTGCTGTCGGTGGAGTCAGGAGTCTCCGAAACCAGTGAGCGGAAACCGGAGAGTGTATGAAGAGAATTATGAATGTTGAGGAAGCGAGAATAGAGCCTTTTGTCACTCTGTTCTCTCTGGCTACCCCGCAAGGGAGATAGCGTGATGATAAGTAAGCAAGTAAAATCATCATAGGTGTAACCCTAGCGCATTCGTTGAATGACGCGGTTGCCCGTGGATCATGCGGCGGGCAAAACAATCTCAACTGTATTTCTGTGGGCATAAGGTACATTTCTTCTCGCTACGAACAATTAGTATTATTATTAAGATTGTGTAGGCTATTATACAGAGATTTTGGACAAGTTTTAATGGAAGTGTTGTTTCTGTCCGTAGGACTAGCATCTATTCTGTGGTAGTACTACATTAAAAAATTGGTAGGTAGACAGTTAAGGCATTAAGTTAATAAATATATAGCTTAATATTTATGCCGAAAAATCTAGTTTCCATATGATATTTATGTTTGGCATATAGACCTAAAACACAAAAAAAAAATATCCCGATAAGAAGTTCCTATGAGTGAACAATTTAATAGACTTGAAAATTTAAGTCCACGCAGACGATGCCGCGGGCAGAAGCAAGGCAAGCAAGGTGAGGCATGATAATATTTTTTAAAATAAAATAAACAAATAATAAAAAAATAATAAAATTACTTATATATAATAAAATAAACATACACAAATACAAATTATAGTATAAAAGGTGAACATTGTACATAATCACTGCGTATTCAATCAATCAACAATATTTTTTTTACAAATAAGTGTATATACAATACAACATTACTGATGCTTGAAAAATATAAAAATATTAAAGCATAAAAGTCATAAACTCAACAATTTAAATTTAATAATCATCTTATAATTTGTGACATTCAAATTCACTCGCCGTTTAATTAAAAAAAAATGAATATTTGTAAATAATTTCAAGCAAACTTCTTATCATAGACAATATTTTAGTCTTTACCATAAGTAGGTACTTAGTTCTGCTCACCCAAATGTTTTTCAGACTTTTGTTGACTGGTAGAAATCGTCACGATTAGCAATTTTTTTAGGAAAGCTCCACCTATATTTTACATATCCAGTTATAATTTTGTGACGTCATATGATAATAATATATATCCATCCATCCATCCATCAGCCTTTTAACGTCCACTGCTGGACATAGGCCTCCCCAAGAAATTGGGGATAATGCCTTAATCGCCACGCTTGGCAGGCGGGTTGGCGATCGCAGTGGATGTTGTTAATACTCGAGGGAGTGCTGCTGGTATTCCGTCATTCGGCTCTTACGACTCCCGTGGGTAGAGAGGGGTGGGATAATTCTAAAACCGGTCCCACACGGCTTAATAATATATATATAGCTTTCAGAAAAATGGTCTGAGCATATAAGGCACGATGAATTTGGTTTAAAGTATTCTTCAGACCTCTCCTGAGTTACAATTGTTATCCAATCTGCACAACTGATTGGGTCCCTTGGAAAATTAAAATAAAAATCATCATATAAATGGTAATATTATATAATAAAACAATATTTATGAATATTTTTAGCATTTGACATGCTTAGCACTATACATTAAACACAAAGTGAAAAACAAATTGTGTCAAATGCTAAAAATATATATAAATATTTATAGGGTTTGCGTCATTATTAGGTAAAAATCTTAATTGTAAAATTAAGTTTACCTGGTCGGTATAATGTATGAAAAAACTTCCGACAGATGGCGCAGGCGTCACCCAAAGACGTTAAGTATGAATGTGTTATCGAGATTAGCAGTCAGGAGCAATTTTCACGATGGCTGAATTGGCAAAGCATCTGGACGGTATCCAGGAGATGCAGGTTCAAATCCTGCTCGTGACTGTTATTTTCGATTTCACATTTTTCTCTTTGTGTTTCATAATAAAACAATGTCAACTAATTACTAAATATATAAAAAAGGCTACTCCATAGTTTTTAGAACCGAGAACGTCTTATTATGCGATGAAATATTGAAGTATGAGCATAGTGCGAGGCTGCCTTTGTATAATACATACTCTATTTGACTGGTTCATACGGGGCCATTGTCGATAATTTGAAACAAAATATATTGAAAAACAAAAAAATGCGACTTTAAAACAACAAAATACGAATGAAATAGAAGTACTGTCTAATATTAATTACCGAAAGTAAGAAACTCCATCCTTTTTTAATACTTTTAACGTACTATTTCGGCATTTTTTCATCAAACAATTAGGCATTTTAATACGTTCCGTTTTCTCGCGCGTCGAAACAACTAGACGAAAAAACTAAACGAGAGTGCAGGAAAGCGTATATGCACTCATTTATAGTGGACCCTTTTGGTGCCGGATTGTGAATCTTCTTGTTTTTATACATCAATGATTACAATCATTATACACTTTCTTTATATTTATTAATTCAGAATGGATTTGGGGCAACCTGCAGTCCTATTAATTTACTATAGTAAGCTGAATAAATTAAGTATATCAAACATTAAAATATATACACGAACTTTTAACGAATAGTATAATATTCTTAGGAATACATTTGATATAGGTATATGAACGACAAATCACACAATATATGCACAGAGTATATAACAATAATGTATTATTTTGCACATCGCACGCGCAGGCCAGAAGGATGACAGGCTCGCCACCCATACATAAAATATGTTGCGAGAAGGTAAACGCACAAATTAATCGCTTTTTATGTATTTTGTACACAATATTTTAGATTAATTTTTAATTAGTAATGTATTATTATACTCGTGTATACATATAAAGAGGTAGAAATAAATCAAATCAGATGAATCCATTCTAACAAATAACTCTTTTATAACCCATGTTTGTCCCACTATCAAACATGCCACATGTCACTGTGAACGGAGACCTCTCACAGTGAGATATTTAGCCTATGTAGTCCACTACATACGCCGTCGAAATAATCTCTCAGCCACGTAGTCTCTAGGAGTGTTGTGTATTTTATTACGTGTTATAAATAGAGCTTTATTATAGCTTGCCAAATATCTAATAGAAAAAAATATTGCTTAGTTTAGTTTCTAATTATGTTGTTAATTTACATTCTTTTTTGAGCTGTGAAATTGTTATTGCATGATTTTGTCGTATATGTATATATAATTACGATATGTAATACTTGTAAGTATTAGAAAAGCATTTTTTTGTCATATATTGTATAATGTATATGTTATTCTATTTATTAAAATATGGTAGTTGAAAAAAACTATATTGATTATTGCAGTGTAAAAATTACAAATTAGACTAACATCTTGTTGAAATGCAAAATAGTGTGACCACCGTATTGAATAACAAAATAGACTACATTGTATTGAGAAACAAAACACACCTTTGTGCTGAAAAATAAAACAGACTGACCACCGTATTGAATAACAAAATAGACTACATTGTATTGAGAAACAAAACACACCTTTGTGCTGAAAAATAAAACAGACTGACCACCGTATTGAATAACAAAATAGACTACATTGTATTGAGAAACAAAACACACCTTTGTGCTGAAAAATAAAACAGACTGACCACCGTATTGAATAACAAAATAGACTACATTGTATTGAGAAACAAAACACACCTTTGTGCTGAAAAATAAAACAGACTGACCACCGTATTGAATAACAAAATAGACTACATTGTATTGAGAAACAAAACACACCTTTGTGCTGAAAAATAAAACAGACTGACCACCGTATTGAATAACAAAATAGACTACATTGTATTGAGAAACAAAACACACCTTTGTGCTGAAAAATAAAACAGACTGACCACCGTATTGAATAACAAAATAGACTACATTGTATTGAGAAACAAAACACACCTTTGTGCTGAAAAATAAAACAGACTGACCACCGTATTGAATAACAAAATAGACTACATTGTATTGAGAAACAAAACACACCTTTGTGCTGAAAAATAAAACAGACTGACCACCGTATTGAATAACAAAATAGACTACATTGTATTGAGAAACAAAACACACCTTTGTGCTGAAAAATAAAACAGACTGACCACCGTATTGAATAACAAAATAGACTACATTGTATTGAGAAACAAAACACACCTTTGTGCTGAAAAATAAAACAGACTGACCACCGTATTGAATAACAAAATAGACTACATTGTATTGAGAAACAAAACACACCTTTGTGCTGAAAAATAAAACAGACTGACCACCGTATTGAATAACAAAATAGACTACATTGTATTGAGAAACAAAACACACCTTTGTGCTGAAAAATAAAACAGACTGACCACCGTATTGAATAACAAAATAGACTACATTGTATTGAGAAACAAAACACACCTTTGTGCTGAAAAATAAAACAGACTGACCACCGTATTGAATAACAAAATAGACTACATTGTATTGAGAAACAAAACACACCTTTGTGCTGAAAAATAAAACAGACTGACCACCGTATTGAATAACAAAATAGACTACATTGTATTGAGAAACAAAACACACCTTTGTGCTGAAAAATAAAACAGACTGACCACCGTATTGAATAACAAAATAGACTTTACATTGTATTGAGAAAAAAAAACAGATAATTAGATAAATCTTTGTTTTTAATAGGTGGAGGCAGCAAACCGTCAGTTGCGCTCCACCCGGCAGTTCGTGGAGGAGCAGGCGAGCGAGCGCGAGGCCGAGCGCGACGAGTTCGCGCGGCGCGAGGCCGACCTGCGCGACGAGAACCTGCGCCTCACCACGCGCCTGCAGAACAACGCGCGCATACTCTGCGAGGTCGGTGGTGCCTCGTGTGCTGCGTGTGTGTCTGTAGATATTCAGAAATTCATTTGTGACGGTCCCGATGAATTCTTACTTTCCAGCAGCTGCGTGCACCGGCTGAGTATACACACATACAAAATATATTTCGTATAGATTTTGGGAATCATTTGATTGCGTATACTCGTATATTGCTTAGTTTAGCAACGTCTGTAAATGCAAAGTTTTAAGAGAATAAACATTCTTCCAGCCCAAGATTAGTTATCTGCCAGGGAAAATCTCATTCAAATCGATCCAGTAGTTCGCAATTTTGCATTAGCACGAACAGACATATTTTTTTTTTAAATTAATATTTTATTGTAGGTACTCGCTTATGCTGCTGGAAAAACAAGATTTTAAACAATTACCACAAATATGGATCTCTAAATAGATGACGCTTGTTCTAATGTATAGCATAGTATAATATAAAAACCGAGTGTTACACTTTTATGATACCTACTATGACGTCACAACAAAAGTCAAGCAATTGATTTTAAAATAAATGACGCAATTTAATGACATAACTACTACTTAACGATGAAAAGAAATGTTTTCCTTATATTGATCGACCTGTATGGTGGAGTTTGTACAGCACAATACGGCACAATTAGGCATGTTTTAAATTTTTATGCCTTCCAACACCGAGCTGTAGAGTTCGGAGTAAATAAAACGGTATCACAGGAAGTGTCCTCCCTTTTGGCACGATAAGTACATACACTCGCGGCATCTATTTAGATCTATATCTGTGACAATTATTCTTGTGAAGTTGAATTTCTGAAACTGACTATTGTTTACTTTCACCGCTACTAAGTGTACTGTCGCTACTAATTTAAGGTTATTTCTATATTTTTCTTGTATTTTCTTTGGAGTGGTGGTGTATACGCTATATCTTTATAACATAATAATATATATTTTATTTTAGTTCTCTTTCGGCAATCTATTTTATTTACATCATTCAAAGATCCTAGACGCTACGGCACCGTGATTGAGATTGATGGTATATACTTTAGTAAGGTGTACGTTCTCTATTTGAACTATTACTTTTAAATAAACTGGATTGACGTTTTTTTTAAATAATGTTATCTTTATGTCACACGCTATTATTGGCTGATACGACAATATAAAAACTAACTAATTCTCGGGAATTCGATTCTTTTGCAAGAAACACAATAGTTTTAATTGCTAATGACAACAGACGAGCTATGACTGACTTGTTGACTGTCAAAACCAGGGAATGGCATCTCCAGTTTTGCTAGGTCCAAGAACAGTTGTTACCATCGTCAATCACCTTGTGTGCCTGTCGTCATTAATGTACTTGCAACACCTCTCGCGATGCAATGCAATACTTGTTTTAAATATAGTTAGTAGTTACCTATATTTTTTTTATGTATAAATAGCGCCCACTTTTTAAATAATCACCCGTCGACATTTTACCGTCGCTGTAAAAAAAAACATAAAAAAAACAGCATCACGCCTGTATTCCCCGAAGGGGTAGGCAGAGGTGTACCACACACCCACGACTCGCCAGCTATGTTTAAGTCCCACGTAGTAGGGGGCGAGCCTATTGACGTCTACCGGACACAAAATGTAAGCATGAGATTTGGTGCGATCTATCAATAATAATAATCAATCGCAATCAAACTGTTCAATGTCTTACATTATAACTGCCCTGGTTTCCACTTAAAATCTATGTCCAAAAGACTTTACTTTGCTTTCTACTCCTCTATTGTATCTCTATATGTAATGATAAGGTTTAATACTTCAAAATATTGTCGTATCATCCGGTAAACTAACACTAACACCAGCACATATGCACGCTTTTGTCTCCAGATGCAAAGTCTTCGTTTGTCCTATTGCAACTGTCGAGAGCACGATATGCACGTAAGTGTTGTCTATGTACTTGCGCTATATGTACATATGGTTTTGATAATGTTGTATTTACGTGTTTAAATCGAAACAAACTGTCGTATAGTAGTCACAACGGATCTTTGTGTCTCTGAAGTTAGGCACAGAGTAAGAAGTGGGGATTGTGACGAAATCATACGATTAGTGCTGACCAGTTCAAATGTTATTACTCGATCACCAAACACACTGCCTTGCTGTTTCGAAAACAATGCGGTATCGTTGGATACTGAGGGGTGTGCAAAATAAAATGGTGACCAGCGGCTTAACGGTATTATTCTTAGCATTGTTGAGTCTCTTAGCGGTGGATACCACTTATCATCAGTTTGACCGTATCTCGTCCGCCACCATAAACATTAAAAAAATAATGATATTCTGATCCCATCTTCTATTTTAACTGCATGCTAATTGTAGGACACTGAGGTGAGGTTTTTGTCAAAACTACACGATTTGCGAAAATCTAAAATAGAAAATTACGACTACGAGCGGGATTAGAACCTGCATCTCCTATCTCCAAAGGAGCTATCGTGACATTCGCTAAGAACTATTAATTTCAATGACACATTTTTTTTCTACCGTCTTGGGAGACGTGATTTTCTCTTTCCCTTTTCGCAATTTGTGTTTTGGTAAATGGCCGCGCATGTTAGTGTAGCAAACCTACATTTTTTATTTTTGTTAGTTTAGCCCTTGAGATGCGACTAATTATTGTGTGACAAGCTGTGCTCGTGGTACTTCACTTTTTTCATTTAGAACTAGTTGTGCCATGCCATGCCCATGGAGCGTGACTTATTTTTGTTAGGATTGGTTATGCCGTTGGGACTTTGCAGCTGGCACCCAGCCAGCAGTGCTGAACGGTCTCCTGGCTTCTTTGCAATTTCAGCCAAGGACCCCAATTTTTTTCTTAATTTACGCAGTTCAAACTGTCCCCCTATTATACTTTCGAACAATTTTAATAAACCACAACATTAATCATTTTAAACCCTGAGAAATGCATTACCTATATTTCCACTGATGATCATAATCAACCAGTCAATTTAACCTCGTAAGAAGAAATGATGAATTTATATAAAAAAAAAATATTCCAATATTCATCACCTTTTGATCTCGGTAGTGTAAGCGACTACGGATCAGGAGGTCTCTGGTTCGATTCCCGAGTCGGGCCAGCAATAAGTTATTTGGGATTTTCCGAGAAGAAATTCTCAAAAGCAGCCCAGAGTTAGAAAGTAGGCGTTGTTTAACTTACGTGCCTCAGAAAACACTTAAAGCAATGGTCCTGTGCCTGATCTTTCTGTCGGAATGCCGTCCTATCTAACTTTGAAAGGGGGAACAGAGAATGCACTTATATTTGAACAGACTATTTATCTAGGTACATGGCCAGCATCTGTTGAAATTATCTGCCGGGACAGACATTACTGTCTGGAGATGATTATTAATTACCTTGCATCACACATCTACCTATCATTATATATATCTTGTCTCTCACTTTAACAAGGTGGAGCAATTAGAAACGCAAACCCGTGAAATGAACCAAATCATCACAGAATTAGAAGCGCGCAAAACCATCGCGGATGAGGAGTTAAAATCTTATGAAGAAAAAATCACGTTATTACGAGAAATTATCGCGAATCTCGAGAGTCAATTGGAGCAAAAGGGTGTTCGCGAGAACGAGATTCTAGAGCAATTGGAACAGATGAGAAGAACTATTGATGAGAGGGATGGTAAAATGAGGACATTGTTAGGGGAGTTGGAGTCGTTGAAGATTGAGAAGTTGGAGCAGAGCGACGTGGTCTGCGTGAAGTGTGGGCAGGAAGAGGAGAAGATTGGTGAGCTATTGGAGAGGGTGCAGGAACAGGTCAGTCAGGAATTTTCTAGCATCAACCTCAAGTAATATTCGACTTACCTGTAATACTTATCGTAACACAAAGCTGATTCCAATGGCTTTCGAAAGTCTGAAACGATGGCTTATTGGTAAAGTCTTGCTTGCTCCAGGAGAATGGGTCGACTCGATCGTGAAAGTACCACCCTGTCACAGATAATCAGCGTAAAACAACGGTAGGTATGTCTACTGTTGTGTTTTGGATGGTGAATGAGAGCGCCGGAGGTCTAAGCTCCCTCCTTATTCTTTCCTCGTTATGGTTATATGTCGCTTTTTATTAGGTGGGCCATATGCTAGATGGCCACCCGGGTAGTATAAAGAACATGTAAGGAACTTAGTGTATTTATGTGTATTTGCACCTGAAATTATTGAGGTTTAGCAACTTTTGCTCGGTTTGTATCATATTGAAAAACGAAAGTGATATATTGCACGCCTCATAAGCGAAGAAGAACCTAAAGTAGGTACTACTGTCACTTTACGAAAAACAACAAACTTAAAATGTCTCTATTTGTCAATATTGCACTTGTTAAATAATATACACACACCATATCAAGAAAAAACAATATTTTTAAAACTCATGATATGATTGAGGCCATTTTTGTTATTTAAACTAGTTAAAAAACTGTTTAAAAAAAGTTCTGTTTTGGACGTCCGTGTGTCTGTATGTGTGGATCCTGTATGTTTGTTAACGCGATAACGACCGAAATGCTTTACTAATAGAGCCTTTTTTCTCTTACGTTTCAGTATAATTAGGAATATAACCCTATCACTTTTCACGGTCTGATTAGATGTGGTTTAATTGTTATTATAAACAAAAATAGATTGAATATGCGTGGTCGATTCGATCAAACACTAAATCCAGCGCTCTACCTTATTTAGTGAGAACTACTTCTATAGAACCAATAGTACTTCTTAAAATTAGCGCCATTTATATAAGACATGAAAACCACATTAGTACTTTTTGAAATTAGCGCTGTCTATGTGATTTATTGAAAACTACTCAGTAAGACTAATACAGTATTAGTTACTTATTCAATGAAAAATAAAAATTATGAGGCGTGCACTTATGGATTTTCAAAATTTTATTTATATTTGACCTCCTACGTGCTTCGGAAGGCATGTCCAGGGAATCCCGAATGTTAGACAAAAATTAAAATAATAAAAAAAAACCGAACCGTCACAGATTGAAGTCCGATTTTGTTTTCCCATACCAGTTTTCCGACTAGATTATAAAATCTTTTTTTATAATCTAGTCGGAAAACTGCTATGGGATTTGTGTGGTGATGATGTAGTAAGGTTATCACATCACTCCAGGGTATTCCTGGAGTTGTAAGAGTCTACTGAGGAAGTCTAACAAAGTTGAAAGTTTCATCATGGCAGCAACATAATCTTGTCTAGCTAGGGTGATACAGTAATGTGCCTGCTACATGGTTGTAAACCAACGCCCTCACAGAGCTGACCTTGCTAGATTACAACCGTGTAGACAGCGGTTTGCAACCAAATTCGAAAACAGACAATCGGCTGCTAACCAAGGTCACCTCTGTTAGGGCGTTGGTTTACAACCGTGTAGCAGGCACTTAAGACGTATCTCCGCAGTGTCGTCTGGTGGAGCGGCAAGTGGTGCGTCGAACGCGACGCCTGGAGCGTGCGCACGAGACGTGCTCGGGCAGCTGCAGCGAGCCCAGCGAGGATGTGTCGCTCCGGGACCAGCGACAGGTACGTGCCGTGTGACCTATGTCCGCCGAGACGTGCTCGGGCAGCTGCAGCGAGCCCAGCGAGGATGTGTCGCTCCGGGACCAGCGACAGGTACGTGCCGTGTGACCTATGTCCGCCGAGACGTGCTCGGGCAGCTGCAGCGAGCCCAGCGAGGATGTGTCGCTCCGGGACCAGCGACAGGTACGTGCCGTGTGACCTATGTCCGCCGAGACGTGCTCGGGCAGCTGCAGCGAGCCCAGCGAGGATGTGTCGCTCCGGGACCAGCGACAGGTACGTGCCGTGTGACCTATGTCCGCCGAGACGTGCTCGGGCAGCTGCAGCGAGCCCAGCGAGGATGTGTCGCTCCGGGACCAGCGACAGGTACGTGCCGTGTGACCTATGTCCGCCGAGACGTGCTCGGGCAGCTGCAGCGAGCCCAGCGAGGATGTGTCGCTCCGGGACCAGCGACAGGTACGTGCCGTGTGACCTATGTCCGCCGAGACGTGCTCGGGCAGCTGCAGCGAGCCCAGCGAGGATGTGTCGCTCCGGGACCAGCGACAGGTACGTGCCGTGTGACCTATGTCCGCCGAGACGTGCTCGGGCAGCTGCAGCGAGCCCAGCGAGGATGTGTCGCTCCGGGACCAGCGACAGGTACGTGCCGTGTGACCTATGTCCGCCGAGACGTGCTCGGGCAGCTGCAGCGAGCCCAGCGAGGATGTGTCGCTCCGGGACCAGCGACAGGTACGTGCCGTGTGACCTATGTCCGCCGAGACGTGCTCGGGCAGCTGCAGCGAGCCCAGCGAGGATGTGTCGCTCCGGGACCAGCGACAGGTACGTGCCGTGTGACCTATGTCCGCCGAGACGTGCTCGGGCAGCTGCAGCGAGCCCAGCGAGGATGTGTCGCTCCGGGACCAGCGACAGGTACGTGCCGTGTGACCTATGTCCGCCGAGACGTGCTCGGGCAGCTGCAGCGAGCCCAGCGAGGATGTGTCGCTCCGGGACCAGCGACAGGTACGTGCCGTGTGACCTATGTCCGCCGAGACGTGCTCGGGCAGCTGCAGCGAGCCCAGCGAGGATGTGTCGCTCCGGGACCAGCGACAGGTACGTGCCGTGTGACCTATGTCCGCCGAGACGTGCTCGGGCAGCTGCAGCGAGCCCAGCGAGGATGTGTCGCTCCGGGACCAGCGACAGGTACGTGCCGTGTGACCTATGTCCGCCGAGACGTGCTCGGGCAGCTGCAGCGAGCCCAGCGAGGATGTGTCGCTCCGGGACCAGCGACAGGTACGTGCCGTGTGACCTATGTCCGCCGAGACGTGCTCGGGCAGCTGCAGCGAGCCCAGCGAGGATGTGTCGCTCCGGGACCAGCGACAGGTACGTGCCGTGTGACCTATGCGAGGCGGTGGTAGCAACCCGCTCGGGCCTGATAGCAAATGAGTACTCCTGATACTCTACTTTGTACCCAACCTTGCCCATGTAATGCAATGGGTGATATTGCTAAGTGACATCCTGTCATTATCAGGACATTAGTAGGGTTTAAGAAAAGCTTTTTTCTTGATAAACGGGAACTTGTTTGTGCCCCTGGTCCTGCTAAAGTTTATGAATGGCAATTACCACTTATATTGAATGAGATGGGTCGTCTGTTACTGTTGGAAATGAAGCATAAAATCTGACAGTACAGTGTATGTCTAGGTGAAATCTCCCGACACGGATCCGTCTCCGCGTATAACCGAACACATGTCTGAATTGTATGGAGTATGGGAGTGCCTGCAGAGTCACGCTAGGGCCGAGGATGCTGCGCTCAAGAGACTTGCCGACCTCGAGATGCAGAGGGCTCAGCTGAAGGATATAGCACAAGTAAGTGCATTTCACATCTATATATTAGTAGTAGAAACTTGGCAGTGTACCATAGAAAGAAAGAAAGAAAAAAGTATGAAAAACCCTATTTTTTGATGTAAAAACATCTAATGCGGAGGGTGGGTAAAACCGGCTGTTAGCGTGGTGACTCGCCATGGTTTTTTCTTGATACTATGTGGATGGCAAATAAGCACACGACCCACCTGATGGTAAGCGGTTACCGTAGCTTTTAAGCGCTAGTAACACCAGACGCATCACTCCCGCGTTGCCTTCTCCAAGGAAAGGTGAAGAGGAACAATAACAAGGAGAGGATAGGAATGGTAATAATTAAGAAGAGATAGGGCCGGGGTTTTTGATCAGATAAACAATAACTCCGGTCTGAATTCTGGTGATGATCTGAAATGGAATAGAATAAATCAACAAAATCGGGCATAACGCTAGAAAGATGATGACCGTTTTTATAACTAAAATAGATTAACGCGTGGGTGAATCTTATAAACGATTTTTAGATATGACTGGTGTACGATTTCCTTTTAAAAATAAACACACAACATGTTATTGTATCGAAGAACGCAGATTATTTATGTTGTAAATTAAAAAATATGTTTATTATAAAATCTTGTTGTTATAACATATACGTTTTTTTTTTTACGCGTGGAAATTCTTTATGGATACCCGTCCGCCGGGCTGACGGAGGGGTTATAACATATACCTACGTCTTATTTTATTAACGTAAAAACTCGAACAACAAAGCCGACATAGGATCTTCGCACTGAGACTAACGGTCTTAGTTCTCTTATTAAGATTTCATTTTTATTTTTAGCTGTCTGTTTTTTTGAAGGCACACTACGGTAGGGAACAATACATGTCGCGGGTTCTTGACAAACGAGAAGATATATCTATATTCAAAACAACCATTTTTGGATCGCATAAAGAATTTTCCTGCAAGGCAGTCGAGTGCTTTATACTCAGAATAACCAAACATACAGATATACGCACCGACCTCAACACACTCCGATGACGAGGTGGAGGCACTATATGAGCACATTGCGGAATTAATCAACTCCTCTAAAAATTACTTCACAGTGGTTATTGCTGTCTCAGTGATCAGCAGGATTACAATTGGGAGTGACTACCGACTAGTCAGGGGTATCTTGAATATTAGCACAAAGGTCGATAGTCACGTCACGCTTGAAGTTTACGCTCGTAACAATACCTGCCCAATACCAGAACCCCGAGAGCTTTCAGCTACAAGATTGCATTCAAAGTGTACATGAGTGCGAATGTCGGCCTACTTTAAAGAACCGTCGTGTCAGTAGGACTCGTAAAGTCTCGGACCATGCTCTCTACCTCATGGAAAGGAGAAAAGAAATGACAGTCCAGTCCTCAGCGGACTGCTCCTATCTAAGGCCACTTAACAGACAAATCTCAATAGGCTTTGCGAGATGATATTCGCCAATTTAATACTAATCGTATTAAACAGGCAATAGAGCGGAACTAATGCTCGAAAGTGTTCGCAAGAAAGAAAGAAAATTATGTAATATTATTTCAGAGTCTGCAAGAAATCTATTTGTCAGTCAAAAGTAGTTGACTAAGCTGAGGACCAACGATGACACTGTCATTTCATCCCGAGATAAGACCTTGAGACAGGTCCACTAGCTCTATGGACAGTTGTAGAAATCTCAGTGTCATGTTGTGCTTGGTCCAAAATCCCAGATCCAAGCTAACTCGGCACTATACCGAGTATATCCGGGACGTCAGCCTGTGTGAGATTAAAATGGCTCTCAAACAATCAAAGCACCAGGTGCAGACGAAGAAATTCCCACAGAACTTCTGAGGGCAGCCAGAAATCCAGTCCTTAAAACCCTTCGGAAGCGGTTCAATTCCGTCATTCCCGGAGCGACGTTCCAAACTCTTGGATCAGATACGTGGTAGTACTTTTTTCAAGAACACCCTTCTTGAAGCCGCTTGAAGAATTATAGACCCATCTCGCTCTTGAGCCAGGTCTATAACTTGTTTTCGAGGGTCATTACAAATCGACTCGCGCCCAGGCTCGACGAGTTCCAACCTCACAAACAAGCTGGTGTCCGAAAACGGTATACTATATCGTTAGACCACATATAATCAGCATCTGTGTCTGACGTTTGTGGACTATGAGAAAGAAGAATCGAAACTCGGGTGTTGCTGTAGTCCCTTAAATGGGCATGCACGTCTCTATTGCATAAGCGCTAAGTCTGACAGTATATTCAAAATCCGATTTAGGGATTCGCTGCATGAAAGTGGCGCATAATCTCGTTCAAATATTGATCTCCTACAGTATAGACTAATATTGTCTCCTCTTTTAAACGCGACTAACTTTTTCAGAGCTTAGCCTTTTAAAATCTAGGGCTCATTGTCAGATCTAGAAAATAAGGTTCCGTTTTAGCTTTGCTTTGCTTTTGTAATTTCTTCCATCTTCCATTCCAATAGATCTTCTTATCTATCTTTAGTCTGTTCAATGTTGATTTTCTATCTGACCTCGTCAGACCATCGCCTGCTCCTTCGTTACATTACAAAAAGCATTGCCTTAGTCAAATAGGAAATAAAAAACATAGGTCGAATGAAATAAAAATTCTGTCTATATAACTAATTTTGTATCTTATTCGTTGTCAACACGGGCACATCAAAACTGTATATCAGTTCGTATGCCTAATAACATTAATAATGGAACTAAATATTTCCCGTGCGCGAGCACCAGACCTTGGCGCTTCATTGACATACAGTTGGCGTCGGCCCAGGTATTTATTTAGCGAAACTCTTTCACAACGGCTGAGATTCGGTGAAATGTCATTATGCAAACTAGTGGTCATCCAGTGGTCAACATTCGATCGTACACCGACCGTAGATACAATCATTCCTATAAAATGTATTTTTTATAATTAATTTATTTCTAATACATGTTATACCTACAAAATTATTATTTCGAATGCATATTATATAAAATACATCCATCCATCAGCCTTTCGAAGTCCACTGCTGGGCATAGGCCTCCCCAAGAGAACGCCATAACATGTGTTTCGCTCATATGGGGGATAGTGCCGTAATCGCCACGCTTGCGAACCCGCAAGGCGGGTGCGGGGGATCGCAGCGAATTTTGTTAATACTGAGTACTGCTGCACACTCCCCCCCACCCCCGGTATTCCCTCAGTCGGCTCTTACGACTCCCATGGGTGGAGAGGGGTGAGACAATTCTAAAGCCGGCCCCACATGACATATAAAAATATGCACTCCTTCACCATTTAAACTTTAACCGTGCCAAATCTCACACTTGGTGTGTGCAATGTGCTAAAAAAGGGGTACAAAGTTTTTTTCACGTATTAAATTATATAGATTCGTGGTGAAGTTATCTTACTGAATATTATTTTACATTTTTATATATTGCGAAATTAGCAGACAAGCGTATAGCGCGCCTGATGATACTACAGATGCGACCAGCAGAAATATATTTTCTTTCTTTTTGTTGATAGCAGATCAGTCTCGGCCCACCTAAACTATACTAAAACTACTATCAAGCCTCTTTTCACCATTTTATTTCAAGAATATGAAATGAATGAATTTTCGTCTCCTGTTACAAATAAAACATACCTGCGGGGTTAGGCAGAATCTCATATCTCACATGTCGATCGTATCGTGATCACTGTGATTTTGCGACAACACGCGTCGGTTTCTCAACCAGTGACAGTGATCACGATACGATCGACATGTGAGATATGAGATTCTGCCTAGCCCCCCTGGTAGGTACTTCACGGGAACGATGGTATTGTATCGACCCGACCGGGTCCGATAACAAGTGAACTACTTACGTACTCCCTTTAGTACCCAACCCTACTGTACTAGTTTAATGGAGCAGTATAAGAAGGGTTGATAATATTGTTAACCGTTTCCATATGGTTAACATCTGCAAACTCAGGTATAAATAAAAGCCAACTAAATTCTCCAAGCTTTTGTGTAGTTATCAAATAGTAACTACCACTTTAGCGCCAAGTGGTATTAAAATATACCGAAAGCTTTCACACGGTCGTTGCCAAGCATATCGTGTGTATTCGTACTATGACATCATGTTAGTCTAAATCACATCATATATCCCACAATTCCCTCACTATTTCTCGATGTGCTCATTGTGACACAAATAAACATGAAAGATTAACGAACGACAATTAATAATGCTCCACAGATGAACTACGCAAAAGCGTTCAAGTTCAATGATAATTTGTAACAGGCTATTCAAATATTACGTCACCCTCACCGCTAAACTGTTACTGCGGTTTTTTTTTTTGTAAAAAAAGAGAAAAGAAATTTTCTGCGAGCAGGATTCTCTTTTTCCACTTTCCTCAAAAAAGTCTTTTAGTACAATATCTGAGCATTTAATACTAAAATCACAGTAAAATGCACAGCTTAATACATTGAGCTTAATACATTGACCCTAGAAATTATGTTATTAAGGTCGAATGTGGGTGTCATTTATACGCATGAAAATGACTGTTATGAGTGGCTTCTATAAGGCCATTACATCCTCTAAATGTTTGATGGCTGTGATAATAGCCTTTATAACTAGTGGGCGTCGGAATAAACTATATCTTTACTAAATTCTGCCCGCGAGTTTGTCCGCATGGACTTCAGAATATAAATATATTTTTTATATTACTCTACGCCACACTAATTATTTTTATGATATAGATATAGAAAATTCATGACGATTGGTTCAGAAGTTACGGCTTAAAAGTGCATTAAACAAACAAATAAACCTTTCCCATTTATAATATTGAATAAAGATAACCAGTGGGCGTCATAACACTTAGTGCGAATTGTTAAATAGAAAACGTAGCGACGACCAGGATCCGAATCTGCGTTTCCTGAATGAACCGTTCCAAGATGCTCTCCAACTGAACTATCGTCAGTCAGGATAGACGTTTCACATTTTCGCACTTTGTATTGTGGTAAATATTTATAATTTTAAAGAACTACAACTCTATTACACGATTTTGATGTATATTTTAAGGCTAACTAGCGTGTGCCGAAAATAATATTTTCGTGACTTAATTGCAAAACATACAATTTATTTACTCTCGTCAGCAACAACGGATCAGAAACGCTAAAGTTTAATTTGAATGTATAATACATGCGTTGCCTGGTTTTCTTTTTATTTTTTTCCCATACTAAGCTTAACGCTTGTGCTATGGGTACCAGATTACGGATATAATATACATTTTTTTTTTGTTAATACAATATAATAGATAGAAAACACCCAGACGCAGTACAAATGTCTGTGTTCATCACACAAATAATTGTCCTGAGTGGGAATCTAACCCACGACCTCGTGCACGGAAGTCGGTTACACTACCGACTACGCCACGAGGCCCGTTATGAAGTAGGTAAGCGCTAAAACGACTATTTCATATATAAAAAGTTTCTAATTTAAATAATATAGTTAAAGTAAAACTTTCCGGTAGTATATTTATATTATTATAGTTATCATTCACACTTCAACGTTATAAACAGTGCGTTTGATGGCTCTACGGAATCTCGGCAGTTCTACAGCGATGTGTGTTTAATAGATTAGTGTGAAGTAAACCCACATCGGTTTACCGAAATATTTTAAGTTGTTTCACTACGATCTCATGTTTCATGGCTTTACAGTTCGTTGACTCGTGGATTTACAACAATTTTAACTTCGATGTTCACTTCAAAATGGCAGTAGGGTTTTCATACACAACCTGGTTATTATATCGAGTATACTAAATATTATATTGTCATATACAATTGCTTCTGTCGTTCCTACGTCTCCGTGGACATCGGACTTTAAATTCATGAAGTCGTTTGGGCGTATTCTACTACTTTGATTGTATACCAACTACATTTCGTTTAGTATTTAGGTCTATAAATCCATTTTTTTTGTTAAGGCGGGAAAAAAATATTCCTAACCGCAAACCCCGTCGTTTGGGACAACAAACAGGGTAGTGTGGGGCCCTCACCCACTAAAGAAACCCGCCGTGTGCCTTCTCTCCGCCTTTGTTGGCGGGCCACCGGATAGGTCTATAAACCTAAAATAACGTTCTGTTAATCTTTAATAAATCTTCTGTCCGTGTCTATGTAATTGAACTCCTCCTAAACGGTTCGACGAATTCGATTAAAATTTTTGTGTGCAAGTGGATTCAAGGATGGTTTTGATTCACAATTGGACCTGCTAGGTGGCTCCGCGATGCGACGAGGACACGGCGCGGCACACGCTCGAGTCGTGCCCGGCTTGGGTCGGGCAGCGCCGTGAACTTGTCGCGGCAATAGGGGGAGACCTATCGCTGCCGTCGTCAGAGCGATGCTTGGCAGCGACAGGAATTGGGCCGCGGTCGCTGCCTTCTGCGAGGAGGTCATCTCGCGGAAGGAAGCGGCGGAGAGGGCCAGGGAGGCTGATCCTTCCGCAGACCCGAACCGCCGCCAGCGACTGGGGCGGCGCAGGCGTGAATATTTGCGCGTAATGCCGCCCTTGCTGAGGCCGCGGGTGGATGGACCGGGGAACGTCCGCCACCCGCAAGGCCTCCCGCGAAGGTACGACGCTCCGTGTGCGGATGCGTCGCTCAGTGGAGGGTACTCGAGAGGGTAAGCCGCCGGCGGACCGCTGAAGTAATCCAACACAGTACCAGTGGGTCGTCAACGTAGGCGGAGAGACGGCACACGGCGGGTTTATTTAGTGGGTGCGGGCTCCACACTACCCTGTTCGTTGCCCCGAACGACGGGGTGTGCGGTTAGGAACATTTTTTCCCGCCTAAACAAAAAAAAAAGGTGGCTCCGCAATACAGTTAAAAGTTCACACACCAACAACCTCATTTTTTAAATTAAATAATATCCTTAGTAGCTGAAATAAATTACTCCATCCAAATGAAACGCCAATTTTTGGACAGGACAATGTTTGTCAGGTCCGTTAGTTTATTATAATAGTGTCTCATCTATATACCTATCTAGTTCGTCCTACCAAGTCGATTTAGGGAGAAACATCCTAACACCTTCACAAACCTTAGCATTAAATATGTAGCCGTTCACCGTTATATTATACCATTTATCACGCTTTTGGGACCATCACCCTGGCATATTATCCCAGTGCAACACGACATGTCCGTTAAACGATATTCGAAAAGTGCTTCACTTTAATTACGCTCGACTGCCGTATGGCGTGCACTAAGTCGGTGATCGACGGTTATAGTGTATTATCAAATTATTTGCTGGGTTGTCTATATTTTTATATCTCTCCGTCCATAGATGAACAGTATATAAATAGTAATACAAAATCAGTCCCTTGCAATTTCAAAGACTAAGACATTAGCAAGTACAAGACGAAAATTAGAACCGAAAATACAGGTTCAAAAGTACATGAAGTAAGACCAAGGATTAGTCTTGTATGTCTTAGATAGATAGTTTGATACATGGGGATATTTCACTCGTATATTACATGAAGTGCACATTAGTAAACGCATGCGTCATTGCCACCAATTTGCGACGAGACCACGTCCCTAATATGTGTGATGGCTCTCTCTATTCTCTCAATTTATATTACTTATAACCTTTTATTGACCAGGCTTGTAGGGTTGCTAGTATTAGTTTTTTCTTTACAAGATAATGATGGCATACAAGCGTACGGCCCACCTGATGAGGAGGTTACCACTGGCGAGCCACTTGGTGTTGGATTACAGCCAAATGGCTGTGAAACGTGAGTAATGTGCTCTTCTCAAACCTTGCTCTCGTGACAGTATAATGCAGTGCCATCTAGTAATTCAATTCAGTAGTAAATCGATAATTATAACAAATTAATAACAATCGATGTGCCGTTTACTGGATTAAAAAGCGTAACCTATGTGTTAATTAAGTTTTTAAAATATCTATGAACGAAATTTCATGCAAATTCGTTCGCCACTTTCAATGAGCTCATCATTGAATAACAGACAGCCAAACGTCTATACATACAAATTTTCACATTTGTACTATTAGTAGGATGGGATGTAATAATGTCCCCGCGAAGGTGCGGAGGGTACCCGAAAGGTTAAGCCACCAGCGTACCACTGAAGTAATGTCTTCCAGTTCCAGTGGTCCGCCACTACAGGCGGAGAGACGGCACACGGCGGCTTTATTTAGTGGGTGAGAGTACATTACCCTGTTCGTTGTCTCGAACGACGGGGTGTGTTGGTGTATCTACATTTTTTTCCGCATTATCAAAAAAAAGAGATGTAGTAATGTCAACATTAGAAAGTAAATTGCATTACAATTAATCAAGCCATTGACTGTTTTAATTACAAAAAAAAATTTGGTAACCCATTTAAGTGTTCGTGATTAACCTCGTGTTACACGAGCAGGAAGATAAACAACCGAAATAGACAGCCCTATGTCTCGCGTCACACACATCGATGTGTCTTAGTGTGTGTTAAACATATACTAATGAATTAGAAAATTCGGATGCGGTGGTTTCATTGCACTCCAAATAAATGTGTAATAAAATAATTAGTTTTATTTTTTAAGAGCTTGGTAGGCATCGTGATTAAATCTATATAAATAAAATGGCACTTGGCCTTTATCTAAACATTATATCTTCATTTAATATTATGTTAATAGAGTTTATAAGAAACAACATTTTTTATTAGTAGATAATAAGCAAACCCTTATTCATTTTCATGTTCATCATAATGATGGTCAGACATGAGGGTAGTCTTGAAATCACACTATGTTATTGTTCAATACACTAATCTTTATGGATAGCTTAGTTTTGGTTACAAAATAACAAGTGATGCTCACAATATTTTAGGATGTAACTCTCAAAATAATCACATAGAATGCAGTAAGGTTACTTGTATCGCGACCACGACAGAATGTTCGCGCTCTTGCCAATCGAATCCATCGTAGGGACGTCTGTCGTCACTTACTGCTTGACGTCTGTCATCGTATCACAACAAAACACACTAGAGCAATAATCAAAAATCACATCTAATAGTCTAGTACACAATCAAAATAACAATAGTGTTAGTGATTGCTTGACATTCCATTAATTGCCATCTTCAAATATTACGCTCTGCGATATATATAATGTAGAAAATCATCACGGGTATTCCCTGAGATAGCTTATTGGTAAAGCGTATCAGCATTAGATGAGTCGTTAACGCATTGACTTATTATCTTTATTCTTAAGACATTTTGAATTTATGAAGTTTAAAAATGTATAAATCGCTTGCGCTCCGCGTTGCATCACAACCTGTTCGGTAGATATTACGTGATGTGCGAACAAACCAAGATAATATACTGCTTCTTCTAAAAAACTTTTAATAAAAATATTGCGTTCAGAGACGCCTAAATAGCCCAATACAGTATTTTTTTCAAATATCTTAAATGTACAGTCATAACTGTGTTACAGCTTTATAATGGTCCAGGTTTGCAAACACTTGCACGTTTTATATTAAAAATAGTACCACATCCACTAACATTGTAAATTCGTGCATCCACGTCTCAATTCAGATGTTTCGCTCCGTCTGCCCTCAGTCTCTCCCGATGCTTCAAAGCGTGTTCTGCTGCCGTAAGGTCTCTGCTACTTTCACGTTCGTGTCTCTAACGCATCCATTGCCATTTCTCACCATAATGTGACCCATACACCGCACTGTCAGCCTTCAATATATTCATAGTGAATTATGATCGTTCCGATGTAGTGTTTAGTGTGTGATGTTTGTGTGGGGTTATGTGAAAAAGTACATTGGTATGGGGTTGCCGGATCTTACGGTGAGTTCTCATAGATTTTATTATAGACAAGCTTTTAACTCGCGCTGTGACTAAAGAAGACCATTGACGCACCCAAGAAATTAAATTACATATCAAAATTGCCTAAACTAAACTGAGGAACTAAACTGAAGATGCTTATAATTAAAGAAATGGAATGAAAAGGGCGTTTAAAAAAATATGTTTCTGTGCAAGAGGAAAGGAGGTATCATTTGGTGTGATAAAACGTGACAAGAAAGGACGCTGGGTCGTCACGTGACCCTAAGGTAAGGTTCGCAGTTTACTCTATTTTATCTCAATCGCGTACAAGGTAAGGAAGGGGTAGGAATCCAGCTTTTGTGACGTAGTACTCATAGGGGCTCGCGAAAATTGTGACGAAGGGGGGAAGTGGCTCCAAAAATGTCCAATTTAGCTTGACGTAATTTATGAACTGCCTCCTGGTAGAGCATTCCTTGTAAATAGGCTTCCAAATGGGCTCTCGAAACTTTTTGGCTTTTGCTGCTATCATGGCTTTGTCCTTGTAATTTAAAGTTAATGCTGGATAGGAAATAATATACTTCTTTGTTCTAATATAATAAAGCTGAAAAGTTGGTCTCTTTGATAAACTCTACGTGTGTGAGTGACGCAGTGTGATGATAGGAGGTCCAAAAGAGCAGAATTTTGCAAGACGCAATTTATGAATATAATCAATTTATAGCCCCCTACCAATCCGCCAGATTGTCTACCAACATAGCTAATAAAAGATGGAGTATGTAATATAATACACACATCCATCCATCCATCCATCAGCCTTTCAACGTTCACTGCTGGACATAGGCCTCCCCAAGAGAACGCCACAACGAGCGGTCCCGTCATGGGGGATAATGCCGTAATCGCCACGCTTGGCAGGCGGGTTGGCGATCGCAGTGGGTGTTGTTAATACAAATAATACACACATTCACTTAATACCTTTATACACTACGTTCAAAAGAGGTCTGGGAATGGAATCTCTTTTAAACAGATACTTGACTTGTTTATGTAGATAGTCAGTGCGTAAAGGCCCGTTCATAAATTACGTCAAAACTAAATTCCTAATTTTTTAGCCCTCCTATGGTCACACTCCCTTACAATTTGGGTCGAACGGTTGGCAAGGTTAAGCAACTTTCGCTCGACTGGTAATCAGATGGGTGACCAAAAAGTGTCACCTATTTGTAGACACCTGACCTCTGTGATTCAGCAGGCACGTTAAGCAGTGGGTTCCTGACTGTTATTTTCGATTTCACATTTTTCACTTTGTGTTTAAAGTTGATGAACTGTTACCTCGTATTAGATATTAAAGAATTGTTAAAAACAATTATACATCCTAACTTTACTATTATAAAGCTGTAACAAAACTGTGTTACAGATACAGCTTTGTTACATTTAAGATATTTGAGAAAAAATACTGTATTAGGCTATGTAGGCGTGTCTAATCACAAAACAATACCTATGTTTTAGATTTTTTGTGTTTGTTCGTTCGCGCACTGAACGGATTTTGATGCATTTTTTTTATTTGATAACTCTTGATGAGACTTAAAAACTGGTTACATTTTATCCCGCTACTATATCGGGAACCTGAAAGAGATTAACTAATAACTAGACATTGGCTGCTTCGGAGCCGCGGGCAAAGGCTAGCTACTACTTAAAACTACCTACTTAAAAAGTAATTTTATTTCACATTGTGTAGTATTTCCGTAAAAATGAGAAAATGTTTTAATCATACAATGTCTATACTTATTGTTGTTTGTTATTTCACAAACAATTTACAATCGCGCGTTTATATAAATTTATTTGATCCCTAGTGCGTCTGGCGGTGCCAACTGCGCATATTTATTTTTAGCTATGTACTTATACTCTGTTGTTTCAACCGTTCATATTTTTAATCTCAATTATTGGTAGAAAATGTAAGCAACGTTCACAGTTTTAATTCTTATCTTACCCGCTTTACTCACACAATACATTTAAAAAAATCTTTATAAGATTCTTGCTTTCTTTATCTGAAGATTTTGCTGGCTCTTCATCCATCCATCCATCGCCTTTTGAAGTCCACTGCTGGACATAGGCCTCCCCAAGAGAACGCCACAACATGTGTTTCGTTCATATGGGGGATAGTGCCGTAATCGCCACGCTTGGCAGGCGGGTTGGCGATCACAGTGGATGTTGATAATACTCGAGGGAGTGCTGCTGCCCACTCCCCCGGTGTTCCTCAGTCGGCTCCTACGACTCCCAAGGGTGGAGATGGGTGGGACAATTCTAAAGTCGGCCCCACACGGCATGCTGGCTCTTACTATCGGAAATGTGTCGTAAATTTACCTTCATGACTAATAGCGTTGATCTATGAGATCAACTGGCATAGGGACTGTATTCGCGTGTCATCCTTGACGACAGATATCTGAACACCTGTTGTAAACAGATTTAAACAAATAAATATATATAATTGAAATGTCTGTTTGTAACGTCTGAATAACAGCTTTTTATTAAAGGCATTTATGAAAGTATTATGTACGTTACCTCCCGCGAAGGTGCGACGCTCCGTGTGCGGAAGTGTTGCTCAGTAGAGGGTACCCGAAAGGGTAAGCCGCCGGCGGACAATTGAGATAATGTCACATAGTTCCAGTGGTCTGCCAATACAGGCGGACAGACGGCACACGGCGGGTTTATTTAGTGGTTGAGGGCCCTACACATCCCTGTGCGGTTAGGTACATTTTTCCCGCCTTAACAAAAAAGGTACGTTACCTATAACAAATTATGATTTTTTTTTTCGACGAAGATTTCAATTTAAAGAAATTATTGGTGTCGGTCCTGTTTTGGACAGGACTTTCATTGGCAGATAGCTGATATTATGAACAGTAACTTTTATTGAGGAAAAATAATTAAGGTTTCGCATAAAAAAAAAGAAAATAACTAAATTTAGCTATTTTATAATATACCTACTAGCTTTTGCCCGCGGCTACGCTGCAAGCAAAAGCTAAGCTGGTTATATCTCAGGTTCCCGATATAGTAGCGGGATAAAATGTATACCAGTTTTTAAGTCTAATCAACAGCTATCAAATAAAACGACTTTCTAAATAACCATTCTGAACCCTCAACGACTAAGCTGCCCTCAACTCTTTTGGTAGTACACACTAGTACCTAATAAAATTTTTACTTTAATTATAGGTAGTGGATGGGGACATGCCTACGCCATCTATGTATTTAGACCATTGATATTAAACTCTAGATCCACAGTTTCGAAGAAACAAAACGTCCAAAACTATCGCCAGTTGTACATAAGTAGTTATAGTTATGATATAAATGCATTATTTCCAAAATTCAACCTTACAAGTATGGTTTAAAGTTGTACTTACAAAGCATTATGCAAAAAGCAATAAAATTTTACGACCGAAATTTTTGGGTAGGACAAGGACAGAGTGGAGACGAATATTTTTTTTTAATTTTCATGTATGAACATTTACTTAGTTTATTAAATTTGTTTAATTTAAAAATGTGTTCCAAACTCATATTTATACTTTTATCTGATCGTATTAATATGCTTTTAGGTAGAATATTTATTTATATATAAATTAAATAAAACTCGTAAATATAAATTTTAGTTTTTATTCCCAATATAGTAATTCTAATATTATTAGTAGTACCCAGGTATATTCTAGTCTAGATGAATGGCGTCATAATAAACATTGACAATACAGTAGTAAGTAAATCAATTTCCTTGAAATAAATGAAGCTTGTTGTGGAGTTGTCTTTTTGAATTAGATTTCAGCTTTTCTGTTGATTTTTTTTGCGATATATTGTAAACTAACATCTATAAATTTTTCTATAATAGCATTTATAAGACTAATTTTATGATTAAAAAGAGCAGGTTGTTGAAGGGAGTGTGTATCAATACCAGAAAATATATTTAAATTTAATGTACATTTTAAAACTAAGGAACACAAATAGGTATTGCTTGTGTTTTTTGACCACATATGCGCTGTTCTCGTCTTATTATTTCCTCGGTTTTATTATATACAGTATATTCATCTTCACTAGCGTAACATAGAGCACCAAAAACTTTTAGAACTATTAGTATGTGAAACCATAATTTATACATATTACAACATTTCAACATTCATTATTGAAGCATAAAAGCCATAAATTCAACAATTTAAATGATCATCTTATAAAATACTAGTTGTGCCCTTCAAATTCGATCGCCATTTAATTAAAAAAAGAGAATACATATTTATAAATAATTTAGAGCAAGCTTTATCATCTGATTGGGTCCCTAGGAAAACAAAAATAAAAATTATCATATAAATGACAATGTTATTGATATTCAAACTTTGTAAATAAAACAATGTCAACTAATTACTTAATATATATAAAAAAAATACATTCAATAAGGTGACTCTATTCGTTTTTAGAACCGAGAACGTCGTATTACACAGACTAGTTGGTCGTGCGGTCAAAGTGAGCAAAATGCTTTGAAGTATGAGCATAGTTCGAGACTGCCTTTGTTTTAATTTAATACATACTCTATTTGACTGGTTCATACAGGGCCATCGTCGATAATTTGAAACAAAATATATTGAAAAATTAAAAAATGCGCCTCTAAAGCAACAAACTATGTATGAAATAGAAATCCATCCATCCATCCATCAGCCTTTTAACGTCCACTGCTGGACATAGGCCTCCCCAAGAATGGGGGATATTGCCGTAATCGCCACGCTTGGCAGGTGGGTTTGCGATCGCAGTGGATGTTGTTAATACTCAAGGGAGTGCTGCTGCCCACTCCCCCGATATTCCCTCAGTCGGCTCTTACGACTCCCATGGGTGGAGAGGGGTGAGACAATTCTAACGCCGGCCCCACACGGCAGTATAGAAATACTGTCTATTAATACTTACCGAAAATAAGAAACGCCATCCTTTTTTTGTACTTTTAATGCACTATTTCGGCATTTATTCATCGAACAATGAGACATTTTGACACGCTTTGTCTACTCGCGCGTCGAAATAATACTAAACGAAAGGAGTGCTGGAAAGCGTAATCTGCACTCATTGATAGTGGACACTTTTGGTGTCTTATTGTGTATCTTCCCTTTTTTATAAATCAATGATTTAGACACATCATTATTTAGTTTGTCTATCTATCTATGATACTATTATAAAGCTGTAACGGAGCTGTGTCTGTACATTTAAGATATTTGAGAATAAAATACTGTATTAGGCTACATAGACGTGCCTGAATACAAAAATATTTTTTTTAGATTTTTTGTCTGTTTATCTGTTTGTTTGTTCGCGCGTCACGCAAAATCTACTGAGCGCATATTGATGTAACTTTTATTATTTGAGAGTCCTGGATTACACTTAAAAACTGGTATACATTTTAACCCACTACTATATCGGGAACCTGAGATATACCTAAAAATAATATAAATATGAAATTATGTTGTTTATTTGTTAAGTTTTCGCCGTACTTGCGTACGGCGAAAACTTATATATACCGCATATCAAAAATCCGATGCCCAAAAAAGGACATCGGGTTTTCCATACTAGAAATATGGATGGACCATGTGAGATATCGATTTCGCCATAGAGATAATTGTAATAAATTAATATGCCGTAGAATGATTTACTCTTGTGTATATTATACTGACCCAATTCTGAAGTCCACAATCCAATTGTTCTTAAAGGAGGTTCGTGCAGAGCGCGATGTCCTCCAAGCGCGCATGTCGGAGCAAGCACTTAAGATATCGTCTCTGTCCGCCCGACTCCAGCAGCAGCGTAATGATGCCGAAGCTATGTCGCACCAGGCCACCAGCCAGCTGTCCGTTCAACTACACGATGCACTCGCCGAGGTAATATTACCGCACTTGAAACTTACTTTATTTATTAGATATTTTAGATTTAAAAATGTCGTGTTACTTGACTGGATTTGGTGGTCATTGTAATGGAAATCGACAAATTTGCTTTTAATTATATTTACCGCTCACTATTTCATACATTTAGTACTGAACAAAGCAGCTACTAAAGGTGTTAAATTCTTGCGCTCTTTTAATTTTTTTTTTTTAATTTCTGATTTTAGAATTCATCAATTTAGAAAAAATAACACATAGTTTTTGTGGATAGGTATTTCTAAGCTAATCAAAGTTAATTTATGTTCGCCTTATAAAGCGGGGTAAATATATGTCATGTATACTTCAGTGTGCATTCGCAAAACTTACTGCTTATTCCGACGGTATTGACGAAAAGCTCGTATAGAAATTTTTCTTATTTGCATATTTTGATATTTTTATATATTTTTTTTAGCATTTGACATGCTTAGCCATATAAATTAGCACAGTGTGAAAATATGATTTCGAAAATAACAGTCACGAGCAGGATTTGAACCTGCATCTACAAATATCGTTCCAGATGCTTTGCCAATTCAGCCATCGTCACAATTGCTCGGGACTGTGAATTTCTATAATACATTCATCCTTAACGTCTTTAGGTGACATCTGGGACGGTATTCCAAGAGATGCAAGTTCAAATTCAGCTGTGACTGTTATTTTCGATTTCACATTTTCACACTGTTAATTTCTTAATTGCAGTTCGTTGACTTACACTTTGAAATTTACTATTTATTTTGCACTCTGTAGGTACAAAGACTGAAAGAAGAATTAGAATCAAAAGACAAACATCTGACCAGAGTGAAGCAGAATTTAGATGAAAGGGAGAAACTTTACGAAGAACATCACTCGCTGTACGGCAACTCATGTGAGTGGAGACCACAGAATATTAATATAAATCTATAAAAATAACTTGCCCTAGTTAGAACTGCAGTCGCCATTTCGCACATATTTAATGGATTCAATGTTAAACTGTAGCTATGTTAATTGCACAGCTATAGAAAGCGGTAGGGTAAAACATGATTTGCAAAGACAGCGGTTTGCAGTACAATACTCAGTCTAAGGTAGACACCTTGTGGACCACTAAAGTAATGTAACACAGTTCCAGTGGTCTGCCGTCTGCTGTCGGTTTATTAGTGAGTGAGGGCCCCACACTACCCTGTTTGTTGCCCCGAACAATGGGTTGTGCGGTTAGGTATTTTTTTTCCCCGCCTTAACAACAAAAAGGTCAACACATTGTAAGGCACACACACCACTGACATTTTGAAATCATGTGTTCCTAGACGATTCTCGCTCGGTGAAGGAAAACTGCAAGCTTGAAAGATGTTCTCGACAGCTTGCAGCGTGGTGGATTATGACTTAAATCCCTATAATTCCGAGAGTTACTGGTGGTGGGTCGAATATAAAGTGGGAGAACTCACTTGTTATATTGGCCGAGTAGGTTGGTACCTACCACCGTCTGCCGTGTGACCGGCGGTGGAATACCTCATTGCGCTTTGGTTGTAGTGTGAGAGTCGTTTATTTATTCGTCTCTCATATTTTTTTGTATAGGCGGGAAAAAATGTGCCTAACCACACACCCCGTTGTTTGGGGCAACGAACAGGGTAGTGTGGGATCCTCATCCACTAACGGCCGGTCTCTATAACCTATCTATCCTTTACTAAAAGTTAAAATGGTTACCATTAGTATCTATCGGCTATTTTTTCCGTTTCAATAACCAAAGATAGATAGAAATATTTATCCATGACTTTGATCTATCTATCGGAGGGCCTACTGCTTACCATAGATAAGTGACTACATACAAAAAAAAAGTTTGGGTGTTTCAATAACGCTTTTGAGCTTACTGAGGATACGTCAAATAACTAGCGGTTACAGTTTTACTTTATCGCCCAATTTTGACGGATATAGGCAAGGCTTTTTGGTATTTTTACATAAATATAACAACATAAAGTTTTAAATGGATCTGTTTAGTGATGAAAGTGATAATGAGATGTTTGAAGCCGGTTTATTTGATTCAGACTATAGGTTAGAAGAATTGGGGGATCGCCGGGTTGGTGTTCGAACAAACTATGAAAGTGAACTTTCCGATTCAGAATTTGTTTATAGATTTAGGTTAAATAAAACGACGGTAAATCAGTTACTGTTAAAAATAACTCCAGACTTAAAAGTAACTTTATCCCGGTAAGTATGTTCAGAGTCGTTACAAATATGAAAAACCAATAAACAATGAGTGTTCTTATTATGATTATTATTTTAGGAATAATGGCGTATCACCGTTACATCAGTTGCTGCTGACATTGAGGTTTTATGCACTAGGAACAATGCTTTTATAAGTAGCAGACTTTATTGGTGTATCAAAAGCTACAGCTAGCAGAATCGTAGCTAATGTATCTCGAGCAATAGCTGGCTTGTACTGTCAATATGTAAACATATTAGACAATACACCAAATGGATTTCATGAAATTGCAGGATTCCCAAGAATACTAGGTGCAATTGATTGCACCCATGTTCCCATACAGTCACCTGGTTTGTACATATACTTCCTAAATAAAATATATTTAAGAACTTATTAAATATCTTTATACATATATTGTGTAAGCTTTTATAGGTACTATAATATAGGCAGGTAATCATACGGCATCACATTCTCTTAATTTGATATTTTAAGTAGGTACTTAATCTCAAAACAATGTTTATCATTTTCAGACTCAAACATAGGAGAAGAGTTTAGAAACAGAAAAGGCATATTTTCTATTAATGTCCAAGGAGTATGTAGTGCAGACTTGTTGTTCATGAATGTAGTGGCTCGCTGGCCTGGGTCTGCTCATGATGCTACTATATTTAACAACTGTGTGCTAAAAGGTCTGTTTTATCTTAAGGTTAAGGGACTAATCTAATTAAGGCATACTATAATTAATAATAATAATATTTTTAGTACGATGCGAAGAAGGAGCATTTGGGAATAGATGGCTTATCGGTGATAGTGCATATCCCTGCACTTCATATTTATTGACACCATTGCTGAATCCAACATCTCCTGCGGAACATCGTTACAATGAGGCACACATTAAAACCAGAAATACTATAGAAAGGTAATAAAACTATTATTTTAAGACCTTAACAATATTATTAAACCCAATCAATATGCTGCTAATCTAAATTTGAGATTCATTCAATACTTGAGCTCATAACTATTTCTATTTTTCAGGTGTTTTGGTGTTTGGAAAAGACGATTCCCAGTACTTTCACTGAAAATCAGGCTAGCCTTGCACACAACATTAAATATTATCATTGCTACAGCTGTGTTGCACAACATCTGTAGATTACATAATATTAGTGAAGTGGAGCCTGAGGTTGAGCTACCAGATGAATCGTCTGATATTTTTTATGCTGAGGTAGCAGGACAACATAATCATACTGCCAGGGTAGAACTTATAAATAATTATTTTGATGTTTAATTTCATCTAATATTACATATATATGTATGTATATATCCAGCACAATATGTACATATCCAGATGATGAATAAATGTCAGTTTAAAATCAATTTAGTTTTAATAAATTACTATTCCTTAGTATTTCTGTTTGAAAATGAAATTAACGGGAGAGCTATTGACTGTAAGGGAATCCACTGGATTTGCATGATCCATGCCTGTAGATAAATAACTGATAATGTGATGAAGGGTAATAAAATAACATTTACAATGATTTGCCACACATATTATTACTATTAAAAAAATGGTATACAAATATTCTTATAAATCTAATAATAAGTTTTAATAACACTAGTCTCTATAAAAGTAAAGCAATATTTTCAGTCAATTATTTTTAATATACAACACTTATTTTCAGTCATTTTGTTTTAATGCACAACACTTAATTTTTTAATTTTTCTAGTTCTAGTTTTAACTTTAAATTCTCCAACTCAACTTTTTCGGCTTTGGCACGGAAATAGGCTGCCATTGCCAGCTCCTTATCTCTTTGAGCTGTCTGAAGTTCTTCAGCAAGCCTTCGTTTCTTGTTTACTATAACCAATTTAATAATGATTACATACTTATAATAATTTCAATATTACATTATAAAATGTAAAAAAATAACAGAAAATTGTTTTGTGTTCAGGCACTCCTAAGTAGCCTTATCGGCAACATTTTTTTAAATCTAATATCTTAATAAAAACAGTTCCATCCTTGTGAATCATATACAGTAGAATGAGGTACAGTGAGTTATATTATGTATAGTTGGGTGGTATTGTATAAGCACTGCTACAAATAACAAAAACACATAAACCATCATACCATCACCATATCAATGCATCTTTATCATTTGTTAGAGGTAATTCTGCTAGTATAAGAAAACTGAGATATGTAAAACAACTTACTTGAGCTTTTAGGGGTGTTAAAAATTAATTTTTTTGGTTTAAAATTAGCCTCACTCTCACCACCACCGCTACTACACCCACCACCACCATCACCAGTCCCTAAACCCACATTATTTGCCGAGACCAAAACAAACTCTTCTATTTGTGCTTGTGGCTTTTCTGGCAATGGCTGCAGGTCCGGAACTTCCTGCACCTCTAATGCATTAGGCATTTCCTGTTCCCCATCACCACCAAATTCTACACTGAACCCACTGCATGTGGCACCTAAAATAGAGGCTACTCTGTCCAACGTCTCATCTGGAGGAATATACGATTTGCCACCACCGGTCTGTAAACAAGTGACGATGTCAAATTAATTTATGTGGGTTAGAACTTTATATCAATAACCATATTACCCAAGCATTATTATAAATACCCCTACAAACCTTTAAACTGTTATGTCGAATTACTGCATTACGTTTTCTCGCTGCTTTCTTTAAATTCTCCCATTTCAAGCGTAGTTGCTCAGGACGCCTTATTTCTCCTGTTACGGCACTGAATTCCCTAGCTATAGATACCCAGGCATCTTCCTTCAATTTATTGTTAGTCGCATTTGTAGCTTTACACGTAATTACTTTATTCTTACAAATGTGGTCTAACAGGAAGCGTACTTCATCCTTTCCTAGAGGTCTTGATTTCATCTGAAAAAATAAAATAGCGTCTAAAGTGATTTTGGCGCGAATTTACACTAAAGGTCTTTTGTGATAACAACAAACTTTTAAATAATAATATCAGTAAGCAATACTTACGGTAATTTGTTGCTTCATATTTTTATCACAATAATACATAATTATATTTTACTTAAACGAAGAATTTCGCTGCTCTACCTCGAACTCAATAGTTTTATCAGTTTCATAAAATAAACATGTGTCAACCATCTGTCACCGAGTGAAAGTCTAATAGTGCGTTTCGTTGTTATTTAGGTTCATAAGAAGGTTTAATTTGCTTTTATTTATGAATGTAGGTAAATGTATTGCACTATTTTTGGAAAACTTGTGACAAACATACCAATCATTGTTAATAATAACGTAAAACATGTTATTAATAATTATCTTAAAACCTGAGACCCTTATTAACAAATGCAAAAATAAAACGTGGCAGAGGGACGCGCTCACAGAAGATAGAACTGTTATCTATCTTTGATCCTTAGTAGGCTACAGTGATTTTTAATATTGAAACGGCAGTTAAAGATAGTTTAAAGTTAACAGTTTACTGGGGATAGCAGTTGACTTTTAACTATAGGTAGATTATTGAGACCGGCTGTAAATAAACCCGCCATGTGCTATCTCTACACCTGTGTTGGCCGGCCACTGGAACTATGTTACATTACTTCAGTGGTATTCGTTTCTTATCTGCGAAATGAAATCGTGAGCAGTGGCTTGCCAATGTCTTTAGTATTGCTAAGTCCATTAGTGGCGGTTACCACTTACCATCAAGTGGGCCATGGCTTGTTTGCTACTATAAGCACTAAAAATAAAAAAATAAAAACATAGCATCACGCCTGTATTCCCCGAAGGGGTAGGCAGAGGTGTATTACACACCCACGATTCGCCAGCTATGTTTAGGTCCCACGTGATAGCCTAGGGGGCGAGCTTATTGCCGTCTACCGGGCACATTTCCAAACTCCGGGCTGCTACTGAGAATTTTAGAATATATTTTCCGAAAAACGACTGGGTCCATCTTTCGAATAACTTAGAGACTTATAACTTGTGCTTCTCAGGTAACCCCAAAGATAAAGTAATAATACTAGAACGTGAGCTGTCCGCGGCACAAACGCGCATAGCTCAGCTCGAGTGCACAGCGAAGAGCCTGGAGAAAGACAAAGATGAACTGCAAGTTAGCGTTAGGGAACTTCAGAGAGTATTGGCAGAAAAAGAGGACCAGCTCCAAGAGTTACTGGGTAAGAGTACTTATGCTATCTACTCGTCATAAATCCTGTGATATGTTTTCTGAAGGCAGTGACTTGGCTGTGGCTTCTCATACCCGTTAAATTATATGGTTGTAAATGCCAATCAAAACAAAACTATCTACAAATATTTAGATTAACTTCAATTGACTGGAACCGGGTTTTTTGTACACGAGCCAGCAGCCCCAGTAACAGCCGGCCATAGACCATGAATTCATATTCGTCATGTAATACCAACTACTGGCACAGATGGCGAAGTGGTTATGATAAAAACTTCATATACGAGGAGGGATCAAAAAGTAGTGAGAATGAGATAGAATATAATGACTATTGATAACCTCATAATTTATTTTTCTACATAGTCTCTGAGTCTCTCTACGCACCGAGTCCAGCGCTTTTCCAAGGCTTCAATCCCTTTCAAAAAAAAGGTCTTGTCTTGGTCCTGCAAAAAGCTCTCCACGGCATTCATCACCTTGTTATCGTCTTCGTACCTGTTTCCCCTTAAGTATTCTTTCAATTTGGGGAACAGATAAAAATAGCTAGGCGCCAGAACTGGTGAATAAGGGGGGTGGTCAACCAATTCGAAGCCAGCTTGCTGAATGGCAGCCATCGCAACTGTCGACCTGTGCGCGGGTGCGTTGTCGTGATGAAACAACACGCCCCTTCGAAGTTTCCCTCTCCTTTTTTCTTTGATGGCATTCCTCAACTTGGGAACTAAACCGGCATAATATTGGCCTGGAATAGTGGCTCCACGCTCCAGGTAATCAATCAACAATATCCCTTCTGAGTCCCAAAATATTGAGGTCATAACCTTGCCAGCCGATGCCACGGCATGAAATTTCTTTGGGGTCGGTGATGATGGCCGTTTCCATTGCGAAGATTGCTGTTTTGTCTCGGGATCAAAATTATGGACCCATGTTTCGTCCATTGTTACGAAACGAGACAAAAAGTTTTCAGAATCTTCTTGAAACTTGTCCAACAATATCTTCGAAATGTCAAGTCGATTTTGTTTCTGACTGTCGGTTAACATTCTCGGCACCCATCTTGCGGAGACTTTTCTCATATTCAAAGATTGCTTCAATATGGATTGAATACTTCCATATGAAATGCCTGTTTCTTGAATTAAGTATCGGATAGTAGTAGTAGTGGATCTTCGATCGCTCAATACAATTTTCTCGACTTTCGCAACATTTTCTTGGGTGACTGACGTCGATGGACGGCCGCATCGATGTTCGTCTTCCGTGCTCATTCTCCCTACTCGAAATTGAGAAGCCCACCTTGCAACAGTGGAATACGGCAGAGCAGACTCCTAATGTTGCCTCCAAATCGCAATGAATCTCTAACTTTTTTAAACAGAGGTATTTAATAACGGTTCGCACTTAGTTTTTCTCCATTTTCGAGAACACGTTCCGACACGAAGCAAACAAATGACTACATTCAGAAAAAAACAAAAGAGAATCGAAGATTTTTTTCTTTATTAACATTACAAATATGTATCGGAGCTATGCCTGCCAGTATTTATTTTTTTTCTTACCAAGGAGTATGTCGTTGTCACTACTTTTTGATCCCTCCTCGAAAAACCGTTAGTTAAATATTTGTAAAGTCAGCAGCACATGATTTATTTTCTTAGTGGCGATTTCTTAAAAAAACAATGGAAAATACAAATAATTGGTTGTTTATGTCATTTAAATTGAAATACGTAAAGTCTGAGCGCTGGTGCCTACCAACCAGAACAGGTACAGTGCAAGCAGATTGCCACTGGTTTCCTTGTAGTTTGGGAGTTTTTAGGCGGTAGCAGGCTATTCTCATGGCGAGTCAATTAGCATAGATAATCATTTACATTAAAGCTTTTTTAAAGAGGTAAATCCTTTACAGATTGATGATTTATATGCCAACATCTGCCTACTGGTTATATAAGTCATTTTTCGACTTTATCCGTCGCAACATGCAGTTTTATGTAATATTTGGTTCGTTTTATGGCTACTGAAAATAATTTCGGAGTCAATAACTTTGTTTATGAATTTAGGTTAATGTTCATGGAGCAACATGTGATGCCATCTTTAAATAACTCGAAAGGAAGTACTCGTGTTCTAAGCTCTTATTCTCTTTTTGGTAAAAATATCAAAGACTCCTCAAATAGAGGTTAGGGCCCAAACAGCCCTTGATTTTTCCTCTCGTTGTTTTTCACCTACTATCGTATTCACTAAAGCTACCAACATGCGAGTATCCCTGATGTTGCTCACGTTTATAGACTGGCGTGACGGCTTACTATCTGGCGGGTAAAAAAGTTAATTTATTATGAACATAAATGTTACTTGTTGTCTCATAATTATACTATAACTTTATATTATTTTCCTTCTATATTTTAAAACACCCAAACCATGTAGTCCACGTTTTCAAAAGCATTTTCTGTAAAACTATAATAACTTATGACTGGAAATTAAACAACATAAAGTTTCATTTGCATATTTATTTCTTTCTGGATTCGTGCCAAGGTGTTTATGCTTACGAAATTAACTTTAAAATACTTTGCTTACCAAGCTTTTGTGTTAAACGTTTGTTTATCCTACTTTCTTTTCCCTCCTTTAATTCATAATTTACGTTTTAGTCATAGGTTGAAAGCAGTCTAGACTAAATTAACAAATTTGGATTTTTTCCAATTCTTCGCAGTATTATTTACGTTGACGATGATAGTCGATCCGTCGGGTTAACTCACATAGTTAAATATGATTCATTACTCCACAGAGCTGAAATTAGACGAAGAGAAAGAAAAAGACGAACCAAATGATGGCATAGAAGGAAAAACCTCTGCAAGAACACTCAGCGATATTGTCTCTATATCTGAGTTTGATGAACAAGATCTACAGATGCGCAGGGCTGAACTAAAAGGTCAAGATATCAGTCTAACAGGCGCACCTTACCCTGAACTAAAAGAAAGGACTTTAAACAGAACATTACCACCTGAATTTGAAAAGGCCAATATGAGTTCTCTTAACATTGAACTCGTAGATCATTTTGATTTACCTGGTTATACTCCCCGAGCTGAGTCCCTACCAGCTCAATTAACATCTACCCAAAATAAAGATTTCCTAAAAGAATATAAAAGAAATGTCAATGAAACAACAATGTTTGGTACTGAAGTGAAACAAGGACAAACTATACCAGATAATTGCTCGATGTATCCAAATAGAGAAGTCAATGAGAGCAAAGATATCCATGTAGAGCCGAAAAAGATAAATTTTTCACTAGAAACAACTGATAACAAAACTCATGATGAATTCACTTCTTTACGAGAACTTGGAATAACTTTAAGTGTAAAACAAGAAAACTTCCCGGATATATTGACTCAGTTAAAACATGAAATCAAAAAGTCAAGAACAGAATTAGAAAACGCGAAATCAGAATTGAAAAATGCTGAAGAACAACTGTGTGAATTCCCGGCTTTAAAAGAAGAAGTAGAAGAACTGAAAAACCTACTAGAAAACACAATGGCAACGATGGAAAATGACAAGAAATTCTACGAAAACCAACTTGAAAACTTTTCATCAAACAAAAAGCTTCTCGAACAGCGACTTTCAGATTTAACCCAAGAGGTAAATGATAAGTCTAAGGATTTAAATTTACTCAAAGAAGATATTCTTAGGCGAGAAAATATGATACTAGAACTTGCCAAAGAGAAAAGAAATTTGACCAATAAAATTACTGAACTACAAGTAAAAATTGATGGGTTACAAAGCAGAAATAATGCTTTAGAGAAATTTGAAAGTGAAAGCCACCAAATGAGAGAAAAAGTAAATGAACTACAAAAATTAGAACAGCTAGTATCTGACAAGAACCAACAAATTGATAGTTTGAACCAGCATTTAGATAGATTAGATGACTTGCAAAGAAACCTTAACGATAAAACAGAAGAATTGGACCATCTTAAAGAAGCTTTCGAAGAAAAATCGAACGAAGTAATCCATCTTCAAGATACAATGGAAGCTCTCAACAGTGATTTGGCCAAGGCGAACGAAGAGAATGATAAATTGAATTCTCACACTAAAGATTTAAAGACGAAACTGACAAAGCTTGAAAAAGAACAAGAGAACGCATCCCTCAAGCTTCAAAGCAACGAGAGTGAACTTAAAAGGGTGAATTCATTGAACAGTGAATTGACAGCTAAAATCGATGAACTAAAACAATTAACAGACAAATTGAAAGACAAAGAAACAGAAATAGAGATCCTTCACGAAGATATTAATGCTTTCCATGAGGAGATTGCTTCTTTAAAGGAACAACTGAAGATGGTATCCCGTAGTCCATCTCCTAGAAGTAAGAATGGAGAAGAAAAGAAATTTCTTGACAGGCAAACCAGTAACGATAAGAAGCAGTTAGTCAAAATAAGAAAGCAAATTTCGCTTCTGCAACATGAATTAGATTTCAATAAAAAAGAGCTGAATGACAAGGTAAGATGAAAATAATATATATCATCAAATCGATTTGGCTAAACTGTTTGACTTGAAATTATACTCTTAAGTAAATTTCTTCACGTTCGTTACCAATGTCCAGTAATGGACAACATCATGAGGAAACCTGCTAGCCGGAGAGATTTTCTCGAAGGCTTGTGAAACTTCCGCATTTGATCAATGATGTGGACTATGGTCTAAGGCTCTGTCATTTGTGGGGGACCAGTACCCAACTGTGGTAATTTATGACAAACTAATGAAATGGCGACGGTTATATGTTCAATTATGTGGACGTTTTTCGGAAATTATCATTTAAAATAACTATTTATTAAGCTTTATTTATTATGTTTTCAGGCATTTGAATTAGCAAAAGCGAAATTAGACGTGACAGAATTGAGAAACAATTTAAGCCAAGCTAACAAACAGATAAGCGACAAAGATATAGTGAACTCTGAGTTACGTCAACAGGCTGAACAATTCACACAAGAGATAAGAGAGTTGACAGAAGGGAAGGAGCAGTTGATGTACCAGTTGGAAACTGTTATTGCAAGGTTAGACTTACCACTAAGTTTTTTACAGCCAAATACCGAATCAGTCCTTGAAGGTGGGAAGAGATGGGCGTCGCGTTCACGTGGCTTGCGACTAATGTCAGACTACTCACTACTACTATAAACTTAGTTCTAGTGTCCCCTGGGAGTGCGGTACCCTTTCTGAAGTACTAGCGAGCACAATCGTTGACTAATTGGTATTTACTAAATGTCACCAACCTATTTTTCCCGCGGGTGTTGTACAATGCGCTTAAGGAAAGAAAATGTTATCACCTACTGCATTACTGGTGGTAGAATTGGGTACCCAGTGGGAGTGCTCCCTTGTTCATGGAGCCATGTGGGTGGGTACCACTGTCTAGTTCAAGTGTCTGCGCTACGCCGCAGTGGGACTTCCATTCATTCATTTGCCATTCATAAAATGCTGAGCAGTACTCTTAGTAAGTTAAAGTAGTAAGTTTATGAGCGGTGGTTTCCACTTACCATCAGTGGCGCCGTGAGTCGTCTGTCACCGCAAGCAATAAAAAAATACTTCTGATCAATCTACTCGTCAGTCGTCGTCTTAGTGATCTTACTTACGACTTTTATTATTTATATTTAACTAATAGAACCTGGCAGTCGGTGCCCCCTTGTGTCGAGTTAGATATCAATACCAAAGATTGTGAAATATTTATCTTGCTTAGCCAGTTTCCATAGCGATGACTAATATAGTATACAAATTATATACTGTAATTTCTTCTGATACACAAATTAAAAAAAATTGTATCTGTTCCCATTATATTTTTTTTTCCAGAATGAGAGAAGAATCTAACGTGAGTGAACTCAAGACCAAATTGAGACAGAAAGCGGAACGTTGCCAAGAGTTAGAGATTGAATTGGAAAATTTGAGGGAACTTGTTGATAGGTATTTTAATTTTGATTGTACCACTTAAGTGTGCTTAGACTTAAGAGTTAGGAATTAAAACATAAACATAGCATCACGCCAGTATTCCTCGAAGGGGTACGCAGAGATGTATTATACACCCACGACTCGCCAGCTATGTTTAAGTCCAACGTAATAGGGGGCGAGCCTATTGACGTCTACCGGGCCCATTTCCAAACTCCGGGCTGCTACTGCCAATTTTTCTTTTTACGAACAACCTCAATAATTATCCGACCCGGGGATCGAACCCGAAACCTGATGATCAGCAGTCGCTTACACTACTGCTGCACCACAGAGGCAGTTTGAAGTTAAGGGCACTAGCAGTATTGGACGGCATAGATGAAAATATGAATAGCACTAGTACAGAACACAACATCCGCCTGATGGTAAATGTACACACAGCACAGTCAAGCTTTTGTCTATCGAGAAGATTCATAAATGAATCTAGAAAAACTATTAGTAATAGATTCGAGTGTCCCTCTGCAATTGTATATTTATAGAGTAAACAGTGATACATGTTTGGGTTTGATAGCAAGCAAAATTATGCATTTGGTAACAGGTAAAATATCACTGCATTGGCCAATAAATCAGTCCCAAGTAGTAGACGAGTGGCTTAAATTGATTAGTAAAGAGGTCTAAAGCATCTTCACATTTCTTCTCTACTTCTTATCCACTAGTGTTGCCGCTAGAGATTTGGCAATAAATAAGTAATATAAATAAATAAATATTCACGGACATTTTCACACAATGTCCTCTGGTCCCAAACTAAGCTTAACGTTTGTGCTATGGGTACCAGATTACGGATATAATACATAATACTACTTTTTTTTTAGTAAATACACACATACAATAGATATAAAACACCCAGACGCAGTACAAATAACTGTGTTCATCGCACAAATAATTGTCCTGAGTGGGAATCGAACCCATGACCTCGTGCACGGTAGTCGGTTAACGCCACGAGGCCTGAGTGTTGATGTCGGTCGCGCCCCCCAGGCCGGAGCCCCCCCGCGAGCGCGCGCTGGCGGTCCGCTCGCCGACGGCCGAGCTGGAGCGTGCGCTGCGGGACCAGCTCGACTACTCGCACACGCTCGATGAGGACATCATGGAACAGGTCACACATTTTGATGTTTCTAACTAGTCTTGGATGTACCCCCTTTTTGTTTGTTAAGGCAGGAAAAAATATACCTAACCGCACACCCCGTTGTTCAGGGCAGTGAAAGGGTAGCCCTCTCCCACTAAATAAACCCGCCGTGTGCCGTCTCTCCGCCAATGTTGGCGGGCCACTGCAGCTATGTTGCATTCATCCAAGTAATTGGATTTTTATTTATTTATTGTTTACTAGCTGACCAGACAGACGTTGTCCTGTCTTAGCTATGAATATCCAATTGTTTGTGAACTGTCAAACGCGCTAAAATAAAATTTTTGTTTCTTGAAATTTTACAATTTTCTGCACATTCTGAAATTAATAAATGGACGGTTATCTTCCGTTACTACCGTGGTTAGGGAGCTGAGTGCTATTTTGGTATATGATTTGTTCGTCTTTCATATTAATAGGGATGAAAGTTTATACCAATACAAACCGATTGAGTCCTGTAAATGAAAGTCGTATGTCCCTGCGTTTTCAAGTTACAGCGCTTCAAAAATGTAAAAAAAAAGTGATACTAAATCATTTGTTCGCGTCTGCCTCTTGGACTGATGGTCTAAATCATCCTTAAAACTATAAACAACGAAGAGGCAGATGTGCAGGGCTCTGTTTTATCACGGGACGTAGGTGCAAAAATGTGTAAAAAAAAAAGCTGTACTAAATCATTTGTTCGTCGTTCTCGTTGCGTCCATTCGATTCATTAGGACTCCCAGAATAGGAAAAAGAAGTTGGCAGACGTCTAGGTCGCTGATTTTTTTATGTACGATTTTTTAGTTTTTTTTCAGGAATTAAGGTAAAGCGGGTATTACGGTTTATTATTGTTATTACCAAGAGTTCACGTAATAGTGTATTATTTTCTGTCTTTTATGAAAGGAAATAAAATTTTAATCAATTAAAAACTTAAAAATGGTTTATTTAAAAAAAAAACAGCATCACGCCTGTATTCTCGAAGGGGTAGGCAGAGGTGTATTACACACCCACGACTCGCCAGCTATGTTTAAGTCCCACGTAATAGGGGGCGAGCCTATTGACGTCTACTGGACTATGTAATGTAATTTTATTATTGCTTGAGCCACCTACCTTACTCATAATGTCTTCAAATTATAAGTACTTAGGTGTGATGCGATGATAGACGTCAGGCGGTAGGTGACGGCTGACAGATAGTAGTTAGTCAATTTAAAAGAGGACAAACGTCCTACTAGGGATTCGATTGGCAAGAACGTGAACACAGTCGGTCGTGGTCGCCATATAACTAACCTGCACTCTATGTGATTATTTTGATAGTTACATCCTAAAATATTGTGAGCATCGCTTGTTATTTTGTTACCAAAACTAAACTATCCATGAAGATTAGTGTATTGAACAATAACGTCGTGTGATTTCAAGACTACCCTCATGTCTGACCATCATTCTGATGAACATGAAAATGAAGATAAGCCCCTGCCTTCGTTAAATATTGAGATATATATATATTGTACACCATAGTACATTATATATATAAGAGACGATCACCACATAAATATGTGTACGAGTAAGCAAGACAGTATTCGGAGCGAACGAAGGGAAACGATCGACAGTTCTCACAAGGTTGACCGAGTAAAACCGCCGTCTATAGGGGGATTCCACTTCAAATCAGGCGGTAAAATAACTACTATAGATCAAAAATGTTTAAAATATATACTATAGATCAAAAATTTTAAAATAATTACTATTTTTTTCATAATTTTTTATTTTAATTGTTTTTTGAAGTGAGAATACAAAAAGAAAAAAAAACTAGTGAAACTTGATTTTATTTCTTAGTTTTAGTGTGAAACAAAAACATTTTTCGTTAATTTATTAGCCTCGATGGCCTGAAATAAAACGGATGATTCAGTCAGAATAAAAGCAGAAATTAAAAAAAGAAGAAATTGTATTGTTTTGGTCCATTCATCCATCCATCATGTGCCTCGTTTTGAAGGTGTTTCTGACCATCAGTTCAAGAGGCAGAGACGAACAAATGATTTAGCATACCGGTTTTTTTTTACATTTTTAAAGTTCTGTCAATTGATAACGCAGGCCTGTTATGGTGGCAGACGCGGTCCTTAATGCTTTTTATGGTACAATCATCGATATTAATCATGTCTGCTGTGTATGTTGAATTTGAATTTGAATTTGAATCTGCCACACGAACAGATCATATAGAAATTTTGCCATCCAGCTCCTTAACCACGTAGCACACCGTGGTACTTAGGTCACTCGGACGACGATGCTGTCAAATTGGACCTATGAGGTCCATAAATATAGATACATAAATGAGTAATCCCACTAGGTACCCAAACCTACTACCATAAGTTCTTATTTATTTCTAGCAAAGGTGTTTTTTTTTCTAGATATTATCGGCGAGCAGTGACGAGAGAGAAGACATACCAAGATTGGCCTTGAACACCTCCAAGTAAGTAATTGTGTATAGAGATCTCTTGTAAATTTGATGCACGAGCCATTGAAGGACAGTCTTGAATAATACCTGTTTTACATGGACAACCTTGAATCATTGTGTATATAGTAAAAAAATACCTTTCATCTATATCTATACTATTATAAAGCCGTAACAGAGCTATGTCTGTACATTTAAGATATTTGAGAAAAAATAATTGACTGTAATAGGCTATATAGGCGTGTCTAAACACAAAACGAATTTTTTTAGATTTTTTACCTGTTTTTTCGCGCATCACGCAAAAACTACTGAACGGATTTTGATGCAATTTTTTGTTGTTTGATAGCTCTTGATTAGACTTAACAACTGGTATACATTTTATCCCGCTACTATATCGGGAACCTGAGATATAACCTAAAAAGGTTTTGGCTGTGGCGGAGCCGCGGACAAATGCTATTTTGGTTTATAATTTTGTAAAATACGTTATAAATGCACATTATACAGACTTTTATTTTATTTATTTATTTTATCAGCAATTATCCTAATCAATCTGCATCATCTAGGATTTGGAGTTTGAAAGGTTATTAAATGAAACTAGCGTGTAATGTAAATAAATTAGAAAGAATGACAGTAGCTATCATTTTGTCGTCTGCTAGCTAAATACCCATACAAAGTTACTAGTATTGATATTTTCTATTTTTTTTAAAGAGTTCGGCCTTTCTTTTACCTTTAAACATACTCTGTATTAGAGCAAACAAAAACAAAAAAACAATTATTCAAATCGGTCCAGCTAGTTTTGAGTTTTAGCGAGACTAACGAACAGCAATTAAGAACAGAAATAGCGGACCATGAGGATGTCGTGTAGAAATAATAGATCTCTCCTAAATAACCTCGTTATATTCGCTGCACAGGTCGTCGAGTTCCATTCACTCGTCTTCATCGGAACGCATCCACAGATTGCGGACCGACAACGAGAAGCTGCAGATGCAAGTGAACAATCTGGAGCTGAGGCTCAAGGACAAGGATGCGCTCATCGCTGAACTGAACAGGTCAGTGTTCCTTGTTCTGTAAGGGAATGCTCAATTTTATGGACTCGGCATGGGATTGAACTGGGGTTTTCGAGATCGGCTTATCAAGCTGAAACCAAGCTAATATTTTCTTTATTTACACTGCATTAGCATAAAGCGCCTACCAACTAGCTTGATTGGTGGGTTAGGATTGTTGAACTCACAGTTAATAAATTTTAGAAGAAAGGCCCAGAAGTGTCTAATAAGCCAGTGTCCCCGCCAGGGTCCGCGAGCAGCTGGTGTCGGAGACGCAGTCGGGCCAGCTGCGGTGGCAGGCCGAGCGCGACAACTGCGTGCGCCTGCAGCTGCTGCTGGACTCGCACAAGGAGACCTCCGCGAGCCTGCAGGTCGGTACTGCACGTCGGGGCACTTGGGCCTTTACTACCGGACGCTTTTCAGATCTTACCACAGCAGACTTCACGAGTCGTCCAGAATATCTTGAAGTTGTCTCAAAAACGGATTTCTTGTTTCCCATTTTACACGCCTCATAAGCGAAGCGTTGAAGTGGGTACTACTGTCACTTCACAAAAAACAACTGAGTTTCAAACTTAAAATGTCTCTATTTATCATATATTGCACTTGTAAAATAATATATACACACACACATATCAAGAAAAAATACTATTTTTAACACTCATGATATGTTTGATGGCATTTTTGTTATTTAAACTAGTTAAAAAACTGTTTAAGAAAGTTCTGTCTTGGACGTCCGTGTGTCTGTATGTGCGGATCCTGTATGTTTGTTAACACGATAACGACCGAAATACTTTACTAATCGAGTCTTTTTTTTTCTCTTACACTTCAGTATAATTAGGAATAGAACCCTATCACTTTTCACGTTCTGATTTGATGTGGTTTAATTGTTATTAAATAGTTTGAATATGTTTGGTAGATTCGATCATACACTAAAACCAGCGCTATCTACCTTATTTAGTGAGAACTACTTCTATAGAACCAATATAGCCATACTTCTTTAAATTAGCGCCATCTATATAAGACATGAGAACCACATTAGTACTTTTTGAAATTAGCGCTATGTGATTTATTGAAAACTACTCAGTAAGACCAATACATTAGTTACTTATTCAATTAAAATGAAATTATAAGGCGTGCACTTTGGATTTTCCAAATTTTTGTAGATTGTACCCGGCAAATTACATTTTTCGACTGTATTTATTTAATTCTAGACCTATTATCATAATATAATACGAAAATAATCTATTGGATTCATCTATGCCAAAAGATAGGATGGCAAAAGGTTTTTGCTGCGGCGGTGATTTTATTATTAAAAGTAAAAAATACTTTTAAATGTTATATTTTTCGATATAAATGTTGTAAAAACTCACTTTCCGGGCCACTAAATACCAATTGTCTTTACATATTTGAACAGAACCAAGACTCGAACATGATACAAATTTTAAAAAAACGCCTGGAGAGCTCAATGGCCTCAGAGCTGGACCTGCAACAGCGGGAGCAAGAAGCTCGCGCCAAACTGGCGCAACTTGAGCGGCAGCTGCTCGACAACAACTCAAACGCCAATCAACAGGATCCGCTTAAAGCTCAACTTAATTTACAGGTAATTCATCGTATTAGCAGTCTCCGTGTGGTAACGGAATAAGAATACAAGTGTCACCACCCCATTCTTTCCCACGGGTGTCGTATGAGGCGACTAAGGAAAGTAAGCAAAATTATCATCCATTGCATGACTGGTGTTAGGGCTGGGTACCAAGTGGGAGTATTCACTTGGTAGCGGGCTCGAGCGGGTTGGTACCACCATCTCCCGTGTGACCGGCGATGAAGCACATCGTTGCGTTTTGATGACGTCAATGGAGTGTACTGAATATTATATCAATCAACCAATATTATACTTTTTGCTGGTCTGTGCATAGGAATAGAATACCTGCTAATAGACCCCACATCAATATTTGTTCGAGATTGAGTTCACTGAATTTGGTGACCGCATGTCACGTAATAGACACGCGATGATTGGCTAATCGAGGACATGCTTGAATGCACCCCACCCCTACAGATGTGTCACCAGGGGGGTTAGAACGTATCTCACTCGACCATATCGATATGACATCGTGTCATTGTGAGATTACCGTGATTGGCCTAGGGGTTAATGTGACATCACGCGTCGGTTTCTCCACCAATCACAATGACACGATATCATGTCGATATGATCGAGTGAGATACATTCTAACATTCACGGACATAAAGTACACCCAGACTTACAATCAATTGTGTATCACACAAAGAGTCATCCTATACGAGAATCGAACCGATAACCCACTCCACACTCGAGCGGGAGGTCAATATCTAAACCACTCCTACAGCTATCTGTGTAGCTAACGGTTCCGCCGCAGCCAAAAGCTAGTTTTTAGATTATATTTCAGGTTCCCGATATAGTAGCGGTATAAAATGTATACCAGTTTTTAAGTCTAATCAACAGCTATCAAATAAAAAAAGTTGCATCAAAATCCGTTCAATATTTTTTGCGTGATGCACGAACGAACAAATAGACAAAAAATCTTAAAAAAATAGTTTTGTGTTACAGTATTTTTTTGAAATAAAACTACGTTTAAGGAATCTATCGTGTTTACTTGATTGTCTACTATCCCGATGTTTCGAATACTTACTTTACAGCATACATGATCGTGGGTGGACTTATATGGTTAGATGTCCAAAGCTGATATATTGTTTCAACGGTTTATCTGCCCCAGTGATATGATTTTAATATTCGATTACTCTTATAATAATATTGTTCAAATATCGCACGCGTCTACAGATCACAGACTTAGTCAATACTGATGTGAATGCTGGCATAGTTTTGTATATGACCTAAAATACATGTCTTGTGCGCATCAATTGCCCAGCGTACGATATCTATTAGGAAGTAATCTGTGGGCACAGGTCTCTTCTAACCTGCACCCCTTTCTTAAGTGTGCGCCCTGCGTATCCAAGCCCTTCCAGCCGCTATTTTCAGGTTATTGGGATGCCATGAGGATCTTTTTGCTCCAGCCCTTCGGTCCTTTGGTAGATATATCTGGCCCTTAGATTAATTATATTTCTAGACGGAGCCTCGGCGTTGTAAACGCGTCAAAAAAAATTGGGGTGATCTTTTCATCCCATTGCTGTTCTATGGCTGTTAGTGTCAATCGTGACGTCACTTGAAAAGGTCATATCTAGGAGCATTAGAGTGTCATTTAAAATGTCAACGTGTGTATTTAAAGTGTCGAAACTACAAAAATCGGAAAATGAGCACTAAAGATATTTCTTATCATCGGTTAGTAACATTATTTCATACAATAACTGGCTAAATAAGTCATTTAAATATTCCGAAAATAAATTAATTTTACTTCATATTTTTTTATGTGATACCAGTTTATGAACTTAAATTTCCCGCGTAATCTTACAAAGTTGATGACATTTTAAAGATAGAGTAATAGAAACATTACCTAACATAATTATTAGCGTTTTTAATGGATCCATAAAGCTGCACAGTCGTCATTTTCGAAATTAATTACAATACTACTATTTGTAATATTATTATTTATTTGAATGATGAAGATTGTTTACATTTTTAAATTTATAATTATCGTGGGTTATAGTAGTATTCTCATTAAAGAAGAAGTTTTATATATAGTATATATTTTTTATATATAAATTATGATATTAAGATTATGAAAGTAAATAGATAGAGATAATTGACTATATACCTACGAAACAACCTTTTGTAGTATAAGAATGGCTTGCATTTATGATAATATAATTTTCCCATAATTTAATACCACAACTGAAACTGCTATCATTATGCACGCACACAAACACAAATTGCACAAGCGTAATGACAGCTGTCACGCACACTAGCATAATAATTCCCGCCCGATTTTTATTACATTACGTTTATAAGAGTGACACTCCATCTGGATAAATATTTAATCTAAGATCTGGCCCATCCCTCTCACTGAAATTAAATGTAGGTGAAATAGCGGTCCTTCGATTGTTTGATAATTGTTGGTTTTTGTGTGACAGATAGAGAGGTCGGAGCAGCTCAAGGGCGAAGTGTCGCTACTGAAGTCCAAGCTCGAGGCGGAACGAGCTCGCGAGCGTGACGTTCGTGCCGCACTCGAGCACGCACGTGCACACGCACAGCGCGAGATAGACGCACGAGCCGACACGTGCGCACAGCTGCGGGGACAACTGGCCGAGATGAACAGGTAGGGGGGCTAGTGACGTGCGCCACACAGCGCGAGATAGACGCACGAGCCGACACGTGCGCACAGCTGCGGGGACAACTGGCCGAGATGAACAGGTAGGGGGGCTAGTGACGTGCGCCACACAGCGCGAGATAGACGCACGAGCCGACACGTGCGCACAGCTGCGGGGACAACTGGCCGAGATGAACAGGTAGGGGGGCTAGTGACATGCGCCACACAGCGCGAGATAGACGCACGAGCCGACACGTGCGCACAGCTGCGGGGACAACTGGCCGAGATGAACAGGTAGGGGGGCTAGTGACGTGCGCCACACAGCGCGAGATAGACGCACGAGCCGACACGTGCGCACAGCTGCGGGGACAACTGGCCGAGATGAACAGGTAGGGGGGCTAGTGACGTGCGCCACACAGCGCGAGATAGACGCACGAGCCGACACGTGCGCACAGCTGCGGGGACAACTGGCCGAGATGAACAGGTAGGGGGGCTAGTGACGTGCGCCACACAGCGCGAGATAGACGCACGAGCCGACACGTGCGCACAGCTGCGGGGACAACTGGCCGAGATGAACAGGTAGGGGGGCTAGTGACATGCGCCACACAGCGCGAGATAGACGCACGAGCCGACACGTGCGCACAGCTGCGGGGACAACTGGCCGAGATGAACAGGTAGGGGGGCTAGTGACGTGCGCCACACAGCGCGAGATAGACGCACGAGCCGACACGTGCGCACAGCTGCGGGGACAACTGGCCGAGATGAACAGGTAGGGGGGCTAGTGACGTGCGCCACACAGCGCGAGATAGACGCACGAGCCGACACGTGCGCACAGCTGCGGGGACAACTGGCCGAGATGAACAGGTAGGGGGGCTAGTGACGTGCGCCACACAGCGCGAGATAGACGCACGAGCCGACACGTGCGCACAGCTGCGGGGACAACTGGCCGAGATGAACAGGTAGGGGGGCTAGTGACGTGCGCCACACAGCGCGAGATAGACGCACGAGCCGACACGTGCGCACAGCTGCGGGGACAACTGGCCGAGATGAACAGGTAGGGGGGCTAGTGACGTGCGCCACACAGCGCGAGATAGACGCACGAGCCGACACGTGCGCACAGCTGCGGGGACAACTGGCCGAGATGAACAGGTAGGGGGGCTAGTGACGTGCGCCACACAGCGCGAGATAGACGCACGAGCCGACACGTGCGCACAGCTGCGGGGACAACTGGCCGAGATGAACAGGTAGGGGGGCTAGTGACGTGCGCCACACAGCGCGAGATAGACGCACGAGCCGACACGTGCGCACAGCTGCGGGGACAACTGGCCGAGATGAACAGGTAGGGGGGCTAGTGACATGCGCCACACAGCGCGAGATAGACGCACGAGCCGACACGTGCGCACAGCTGCGGGGACAACTGGCCGAGATGAACAGGTAGGGGGGCTAGTGACGTGCGCCACACAGCGCGAGATAGACGCACGAGCCTTACGGGGAAGGAGTCCTGGTTGCCGGTCAGAAGAGGACCCGAACCTGGGGTACCGGGAACCGGTTAATATGCTATAAAGGATCTGTGGTTCCGGAATTAGAGACCGGAGTGTATCCAACGAACCCTGACGTCTGTAGATTGCATCACGGAAATCCAACACCAAAATATCAGTTGGAGGTCGCAGCAGTCACTGGGTCAAATAAGTCTGTAGGACGGGTATAAGTCAGAAGCAGTCCGCATACCTGACCTGGAATAGGGTCAAAAAAAGTCAGGATCTGGACGCCAAAGAGCAGCGAAAATTTAATCCTGCTTCCAGGTCCAACAAAGGGGCCATTGCCTAAACAACCCCAAAAAGCCCAACTCATACATTACTAATGTAACTATAATTAGTGAATGATTGTAGATGTTTTATTTCTATGTGATTGCAGAGTGAAGCACGACGCGGGAGTGCAGCTACTCCGGGCTAAAGAGCTCATAGCCACACAGAGTGCTACCATCGCCGAGCTGGAGGCCAAGTTGTCTACCAACACGAGCCGACCTATCAATGATGCACTTGTTAGTTATTTTTTTATCACTTTTTTCTGAATTGGTTTACAAAATAATATTTTGTAGTATTTCACATGTTTATTTATTAGAACTTTTTGTGAAAAAACAATATCTGTGAACAGTATTCGAATCTGCGTCCCTATCCAGGCTGACGCTTTAGCCGTTAAGCTGTCACAGACCCGGCCCAAAAACTCCAATGTCCATATCTGTTATCTTATAAAGATCCATGCCATCTATCGAAATTGTATTTGTATAAGTTTTTGTTCCATATAGTAAGCTAAATTGTTGAAATTAAGAATCATGCTCCATGGTGGCGTGATTTTATCAATTTAATACATAGGTATTTATTTTGAATCTAGAGTGCAACAATGCAATAATGAGACTATAAGAAAGGGACACAAGCGCCCCCATCTCGCGCGCTGACGACATACACGCTCTTTAAACTTTAAAAGTTTGTAAGCGTACCGCTCCATTCACAATTCTTACTAATATTACAAATGCTTGTTTGTTTCTTACGCTTTTACGTCGTAATTACCTAGCCAATCATCATAAAACTTTGCATACATGTGGTCTGAATCCCATAAAAGGACATAGTTTGCTAATTTGATATGTCGTTGAGTGATGTACTTATATTACTATGAAGTCAACACGGACAGAGCCGCGTTGACTTCTAGTCGCAGTCTGAATCTAGTTTTATATAATGTATAAAAGCCTCGTAATGACAAAAAAATAATTATTCAGAATAGATAGATTTTTGTTTTAATTATTAAGCTTATTTTAGTCCATTTTCATTCCAACTCATTCAGTATGACAGATACATAGACACAACTTATTGTGATTAATTAATTTTCTACTCTATAAATTTTAAATTTCACGTTTATAAGGATAATTTTGTAGTGGTTTACATAAAATAATTTCTTGCAGACGGAAATCGAAAGCACCAAATCTGAACTAGCAAGAGAGCTAGCAACTTTGAAAAAATGTCTGACGGACACCGCCGGCCTCAGGCCTCTCTGGGGCGGTGGGGGGCAAGAGAACAGTCCTGAGTTGATTTCTTTAAGAGAAGAAAAGAAGCAGCTTAACGCTAAAGTGGAGAAGTTGGAAAAGGAAGCTCAGGCCAGGCTGCAACTGCCACCAGACGAGAGGGATCAAGCTGTGAGTGCATTAAATGGCTTTTATATCTGTTGTGGTTTTTGTTTGTAGCCTGAGTTCACTAAATTGTGCATGCGGGGCTTGCTGCGTACACGCTTGAATTCACTCGACACTTAGTGATACAACATGTATTGACAAATCTTGCGATTTATGACCATCTTGGTCATTTCATCAAAATATATTACCCAGGTGCTCTATAATAAGTGTCAGCTCCGACGCATGAAGAGTTTACTCCTTAAGTACTAGGTCTTTTTTCGTGTATAAAGTAGGTCAAATTTTAGCTGTGGGCACGGGGTGCAGCAACGCAGTTGAAACAGCGGACTAAAGGTAGTTAAAATTTGACCCAATTTATAAGTGAAAAAAGTCCCGTTTATGTTAGGTACTTTAAATGTTCGCGAATCTTTAAAAGTTACTACGTACGATTATCTCTGAATATGCAACAGGCACAGAGGGAAAACAAACGCATCTCTTATAATCATGAAAGCATAATGTTGCGGTGCTCCTCGTGGGGATGATCATGAAACGTCGGTGAGCACTGGTTATATTCGTATATTAACTACATTGCGTTCTGTCCGACTGACCTCCTTACATACTAGCCTGCTTATATACATATGTGATTGCGACATTATAATATGCAGTTCGCATAATCACCAAAATGTATTTTTATACAGTCACGTTTTCATATTGTATGGACAAAATTTTATACATCAGTCGTATTCGTGTAATGGAATGGAAGCATTACTTTGTTGTCCTCTGCAAGGAATGGAGGGGTGACAGTGGTCTTTTAATTTCGCTTATTACCAAAAACATTAGATGAGGCATTTGTAATCATATTGTATCACTAGCAATACACGTGTTTTGTATTAGACAGTGACAACTATAGTAAATAGTTACATGAGCGAAAGGGACAGAAACCAATGCGCTCTATTTTGTACAACTAGTTTAATTAATACACATCTTCAAATTATTATGGGGAATAAAGGGAATATGCGTGTATTTTTCTTCATTTTCATCCTACGACTGGCAACCATGCCCTTAATTTTGTGGTTATCGTTATACTCTGATTATAACAGATATATGCCTTATACACTGAATACCAATCGTAGATGATTTTCGAAGTCCAACTTTCAATAAGGGCTAATCCATTAATCACGTGATGTGTTTAGCATTTTTATAACACCCTTGTTGATACGTGGTGAAGTAAGACTAAGCAACCCCCATCCCCACCCTAAACCACGTATATTTTTTTAGTACAAGGTATCTTAAAAATGTCTGAATATTATATTTAAATACAGATCTAATTCAATCTCACACGCAGCTTATCATTATACTAAATTTAAGTGAAAAATTGATATTAAATTTTAATTCAGTAATCTATACTATTATAAAGCTGTAACAGAGCTGTGTCTGCACATTCAAGGTATTTAAGAAAAAATGGCTGTAATCGGTTATATAGGCGTGTCCATGGCCCAATAATACAGGCCTGCTCAAATCGCGAAGTGACATACAACATTTTGCCATGCACATACGTCATCAAACGTTTACCTTTATTTCATGATGGAGCTGGAAGGTAGTGAAAGGACGTGCGTGTGAACTGAGGGACCACACTGGTATTTCGCAATACAAAAATAGTATGATTTAGTAGAAGCCTTGAAACAATTGTAGAACAAATCTGGAAATTTGTAAAAAGATATATTAAAAACTACAGCCCTTAAAGTGTGGTCCCTCAGTCCTCACAGACGATCTGCCAGATCTTGAAAAGTATTTGGAAAATTAAGGTTTTGTGATTACAGACATTTGGTAAAGAATTAGTAAAAGATATTTACTGAATTATAGACCACAAAGAATCAAAGATAAAAAATATATAACGACTAAACTGTGGTCCCTCAATCCACACAAGAAAGATAATTATTTTTTTGAATATTACCAAATTAAATAAATAAAATCTTTCTTTTCCTACATAAAGTTTTAGTAAGAGTCTTAAAACATTTTAAAAATATCGACTCCATTCGAAGATAGCGAGTTTTAAAACTGGTCCCTCAATCCTCCACCTCCACTGACACATATGCATTGTCAGCTAGTAGATGAGAGAAATATCAGAAAGTCTAGTGTACTTAACTTTTAGTAAAAATATTCTACTAAATAATAGGTGTATAAAATTGTGCATTTCGTACCTCTTAGCTGAGATAATATTATTTTTGTAAACCTATGAAAATAGACAGAATAGTGTGACCATACAATTAAACACAATGAACAGTATTATTAAACTTCATTAATATACGAAACGAAAACAAGGTTGTATGATTAATTTTATGTTACATTACATATATTCCAGGAGCCGCCACCTATTTTTTTAGTGATTAATAACAGGCTGAATATTTGTGAGTAGGTTAAAGAGAAAAAGTAGAATCCTCAGTATTATCATCAAAATAAGTTTTATCCATTTTTTTTCCTTCTGAAAATAAGTGGCCAACTTCTCCGATGCCACTGTTTTATGATTGAGCATATCTTTTATTATGATGATCAACATCTCAAAATTATTGAAATTACTGACTAACAAATATTCTTACATTCATTATGCTGCAAATAAATACTTACTTACTTACATTCAAATTTCACTTACTTAAATAATAGTATTACAACTAGTGATATTAGTTAATTTTTTAATCTACCTTTTTATGAAATACACATACGCTATTGATATAGAAGCCGCCGCCTATTTTTTTAAGTGATTAATAACAGGTCCAATCTTTGTGAGTAGGTTCCGTTCAATGAGACGCCCAAGATTTTCTCTGTGAAAAATCTCGATAGAGGTAGCTAATAAAAAGCGAAGGTATAAAACATTTCGATTTGATGCGGTGTTGAAATTGTCTGACTAACAGTAAGTTTAAATGTTAAGATAATTGGATAATAAACTCGGAATAACAATTGTCCTACAAAATGGGTAGTTTGGCTGGAGCGTGCTCTTCTAAAAATATAGATAGACAAATATAAATAAAGAGGTCATTCAAATTATTAACGATCTGATTTTTTGAATGCAGCTTTGTAAATATTTGTATAATGAAATGGCCATAAAGTCCTACAAATTTAGTGGTACGTTTTCTCTGTCCTACGCTTGGAAGTTGTCGAATTCACGGACCCTTAATAGCTACCTCTTACAAGATTTTTCACTGAGAAAAATTTTCGTGTCTCATCGAACGAAACCTACTCACAAATATTCAGCCTGTTATTAATCACTAAAAAAATAGTTGGCGGCTCCTGGACTATATGTAATGTAACATAAAATTAATCGTACAACCTTGTTTTCGTTTCGTATATTAATGAAGTTTAATAATACTGTTCATTGTGTTTAATTGTATGGTCACACTACTCTGTCTATTTTCATAGGTTTACAAAAATAATATTATCTCAACTAAGAGGTACGAAATGCACAATTTTATACACCTATTATTTAGTAGAATATTTTTACTAAAAGTTAAGTACACTAGACTTTCTGATATTTCTCTCGCCTACTAGCTGGCAATGCATATGTGTCAGTGGAGGTGGAGGATTGAGGGACCAGTTTTAAAACTCGCTATATTCGAATGGAGTCGATATTTTCTTTCCATTCCTTTTTTACAAAATGTTTTAAGACTCTTTACTAAAACTTTATGTAGGAAAAGAAAGATTTTATTTATTTGATTGGGTAATATTAACAAAAATATTTATCTTTCTTGTGTGGATTGAGGGACCACAGTTTAGTCGTTATCTATTTTTTGTCTTTGATTCTTTGTGGTCTATAATTCAGTAAATATCTTTTACTAATTCTTTACTAAATGTCTGTAATCACAAAACCTTAATTTTCCAAATACTTTCCAAAATCTGGCAGATCGTCTGTGAGGACTGAGGGAACACACTTTAAGGGCTGTCGTTTTTAATATATTATCTTTTTACAAATTCCCAGATTTGTTCTACAATTGTTTCAAAGCTTCTACTAAATCATACTATTTTTGTATTGCAAAATACCAGTGTGGTCCCTCAGTTCACACGCACGTAGTGAAAGGAACTCTATTATAAAATGACATAACCCTATGGAGTTTGGGCTCGTATGATTTGTCTTGACGAGTACTTTGTATCTAGTTGGTATCCAGGGTCTGATGATGGAGCTGGAAGATGGCAATAGGCACTCTGCTATAAAACGCCGTAATAATTCTATTATAATTAATGAAATGCTATAATAATCTTGGTAGCAATAAGGTGAAATAATTGTATTATTTGTATCCATATCTATGATAATAAAAGATTTTTGCTTAAACTTTATCTAATTTAGCTTTATTTAACCAATTTCTGTAAAGTTGTAAATAGTAAATAATTTTTCAAAAATTATGTCATAAAGAAGTTTCACTCTACGTGTGTACACTAATACACACACAACTTTTTTTTTAATTTTTGTCTGTTTGTCTGTTTGTTTGTTCGCGCATCACGCAAAAACTACTAGACGGATTTTGATGCAACTTTTTTTATTTGAAACGCCTTAATTAGCTACTGGACGGATTTTGATGCAACTTTTTTTATTTGAAAGGCCTTGATTATACTTAAAAACTGGTATACATTTTACCCCGCTACTATATCGGGATCGTGAGATATAACCGAAAAACTAGCTTTTGGCTGCGGCGAAGCCGCGGGCAAAGGCTAGTAATAAAATACTTTCGTAAATTAATGAATCCTATTTTAATAAAATTTTGTGTGCAGTTTGGCCCGCGTTGCCGGGTCTGCTAGTTACCAGTAGTACTAGACTGGAACATACAAATTTCATTTAAATCAAAAGGCGGGTGAAACCGCGCGCCAAAGCTAGTATACTAATAACATAGTGATAGATAGATGTTATTTAGATATTTTTATATATATTTTTAGCATTTGACATGCTCATCAACATACAATAAACACAAAGTGAAAAATGTGAAATCGAAAATAACAGTCACGAGCAGGATTCGAACCTGCATCTCCTGGATACCGTCCAGATGCTTTGCCAATTCAGCCATCGTGACCCTTGCTCCTGACTTCTAATCTCGATAACACATTAATACTTAACGTCTTTGGGTGACGCCTGCACCATCTGTCGGAAGTATTTTCATACATTATACCGACCAGGTAAACTTAATTTTATATATAAAATCCTGTTCGAATCCTGCTCGTGACTGTTATTTTCGATTTCACATTTTTCACTTTGTGTTTAATATAGATGTTACTCATGATGGTTTTAATTTCCGAGTGTCTTTTCTAAAGTACTTACGTACCTTATATTTAGTGATATTTAGTCCCAACTCCATATCCTCGATGATTTTCCATAATAGCATATTAAACTAACAGCTAATTTCTGCTCTAGACACTTTTGTTAAATTAGCCTTTGCACGCGGCTCCACCGCAGCCAAAAGCTAGTTTTTAGGTTGTCTCAAATTCGCAATATAGTAGGATAAAATATATACCAGCTTTAAGTCTAATCAAACGAAAAATATTTTCTGCGTGATGCCTGAACAAACAAACTGATAAAAAAAATTAAAAAAAATGTTTTGTGTTCAGGCATGTCTATATAGCCTAATACAGTATTTTTTTCTCAAATATCTTAAATGTACAGACATAGCTCTGTTACAAACTTTACAATCCTATATTGTTCCAGTTTCGAAGCCTTTGAAAATGGTAAAAAGTGAAAAACAAAAAAAAACAGGATGATACCCATTGGAAAAGTAGGTAAGAAAATATAACAAAAATAAAAGGAAAAATAATTGACGGGCGATTTGAGGTTGGGAAGGGGGTGCGGGAGAGCCTTTAAGGGTGAAAAACGGTTTATCACGATTTCCGGCATAACTAATGGTCCTATCGAAAAAAGTGAAAAAACAAAATTATAGATAATAAAAAGATCTACAACTCTTGTATCAACACTTTTTAACTTGTATCACCGTTTTTCACCCTTAAAAGCTCACCCCCACCCTCTTCCCGACCTCAAATCGCCCGTAAATTATTTTCCTTTTATTTTTGTTAGTTATATTTTCTTACTTTTCCAATAGGTATCATCCTGTTACTAATTTTTTTTGGTTTCGAAAAGTATCGACACTGGCTTAGTTAGGAAACTGTTTTTATCCGTACAATTCACTTAAAACTTGACAAACCAATAAGCCCTTCTGAAAAGAGAAGGGAGAATTTTTGGAGTAAAAATTAATTTGTCGAAATAAATAAAACAGAGAATTAATTAATGTTTTACGTTTACTTTATAATTTAGTGTTTAACAAAAATAATTCATTCAAAGGCTTCTGGCTTCTGGTTTGATACTAGTGTTTATTTTGCTATTGACGTCATTGACGTACAACGTGACCTTGGTTTGTACATCCACGCCGCTACGGTTGACTTCTACGTCGGCATTTAATCTTTGATATTAGTGTTTATTTTGCTATTGACGTCATTGACGTACTCCGTGACCTTGGTTTGTACATCCACGCCGCTACGGTTGACTTCTACGTCAGCGTTTAAAGGCTGTATGGACCATAGTGCTACGGCGTAGACGGCGTAGAGCGTGTAGTACAACGTGTAAAGCACAGCAGTCATGGCCGCCAATGAGATCGGATATATTTTGTGGTGGCTGATTTGTGCGTCGTTTTTCCACATTTCCTCTGTCCACGTTCTAAAGAATTGGGTGCATCTCCTGAAAACAAATATTATTTGTTCGTGAATATCATAATACTGTTGGTAGGGCTGGGTACCAAGTGAGAGTATTCACTTGTTATAGGGCCCGAACAGGTTGGTACCACCGTCTCCTGTGTGACCGGTCAAGAAGCACGTCAGTGTGTTTTGGTTGTAGCAGAAGATAGCCGTTTATTGTTTCATAGCGGCTTGACAATGCTCTCGGTAGAGTTCAGTCCATAAGCGACGGTTACCATCAGGTGGGCCGTGGCTCGTCTGCTATCCAATAAAAAAAAACAAAACTCATGATATAAAGACTTGGCAGAGTTATGCGATCGCCTCTTATCGTTAGTAGTTGGTGCGAGGCAATATAGCCAAGCAAATGGTGTGTGGTAACCATGTGCTACCATATACTGAGAGAATTCGGTTTAGTACTCGTACTGTACTAGCCTTTGCCACACTTAACTTTTCGAAATTATGTGTGTGTTTACAAATAAGCTATGTAAAGGGAAACCACACCGTGAGAGAACATGTATGCCCGAGAGATATTCTCTATAGCTTGAGAAGTCTGCCAACTCGCACTGGGTGATGAAATACGGCCTGAATCCCTCATACTCTTAGAGGAGATTCGTGCTCAATAGTGGGACAGAAATGTGTTAAAAAAAACATTATTTTTTTAAAGTAAATAAAGGACATTTTTCTCTACTTGGGATGCTCTTACAGTACATAGGTAATTGTGTCAGTTTTAAGTAAACATGGTGTCATATAAAAGTACGGCGTCTAATAAGACGCCGTACTAAGCCGTATAAGGCAATAGCCTTATTGCACAATCAGAAAATCTAAGCGCTAACCTCAAAGCTGGCAAGGCTCGCTCGAGCATGCTGACGACACAGTGCAGCACGTGAGTCACGACCAACACGAGCACCCACACCGCCAGCAAGTATGGCGGCCAGCGGAAGCTACCCAGCGCCGCCCACGGGAACGCTGCAGGCCAGGCCATACCTAGCTTGAATCTTAGGTCACACGTCGTATTGCTCTAAACGTCTATATAATATGGAAATTTGCCAGTTTGGCGTGCAGTTTTCCTTTAAAACTATAAAGGACATGATGTACCACTGCGGGTTATTAAGCGTTGCACCTTTGTATTAGTTTATATTTTGCTGCACATTTGTACGAAGTTAAATTTCTAGATAGATTTGACATCTGCGTGCTTAGAGCTTAATAACGGATGACATGTGGCGCTCGAGCCTAATCTGGTAACTATAAGTCATACTTACAGAATATTGGTGTAAAATAACGTTCTTTTGCGCTTTGTTTAGTGATCCATGTTCAATTTAATTGTGGGTCGAGTTGTCGATGCTCCCGGTGCTGTAGGCGTCTTTAGTATGCAGCGTGTACTTACGATCAGGCGTCCACTTATACGCCGCCCACGTAGTAAAGAGTGAGAAGAGCCCCGTACGTACCCGGCGCGGCTGACACCCGCGGCGCGGCGCGGCCCGCGTGCTCCGCCGCGCCCGCCTCCGCGCGCGCCATCTGCGGCACACGGCTGGAGTGAGCCTGCGCTGTAGCGCTAGCTTACTACTTCATCGAATCCCGGGAAACACTTAAGGAGATACTTATTCCAGAAATTCTCTATTACAGCTTGGAGAAAGTTGCTATTTTATACTTGTGCATCGGAAAGCACGTAAAGCCACAGGTCCTTCATCCGATCCCTCTCTAATCGTGGCGGAATGACATCGTTTCATTGCAATATAAGAAGGAGGGAACAGAGAGTGCACTTGTGTTTGCACACGTACCCACTATATCGTCTGCGTAAGCTACTGACCGCAATGACCACAATCATTGGATAGCTCATTATTATTGAAGTTATACTTCTAATGCGACTTGCAAAAGGTTGCGTTAAACGTTTAACGCAACCTTTTGCAAGTCAATATATAAGAGTTAGGAAAGCTCTTAAACTCTTAACATAGACTTTTAAGAAATTTCAAAATTTTACTAACGCCATCTAGTGACATAAGATATATTTACTTTATCGAACAATGTATTTAAAAATATAACTGTGACAAGTTTTGCAGTTCCGAATTTAATAATTACATTAATGATGCCAAAGAAGTATAACTTCTCACGCGCGTACAAGTACACGCATTTTTATTATTATTTTAACTATTAAACATAATCTCTCTTTGACGACAAATTAATAACGATGAACATACCGAGGGTGTTAGTTTGGCGTAGGAGAATATTGGCTTATCTTTCTGCTTCTCCTTCTCTTTCTCCTCCTTCCTCGCGTCTTTCGGACACAGCTCAGTCGTAAGCGAGGGGTGGTCGCCACACATACTAAGATAGATCAACATCATTAATATTTTGTTTTAGCAGCACATTATAGAGTATTTCCTAAAAGATAATAAGGGTGTAGTGTTACAATTGACAGCATTTACTGCACTACAAATTTTTCTAGAAGTCCAATCTTATCCTACACGATCCCTCTTTTGTCATGAAACACTTCATTATCACAGAGGAAAACATTGGTCAAGACCATTTTGTAAAAGATCTGTACATATTTTTGGGCCTACTAGGACTAAATAAAACAAGAACATATGAATCGATATTTACGTCCATGACCCGTATGGTGAGACCTAAGAATATGGAGTCAACCACCCAAGCAAACATTACTACCTCGAGATAAACAAAACTCAATGTCCATCCATGGGGACAGAGCGGTGTAATGACTCACTGTCACTGTATGGGGGAAGATTGTGCCTAATTATGGGACGGTTACTGAAAAGATGGTAGGTGGTTATTGATATTTTAGCCATAATGCGATGCTGAGGCTCAGATTTGTGACCCCGGCATAGGCATTCGCCGGTGTCGCATTCTACAGAAGATATTGCAATTTTGCCCCAAAGATTTTGTCAAATGCATGTGAAGTTAGCCAAACCCGCATTTGGCAAACGTAGTGACCTAAATTCTTGTTATTTCGACACCCTTACGAGTCGCTTATTGACACATTTTATATACAACAGTCATGGTTCAAAATCACAATCAATATTAATACTTTTACTTACACCATATCTGCTAGTTTTGTTGCTTCGTTATTCAGGGCCTCCATGATTTTAATAATAAAAAAAATATTGTATATCTAATTCATATCAATAAATAAATAGTGGTGCTGTACATTATTTTTACGGAACTGTTTGCTCCGTCATGTTATTTAGACAGCACATCTGTCATAATGTGTTCCTTTTTTAATTTTGGCATGACCAAAGAATCGTTTTCATAATGTCTAAAAAGTTTGACACCGTGTGATAATAATCGTCACCTCTTTTGAGTATGAAATCAACTCTATTGCTATAGTATTTTAATATTCTATGTTTGTGCATAGATCACCTTATCCCTTGCATGTTTTAAAATCATGGAAGGAGAATAGACTTCGGCGATACAATTTACAGAAGACATTTCGTCTCTTTTTTAAGCACAACGCAAAACTTAAAACATATAAAGCCGCGTCGGCTTTATATGTTTTAAGTTTAACTTTGTAGCTGTCTATGGCATCATAACTTCCAAAGGGCTGAACCGATTTTGTTTTTATTAAGACGATTTTGTTTTTATGTGGCTTTATTAAGACTGCTCTTAGCTATGACTTAGGAAAATCAGTTTTGCCGTTTGAAGACTATCAGCTCTTTTCTTCTTTTAGATTATGACGTGAGCGCCTTTTATAAATCTTAAAAAATAATTTTGGGGCAGACAGATTGACAGCAAATAATGAGGCCTTGCTTCGGAAACTACGTTAAGTAGGCTGTTCATTAGTTTCCCAAAATACTATCCAGTTTATATACCTATTTCAGATACGCTATCTCCATGGTCGCTGCCTTCGACTAGAGAGCTGCCGTAAAGCGCTTGTGTGGCAGAAACGGTACTTACAGCGAGTGCTCGCTGGCTACACAGAACTAGAGAAGAACTTAAGACTGCCGTCCGCCAGGGTGCCAGAAGTCAGCCGCGGCAAGAAACGATTTAAGTATGTTTTTTATTGTTAACCTGCTATAGGCTGATTTAGAAAAGTTGTTGATCGTCATGAAGATCCACGACTACATTATTTTAAAGAGGAGTTGGGATGGGACTGGTCATGCTACGTTTCCATCGAAACATTTGGTGGTAAACGTGGTGTCTCACAGTTGTTGGGAACAGAGAAGATAGTTGGGTCCGGATCAATTTGTGAGCTCCTATTTACTGTTATACTGACTATCACAAACCATAAAAAGAAGAATGAATTGAATGTGATTTCCTCAAAGGTGCATGAGATGTTTCATCTCATCGGAGTCCAATGATTTCTTATTCATTTCGTGATTTAATGTTTTTGTTATATAAATTTTTGGTTTGTTACGTTAACAATGTTTACAATGGGAAGTCTATGCGCTGGGCGAACGTGGTCGACATCGATCTAAATCTATTATAATTCTGATATCGGAGGCCTTTATTCAACAGCAACAATAATGGGTTGTTAAAAACATTTTCAGCACGAACTCTGGAACTGTGGTATGTGTGATTGTGTGTGTGTGTCTGGATAGATCTCTATTATTTTGGGATTAAACCATAATGACGGTAAAAAGAGAGTATGTATCCTGGTGATCTGGTTGATATCGGTGGTGATGTGCCGGCAGGTGCGTGGCGACGGCCGTGGTGACCATCCTGCGTATGGGCTACCTGGTGCGGCGCCGCCACCACGTGCGGGCCCTCGCCGTCGGGGCTCTGCGGGCCGCGCGGGGCGCCGGGCCGTGAGTATAGCGCGCGGGGCCCTGTGCACGGGCTACTGACATATAATATTCATATTCATTCGCTACTGACATATAATATTCATATTCATTCGCTACTGACATATAATATTCATATTCATTCAAAAGAGGACTGACGATAAAACCACATATACAATGCTGCATGCACAATTTTTTTTTTCTTATCCTGCTCTCAAATACTAATACCAAACTCTATAAATTGCAATAAAATATATGAATGTTTTAGTTTCAAACCCCGACAAAAACAGGGGTGAGTAAACATTTATCTTGGTAATTGGTCACCGCGAGTAACAATAGCTTGATAAGAAAAAGCAGCTTTTGTAGATAAGTAAAAGTTCAAGTTAAAAAAAACGAGTGTGCTGACCACACGACTGAAGTAAAACTTAACAATAAATATATATTATTAATAATGTTTAATATCTATTAACATGCCGTGTGGGGCCGGCTTTAGAATTGTCCCACCCCTCTCCACCCATGGGAGGCGTAAGAGCCGACTGAGGGAATATTGGGGGAGTGGGCAGCAGCACTCCCTCGAGTATTAACAACATCCACTGCGATCGTCAACCCGCCTGCCAAGCGTGGCGATTACGGCACTATCCCCCATTCTTGGGGAGGCCTATGTCCAGCAGTGGACTTTGAAGGGCTGATGGATGGATGGATATCTATCTATTATCAAGTGAATACAGTTATGTGAAAAAACTATTTCGTTAATTTAATTTAAACTTGTGTGACAATCGACTTATTTATGACCAATAAAAACTTCGCAATTTACTTATCGTTTCCGAACATGTATTAACTAAACCCCACATTTGACATACAGTGTTAATGATTTGTTCGTTGGTCTTGTGAATATCTGGCTTCACTTCACTAACATCAAGATCGATCACGAGTTGCGTCAGTTGACTTTTTGAGAAACATTGGATCAACATTGAATGCAATGTTTTTTCGGCAAAATTGAATATTGAAAGCATAAACAAATATAATAATATATAACAAGTAATGAGAAAGAGAGAAAGAAAATGTGTGCTCGCACCTCTCTCTTTTGCTCCTACAGTAACATACGAAACTTAACTCTCTCTCTTTCGATCTTCACTAACTTATATCTCCCTCTCAACTTCCGTTCGCCTCGCCCGATCAGCAATTTTCGTAACGCTCACGTCACGCATTCACCAGTTTACTCCCCAAGTCAAGCGTGCCTAAAGAAGTATTTACTTCAAAAATGTTTGAGTCTTCTTACCCATAATCCTATATGAATTACATACTACATCAGTACGTTTTATATTCACATTAAAACATAATTTGTAGTGCCTCACCCGCCATCCCCCCCGGGCCCCCGTGCCGCGACCTGCGCGTGCCGCTCGGGGCTCAGCCCGGCTCGCCCTGCCGTGAGTACTACGCCATATCGTTATATAACACAACCACTGATAGTCTAGTGGTAAAGCCAAGGACGGTAAAGACCGTGGTATCGAGTTCGATCCTCAGTTCAAGGTCTAGACCTCGCACGGAACAGATCTTTGACTACAAGATTTTTCGAAATTATGTGTGTATTTGTTTATAAATTTAATTATTACTGTTCGGTGAAGGATAACATCGTAAAGTATGTTATATTATCACTATTTTAGGAGACCTGCGCCCAATAGATAATATTTTTGTCGCTCAACGAGTTAAACAGTAAAAAATAGTGATGGAAGTGAACTTTCAGTATTTTGACTAACCTTGAAATGCAGCTGAATACAATAATTAACTTTATAAATACAAAACTCGTATAGTGGGTCTATTAATTATTCTGTTATTATCTATTAATAATACGTAAAAGTTTCAAAAGTGCATTAATTACTTTTTTATAATCACTAACCGCCAGGACCCACCGAAAAGATCTCAAGAATATATACACAACAAATATGTTTAATATTCGAAATCATTATTTTACGTGTTATATTTGTGAGAGGCATAACATTCAGCAGTAAATTGCGATTAGTTAATGTATATTTATATAAAATTGCTTATCCTGACTGTCAGTATTTTTAATGAATATAAAATAAAATAATATTTAGTTACTCGTTAATGTCAATGATTGTTATAATTGGCTTGTTTCAGTGGGTAACTACGTCAGAAAACCGCCGTTTACCTTGAATTCTCCTCATGATGATCCATACGTACTAAGGTAAAATACTGAAAATTTTGAAATTATAAAAATAATCCATTCACAAAAAATATATTTTTTAAAACAAACTTTTTTGTGATCAATTTTCTTTAACCACGTTGTGTGAAGTAACATCGATATGCCGGAATCGTTAAAACAACGAATCCGTGTACTCTTTTTTACACCTCTGCTGAAAATGAAGCAATGAAGCATATGAATGTATGAAACTTCTATTAGCGGAGTAAAAGTTAAAATTAACCTTTATATAACAATTTTCACTCCATTCATATTTTTTATATTTGTAATCGTCTCCAGTTCCCCACGTGGCGAATCAGCAGCTGCCTACCTCAACAAACTGGAACTGGTCAGCCGCTGCCTCAACCGGGCCATGGAGTCCGCCAGAGACGTACCTTGACCCAACTACTTGATAGCACACAGTAGTGTGACCATCTCACTGTGAGCTGAGAGTATATCTCTCTGGGGTAAGCTCATAAATCTTGAAGTAACCGATTTAGAAATGAAAAGAATTCTCGTAATATGGACACCAACTATGAAGTATTTGGTTTTCCACTAAACAATGATATAAAATCGCAAAAAGTATTCAGATAATAAAATATATCAAAGTGAAGTTTTGAATGTGTGAATGAACACTTAAAATTCTAAGCATTTTAAATTATTGCAATGCATTTCACGGCTAGAGTAGTGTTAAGTATTAGAATAGTGCCAAATTTGTTTGTTTATTATGTTACTTAATTTATTTTAGTGTTATTTATTGTAATGTTCATTGTGATGTGGTGTACCTACTTATATTTTACATAACTTAAAATTAACACAAGACAAGACCTGTAGTCTTATTTTATGTGATGATAAAGAATCATAACACACCTCAATATTGAATCAAATATTTCAGAAATAATTAATTTTGTAGAAATAGACTTCTACTTGTACTTGTCAATATAATTGAAATTAGTTTAAACAATCCCACATCCTGTTTAGTATCTGTAATTGGTGTGTAGAAATGATTACGTCATCTACATACAATTACACTACCCCCTAAAAAATAAACATTGGCCCACATCACAATGAGTAACGCGTGATTTTTATAATTAAGAGGAGCTGATTTCTATATTTTCGGTGGTTGCCACTCCGCCTATAGTTCGTATACTTTCATTCGTTCGTACGTATACATGCACGTAAACTGCGTGTCAACCCTCGCCTTGAATAAAACCTTTAGACTTTGTATATAAATAAATTTAGATGTATGTATTGTTGACAAGATTAAATTATTAGCTATATTGACTTATTAATAGTTATTTTTCTATATATAATTGTGAACCAACTTTGTGTGAGTAACACAGTAAGAATATTTTGAACAGACATTACCCTATAAGAATTTCACCGACTTCCAAAAACATATTTATATGACTATATCGAGGTTGATCTTGATTTAATTGAGATACTTCATATTACTTGCCATTATGTACAGTATTAAATGTTACTAAAAATGAATTCACAAGGTTGCCAGCTCAAAAAACTTTTATCCTAAGCTGCCTTGATTGCCAATGCCTAAACACTTGAAATTTAAAACTAAGTCACTGTTATATCTGCACATTTTCATTCATCGAGGCAGATTAGGCAACATTATATATATATAATACAAAATTAAGCCATTTAGCATAATATTAGTTTAACGTTTTGATCTAGTTAATAATAATTTAGTTTTAAAACGAACGCACAGTACAAGTTAGTATAAGTTAGAACGACACGACGTCACGACCGATGCATGCGAACGTTCCGTCTATAAAATAATTCTTTTAATGCGTTCCATAACCCACAATCGGTGACTAATCGTGTTTGTACCGTATATGTGTATAAAAAAGTCGTATTTCTTTAATACAGGTTTGCAATATTAGATATTGCACTTAGGATGAACAATTTATTCTTATCACACATTTTGCACACACTTGTTATGAATTTGAACATTGTATTTATTATATAATATACTACGATTAACGCAATATGTCATATAATAAAATCGTTATCGTCTTAATTTTTTTGTTCCACCATTAGGTGGCAGACGATCCCTGGTAAGTGGTGACCGACGCTCATGGACGCTTGGGACTCAGCCAAGCCGCCACATGCGGTGAATGCTCTGAATCCTCGTTTAAAGATGGACACAGCATGTCATAGCGAGTTTCAACCATATTGTTACACATTTATGATATAAATACGATTTGCCAATATTTGTAAGTAAATGTAACCGATAAACGAGCTTATATGTTACAGCGGCTATCTTGCACGATAATTTCCAAATTCTTTTTGGTTTGAAATAAATAGACTAACTGTAGTTAGATTAGACTGCAATGCTAAAATGTGAGATGGTTATGATATAAGATAAACATTCCGATTTTGTTTATTTTTTATATAATATAATGTTAATGTTTGCAGCGAGGTTTTTACAGCACTGTGATGTAAGCAAGATTTGTAATTAACGAATAAGCCATGATTTTTTTATATCATATTAGTAGTAAACATTCGATTCAATTTATTTAATCCAAGCATTCGGTATGCCTTTTATTCAAGGAAGCTAGATTACAGTTGTTCCAATGAAAAATTGTATATTCATGAATCTAAATTACAAAGCCAAGTCAGATAGTACTGTAAGGCACAAGCATTTTTCAATACTAATTAATATGTATTTCCACCAAATAAGTGCGTAAAAGCTTCGCTTGTGTTGTGTCCGGCATCTTACGATGCCGTTTTATTTTTTGTCAAATGCGAGCTGGCCCGCTGCAACATGGTTTAATATTGTGAAGCAATGACTTTTGTTTACATACACAAAACAAAATAGGAACATAGTTGGAATTTTGTTGTACTATCAAAGAATAATAAAATATTACTTTTTCTCCGCGATAGTTCTTAAACAGGCAGCAGCTTAATTTCATCTGCATGACTTAAATTTATTAAATATTTTTAGTTTAGTTTGATTGTCTACAGAACCTCTTTGTTCATAGTATTCCATTTTTTTAATCAAGTCTTAAAAATCCATGTTACAAAAATGACATTGTAAAACAATCGCGGATAAAAATATTGAAGATATTCATTATTGTTAATTTGGTTTTCTTGTATGACAATAGCAGTTGCTAATAGGGGTTACCCTAGACAAAATTGTTATTAATATAAACGAGAGTATTATTATAACGATTCCAATGTACGTCGAGAGCTCATGTGGAATGGGTGTGACTCTTGAAGGGACCAGCTTTTTTCAATTTCCAGGGAATGTCACTTTTAAAGAAACGCTGCTGGAACTTATATTTATAGAGGTTTCTCGCTAACCATGTTTTACTATAATTCTTTATTAATCTTTGCCAAATAGCATAGCATGTTCTAAGATATTCCAAACTACCCTCAAAATATGCACAACAAGCCTCAATACGACCAAAGATAAGTTAAGATCTAGTTTAATCTCCAGTTTGTTATATTTAATTAAATAACACTTAAAGCTGAAACAAACTTTATTGTTGCAATATTCACTTAAATTTCCACCAAGTGTCTAGTCACAATTGTATAAAACCACTCGTGCCATAAACGCTCTCTAAACCACACGTCTGCGACTTGACGACAATAGTCGCACATGTAAAGGTGCCTAAACATTCTAAAATAATTATGATAATAAAAATAAATATTTTCTAAATGCCTTGTTTTATTTAATAATTGCAGTGACACTTGGGATTCTTACAGGGCACTGCTTCAACAGCTGGCAACTTGTCACTTGTCTGAAAAAAAAACACTTAAAAATGTATATTTTAAGCAATTGACATACTTGGACTTTTACCATACGTCATATTTACGCACCATTTCGCACTTTGTGTTATGAGAAAAGAACTTTATTATTTAAATTCTTAGACTTCAATTCTTCTCTTAGTGAGAAGAATGGATTATGAAGATTGATACTTCTTTAAATCCTTGCGAGCCAATCCTAATAATTTTATAAATATAATAGTTTATATATTTGTTACCATTGACCGAATAAAAATGGACGTCGGGTCTAGTACAAAATTCACAAAAAAGTGTCTCTAGTCAAGACTACCGTCAATAAACAGTCTGTATTGATATAAACATACTTCAACATTATAATTTGAAACCTTGTAACATTATAATACTGTTGAGTTTTCTTTGCAATAATTTATTAGCTTATGTAGCTTCTACCGATAGGCTGCAGGAAGCACCTTATGGAGCTTCAAGTGAATAAGATACTTTTTATCCTGAAAAAATGTTACATTCCTGTGGGATAGCTAATTTTGAATAATAATCAAGGTGCAAGAGGACCAGTCAATACTGGTTCACCCACACAAAGTCGCGGGCAACAGCTAGAAGGTAAACGATTACTGTAGCCTATAGAGACTAAGACCATGAGCAACCCTCGGGCGTTGTCAACCCTATGTAAAGGGGAAGGTGGGGAGGAAGTGAAAATTCTCACTTGTTAGAGCCGAACGAGTAGGTAGGTCCGTATTGAACAGCCATGATCAACTGTTTCGGTTGCAGGGTAATAAAACCGATCTACTATTGAGCGATGTGATGGACGGCAATACTGTACTGATAAGTCCATGAGCGGCAGTTATCATTTACCATCAAGTGAACCATGACTTGTCTGCCGACAGCAATCAATGAACATTAAACCTAGGAACGTGATCAAATAAATTTTTTACCTGTAAGTTTCTTCTCTGCAGGCCATTGGCTGGACCTTTTCTCTTGTAATCATCAGATGGCTTCACAGCCTCTGCATCCGATTTTTTATTCGACGACTTCGACGGTAACGGCTGTTAAAGTTTATAATGAAGATTATACATTTTGGTTTTTATGAATGTTATATTATAATGGTCATATGGAATATATACATATCTAATGAAAGAGTTGTCTGATTAGAAGGACTAGCTAGCCCGGACTTGCAGGAGTCTCATTTACACGCAGCTTTTTTGCTTTCGGTGAGCCTGCGGTATTTTGACTCAGTAAATTCATCACATAGAAAATCAAACCGATCATGGCAAAGCGAACATTGTACATTATCTCTTGCCTCAGCGTTACAGCGATGACACAAACATATTGAAAATAATAGTAGAACGTGAAAAGTTTGAGGAACTTTGTAGAAGTATGCCACTCGTACATGTACACGTGCTTGCGGCTTGGCGCTGACCGACCGACTCAACGACTTATAAAGACATTCCGCCGCTAAAACTTTATGGAAGTCCACTGAAGAAAGTCACACGTTTCAAGTGTCTGGGTCACTGGGTCTGCGAAGACCTTAGAGACGACTCAGACATCGAGCGTGAGCGTAGGACGTTGGCTGTCCGATGTAATATGTTGGCTCATAGATTTGCACGGTGTACTAAACAAGTCAAGGCTACACGTTTCACAGCGTTCTGCCAGTCCTTTTACACGAGCAGTCTGTGTGTAACTATACGCAGAGGGCATACAGCGCCCTGCGAGTACAATACAATAATGCGTTTAGGTTGTTGATGGGGTTGCCACGATACTGTAGAGCCTCAGGCATGTTCACCGAAGCTGCAATAGATGGTTTTCACGCCATTATCAGAAAAAGATGCGCCTCCATCATGTACAGGGTGCGTGGCAATCCCAACGGCATCCTCAGCACAATAGCGGATAAGTGGGATAGCCCCATACTGGGGCATTGGATGCGCCTACACAGACCTGTGGCGTAGTACTTAGGTTTTAATATAATTGTATATTCCTACTAACTCTAGTATTGTAAGGTTAATGTACAAGTACTAACAAAAAATGGGCAAGAAGCCTGAAATAAATGATTATTATTATATCTACAAAAATGAATTAAATGTCGCAATACACAACGCAGTGCTTGTCCCAACGTTATTATATGGAAGCGATAGTTGGGTATGCAAAAAGGAGCATGAGAGTAAGATCAATGCGGTCGAAATGCGATCTCTGCGGAGAGTCTGTGGTCTGAGGCTGACTGACCGCATTCGTAACAATGACGTAAGAGAGCGAGTAGGTATGAAAGAGAGTATTGGTGTAAAGATGCGAAAGGTGCTCCGATGGATCAGCCATGTGGAAAGAATGCCGGACGAGTGACTAGATAAGAAGATGTACAATGCGAAAGTGGAAGGATGTAGGTACAGGGGGAGACCGAGACTTACCTACCTAGACCAAATCGGTCATGTATTGAAGGAATGTGGAGTCAGGAGTCCCCGAAACCGGCGAGCGTGTATGAAGAGAGTTATGAATGTTGAGGAAGCGAGATATGTATGCAAGAATAGAGCCTCTTGGCACTCTGTTCTCTCTGCCTACCCCGCAAGGGAAATGGTGTGATAATAAGTAAGTAAGTCTACAAAAATGGCTATCCCCCAAGAATCATAGGGTTTCCGTTATGTAAAGTAGGTAAATGTCATTGGGCTCTAGACTATGTATGCAAATATCAATGATGATTATTTGAATATTAAAGTTACAATGATGTGAACTCACTGTCACATTTTATAACATTAGTAAGGTAAAGATCTTCACCGTACCACTCTCAAGATGCTATCGCGTTGGTTGGGTTATACCCTCTTGGTGTAAAGGTCTAAAAGTCTAAAATCCATGTGTTCTCCCTGTAACTAATGATATCTTGTCCATGACTAACAACTGAATATTGAGGCACGAATTCATAAAGTAGCTATTGTCTTTATATTCTTTAAATGTTTCTGCTAAAGTCTAGATTCGTTTTGATAGATATCTACCTTCGCAACCTCCTGCAGTCCAGCTCTCTTTTCGACTTTTACGTCCGGCGCTGACTCAGGCGCAGCCGGTGTGGGCGGCTTGTCCTTGCCCGGTGGGGCCGGGGGCACGTAGTCCGCGTCGGGCGCGGAGCTGTCCTGCGGCGCGTACTCGCCGAAGTGTTCCTGCAGAGACGCCGGTAGGGGGGGCATCGGGTACAACCGGTTCATTTTGCAGTATTGCTAAAAAAGAAATAATTGATCACGAAAAAATTTTCTAACTTGTGGTAAGAGTTCAAGTGGTACTCACTTGTTATCGTGCCTGAGTGAGTCGGTGCAATTGTTGTCGTGTGTGACTGATAGTGAAAACATCAGTGTGTTTTGGTTATAGCGGCAGATTACCGTCTATTTACTAATCTTAATTTATGAGCGTTAAGATAGGTAGGTACTATAATAGATACATATACCGAAGTACATGAAAGTTTGTGTAGTTGTATTTAGAAGTTCTCTTTTTATAATATATAATACTTACTTACTTACCATCACGCCATTTCCCTTGCGGGGTAGGCAGAGAGAACAGAGTGCCAAGAGGTTCTATTCTTGCATACATATCTCGCTTCCTCAACATTCATAACTCTCTTCATACACGCTCGCCGGTTTCGGGGACTCCTGACTCCACCTTCCTTCAATACATGACCGATTTGGTCTAGGTAGGTAAGTCTCGGTCTCCCCCTGTACCTACATCCTTCCACTTTCGCATTGTACATCTTCTTAACTAGTCACTCGTCCGGCATTCTTTCCACATGGCCGATCCATCGGAGCACCGTTCGCATCTTTACACCAATACTCTCTTTCATACCTACTCACTCTCTTACGTCGTTGTTACGAATGTAGTCAGTCAGCCTCACTCCACAGATTCTCCGCAGAGATCGCATTTCGACCGCATTGATTTTACTCTCATGCTCCTATTTGCATACCCAACTATCGCTTCCATATAATAACGTTGGGACAAGCACTGCGTTGTGTATTGCGATACGTGCCCTCTGGCTGAGGTGTTGACTATCGAGAAGTTGTCCCAATGCTCCGTTCACTCTATTTCCCGCAATATTTAATATTATCAGGATTTCAATTCATACTCGTATCAGTGTTAAATTATTAAAAATAAACAATAGGATAATAATATGGAGGTATGTACCAGAAAAATGTATCGCATACATAATAAGATTTTTTGCTATAATTTCCGCTGCTCCAATAAATAACATAATACTTAGTGTCCTGCGACTCTTAGGTACTGTGGGGCGATGTCTCAACACATAATGTTAGTAAACGTCAACTCACGTCGATGGTCTTGCGCAGCGCGTGCTCGGGCCGGCCGAGGCGCCGACACTCGTCCAGCAGGTGCGCGGCGTGCGCCAGCAGCCGGTTGTCGGCGGCGCGCAGCTCGCCCTCGGCGCGCGCGCCGTAGAAGTGCCGCGTGGCGGCGCGCTCGTCCGCCTCGCGCTCCTCGCGCTCTCTCTACGTGTCACAATCGATTATGTTACACCGTTAATGTTTGTGTTTCTGTATAAGTCTAATGTCTGTATAAGTCTATGTCGGCGGCGCGCAGCTCGCCCTCGGCGCGCGCGCCGTAGAAGTGCCGCGTGGCGGCGCGCTCGTCCGCCTCGCGCTCCTCGCGCTCTCTCTACGTGTCACAATCGATTATGTTACACCGTTAATGTTTGTGTTTCTGTATAAGTCTAATGTCTGTATAAGTCTATGTCGGCGGCGCGCAGCTCGCCCTCGGCGCGCGCGCCGTAGAAGTGCCGCGTGGCGGCGCGCTCGTCCGCCTCGCGCTCCTCGCGCTCTCTCTACGTGTCACAATCGATTATGTTACACCGTTAATGTTTGTGTTTCTGTATAAGTCTAATGTCTGTATAAGTCTATGTCGGCGGCACGCAGCTCGCCCTCGGCGCGCGCGCCGTAGAAGTGCCGCGTGGCGGCGCGCTCGTCCGCCTCGCGCTCCTCGCGCTCTCTCTACGTGTCACAATCGATTATGTTACACCGTTAATGTTTGTGTTTCTGTATAAGTCTAATGTCTGTATAAGTCTATGTCGGCGGCGCGCAGCTCGCCCTCGGCGCGCGCGCCGTAGAAGTGCCGCGTGGCGGCGCGCTCGTCCGCCTCGCGCTCCTCGCGCTCTCTCTACGTGTCACAATCGATTATGTTACACCGTTAATGTTTGTGTTTCTGTATAAGTCTAATGTCTGTATAAGTCTATGTCGGCGGCGCGCAGCTCGCCCTCGGCGCGCGCGCCGTAGAAGTGCCGCGTGGCGGCGCGCTCGTCCGCCTCGCGCTCCTCGCGCTCTCTCTACGTGTCACAATCGATTATGTTACACCGTTAATGTTTGTGTTTCTGTATAAGTCTAATGTCTGTATAAGTCTATGTCGGCGGCACGCAGCTCGCCCTCGGCGCGCGCGCCGTAGAAGTGCCGCGTGGCGGCGCGCTCGTCCGCCTCGCGCTCCTCGCGCTCTCTCTACGTGTCACAATCGATTATGTTACACCGTTAATGTTTGTGTTTCTGTATAAGTCTAATGTCTGTATAAGTCTATGTCGGCGGCGCGCAGCTCGCCCTCGGCGCGCGCGCCGTAGAAGTGCCGCGTGGCGGCGCGCTCGTCCGCCTCGCGCTCCTCGCGCTCTCTCTACGTGTCACAATCGATTATGTTACACCGTTAATGTTTGTGTTTCTGTATAAGTCTAATGTCTGTATAAGTCTATGTCGGCGGCGCGCAGCTCGCCCTCGGCGCGCGCGCCGTAGAAGTGCCGCGTGGCGGCGCGCTCGTCCGCCTCGCGCTCCTCGCGCTCTCTCTACGTGTCACAATCGATTATGTTACACCGTTAATGTTTGTGTTTCTGTATAAGTCTAATGTCTGTATAAGTCTATGTCGGCGGCGCGCAGCTCGCCCTCGGCGCGCGCGCCGTAGAAGTGCCGCGTGGCGGCGCGCTCGTCCGCCTCGCGCTCCTCGCGCTCTCTCTACGTGTCACAATCGATTATGTTACACCGTTAATGTTTGTGTTTCTGTATAAGTCTAATGTCTGTATAAGTCTATGTCGGCGGCGCGCAGCTCGCCCTCGGCGCGCGCGCCGTAGAAGTGCCGCGTGGCGGCGCGCTCGTCCGCCTCGCGCTCCTCGCGCTCTCTCTACGTGTCACAATCGATTATGTTACACCGTTAATGTTTGTGTTTCTGTATAAGTCTAATGTCTGTATAAGTCTATGTCGGCGGCGCGCAGCTCGCCCTCGGCGCGCGCGCCGTAGAAGTGCCGCGTGGCGGCGCGCTCGTCCGCCTCGCGCTCCTCGCGCTCTCTCTACGTGTCACAATCGATTATGTTACACCGTTAATGTTTGTGTTTCTGTATAAGTCTAATGTCTGTATAAGTCTATGTCGGCGGCGCGCAGCTCGCCCTCGGCGCGCGCGCCGTAGAAGTGCCGCGTGGCGGCGCGCTCGTCCGCCTCGCGCTCCTCGCGCTCTCTCTACGTGTCACAATCGATTATGTTACACCGTTAATGTTTGTGTTTCTGTATAAGTCTAATGTCTGTATAAGTCTATGTCGGCGGCGCGCAGCTCGCCCTCGGCGCGCGCGCCGTAGAAGTGCCGCGTGGCGGCGCGCTCGTCCGCCTCGCGCTCCTCGCGCTCTCTCTACGTGTCACAATCGATTATGTTACACCGTTAATGTTTGTGTTTCTGTATAAGTCTAATGTCTGTATAAGTCTATGTCGGCGGCGCGCAGCTCGCCCTCGGCGCGCGCGCCGTAGAAGTGCCGCGTGGCGGCGCGCTCGTCCGCCTCGCGCTCCTCGCGCTCTCTCTACGTGTCACAATCGATTATGTTACACCGTTAATGTTTGTGTTTCTGTATAAGTCTAATGTCTGTATAAGTCTATGTCGGCGGCGCGCAGCTCGCCCTCGGCGCGCGCGCCGTAGAAGTGCCGCGTGGCGGCGCGCTCGTCCGCCTCGCGCTCCTCGCGCTCTCTCTACGTGTCACAATCGATTATGTTACACCGTTAATGTTTGTGTTTCTGTATAAGTCTAATGTCTGTATAAGTCTATGTCGGCGGCGCGCAGCTCGCCCTCGGCGCGCGCGCCGTAGAAGTGCCGCGTGGCGGCGCGCTCGTCCGCCTCGCGCTCCTCGCGCTCTCTCTACGTGTCACAATCGATTATGTTACACCGTTAATGTTTGTGTTTCTGTATAAGTCTAATGTCTGTATAAGTCTATGTCGGCGGCACGCAGCTCGCCCTCGGCGCGCGCGCCGTAGAAGTGCCGCGTGGCGGCGCGCTCGTCCGCCTCGCGCTCCTCGCGCTCTCTCTACGTGTCACAATCGATTATGTTACACCGTTAATGTTTGTGTTTCTGTATAAGTCTAATGTCTGTATAAGTCTATGTCGGCGGCGCGCAGCTCGCCCTCGGCGCGCGCGCCGTAGAAGTGCCGCGTGGCGGCGCGCTCGTCCGCCTCGCGCTCCTCGCGCTCTCTCTACGTGTCACAATCGATTATGTTACACCGTTAATGTTTGTGTTTCTGTATAAGTCTAATGTCTGTATAAGTCTATGTCGGCGGCGCGCAGCTCGCCCTCGGCGCGCGCGCCGTAGAAGTGCCGCGTGGCGGCGCGCTCGTCCGCCTCGCGCTCCTCGCGCTCTCTCTACGTGTCACAATCGATTATGTTACACCGTTAATGTTTGTGTTTCTGTATAAGTCTAATGTCTGTATAAGTCTATGTCGGCGGCGCGCAGCTCGCCCTCGGCGCGCGCGCCGTAGAAGTGCCGCGTGGCGGCGCGCTCGTCCGCCTCGCGCTCCTCGCGCTCTCTCTACGTGTCACAATCGATTATGTTACACCGTTAATGTTTGTGTTTCTGTATAAGTCTAATGTCTGTATAAGTCTATGTCGGCGGCACGCAGCTCGCCCTCGGCGCGCGCGCCGTAGAAGTGCCGCGTGGCGGCGCGCTCGTCCGCCTCGCGCTCCTCGCGCTCTCTCTACGTGTCACAATCGATTATGTTACACCGTTAATGTTTGTGTTTCTGTATAAGTCTAATGTCTGTATAAGTCTATGTCGGCGGCGCGCAGCTCGCCCTCGGCGCGCGCGCCGTAGAAGTGCCGCGTGGCGGCGCGCTCGTCCGCCTCGCGCTCCTCGCGCTCTCTCTACGTGTCACAATCGATTATGTTACACCGTTAATGTTTGTGTTTCTGTATAAGTCTAATGTCTGTATAAGTCTATGTCGGCGGCGCGCAGCTCGCCCTCGGCGCGCGCGCCGTAGAAGTGCCGCGTGGCGGCGCGCTCGTCCGCCTCGCGCTCCTCGCGCTCTCTCTACGTGTCACAATCGATTATGTTACACCGTTAATGTTTGTGTTTCTGTATAAGTCTAATGTCTGTATAAGTCTATGTCGGCGGCACGCAGCTCGCCCTCGGCGCGCGCGCCGTAGAAGTGCCGCGTGGCGGCGCGCTCGTCCGCCTCGCGCTCCTCGCGCTCTCTCTACGTGTCACAATCGATTATGTTACACCGTTAATGTTTGTGTTTCTGTATAAGTCTAATGTCTGTATAAGTCTATGTCGGCGGCGCGCAGCTCGCCCTCGGCGCGCGCGCCGTAGAAGTGCCGCGTGGCGGCGCGCTCGTCCGCCTCGCGCTCCTCGCGCTCTCTCTACGTGTCACAATCGATTATGTTACACCGTTAATGTTTGTGTTTCTGTATAAGTCTAATGTCTGTATAAGTCTATGTCGGCGGCGCGCAGCTCGCCCTCGGCGCGCGCGCCGTAGAAGTGCCGCGTGGCGGCGCGCTCGTCCGCCTCGCGCTCCTCGCGCTCTCTCTACGTGTCACAATCGATTATGTTACACCGTTAATGTTTGTGTTTCTGTATAAGTCTAATGTCTGTATAAGTCTATGTCGGCGGCACGCAGCTCGCCCTCGGCGCGCGCGCCGTAGAAGTGCCGCGTGGCGGCGCGCTCGTCCGCCTCGCGCTCCTCGCGCTCTCTCTACGTGTCACAATCGATTATGTTACACCGTTAATGTTTGTGTTTCTGTATAAGTCTAATGTCTGTATAAGTCTATGTCGGCGGCGCGCAGCTCGCCCTCGGCGCGCGCGCCGTAGAAGTGCCGCGTGGCGGCGCGCTCGTCCGCCTCGCGCTCCTCGCGCTCTCTCTACGTGTCACAATCGATTATGTTACACCGTTAATGTTTGTGTTTCTGTATAAGTCTAATGTCTGTATAAGTCTATGTCGGCGGCGCGCAGCTCGCCCTCGGCGCGCGCGCCGTAGAAGTGCCGCGTGGCGGCGCGCTCGTCCGCCTCGCGCTCCTCGCGCTCTCTCTACGTGTCACAATCGATTATGTTACACCGTTAATGTTTGTGTTTCTGTATAAGTCTAATGTCTGTATAAGTCTATGTCGGCGGCACGCAGCTCGCCCTCGGCGCGCGCGCCGTAGAAGTGCCGCGTGGCGGCGCGCTCGTCCGCCTCGCGCTCCTCGCGCTCTCTCTACGTGTCACAATCGATTATGTTACACCGTTAATGTTTGTGTTTCTGTATAAGTCTAATGTCTGTATAAGTCTATGTCGGCGGCGCGCAGCTCGCCCTCGGCGCGCGCGCCGTAGAGGTGCCGCGTGGCGGCGCGCTCGTCCGCCTCGCGCTCCTCGCGCTCTCTCTACGTGTCACAATCGATTATGTTACACCGTTAATGTTTGTGTTTCTGTATAAGTCTAATGTCTGTATAAGTCTATGTCGGCGGCGCGCAGCTCGCCCTCGGCGCGCGCGCCGTAGAAGTGCCGCGTGGCGGCGCGCTCGTCCGCCTCGCGCTCCTCGCGCTCTCTCTACGTGTCACAATCGATTATGTTACACCGTTAATGTTTGTGTTTCTGTATAAGTCTAATGTCTGTATAAGTCTATGTCGGCGGCGCGCAGCTCGCCCTCGGCGCGCGCGCCGTAGAAGTGCCGCGTGGCGGCGCGCTCGTCCGCCTCGCGCTCCTCGCGCTCTCTCTACGTGTCACAATCGATTATGTTACACCGTTAATGTTTGTGTTTCTGTATAAGTCTAATGTCTGTATAAGTCTATGTCGGCGGCACGCAGCTCGCCCTCGGCGCGCGCGCCGTAGAAGTGCCGCGTGGCGGCGCGCTCGTCCGCCTCGCGCTCCTCGCGCTCTCTCTACGTGTCACAATCGATTATGTTACACCGTTAATGTTTGTGTTTCTGTATAAGTCTAATGTCTGTATAAGTCTATGTCGGCGGCGCGCAGCTCGCCCTCGGCGCGCGCGCCGTAGAAGTGCCGCGTGGCGGCGCGCTCGTCCGCCTCGCGCTCCTCGCGCTCTCTCTACGTGTCACAATCGATTATGTTACACCGTTAATGTTTGTGTTTCTGTATAAGTCTAATGTCTGTATAAGTCTATGTCGGCGGCGCGCAGCTCGCCCTCGGCGCGCGCGCCGTAGAAGTGCCGCGTGGCGGCGCGCTCGTCCGCCTCGCGCTCCTCGCGCTCTCTCTACGTGTCACAATCGATTATGTTACACCGTTAATGTTTGTGTTTCTGTATAAGTCTAATGTCTGTATAAGTCTATGTCGGCGGCGCGCAGCTCGCCCTCGGCGCGCGCGCCGTAGAAGTGCCGCGTGGCGGCGCGCTCGTCCGCCTCGCGCTCCTCGCGCTCTCTCTACGTGTCACAATCGATTATGTTACACCGTTAATGTTTGTGTTTCTGTATAAGTCTAATGTCTGTATAAGTCTATGTCGGCGGCGCGCAGCTCGCCCTCGGCGCGCGCGCCGTAGAAGTGCCGCGTGGCGGCGCGCTCGTCCGCCTCGCGCTCCTCGCGCTCTCTCTACGTGTCACAATCGATTATGTTACACCGTTAATGTTTGTGTTTCTGTATAAGTCTAATGTCTGTATAAGTCTATGTCGGCGGCGCGCAGCTCGCCCTCGGCGCGCGCGCCGTAGAAGTGCCGCGTGGCGGCGCGCTCGTCCGCCTCGCGCTCCTCGCGCTCTCTCTACGTGTCACAATCGATTATGTTACACCGTTAATGTTTGTGTTTCTGTATAAGTCTAATGTCTGTATAAGTCTATGTCGGCGGCGCGCAGCTCGCCCTCGGCGCGCGCGCCGTAGAAGTGCCGCGTGGCGGCGCGCTCGTCCGCCTCGCGCTCCTCGCGCTCTCTCTACGTGTCACAATCGATTATGTTACACCGTTAATGTTTGTGTTTCTGTATAAGTCTAATGTCTGTATAAGTCTATGTCGGCGGCACGCAGCTCGCCCTCGGCGCGCGCGCCGTAGAAGTGCCGCGTGGCGGCGCGCTCGTCCGCCTCGCGCTCCTCGCGCTCTCTCTACGTGTCACAATCGATTATGTTACACCGTTAATGTTTGTGTTTCTGTATAAGTCTAATGTCTGTATAAGTCTATGTCGGCGGCGCGCAGCTCGCCCTCGGCGCGCGCGCCGTAGAAGTGCCGCGTGGCGGCGCGCTCGTCCGCCTCGCGCTCCTCGCGCTCTCTCTACGTGTCACAATCGATTATGTTACACCGTTAATGTTTGTGTTTCTGTATAAGTCTAATGTCTGTATAAGTCTATGTCGGCGGCGCGCAGCTCGCCCTCGGCGCGCGCGCCGTAGAAGTGCCGCGTGGCGGCGCGCTCGTCCGCCTCGCGCTCCTCGCGCTCTCTCTACGTGTCACAATCGATTATGTTACACCGTTAATGTTTGTGTTTCTGTATAAGTCTAATGTCTGTATAAGTCTATGTCGGCGGCACGCAGCTCGCCCTCGGCGCGCGCGCCGTAGAAGTGCCGCGTGGCGGCGCGCTCGTCCGCCTCGCGCTCCTCGCGCTCTCTCTACGTGTCACAATCGATTATGTTACACCGTTAATGTTTGTGTTTCTGTATAAGTCTAATGTCTGTATAAGTCTATGTCGGCGGCGCGCAGCTCGCCCTCGGCGCGCGCGCCGTAGAAGTGCCGCGTGGCGGCGCGCTCGTCCGCCTCGCGCTCCTCGCGCTCTCTCTACGTGTCACAATCGATTATGTTACACCGTTAATGTTTGTGTTTTTGTATAAGTCTAATGTCTGTATAAGTCTATGTCGGCGGCGCGCAGCTCGCCCTCGGCGCGCGCGCCGTAGAAGTGCCGCGTGGCGGCGCGCTCGTCCGCCTCGCGCTCCTCGCGCTCTCTCTACGTGTCACAATCGATTATGTTACACCGTTAATGTTTGTGTTTCTGTATAAGTCTAATGTCTGTATAAGTCTATGTCGGCGGCGCGCAGCTCGCCCTCGGCGCGCGCGCCGTAGAAGTGCCGCGTGGCGGCGCGCTCGTCCGCCTCGCGCTCCTCGCGCTCTCTCTACGTGTCACAATCGATTATGTTACACCGTTAATGTTTGTGTTTCTGTATAAGTCTAATGTCTGTATAAGTCTATGTCGGCGGCACGCAGCTCGCCCTCGGCGCGCGCGCCGTAGAAGTGCCGCGTGGCGGCGCGCTCGTCATGAATTTTTGTGTTTCTCTATAAGTCTAATAATAGTATAATGATTCTTCTAAATCTATTTTAAACTGTCAGAGTGGTAAGGACCTTTACATTATGCCAATTTTACGACGATTAAATATAGGCACGAAAAATAGGCGTGTTCATTATTCCGTGCTAGTGCTGTCGCACCGTAGATATTTTTTACGCGGAAACTATTAAAAACGTCCAAAGCTGATATTTATCAGCTGATATTTATCAGCTTTGGACGCCTACCATCTAAGTCCACCCGTGAATGCAGTAAAGTATTCGAAACGTCGGGATAGTATAAAAATTAATTAAACGCGATAGATTCCGTAAACGTAGTTTTATTTCAAAATGTGTAAAATTCGCGTATATGTTAGAAAGTATTATATCTCCCTCTCAAACTTCCGTTCGCCTCGCCCGATCACACTTTTCGTAACGCTCACGTCACGCATTCACCAGCTTACTCCCCAAGTCAAACGTGCGCGAAGAAGTATTTGCTTCAAAAAATTTTATAATCAACTGTAATGTAAGTCTCACGTGAGTGAGAAGTGGCAATCTTACTGGCTAGAATAAACTCACCCATAACCGAAGAATATCTTCTCTATACTCTTTGACCTTCCGCTCCTTGTCTTTGCGTAATTGTTCTTTGAAGTCATCGTATAATTCGCGATTCTTGAACCTAAAGAATTTGAATCACATTAAACTTCAAAGATGCCTAGTGTTGTTTTATTTCCTGAACACTGTCACCACCACATTATTTCACGGGTCATAGGACGCGATTAAAGGGAAGTGCAAGGTTGAAAGTAGAATACATGCAGTTTATAGATGAGAGCTTTTTTATATTGCATACTAAGAATGCTGTCGAGTCGTTGCGCACTGCCACATATTTGAAATGAAAAAAATCACAGCTGTCTCCCACTGTAGGTGATCCTACCATATATAGATATGTTTATTTTATACTATTTATTTATTTCGACTATATAACTAAGCTTGTTTTTAGGTTATATTTCAGTTTTCCGATATAGTAGCGGGATAAAATGTATACCAGTTTTTAAGTCTAATCAAGAGCTATCAAACAAAAAAGTGTCGTCAAAATCCGTTCAGTAGTTTCCGCGTGAAATCCGAACAAACCCTATCTAATTTAATTTAAGTTTCAGGGTTCAAAGAAGCCCATATCTTTTTCAGAGCTTCTCAGAGCTTCGGACTATCCATCCATCCATCCATCAGCATTTCGACGTCCACTGCTGGACATAGGCCTCCCCAAGAGAACGCCACTACGAGCGATCCTGTGCGCTCATATGGGGGAATAGTGCCGTAAACGCCACGCTTGGCAGGCGGGTTGGCGATCGCAGTAGATATTGTTATTACTCAAGGGACTGGTGGTAGGGCTGGGTACCAATTGGGAGTACTCACTTGGTATCTGTCTCGAGCGGGTTGGTACCACCATCTCCCGTGTGACCGGCCATAAATATATAAATTTTATGATGATCAGTTGAATATCGGCATGAAAACATTTCAAATTAACGCACTTTTGCATTTATGAGTGTGAAAGTAAGAATATAACAAGAGTGAGAGGTTACCTGTTCATGATCTCCCACTGGCGGATTGTGTTGAAGTCCCGCAGTCGCTGCTCCTCGTCTCTCAGGAACTGTTCCCTCGCCGCCTGTCTCTCTCGCCTGAACTGCGCCTTCTTGTTGATGTCTGCCTGGCGACGGGCCTCGTCCCTTTAAGTACAATACACTTCTGGATACATATTATAGGGTGAATTTTAAACTACATTAGTATTTCTATCTATGATATGTATGTATTTACAAAAAAAAAGTAGTATATGTATTATATCCGTAATCTGGTACCCATAGCACAAGCGTTAAGCTTAGTTTGGGACCAGAGGAAATTGTGTGAAAATGTCCGTGAATATTTATTATTTAGTTCTAAGAGATAATATAAATCCTGCTTTCAAACAAAGATGGTCTGCGTACGTTGTTTTATTAGACAGAAGAAATACTCCGTCAAGTACTATAAATAATAGCAATTTAAATAAGAAAAGAAGATTTTGAAACAGGCCTAAGCCTGTGGTTGGGAAGCGGGACCTGCACGGCTGTATGTTTATTTTAGAGACGATAAAAAATGAAAGTACAGTTTTTGGACAAAAAAAACTGAATTTGTAGCCACGGCTCCCCCACGGCAGTTCATAGACTCAACAATACTAGCCGCTGCTCACGTACGTGCCTACGTGAGATGAGGAAAAGCATGGCTATCTACCGCTACAACCTAAAACACACCGAGATGTTTCACGATTGGCCACATGGGAACAAGCGAGTATACCCACTTGGTGGTAGAGTTGCTGAAGAGGAATAGAGTATTATTACTTACTAGTTTATGAGTTAAGAGTTTTTGCGGGAACAGAAAGAAGCGAAAAGACAAGTCGCTCTACATTATTATCCAAAACTCTTAATTCAAATTCATAAATATCTTTATTTCATAGGCTTAGGTACTAAATAGCACTTAAAATCGTCAAACTTGCTAATAACTAACACGAACGCTTGAGGCAAGTGCATCCGCAATGTCGCGATTGCAATCACCACAAGCGGCCGGATTCTGTAGTAAGGCTTTTCATAAGAAGAACCCGGCAAGATACTAATGAGTCACTTTTTTAAATCTCGGATTTCTTACAATATTTAAATTTATATACTTAACTTATTTAACGACACTTCTTCAAATTTTAATATTAATGCGTAAAAGTGGTGGCATTTGACAAAATAACTTTTTGTGCTATAAGTGTAGCGATCAGCACCCCCCTATGCACAGCCAGTCTTGCCTGTTTTGATACTTCCTGGCTATTCATAAAGCCATTCAGTGCCCCATTCACTTTATTTCCAGCCATCGCTCTCCGCTCAATATCACAGTCATACTTTCCATCTCTCGTAAACTTTGAACCCAGGTATACAAATTCTTTCACTTGTTCCTCTTGCAATCAGAATTGCGCAATTACCCATACTATCTTCCCTTTCAAAAACCATTACTTTCGTCTTGCTCAAATTCACTGACATCCCTTTCACTTTTAAAGCTTATAACATAATGCATAATATATATGATACGAGTACCTATAACATAATGCATAATATATATGATACGAGTATAACATAATGCATAAAGCGGCTTAAATAATATTTATTATATTCCTTCTCTTCTGTACTTTTAGTAACTTACACATCGTTCTTTTGTTTGATAGCTTTTTCAAGCATAGCCCTCTCTTTTGCTTCACGACTGGCGTCACCCGACTCCAGTTTTTGGCTGATCGCTTCTAGAACACGCATTTTTTCCTCCTTAAGCTAATAACGAAGAGAACAAAATATATATGAGTGGTTAAAGTTTTTAAGAGAGTGTCCGTTTTGTTACTAAGAACTTTAAAAGCGTTATAGTTAAATATTTTTTGTCGGTCACTTAAATCATATGTGCATAGTCGGTAGTGTAACCGACTTCCGTGATGAGGTCGTGGGTTCGATTCCCATTCAGGACAATTATTTGTGTAATGAACACAGATATTTGTACTGCGTCTGGGTGTTTTCTAATGTATGTATTTACAAAAAAGTAATATATTATGTATCACCCAAAGACGTTAAGTATGAATGTGTTAACGAAATTAGCAGTCAGGAGCAAGTGTCACGATGGTTGAATTGGCAAAGCATTTGGACGGTATCCAGGAGATGCAGGTTCAAATCCTGCTCGTGACTGTTATTTTCGATTTCACATTTTTAACTTTGTGTTTAATGTATAGTGCTAAGCATGCCAAATGCTAAAAATATATATAAAAATATCTAAATATTTATAGGGTTTGCGTCATTATTAGGTAAAATCTTAATTGTAAAATTAAGTTTACCTGGTCGGTATAATGTATGAAAATACTTCCGACAGATGGCGCAGGCGTCACCCACAGACGTTAAGTATGAATGTGTTATCGAAATTAGCAGTCAGGAGCAAGTGTCACGATGGCTGAATTGGCAAAGCATCTGGACGGTATCCAGAAGATGCAGGTTCAAAACCTGCTCGTGACTGTTATTTTCGATTTCACATTTTTCACTTTGTGTTTAATGTATAGTGCTAAGCATGCCAAATGCTAAAAATATATATAAAAATATCTAAATATGAACTATGATTACATGGTGCTGTATGAGAAAAAAAAATGAAAAAACAATGTCATTGGCCAGTGTGGTACAAGTCTTTTATAGACCAGTCAGGCAGCTGTAAAGGAATGAAGATGTAACGTAATGTTCTCTGCTGCTAGAGCTAGCTATTTGCAAATGACAACAACTCACATCCTGTTCAGTTTTTTTCCTCCTGGTCTCAACTCTGACGCGCGCTTTATTCAACACCTCGATCAGTTTGTCGTCCATCTTGCTTCGGGACTCCTGTTCTTTTTTGCGCGCATCAGTTTGCATCTTGGCGCGTTCCATGTCACGGAAGATACGCGCTTTTTCTTCTGATCTCTACAAAAACATTTAAATTCATGATAACCACACCGGTTTCAATCCCGGTGGCCACTGTGGCCAGGATATACATTAGCCAAACTTAGTCTCATAGTTCAATGGAGCGACATTGCAACGCGAACGGAGAGGTATCAGGCGCAAGACAAACGGCCAATATATTGTTTCCGAGGCATAGGTGGAAAACCGCCAATTTCCTAATTCCAAGCTGCTATTAAGAATTTCTTGAGGTAAACCCCAATAACTTTTTGCTGGCCTGACATGGGATTCGAACCAGAGTCCTAGAATAATCTAGATCACTGAGTATACTTTTTTTTGTTAAGGCGGGAAAAATTGTTCCTAACCGCACACCCCGTCGTGGGGGCAACGAACAGGGTAGTGTGAGACCTTCCCCCACTAAAGAAACCCGCCGTGTTCCATCTGTCCACCTTCCTGGCGGGCCACTGGAACTATGTAACATTCCTTCGGTGGTTCACTGAGTATACCTAAAGATTTTATAATGATTAAGTATCTAGATTTTGCGGACTCATTCTGGTAGAACACTTAAAACTAATGTGACATACGTATATGCACGGCACCCTAGGCCTTTCTCTTTCATAATTTGAAAAAAAACTCTAGTCAAACAGAGAGATGTGAGTAGGCTCTTAGAGGAGAAGAAAGAAAGAGAAAAGTACTTACAAATTTCTCTTCAAATGCTTTGAGGGCCTTAATTTCTTCAGCAGCTTTAATATTGTCAATCTTCTGAAGATTTAATTCCATTTCGTGTTCTTTGCGTTTTCGTTCGGATATCTCGTGAGCTCTGTGTGCAGAAACTTTAATGTAGCCTACATCTAACTAACACTGCAATTAAAAATACTTAGTTAATACGAAATGTCAGAGCCCACATTACCGGCGGTGGTGTCTGAAGCGGCCAAGAATTTTAATATTGCTCAAATTGCTAGATGAATCACGTTCTAATTGTGAAACGATAACGGTGAAACCTATCCGTCCGAACCCGGCAACAAATGAGAACCACCTCAATTAACTTATATTCTAGTAGTAGAGCGTCGCTTATTCCAGCACGAATAGGCTGGCTCGATCGGGGAAGTACCACCCTTTCACAAACGATCAGCATATAACAACGGTAGCCGGAGGCTAAACCCCCTCTCTATCCTCTCCTTATTATCCTTCCTATCCTCTCCTTAGTATCCTACCTATCCTCTCCTTATTATCCTTCCTATCCTCTCCTTAGTATCCTACCTATCCTCTCCTTATTATCCTACCTATCCTCTCCTCATTATCCTTCCTATACTCTCCTTAGTATCCTACCTATCCTCTCCTTATTATCCTTCCTATCCTCTCCTTATTATCCTTCCTATACTCTCCTTAGTATCCTACCTATCCTCTCCTTATTATCCTTCCTATACTCTCCTTAGTATCCTACCTATCCTCTCCTTATTATCCTTCCTATCCTCTCCTTATTATCCTTCCTATACTCTCCTTAGTATCCTACCTATCCTCTCCTTATTATCCTTCCTATCCTCTCCTTATTATCCTTCCTATACTCTCCTTAGTATTCTACCTATCCTCTCCTTATTATCCTTCCTATACTCTCCTTAGTATCCTACCTATCCTCTCCTTATTATCCTTCCTATACTCTCCTTAGTATCCTACCTATCCTCTCCTTATTATCCTTCCTATCCTCTCCTTATTATCCTTCCTATACTCTCCTTAGTATCCTACCTATCCTCTCCTTATTATCCTTCCTATACTCTCCTTAGTATCCTACCTATCCTCTCCTTATTATCCTTCCTATACTCTCCTTAGTATCCTACCTATCCTCTCCTTATTATCCTACCTATCCTCTCCTCATTATCCTTCCTATACTCTCCTTAGTATCCTACCTATCCTCTCCTCATTATCATTTCTATACTTTCCTTAGTATCCTACCTATCCTCTCCTTATTATCCTTCCTATACTCTCCTTAGTATCCTACCTATCCTCTCCTTATTATCCTTCCTATACTCTCCTTAGTATCCTTCCTATCCTCTCCTTATTATCCTTCCTATACTCTCCTTAGTATCCTACCTATCCTCTCCTTATTATCCTACCTATCCTCTCCTCATTATCCTTCCTATACTCTCCTTAGTATCCTACCTATCCTCTCCTTATTATCCTTCCTATCCTCTCCTTATTATCCTTCCTATACTCTCCTTAGTATCCTACCTATCCTCTCCTCATTATCTTTCCTATACTCTCCTTAGTATCCTACCTATCCTCTCCTCACTATCCTTCCTATACTCTCCTTAGTATCCTACCTATCCTCTCCTTATTATCCTTCCTATACTCTCCTTAGTATCCTACCTATCCTCTCCTTATTATCCTTCCTATACTCTCCTTAGTATCCTACCTATCCTCTCCTTATTATCCTTCCTATCCTCTCCTTAGTATCCTACCTATCCTCTCCTCATTATCCTTCCTATCCTCTCCTTAGTATCCTACCTATCCTCTCCTTATTATCCTTCCTATCCTCTCCTTAGTATCCTACCTATACTCTCCTCATTGTCCTTCCTATACTCTCCTTAGTATCCTACCTATCCACTCCTTATTATCTTTCCTATACTCTCCTTAGTATCCTACCTATCCTCTCCTCATTATCCTTCCTATACTCTCCTTAGTATCCTACCTATCCTCTCCTTATTATCCTTCCTATACTCTCCTTAGTATCCTACCTATCCTCTCCTTATTATCCTTCCTATCCTCTCCTTAGTATCCTACCTATCCTCTCCTCATTATCCTTCCTATACTCTCCTTAGTATCCTACCTATCCACTCCTTATTATCTTTCCTATACTCTCCTTAGTATCCTAACTATCATCTCCTTATTATCCTTCCTATACTCTCCTTAGTATCCTACCTATCCTCTCCTTATTATCCTTCCTATACTCTCCTTAGTATCCTACCTATCCTCTCCTTATTATCCTTCCTATCCTCTCCTTAGTATCCTACCTATCCTCTCCTCATTATCCTTCCTATACTCTCCTTAGTATCCTACCTATCCTCTCCTCATTATCCTTCCTATACTCTCCTTAGTATCCTACCTATCCACTCCTTATTATCTTTCCTATACTCTCCTTAGTATCCTACCTATCCTCTCCTCATTATCCTTCCTATACTCTCCTTAGTATCCTACCTATCCTCTCCTTATTATCCTACCTATCCTCTCCTCATTATCCTTCCTATACTCTCCTTAGTATCCTACCTATCCTCTCCTTATTATCCTTCCTATCCTCTCCTTAGTATCCTACCTATCCTCTCCTTATTATCCTTCCTATACTCTCCTTAGTATCCTACCTATCCTCTCCTTATTATCCTTCCTATCCTCTCCTTAGTATCCTACCTATCCTCTCCTCATTATCCTTCCTATCCTCTCCTTATTATCCTACCTATCCTCTCCTTATTATTCTTCCTATCCTCTCCTTAGTATCCTACCTATCCTCTCCTCATTATCCCCCCTTTACTCTCCTTAGTATCCTACCTATCCTCTCCTTATTATCCTTCCTATCCTCTCCTTATTATCCTTCCTATACTCTCCTTAGTATCCTACCTATCCTCTCCTTATTATCCTTCCTATACTCTCCTTAGTATCCTACCTATCCTCTCCTTATTATCCTTCCTATCCTCTCCTTATTATCCTTCCTATACTCTCCTTAGTATCCTACCTATCCTCTCCTTATTATCCTTCCTATCCTCTCCTTATTATCCTTCCTATACTCTCCTTAGTATTCTACCTATCCTCTCCTTATTATCCTTCCTATACTCTCCTTAGTATCCTACCTATCCTCTCCTTATTATCCTTCCTATACTCTTAGTATCCTACCTATCCTCTCCTTATTATCCTTCCTATCCTCTCCTTAGTATCCTACCTATCCTCTCCTCATTATCCTTCCTATCCTCTCCTTAGTATCCTACCTATCCTCTCCTTATTATTCTTCCTATCCTCTCCTTAGTATCCTACCTATCCTCTCCTCATTATCCCTCCTTTACTCTCCTTAGTATCCTACCTATCCTCTCCTTATTATCCTTCCTATCCTCTCCTTATTATCCTTCCTATACTCTCCTTAGTATCCTACCTATCCTCTCCTCATTATCCTTCCTATACTCTCCTTAGTATCCTACCTATCATCTCCTTATTATCCTTCCTATACTCTCCTTAGTATCCTACCTATCCTCTCCTTATTATCCTTCCTATACTCTCCTTAGTATCCTACCTATCCTCTCCTTATTATCCTTCCTATCCTCTCCTTAGTATCCTACCTATCCTCTCCTCATTATCCTTCCTATACTCTCCTTAGTATCCTACCTATCCACTCCTTATTATCTTTCCTATACTCTCCTTAGTATCCTACCTATCCTCTCCTCATTATCCTTCCTATACTCTCCTTAGTATCCTACCTATTCTCTCCTTATTATCCTTCCTATACTCTCCTTAGTATCCTACCTATCCTCTCCTTATTATCCTTCCTATCCTCTCCTTAGTATCCTACCTATCCTCTCCTCATTATCCTTCCTATACTCTCCTTAGTATCCTACCTATCCACTCCTTATTATCTTTCCTATACTCTCCTTAGTATCCTACCTATCATCTCCTTATTATCCTTCCTATACTCTCCTTAGTATCCTACCTATCCTCTCCTTATTATCCTTCCTATACTCTCCTTAGTATCCTACCTATCCTCTCCTTATTATCCTTCCTATCCTCTCCTTAGTATCCTACCTATCCTCTCCTCATTATCCTTCCTATACTCTCCTTAGTATCCTACCTATCCTCTCCTCATTATCCTTCCTATACTCTCCTTAGTATCCTACCTATCCACTCCTTATTATCTTTCCTATACTCTCCTTAGTATCCTACCTATCCTCTCCTCATTATCCTTCCTATACTCTCCTTAGTATCCTACCTATCCTCTCCTTATTATTCTTCCTATCCTCTCCTTAGTATCCTACCTATCCTCTCCTTATTATTCTTCCTATCCTCTCCTCATTATCCTACCTATCCTCTCCTTATTATCCTTCCTATACTCTCCTTAGTATCCTACCTATCCTCTCCTTATTATCCTACCTATCCTCTCCTCATTATCCTTCCTATACTCTCCTTAGTATCCTACCTATCCTCTCCTTATTATCCTTCCTATCCTCTCCTTAGTATCCTACCTATCCTCTCCTTATTATCCTTCCTATACTCTCCTTAGTATCCTACCTATCCTCTCCTTATTATCCTTCCTATCCTCTCCTTAGTATCCTACCTATCCTCTCCTCATTATCCTTCCTATCCTCTCCTTATTATCCTACCTATCCTCTCCTTATTATTCTTCCTATCCTCTCCTTAGTATCCTACCTATCCTCTCCTCATTATCCCTCCTTTACTCTCCTTAGTATCCTACCTATCCTCTCCTTATTATCCTTCCTATCCTCTCCTTATTATCCTTCCTATACTCTCCTTAGTATCCTACCTATCCTCTCCTCATTATCCTTCCTATACTCTCCTTAGTATCCTACCTATCATCTCCTTATTATCCTTCCTATACTCTCCTTAGTATCCTACCTATCCTCTCCTCATTATCCTTCCTATACTCTCCTTAGTATCCTACCTATCCACTCCTTATTATCTTTCCTATACTCTCCTTAGTATCCTACCTATCATCTCCTTATTATCCTTCCTATACTCTCCTTAGTATCCTACCTATCCTCTCCTTATTATCCTTCCTATACTCTCCTTAGTATCCTACCTATCCTCTCCTCATTATCCTTCCTATACTCTCCTTAGTATCCTACCTATCCTCTCCTCATTATCATTTCTATACTTTCCTTAGTATCCTACCTATCCTCTCCTCATTATCCTTCCTATACTCTCCTTAGTATCCTACCTATCCTCTCCTTATTATTCTTCCTATCCTCTCCTTAGTATCCTACCTATCCTCTCCTTATTATTCTTCCTATCCTCTCCTCATTATCCTACCTATCCTCTCCTTATTATTCTTCCTATCCTCTCCTTAGTATCCTACCTATCCTCTCCTTATTATTCTTCCTATCCTCTCCTCATTATCCTACCTATCCTCTCCTTATTATCCTTCCTATACTCTCCTTAGTATCCTACCTATCCTCTTCTTATTATACTTCCTAACCACTTCCTATCCCTTTCCTTGGAGATGGCGACGCGCTAGTGACACCTCTAATGTTGCTAGCGTCTGTAGGCTATAGCGCGTGACAATGCAATATTATGATGACATGGTGCTGATCTGATAATGGAGCTGGAAGGTGTACCTAGGAACTCTAAAATGAAACCGCGCAACCACATCGAGTTTGGGCTCGTATGATTCGTCTTGACGAGTACTTTGCCTCTAGATGGTATCCAGGGGCTGATGATGAAGCTGGAAGGTGGCCACAGTAACTCTATAATGAAACGACGCAACCCCATCGAGTTTGGACACGTTTGATTCGTCTTGATGAATACTTTATATTTAGATGGTGTCCAAGGTCTGATGATGAAGCGGGTAGGTGGACATGCAAAATTCTGTAATTAAATGGCGCAACTCCATCGAGTTAGGGCACTTTTGAAATTTCTTGACTAGTACATCAGTCCTAGATGATATCCAAGGTCTGACAATGGAGCTGGAAGGTAGGCACAGTACTTATCTCTGTAATGAAATGACGCAACCCTATCGAGTTTATACTCGTTTGATTGGTCTTGAGGAGTACTTTTTCAAGTTATGATCATTTTATTTCTACAAAATTATTACGATGTTTTCACATCTGATAGACGTCCCGCGACGCCTAGTTTTTTTTTCATAAATAACCCTCATTAACCCTTAATAACCTGCTAAGCATTTGATCTTTTGGACTTTTGACTGTATTTTGGTATTTTTTCTGTCCATACTTACGTCCGGTTACCACTTATATTCAGGTGGGTCGTTACTGTTATTAACTTAACACTGCTTACTGTGCAACAATATCTTGCTGATGCTGCTTATTAGCTTCAAACCGCTTCTTTTTCTTGTTCTCCATAAGCTCATGCCACTCTTTCGCCTTCCTAATGATTTCATCATCCTCTTTGCGCTTATTCTCAGCGTCTTCGCGACGACGCTCGTTATTAAACTTCACTTGTTCTGCGCGCTCTTTATGAATTGCTGTTGCTATTACCGCACTGAAAAAAATAACATTATTAGTCATAAAAAATAAATTGCACAACCAAATTCTAATTATCCTTATTTCATAGGCCTATTTATATAGCACAATCGTCAATTCACTAATAAATAAAATGAGTGCCTGAAAAAAGCGCGTCCACAACAACAAAGTGCAGCGCACAAGCGGCCGGATTCATGAGAAGAACCCGGCAAGAAACTCAAGGACCACTTTTTTAATTGGTCAATTTATTATAATTCTTTAAAATGAAAAAATGCTGCAATGAAGATGACATACTAGGTAAGTATATCACATAAACAAATTTTGAAAATAAATGAATGTGGAGCAGCTCAAGCCCATTTTGTGTTATCCTCAAGATAATGCGAAACTCTTTAGTAACCTATTTTTTATAGCTTTTTTAACTTATTTAAGGCCATATTTGTTACGTTGTTACGCCGTAACTACTGACCAATCATCATTTACATAATACCTACCATAGATTGATGTAAATTTATTTGTATTCTGAAGTCTACGCGGACCGAGTCGCGAGCAGCATCTACTGATTAAATAAAACTAGGTACTTCGACTAAATCTATCGCGTTTACTTGAGTTTTTACTATCGCGTCGTTTCGAACACTTGACTGTATTCATGGTCATAGACGATATTAACAACTCTTGCTCTTGACTGTATTATTGGCTATTCATAATAGACCGTGACTAGTGTTTGCCCTGGTAAGTAATAGTCATAAGTGCCAGTTGCCTTTTACCATCCGGACCGTTGCTTCTTCCACCGTGTTTAACAAAAACAAACTTTGTCACCTCAGTAACAGCTTAGGTGCGTCTCTACTTTTGAAGACAATGTCCCTGGCTGTGTAAATGAGGCGCTCTTGTTCCTCCTTCTTCCGCTTCAAGTACCGCTTGTAAAACTTTGTGTTAGCTTGCTCTGCGGCTTCTATACGAGCCAGCCGAAGCTCCTCACTGCGCTTATTCACATTCTAGAAATTAAAAGCATAGGTAAAACAAGGTTAGCAATTAGGCATACGGCTCACTTTTTGAATTCCTATCGTACTTCCTCTCCAAGTCTTGGGATCAGCAATGCGTGAATGATGTCTATAATATTGTGTTTATAAGCTACGGTAGCTGCTAGCAGGCAGGTCGTATGCTTGAAAAAAGACTTGGACATTTATGATCTGCATTTTAGTAATTGACATGCGCAGCTACTTTTGCGACTCGAGCAATTCCCCGGATTGGAAGGGACGCAAGTTCGATTTCTGCTCTCACTAAAGTTATCTTTGTCCACATTTCAAAAATAATTTGTTCCCTAAAAGACTTGGATTTTGGCAACGCCAGGCCCTGGCGGCCAGGGGTAAAGCCAACGTCTACGTCGCCTTAATTACAACCAATTACACGATATTTAGCCATGTAATACATCTACCACTACCCTAAAAATAAAAAATACGCGCTCACCTCTACAGAGTTAGGCCAAAATTTAGTCATCTCCCTGCTGGTAGCGTCCAGGTACTTGACATACTCCCGTCGCCTTAGTACTTCGGGGTCCTCTCTGTCCGACTTCGTAGAGCTGTTTATTCTTCTCCATTCTTTCGCACTCATTACAATCGGCATTGTTACAAAATTATTGTACCTACAATATTGTAAATTAAGTCTGAAGATCCATCTTTTGATAAGAAGTTGCATCGTCGCAATTTAGAAGATTTAGCAGCTGCTAATTGACTGTAGACCCAGAGTGAAAGGAAAGAAGTAAGTTATCTTCATACAAACGAACCGAGCGCGGTGTGTATGTGTGCGTGCCAGTACCTACGAGTCGCTGCACGCACACAATAACAAAATTTGAAACTGCTAAGGCTGCACCCTTCTAGGTTGCACCGTCGTTTCGTAGGTACGCATTGCCGTGTGCCCAGGCTTCGTTGATCACCGCTGCCACTAGATATTTATTTATTCAAGTTCAAAGATGACTACATATCGAAAAAGAAAATACTGTATTGTGTTTGGATGATATATAAGAAAGAAAAGAAAGAAAGAAAGAAAATATTTATTGCAACGAATTATTAAAAGAATATACATATATAAAACTTAGAAGTAAACAAAAAAACATTAACATTCGGTACAAAACGACCCCAACTCAGCAAACAGCAGGTCAAAAGACCTGCGCTGGTCTTCCGTTGGGGCGTCTTAGTAATGGCACGGACGTTGACATGCAAACAAATAAAATAATAATAATAATAATATATATAGATAATAACACAACCAAGTAGCCAGGATTGTCCATCAGTAACTTGCTCTTAAATACAATTTGGTGGAAGTAGAAGTGCCGTACTATAGATATGTGCCCGACCCAGTTCTCGAAAATGACCGTGCAACGTTGTACTGGGATTGGTCTATCATTACTGACAGGACTATTGCTGCTATTAAGCCTGATATAGTGGTGATAGACCGATCAGAGCGCCGTGCACTAATTGTCGATGTCACTATTCCACATGACGAGAATCTCGTGAAAGCTGAAAAAGAAAAATAAATTAAATATTTGGATATGGCTCACGAGATTGCCGACATGTGGGATGTTGACTCGACAATTATTGTCCCGATAGTCTTATCAGTCAATGGGCTGATTGCCAAGAGTCTCGACCAACATCTAAAAAGACTCTCGTTAGATAGCTGGATCAAGGGCTCGATGCAGAAGGCAGTATTCCTCGACACGGCACGCATTGTGAGGAGGTTCCTGTCTCTGGAGCCCTAACCACCGGCAGCTTGGTCCCTGCACCCGATGTCAGTGGCCTACTATTTTATTCATTTTTAAATTTATTATATTTAGCTGATTGTAATTTTGTTTGTATTTTTTGTTTGTGTGAGTGTTTGTGTATTTTTATAATATCTTTAAAAATGTGTAAAATATGTTGTAAAATAAATATAGAGAATAATAATAAAAATAACAAGCAATATTTGAGGCCATTGTGTGAAAAATCCCTAACAAAACAGAAACAACAAAATGTGTGTGAAAATAAAAATGAATAAATAAAACATTATAAAATAATAAAATAAATGATATCCCATTATAATAATACATGAGCATAAAAACAGTAAATATTTATTGCAAATTTAATAACCTAACAAACTCCACTTAATGCGTAAAGATGGTATTCAAATGGCACTGGTGTCATGTCTTAAAAGCCCTTCCCTGTTCTGATGCTGAAATATAAATAATTTTATTTTTTTCCTGAAGCCGTTCCAATTTTTCAGGCTCCTAATAGGTGGTGGAATATTGTTCCAACACCTTGTTGCTCCATATCGAAAACTACCTCTGAATGTTGCGGTACGGTTACAGCGTGTGGAATGCTGCCCAGCACACTGACGACGCCCATAGGATCTGTTTGAGGATAAACATGACAATTTTTTATGCAGGTAGCTAGGCTTTTTATATTTCAAAACTCCAAATAAGAGGCAGGCTAGGTGCAGTTTGCGTCTGTGTCTTATTTTTAGGATTGAGTGCCTATTTAAATACGGTGTCACATGAGCCCTCAACGGAATATCAAAGCAAAAACGAGCACAGGCATTTTGCACTCGCTGAATACTTTTTTGCGTTCTGGCAAGTAAACGTGGACCGAACACAGGATCCATGTAATTTAATTATTTTTTTTATTTTTCCTATTGCCAACGGTAGCAGACGAGCAAACGGCCCACCTGATGGTAAGTGGTAACCGTCGCTCATGGACAAACAACACCAGTGGTACAGCCAAGCCGCCGCCTACCGTGAGTAAAGTGCTCTTCTCAAAACTCGTTTAAAGAAGGACATGTCGTTGCGCTGGGGGAACACCGCAGCAGGAAGATCATTCCAGAGCCTACACGCACGTGGTAGAAAAGAGCGCTGGAAACGAACAGTCTTGGATGAGATCGTTTCCAGGTGATGTGGATGAACCTTACTACGATGTCTCGTGGTCCGGTGGTAAAAAGGGGATGTTGGTACCACCTCAAACAGTTCCTCAGAGCACTCTCCATTGAAGAGTCGATAGAGCACACAAAGAGACCCAAAGTCTCTCCGCCACCCCAGTGACTCCAGTTCATCCGTGAAATTGGGATCGCCGACAATTCGAACAGCACGCCTTTGTAGGGAGTCAAATGGGTCGAGTTGTGCGCCTAGGTGCGCCTGCCCAGAGATGGGAGCAGTACTCCACGTGCGGCCGGACTTGTGCCTTATAAAGTGCAAGTCTCTTGCACTATAGTTCTTGCAGTATATTAAATAAAGTCATATAAAAACAAATTCTTTATTAAATAGGTACTTAGCTTTATGTTATTTCAATTTTACATCGCGCTTTAATTGACTGGCTGTACAGAAATAGAACTGTTATTTTTTTTATTATTACTCAGCTGTCAGTTGAAAGTAATTCTCCCTAGGGCAGAAAAAAATTACTTTTACGCTCCTCAGGCAACTTCAGGCCTCCTTTCCGAGTATGATTATTTTTACGTGAGGTAGTTTTTTGAAAAACTATCACTAAAAGTTATTGTAAATATATTGGCTTTTTATAAATAACTTTAATTGCAAAGCACAGTTTTTTACTTATTTAAATGTTAGCACACTCTTTCCTCTATAGTAGAAGCTTTAAACTATTATTTAACACGATAAACAGACGGAGCAAATCAGCTGATCACAACAGACATGGGTACGTTTGAAGTACATTTCTACAACGCAATTATCCCCCCCCCCCTTTTTTTTGTTAAGGCGGAAATAAATGTTCCTTACCGCACACCCCGTCGTTCGGGGCAACGAACAGGGTAGTGTGGGGCCTGCACCCACTAAAGAAACCCGCCGTGTGCCGTCTCCGTCTCGTCTTTATTGGCGGTCAACTGGACTCAATTACCCTCTTACATTATTTTTGAGAAAATAAATAGGTAACTATTCTTTTTATTTTTAAATAATAATACCCATTGTTTTTGGTTAAGGCGGGAATGATGTATCACTTCGTTGTTCGTGGCAATGAACAGAGTAGTATGGGACCCTCACCCACTAAATAAACCCACCGTGTTTAGTCTCTCCGCCTATACCTACTGGTGGACCACTGAAAACCACTGAAACTGTGTGACATTACTTCAGTGCTTAAATGACAACACCCTAAACTAGTGAATAACCCCTGTATCGCCGGTGACTTTCAAAAATACAATTGACTAGGGTCTGTCAAAGACTCAGATCAACCATTAGTAGATCACAAATAATGGCTCTGGATAGGAATTTAACTTATAACACTCGTTATGGGAGGTAAGTATCTAAACCACTCCGCCATTAGTGCAGGCGAATGTGAGTATGGTCTGGGACCTCTTGGATCTTAGTATCTTGGTGATAGACGAGCCGATATCCCCTACTTATCCACTCTCCTCTCCTTATTATCCTTCATTTCTACCTCGTATACTTTTCCTTGGAGTTGGCAAAGCGCGAGCCTTCGGTGCCTTCGGTGTTGCTAGAGTCTATTGGTTACAACTGCTTACCATCAGGTGGAGACCGTATGTTTGTTTGCCAAACAAGCAGTTTAAAAAAAAATTTGGAAAATCCAAAAGTGCACGCCTCATAATTTCATTTTTCACAATAAAATTGATTATTTGTAAAAGTGTAGGTACCTATATGCCAAAGCTCTTGTACTGTCTCAAGATCACAAAACAATATTACTCAAGAGCTCAAGATCTTTTAAGGTGGTCACTACTGTTGAATTGGGTGGTAACTTAAATTTAATAAGTAACTAATAATGTATTGGTGTTACTGAGTAGTTTTCAATAAATCACGTAGGTAGATAGCGCTAATTTCAAAAAGTACATTAGTACCTACTTTTTATTGACATGAGAACCACATTAGTGGTTCTTATGACTTAGGTATATAGATGACGCTAATTTTAAGAAGTACTACTATGTATATTGGTTCTAAAGAAGTAGTTCTCACTAAATAAGGTAGATAGCACTGGTTTTAGTGTATGATCGAATCGACCATACATATTCAAACTATTTTTTTTTGTTTATTTAATAACAATTAAACCACATCGAATCAGACCGTGAAAAATGATAGGGCTCTATTCCTAATTATACTGAAGCGTAAGAAAAAAAAGACTCGATTATTAAAGTATTTCGGTCGTTATCGTGTTAACAAACATACAGGATCCGCACATACAAACACATGGACGTCCAAGACATAACTTTTTTAAACAGTTTTTTAACTAGTTTAAATAACAAAAATGGCATCAAAAATATCATGAGTATTAAAAATAGTGCTTTTCCTTGATATGTGTGTGTATATATTATTTTATAAGTGCAATATATGATAAATAGAGTCATTTTAAGTTTGAAAAATCAGTTAGAGAGTAGTGCCCACCTCAACGCTTCGCTTATGAGGCGTGCAATAGAGACATTTTAAGTTTGAAAAATCTGTTTTTTTGCGTGAAGCGACAATAGTACCACCGCAACGCTTCGCTTATGAGGCGTGCAAAAGTGTTAAAAACACTAAATGTCTATGGTTCAAATACTAGGTATCTTTGTTGATTCTAGTTTGATGTTACGTAGGTTTAGAGTCTAAACTTTAGACATAATTTGTAAAACTACGTAGAGGGGTTGGCTCTACATTCTCTATACCTACTACAATGGCTGAAGAAGACCAAGACTTACGAGTTAAAATAATACCTACCTATTTGGCCTTACGGTATCGAAGAGAAGAGATTAACTAATTACTAGTTAGTTTTAATAGCTTACATTACAAGGTAACCCGTTGTCCTAGGCGAGCGACGCGACGCGATGCGACGTATTGCAGCTAATATTGATATTTTCGTATCGCGTCGCGTCGCTTCGTAATTTAACGAGTTTGTCGTTCACCTAGGACAACGGGTAAGTAAATCTACAAATTCAGTAAATAAATAAATATTGACGGACAATTCACACAACGGCCTCTGGTCCCAAACTAAGCTTACCTAACGCTTGTACTATGGGTACTAGATTACAGATATAATACATATATTATATATGTATTATTTTTTTTTGTAAATACATACATATAATATATATAAAACACCCAGAAGCAGTACAAATACCTGTGTTCATCACACAAATAATTGTCTTAAGTGGGAATCAAACCCACGATCTCGTGCTCGGAAGTTGGTTACATTACCGACTACGTCAGATAATCTACTAGAAAAATCTCCTGAATTTTATCATATTCCAAAATTTATTCTGGAGTTTTTCTTTTGAAACTAATTGCAAATGAAGAAGATTTTAATGCGTAAATAGTATCCGTGGCCTTAGATGCCGCATTCGTACAATAATGATTAAAATATTTTTAATTAGTTGAATATAATTATAAAAAAGTTATCGCAAAAGCTATCGCAGTTTAAAGCAGTTTATAATTTAAAGCTATCGCAGTCTCCTAACGGTGTCACCCAATCTCTACTTCAAATTTGTTTTAGATGTCTTTACGACCGATGCCACCTATCGGATGCATTTACATACATTTTTCCAATATAGTATGTTTAATTTTGCAATTAAAATCCATGCTACCTAATTGATTTATTAAATATTTTGATCTGTATTTTAGCACTTGACATGTTCAGCTGACTGCGATAGCTTAGCCATCAAGAGCACTTCCCGGGTTGGATGGTTGCAGGTTCCAATCCTGCTCGCAGTTAAGCTCTCTTTTTTTCACTATCACAATTGATTCGTTCTTTAAAGTAGCTGAGCATGTCAAGTGCTAAAATACATACTTATCAAAATAAAACAGTTTTTATAAAAAAAGACGAAAAGAATGTTTCACGTCACTTTCAACACATATAAATATCTAAAGTGATTTTGCCACTTTAGAGCACTACTTACCTGTGTTATTACGAAATGTTTGTTTAAATACCTCAGTATTGTACTGCCCGTGTTTCCTTGCTTGCTTAAAATTGACTGTTGTTATCAAAGATGATTGTTATTTTTTATTACTTTATAAGTTTCTGCAGCCAGTTATTTTTTGATTAAATTTTATTCAATGTGCGTATAAAGTCGTAGTAAGTACATACGACGATGATACATAAATATGTAGGGATAACACGGCTCATATTAAAGTGTTTAAAAGAAATAGGAAATAAGATTGTTGTTTAAAATCAGCTTTTGATCTCATTCGTAGTTGCTATAGAAACCTATAAGTCATAGATAAATAACTATACTTGGAACCAAAGAGTAATACCACAGTAAATATATTATTCTTCACGAATATTGTATAATATGGTGCTGGCAGGGTTATCAAGGTGTCTAAAAGTGACACCTAATACATTGCTATTCAAGGGTGGGAGTGAGGAACGGTTTCCGCTGATAGACGGCTCCTCAATGTCAACTAAAAGCAGTAGTGAAACTAGGCCTATTCGTTGAAATAATTACCTACGCTTCGTTGGAGCGTTAGGGTTGTCCCCGTAAGTTCATACAAATTAGCACCCGACCACATGTTGTTGTGGTTCGTGTGAAACAATGTTTACGATTATCCTAATAACTAAATCTGTAACAGAGGTATGTCTGTACATCGAAGATAGTAAATGTGACTATATTAGGCTATTTATGCGTTTTTCTCTTCTTTCTTCGTTTCATCCTCCATCCATCCATCCATCAGCCTTTCAACGTCCACTGCTGGACATCCTCCAGCCTCCCCAAGAGAACGCCACAACGAGTGGTCCCATCATGGGGGATAATGCCGTAATCGCTACGCTTGGCAGGCGGGTTGGCAATCGCAGTGGATGTTGTTAATACTCGAGGGAGTGCTACTGCCCACTCCCCTGGTATTCCCTCAGTCGGCTCTTACGACTCCCGTGGGTAGAGAAGGGTGGGACAATTCTAAAGCCGGCCCCACACGGCCTTTCATCCTGCTACTATTAAATTGAGATATAACTTAATAAACTAGCTTTTGTCTGAGCCGAAGCCGCAAACAAAAGCTTTTATTGTTTATAAAATTGGAAAGTGTTTTATTATATAGTAGCCGCCCGCCCTGACTTCACAAGGGCATTTATTTTTTTTAACATTTTGGTATAAAAGTAAAGTAATGATTATCATTATGAGGGATTTTTTTTCCAAATTAATATTTATAGTAATAATATAGCCCGTTATTTGTATACTTACAAAATTACAAATCATTCCTCTTTATAATATTAGTAATAAATTTATTACGATTCATAGAACAACTCAAATAACACATGACGCAACCACTCATCCCGACGCGACACCCGATACTTTCAGCACTGCCAGGGGTGCTTAGATTCTCGTAGATGCGCGCGTCTGTGTGAGTGTGCCGTTTCTAACGATTTGTTCCTAGTTTCCGTACTGGTTTATATATTTACTGTGGTAATACGTACGTATAACCAGAAACTTGAAACTATAAGTTATTAGAATAAGTAGGTTCTAGTTGTAATACGAGTATTCTATTAACTCTACAGGTCTAGTGGTGGTATTATGTACTTATTTTTTTTTAGATTTTAATGAAGGCCTTACCTTACCTTTTTTTTGTTTAGGCAGAAAAAATGTACCTAACTGAACACCCCGTCGCTCGGGGCAACGAACAAGCTAGTGTGGGGCTCTTATCCACTAAATGAACCCGCCGTGTGCGGTGTGCCGTCTCTCCGTCTGTATTGGCGGGTGACTGGAACTGTGTTACATTACTTCAGTGGTAGGCCCTACCTTACCTTACTTATTATTTTGGAATAATTGTATTTTTTAATATACCTAACTCTACACAAGTGTTCTCTACATTACCCATAGATTTAGGATATACTCCAGACATTACCTTAATATGACATGACGTGTCTTCTTTATTACGTTTTTGAACGAACTGTCATTGGCATGATCTTAACTTAATGTCAAATCCGGAATATTTACGTCAGCCACGTTGGAAGTGCCAAGTTGGTGTTTTTATGGTAAATTTTGTATTTTTTAATTGAAACCTTGCAAAATTCACTATATAAATTGTTTTTAGTGTTGTTACAACCAATTGCTATTATTTTAGTAACTGTCCTATTTGTGAAACATTACTGGGAAGCTCTCCAAAACTGTGACATAATTTGGTAAATAAAGTGATATTTTCTTGTTTTGATGTGTTTTCCATATTGATTGTAGTGAACTAGAGCTTAAAAATGAAAATAAAGGAACTGAAGAGGACGGTAAACGTATGCTGGTCGCCGTCGGAGCACTACCCGGTGACTATTGCCGCCGGCTCAGCGGCTCAGCAAGTTGACGCATCATTCAATTCGAGCTCGCACTTGGAGCTTTATTCCTTAAATTTGGAAGAGCCTGGACTTGATTTGTCACTTAAATCAAGTCTACAGACACAACATAAGTGAGTATTATGCATTTGTAACCATATATTATTATATTGTGGTGCATAAATGCTTATAACTTCTTATTTTCCCATTTTGGCTTCTTTATTTTTATTATTTTAGTTGATAACTATGTTAAAATAAATGCAGATGTTTTACTTTTCACATCGCTGGTCTTTATTTATAGTTGCTTTGAAATTAGAAAATCATTAATAATATTTTTTGGTATATACCATTATTGTCCCACTATTGTTTGGGTATTATTGGATTTTGTGTCAAAGTTATAAAAGAACTAAGGCCATAGTTCACCATGCCAGTCAAGTGCTAGTTGGCAGACCTCACCTCTTTCTTAGGTATACGGGCTTCATCATAATGTTTTCCTTCTTGGATGAGGGTGGTACAGAGACATTGAAAATAAACGGATCCAGGTGGTGCGTCATCACCTCTGAATTAGATCTGATACTGACAATATTCAATGGTTCATTGATATATTTAGTAAAGTCTTTGTATGTTGGCAAATACATGAATGCATATATAATTATTGATGTTATTATTGTAATTTAATTTGTAGTCTTTCTCCGAGACTGGTAAGCTGGATCTACCCTTAAGTGGTTTGTACTCAATGCCAAATGGGGCATTCATATTGCTGCCTACTTTGCATAACCTATTCTCAGAGCTTTTAAATACTGAGCTGATACCGGACCGACTCTACCTGGGTGTAGACATAATCAATCCTAAAAGTGAAATACTGGCTGATATTTGTTATAATATACATATCTAAGTTGTTGCTCATGGTTGTAGTCTGAGATGATAGGACCAACAATGTTGTATTTACATATAAAAATCACAATGAAAAGTTTATAAAACAATTAGTAATTCAGATTAATTATTCAGATTTCAGAAATTGGTGTGGTCAGCAGCTGGGGTGGTAGTTGGTGGATGTGACGGTGGCCTGTTAGAGTTTTACAGTGCTGAGAAACTGCTGAATAATTCTCCTGATGCACTCCTCGGGGGTAGCACAAAACACAGTGGTAAGTTTGATTGAGTGAATAAAACTACAAGTCAATTATTGCATTCTTAAATTTTTTACCTTCTTTCTTTCTTTTAGAATATAATGATTTGCACTGGGGATTAATCCTTATATCACTGGTAATAATACAAAATAAACCCAGACTTATTGTGACATACCAAGAATACAAGTGTAACCACCCCATTCTTTTCCACAAAAAATTACTGTATTAGAAAAAAATACTGTATTAGACCATATAGGCATGTCTAAAGATAAACAATTTTTTTTTAGAGTTTTTGTCTGTCTGTTTATCTGTTTGTTCATCACGCAAAAGGTACTGAACGGATTTTGATGTAACTTTTTTATTTGATAGCTCTTGATTAGACTTAAAACTGGTATACATTTTATCCTGCTACTATATTGGGAACCTGAGATATAACCTAAAATCTAGCTTTTAGCTGCGGCGGAGCCGCGGACAAAGGCTAGTATAATGTAAATGCATCACTCTCTGGCACATTAATTAATCATCTTAAACAAAAACAGTTTTCTGGATCGTGAACTATATGTAGCTATGCAAGATTCGATGATGTTACAACAATCAACATAATGTAATTGCACACTGACAATAGTTTTTGAGTTACAAAATGGTGATAATGTATTATCTGTTCTCTGCTACTGAATTGTTAATGATTCTTTGTTTTATTTATG